>CM062812.1:167782323-169247491 GCA_031772625.1 Pinus tabuliformis
AGGCAAATTTACTCTAGAAAAAAAGTCCGCAACAACATTCTCTTTACCGGGCTTATCAATAATTGTCAAATCAAACTACCGAAGTGAAAGAAACCATCTAATAATGTGAGCATTTACATCTGGTTTTTTCATTAAATATCTAATTGTAGCATGATTAGTGTGCACAAAGGTTTGATAGCCTATGATATAATGTCTGAATTTGTTTAAGGAATGCACGACAGCTAGGAGTTCCTTCTTAGTTACTGTATAGTTTAACTCTCCCTTTGACAAGTATTTTCTTATAAAGTATATGGAAAAAGGTAACTTTCCATCAATTTTTCCTAAGGCTGCTCCTATCACATTGTTCAAGGCATCTGTGTGAATGTGAAAGGGTAGGGCCTAGTTTGGGCCTCTTAGATTTGTGGTAGTCACTAGCTTACTCTTAAAGGTATCTAGGGCTTCTTGACAATTTTCCTACCATATGAACTCAACATATTTGCCTAGGAGGCCAAACAAAGGAGAGGCTAGCTTGCTGAAGTCTTTAATGAATCTCCTGTAATATCCAACTAAGCCTAGGAAACTTCTGACATCTCTCACCTTTTGAGGAGGTGGGACCCTTCGGATGATGGCAATTTTGTTGGGGTCCACTTGCAGTCCTTATTGAGATATTGCATGACCTAGCATGGTCCCTTCAGTCATAAAATATTCACATTTTTCCAGACTAAGGGACAGGTTCATCTCAATACACTTATCTAGAACTTTTCCTAGGATAGATAAAGATTCCTGAAAGTCAGAGCCATAAGGATTAAAATCATCCATATATATTTCTACTGCATCATGAACCAGTTCAAATAATATAATCAATATTTCTCTTTGGAAAGTGGCTGGAGCGTTGCACAAACCAAAAAGAAGGACCCAATATGCAAAGGTACCCCAAGGACAAGTGAAAGTAGTCTTATCTTGGTATTCCAAGCTGATTTGAATCAGATTGTACCCACTAAACCCATCTAAGAAGGAGAAAAACTTTTTCCCTGCCAGACCATCTAACACTTGATCTATGAAAGGTAATGGAAAGTGGTCCTTTTTAGTGGCTTTGTTCAATTCCCAGTAGTCGACATAGATTCTCCACTTACCATTTTTTTTTGTCACTAGCACCAAAGGAGAGACCCATTCACTATCAGAGATGGGATGGATGAATCTCACATCAAGCAATTTCTACAGTTCTTCCTTAACAATATCTTTAAGTGTTGGGTTCATCCTCCTTTGAGGCTGCCTGACTGGCTTGCAATCCTCCTTGACGTATATATGATGATTATATACTGAAGGGTGCACTCCCTTCATCTCCTTGTAACTCCAAGTGAAGGCATCTAGATGTTTTCTCAATATGTTGCATAGCTTCTTCTCCTCGGAAGTAGATAGGGATGGATTGATTTTCAATTTTCTTTCTGGGCCAAACTATATATTTTTAACACGGAGAGAAGTGGAGTTGGCCACACAGATATCAGTTGCGAGTTTTTTTTGGGTTTCTCTTACTATGTATTCTAATGGTGATGCACTAAGAGGTGGATTCTGAATCAAACTTTCAATCATCTCATCCTCATCTTGCGGTTTTCCCCCTGTGGTGATTTCTAATGCACAAAGTGGTGCAGAATAAACTTCATCCTCATCCTCCTCCTCCAACCAGAGAGGTAGATCATGTTCTAGCAAGGGTTGGGCAGGAGGATATAGGGTTAATTTCTTAGACATGTGCCCATTCTTTATGGTGATGTTCCCAGCTCGACAACTGATGTAGGCATTGGCTGTAGCCAACCAGGGTATTCCCAAGATGAGAAGATACCCAGTGAGGTTTGCCTTTGGTTGGAGAACTAAGAAATTAGTAGGGTACTCCCAAGAGTCAATGGAGACCATCACATCTTCCACAATCCCCTCAGGGGTCACTATGGAACGGTCTACTAGATACAACACTATTGTGGTCTTCCTCACGGAGCCCTGGAGGTTAAGTTTGAGCATTGTGTCTTTAGTCATCACATTAATGGTGGCTCCCAGATCAATCAAGGTATGTGGGACCATTGTGCCATTGATGTGTACATCAACTACTAAGCTTCCAAGATCTAGATATTTTGGACAGATTATCTACCCTAAAATCAGTTCAGATAGTTGTCCTATGACATTGATGGTTGGGGCATCTCTCTTGTGCCTTCCTGGATGCCTAAAGCACTTCTCTTTGATCAACCTATTGTAGATAGGCATATCTTTTATGGCTTGGAGAAGTGGTATCTTCACACATACATGTTTCAATTCTCCCAAGGGTTCAGTCTCTTTTGGGGTAGGCTGGATTGTCATGGATACTCTCTCAAGAAAGGGTGGATTTGCTTTAGGTTCACTTTCATCTTTATCTTCCTCAACCTCCCTGAGTGGAGGCTAGATATCTGGGAGAACTTTCCTAGATTGCAAGTTAATTTCTTGAATCTCCACATCATAATTTGGGCATGATGGTTCCCCACTATACACTTTCTAAGCCTGTCTGTTGTTCAGGTTTGGATTTGGCTAGGTAGCCATTTGGGGTTGCCTTGGTGGAGTAGAAGGTAACAGTTGTGGTTGGGCAGGTGGTGGAGGAAGAAGAGTGGGAAGAGAGTTGTATTGGGGCCTCCACCCCTGATGAGATGCATTCCACTGAGGTTGCGGCTGAACATAGGATTAAAATGAATGGGTGGCTGGTTGGGCATGATATTGAGATGTGAAGGACCAAGGAGGAGGCATGGACCAGGAAGGATGAGCAGGGGGGCCCAAGAAAGTATGGAGGTGACTTGGTTGGGGTTGTAGTATGCCTGAGATGTCCCTTGCATCCCTTGCTGGTATGGTCTAGGTCCATGCGACCTCCTTTGGTTTATGTAATAGATCCGTTTAGTGACTCCTTTGGCCCCTTGGTATACATCTTTAAGTCTGGGCAAGGAAGGGCACTTATCTGTAGAATGATCTTCTTCAAAAACTGAACAAACATCTATAGAGTTCAATGGGCATTCATTCCTAGGATGCCTCCTGGTGTATCTAGGGCAAAAAATGGCCAAAGCCCTCTCTGCTTCCTCTTATTTTCTTTCGATATGTAAAGTATCCATTTGCATGGAAAAAGTTTGCAGCATCTCACTCTTGAAGTCTTCTAGCATGTTTCCAATTTCACCTTTAATGAATGAATTGGAAGAAGAGGTACTGGCTATGGGTTGACTCCCCCTACCTTTCTTTCTAGCTACTCTAGAATGGTTTCTAAAAATAGACTTTATGTCCTCGTAGGATAGTTGGTAGATATCTCCCCTGACCAGTAGATGGAGGGTGTCTAAAAGGTCTTATCGAATTCCCCTGAATAGTACCAACTTCAGAGACTCAGGGTCAAGTGTACATCTGACCCTTTTGTAACTGACCTGGAGCCTCTCTTCATAGACTTCTAGGGACTCATCACTTCCTATGGTCATTCGGAAGATTTCTTCTTTGGTATCTTTTGACCTACAATAGTCTCGATACTTTTTGTTAAAGGCCTACTGCATCTGAGCCCAAGTTGTGATGCTATTGCTAGGTAATCCCATGAACCAACACAGTGTTGTGTCCTTGAGAGTAGAAGGGAACAGTTTCAACTTTTGCTCATCTTTTGCATAGTCATAAGTTTGACAGATGACAACAAACTCAAACAAGAAGGTGTCAAGATCTTCTGTAGTTAGGCCATGGAAGTGAGGTAGGGCTAAAGGACTTATTTTCTTCATTTTGGTGTCCCCATTAGTCTCTCGAATGGGGAAGGTACCTTCTATTCTCTCTCCATTCCCCCTAGCATTTCTGTTTTTAGCCATTGGCTCCAGAGGAACGATTTCTTCTTTTTCTTCCCCTATAGGTTCTTCAAATATGTCTGGCTGTTCACCTAAGGGTTCTTCTTGATTGTAGCCACTAAAAAAGATAGAAGGTTGGCTATGTGAAGCAGTGGGGGTGTTGGGAAATTTTTTTCCTGAGTTATCTCTATTCCTACGAGGCATGAAAGGAAATCTTTTTGGTTGGTTTTTGTTTCTTTTTCCCCACACTAAAAGTACCTGCAGAAACTGAAATTGTGATTGAACAGAACAAATTGTAACTAGCTGAAATGAACTTGCTAAAAGGAAATTTGCAAAATTGAAAATGAAAGCAAAGAAATAAAGAACTGAAAGAAAAGAAATGACTAGTCTACTTTTGCTGAAATAATCTATTAGCAAAATGTTGCAATAGGAAATAGAAGAAAGCAATAATCATAGAATACTCTGACGCTTCCCTGGAAATGGTGCCAAAAAGTGGTGAGCACCAGTATTGCAGCAAGAATGTTGCAACTCCTAGGCTTCCAACTTTACTTTTATCAACCTGGTAGTTTGTAACAAACTTGGAAGCGTCAGTGCTGTATGCACAAGTACTAGTTCTCACTATAGGTTGTCACTTGGTCAGCAGGTGCAAGATCACTAGGAGCTCAAGCCAAATTCTATAGATTTGAAAATAAGCTCTATGTGTGATGAAAGAAGAGAAATATTACTCTATAGATGCTATTCTAACTGCAGAAAGGAGAAAGACTAGAATGTAAAGCAAAACCTAGTAAACCCTAACTAACAAGCTAATTCTACTTTTGCTAAAAACACTATGAAAACAATGAAATAAATTCCATTACCTACTCAAGGAAGTAAAAAACATCTAACCATGCTATTTTTGGAAGTAAATAGGCAAGAAACATATTTTTTGATTTTTATGTGTTTTTATGTGAATTCAACATGCATCTAATTTATTATGTTTGAGTGTGGCAGCGAACAGGGGGCATTAGAGGGTAGTTTTGGAGCTTGGGAGGATGTAGGATGGTGTGGATGGGTCCTAGGAGGTCTTAGGTGGCCTTCTGGAGGATTTTCCCACACTCGGCCTTCAAAAGAAAGCCTACAGGAAAAACTATAGGAGGACATAGGAAAACTACAAGAGGAAAACAGGGAAACTACAGGAGGCCTACAGGAGGAGGCCGAGAGAAATTTTCACTATTTTGAGGGTGTGAGAGTGGGTGGAAAAGGTGGATGAAGGTTGGAATGAGGTGTTAGGGTTCCTACGGTCTACCATGAGTCACCAAGAAAGGGAAAGATGATTGGGTTTGCTCAAGGAGAGAGGAAGAAGTTCCAAGAAAAATGAAAGAAACTAGGGCAGAATTGAGGTGAGGTTTGGGAGACCTATAGGGCATGGATCAGACGGAGGGTGTGATTGCTGGTAAGCTGGCCTATTGCTGGAAGAGATCTGCTGCACAAAAACTGACAGTCAACCAAGAAAATCAAGCGACCAATGAAATGAGTGCATCCTAGGGAAAACAAAGTTTTGCATTAAAATGGCCTAAAATATGATGCATAGAAGGAAATGCTGGAAAATGTTGTAAGAAAGGAAAGCATGAAAAAATACTATTGTAAATCAGGAAGTGAACATGATGAAGAAGATTTAAAGCAAAGTAAAACTGGACTATCAATCTACTAAAGAGTTGCAAACACTAGAAGTCCTAGGAATGAGGAAAATCTGTGTTTTTGGGGAAGCAAGAGAGTCTTTGCCTCAAATCATGGTCCTAAAGGAAGGAAGAGAGGCCAAGGCACTATTGCTAGCCTTTTGAATCTTCTCTAATCATTGCTTAACCTGCTATAGAAAGCACAAATGACAACAAGCTACTAAATCATCAAAAGCGACCTATTCTTAACCATAAAAGAAATACATCTAACAGCAAATTAATCTAAAAACTGAAGTAAAACATACAAATACAAGTAAAGAGAAGCTAGACTACTTGGATTGGGCCCTAATCTAAGAGCTTTAGCCATCTGAGGTCACTCAGTGCTAGCTCAGAAAAGATTCCATCTTCATTATCAAAACAATAGCAAGATTACATGAAGCTGTCACAAAATAATAAGCTCGAAATTTGAGAAGAGTCTACACAAGAAAAAATATCTAACCCTAATGAGGCCCTAGGCCTCTCTACTTATACAACCGAAGCTACCAGCATCTTCCTTAAAATCAGGGAGGCTTGGCTCCCAAAAATCAAGATAACTATGAATCATCTTTCACTTGCTCCGCTACCTTCTAGTGCATGATTTGACTGCTTGTACTCTGAGTTGAATGAAGGGGAATTCGAAGTGAGGAGTAATAAATGAGAGGGATTCCATCCTATAAGTCATTTCCTTTGTCTACTTCGAGTTATTGCTACAATTTTACCACTGGATCCTTGGCTTTGACCTCAAAATCCATCAAAATCTGCATTAAATACATGTTAGACCATATGGCATCATAACTAATTCAACTAACCCTATATGCATAAATATAATCAGAAAATAATACATTAAGCTAAGAGAATGGTTGATTTGACTAAGTTAGGAGGTAAAATGAGCCCATATAATTACCCATTTATGAGGCTCATCAACCTGCATACAGGGTGCAGGCAGAAACATGGCCTCCGGACCAAGGTGTTGGGGGAGCACGAGGTGAGTATCAGGGGCATGGATGAGGCCGAGGATGAGGAGGACCTAGTAGAGGTTGAGGGAAGGTTATTTGTTACAATTTTGGAGGACCAGGACACTATGCGTGAGACTGCCTGAATCCGACGCGATTTTCATGCCGCTATTGTATTGACTTTGACCATGCCATAGAGGATTTCCCTATATTGTTAGCTAAGACATGTGAGAAGGGGGAGCAACCTCAACAACTGACTCAAAACCTACATATGATGAGGGCTGAGCCTCACAAGGAAAACCTTGAGGTAAATATTGTGTTGTGGAGTGGAGTGACGATTGGTGAAGATAAGGGGAAGCGGGCGGAAGAAGGTGAGTGGGTCTGAAAAGACCAAAAAAGGAGACCAGGTATGATCTAGAATGCGCGAAAGAAACATTTATGGAAGCAAAGAAAAGCTCCATCGAGGCCTCTACCTGAGGGAGTCAAGAGAAGTCGGCTGAAGAAATGGACCCATCCATGCTTACCATGTTCTCGGAGACCTGCATGGAACTGCTACGTGATAGCAAGGCTATAAAAGCACTACAGGGGTTGATCAATAGGTGCGTTGGGAAGGAAAGCACTACTGATGGACCGTGTGTAGTCAGAAAGATTGGTAGGCATAAGATGAGAAAGGGGTGTGAGATGAGGCTTACTACACAGATAGGAAAATATGATATGGATCGGGTTATTTTAGATTTGGGGTAGGACGCAAATGTTTTGCCGAAACAGACATGGGAGAGAATGGGGAGACCTGTGCTACAATGCTTTCCGATTCAGTTAAGGATGGCGAATCAACATAAAATCATCCCAATGGGGAGGTTGCAGAGGGTGACAATTGATATTGAAGGTGCGAATGCACTAGCTGATTTTGAAGTGATAGAAATTGTGGATGACAACAATCCCTACTCCGCACACTCCTTGGGATAGATTAGGCCACTAACATGAATGGGGTGATTAATATGAAGAAGAAAAAAATGATATTTGAGAAGAAATTGCTCTACATAGTAGTGCCCCTAGACCCTGTAGAAGGATTGTGCTATACTGAACCGATCCACGATTATGAAAGTGATGACGATTTGTACCAGATTTATAAGATAATGGCCTGAGATCAAGACTAGGGAATCTGAAAATAGATGGATGTATTGCATGGGACCACGAAAGTTCCTGCACATTAGATTCAGATGAAGAACTGGAGCACTGGCAGAATTGACTGCATGAAGTATCTACGCTGCGCTGTAATATGATGACCAAGTCATTTCACTGTGTATCATAAGAGGTAAGAAATCTGCCTTACTATGATGGTTTAACTAATGTTGATCACTTTATGGATGAATTTGAGAGAGATGTGCCAGAGAAACATTACTTCCAGTCCCTCGACTAGGAGCTGCATGGCACACACAAGGACAGTTTTGATGATTGGCGCATATACGGAAAAATGATGAGAGTGCGGTTTGGCCACCCGCAAGTGTGACTAATAGAAAAATATGATGGGAGGAATGATCCGCGTGACCATTTGGCCAAATGGACTGAAGCATATGGAGTGCAGCCTTAGTTGGAGTGGATAAATATGTTTTGTCATACCTTGGCTGTTATACTGATGAATTGGTACTTGGAGACAAATCTCTGCCATGGCACTGAAGAATGGGATTTTTTGTGCCAAGGATTTCTTATGACGTTCAACTTTGAGGATGGGTTTGAATGTATTGATGAAGTGTTGCAGGAGGTTAAGGTAGTGATCTTCAGGATACTGCAGGATCCTCTATATTTCATTCAACCTGATTGGACTACCACACTAAGCCACACATTGGAGTGCTACAATGTAACAATGAAGAAGAAGACGAAGACTCGAGGAAGATTAATATTCCAGAGACTAAAGGTCTCCGCGAAGTCAAGGAACCACAACTAGAGAACCCAAACATAAACAAGCCGCTCAAAACTAGACAGGTGAACATTGGCATGGAGGTAGATCCAAAGTTTGCAAATATTGGGGACTACTAGGACGATGCGACAGTAGATAAGGTCGCTGAATTACTCTACGAATATCAAGATTTGTTCCCCACGAAGTTCTTAGATCTAAAAGGGATAATAGGGGAATTGGGTGTCATGAATATCACTCTAAAATTGGACGTGAAGGTTGTAAAGCAAAAACCTTACCACCTCAATCCGAAGTATAAAGAAAAGGTCTGCATAGACTTGGATAAAATTCTTGCAACAAGTATTATTGAACGGATGGAAGAATCTAATTGGGTGAGCTGAATAGTAGTTCAGGAAGAGAAGTAGAAGGATGAAATAAGGATATGTGTAGATCTTAGGAAGTTGAATGATGCTTGTGTGCATGATCCTTTCCCAACTTCGTTCATCGATGAGGTGGTGGATAATGTCGGCAGCCAAGAAGCATATTTGTTTATTGACGAGTTCTTAGGGTACCATCAGATCAATATTGTGTCGGAGGATAGGAATAACATGACCTTCGTGACTAAATGGGGATGCTTCCAATATATGGTGATGACTTGCGGTTTGAAGAACACGCCAACGATCTTCTCACGCATAGTCATTGTGGTGTTCAAGGATTTCATTCATAAATTTCTGGAGGTATACTTTGAAGATTGGACAATGTTTGGATTGGTAAAGCACCATGTGGCAAGTATGTGCTTGATGCTAGATACATGCCAGAGGTACCATATCGTGCTCAATCTGAAGAAATGTTTATTCTATGTTCCTTTGGGGATCTTATTGGGTCATGTGGTATGTAGACAAGGCTTGATGGTAGACCCTGTGAAGATCGTTTTCATAATCAATTTGGAGGCTCCAAGTAGTGTGAAACAGCTACGTGCAACACTGAGGCATATGGGATACTATAGGAAATTCATCAAGAGCTTTGCCCAGATCACTGCGTCGAAGGAAAAACTATTAAAGAAGGATGTTATGTTCTATTCGAATGAAGAATAGCAGAAAAGCTTGGATGTGATCAAGGAGAAAATGGTCACCACGCCGATCCTAGTCTTCCCGAATTGCAAGAAGGAATTTCATGTGCATGTGGAAATGTCATTTATTGCACTACGAGTAGTACTGACATAGGCCGATGAAGGGGTCTTGGATCATCCCATAGCGTTCACAAGTAGGAAGCTATCCAAAGCTGAGAAAAATTATTCCACGACAGACCGCAAAGGATTAGCTATGGTGTATGTGCTCCAGAAGTCAGGCATTATCTGTTGGGTGGACATTTTAAGATGTATACAAACCATTCTGCATTGAAATACCTAGTCAACAAGCCTATGTTGGGGGAGAAGATATACAGGTGGTTGTTATTGTTCCAGGAATATGATTTTTAAGTCATTGTGAAACCACGACGATTGAATGTAGGACTTGATCATCTGTCGCACATTGAAACTAGAGAAGAGCCTACGAATTTGGATAAAGGACTACCTGACACATGACTCTTTGTTGTGCATTTCGTGTAAAATCACTTTGAAGATATTATACACTTCATAAAGACAAGAACGACTCCAAAAGGATATACAAGTCAACAGAAGAAGGAACTGGTGGTGCGCGTAGCAGAATTTTCTGTCATTGCAGGGCACATGTACAAAATGGGATTAGATGAAATATTGCAATGTTATGTGCCAACGTTCAAATGAAACAACATCCTTGCTGAGGCTCATGGTGGAGATGTGGGAGGTCATTATGTAGGAAAAGCAACAACGAAAAAGATTCTACACTCTGGGTTGTGGTGGCCGACACTCCATAAGGATTTAAAAAGGTATTGTAGGGCATGCGATGCATGCCAAAGGACTAGCAAACCCTCACAGAGGGATGAGCTACCGCTAAATCCATAGATATCATACATCCCTTTGAGAAATGGGCGATTGACTTTGTGGGACCAATTTAACCTCCAGGAAAGAAGACGGGTGCGTGGTATATCATCACAGCGACTGAATACTTAACTAGATGGGCGGAGGCACAGCCTGTGAAGGACTATACAAGCAAAACAATAGAAAAATTCATCTTTTAGTATGTGCTGACAAGGTTTGGTTGTCCAAAAATTTTAATGTGCGATTCCGATACACATTTTCTTAATGAGACAATCAACGCTATGATGGAGGAATTTCAGGTTTACCATCAGAAGAGCATGTCATAGCACCTATAGGCTAATGGGATGGTGGAAGAATTTAATAAAATATTGGAGAGCATGCTAACAAAGGTTTGCAATGCTCAAAGAAATGACTAGGATGTGCACGTACCTGTGGTGCTATGGGCTTATAGAATGACTTGCAAGAAGCTAACTGGACAAAAGCTGTTTAGGCTGGTTTATGGCGTAGAAGCTATGATGTCGATAGAGTACATTGTGCCTAGTCTATGCATATCGAAATTCACAGAAATACCGGATTGCAGAGCCCTAGAGGAAAGGCTTGCGTAGCTAAGAGAGTTTGAAGAGGATATATTTCTAGCTAGATTCCATCAATAAGTTCAAAAGGAATGCAAAAAGGCATGGCACAATCGAGACATCATACTGCGCACCTTCAAGGTAAATGATTTAGTTTTATTATATGATAAGAAGTTTGATAAATTTCCAAGAAGATTTTGGATGCATTGGCTAGGGCCATATGTCATTAAGGAGATTACCAATGGTGGAGCAGTTTAGTTGGTAACGTTGAATGGAGAGCCATTCCATAGCTAATTGAAGCCATACACTAGCAATCCAGCTAGGTGACTACATGTTGGAGACATAGTATTAGCACTCCAGGCAGCTGAAAGGAGGCATGGGACTATAAACTACACTACCCTAGTTGTGGAGCTGCATGATTAGGCAACTACACGGAACAAAGGAATGTCACAATGTCAACAGAAACGCACAGGGAGCTGTGTGATTGAAGAAGGGACCGCACAAGGCAGCTGGAAAGTGACTATTATGGTCATTGTTCATGATTTGATGATGAAAAAATGGCTAAATGGAGTGGGGGGGAAGCATTTAAGTCAAAATTTAAGGGCAAGATCTTTGAAAATCTGCCACCAATCTAGCATTTCTGCACAAATTTTTGGGGGAATAGTTAGATTTGAATTCAAAAATTCCTATAAATTACAAGTGGCTACCCAGTGAAAAAAACTTGGAATTTTGAGAATTGAGGTGTTGAGCTCTCAAACTCGTATGAACCCTGAGAACTTTAAAGCTTTGATAGCAAGTTCAACATTTGAAAAAGGGAGATTGGTTAGTCTGCAAGAAACACAACAGAAAATATAGGCAGACACTACAGGGCTAATGATCAAGTAGCTATTCGAGCAGGTAAAGTAGGCGGAAACATAGTGCACTTCTGAAGTCGCAGATGTACAGGTGGAATTGGGAGGTCTTCATGACAAGATATCGCTAGAAGAGTGACTTGAGGGTGAGTCACCATATTTGTATTCGAGGCCTGTTGGGAACGGGTCCCCTAGGGTCAATTTTGGGGTTAAAAGCCCAAGTTTTGGGGCTAAAGGCCCAAGTTTTGTATAAAGAATGTAAAGGCTCTGCATTTTGTGGTCACAGAGCACGAAGATGTAAATAGTCAAAAGGGGTTTCCACCCTTAGTTTAGATATTTTTTGTTGGCTTCATGAGATCCACCCTTGGTTGGCAGGCCATGGGAATGTATAAAAAGGGAGTCTTAGAAGAGTCTAAGAAGTTTTCGGGAGAGTTCTAAGTAATTTTTGGGTATCTGTGAGCTAAGAGCGAACAGTCTTAGCGTAGGAAGAGGCTATGCAACTGAGTGCACAAAGGCCTATGGTAGCAGTCCGCAGCTGAGTTTGTGGACCCCTACTGCTGTGTGCGCAAGGAAGTTAGAGTCTATACTGAGATCTGAACCATCAATAAAGAGAATTATTCTAGGGATACCCATGTATGAGTCATTTTACTTCTGTTATGGATGTTGCGATTATGTTATGTTGAATATCGGGTTTATGTTTTAATGTTATTCTAATGTGCGAATCTATATGTTTCTCTTTGTCATATGAACGCAAGTAAGAATATTTGTTTACACAAAGATAATCGTAATTACATGTTAAGACTGTACAAAACTAAGATAATCTAAAGTAAATACAGAAGTAAGAGTAATTACAGAAGCGCGTAAGTGTCTGAATTCGCTATTTAGGGTTCACGAAGGACAATTGGAGACATTCATGAAGGCTTCAAGGACGAATATGAAAAGTACATTGATAAGCTCTAAAGGGCTTATCGATCTGTGTGAAGGTAGAGTGAAGGTCTAAAAGCGACATCGCTACCATCTCAGGGTGAAAAAACTTGGTTCTTGCATTCCCCCATACTACTTCGGGTGACACTTCAGTCTGCGCTTTGTAGATTGAAGCCGAAAGGGCTCGTAGTGTAGGGATTTGCTTCGCTACTTAACGTTGAACCTTAGTTACGACCCATCAAGCCAACACCCCAGGAAGTTGATGTAGCAATTTACCCAAATGAGGCCCATAGTTTAGTGCTTCATCTCCGAGGGTTAGGTTTTTGGATGTTTAGGGTTTTCCATTGCTTCTCAACAATAAATAGGCCTTCGAGCCTCATTGTAACATAGTTCAAAGGCATGTAGCCACCACATCTCTTCTCAAGGATAATCTACCATTGCCTGAGCTAGTCTTATTTCCATTCTATTTGTAAGCATACTTCAGTATTTGATATTAATGAAATGAAGTGTTATTTCTGCTACAGCTCTGTATTTATGGTTATCTCTATAATTTGTTGCATTCCTATCTAAATCTGGATCATTTAAGTTGTACATGTGTAGGATGTGCCTGATCATCCTATTGATGACCTCTATTTGGCCATCCATTTTGGGGTGAAAGGTCATGGACTTATTGAGCTTGGTATCCAACAACGACCAGAGGCTTGAATAAAATGCATTTAGGAACCAACTAACCTGATATGAGATAATGGACTGTGGGATCCCAAAGTGTACCCATACTCATTCAAAGTAGAGTTTGGTAGTGGCTTCTGCTATGATACTCTTCCTGCAAGCCGCCAGAATGGCCATCTTAGAGAATCGCTCGACAACCACAAAAACAAAGTCGTTTCCATGCTTGGTAGAAGGAAGGCCCGACATGTAATCCATGGAGTTGGATTCCCATGGTTGGCTAGAAGGAGGCATATGAGTATACATGCCTTGCTTCTTGATTGTAGGTTTGGAAATAACATAGGCAATGTACGATCTAATGTACTTCCCAACATCCTATCAAAGGTTCGGCCAATAAAAATACTTATGTAGCACTGCCACTGTCTTCTCTACTTGGAAATTTCTAGCAACTAGAATATATTTGATTTGTAAACTGTCATGGATATTCCACTAGATAGTTTGTCAAAAAAAATATGATAATATTATATTAAAAAATATGGGATTCTACACTATTACAATTTTATTAAACTTTAAGATTTGTAGATTTAACCATAATTAGTGTATGCATGCAAATGGAAATTATGAAGAAAATTAGAGAACGAAAAAATAAGCTCACACTAATACATAAGACTTAAGATATGCTCTCTGGGAAACCCTTTGAGGAGAAAACCAAACTAGAAGGTGAGGTCACTTCACTCTCTTTCTCTATCCAGAAAATAAGACTGCAGGTACAAAGAAGTAATGCATGTTACCCATGGGATGATATAGTGCACAAATCCTCTCTGTGTGCTCTACCTCCTATCTCTCCTGGTTATCTTTTCTCAACTATGGAACGAAATTCTCTCGGAAGAATGGAATGCCTCTTCCTCCTAGTGGCCTAGTTATAACACAATCTCATAGCCTACTTATAGTTCAGGTTTTTACAAAAACTTCGCATAATCTTCCATCAGAGAAATGAACAAATATTTACTACTTAATATTCTCCATTTTTCTATTGTTCCTCATATGTGTTTAGGTTAAGTCACTCAAATAAAGGCATAAAGTAAGGCCCGGTACACAAATTAATATATCTTTGGCTTCTCGCACATATCAAATTTTGAAGTAAGTGAGTAGCACCAATAAGAAAGACCCATAATGAATACAGTGCCCTAGTAACCCTGCTAAATGATTGTTCAACATGGATTCTACATCCTGGAACCAAGCCAATTTTGGGGCAACTTTGTGATAATGGAGCCAACCAGAGTGGTTAGTTTTGACTACATCAACTCTTAACTAGAGTTACAATATAGACTCTTATAGATTCTTTTAAATCATAATCATGTGGCTAGCCCCTATGCCATGAATAATAGGGGCTAACACGACATCCTCCCGAACTATAGGTGTGAAAACAGGGAGGTCAACTTCTGAGTGGCATAACTTTTGCATACAGACTCTGATTGGTGTGCTTCTTATGCCATTGTAAATATCTTTGTGTGTATAATGGCATGAAATCATAAAATATTTACCCCCAAAAAACGTTTTTTGGTGCCTTAAAATGCTCTCAAAAGTTTTCACACAATGTTTTACCAAACTAGGTCCCACTATTAAAAATGGTCCCGTGAGCTGATTCCTACACTTTTTCCACTCCAAATGGATCGAGATCGATGAAAAACAATATAATGATCCAATTTGGATCACATCTCCCCATTTTGTGAGGACTTTGCTCCCCAAAATCTTTTAATGAATGAAGTGAGGAAATGTTTCCTCCACCTTCTCTCTAGTGTACCATTTAGCTTTTCCTGAAATTTGTCCTTTCAATCCAATCTGCCAAAGGTCATGCTATCCTTGTCTTGTAGTTCTGGACCTCTTCTGCAAAATTGTATCCTCTTTCAACTTTTCCTCAGCATCTGGTGCCAAATCATCGATAGAAGTTAGGACCTGTTCCTCTTCCTAATCTAGCATGGAAGGCTCATAGAGTTTCAAATTATCTACATTCACAACTGAGTAAATGCACATATATGGTGGCAAACTGAGTCAATAGGCATTATCAACCTCCTTTTCTAGTATCTGAAAGGGACCATACCTTAGAACATTTATTTTCTTAACAGGCCCATGGAACCTATCCGTGTTCAATGGTAACCATACTATGTCTCCCACTTTGAATGACTTCTTTGTTCTATGTTGATCATGCCTAGCCTTATAATTCTCCTGAAACTTCTGCAATGTTTCTTGAACCTATAGATGGATATGCCTAATGTTCTCTATAAATTTTCCAACCCTCAAATAATTTCCTGTAAGATATTCCTTCACTCCTCCTTGTTTCCCTTATGCAATTTGGTGAAGGTGAAAAATATCCAAAATAAGTTTCAAATGGGGACTTTCCTGTAGAAGTGTGGACTGATTTGTTATAATAATGTTTTATATATATCGTATTTTCATCCTAAGTCTTTGGATGCTTCTAGTTGTATCCCCTCAGAAGCTACACCAAAGTCCTGTTGATTACTTATGCCTGCCATATATCTGTGTATGGAATACTGTAGATCTCTTCAAATACATGTCCATATTCTCCCACAATGTAGTCTAGAATGCATTGAGAAATCTTTTGTCCCTGTCTAAAATGATGCTCCTTGGTATCCCAAAGTGCACCCAGACCTGTCCAAAGAACAAGTTTGTTTCTTCTTTCTCGTTGATGGTCTTTTTATAGGGCATCAGAACACACATCTTGCTGAACCTAACAACTACCATGAAAATGTAGTCATCTCCCTTCCTGGTTGTCAGTAAACCTCCCACAAAGTCCATGTAAATGCTTTCCCAAGCTCAATTAGGTACATGTAAGGGATTATATAGACCCTGTTTCATATTGCTAGGCTTGCTGGTACAAAAGAAAAATGCATCCTCTTACGAACCTAACTACCTTCTCTTGTATCTTGGGCCAATACACATACCTTTGTAAGTTAGCCATGGTATTCCCTACACCAAAGTTCCCTGCAACCTTGGAGGTATGGGTCTCTCTGATCAGCCACAATCACTCAAATTTAGGAACACATAGATTATCCAGCCTATAGAGTAACCCATCCTAGAGATGGTTGACATGCTATCACCATCATGCACATGACTCTAACTCCACACTGTTGATACACCTCATTAAAGTCCTCACCATCAGAATATGCCTCTCTGTATGCATCATGGGTGAATGTCTCCATGTGAATAAGAGTCCCCAAAGATGTAATATTTGATGTGGGTGGCCTTGAAAGCATGTTGGTCAACTTTTTTATGCTTCCCTTCTTATACTTGATCACCAAATGAATATGTTGTAGAAACCCCATTCACTTATAATGCCTAGTCTATTGTAGCTTACTTTGGGCCTAAAAGTACTATAACAACTTTTGATATGTGTGGATTACTATCTCCTTTCCCTTCATATAGTGTTTCCACTTCTTCACAACTTTTACCATGGCATAGAGCTCCTTGTCACATGTAGGGAAGTTAAGGACTATCCCACAAAATACTTTAGAATGGTAGCATACATGCCTTCCTCTCTGCATCAAGATAACTCCCATAGCATACCCAATCTCATCTATCTCCATTTCAAAAGGTTTCTACAAGTTTGGTAATTCTAGAACTGGTGCTTGGATGATATTCTTCTTTAGCTCTTTGAAAGCCCTTTTCTAACCTTTTCCCCATGGGAAAGTCTTGCCACTTGCTGTTATGGCATGGAGCAGTGCTTCTACCACTGAAAATGAGACTATGAACTTCTTCATGTATTATTCTACCCCAATGAAACTCCTGACTTTGGAAACATTAGTAGGTACTGACCATTTCATGATGGCCTCCATCTTGGAATGATATATATTCAGTTCTCCTCCACTGATCACATACCCTAGATACACCAAAGACTGTTGTCTAAAATCACACTTCTTGATATTTGATAGAGGTTTATGATTATTTAGTGTTTCCAGCACCTTCTCCATATGTGACATATGCTCCTCTCAGGTAGCACTATATACCAATATATCATCCAAATAGACAATAAAAAATGAATCTATAAAAGGGTGCAATACATTATTCATTAATCTCATAAAAGTATCTAGTGCATTACATAGGCCAAATTTCATGACTAACCACTCATATAAATCTTACCTAGTTTCGAAGGCGGTCTTCCATGTATATTCTTCTTTGAATCAAACCTAGTGATATCCAGACTTCAAGTCCAACTTGGTGAAGTACTTTTCTTGCTGAAATTGATCTAGAAGATCATCTATCCTAGGCAGGGGGTATTTGTTCTTGAGCGTGATTATTTTCAATGCCCTATAATCTATACACATCTGCCAAGTCCCATCCTTATTCGAAAAAATGATGATGGCTGACCCACATGGTGATGTACTCGGTTTAATGACACCATGTTCTAGTAGCTGTTGCAAATTTTCTTCACCTCACTTTCTTCTATAAAAACCTACCTAGATAGCCCTATATTTGCCAATGGGGAGTTTGGAAATAGTTGGATCTATTGCTCCACTTCTCTCTTAGGTGATAACCCTTTAGGATCTTGGAACACATTCTTGTATGCCTGTAATAAATCATCCATTTTTCTTTTGTTTCTTAGTACACCCCTCTATTGATGCCTTTCCTCTTATTGACTTCTCTTTAGACTGAAATTCTCTTTAAAAAATAAAACATACTTCTTGCTTGAACTGATCAATTTCTTGGCTTGGTTGACACTTACTAGTGATATTTTCAACTTGCCTTTATGTGTGTTGATGATGAATTATTTTCCATCCTTGATGAGATGAGACTAGTTGACTCTCCTCATGAATACTTCATCATGCATGTACATGTATGGACTCCCAAACGTGACTTGACATACATCAAGTGGAAACACATCTAGGCCTACTTCATTAATAAAATCAAAACTAATAGCAAATCTAATTTTCCACTATTTTGATACCTTCAACTTTGCATCTGTATTTACCCATCCCAATGGATATCAGTTTCAATGATCATGAACTTACAACCCAAAATTATTGACCAAATCTGTTGCAATGAGATCTGCCTGCAATATTGAGTCAAATAGAGCATTAATCTTTCTCTTCTTGACCTGTATCTTTACATGGAAGAGTTTGGTCATTTCTTTCTCTTTTTGTTACTGAAGGAAACTTAGATTCACCTCCTTCTGTACTGACATACAAATGATCTTCGCATCCACATTAGAGTTTCTTTCAACTTGGTTGTTCTAATAAATGGCCATGAGATTCTTCTTCTTGTTATCTTTCTTCTTGTTCTTCAGGTTTAGCTCTCGATGTAACTTCTTACATTTTCCCTCTATATGGCCATCAATGTTGCAGTGGTTGCTATGATATTTTCACTGGTTTGTTGCGGTTTCCATCTTCTTATCTTTTCCCCCATTTTTATTCTTCTCCCCCTCCTTTGAAGTGTATTGTTTCTCCTTCTGCTTCGATCCACTTGATTGCATTGTTTTCAGGCTTATGTTTTCCAGGTATTGTGACTGTACACAAGCCTTGTCCATCGATTTGGGCTTGAACAACATCACTTTCTCACACAGATGGTGGTGCAGACTCCCCAAATACATGAGGAGTACATCTAGGTTCTTGGGAAAGATACCCAACATTATATCCATCTTCTTGAATTTTGTGGTGTATTCTTGTACGCTTTGGCCTAGCTTTTTCCTAAAGTAATGCCATCGGATCCACTCATCCTCCATGTACCCAATGGAATAAAAGTGTGACTTTATTAGGGTTTTGAAATCCTCCCACTTATTCACTAGAGGTTCTCCCTCCAACCTCAGGGTTTCCATGTGGCTCTCCCACCAAGTTAGCGCATGACCCTCTAATTTTAGCTGTGCGAACGAGATCTTTTTCCCTTCCTCAATCTGATGGACACTGAAATAAAATTATAGTTGTTGTAACCAATGGTTTAGATTTAGAGCATCGATATCACCATGGTACGTCTTGGTATTGAATTTTTCTTCCATTTTAAATAAGCATTGTGATTGGTTCATGACACTCTAACTGGGTTGATCTTTTTTGGGTCCTTTCTTCGACTGGTTCTCCATTTCTCCTCGATATTATAATCCCTATTCTGATTTTTCCTCTGTATTCAAACCCCCATCTTCTCCAAATATCCCTAGCTTGTTATTCAAGGTTTCGATGAGGAGTTTTACATTGCGGCTAATATTGTTGACTTGTAGTTTTAACTGGTTAAACCTCATCTCTCAAGGACCATGAGATTCGTTTACAGATTTGTAAGCCATCATTAGGGTTTTATGGTTTTAGGCCCTGGTGATATAGATCCCTACAGTCTCCACAAAAGACCCAAAGAAACTTTCACTGATACCAATTGATCTATAAACTTCCATGGATATTCCAATGGACAATTCTTCACAACAAATCTGATAATATTACATTAAAAAATGTTAGATTCTACACTATTACAATTTTACTAAACTTTAATATATGTATATTTAATTGTAATTATTGTATGCATGCAAATGGAAATTATGAATAAAATTAGAGAACAAAAAAATAAGCTGACATGCACACATAAGACATAAGATATTCTCTCTGAGAAACCCTTTTGGGAGAAAACCCAGCTGGAAGGTGAGATTGCTTTGCTCTCTTTCACTGTCTGGAAAATAAGGCTATAAGTAAAAAGAAGTAATGCTTGTGGCTCGTGGGATGCTACAATGAAAAAATCATCTTTGTGTGCTCTACCTCCTATCTATCCTGCCTATATTTTATCAGCTATGGAACAAAATTCTCTCAAAAGAATGGAATACCTATTCCTCCTAGTGGCTCGGTTATAACACAGCCTGATAGCCTACTAGTGGTTAATTTTGACTACATCAACTCTTAAATAGAGTTAAAATATAGACTTTTATAGGTTATTTTACATCGTAATCACGTGGATAGCCTGTTTATCTTGAATAATGGGGGCTGATGCAATATCCTCTTGAATTATAGGGTTGAAAATAGGAAGTTCAAATTCTAAGTGGCTTAACTTTTTCATATGAACTCTGATTAATACGCTTCACACGTCGTTGGAAAAATCTTTGTGTGTAGAATATCATGAAATGGTGTGATACTTGGGCATAAAGGTTTTAACCCCAAAAATTCATTTGATGCCTAAAATCATCTTGGAAGGTTTCAGATCTCATTTTGCCAAATTGGGTCCCACTGGTAAAAATGGTCCCGTGAGCTAATTCCTCCACTTTTTCCACTCCAAATGCATCATGATGGATGAAAAACAATATAATGATCCAATTTGGATCAATAGTGCACTTCCAAAATCATCTTTAAATACTCATTTAAAGGAACACAGAGGTGTCCTAGGTGGGATAACAATGTGTCTTGAAGATGAAAATATGTAACCTGCTTACTTTCTAGGAGGATCTGAATGTGGTGCCAAATTCTAGATCACTCTTTTAAATATGTGGATATTCTAAAGTCTCATGTCCATAGGAGTCGAGCACAGTGGTTAGTGCCACAACCAACGATTGGCTGAGGTGCAAGAACCTTGGTTAAAAATTCATATAAAAAATACAAGACCACAATCACGGGACACACATTCTAAGTTGAATGATGGGAAAAACATCCTAGTGGGTGTTCACTTCAGTTATTATGGCTAAAGGAATTGGAAAAGGCAAAGGAATTGAAAAGGAAAAATGGCATTTTTGGGACATTTATTTATGAAAATAAAGGAAATTAGGAGAAAAGGAAGGTGAAAGGTCACATGTTGCATGTGAGGAGGAAAATGAAGGAAAGTAATGTAAAATGAAGAAAATATAGGCCTCATTGATAAAAAGGCTTATGAGGATTAGTTGGGAAGATTTTGATAGAATTTGGTGGAGCTCTCTTCTTTCCTCTCTCTCCCTTATACTCTTGGACACTTAGAGTTTTCTTGGAGAACTTTGGTATTATATCAAGAAAGGAAAATAAGGCAAGAGGAAGGAAGGAGAAAGCAAAGAAGAGCAAGATCAAGCAGCTACATCAAGATTCTTTGCAGGTATTTATTTGCATGTTTGTTTTCATTTCTAGGTTTGGCATGCATGGTTTTGCATGTGGTTATTTGTTGTCATGGAATGGGTTTTACCAGGTGTTAAAGTGTTTTCATCCTAGCCTTTCCATTTCTAGATAGCCATGGCGTGCTAGGGTTCTCATGTTTTGGTTGAGTTGCATTTCCCGATGGATTCAAAGTTGAGTGAGGTGGATCTCTGAAAGAAAGAACACATGGCCTAGTGATCCCTGGATCAGACTATGGATTGTGGTAAATACGTTGGCATAGTGACCCCTAAACCATACTATGGGTGTGATAAAGCCAGGTATTGTGTGCTTTGGTGGGCCTAGGAATCATCGATCAGTGAATGGTGAGATATATAGTAAACCCTAGAGGTGGGTTCTCTCCATTATGTCTAGTAATCCTGGGATGGGATATGCGGTAAATCTTGGAGAGAGGGTCTCGGTTTAGGGCCTAGTGATATGGTGGGGATTGTGTTAAAGCCTGAGAGACTGGGACATAGGAAAATTCCGCACGGTGTAGGTGGAGAAAATTAGTGGCATCCATGTTTGTTTTTGACTAGTGATCTAGTGGAGATAATGGTAAAGCCTGTTATTAC
Source organism: Pinus tabuliformis (assembly GCA_031772625.1). Lineage (NCBI taxonomy): Eukaryota > Viridiplantae > Streptophyta > Pinopsida > Pinales > Pinaceae > Pinus > Pinus tabuliformis. The sequence continues at coordinate 167,804,273 of CM062812.1, forward strand.
ATGTTTATTATTTGGCCTAGTGATCCGGGATGGATTATAGTAAAGAATGGTTTCTATGGATGAGGGTGAGGTGGTTTAGCCTTGGTATGCATTGGTTGGTTCCTTTGGTTTGAGTCCCACATTCATGCTTGGAATATGGCACAGGGGTGATTGGATGAAGAGAGATTTGGCTTAGCTAATCTATCGTCGGGTGGACCATGGTAGTCCCATACCAGGTTGGCTTTTTCATTCATTAATAAAAGGTTCTTTCCTTGGTATCTTATGTGTAAATGTACTTGTTTATAGGTGGATTATATGGCTAATGTATCGTTGATATTTTTGTTGTTATTATGCTAGTTATAAGCATGTATTATGAAAATGATGATGTATGGCTCTCATCATGTTTTGATTTGTAAATGAAAGAACAATGTATCTATGACCTAATAGATGATAATGAAACTAATTGATAAGGAAACAATTATTCTTAGTGATTCTCAGATAAGTATGATACCACTATACTCATATTTGTTATTTAAACCTATAGATTACATATTTCTGACACGTTTGATGAAATTCCTTTCATGGCTAGTAGGGGTCTAATCTAGACCTTATCATTGTTATTTCAAATGCATCATTGTTATGTTGTGTAATTTCATTTCCAAAAGTGTCATTGATTTATGGGCAGTGACCTAGGCTCTGGGCCTGAAAAGGTGGCACAAATCCTAGAGATGCAGGTAGAGGTCTGAGGAGAAAATTCCATGGACGCATGCTTACCCATGTTCTGGGAGCATCCAGGGCCTCTTGGACGCATGCATGCCCTTGTCGAGTGAGTGTCTGGGGATTAATAGTCTAAAAATTCAGTTGGTCTAAGGAGATGGTTATCTAAGTAGTTTGGATGGGTCTTGGGAGTTTTTTTGCTGATGTGGAAGGTTTGTGTGATGTGTTTATATCAATTCCACTTCCTTAATGTGAATAAGGAGGTTGAGTACCATTATAGTGGCCTCTTGTCACATATTTACCCTGGTGTTGTTGGGAAAAGTATCTATTCAGAATGCCCCTATCCCACTCTAAGGTGTGATAGTGCCTTAGCAACAAACAAGGAAAACTACTTGAGTATTCTTCTTTATGAAATGTAAATGAGGAGGAAGGAGGTAACTAACCTGTGTCTTCCGCTAGTTTGTTGATCCAATCTCTCCTCTCTTCAATAGTTCCCAGCTCCCTGCTCCTTTACCGGCCCAGCTTCACCGAATTCCTACAAGATCACAAGAGAGAGAAACTACACGAAGATATAGATATACATTCATAAAAAGCTCAGGATCAGATTAAGCTAAACATGCAAATATAGAAAAACATCATTGATACATAGCATGTAGGAGAAACTCAAATATTTTATTGATAGAATAAGAAAGTCCAAGAGGAGATACAACCAAGTGAGTCCCGATCCAGCATCTACCTCCCAGAAAAGGAATCCCTTCCTCTCCTCCAACAAAGCATAAATCACCCAATGTACTAATCTCAATCTCAAACCAACAACAATTCTCTGCAAAGTACAAAATTCCAGCCTCCAGATCTCTGGGATGAGGGATCCATATATAGATGTAAGCAGAGAGGATGAGTCAGCTTATGTTTTGACTTGTGGCTTCTCTCTGTCAGTTCTTGCTTCCACTTGGAGACTGAGAGCCTCTTACTCATCACTTGGTCGAATTCAGTGAGGCAAGTGTCATTGGAGAAGATTCTGGAAGCTTCCATGGTCTTTCCACTTCATTGAATGACTCTGCCACTTGTCATTTCCCGCTCAACGCACCTGGGTAGTGCATTCAAGTGCGTTGCAACGCACCTAGCCAGTGTATTTGGGTGCTTTGCAATGCAGGCAGCTAGTGGAGCTTCTGAATTGATCCTGATTTGACTAGTTCTGAGTGATTTTTGGTGGAGAACTTCTGGGAGAAGGTGTCATTGGTTGACCTTGTTCCTTTAGGAGCTGTAACAACATCTTTAGGGACTTTGGATCCCTTGGATTATGGACATTTCATGCTCAAAGCTGTAAGACACAAAAATTTCTATAACACCTGGTTGGCCGGTTACTTGGGTAGATGTGGGATGAGCATGTTATAGAGTGGTATCAAAGCATGGTTCACTCCTCAGACTGGATGGGATGTGTGTTGGTCATGAATTCATATTGGTTTCATATGTGTTCTTTATGTTTGTAGTCCATGTACTTGTTGCATTTGCATGGTGTTGCTCATGGTTGTAGTGATGTCACCATGTGAAGGTTGATGGTGTTGTTGTGGGATTTGTTGTCATGAGTGTATGGTTGTATATGCATTTGTTATGCATGTCAGTGTCCATATGTTATTATGCATGTATTTTCATGGCTATAGTTATGCATGTATAGTAGGTCAAACAGGCATTGTGAGGTCATTGTAAGAATTTTAGGTCATCATGATTCTGTTGGTTGTTATGATGCTAATGTGTTCACTGAGATAGAGAAGGAGATGTAGATCACTAGAGAAAGATTGCATCACTAAACTTTGGGTAAGAGTAGATCATCATACAATTTTGTATGGGGGGAATGCATGTATGTGATTAATGGTTGTTATAAGAGTTAGGGTTAGTTATATACTTGCCATTTTTAGATGTTATGGTTACAAGTATGATAAATTCCATTTGATTAGTGTAGTCATATGCACATGTGTCATATATTCATGAATGATACTAACATATTGTTATATGCATTATGGTCATATGCATGGTGGTTATGTTTATTTCATTGAATATATTGATGTTACATGTATCATGCTAACCTAGATTGGTCTATGCAGATTATTATGGTCATGGTATTCAGGTACGAGTTGACTTATTTTTGATAATGTGTTGTAATAATATAGACTGACTGTGCATATGTGATTTCTATGCATTAATGAAAATTTTTTATGAGGTTATGATGTGAACATATTACCTAGTTACTATTATGGATATTATGACCTTATTTACGTTTGTGTTAATATGTTGTGAATTTATATCATGCTAATCTAGATTGATTGTGAAGACAAGATAGACTCCCCTGAGATACATTAAGGTATGAGTTTTCTTATGTCATCTACTTGGTGTTTGAATGTTTGACTATGCAATTTATTTGATGTTTTAGTGTTTGGTGTCTATTATGTCATCTATCTATTGTCTGAATGTTTAATTACTTGAATGATATGAGTATGTGTCTATAATATTTCTTACCAAAATGATCTTGTTTTAAGATGGTTGTGCTAATACATATTTATTGAGACAACTGATATGTACTTGAGTGTAAGTAGGTGGTAGTTGTAGCATTATATATTATGAATAATGAATGTGAGTTGATTTTTGAGCATGACATGGTTGTTGGACTTGGTAAAGGTTGATTTCAAATTAATATACATGATGTCTTAATTTTTGGAACTTGAGGCTGACATGTGTGAGACGTTGCAGGGAAACATGCTTGGTATTAGCTTAAAAACGTAATAATCGATGTGTTTATATAACTAATAGTTGGGTGATGTGATAGTGCATAGTAAGACTCAATTGTAGCAAGGAAAAGATAAAAGAAAGGAATTGGGTGAAAATTCCTTTGAGTATGTTTGGAAACCGAAATTCAAAACGAATGAGTGCTTTACATACGGGAAGTCTTTTTAACCATGAATTTAACTGACATTATGAGGATATGTGTTATATTCATAAATATGTATTTGATACATATAAAAACTAGTTCTGGTTATGGCTAGATCCATCAAAGGATTGGAGTCCCTTGAGAGATGGCATGGATGTGTTCAGTTGCAAGAAACATGCTTGGCACAACAAGGTAAGGTAACTGGTGCACTAAAAACTATGTGTTTATGTAAATATGATGCATGGGATTGCATGACAAAGAGACTTCCATGAAATTTTGAAGAAGGCTCAGGTTGATATTATATTTGGAAGCATTGGGAACCATGGGGATTGAGTCATGGTGTCTATTGAGAGTCTTGTGATTTTGATTCTTTGGGATTTTTTTTGTGTTTGATTTGCAACTTTGTTTATGCCTAGTGTATGTCCATACCACTTTTTTCACCATGTCATATTGTTATTGGTTTTCATGGTTTTTGTCTTTTTTTCATTTTTTATTTCCTTTTATGTCTTGAGGGTCTTGGGAATTGGTTGAGAAAGAGGAAAGTTAATGCAACTCAGGGCGAGTTGAATGAAACCTAGCAGGTAATGTAAGACTCGAATGAACCTTGGTGCATGATTAAGGGAAGATGAAGGTAAGAATATGACAATCAGTTGGATTGGTGTGGTCTATTGGTGTAAATGGAGAGTGGTAGTACAGTCATGAGAAAGGTAATTCTAATGCAGCTAATTTGATAAAGAAACAATGCTTCTTAGCGATTCTCAGATAAGTATGAGACCCATATACTCAGATCTGTTGTTTAATCCTATATATTACATATTTGTGACATGTTTCAAGAAATGCCTATCATGGATAGTAGGGGTCCAATCTAGACCTTATCATTGTTTTCTCAAATGCATCATTGTTATGTTGTGTAAATTCATTTCCGAAAGAGTCATTGAGTTCTGGGCAATGACCTGGGTTCTAGGCCTAAAAAAGTGGCACAGATCTTTGAGACGCAAGCACAGGTCCGAGGAGAAAATTCATTGGACGCATGCATACCCATGCTGTGGGAGTGTCCAGAGCCTCCTCGATGCATGCATGTCCATATCAAGGGAGCGCTCAAGGGTTTAATGGTCTAAAACTTCAGTTGGTCTCAGGGGTTGACTACCTAAGTGGTTGGGATGGCTTCTAGGAGTTTTATTGTTGATGTGGAAGGTATGCGTGGTGTGTTTCCATCGATTCCACTTCCTTAAGGTGACTTAGGAGGTTGAATCCTATTATAGTGGTCTCTTGTTGCATATTTACCCTGGTTGGATGGTTACTTGGGTAGATGTGGGATGAGGGTGTTACATGAGGCAGTTTACAAAATTATTAGTATTTCTCTTATTGTACTTAATGTTCAAATGGAACTTTTGCAGATATGTGGACCACTTATTATGGCGATCATTCTACAAATTTCCTTATGTTTGTATGAACTGGAAGGGTCAATGGCCTGTCTAGATGACTGTTTCCTTCCCCAGAATGTAATGCTTCCGTTGCCGACAAGCCTACATGATAGAATACATCTCCTTTTCATAGGTGGGATACTTCAAGACTGTATCTAAAAGTGTCTCACTATGATATTCCACCAGATTCCCTTTCTGGGGAAGAACTTCACCAATAGCATAGTCGAAGGCATCTGTCTCATTTTCAAAGGGTTGTTGTAGGTCTTGTAATGTGAGCATTGGTGTACAATAGAGGTGATGTTTCAACCCAAAAAATGCCTTCTATTGAGATTCAAATCAAAAGAACTTTCTTTTGGTCCGTCCTTGGTGAATTGACTCAAAGGTCAAGTGATATGAGAGAATCCCACAAATCTGCGATAGAAATTGGCAATTCCCAGAAAGTTGTGGAGCTCTGTTAGAGTGGTGGGGGACTGCTAATATCGAATAACTTGTGTATTGTCTAGGTCCACATGAAAACCTCGCTCATGAATGATGTACCCTAGATATTGAAACTGGACCATACCAAAGGTGCATTTCTCCAAATTTGCGCACAATTTGTGTTGTCACAGGGTTTGGAGGACCTGTTGAATATGGCATATGTGCTCTTCCCAATTTTCATTGAAGATCATAATGTCACCTAGGTACACTACCAAAAACGACTTGGTGAAGGGCCACAAGATGTATTCCATAAACCACATGAAGTTTGCGGGGGATTTTGTCAACCCAAAAGGCATGACCAACCATTCGAAAAGGCCCTCCTTGGATTTGAAGGTAGTCTTCCACATATTCGATGGTTCAATTGGTACCCGGTGATAACTAGAATTCAATTCAATATTACTGAACTATTTTCCACCCTTGATTTGGTCCATAAGGTCATCAATCCATGGAATTGGATACCTATTTTAGACGGTTTTTTATTCAACACCTGATAGTCAATACAGAGCCTCCATGTTTTGTCCTCCTTTTGTACCAACACAATCGGGCTCCCATAGGGTGATGAACTTGGCTTTATATGCCCTTTCTGTAATAGCTCCTGAATATTCCTATTGATTTCATCGTTCTTCATAATAGAGGGCTGGTAGATTGGTCCATTGGGTAGTGGTGTGCCTAGTGTCATATTGATGGAGTGGTTGAACTGGAAGTGTAGGGGTACCCTTATGGGTGAGGTGACGATGTCCCTATAATCCTCCATGATGTTGTCCATATGCTCCTGTGGTGCAAAGGAGCCCATCTAGAGGCTGTGGATTTGGACACAATATTCCTTTTGTTTTGAGTGAGAATAATAAGGAATACAAATTTCCCATTCTAGGAAATGATCTTATTGCATTGTTTAGAAGAGACCAAAGAAAGGGAAGTAAGCAGTGCAGCCTCTGGTATCTTGTACAATTTCTGAGCCAAAGTAATAATAGCAGAATGAGTTCTAGTTTCATATACAACATGAATATTCCATAGGTATGGCTAACCTAATAAAACATCATAGAATTACAGAGGGGAAACATCTAACAATACCTTATCTACAAAGGGCTTGATGTTATAAGGTAGGTGACACTGCTTCTTGACACATAGATCTCACCCTTGGTGGAGCAACTCGATAGTGTACAACTGTGGGTGCGGCATTGTTTTCAACTTCAATCTCTTAATGACCTCAATGAAGATCAGGTTCTTTTGTCTCTCTCTTTCAACGATGAAATACACCAACAAACCCTTTACCCACAGATGCGAGTGGAAGAGGTGCTCCCCCTCCTCTGGATCCTTAGGTTCCACCTTTTATAGCTTCATGATGGATACCGTCGCAGTGGGTTTAGCATCAATGATTTGCTTTCCCTTGTCTATTCCCTTTTCGATTCCCTTGTTGGGTTCCAGCTCAAAGTAATACCATGCATCCATTTTTCAGTCTTTTAACTTGGTCACCAACACCTACTTCGGGGACATTTGATCATGTTGTGAGTGGGAGTTTTATGGAACTCACACCACTTGCCAATTTCCTTCTTTGCCTTCCAATTATTCTTGTATTGCTACTTCGAGGAGTTTTCTTAAGGGGTCATGACCTAATTCTGACATTTTCTCTGTGGCTTGGGGCACCTTTGTTTTTCTTTGGGTTTGTAGATCGAAAATCTCACTTTTTTTGCTTAAATTTATGCTCAATCTTGGCAACATATTGGTATGTTGCACCAAGAAAGGAAATGTTTAGGAACTTAATTTTCTCCTAAATGTATTTGTGCAAGAAACAATGGTACTTAAGCACAAAATGTTTGTTAGAATATTTGATACCCAACTTCTTTCGCAGGGTTTGGAAAATAATCATAATCTCATGCACATCTTGAACCATTTATTGTCACAACATAGTAAATTTTATGTACTTATTATCATAGCTCCCCATAGGGTAATATTGTTCCTTGATGGAATCTTGGAAAGAATTCCAAGTGGGTGCATCTGAAAACAGTGATGGTTTTCTCTTGTCCATCTATTCACAGTAGGTTTCCCACTAGTCCTTGACATTGGGGGGTGGGGTTGATTTGAGGAGTGAAAAACTAATATTTTCCTGATTGGAAAAATCATGAAGTGAAAAATATCCTTCCAATAGATTTAACCATCTATCTATGATGTTTTCATCTATATGGTGTTCAAATATGACATTGTAAAAGTTGAATTGTACCTTGAAGGGAGTGGCACCTCTAGAATGGCTACCAGATGAAGATGCGTCACCTGTGGGCATCTACTGAAGGAACTGGGCAAATTTATCCATCATCATGTTCCTCTATTGCTTGAGGGATTCTTCGAGAAATATTTTGAAAGGATCTCCTACTCCCTTGTTTTTCTTTTCTTCTACCATGGGAGGTCGTCAGGGTTTACAAGGTTGGGCTTACCAAGGTTCAACCAGTTCAAGCCCTAATTTGTTATAAATCGACCTCATTGGAGACATGCAAAGAAAGACAAAGAAAAAATAGACCGCTCTGATACCATCGATCCAAACTTCATCAGGAATACAACAAAATATAGGCATAAACATATACATAGAGATGCAACATAAATACAAATTCATTTCATTAATATCAAAGAATTGGAATATGCTTACATACAAAATGGAAATAAGTTAGCTCAAATGATGGTAGGTTATCTCTGAGAAGAGATGTGGTGGCTACATGCCTCTGAAATGTGTTACAATGAGGCTCAAGGGAGTTTTTACTTGAACAACAAAGGGAAACCCTAAACAACCAAAATCCTAACCCTTGTTGAGAAATGGCAACAAGAGAGTCCAAATTAATTTGTCCTTGAATTAAATTGGAAATTAAATTTAAATTCTATTCTCATAGCAACTTAAAATAGTTAAATTAAGTTTATTAAACTTACTTAACTTAGGAAATTCAAGTTGGAATTCTTTCTGTCATCATGTGTATGTTCTCCCTACTTTGTAGGAGTCCAATGTGAGTTAATTGTGAGTTGTAAAATAGAAGGTTCAGTTTCATGAGTCAGTTTAGTTAAATTAGTTCTCAAACGAATTGAGAGAACTAATAGTGAGTTAATAGTCAGTGGTGTCACTAATGAACTCCTCCATGGCTACTCTAGTTAACTAAATATTTACTCATCAGAAACTCATGCATGTCGATTCTGAGAAATACCTATTTGAGATTAGAGTGTAGGGATAGTGTGCTATTTGTTTTAGATTTTTCTTAGTTGCAATGACAGTGCATGCATTTAGGAACGAACCCTTGATGGATTGTGTAGTTTTTAGAGGCCTTATTTCCCTTTAAATACAAGATATTCTCCATAGGAATTACACTTTGGAATAGAGACTTGGAGAGCTTGTGAAGAGGCTATGATTTGACCTTGAGCTTGCTAGTTGGAGATTAAATTTGCTGAGTGTTGGGATTTTTATAGATAGAACAAGCATTGTAATTTCATCTTCATTTTCCGCATTAATACAAAATAGATAGTGGGGTTTTGAGTTGTGGCTTTCCTCTGTTATTTATCATGTTATGTGCCTTTGATTCTCTTCCTCTATTGTTTATTTTTTTCTTGATGTTTATTGGCTTCTTCTGTAAAGAGTATAAGTAGATTATTATCTCTTGCTTTAGCAAACGACATTAGCTTGTGAATCTATAGGATTTTCTACATGGTATCAGAGCAAGATTGCTTTTTGGGCCGAGCATTTGTAGAGAAGACCTGAGAATTTCTATGAAAAATTTTCAGAAACAAATTGTCGATCTAAATTAATTGGGAAAATATACCCAAATTCAAAAAATAAATTGGCAGAATCAGAGTTTGGATGAGGGAGATATCGCTGATTTAAAATCAACTCTCTAGAGGACATTTTGAAGTTTTGAGTTTCTGGGTTACATGTGAAAGTCGAATTTGCAATATGTACTTCAGGATCAAAAGATGGCATTCCATGGGTTGAGGATTGAGTATGCCTTGAAAGGAATCTAAAATTTCATATTCTGGAGGGATAGGATGGATGCTGTGCTAGAGGACAATGGCTTGAAGGAATTTTTTCAACAAACAATTCCTAAGCCAACAGCTACTGATGTGCAAAACTTGGCCGAGTGGAAGAAGTGTGTGGCGAAGGCAAGGCAGATAATCCTTTAGGGAGTTCAAGATCATATTGTATTGAGTCTTCATGGAAAGTAAACCTCCTATTCTATGTGGAAATGGTCTGAAAATGAGATCTTAGATTAATATTAAGGTATTACAGACTCATGTGCAGGATTTTCCTATATTACTCAGTGCAACGGATCGAGAAGATTGTGAATAATATAGACAATGAGCAGTTAGAGAAACATAACATACACACACACATAACATAGCAAATAATCAAGGAGTTCACCCAAAACTCTTGGGCTATGTATCCTAGTCCAGCTTTTAGTGTTGACCTCTCTATTATGTCTTCAAGAGCAGAGTTTTTACAAATGTGAGCTCAAATTGAGTCTCAACACAACAGGAACAAACAACAAGGTTTTGCTTGAATACCTCAATTATTTCTGAGTACACAAACTCTCCCTCTTGCTCTCTATCTCTGTTTTCTCTCTGTCTCAGCACTGCCTACCTCTGTCTCTTACACTGAGTGGCTTTTAAGCCTATCGACACTTGTCTATTCGTTTTCCCTTTCGGGTTCTCTAGCTCCTCGCCTCTGTCCGCTCAAATCCCCTCTAAGCGTTAACCAATTATGGTTTAACATCTTCAGGTATGGTGGCCACCTGCTTTCAAACGGAAGGGACCATCGGTGCATTTGAAATCCTAAAACAGTCGTTTCTCCATTTACACAGAGAAATACACAGCAACACTAAAAAATTCACCAAAATACCTTTTTTGGACTTGAAATATTATTGAATCTGCCCTAAACTCCATCAGATCCATCTTTATATCGCTATCGCAAGTTGCTAGTTGTAGGCTCCTTTGTATTTAGGTTTATAACGAAAAGCCCCAAATACACAAGAAAACCTGACAAATTGCCCCATATCAGACTTCAGAATATATCATATCGCATTCATTAACCCTTTCGGGTCCAGCTATATCGCATGTTGCATATCCCTTTTGACTTCTAATTGCTAATTGTGCAGATCAGCCTTATTGGCTATCGGTGCATCACTATTGCATGATCGTTGGCCTTCTTGGCATCACCCCTTACAAAGCTACAATGCGATATTGCGATGCGATATATCGCAATCACATATCACCAATCCTTCAAAACGTGGGATAATTCCTTCTATGTATGCATATGAGCGATGTGATATTGTGCGAGTAGATCTGGACCATTGATTTGTGTGCTTGATCGACCGTCCTTATTTAATCGCACTTGATCACTATCACGATTTCCATAAGGCTGCTTCTAATTAACTCCGCTTGCCACCTCCGATTGCAATATGCTTATTAGATCTAGACTGTTGATCGGCCAGATTCGACGGCTCTTGTGTGATGTTGCTTAAGCCTCTGACAGACTCTATTTTTGCCATTTCTTCATGTTTTTCCCATCTGATAGTGTTTTTTTCCATTCTTGAAGGTTTATCCTTTGCGATAGTGTTTAAGTATTGAAAGACTTAGAGGTTTTTAGGATCCATTTTGGATCATGCCTTCCCACTGAAAAGATTTTGGACCACCAAAAGTTGGTTTTTAAGCATTGATCAAGTGAGGATACAGCTTCCTCACTTGACCAATTTCTATCCATCATGCACTACTTGGTTTTGAACCTTTGAGTCCAATCCTTAGGTACTCAACATCCCCTTTGCATGTAGCTCTCACCTTCCTATCCAGAACTGTGTCTTCCTACAACTCATTGAGATATTCAGGCAGAAAATCATCAATAGAAGGCAACTAACTTTTCTCTTTAGGATCTTCAATCAATGAAGGTTCATATAGTCTCAAGCTCTCTACATTAACGATTGAATATATATGCATATAAGCTAGCAAATCAAGGCGAAAAGCATTTTCACCAATTTTCTCAAGTATCTTGAAAGGCCCATACCTTATTGGTTTCATCTTCTTACCTTCACCTTGTATTCTATCTTTGCTGATGTATAGCCAGACTCGATCACCAACTTGGAAACTATGCTCAATTCGATGCTTGTCATGCCTTGCTTTGTATTTGGCCTGACTTCTTTCCAGCTATTCCTGCACTGCCTAGTGAAGTTCTTGGATCTGTTCGATGAACTTGGTTGCTTTTTCCACATCCCCGTGTCCATCAATTGCTATGTCTTTACCAAAGACAAAATCTAAGAGAGACTTTGGTATAAAACCAAAACAAGTCTCAAAAGGAGATCTCTGAGTAGAAGAGTGCTTGGCACGGTTGTAAGCATGTTTCACATAACACAAATGTTCATCCCAAAGCTTGGCATGCTTGTTGCAATAGCCTCTGAGCAACTGGATCACTGTCTTGTTGACCACCTCTATTTGACCATCTATTTGTGAATGAAATGTTGTGCTCTTCTTCAATCTGGTGTCCATCAACTTCCATAGACTTGACCAAAACTTCCCAACAAATCGGGAATCTCAATCAGGTACAATAGAAGTGGGTAACCCAAAATTAACCCATACATACTGAAAGAACAACTTCGTTGTTTGTTCAGTTGTAACCTGCTTGTTACAAGGTATCAAAATACACATTTTGCTGAACCTATCCACAATAACATACAAATAATCATGACCTTTTCGGGATTTTGGCAACCCCCCAACAAAGTCCATGGAAACACTTTCCCAAGGATGAGAAGGAACTGGAAGTGGGGTGTACAAGCCTAATTTTCTATTACTGGGCTTGCCTTTAGCACACATAGTACACACTTTAATATATCTAGAAAATGTTTCATGCATTCTTGGTCAATAACAAAACCTTTGCAATTGTGCAATTGTTTTACTTACACCAAAATGACCTGATATGAGAGAAGTATGTGCTTCTTGGATTATGTTAACTCTTTTAGTTTGTGGAATGCATAACTTTCCCAAATGATATAAGATTTGGTCCTTAACATAATAATCCAATTCTTCTACTTGCTTGCCATGACTTAAAGTTGCATATACATCTTTAAAATCTACATCTTGAGCATATTTTTCAATGTAACTTTCATGCATTACTAAGTTATGCTTAAGTATAGTAGATGCATTTATGATTGGTCTTGATAGCATATCTACAACCTTATTGTGTATGCCCTTGTTATATCTGATGACAAGATGAAATTGCTGTAGAAAACCCATCCACCTATAATGTCTTGATTGTTGAAATTTAGTTTGTGAGTGCAAATATTGAAGTGGTTGATGATATGTATGTATGATTGTTTCTTTGCCCATTAGGTAATGTTTCCACTTTTTCACACTTTGTACTAATGAATACAATTCTTTATCATATGTGGGATAATTAACTACTACAGAAGTAAATGTCCCAGAATGATAGCATATGGGTTTACCATGTTGCATCAACACTACTCTCATGGCATAGTCATTGGCATCTGTTTCAATATCAAATGGTCATTGAAGATCTGGCAGTGCTAGTACTGGTGTTGTACTAATTTTTTCTTTTAAGGTGTCAAAGGCTTTCTGTTGTTTGCCTCCCCACTGAAACACCTTTTTCAATCCTATTAAAGCATTTAATGGAGCTACAATCAATGAAAAGTTAGCAATAAACTTTCTCCAATATTGTGCTGCTCCTAGGAAACTCCTAACTTCTGTAGCAGATTTGGGTTTAGGCCAGTTCACAATGACTTCAACCTTAGAGGGATATATCTTCAATTCACCACCCCCTATAATATGACCCAAATAATTTAAAGATGTTTTGCCAAATTCACATTTTTATAACTTCACATAGAGATTTTCTCTTTTCAAAACATCTAAAGTCTGCTTTACATGCTTCAAATGGTCTTCCCATGTTTTCCTGAAAACAAGAATTTCATCTAAATATACAATTACAGAATCAAGAATAAAAGGTCTGAGTACATCATTCATAACTCTCATGAAAGTGGCAAGATCATTAGTTAAGCCAAAAGGCATAACCAGCCATTCATATAGCCCTTGTTTTGTCTTGAAAGCAATCTTCCATGCATCTTGTTCTGCAAACTCTAACCTGATGATAGCCACTACGCAAGTCTAACTTGGAAAAGTAAACTGCTTCTTTCAACTGATCTAATAGATCATCAATTCGAGGAAGAGGATAACGATTCTTGATCGTTATTTTATTCAGTGCTCTATAATCAATGCATGTCCTCCACAAACCATATTTGTTTCTCACCAGTACAATTGGAGATCCACATGGTGATGTGCTTGCTCTTATGAACCCTTTATTGAGTAGCTCCTGTACCTACTTCTTGATCTTTTCATTCTCTAAAGCATATAACTTGTACATTCCAATGTTAGGTAATGGAGCATCTTGCTGCAAATGAATATCATGTACTATTTCCATTTTGGGTGGCAGACCTTTAGGTTCTTGGAATAGGATATCATATTTTGAAAAAACTTTAACTAAATCAACTTTCTGTTTAGCATCACAGCATTCAAATACATTGGTTTTATCAGGGTTCTTTTCCTTTACAACCATTAGTAAAAATTGCTTGCATGAATTTAAAATTCTTTTCATCTGCCCTGAGTTTATGAGAGAATAGTTATTTTTGAGTTTATGAGCTCTTACAATATATTCTATTCCATATTTAGTGAGTTGATACTTACTTTCAGCTCTATAGAAAATGGCTTTTCTATCATACAAGTAAGGACTTCCTAAAACAATACCACATATATCCAAGGGAACTATATCTAACTCAACCTCATGTACAAATGTTGACCCAATAGCAAACCTATGTTTACATTGTCTTGTCACTTGTAGCTTTTCTTTATCACTTACCCAGCCTAATGGATATGGCTTCTTGTGAGGTGTTGTTAGTAATCCCAACTTCTTTACAATTGTTTCAGAAATCAAGTTTACTTGTGATCCACTATCAAATAAAGTATCAATCTTTTGGTGCTTGGAAATAACTCTAATATGAAAAAGCTCATGCCTGTACCTCTCATTATCTTCATTATCAATCGATTGTGTAGAATTACTTGTAGATGCTTCAGATTTTTACCTTTTATACCTGTGGCTGTGACTGTTGTTTCATCACCTGAGTCTAACCCCAAGTCTTTCTGAATAGCAGCAATAGTCTTCTTCTTCTTACCACCGAACTTCTTAGGTTTTAGCTCCGAATGCAAAGACCAGCAGTGTACATCATCATGTCTTTCCTTCTTGAAATGAGTGCATGAAGGCTTGTCCTTATGTAGAACATTTGTCTTCCTATCTTTCCTTTTTAGCTTCTTCTTTTCCTTGTTCTTGCTTGCAGAGGGTTTTGATGATCCCCCAACCTTTCGGTTCACATTATTGCCTCTAGCTTCTAAATGTGTAGCCTGAACTGATACATCATCTAGGCTAGTGGGATTAAACATGAGAATGGTGTGCTTCAAATAGCTATGTAGACCACCTATATACTTCAACAAAGTTTCAGGTGAGTCTAGAGATATGCCTAGAGTTAAAGCTCTTTTTCTAAATTCTTGGGTATAACTTTGTACACTTTGGCCCTTTAATTGGTGAAGAGTTTGCCAACTCATCATTGCTTGCTGCATATAAGCTAGAGGATATAATTGTTTTTGATGGAAAAAACAAATTCATTCCAGGTAGAAAGAATTTTACCATGTCTCTTCAGATCAACTTGTGTCTTGCCTTCCCACCACACTAGTGCAGTTCGTCCAAGGTGAAGGCTAGCCCACTGAATCTTTCTCCTTTTTGAATCAATGTTCTGCACCCTGCAGTATACATCAATCTATCTAATCCAGTTATCTAGCATTTTTGCATTTAGTTCTCCATCATAAATTTTCAAATCAAACTTTACATCTAATTTAATCAAAGAAGTTTTCTTCTTTTTCTTATCAGGGCTAGGAGATGAGGAGGATGAAGGTGATGGTGGAGGAGATGATGGAGGAGGCTTTTCCCTTTTCCCTTTGCCCTTTGGAGGGAAAACTAAAGAAGGTTCCTCTAATCATTTTTCTTGTTTGGGTGTTGAAGTGCTTTCACCTCGACCCTTCTTAAATTCCCGATACATCTCTTCCACCATGGCTCGCATGGCCATAAAACTGTCCATGAACTGAGATTATAATTCCAATGGAGTTTCTTCTGCCATTCTCCTCTGAGGATAGACTCTTCCAATCTCTAGATTAGCCTCAACAAGTTCTCCTTCTCCTAGTTTGAGCTTTTTCCTAGTTAGCATTCAAAATCTAGCACAAGCTTGTCTAACCTTAACAAAACCAAAAACCAAAAGCTCTAATACCACTTGATCTGTAAATGAGAAACATAATAGACACACACACATAACACAATAAATAATCAAGGAGTCCATCCAAAACTCTTGGGCTACGTCTCCTGGTCCAGCTTTCAGTGGTGACTTCTCTATTATGTCTTCAAGAGCAGAGTTTTTACAAATGTGAGCTCAAATTGAGTCTAAACACAACAGGAATGAACAAAATGGTTTTGCTTGAATCCCTCAAGTCTTTCTAAGTACGCAAACTCTCCCTCTCGCTCTATGTCTCTGTTTTCTCTCTGTCTAAGCACTGCCTGCCTCTGTCTTTGACACTAAGTGGCTTCTGAGTCTATCGGCACTTGTCTATTCATTTTCCCTTTTGGGCTCTCTGGATCTTATCCTTTATCCACTCAAATCCCCTCTGAGCATTAACCAACCATGGTGTAACATCTTCAGGTATGGTGGCCACCTGTTTTTAAATGGAAGGGACCATCAACACATTTGAAATCCCAAAACAATCGTTTCTTTATTTACACAAAGAAATACACAGAAACACTGAAAAATTCACCAAAACGCCTTTTATCAGACTTGAAATTTTACTGAATCTACCCTAAACTCCATCAGGTCCACCTTTATATCGCTATCGCAAGTCGCTAGTCGCGGGTTCCTTTATATTTGGGTTTATAATGAAAAACCCCAAATACATAGGAAAACCCGACAAATTGCTCCATATCGGACTTCAAAATATATCATATCGCATTCATAAACCCTTTCGAATCCAACTATATTGCATGTTGCATATCCCTTTTGACTTCCGATTTCCAATTGCGCCGATCAGCCTTATCGGCTATCGATACATCGCTATTGCATGGTCGCTGGCCTTCTCTCCCATAGCTCAAGAGAAACTTGTTGTCCTTGGTCCACATGCGCTAGCAAGGTCACTCCATTCATATGTTTGATGGCAAGCTTGAGGTGAGAAAAGCATCTGACCACTCACTTGTCATGAGGGGAATAGAAGAAGAAAGGATTCTCAAGCTGCAAGGTACCTCTGCTTGCGCACAACATTTCTAATACAATTCTCATTATGAAGAAGGTACACTTCCATCAAGTTTATTATGGCATGCTAGATTTGGACATTTGAACTATGACAGACTCCGCTTGTTGAAGAAAAATGGTGTTGTTGGTTTGCCTACAATTCCTAGGAAATTTAAGCAATGTGATGCTTGCATTCTAGGAAAGCATAGCAAACAGTCTTTTCATGATTCACATACAAGAGCACATAGAAAACTTGAGCTCATTCATTCATATTTATGTGGTCCAATTTCAGTTCCTTCTTCAAATGGAAATAAATATATGATGACATTTATTGATGACTACACCAGAAATGTGTTGGGTTTATTTATTGAAGAACAAATCTAATGCTTTTCAAACATTCAAGAACTTTCATAAATGGATTGAAAATGATGCACAATCTCATACTAGGTCTATTCGCACTGATAATGGAAAAGAATACACATCAAATGAATTTGAAAACTATCTTCACCAACATGGGATCAAACATCAAACAACTGTACCTTATAATCCCCAACAGAATGGTGTAGCTAAAAGAATGCATAGGACAATCTTAAATATGGTACGCTCCATGCTCTTCTTCAAAAATGTAAAGATAATGTTTTGGGCTGATGTTGTTTTATGTACTGCATATATAAAGAATAGATGTCCATCTAATTCTATTAGAAACAAGACTCCATATGAAATGTGGTATGGGCATGTTTCTTCGGTAAAGCATCTCAGGGTCTTTGGTTCCACCTGTTATGCCTTGATACCAAAGGTACATAGAAACAAACTTGGTGCAAGAAGTTGTAATTGTATCTTCCTGGGGTATTCAAACACCTCCAAAGCATACTGTCTCTATGATGAAGTCAATAAAAAGTTTGTTGTATCTAGAGATATAATTTTTCTTGAATCATCCAAAACTGACAATGTTTTTGAGTGGCAACTTGATCGCTTGGATAGATTCACAAATACAAAATCATTTCAAGAATTTGATAATCATATTCCACATCTTGAAGTGGGGATTCCTATACTAGATCAACATGTGGAATATTCTTTTGAAGAACGCTCTCCCCTGCATGAAACTCCAACAATGGATGATGCTTTAAGTGATGTGATTGATAGAATTGGGAGACTCAATCTTGATTCAGTCCCAACTCAATCAACAAAGTAGCCTGGACCATCTGAGAAAGGTCCCCCAAAGTGGCTGACAAAGACATTTGAAAGTTTTCATCCTTATGAGGTTGGAATGACAGGAACTAGAAATTCAAACCGGAAAAATGGAGGTGATGTAGATGACTCTAATTCACCTATTGATATGGATGTTTCTTATGATTGTGAATTGAACTTGTCTACAGATTTTGAACCAACTTCCTTTAAAGAAGTTGCTTCTAATGATGAATGGAAAGAAGCGATACAAAAGGAGTATGATGCCCTCATAAAGAACAACACTTGGAAGCTAGTTGATCCTCCATTAGGATCCAAACCAATTGGCTACAAGTGGGTCTACAAGAACAAGTATAAAGCTTATGGCTCACTTGACAAGCACAAAGCTAGGCTTGTGGCAAAATTTTTTGCACAGAAGGAAGGGGTCGATTATGAGGAGAATTTCACCCCCACATCAAAATGGGCTACCATCCGGACACTCTTTGCCCTAGCAGCTCAGAACGATTGGAAATTCCATCAAATGGATGTAAAAACTGCTTTCTTGAATGGAGATCTAAACGAGAATGTTTTTATGTCCCAACCTGAAGGATTTGCTGTGAAAGGACATGAACATAAAGTATGAAAGCTTGTGAATTCCTTGTATGGCCTCAAACAAGCATTGTGAGCCTAGTATGAAAAAATAACTGAGCATCTTCTGAAACTCAATTTCAAACATTATGATCTTGATCATGCAACTTTATTTATGAAGAAAGTTGGCAAAACAGTTGTATGTCTTGTGGTATATGTAGATGATCTTCTGATGACAGGGAACAATGAAAGCTACATTGCATCCATAAAGAAGGAATTGGGGAAAAGTTTTGAAATGACTAATTTGGGCTATGTTCATTACTATCTTGGTATTGAAGTAACTCAACATCCAAAGTCCATATTTCTTTCTCAAAAGAACTAGATTGGAGATCTATTCAATAGGTTTGGCATGACAGAATGCAATACTCTTACTACTCCAATGGAACAAAACTTAAAGCTCACATCTATTGAAGGAAAAGAATATGAAGATGCAACAAAGTATAGACAGCTTGTAGGAAGTCTCAACTACCTAACTACTACCAGACCATACATTTCATTTGCTGTTGGAATCCTCTCCAGGTTTATGCAAAAGCCTTGTGAAGGACATTGGTCTACCACAAAAAGAGTTCTAAGGTACTTGAAGGGAACTTAAGAATTTGGAATCAAGTATACACAAGTGGAGGACTTCAGTTTGATTGGATACTCTAATTCAGACTTCGATGGAGACAAAGAAACTGGGGTGTCTACTTCAAGATATGCTATGAGTCTTGGATAAGGGGTTGTCTCATGGAGATCACACAAACAATTAGTTCCAGCAGATTCCACAACAGAAGCAAAATATGTGGTAGCAGCTGAGGCAACAAAAGAAATTGTGTGGCTCGGGAAAATTCTTGAAGATTTGTAGGTAAAACAAGTATAATCAACTCCACTCATGATTGACAATAACTCTGCAATAAAGTTGGCCAAGAACCCAAAGTTCCATGATCGAACGAAGCACATCAATACTAAATATCATCTGATTCGACATCATGTTGAGGCCAAGACAATCCATCTCCGTCATTGTTCCACTAATGAGAAAATTATAGACATCTTCACCAAAGCGCTTGAAGGAGAAAATCTTTAACGATTCAGAATGATGCTTGGACTCACCAACATCCCTTCAGATTAAGGTGGGGAATGTTGACACCTAATCATTAGGATTGGGTGAATAAATACAATTGATGTAAATAAATAATAAGAAATATGAACAATCATCAGCATATGAAGTGAATAGTCTCCCTCATTTATATAATAAATACCTACCTGAAGGAATAATATGAACTAATTCGTTGAGTTATTACCTGGCCTGACACTAGGTCAGCCCAAATGAAGTCAACGATTGGTTTTGTTGTCGGGACCAAGATATGTGGATGTGGCACCCATTGAAGAAGGAGATTGAAGACTGGATAAAACTGAAAGAGTGAGAATTTGTGGATAAAAAAAACAAAAACCCTTGTATGACATCCGAAGCTTGGTTACGGAAGTATATCTTTATAGATCAATATGAGAGTTTCTTCACTTCATTTCCTATTCATTCGTATGAGTGGATATCAATTTTGATTGAAAGGAAGAACTGTTTTAAAGGCAAAGAACCTATGGTGTGGACTCCTGAGCTAATACAGTGACTTAAGAGCACTAACAATAGGACTGCAAGGGTTGTCGATTTCTAGATTGTTGGCATATTGGGAGGATTCATTACTAAGTTTGTCATAGACTTGACTGTGTCCTACAATGAAGTAGAATAATGATTCTTTAAAGGAATGCAAGGCAAGTATTTAAAATATTTGAAATTTTGGATTAAGATGCTTCTGTGTGAAAATGGATTTTTACAGATGCGACCAGATTGCTAGTTTACTTATGGTTGGAAGAAGAGGGAATAAATATGAACAAGAGATCAGAGTAACATGAAGTGGAAATAGATATTGAGTGGATATCATAAAGATAACTCATGGAAAATACACAAACACCTTTATAGAAACTGATTATAGTCTTCTCTTAAGTGAAACTTAAGGTGAAAGAGAAGAAAGCCACCATGATAACCTCGAAGTAGCTTCACAATATTCACCCTCCCAACCTAAGAGTTCGCAGAAGCTAGAATATGATAATAGCCAGGGTATTTTTAGCTTTCACCCTCCCCGTCTTACCCACCATCCCTGTCCCCTTACTTTTCCCCCTCGCCCTCCCCCTCCCCCTCCAAGAAGATGTATGGATGATGATATTAAGCTACTTGTTTTCAAAGGAACTAGATTGGAGGATTTGGAACAACTTTACTTCTTATGTGAAGCAGTATGGACAATGAAGTAGATGAATGATGAGAATATAAATAAAGTGCAACTTGTTATGAAGTTCCAAGATAGATCATTGACATGGTATATGAAGTATTCAAATGATTATAATATATTTTTTATCGATATTAAAACATCACTAATAAGAGAGTTTAAGATACCAAAGTCTCAGTCGCAGTGCATCACCGAGTTAAAAGTGATCAAACAAAAACCTACTAAGTCTATTTGGGATTTTGATAAGATATTTAAGGTGTTATTGGATCAAGTAATATTCATCATAGCTCCATAGAAACATAAAGAATGGTTTATATCTACGCTGCTACCACACATCAGATTGCCATTAACGCAACAAAAGATAGAAATTCAAGCCGAAGCTCTATAAATTGCGATGAAAATGGAAGCTTCGCCTATAGGAGATAATAGTGTAGGCATGCAATAGATTCAGGTTCAATTAGCAAACCTATCCCTAAAGATACAAGAAATCAAGAAAATAAAAGAATTTAGAGAAGAACTATGGTGTACAAAGTGCAGATCGGAGGGCCATTCTAAAGAACAATGCCTTATCTTCGAAAATTACATGGCTAGTGGGGCACCGAATCCCTTGAATGTAAGATCCAACCTGTGGTGCGAAATATATAAGACTAGATGCCAAAAACGTTTATAAGACTGCTACTTGTGATAGAAATATGTACAAACTCCAAGGAATCTATATTTCAAATTTTGTAAATTAGTAAGATACAATGAGAATAATTGTTGAGCTTACGAACTAATGATGGAGCATGGTGCTGACACTTATAGAATGTAAGCAGAATAACATGAACATGAGGACAATGAACAATGTGGTGGTTGAGGAGGTTACCAAGGAAGAGGTCGAAGTGGTGGAGCTAGTCGAGGAAGTGGACAGATTATTTATTATAACTGCAGCCAGTCAGGTCATTTTGCAAGATACTGTGAGAACCCAACAATGACATGTAAGTACTGTAAATCCTTTGACCATGTAATTGAAGAATGTCCTGTACTTATGGTGAATATGCAAGGAAAAAGGAATCAACAATTGACACAAAATATTCAAATGACGACTGCTGGAAGGAGGAACGATGAACCTCCAATTAGTATTGTCACTAGAAGTGGAGCTGCGACCAGTAGTGATAAAGCGGGTTAAAAGAGAGAATCTCAAAGTGCATTGTTGGGATGGGGTCCTAGGGGTCAATTTTGTTAATATTTGAGTCATTTTTGTAATATATTTTTGCAGCGAAGGTAAATTCTCCGTGAAATGTGGAAAGGAGAGCGTGAAGCTAAGTAGAGTCAAAGGGGCTTTAGTCCCATAGGTGGGTAGGTAATAGAGTTGTTTGAGACCCTCCCATGGTCCACAAACCATGGTATTATAAAGAAAACACTATATAAAGTTGATTTATAGCGAGTCTTAGAGGCTATATGATTAGGAAGAACCATTGTAAGGGAAAGATGCTAAGGTAGGAAAGGTTTGTTTCCTATACTTAGGCGAAAGGGGAAGGCTCCTGCAGCTGAGTGCGCGAAGACCTTGCTATGTCTACAAGTTGAGTGCGCAGGGATAAAGAGTCTGTATCTAAACATTTACATCTAATAAGGATTGTTTTGGGCCAAACTTGATGCATCTGTGTTCTTTTATTTACTTATGCAAAGTATATGTATCTTCTCTATGTAATCTTTTTTATATGAATGAATGCTTATTTACTGCGTGAACCTCGTAGATCTATAATATTTATGCATAATAAGTATAATTAAGTAACTTTGCAAAGATCTAAAGGTCATTTAGATAAAGTTACAACAATTGTCTGTCAGAAGGATTAGATCTACGCAAAGTGAGATCTAAGTCGTGAGAACTTTAGGAAACCATCACACAGGCCTTTGGATGCAAAAACTTGGTTCTAGCATCCCCTAATACTGCTTCGGCTGATACTGTAGCCTGTGCTATGTAGGTTGTTTCCAAAAGGGCCAACAGTTAGGGTTTTTTTGGTTGGAACCGTTAAAGTTGAACTTGGGTCAGGCCCCCTAAAGCCAACAAATGGTTCTGTTGTTAGGATCGGGATCTATATGGGGAATGTGTGATGTCGAATAAGTGGTTCCCTAGTAAGAAATAAATTGAGAAATGGCTCGATTGGAAGGAACACGTGTTTTCAAATCAAGAGAACATAAATCCACAATTATCCAAGGAACAATGGTTGAATAGATACCTATACTTAGAAGAAATCGAAGCCTTTTTCTGTTTCTTCCCCTGTGAACTACATGTGTGGCTATGTAGATCAGCGGACATGTTGGGTGTGGAGCCTGATTATCTTCTTTATTCAGAGGTATCACCACAATGGACCCCAGTTTGGGTGTGGACAGGGGGCGTGACTGCGATCTTTGGGAGCCCCCCCTAGCGGGGCATCAAGGGAAGTGCCCTCGAAGCTAAAAATAGATTTTAAAATGCCTTGTAAAATGTTGAAATTTCATAGTCAATCTGGGTCATTCATTAAGCGGAGATCTGAAGGTAGAAGTTATGCTTAATTTAGGGTTTTTTTCCCTAGAAGGCAACCCCTCACTATATATGATGGAATTTTATTGCATCTATGTAGACCTATATTCTGAGTTAGAAAGAGAGAGGAGATTGCGTGAGAGCGAAGAAGGAATTACATCGGATCTATTGTAGGTTGTATCTCTTTAGTTTGTTGGATAATATAAAATGAAGGACTAGTTGTTTCTCCATGGACATAGCCCAAATTGGGTGAACCATATATATTTGTGTCTCCCCTGTTTGATGTGCTTTCTGTGTTTATATTTTTGCAATATATTTTATGTGTTCCATTTGATCAGATATTGATCCAGGACTTCAATGATAGCTCAAATTTCAAAGTGTTCAAAAGTGTGGTGAACCTAAATGATTGGATAGATCTTGTCTTCTTGATTATGGCGCCACAAACGGTTCGGAAAATGGTCGCTGTATGAGAAAGTTATGCCAAAAAGAAGAATTTCCCAATAACATTGAAATTTTGAATTCTTTGAAAAAATTTAAAATTAAATATTCGACAGAATATGCTAAGAATATTATGTTCTGGGAAATGAATGGAAAGCTACCACGTGTTAGATCCAGAGGTCGCCATGTGGCTCGGGTGATGTCAGCATGACTTTGGTGCAGTTCTAAAATAGTTTGGGTCGGATCTGGAATTGAACACATGACCTGGGCGCTATAACAACCACACCTTACCAACGCACCACCAGGGTCACATTTGTTATATGTGTGGCGGAAATTTTTTATAAGTTTGTTTTTGTATTAAGGCGCGGCCCAAAGGGGGCCAGTTCCTCCCCCCCCCCCCCGCCCCCCAACAAGCCATAAGACCACGGCCCCATGACCGGGAGCTTGTCCATAACCCGCCAGCACATAACATTTATGTTATAAATACGTGCTCCCATTATATATGGCAGAAAATGTGGGTTAACACTTAGTTTTGTTAACTATTCATTAAAAGGCATGGTGCAAATTTTGAGGTAAACTGCCCGTTCATTAAGGTGTTCACATGCGCATTCAAACCCCAACTGCTAATCCGGTGGTCAGGTCAGTTATAGTGGCGGGTTTGGCAGAGAGCGCCAAAATTGGCAGGCCCGCCATATTTGGCGGGCCTAACTCAACTCTAACTTTAGCTAACTAGGAGTCTTTTCAAAGAAAACTAGCAGTCGGGGGTAAATGGCCATAACTTTGGCTAGGAAAGTCCTTTTTGGATGATTTTTTTTTATGATTTTGAGTATTCAGATGATGCTGAAGCGATTGGCACAGGTTAGAGAGTAATCAGAGGTCGTTTGTAAGTGCATTTTCTCTGTGGAATTTCTAGGAGCCATTAGGGCCCAGCATTTTGAGAGCTGTATTGGGTTGCAGGTACCCATTGGAGGTGAACCAGTAGTCAATCCTGAAGGATTTGGTGTTCTGAATTCATTTTTATAGTCTATTTCGCCTGTAGAGGTTTGTATTCAGATGTACAATCATTTTGAGATTTTAATCAAATCAAGGACATGCCCATTTGGGAGCCTTGGACCCTGCAGATGTAGCCCAAGAGGGGTGAAATGCGTTATCAACTTCTTTTTCATCTGTGTTTGAGTTATTTTCCTGAACAAATCTGTTTTAGTATGTTAAACAGAAAAATGAATTAATTCTACTACACATAAAAGGGTCATAAACAGCGGAAAAACTCATTTGTTTCTAACTGCAAGACATGTACATCACTTAAACATGTATGTTTACTGAATTGAATACCTTGCTAAGCATTTACAAGTAGTTTCAAATTCAGATCAAGATGGTATCAGAGCAGGTTGTTGCTTCTTTGTATCAAAAGCAGTCAAATAACGCTATAGACAGAGCCTGAAAAGAGCCAGGAAGCCTTCGAAATGTTCTTGTTATACAATTGCAAAGTAGATAAATGCTCTTTTCATTCAATCTTTCAGTCAATCTCTGGTGTAGTTGTCTTTTGATTGTTTTTGTGCAAGGATATTTTTATTGTCTTGCAAGTTTTGATCACAATAGCTTGATTGTATAACTTGAAAGGAAGATTGAGGATAACCACTGAATAGGTAAGTCTTGGAGAAGACAAAAAGGAATAGCAGATATTTTCCTTACCCCAAGGACCTCAAGAAAATCCATGAAGCACAAGAAGTTTGATGCAAAATAGGTTGCTTGAATAAGAGTTTGACTCTGGAATCATTTGATTCAGGAATTTGTTAATAGATTCTGAATTTTGTTGAAGCTCTTTTGTTCATTTTTTATAATGACAACTTCCATAAGTGAGTTCTCAAAATCATCCTCCTTCGCAAGATTCTTTGATGAAGGCTTGAAGCAAGAATTTTTCATCATGATGAATATGGTGAGAGAAATGTATGAGGATGAAAGAAAGAGCTCTAGACTTCAAGAGCAGTTGAATTCAATGAGCGAAGAGAAGTGGTTGCTTTCTGACCAATTGCAGGAAATGGAAAGCCAACTTCATATTGCAAACATGAATTTGGAAAGGATGCATGAGTTGGAGACACAACTCCTTGTTGCCAGAGAAGCCTTAGCCAAGTATCAGCTTGAAGAAGAGGTAAACAATTCTAGTTTGTCTTCAAATTCTTACAAGAATGTTTATGTTGGTTCTTTTGAGAAACATACCAGAGGCATAGGGTCCAAGTTGATGTCCAAAATTGGATATGAAGGAAAAGGATTGGGCAAACATGCACAGGGTATAGTTGAGCCAATAATGGTTGAGGTAAGGCCTAAGTATTTGGGTCTTGGCTATGGACAATCTTATGGAGAAAGTTCCATAGCAGCCATGAAGGCAATTGAAATAGTTCCTAGAAGGAGTTTCATTTCAGGTTATCTATCTCAAGGTTGTAAAGGTTGTATCCTTGAGGAATGCAATAGTTTGAAACATGCTTTGTAGGAAGAAGGTGTGCATAAGCATGCACTTGAACAAGAAAGTGGTGAAAACTCTAAAACCATTGAAGGGATTAATAGTGTTCCAAAGGGAGCTTCTTCTTCTTTCGATTCACCTCCTTATGAAGGTAATGAAGGTGAAAGAGAAAGGTATAAATATGATTTCCATCACACTTCCTTTGATCATGTAAAGCATGGAAAATTTCCACATAAGCATTGGAAAAGAATTGCATGTTCTTTTTGTGGTTTGGTTAACCATAGTGTTTCTAGATGTTGGAAAAGAATGGCAACATACAGGAAACTTTTGAAGGAAAGGAGGCAAGAAGCCAAAGTTCCATTGAACAATGCAAATCATGTTGTCAAGAAGATGAACATGTGTTGCACTTATTGCCATAAGCACGGACATACTGCTGAAAGGTGTTGGACTCTGAATCCAACAATGCTTCCACAAAAGTTGAAGAAATTGGAGAAAGAGTATGGCAAGAATGGGAAGGAAGTTTCCATCATTCATATGTGTAAGGATGATACACATGTTGATATCGATGTGCAATTAAAGGAAGCGCCTTTGAAATGGATTGGTAAGAAATGGTTATAATTCTTATCCAATTAAAGTTGCATGTCTTTTGATTGAATGCATTTCTTTGTTAACGGAATGCAAGTTGCAGGATGGAAAAGTTGAGTATGAGACTCACCTATCGCAATGAAAGTTATATTCATTTCAGCTTTGAAAGTACATGTACATGTGATCGAGGATCTTGTACTTATGATTGTACTCAAGAGAAAGTTGAAGGATAAACTGCATGCATGAGAATGATATGCATGAGCACAAGGATCATGATGATTTCCTTGTATTTTAAACATGATGTGAAAGATGTTTCTTTTGTTGAAATAAGAATTTATTCATCAAGTTATTATCTTCTTTCAACATCATCTACAGAAGAATATTTTCAGCAGCAAAAGTCGCCATGATGGAAGCCGCTTGCAAGAGATGTTCAGCTACCTTCTATAAATCCTAAATGTGTTCAAGGAAGATAGTTCTTGACAGGAGGACAAGCACATTCAGGAAGGGAAGTGTCATCTACCTTTGAGTTTTTGTTGAAAGGCACTAGCTATGTAGGCAAGTGTATAGAGGCTGAAAGCAGAGGGTGATACACTCTCATTTACTGTTCAGATCAATATATCAGTATTTTGGGGTCCAAAAGATCCTAATGGGGAGGAGTGATCAGATATTGATCTAGGACTTCAGTGATAGCTCAAATTTCAAAGTGTTCAAAAGTGTGGTGAACCTAAATGACTGGATAGATCTTGCCTTCCTGATTCTGGTGCCGCAAACGGTTCGGAAAATGGTCGCTGTATGAGAAAATTATTCCAAAAAGAAGAATTGCCCAATAACATTGAAATTTTGAATTTTTTGAAAAAATTTAAAATTAAATATTCCACAGAATATTCTAAGAATATTATGTTCTGGGTAACGAATGGCAAGCTGCCACGTGGCAGATCCAGACGCCGCCATGTGGCTTGGGTGATGTCAGCATGACGTTGGTGCAATTCTAAAATAGTTTGGGTCAGATCTGGAATTGAACACATGACCTGGGTGCTCCAACAACCACGCCTTACCAACGCACCACCAGGGTCACATTTGTTATATGTGTGGCAGAAATATTTTATAAGTTTCGTTTTGTATTAATGCGGGGCCCAAAGGGAGCCAGTTCCTCCACCCCTGTCCCCCAACACGCCATAAGACCACGACACCGTGACCGGGAGTTTGTCCATAACCCGCCAGCACATAACGGTTATGTGTTAAATACGTGGTCCCATTATAGATGGCAAATAATGTGGGTTAACACTCAGTGTTATTAACTGTTCATTAAAAGGCATGGCACAAACTCCGAGGTAAACTGCCCATTCATTAAGGTGTTCACATGCGCATTCAAACCCCAACTGCTAATCCAGTGGTCAGGTCAGTTATAGCGGCGGGTTTGGCGGAGAGTGCCAAAATTGGCGGGCCCACCATATTTGGCAGGCCTAACTGGACTCTAACTTTAGCTAACTGGGAGTCTTTTCAGGGCAAACTGGCAGTTGGGAGTAAATGGCCATAACTTTGGCTAGGAAAGTCCTTTTTGGACGATTTTTTTTTTTGATTTTGAGTATTCAGATGATGCTGAAGCGATTGGCACAGGTTAGAGAGCAATTAGAGGTCGTTTACAGGTGCATTTTCACCATGGAATTTCTAGGATCCACTAGGGCCCAACATTGTGAGAGTTGTATTGGGTTGCAGGTAACCATTGGAGGTGAACCAATAGTCAATCCTAAAGGATTTGCTATTATGAATCCATTTTTACAGTATATTTCACCTGTAGAGGTTTGTATTCAGCTTTACAATCATTTTGAGCTTTTAATCAAATCAAGGACATGCCCATTTGGGAGCCTTGGACCCTGCAGATGTAGCCCAGGAGGGGTGAACTACGTCATCAGCTTCTTTTGCATCTGTGTTTGAGTTATTTTCCTGAACAAATCGGTTTTAGTATGTTAAACAGAGAAATGAATTAATTCTACTACACATAAAAGGGTCATAAACAGCTGAAAAACTCATTTGTTTCTAACCGCAAGACATGTACATCACTTAAACATGTACGTTTACTGAATTGAATACCTTGCTAAGCATTTGCAAGTAGTTTCAAATTCAGATCACCATTGCTCTGTAATATATAATTTTCTAACAACTCATATCAAAGCCGAAGGTCTATTTGGCTGATAAACTCACAGGAGAGAAGGGTTCCTGGCTCAAGTGGGATCAATGGAAAAAGATGGTAGGTTTAGGGTCGAAAAATCTAACGAGCAAAACTACCAGTTGTGGAATATGCAGATGGAAGATTATTTCTACCAGAAATATTTGTACTAACTATTGAGCAGAAAGACAAAGAACTCGATGAGTATGACAGACACAGAATGGGATATTCTTGACAGAAAGGCACTTGGAAAAATATGGTTGTGCCTAGGAGCATTAGTAGCCTTTAATATTTCAAAGGAAATGACAACAGAGGGTTTAATGTTGGCATTGGCCAAACTATATGAAAAATCCTCGACCTGAAATAAGGTAGTTATTATGAAGCATTTATTTAATGTGAAGATGTCAGAAGGTGGATCTGTTGTTGATCATTTAAATGAATTTAATACAGTTACCAGTCAGTTAAGTTATGTAGGGGTAACTTTTGATGATGAAGTTAGTGCTCTGTTATTTCTTTGCTCATTGCCAGAAAATTGGAATGGTTTAGTTATGGCCATTAGTAACTCTGTCTCTAGATCTAGTACTTTAAAGTTTGATGATGTTGTCGGTGCAATCCTTAGCAAGGAAATGCGATAAAAAAACTCTGGTGAGACATGAGGTAATGCTTTGACTGTAGAGACTAGGGGAAGAAAAATGGAAACAAGAAGGAGCCTAGGATATCGCAGTAAGTCAAGGAAAGGTAGATCCAAGTCTAGATCGGGGATAGTGTGCTGGAAATGTGGGAAGAAAGGACACGTGAATAAAGACTGCAAGTCTCGGAAGGGAAAAGAAGGAGACACATAGTAAGAAAACAATCATGAAGTGAATGTGACAAGTGATGTGTTTCAATATGCTTTGATTATTTCATTAGAAAATATTATTGATTCCAGGGTGGTAGATTTAGGGGCCTCATTCCATGCCACACCTGATAGGAAACATTTTCGTGATTATGTTCAAGGAGATTTTGGGCAGGTTCGATTGGGTGATGATAAACCCTATAAAATCATTAGAATGGGTATAGTTTTCATAAAACAACACAATGGAAATCAATGGCTATTAAAGGAGGTAAGAAATGTTCTAGATCCGAAGAAAAATCTAATTTCAACAAGGTAGTTGGGAGGTGAAGGTTGTGTAACTACTTTTACAGATAAAACTTGGAAGGTCGCTAAAGGATCCCTGGTAATAGCAAAAGGAGAAAATATTGGTATATTGTATTTATGCAATGGTATTTCTAATTATGTTAATGCTTTAACCTCTACACGAGAAGATACGGAATTGTGGCATCATAGGCTTGGGCACATGAGTGAGAAGGGGATGCAGATTCTTCACTCAAGAAATTTGTTGCCAAGTTTGAAGCATGTTGATTTAAAATTGTGAGAATTTTGTTTATGGGAAACAGAAGAGGGTCAGATTCCTCAAAGTTGGGAAAGAAAAGAAGAGAGAAAAATTAGAGCTTGTGCATACAAATGTATGGGGACCTGTTGAGGTATCATCTCTAGGTGGCTCTCGTTATTATATTACTTTTATTGATGATGCAAACAGAAAGACATGGATTTATTGTATTCGAAATAAATCTGATGTATTTGATACTTTCAAGAAATGGAAATATTTGGTTGAAAATGAGATAGGAAAAATGTTGAAGTGTCTCATATCAGACAATGGAGGTAAATATTGTAGCAAAGAGTTTGATAGGTGTTGTTCAGAGAATGGAATTCATAGAGAGAAGAAAGTTCCAGGAACACCACGAGAAACTAGTGTGTTAGAAAGGATGAATAGGACAATCATGTAGCGTGCAAGGTGCAAGGTACAATTTTGGGCAGATGTTGTAGATACTATTGTTTATACAATAAATAGAGGGCCTTCAAGTTCCTTGGATGGTGGTATTCCAGAGGAGGCATGGATAGGTAAAAAGGCAAACTACTCATTTTTAAAGACTTTTGGTTGGGAATACTTTGTCCACATTAATAAAGAAAATAGAACAAAGCTTGAGGCAAAATCAAAAAAGTGTACCTTTATTACATATGATGTTAATGATTTTGTTTATCTCTTTTATGATTATGTAAGACACAAAATCATTAGGAGTAGAGATTTCGTATTCAATTAAAAGGTTTTGTATAAGGATCAGCTGCAGGAAAAAAAATAGGAAAGAGAAAACAGAGAATACACAGTGCTTGAGGAGGTCACAAAAAAAGTGATGGTGCCTGAAAATCATAATGATAAAAAACCAGAACAACAACAACAACCACAACAACAACAAGCACCTCAAACACCTGAAAGTGGTGTTAGAAGATCTACCATGATAATTAGAGCCACTGAACGATACTCTCCTTCATTATATGATGTATTGTTGACTGATTTTGGTGAACTGGAATGTTATGAAGAAGCAGTGCAAGTAGAAACTAAGAAGAAGTGGGAGTAAGCCATGAAATAAGAGATGGACTCCTTCACATAACAAGACTTGGGACTTAGTCAGGTTTCCTACAAGTAAAACAACATTGCAAAATAAATGTGTTTGAAGGAAGAAGATGGAGGTAGAAAAAGGTATAAAGCTAGACTTGTGGTGAAGGAGTTTCACAGAAAGAGGGCATATATTTTGATGAGATATATTCTCCTGTTGTTAAAATGACTTCAATTAGAACTAGTTTAAGTCTAGTAGTAGCTGAAGATTTGCATCCTGAGCAGTTAGATGTAAAGACAACCTTTCTCCATGGGGATTTGGAGGAAGAGATATATATGCAGCAACCACAAGGATATGAGGTAAAAGGAAAGGAGAAAATAGTGTGCAGGTTGAAGAAGAGCTTGTATGGCTTAAAATAGGCTCCAAGGTAGTGGTATCTAAAATTTGATAGGTTTATGTCTGAACAAGGTTATACTAGATGTCACCCTGATCATTGTGTTTATCTCAAAATATTGGGTCCCTATAATACTAGTGATTACCCCATTACTATTGTGGTTATACCCCTTATTAATATGAATGTGCCTGTATTGCCCCCATATTGTTATTACTGTGCCCCATAGAATCCCTCTATTGTTATTTTTGTCACTTTAGATTATTATTGTTAGGTCGGCTGGATTATATTGTGACTCCTTAGACTCCTATATAGAAAGGAGGTTTTGTCATTTGAATCATCCAAGAATTGTTCAATTATGTAATGTAAAGGAGGTTTCCCCCTCGAAGAGGCTGAATTCTAAGGCGTTGATCTATCTTTTCGATCTTTTCTTGAGCTGGTTTCATAACATTTGGTATCAGAGCTTTGGATTCTAGGGTTTCGCTGCTCCAAACAGGTCATCGTGGAATTTTCGCTATAACGTTTTTTTTGTGATGTATCAGAAGCTTCAAACAAAACCCATTTGAGAAGAAATCACGCTGAACCTCAGGTCCGAATTTCAGAGCTTTTCACGCTATATTTGCAGAGATATGATCTTAGGAAGTTGGTCTTTTTGCAGACTCCTGAATTACATTCCAAACAGGTGACCTGGAAAGCGTCATAACTTTCTTTCTGAGAATCGGATTGAAATTTCATAAGAAGGTACAAAAAGACGACGGACTTTAGTTTTCTTTTATATGTTTTTTATAGTCAACAGTCAAAACAATGACACGTGGCACTTCATACAATTTCGCTCTACTGAACTAGTCTATAATTAGGTCACTGCGGGAGATTGTGCATAACTCTTTCTTGGAGAATCCAATTTGGATCAGACTAGTGGCATTGGAAAGAGGACATAGAAGGCTACTACAAATCACAATTTTAGAGCTGGATGATTCGAAATTATAGAGATACATCAAATTCAATATCAGGCTTCTACAAAGTGAAAAAAGGTGTGTAGTTTTTTTCTAAATTTTTGCGTAAGCTTGGTTTGAAGGAATTCAAAGGGCATAGTAAAGCATTATTATCGGTAATTGATGCCCCGAGGAAAGAAAATGTAAACACCTAGTAAGCAACCTAAAATCTCTAGCATGACTTATGAAGAAGAGGAAGAAATGCAACATGATATAGCAAAATTACGAGACCAAGTGCAACAAGTGTCACTTGCACAAAAAGGAACAGAATCTAAGATGGATGGTTTAAAGAAAGATGTAGAAGCTAAGATGGATGGTTTAAAGAAAGGTGTAGAATCTAAGATGGACGATTTGAAGATAGATTTGAAGACAAACATGGAAGAATTGAAGAAGTTGCTACAAGAAAGGGTCACTAATGGTGAAAGGGTAGTAAAGGAAACTCATGATGAGAACAAAAGAAATGTTAATCATGATTCCATAGACTCTAATGTTGGATCGAAGACCCACCATATTCAAAAAATCGATATGAGGAAGTTTGATGGCAAGGATCCTGCAACATGGATATTACAGATGGAGCAATTCTTCGATCTCAGTAATGTGCAAAACACACAAACAGTACGTATGGCAACTTTATATTTGGAACCAAATCAGTTTGTATGGTATCAATGGCTCTGCTCTCGTAAACAATTTATCACTTGGGCAATTTTTATGGAAGAATTGATAGCACATTATGAGGATACAAAAAGCAACACTTTTTTTATCCAATTGATAAGTCTCAAACAAATTGGTTCAATAATGGAGCACATTGAGGAGCTCCAGAAATTGAACATAAGGGTAAAAGATATTCCAGAGGAGCATAGGATTGATGTGTTCATAGGGTATTTAAAGGATAATATCCAACATGATGTTCGCCTTTGGGAACCTGATTCATTACAGAAGGCATTCAGGTTAGCAAGAAAAATGGAAAGCAAAATTATGGCAACCAGGAAGCATACCACCCACAATTATAAAGATGGAAGTGTTGTTTCCCCTAGTCTTTCACAACCTATAAGGTTGACACCACAACAATTGGAAGAAAAAAGAGCAAAAGGGCTTTGTTACAGTTGTGATAGAAAGTACACTAAAGTTCATAAGTGTGCTGAGAAGAAATTATTCTACATAGATTGTGAAGAGGAAGAAGAAGAGGAGCAAGAAAGGTCAAAAGAAGAGGATATACTTCAGGAACAAAGCCTAGATGAAGAACAAATAAATCCAACCATATCTTGTAATGCATTGGTAGGAATTACCACTCCTCAAACCATCAAGATAGAAGGACAAATCAAGAAGAAAAAGGTAATAGTGTTGATTGATTCAGGAAGCACCCACAATTTTATTCATTGCAAGGTAGCAAAAGAATTGAATTGCTTCCTATATCCAGCACCAGAGTGTCAAGTGATGATTGCAAATGGAGGAACAATAAATTTCTCTAGAAAGTGCCATAATATCAAGCTATCCATGGGAGAATATGTATTGACTAGCCCAATGCTTTCCATTCCAATGGGAGGTGTTGATGTTGTACTAGGAGTCCAATGGCTACAATCCTTGGGTACAATAGCTTTTAATTTTCAAGAAATTTTCATCAAATTTTCTACGGAAGGAAAGGAAGTTGAATTAAGGGGTATTGCAGGGAAACCAGGAAAGATAATCAACTCTAATGGTGTGACAAAACTTCTAAAAAAGTAGCAAAGAGGTGTAATTTCACAATTATGTTCACTAGATGTTTCCACATCGGAATCATCTATTTCTCCAGATCTCCAAAAAGTCCTGGACAATCATTCCAAGGTATTTGAGACTCCCAAAGGTCTCCCACCTATGCGTGATCATGATCATGATATTCATATGATTCCAAGAAGTGTTACTCCAAACATTAGGCCGTACAGATATCCCTATGTCCAAAAGAGTGAAATTGAATGTATGGTTGCAGAAATGCTATAGGCTGGTATAATTCAACCGAGTCAAAGTTGTTTCTTTGCTCCAGTAGTATTGGTGCACAAGAAGGATGGATCATGGCGCATGTGTCCGGATTATAGGGAGCTCAACAAGCTCACTATTAAAGATAAGTTCCCCATTCCTGTCATTGATGAATTACTGGATGAATTGTATGGATCAATTTACTTCACCAAGTTGGATGTTCGTTCAGGATATCATCAAATCAGACTGAAGACTGAAGACATTCCAAAAACATCATTTAGAACTCATGAGGGTCATTATGAATTTTTGGTCATGCCTTTTGGCCTTACCAATGCACCTTCAACATTTCAAGGTTTGATGAATTCAATTTTCAAACCATCCCTTAGAAAATTTGTGTTAGTATTTTTTAAATGATATACTAATCTACAACA
Source organism: Pinus tabuliformis (assembly GCA_031772625.1). Classification (NCBI taxonomy): domain Eukaryota; kingdom Viridiplantae; phylum Streptophyta; class Pinopsida; order Pinales; family Pinaceae; genus Pinus; species Pinus tabuliformis. The sequence goes on from CM062812.1 coordinate 167,839,553, forward strand.
AGTCTTGGAAGGATCATGTTGAACATCTTGACAGGGTGCTACAACTATTGGAGGAGAAACAATTATATGAAAAAAGATCCAAATGTTTCTTTGGAGTCCAGGAGGTGGAATATCTAGGTCATATTGTATCTCATGAAGGAGTTAAGGTAGACCCTAGCAAAATTAAAGCCATTAAGGAATGGAAAATCCCCACATCCATAAAGCATCTGCGAGGATTTCTCGGGTTGACAGGGTATTATCGCAAGTTTGTTAAGAATTATGGGAGAATAACAGCACCTCTAACAACATTATTGAAGAAAGATGCATTTTCATGGACTCCGGAAGCAGTGAAGGCCTTTGAACATCTTAAAGAGGCAATGTGCCAAGCATCGGTCTTAGCTACACCAGACTTCACAAAAACCTTTATTGTGGAATGTGATGCTTCAGGAAATGGAATTGGTGTTGTTCTAATGCAAGATGAAAGACCCATTGATTTTGAAAGTCGTCCATTCAAGGGAAAGTTTTTAAGCAAAGCTATTTATGAGAAGAAAATGTTGGCAATACTCCATGCACTTAAGAAATGGCGACCCTACCTAATGGGAAGACACTTCAAGGTAAAAACGGATCATGATAGCCTTAAATACTTTTTAGAAAAAAGATTATCCTCTGAAGAGCAACAAAAGTGGGTCACAAAGATGTTGGGTTATGACTTTGAAATCATCTACAAAAAAGGGAAGCAAAATGTGGTGGCAGATGCACTCTCAAGAAAGGATGAGGATGTGGAAGCATTGTTGTGCGCCATTTCTATTATCCAACTATTATCACTCAAGTTGTCCCTTGGCTCCTTAAGGGTTACGACCGAGGTAACCACAAACCAATCTTTGGGCTGTAGGTCCTATCCTACCTGCAGTCAGAGAGGGCTCTCTCTTTATAATTTAACTTTGTTTTGGGTTGATTTTAGGCTAGTTATGGTGTACATGGGTTTTGTTTTGATTTTGGTGGGAAGTATGATGTTTTCAAACAGAGTTGGGATGCATACAGTGAGAAGTTCAAACCATTGGGCATGGAGTCATGGATTAGGGCTTGCTGTTGCATTTTCTTGGTCATAAGAGGAATACAGAGCAGGATAGCTACACATAGAACAATATCAAGCAGGAATAAAGATGGAATGAAGGCCAGAGATGAAAGGCAACTAAGAATCTTTCATTAGCTAACTGAGAGGGAAGGTGAATGAAAGTTTTTCTAGGAGTAGTCAAGAATTCCTAAATAACAGTCATATGTGAAAGAAACAGGGTAAACATAATCATTTAAGTATGCATATTCATAACCATTTCTGAAGAAAATATATAGAAATAACAAGAACTGAGCATAGAGTGCAGTCAAGAAAAGCCTAAGCTATTCTTCTTTCATGCTATTTAGATGGTAACATAATGGTGGTGTAAACATATATAAACTGTAAACAGAGGTAAGAAAACACTTATTGAGCCATGTAGTAGCACAGGAATTCCACAGTCACTCTTTCGCCATTAAATAACACAACAGACAGTTCTTCATCCGAAGCATTCCAGCAGTCTTTGATTATAGAGCTCTCAAAGTATACAGTGCAAGTCTAGAATTAGGATTATCAACCAACCAACCCTTTAAACAAGGAATCAGGGTGGTTTATATAGAGAAAATATCCAAAAATATCTATTATAGCAGATCATAAACAGATCTAAGGGAAATGAGTTCTTTAATCTAATCTTGTCCTGAAATTAATGCAAGAAGATATCTATTTGAGTTGCGCTGGAGGTAGCTGCATCAAAATGAGTTAATATGGTGTCCTTGGTGGCTCGGTGCAGTGTTTCTCTATAACTGTGCCTTTAATCTCTTATTTGCACCTCTAAGGCAGTTCTGTTGCTTTTTAGGTGGCTTTAATGTGCACTAATCTCGATCTGATGAGATTTGAATGGCCTTTACTGCTTCTTTGACTTGGATGGAGGCCTTTAATGTTCACCTGCTTTGATATTGCCAATTTGATACTCTTTGTTGCTTCACTGATACTCTTTAATTGAATCTGGGCTTTATCTTTCCTCTGATATGCTCGAAACTGTCAAATCGCCCCTTTCTGCCCTTTAAAGGCAAAAATAACTGCTGCAAATGCTTTTCGTGGCCTCTAGAATGCTATCGGCGCTAGCCGATTGAATATGAACATACATGAAGAAATTCTGTCGAATAATGGCAGAGGAATGCAACTTGATAACTGTGTTGGGCTGAGGCTGGCTTTTAATTTGCATTTTTTGGGCCTGTTGCCCTGGTGCTTTGTTGAGTCACTGCTTTGTTATCCTGCTCTCAATATACATACTTGACCTTCTGATAAAATTGTCGTAGTCATATCTTGACTCCCTCTGCCTGCTGTCTTTTCTTCAGTTCTCTGTTTCCAATGTTGCCTGTCGCAAATTTTAGGGTTTTGCAGATAGTCGAGCAATAGGAAGCTCTCCATTTTGAGCAAGTTTTCTTAGCGATGCGCGATTAGCGCTAAGTTCTAATCGCGCAACCAAAACTTCCTCTGTTTCTCATTTTAGGCATTCTTTGACGCGATTTTCGCCCTTTGCGCCTTTTCTATGATGACGTCAGCGGCGGGTCCTGGGTATGGCAGGGTGAAGTGGTAGTGACGTCAGCGGCGACGGGGCAGATGACATGGCAGTACGGCAGAGTGACGTGGCAGAGGACACGGTGGCAGGGTGGGGACGCTGACAGATGAGCTGGCGGTGACACAGAGCAGTGGTGGGATGATGCAGAGGTGATGTGAGCAGCGACGTGGTGCTGACGTCAGGGGCGGAGAGATAGAAGGTGGTTTGTGGTTTTATCGGACTGCCTTCTGTATGGGGGCGGTATTTGCCAGAGTGGCTCCGATGCAATCGCGTGGAGACATGCGTCCTTTGTATGACGGAAAAACCGTCGTGCCATCGGACGCTAACTGTCGAACGTTGGGGTGGCTCCGAAATTGGTGAGAGCCGTCGGATGGGGAGGGCCCGATCCGACGGTGGACGGAACTGTGAGCTGGCAGGATGTTAACATACGGGCTCGTTGCAACTCGGGGGCCCGCCCAAATATTAAATTAATATTGCGCGATGGGGGCTTTTGAACTTTGGTTAATGCAGAATTGTGGGTTTCTACCCGGATATAGAAAAATAATTTAATGTCTAACAAAGCCTTTAGACACCAATTATATAAAACGAAAGGGGAGGGATAAAATGGGAAAAATCCAAGGGTAGAGGGGTAGGTATAGGCTATTAACCTAACCAGAGGTCAGGTTAATTCCAGGGTTAGGAAGCGGAAAGGCTAATGCCAAGCCCCAAATGAACTTAGCATTTCCCCAAACTGATGTTATAGGGCTATAGTGCCAGGGGATGGGAATATGTATTATTTTTGGAATTTTATATAGTTTTTTGTAGCAATAGGGATAGGGAAATGATCTAGGGATCTAGATAATAAAGTCAGGAGTTAATATGACTTTGTGAAGTGAAAGTGTAGGGGTATGAAGCTAAGTTTATAAAATGGAACTTAGGCATAGCACTGAATGGAATATTGAGAAAGGATTTTTACACAAGAAATGTGGCTTCTTTTCATTGAAGGAAGTCAAAACTTGACTTGATTTTTTACAAAAATGAACTGAAAGCAGGACTTGTTGGGCAGATCCCAATGTCCTTCAGGGGTGTTAGTAAGAAACTTTGGAGGGGGGGGGGGTGAAAGGGAGTTAGACATGTTTCCAAAGTTCTGCCATCAAAAAAACTGTTTTGCCACTTCTGTCATTGATGAGATGAGCTATCCTTTTATAAGACAAAACTGATCGAAAGCTTGCTTCTGCAACCTCAAACTACCTACCCAGCCTAATACACCTAGCATTTTTTCTCCATTTGATTGGGTGCGCTTAGACTTGCAGACCCTGATTATCTTCTTTTCTTTTGACTGCCCTCCTATCTAGATGTACCCTTATTTCTTCCAAGGGCCCAGATTAAGCAGTTGGGCTCCTTCATTTCTCTACCTAGCTACTCATCTGCCAAGCTTAAGCTGTTTGGATAGATATTCATTCTCTATCTTCTAAAACAAAAAATTTAAACGTAGGGGAGCCAAGATTGAGCTGTTTGGCTTTCCCTTAATTGTAAAACTCTTAAAAAATGGTATGATTCTTCAAAATGGAACTTCTTGGAAATATGGAACCTTGCAGCATGAAAATATGACATATTTGGCATGTAAAACAGTCAATCATGAAATATGAAAGCTATTTGCAATAGGAGGCTAACAGTGGCTCCACTTTAGGATGGTTTTTCAAGATGAAAAGCCAAGAACAGCAGGTCAGAATGCCTTGATCTTCAATTGCTATTCTAAACTGAAATTCTCCTTCTTCTCAATGCCTTTGACTGAATTCTTATAAGCTGATATGCAGTATCCTTTTGAGCTGAATTGCAGAAAAATTACAGCTCTGCTTCTTGGCTTTTGTGTGCTTGTAAACATATTGAAATCTGCTTGAGCATTTCTTTGGAACTATTTCAAAAACAGAGATCTGAAAATAGAGCTTTCTTTGATCTTTCCTTCAAAATTTGTTGTGTTGTTCCCTCTTATTGGCCTGCTATAAGAAAAAGTGCTGCAAATACAAATATTTATGTACAGATAGTATACACAGCTGTGTTGCGTTCAATAAAAGGGATCATGATAGTGCTTTAGCATTCGGCCATTGACAGGTCCTTCTTCAACTGTGCTGCCATCCAAACTCTTCAGAAAATATGTGTTATTTCATGAATAGCAGAAATAATAAATGGGCCTTTCCACAGGAAATCAAACTTGCCATGCTTTCCTTTGTCCTCTCTTCCTGAATCCCATCTTAAGACTTTGTTGCCTATGTAGAAATCTTCAGCCTTGGTTCTTTTGTCAAACATTTTCTTGAGCTTCTCTTGTAAAATCTGAGCTCTGTCGTACACTTGCTCTCTTGTTTGCTGCAAATGGATGGTTTGGTTTATTCTTCTTTTGATATCATTTGGCTTTGCCTGAATCTCTTGCAGCAATTTGATAACAGGGATTCCCAAAGAAGAGGGAACTTGGCCTCCATGCCATAGACTAACTCATATGGGCTCATCCCAATGGATCTCTTGGTTGACAATCTGTCTGCCCATAGGGCATTTACAAGCTTTTTGTGCTAGTTCTTCTTGTTCTCCTCCAAGACTTTCTTAATGATGTTAATCAGACTCTTGTTGGATGATTCGGCCAAGCCATTACCTTGAGGGTAATAGGTTGTGGAGTGACCTAAGGTAATGTGGAATTTGTGGCAAAAACTGATCATTTTCTTGGATTTGAAGGCAGCAGCGTTATCTGTAATGATCTTCTCAGGACAGCCAAATCTGGACAGAATGTTGGTTTCAATGAATTGGATGATGGTGGAGTCATTGGCTTGCCTACATGTGATGGCTTCAATCCACTTGGTAAAGTAATCTGTGGCTGTTAGAATCCACTTATGCTGGCCAGAAGAGGATGGATGGATTTCTCCAATGAAGTCAAGACCCCATTGTTGAAAAGGCTTCTCGTTTGAAATGGGCTTAAGGGGCAAGAGCAAAAGCTTTCTTTTTCCTTCAAAGATTTGGCATTTGTGGCATGAAACATCAAACTTTCTCACATCAGCAAACAAAGAGGGCCAATAGAAACTAGCCCTTAGTATCTTATCAGCAGTGGACTTCCAATATAAGTGCCCTCCACAGTCCCTTGCATGAAATTCTTTCATGACACTGTCAGTTTCATTCATAGTTAGACAATTCAACAATATTCCTTCATGATTTTTCCAAAATAGGGCACTATCTAAGACACAAAACTTTGATGCTTTCATCTTTAAAAATCTCTTTTTGGTTCTGGACAACCCTGGAGGAGCACACAAGTTTAACAATATAAAACATATATCAGCATACCATGGGGATTGTAAAAAAGCTTCACTGATCTGTGGAGTCGGCAGCTCCTGTTCATTGTCCAGTTGATTAATGTCTAAGGCTTGAAAATTGGTTTCGGACATCAGTTTGGCTAAACCTTGTCCCTTTATCATCTTGGTGGGTTTTATCTCAATGTCATACTCAAGGATATTGGGAATCCATTTGCCTCTTTTGCCTTCTATGCCCTCTTGAGTTAATATGTCTTTCACAATATCATTTGGCACATAAGCAATCACATGTGAATATAAAATGTAAATTATGAAATCTTTGATTTCTTTAACAAGGGCATATGCTTGCTTCTCCATGATTTGGTACTTCAAGGGTGCATCTCTAAGGGCTCGGCTAGAAAATGCAATTGGATTTTCATTTCCCTGATCATCTTTCTGCAAAAGGACAACAACAATGGTGTGTTCAGATGCAAATGAGAAAATGATGAAATCCTTATCAAATTGAGGACTTGTGAGGACTGGGGCTTGGGTTAAGGCAGATTTTATGCCCTTAAAGGCTTGCTTGGCCTCTAAAGTCCATTTTACCTTGGAATCCTTCTTTAACATGTTATTTACCATTCTTATCAGTTCGTCCAAGTTTGGGATAAATCTCCTTAGGAAATTGATCTTTCCTAGGAATGCTTGCAATTCTTTGATGTTTCTCAGATAAGGGATTGGCAAAATGGCTTGGATTCTTTCCAGATCTATTCTAATTCCATCCTTTGAAATGATATGGCCTAGAAATTTTCCTTCTTCTAGGCCAAATAAAGACTTCTTGGGGTTCAAGGAAATGCCATATTTCTTACATGTTAGGAACACTTGTCTCAAATGTTTAAGGTGCTCTTGATCAGATTTTGAGAAAGGAGTAAGGTCATCAAGGTAAACCACTAAGAAATCATGGATTTCCTTGGCAAATGCAATGTCCATGGCCCTTTGAAAGGTAGCACCTGCATTCTTTAGGCCGAAAGGCATCTTCACATACTTAAATGTTCCCCACAATGTTGTAAAGGTTGTCTTGTCTTGATCATCCGGGTGAACCAGTATTTGAATAAAACCTGAAAAGCCATCTAGCAAAGAGATTCTAGATGACCCCACTACTCTTTGTAGGATGTGGTCCATCTTTGGCAGTGGATAGTGATCCTTAAGGGAGACTTGGTTTAAGTTTCTCAAATCTACACAAACTCTAATCTCCCTTGTTTTCTTCCTTGTGGGAACAAGATTGGATACCCATTCTGAAAATCTAATGGGTGCTATGATACCAGCCTCAAACATTCTTTTCACTTTTTTCTCAATCAAAGGGAGAAGCACAGGATTGATTCTCCTTAGTTTCTATTTGAAGGGCTTTCGATTTGGCTTTAAGGGAATGGTATGTTGAATAACAGAGGTGTCATAGGACTTAAGGTCCTCATAACTCTAGGCAAATACATCTTGAAACTCTTTAAATAGATCAACATATTTTGGTTTTTGATCGGGAGGCAAAGACTTGGACAGTTTAATCATTTTGGGCTTGTCTGCTGTCCCAATATTATAGTCTTCCACAGCAGCGTTTAAGGGTTGCATCTTTGGCTTTTTTGGGACATCGTTTGAATCAAATATTTCCTCTAATGGAGTGAGGCCAGCAGGTAGAAAATTGTCTTTTAAATCAATCACTTCGGCCTCTTCTTCAGCTATTTCATCTAAATGCATTTGCTTCAGCTCTTGCATGTTTTTCTCATCAAAAATGGTTGGGTGCAACATTTGATTTGTTGCTTCAGCTGTTATAGTTTGCTCATTTTGGCTCATTCGTTGTTGTGGGTTATCCATGGCATCTTCATCAATGTTTAAGCTTGAGAATTCTTGCTGTAAGGTAAGAAAATTGTTGATTTGAGCATCATCCTCAAACACTTGCCAACCATTGATATTGTTAGGGATAGCAGGCATGTGCTTTATCTCAGAAGTAAAGTGGTGATTGGGCTCAAAGGGAAGCTTGCAAGTGCTAGCAAAAGTAGCTAGACTATGAGCATGCATGTTATGGCTTCTAGAAATCTTAGTAAGCTTGGATTCGGTGAAGGAATTGAGTATTTCTGTGGCAGCAGACCTATAAGCTCTTAGCCTATTGTCATTAGTAACAAAGTTACCTTTCATCTGTTGAATGATCAAATCGGAGTCACCTAGAATGGACACTTTTGCAGCTCCTAGAGCTTTGAGCATTTTAAGGCCTAAAAGGAGAGCCTCATACTCTGCCATGTTGTTGGTGCATTTGAAGTTTAGTCTGTAAGCATGACCCTCTGCATGGCCGTTATGTGTATTTTGAATCCATATTCCTGCCCCTGCTCCTAGCTTATTAACAGAACCATCAAACTCTAAATACCATGTGATTTCTTGCTTGTGGTCAGTATTAAGAGTTTCAGTCATTTTAGGATTGGGCGAATCTAGGTTTTGTGCTTCATGTGGTTCTTCTTGTATGCTGGTTGCACTAATTGTTTTAACAGTTTCACAGGTATGGGAAACCGACTCTTGATTGATGCATGTTTCGTGTTCTAAAGGAAAAGGCTTTTCATCTGTGGGAGGGCAGCTATCATCATTGAACAATATAAAGGAATCCATATCAGAATGGATTGAGTAAATGGGAAAGTTTTGGGGTTTTTCCTCACTACTTACCACATAATTCATCAGTGTTTCTCTATACAGTCTCTTTGGTTGCCCAAAGACTGAAATAGTGGCATAGGAGAGGTCTAGTTGGAGAGATCCTTGGAGTTTTTCTCCCTAAGATCTTGATAAGCGCATGCCATACTTTGGTGGAATGTCAGCAACCACCACGTCCATTAGGATCGTTTTGTTTGGAAATTGGACTGAAGACACACAAAGGTCTTTGATTAAGCCTAAACACTTGACCTGACTAGAATCAAATGAGAATAAGTCTTTGTAGAGTCTAGTGACATTAGGGTTTAGCTTCTCCATTACAGCTTTGGGCATTAGATTGTGTGAAGCACCTGAATCAAACATAGCATTGTGCAACACTTTATCATGAATGTGCAAACTGACATAAAAGGGTAAAATAGCTCCATGTCCTGATTTACCATTGACTTCAGGACCAAATAGTAATTCAGGTTGATCATCTAAGACATTAACATCATCCCTGTTCTCTGGCATTTGCAGTGATCTTTTGATTTGCTGTCTGTACACATCATGTTTGGCAAACTCAGAGAGAGGAATAGATATCTTTAATTTACCAATTTCTGCTTCTAAATCAAAAGGTTTTTCTAACTGTGTTTTAGTATTGTGGTTGGCAGATTTTCCCTTTTCAATTGTATCTTTAGTGGTCTTCTCTTGGTTATCAGTGATTTCTTGAGATTGTTCTATTTTGGGAAGGCTTTGAGGAGTGCTATTTACATTGTCTTTTGAGGGAAAGGATACAAAACGCTGGTTATTAGAGGGTTGCATGTCAGATACGTCCTCTATGGTCACTTCTTTTAATTTTGGGTCTGTTTTATCAGCAGTTTCTATGATAACGGCCTTGTCTTTTACTTTCTTAGGCTGCTTGGCATCCTTTGGCTTGATGGGATCAGACACATCAATGGTTCTTGTTCTCAATTTTTATTGTTTATGGACTTCGTAGACAGCTGAATCATGGCCTTGTTTGAAGTCAAATGACTCTCCAGACTTGGTCTGAAATTGATTTATATCATGGTCATCTTGGTCTTCTTGGGTTAGAAATACTTGTTGTTCACTCTTCAAACCCATCAAGTTTATGTCAGTGTCCTCTATCTGCTCACTAGATGTGGATGCTTCAACATAGTTTTCATGAAAAGGAGGTCTTATATCATGGTCAGGACTTGCCCTTCCAACGTTTGGGTTCTGATTTTTTCTAAAGTTTGGATTTTTGATAGGATTGTTTTGCTGTCCTTCCCATGAGGCTTTTCTTTCAATAGTTCCCATTCTATTTTCAAAGTTGTCCATACCTTTGATGATTGTGTCCAATTTTTGCTCAAAGGCTGAAGGTTAATCTTTAAAAGTGGTTCTTCTCTCAGCTCTTTCTCTATTTCGCTTGGCAATCAGATTTGCCTCCACACTAACAACTACATTCTGCATGTCTCCTAAGGTTTGAGGGGCTCTTTCACTTAACTGATAAGCCATGTCTGAATCAAATTCATCAGGGAATTTGTATAAAGCAAGATTAGGTGGAGGTCTAAGGTTTTGTGGAATAGCGCTGTAAACATTGTTAAACCTGGCACAATAGTCTAAGACAGCTTCTTGAGAGCCTCTTTTGATAGTGTCATACTCGGATAATATGTGCCGAGGGTCCTTCTTCTTCTCCCATCTGTTAAGCAATGTTTGGTAAAGGGCCTCTGGGTCAGCTATGGAATTTGCAGGAAGATCTCTAAACCAGGGCCTTACATCTCCTGTTAAACTTTGGACAAAAATCTTCATTCTTACGCTATCATCATCTATTTCATAACTCTCAAAATAGTCCTGCATTTTCTTGGTATGTTGCAGGGCTGTGCCAGAACCAGTACCATCAAAATATGTGATTTTGGTTTGATAATCCTGAGGCATAGCCCCTGGATTTGCAGGTAACTGTAAAGGTGCATATCTGTTAGCCATATTTAGAGGGATAAGTGGAATGACTGGAACAGTTGGAACAGCTGTAATAACAGTGGTGGTAGTGGTAGTATGGGTGGTGAATGGAGGTGTGGAAAAGGTGCTTGGAGAAGTTGATGACGAACAAGGGGAAGTAGGGGTTGAAGGAAACAAAACTTTAATAGGGGTTGGAAAATAGCTTAGCTGAACTGTTTCAGGACTAGAATCAACAAACTCTTCTTGTTTTTGTTTGCTAAGGTTTCAAGAGATTAAATTGGGATTTTCAAAAACAGCTGGTGGATTTGGGTCTGGATTTGACCTAGTATTACGTGTTTTCTTCTTGGGAGCCAGCTTCTAACTTGTTGCTTGGAATTTTCTGAATAAGGTCCCCAGTGGAGTCGCCAATGATGTTATCACTCAGGTTGTCCCTTGGCTCCTTAAGGGATACGGACGAGGTAACCACAAACCAATCATTGGGCTGCAGGTCCTAGCCTACCTGCAGTCAGAGAGGGCTCTCTCTTTATAATTTAACTTTGTTTTTGGTTGATTTTAGGCTAGTTATGGTGTACATGGGTTTTGTTTTGATTTTGGTGGGAAGGATGATGTTTTCAAATAGAGTTGGGATGCATAGAGTGAGAAGTTCAAACCATTGGGCATGGAGTCATGGATTAGGGCTTGCTGTTGCGTTTTCTTGGTCACAAGAGGAATACAGAGCAGGATAGCTACACATAGAACAATATCAAGCAGGAATAAAGATGAAATGAAGGCCAGAGATGAAAGGCAACTAAGAATCTTTCATTAGCTAACTGAGAGGGAAGGTGAATGAAAGGTTTTCTAGGAGCAGTCAAGAATTCCTAAATAATAGTCATATGTGAAAGAAACAGGGTAAACATGATCATTTAAGTACGCATATTCATAACCATTTCTGAAGAAAATATATAGAAATAACAAGAACTGAGCATAGAGTGCAGTCAAGCAAAGCCTAAGCTATTCTTCTTTCTTGCTATTTAGATGGTAACACAATGGTGGTGTAAACATATATAAACTGTAAACATACGTAAGAAAACACTTATTGAGCCATGTAGTAGCACAAGAATTCCACAATCACTCTTTGGCCATTAAATAACACAACAGACAGTTCTTCATCCAAAGCATTCCAACAGTATTTGATTATAGAGCTCTCAAAGTATACAGCGCAAGTCTAGAATTAGGATTATCAACCAACCAATGCTTTAAACAATAAATTAGGGTGGTTTATATAGAGAAAATATCCAAAAATATCTATTACAGTAGATCTTAAATAGATCTGAGGGAAATGAGTTCTTTAATCTAATCTTGTCCTGAAATTAATGCAAGAAGATATCTATTTGAGCTGCGCTGGAGGCAGCTGCATCAAAATGAGTTAATATGGTGTCCTTGGTGGTTTGGTGCAGTGTTTCTCCATAACTGTGCCTTTAATATCTTATCTGCACCTCTAAGGTGGTTTTGCTACCTTTTAGGTGGCTCTAATATGCACTAATCTCGATCTAATGAGCTTTGAATGGCCTTTACTGCTTCTTTGACTTGGATGGAGGCCTTTAATGTTCACCTTCTTTGATATTGCCGATCTGATACTCTTTGCCGCTTCACTGATACTCTTTAATTGAATCAGGGCTTTATCTTTCCTCTGATATGCTTGAAACCGTCAAATCACCCCTTTTCTGCCCTTTCAAGGCAAAAATAACTGCTGCAAATGCTTTTCATGGCCTCTAGAATGCTATCAGCACTGGTCGATTGAATATGAACATACATGAAGAAATTCTGTCAAATAATGGCGGAGGAATGCAACCTGATAAATGTGCTGGGCTGAGGCTGGCTTTTAATTTGCATTTTTTGGGCCTGCTGCCCTGGTGCTTCGCTGAGTCACTGCTTTGTTATCCTGCTCTCGGTATGCATACTTGACCTTCTGATAAAATTGTCGTAGTCATATCTTGACTCCCTCTGCCTGCTGTCTTTTCTTTAGTTCTCTGTTTCCAGCGTTGCCTCCCGCGAATTTTTGGGTTTTGCAGGTAGCCGAGCAATAGGAAGCTCTCCATTTTGAGCAATTTTTCTTAGCGATGCACGATTAGCGCTAAGCGCTAATCGTGCATCGAAAACTGCCTCTGTTTCTCGTTTCAGGCATTCTTTGACGCGATTTTCGCCCTTTGTGCCTTTTCTGTGATGATGTTAGCATGACGTCAGCGGCGGGTCCTGGGTACGGCAGGGTGACGTGGCAGTGACGTCAGCGGTGACATGGCGGATGACATGGCAATACGGCACAGTGACATGGCAGAGGACATGGTGGCAGGGTGGGGATGCTGACAGATGAGCTGACGGTGACACAGAGCAGCGGTGGGTTGACGCGGAGGTGACGTGAGCGGCGACGTGGCATTGATGTCAGGGGCGGAGAGACAGAAGGTGGTTTGTGGTTTCATCGGACCTCCTTCTGTATGGGGGCGGTATTTGTCAGAGCGGCTCCAATGCAATCGCGTGGAGACACGTGTCCTTTGTACGACAGCAAAATCGCCATGCCATCGGATGCTAACTGTCGGACGTTGTGGCGGCTCCGAAATCGGTGAGAGCCGTCGGATGGGGAGGGCCCGATCCGACGATGGACGGAACTGTGAGCTGGCGGGATGTTAACATACGGGCTCGTTGCGACTCGGGGGCCCGCCCAAATATTAAATTAATATTGCGCTATGGGGGCTTTTGAACTTTGGTTAACACAGAATTGTGGGTTTCTGCGCGGATATAGAAAAATAATTTAATGTCTAACAAAGCCTTTAGACACCAATTATATAAAACGAAAGGGGAGGGATAAAATGGGAAAAATCCAAGGGTAGAGGGGTAGGTATAGGCTATTAACCTAACCAGAGGTCAGGTTAATTCTAGGGTTAGGACACGGAAAGGCTAATGCCAAGCCCCAAATGAACTTAGCATTTCCCAAAACTGATGTTATAGGGCTATAGTGCCAGGGGATGGGAATATGTATTATTTTTGGAATTTTATATAGTTTTTTGTAGCAATAGGGATAGGGAAATGATCTAGGGAGCTAGATAATAAAATCAGGAGGTAATATGACTTTGTGAAGTGAAAGTGTAGGGGTATGAAGCTAAGTTTATAAAATGGAACTTAGGCATAGTACTGAATGGAATATGGAGAAAGGATTTTTACACAAGAAATGTGGCTTCTTTTCATTGAAGGAAGTCAAAACTTGACTTGATATTTTACAAAAATGAACTGAAAGCAGGACTTGTTGGGCAGATCCCAAGGTCCTTCAGGGGTGTTAGTAAGAAACTTTGGGGGGGGGGGGTGAAAGGGAGTTAGACATGCTTCCATAGTTCTGCCATCAAAAAAACTGCTTTGACACTTCTGTCATTGATGAGATGAGCTATCCTTTGATAAGACAAAACTGATCGAAACCTTGCTTCTGCAACCTCAAACTACCTACCCAGCCTAATACACCTAGCATTTTTTCTCCATTTGATTGGGTGCACTTAGACTTGCAGACCCTGATTATCTTCTTTTCTTTTGACTGCCCTCCTATCTAAATGTACCCTTATCTCTTCCAAGGGCCCAGATTAAGTAGTTGGGCTCCTTCATTTCTCTACCTAACTACTCATTTGCCAAGCTTAAGCTGTTTGGATAGATATTCATTCTCTTTCTTCTAAAACAAGCAATTTAAACCTAGGGGAGCCAAGATTGAGCTGTTTGGCTTTCCCTTAACTGTAAAACTCTTCAAAAATGGTATGATTCTTCAAAATGGAACTTCTTGGAAATATGGAACCTTGCAGCATGAAAAGATGACATATTTGGCATGTAAAACAGTCAATCATGAAATATGAAACCTATTTGCAATAGGAGGCTAACACCAACCAGATTGGATAAATGAAGCAAGGGAGGAATGGAAGAATGACAAAGAAGTGTGGGCACTTATTCGAAAGTTACAACAAGATTCCAGTACGTCTGATACATTTAGCTGGCAAAATGATTCGTTATGGTACAAAGATTACTTATACCTCTGTAAGAATTCCCAGCGAAAACAAAATATTCTTATGGAATTGCACACTTCTCCCTTAGGAGGGCACTCAGGATTTTTAAAAACCTACCACAGGGTTAATAAGGAATTTTTTTGGGATGGCCTTAAATCAGATATTCAAAAGTTTGTGGCGGAATGTTTGGTTTGCCAACAAAATAAAGTTGAAACAATTAAGACACCAGGTCTATTACAACCTTTATCCATTCCAAGCCAACATTGGGAGGAGGTTTCAATGGATTTTATCATAGGTTTACCCAAGTCTGAGGGAAAGAGTGTCATCATGGTGGTAGTTGACAGACTTACCAAGTATGCACACTTTTGTGCATTATCACATCCATTTAAAGCCAGTACAGTTTCTACTGCATTTATGGAAACAATTCAAAAGCTACATGGAAACCCAAAGATTATTGTAAGTGAAAGAGATCCCATTTTCATTGGAAATTTTTTGACATAATTATTTTCTTGTCTTGTACTCAGTTAGCTCATAGCTCATCTCATCATCCTCAATCTGATGGGAAAACTGAGATAGTAAACAAATGTTTGGAAGGATTTCTTCATTTCTTTGTATCTGATAAACAGACACAATGGGTCAAATGGTTGCCTCTGGCTGAATGGTGGTATAACACTTCCTTCCATACAGCAAAAAAAATGACCCCATTTATGGCACTTTATGGGTATCAACCACCATCCATCACATCATATTTAAGAGAAAATTCTAAGTTTCAGGCAGTGGAACATCACATTGAACATCAAGAACAAGTCCTCCAACTCTTAAAGGATAACCTCGTGTTGGCACAGAATAGAATGAAACAACAGGCAGATCAACATCGCAGTGAAAGAAGTTTTGATGTAGGTGATTGGGTATTCCTACGGCTACAACCATATAAGCAAATGTCCCTCAAGCAAGCTAAGAAGGATAATAAACTATCACCAAAGTATTATGGTCCATACAAGGTGTTGCAAAAGATTGGTACTATGGCATACAAATTGGAGCTTCCTGCAGCTTCTCTATTGCACCCAGTTTTCCATGTTTCATGTTTAAAGAAGGCTATAGGCGACAAGCTCCCAGTTCAAACAATATTGCCAGAACTTGACGAGGAAGGAAAAATTATATTGGAACCGGAAGTAGTCATAGAAGCAAGAACTCGACAGCTACGAAATTGATCAATTTTAGAGTATCTTATCAAGTGGAAGAACTTATCCGCTGAAGATTCCACATGGGAGGATGATAATTTTATGCAAAAGCATCTAGAACTACTCAAGCGTTGAGGAAAACACTTTTTTGAAGGAGAGGGGCATGTTGGGTCCCTATAATACTAGTGATTACCCCATTACTATTTTAGTTATACCCCTTATTAATATTGTTGTGCCCCTATTTCCCCCATATTGTTATTACTGTGCCCCATAGAATCCCTCTATTTTTATTTTTGTAGCTTCATATTATTATTGTTAGGTCGGCTGGATTATATTGTGACTCCTTAGACTCCTATATATAGAAAGGAGGTTTTGTCATTTGAATCATCCAAGAATTGTTCAATTATGTAATGTAAAGGAGGTTGCCCCCTCGAAGAGGCTGAATTCTAAGGCATTGATCTATCTTTTCTATCTTTTCTTGAGCTGGTTTCATAACACAAAAGGAAAAATGACGACAACTATATAATATGTTATTGTATGTAGATGACATGCTTGTTATGGGTTCTAACATGCAGGAAATAAATGCGCTCAAAAGAAAATTGGAAAAATCATTTGCAATGAAGGATTTGGGTGCTGCAAAAAAATCCTTGGTATGAGAATAACTAGAGACACGAAGAATCGAAAATTAACATCGTCTTAGAGCGAGTACATAGAAAAGGTGTTGAAAAGAATTAATATGAAAAATGCAAAACCAATTAGTATACCTTTTGCTAGCCATTTCAAACTAAGTAAGGAGGTGTGTCCCAAGACTCAGGAATAAATGGCTTATATGTCTAAAGCTCCACATGCATCAACAGTTGAAAGCTTAATGTATGCAATGGTTTGGACAAGGCTTGATATTTCACGTGTAGTGGGAGTTGTAAGTAGGGACATGAACAATCCAGGAAAAGAACATTGGATGGCAGTGAAGCGGATTCTCTGGTATTTTAGAGGTACCACAAATCAATCATTATGCTTTGGTGGCTCAAACATTTCTCTACAGGGATATGTTCATGCAGATATGGCAGGTGATAGAGATAACAGGAGAAGCACCATAGGGTATGTGTTTGCTGTAGGTGGAACAACTGTCAGTTGGGTTTCAAAACTACAAAGTATTGTTGCACTCTCAACAACGGAAGTAGAGTATGTTGCTGCTACAGAGGCTTGTAAAGAAATGATTTGGTTACAAAGGTTTATAGATGAATTGGGTAAGAAGAAGGAGTTGGGCAGGTTATAAAGTGACAACTAGAGCCCATACATCTTGCAAGGAACTCTGCATTTCATTCCAAGACAAAACATATACATCTCAAGTATCATTCCATACGGTAAGTTTTGGAAGATGGACAGTTGAAGCTGGAAAAGGTACACACTAGCCATAATCCTACAGATATGTTAACAAAAGTTGTAACCAAGGAGAAACTGAGATATTACTCGGTTTCAATTGGTATTCAAGTATGATGATGAAGATGAGAAACAACCAGGTGCAAAGTGAACTCATTTTCCAGCAAATGAAGCAATGGTGGAGTTTCTATAATTAGTATCCAAGTGGGTGATTGTTGGGTGTGGAGCCTCATTATCTTCTTTATTCAGAGGTGTCACTGCATTGGACCCCAGTTTGTAATGTGGTGGAAAAACCGCCCGTAATATTTTTTCCGCAAGGGGGGTCCAAGTGGGGGTGGCTACAATCATTGGGAGGCCCCACCTCCCCCCCCCCCCCCCCCCCCCCGGCGAGGGATAGAAGCTAAAAATAGATGTAAAATTGCCTTGTAAAAAGTTGTACTTTCGTAGTCAATCTGGGTCATTCATTAGGCAGATATTTGATGGTAGAAGTTATGTTAAATTTAGGATTTTTTTCCCTAGAAGGCAACCCCTCGTTATATATGAGGGAATTGTATTGCGTCTATGTAGATCTGTATTCTGAGTGACAAAGAGACAGGAGATTGTGTGAGAGCAAAGATGGAATTACAGTGGATCTGTTGTAGGTTGTACCTCTTCAGTTTGCTGGATAATATAAAAGGAAGGACTGGCTGTTTCTCCGTGGACATAGCCCAAATTGGTGAACCACGTAAATCTGTGTCTCTCATGTTTTATGTGTTTTATGTGTTTATATTTTTGCAATATATTTTATGTGTTCCATTGCTCTGTAATATATAATTTTCTAACAGGACAGTCAGGGTACATGGAGACTTGATGGGCCTATTGTGTGGACTCTAGAGTTGGTGAGGTGATTGGAAGCTTTAGAAAATAACATCATGCGGGCTGTTGATCACTAGATTGATTGTATCATAGTACGATTCGTTACTCATATCGTGATTGATATGACCATCAGTTACAGTGAAGCAGAATGCAAGCTCTTCAAGGGAGCGCGAGGTAAGTACTTAAAATATCTAAAAACTTGGATTAAGATGTTGTTCTGTGAAAAACGGGTTATGCCATTACCTTGAATTTTAGGACTATGTGAAGTAGAAAACCCATCAGAAGGAATGGATAATCGGGCTTTGGATATAGTCCGCTATTGGGATCCTCTTCAAGCGATGATGAAGGAACTATTTTGAATACACCATGAAGTGCGCTACAGTTGGTAAGTCAGGGTATCCCAAGGATACCTCATCCATCCACTCCACCTCTGCCTCCACCTCCGTTGCATACACCTACACCTTCACCTCCACCTCCACCTCCACCTCCATCATTCAACATGGAAAACACAATGAAGATGTCGATCGTTAAACGGGTAGGAAGCGAAGAACTCGAGAAATTCTTGTTTGTTGTAAATGTTATGTGGAAAGCGCAATAGATCACTAATGATAATATAAAGAAAGCGTAGCTGGTCATAGTACTGCAAGATATGGCACTAACTTGGTATATCAAGTACTGTTAAGACAAGCATGGTGCTTCATTGGCAGAGACTCAACAAGCATTGAAAAGTGAGTTTAAGAAACCTAAGTCTCAGGCACAGTTTGTCAGAGAGTTTAAGGAGATACAACAAAGGGTAAATGAATCCTTGTGGGATTTCAATTAGAGGCTAAAATGCCTGATCCGACAAGCAAATATGAACATCATGGATGAACAACATAAATATTGGTACATTCCTTCATTTTTGCCTCACCTAAGATTAACATTATCACAGAAGAAGATAGCAACACAAGAAGAATCTGTGGAGATTGTGATGAGATTGGAAGTGTTGCCAATACAATATATGAACATTAGAGTACAAAAGATTCACTCACAGGTGGCAATTCTACACTTGGAGTTGCAGAGCCTAAAGAAGGGAAAGGAAGTCAAGCCTGAAGTTTGCATAGAAGTTTGGTGCTTGAAATGCAAGGGCCACATTCACGATAAGGACCATTATCTGATTTATCAGAATTATCTTATTGGGGAGGTTGTCCCCTTGAAGCCAAAAAATACAGCTGGGTCGAGCACAGGAGCAATGTCGTGGTGCGTTATTTGTTAGGTTACATGACAACATGCAGGAGACAATTGTCATCTACTATAGAAGTTTGTACAGACCCCCTAGCATTTGTTTTGCGATTTCTACAAATCTGTAGGTTTTGAAATTTATACAAATCTATAGGTCATGATGAGCGTCATTGTTGAAGTTATGAATTAATAATGGATAGAACCCCTACCTATCGAATGCAGGTGAAAATTTGGCCTCAGGATCAGAACGTAGGTGCATTGCGTGGAGGATTTCAAGGTCATGGAAGAGAAAGAGGAGGAGGGGTTGGAAGAGGCTGTAGACAAGTTATTTGTTATAACTATGGTGAAGATGGACATTTTACGTGTGAATTTCAGAACCCAACACATCCATCTTGTCAATATTGCATACATTTTGATCATGTGATAGAAGATTGCCTGATACTTATAGCAAAGATGCAAGAAAAGAAGACACAGACCCCACAGCCTACGCAGAATATCCAGATGATGAGGGCAGAGCCTCATGAAGATCACCATAGTATTAATATCGTAACGCATAGTGGTATGGCCATAAGGGAAGGTAAGGGAAAGTAGCAAGAAACCGAAGGATGGGTGCACAAGGCTATTGAAAAGGAGGTCGCGTTTGACTGCAACTAAGCTAAAGAAACTTTTATGGAGGCCAAGAAGAATTTTTCTTAAGCTTCTACGTCCAGGAGTCAAGAGAAATCAGCTAGAAATAGTGAAGCGCAAGATGTGGATCCTTCGTTGTTGGCCACTTTTCTCAAAACTTGTATGAATTTGTTGAGGGATAAAAAGGCAGTAGAAGACTTGAGGAGCTAATTGACAATTTCATGAGAAAAATTAAGAGTCCTATAGAATAGTGTGCTATGAGGAAACTAGGTAAACACAAGAAGCGAATAGGGCACGAGATGAGGTTGGCCACATAGATTAGGGAGCATGAGATGGACCAAGTCATCCTAGATTTGAGTTCTGATGTGAATGTACTGCCTAAGTATACATGGGAAAGGATGGGGAGACCTGCACTACAATGGTCTCCTATATAGCTATGCATGGCCAATCAAAAAAAGATCATTACTATGGGGCACTTGTTTGGGGTAATAGTGGACATTGAAGGAGCAAGAGAGTTGGTTGACTTTAAGGTAATTGAAATAGTGGATGACAACAATCCTTACCTTGCGCTACCAGGAATTGGTTGGGCCTTCGACATGGATGCGGTGATTAATATGAAGAAGTGAAATATGACATTTGAGAAGAAGGTGGTCAATGTTATTGTGCCACTGGACCCTGCTAAAGGAGCATGGTACACTGAACCAGTCCGTGACTATGAGGAGGCCAATGATTTGGATCAAATCTACAAGATTACTGTGCGTGACGAATATTGGATCAACCCCATTGTAGATGGGAAGATCATGTGGGATAGAGATGACTCTTGTACTTTAGATGCATACTAAGAGCTCGAACACTGGTAGAATAGGTTGCATGACGTCTCTACGCTGCATTGCAATATGATGACCAAATCATTGTGGTGCATAACTATGGAGGTAAGAAAACTTCCACATTATGATGGCTTAAATGATGTTAATATTTTTTTGGATGAGTTTGAAAGGGAGGTTCCCAAGGAACATCGATTCCAGGCACTTGAATTGGCACTGTACACTACGCCTTCCCGTTGGTGGGATATGCATAAGGAAATTTTCGTTGACTGGAGGGAATGCAAGCAGATGATGAAGCTAAGGTTTGGATACACTAATACTGAAATGACTGAGAAATATAGCAGAAAGGATGATCCGTGCAAGAACTTGGCTTGATGGACTAAAGCTTGGGGAGAAAAGCCACAACTTGAATGGGTACATATC
Source organism: Pinus tabuliformis (assembly GCA_031772625.1). Lineage (NCBI taxonomy): Eukaryota > Viridiplantae > Streptophyta > Pinopsida > Pinales > Pinaceae > Pinus > Pinus tabuliformis. Next base: position 167,860,554 of record CM062812.1, read on the forward strand.
TTTTTTCATACCGTTGATACTATCCTAATGAACTGGTATTCAGAAACAGAGCTATGCCATGGGACAACTGAATGGGATATCTTGAGGGAAAGTTTCTTGCTAACTTTCAACTTTGAGGATGGGTTTGAGTGCATTGGCGAAGTGCTCCAGGAGATTAAGGCCACTATATTTTGAATGCCTGAAGAGCCAGTAGAGTGGGTTCAACCGAACTGGAGTACACAACTGCGCCATGCACTAGAATGAACAATGTGACTGCGAAATAAGAAGAAGATGATCTACAAAAACCAATATTCCAGAGACTGAAGGACAGCGCGAGGTTGAAAGACCTAAAGCAGAGAACCTCGATATATCAAAATCCTTGAAGCCCGAGAAGGTAAAGATTGGATCTAATGCGCAACATATGTTTGCAAAGATAAGGGATTATTGGGATGAAGATACAGTTGATAAAGTTGTGGAGCTACTGCACGAATACAAGGACTTTTTTCCTACCAAGTTCTCGGACATGAAGGTAATAGTAGGGGATCTAGGAGTGATGAAGATAACTTTAAATCCTGATGGAAAGACTATGAAACAGAGGCCTTACTAATTGAATCCCAAATATAAGGAAAAGGTGTGCAAAGAGCTAGACAAAATGCTGGAAGCAGGAATTATCGAGGAAGTAGAAGAATATGATTAGGTGAGCCCTATGGTAGTTCAAGAGAATAAGAAGCAGGGTGAAATAAAAATATGCATAGACTTGAGGAAGGTTAATGATGCATGGGTTCATGACCCATTTCCAACACCATTTACGGATGAAGTTTTGGAGAATGTTGGAGGGCAGGAAGCTTATTCCTTCATTGATGGGTTCTTAGGGGATCATCATATTAAGATCATATAAGAGGATCGTAGTAACATGACCTTCAGGATAGAGTGGGGATGCTTCTAGTACACAGTGATGCCATTCGGGCTGAAGAATGCACCCACAATATTTTCAAGATTTGTAATTGCAGTGTTCAAAGAATTCAACCATAAATTCCTAGAAGTGTATTTTTATGACTAGACTGTGTTTGGGTTGGTAAAATGACATGTTGCAAGTCTACGCCTCATGCTGGATACTTGTCACAGATACCAAATTGCTCTAAATTTGAAGAAGTGTACCTTTTACGTACCTTATGGGATACTGTTAGGTCATGTGGTGTGCAAGCAGGGCTTAATGGTAGATCCTGCAAAGATAGTGGTGATTGTCAATTTAGAAGCACCGAAGAATGTAAAGTAGGTGCGTGAAACGTTGGGGCACAGTGGTTACTATAGAAAGTTCATCAAAGCTTATGCACAGATCATTGTCCTGATGGAGAAATTACTAAAGAAGGTCGTGACCTTCTGCTGGGATGAAGACTATCAGTGTAGTTGAGATGTATTAAAGGAGAAGATGGTGACTGCACCTATTTTTATGTTTCCCGATTGGAAGAAAGAATTCCATGTGCATGTGGATGCCTCTTGTATTGCGTTGGGTGCGGTATTGACCCAACTGGGTGAAGGTGAGATCGATCACCCTATAGCCTTCATGAGTAGGAAATTGTCAAAGGCTAAGAATAATTATTCAACTACAGAGCGTGAGGGATTAGCGAAGGTCGACGCGCTACCAGAGTTTCGACATTATTTGCTAGGAACACATTTCAAAATGTATACAGATCACTCCACTCTCAAGTACTTGGTCAACAAACCTATGTTGGGGGGGGAGATCTGTAGGTAGTTATCGTTGTTTCAAGAATATGATTTTGAAGTGATTGTGAAACCTGGGTGGTTAAATGCAAGACTAGATCATCTATCCTAGATTGAGACAAGCAAAGAACCAACTAGTTTGGAATAAGGGTTTCCGAATGTGAAACTCTTTGTTGTATGGGTCACAAATGATAACTCTGCAGATATAATTCAGCTTCTAACTACAGGAACATCCTCGGAAGGATATTCTACTCAACAGAAGAAGGAGTTTGTGGTTCGCTCAGCTGATGCTTCTGTGATTACGGGACACTTGTATAAGATGGGTACTGATGAAATATTGCATTGATACATTCTGGAATTTGAACGATCTAGTATCCTTGCTAAAGCACATGACGAAGTCGCGAGAGGACACTATGTAGGTAGAGAGACTACACAAAAGATTCTGCATGGAGGATTATGGTGGCCAATGCTACACAAGGATTCTAAGGCATATTACATGATATGTGATGCATGTCAGAGGATGGGAAATCCATTGTGAATGGATGAATTACCTTTAAATCCTCAGATTTCACTACAGGTGTTTGAAAAATGGGCTATTGACTTTGTGAGTCCGATATAGCCACTAGGGAAAAATACGGGTGCGCAGTATATTATTACTACAACTGAATGCTTAATAAGGTGGGCAGAGGCACAACTGATGAAAGACTGTACCACTGCTACAGCCACAAAGTTCTTATTTGATTATGTCTTGACAAGGTTTGGGTGTCCTAAGATATGATGAGTGATAAGGGTACGCACTTTTTGAATGACACTATTAATGCGATGCTCGAAGAATTTCAGGTTTATTATCAAAAGGGTATGCACTATCATCCTCAGACCAATGGCATGGTTGAAGCATTCAATAAAATCTTGGAGAATGCATTGACAGAGGTATGCAATGCACAAATAAATGATTGGGATGTGCACATACCAGTGATCCTATGGGCATATAGGATGAAGTGCAAGAAACTAATAGGTCAAACTCCATTAAGGCTGGTTTATGGGATAGAGGCTGTGATGCCCATCGAGTATATTGTGTTGAGTTTGTGAATTGCAGTGTTGAATGATATGGCAGGCCGAGAGACTGTGGAGGAGCGCCTCGCGCAATTTTTAGAGTTAGAAGAAGATAGGATTTTAGCAGGATTTCACCAACAAGTGCAAAAGGAGTGCGAAAATGCATGGAACGATCGACATATGAAGTTGCACAACTTCAAGTTGAATGTTTTGGTCTTACTTTATGATAGCAAGCTCATGAAGTTCCCTACGAAGTTTCAAATGCACTGGTTGGGGCCCTATGTAGTCAAGGAAATTATAGATGGTAGCGCAGTTCAGCTCACAAAGCTTAATGGGGAAATATTTCTAGGAAGAATCAATGGGATTTGATTGAAGTTCTATCAAGGGGATCCTAACCCTGCGCGATGACTACACGGTAGCAGGATAGTCTTAGTACTCCAGGCAGCTGCGAGGGAGTATGGGACTTTAAACTACACTACCCGAGGATTGAGAAAACAAAGAAACAAGGCTTCGCAAGGAAAGCCAGAAGTGCACCAGAAGGAGTTGCGCTAGGAGAGCTGTGGAATGGAGGTTGGTGGCATGTAGATGGGTCCAAAAATAGCCGTTGGGTGCACTATAGCTGATTGGATGGCGAAAATACCATTAGAAGGAGAGGATAGGTAGCATTTATGGTGCAAATCTTTGGAATTTTTTTGCCAAAGATGCATTGATGATAGGATTTTGTAGGGAACCTATTAACCAAGAAGCTAGGGAGAAACTTGTGTCACAGTTAGCATTCGCAAATTTTCCTGAGTGGAACCATGATCTCATCCTTGAGAAACTGTTTGCAACTAATCCCGCAGAAGTCGCTGTTTCTGAAGCTGATGTCTCTAAAGTTGCTTTCTCTGATGTCGTAACCCTAAAATTGCATTAGCAATGGAAGCTACACCATCTCTGCCTATGGCACTGAGGTCGCTTAGTCCTAAACCATTTTCTGCTAAGGAAATAATAGAAGAAACCACAGGCTGTACCAATGAGGCAGTCACTGAGGAAGAACCCTATGAAGGTTCAGTAGAAAGGGAAGATGGACAAAGAAAAATAGCCATACGAACCCCTAGATCTAGACGAAGAGGAGCTATGTGATGGGGTCGAAGAATTGTATGCTGAGGAGGGCGAGCTTATCACTAGGCTCCCGAACTATATCCCTCCACGAAAGGGAAAAGTGAAGGTACCCAAGGATCCCAATTCTGGCAAGTTTATGCTCTCTACCCTACTATTACCGAAGAATGTGTCATTTAAAGGCACATAGTTAAGATGCATTCCCACCCTCAAAATGGAAGACTTGGATCTAGCTGATTACAATAAATTCTTGCACTTGGTGACAAATAAATATTTGGCAAAAATACACTATGAGGATATTGGAGTCACACAACTGGAGACTATGAAGTGGGTTGTGGGGGTTGAAAAGGATAGGTTGTTGAATATGTTGTGGGTACCACACTTTAGCTGAACCACTATCAACACGATGTGCATACGCCAATTGCTTACGTTGGTGCATGATGGGTGTCTCTGGCTGGGAGAGCCCATCCCCATCACAAATATGTTAATCCATTGGATCACAAGGTTTCCTTAGCAAAGGTTGGATCCCACCAAGGAGTTTGGAGGCAAGATCCAAGAGAAAAAAATCACGGAAAAAATGAAGTGCAAGTATGTCTTAGTGAAGAATTCGCAGGAATATTCTATCCATTCCATCACTGACTAGGTTGTGTAGTTTTCTGCCTAGATATTGTCTTGTAAGATTATGAGAAAGTGGCACACAGATGAAGTGCTAACATGAGTCATTTCATTGGCTACACAGTGTGTGAAGGGCGTGCAGTATAATTGGTCATAATACCTCTGCAAAGAGTTCCTGCTGAATTGTTGCGAAGCACAGGATGATGGCAAGGCATCCCATTATGCCTGGTTGCTATTATTGATTGTCTTCATCACGTGGAGGCTTCTAAAGGATAGCCAGTTCCCTCCATAGGACGATGATTTACCAGAAGCCATGAAGTTCACTTTTCTATGGGCAACAGGGGACACAGAGACGGTCATGGAGACGAAAGTGTTTTAGATGTTGGTCGAGATGGGCCTGCACACTATTATTAGCTAGAGGCCAAGGTTGTCGCCAACATTGTCTAGACAATTGGAGGCCTATGCAGAGTTTAAAGTAGACTTTCATAACTTATCCATCCACGCAAGGCGAGACCCTAACAAAGTATGGTACAAGTTACCATACCTAGTAACAGATGCAAATGTATAGGAAGTCATAGGGAAGTGGTTAGCTGAGTGGAGGTAGCCATCAGATCTCGACGCAGGAAAAATCACGACCGGGGAAAGTTCCTCTACACAGGCCACAACAACGCAAAAGAAAAGGGAAGTTGCATAGGTTGTTGGTGGTGAGAAGGAAATGAAGAAAAAGAAAGAGGTTGAGAAGGGAGCAACCCGAGAAAAAGCAGAATAGGAAAACAAGGAAGTTGCTAATAAGGAAATCGCTCAAAAGGAACACATCATGAAGGAGGCTACACATGAAGTCGAGGAGTCTACTTCTCAACATACTGCAGACAAGGAATGGTTTGAGGAGGAAGGAGGTGGTGGCGAGGAGCAAAGAACTCTGTTTAAATTGCAGAAGTAGACCAAGGAGACGACTTCCAGGCCCAAGAAGAAGCAAAAGTCGAACAAGCAGGCACATGTGGATCCAATGGTCCTCACTGAGGGGGACTTGGATGATATTGGCAATAAGGTATGAAACACAATGATAAATATTTGGATACATTACGAGCAACAGTACATGCAGACGTTGGGGAATGTGCAGAAGGATGTGTGTGAGTTGCATATTAAGACAGGTCGAATGCAAGCGAGCATGGGACAAGTGAGCAGGATTCAAGCGAGCCTCTAGTAAGCCAACACATCAGTTCTAGACATAGAGAAGACTCTAGACCTTAGAGTTATTCCGTTACTAGAAGGATCACTACGTGCATAGGCAGATGAAGCAAACACCCAGGTTAGGAAGATCAAGGCTATGGGTGTCAACTTAGTCATGTTGTCTATCTAGACCTTACACGCAGATAAGGGAGAAGCATGCATTATATGTAATAAGTGAGGTCAAGATGAACAATGACGAGATATTTGTAGAAAGGGATCAGGCACTAAAAGAAAAGGAAGAACTAGCCGTGTGAAGCCAACACTTGGAAGCATCAATTGCAGAGGCATGCAAGACGCTGCCAAAACTTCACATTCCATAGGATGTAGAAGCAACAACAAATATTCAGAAGTTAGCTACCATAGTTAGAGAATCAAAGGATGAGATAAGCTAAGTTGAGTTTCAAATGAAGATTGTAGAGCTGAAATTGAAATTGCAGCCATCCACTCCGCTTGAGGTCCAGGAGCAGTGCAGAGCAGCCATCAGGGAAAGCATGGGCACTTTGGATGCACTAATCATAGGCTGCACACTGATATTCCAACAAGCCATGGATCTATGGAAGACTCTGCAGGAGGATCCAAAATTGCAAAAAGTTGGCACAAACATTCGGGAGACACAATGATAGTTTGATGAAATCAAGGCGACTGCGTGCACTTTGGATCTAGTCCAATACTTTTCTCGATTGCAGGAAGAAAAATAGTTGCAGTCACAAATTGAAGAGCTACATAGAAAAGAGGTCATTTTAAAGGCCAAAATATAGTCATGGATGGAGGACACAAGTCAACTTAATATGTCAGTCCAAGACAAGTTGAAGACACTCTAGTAGACACAAAGAATGATGCACTTGGTAATGGAAGGCTTGACTACATAAAAGCTTGTAGAGGAAATGCAGAAGGTTGTGATACAGGGTTCTTCTAGCATAGCAGAATTACAAGTCGAGTTCAATGAAATCCACATCAACATAGAGGTGCTAGCCAAGTGACTCGAGGGCAAGTCACCAGATCTATGTTGGGGGCCTATTGGGATGGGGTCCCTGGGGTCAGTTTTGTTGAGTTTTGAGTCATTTTTGTAATATGTTTTTGTAGCAAAGGTAAAGTCTCCATGAAATGTGGAAAGCGGAGCACAAACCCAAGTAGAGTCAAAGGGGCTTTAGTCCCTTAGGTGGGTAGGTAATAAAGTTGTTTGAGACCCACCCATGATCCGCGGAACATGGTATTGTAAAGTAAATGGTATATAAAGTTGAGTCATAACAATTCTTAGAGGATATCTAATTAGGAATAATCATTGTAAGGGCAAGGTGCTAAGGTAGGAAAGCATGTTTCCTGTACTTAGGAAAAAGGGGAAGGCTCATGCAGCTGAGTAAGCAGAGACATTGCTAAGTCTACATGCTGAGTGCACAGAGACCTTGCTAAGTCCACCAGCTGAGTGCGTGGAGACCTTGCTAAGTTTGCAAGTTGAGCGCGCGGACCCCTGCAGATGAGTGCATAGGGATAAAGAGTCTGTATTCAAATGTTTACATCTAATAAATTATGTTTTGGACCAAAATTGATGCATCTGTGTTCTTTTATTTACTTCTACAAATTATATGTATCCTCACTCTCTAATCTATTTTATATGAATGAATGCTTATTTACTACGCGAACTCGGTAGATCTATAATCTTTATGCATAATAAGTACAATTAAGGACCTCCATGAAGTGCTAAAGTTCATTTAGATAAATTTGCAGTAGTTGTCTATTGAAAGGATTAGATCTGTGCGAAGGCAAATCTAAGCCGTGAGAACTTCAAGAAACCATCACATGGGCCTCTAGATGTAGACACTTGGTTCTAGCATCCCCCAATATTGCTTCGGGTGAGACTACAGCCTGCGCTATGCAGGTTGTTGCCGAAAGGGCCAACAGTTAGGGTTTTTTCGATTGGTGTAATATACCTTGAACCTAGGTTAGGGCCTATTTTGGGAAGTTTTAGTGTCTACGGATAAACGCTTAAACCCCTATACTAGTAGCTAAGTCTAGAACAATAGTGCAAAGAATTCTCTACTTTGTCTGTGACCAATATATTAAATAAGATGGTAAATAAAGCCACCTGAAGCTTTTGATTACTCCTTATCTCCCTTGACCAGTCCTGTCGCTCCATTCTGTACTTAATCCGCTTGAAAAGTACCTGCACATAGATAGAAGACAAAAACCAATCAAAGCATATGATAATGATTTATTGATTAAACATAGCATGGAATCAAGTACATAATACACATATGAAAGCATCAATGAACAATACAAACATATGGAAAAAGCTTTGAACACTTTATTAGTAAAAGGAAGAGTTAAAACCCAATTTGCTTGATTCAATATCACTCCTCCAGTTCAATCCCATCCTCCCCTCATAACAAGAAAGACATTTTGACATCATTACAATACTTGAAACCAACTCAAGTCTCATACTAATAGCATCTCCCTATAATTCAATGATTCCAGCCCAGCCAGTCCCTAATCACTTAGATGAGTGGTCTTTTTATAGGTGAATGGAGGAAGTTATGCCATAAATGGTGATAATGAATGCCCTCCCAAACTTAGGATTTAGTTCCATGGAGGAAGGGATGAAGGGATTGATGTTCCTTAACTCCTCCCTCATCCAATTTCGATCCCAAAGGAGTAGATAAATTTGGGAAGCTTCTAGATGCATCCAATGGATAAGAATATTCCAAAATCCCAATAAAATTTCACTGAAATTCACCCAGCATACCCTGGTAGTGTACTAGGCTACACTGCAGTGCACCATGGTAGTGTACTAGGCTACACTGCAGTGCACCTTGGTAGTGTATCTACCTGCATTGATCCTCTTAGAGACAATTTTTGGATGATTTCAGTCATAGAACGTCTTGGGAAGCTAGGCATTCTAATGGTTGAGTTCTTTAGGGAATGTAACAGCTGAATTATGGTTTGATGGCCCTAAAGCATTGATCTATAATATGGGAGTGATGTGCCCAAATGGATCTATAATAGTTTTCCCCTAAAGCATGAAGTTGTCAGTATGTATGTTGAGTGAAGTGCCTTACTATGTGGAGAGGAGGTTTCAAAGTAGAAGGTGACCTGCATCAATTACAATACATATATCATGATAATTTGATTTTTTCTCATGAATTTATTGAGGGAAGGCATACCCATGCTCAGCTTATAAACTTTCATTACATGTACAAATATAATCATCTACAGATATAGACACATGAATGGATGACCATGAATGTAAGCCCATTGTACATCTGATTTAGTACTCCTGAAAATATCGCAGCCCGGATGGATGAAACTAGATCCTAGGTATTCATTCTCGTTAAATCTTTTGCTCAAATACAAGTCTAACCATATTGAATAGATGATCTGAAGTCAAACATGGGAAGACATCATCTTATTACCAGCCAATGATTTAAGCCATTAATAGATGTGAGAGGAATCACTGATAATGATAATGACCCTCAAGGTACTACAGTACATTTCGCATGGTGTGAATAAATGATTTGATGTCGAACACCATACAAAGTCTTTCAGTCGAAGGCCATTGATGTATGCATATTGCTGGAAGTGAGAAACCTATCATTGATGTATGCAAGCCTCAAGGTACTGAAGCGGTGTTTCTAGGTCAACTTCTTGGATAATGTGCTACTATCAACAATAAGAGACTCACCGCAGGAGGGCCTTGATGTATCCCACATCAACGACACGAAACAAGGTAAATGATTTTGGAGATGAGAATCGACTGACGATAGAAGGTTCAGGAATGGAAATCATGAAAATGAAGGTTTACAGTATTGAAAAGGATGACACTAAGATGAATTGGTAGCATTGATCCAAAACAAAGTAATGGATGGTATGATACACCAATGGTGTGATAACCATCAAGTTGATGACCCAACCCACATAGTCATGGTGATAAGGTGAAAGTGTCATGTTTAAGAGCGACTTGCTACCATAAAGTGTTTTCCCCTTTTTCCAATTTTCCCCAGTCATTGCTGAACAATACCTCTTTATTTTTTATCAAGCTTGAGGAGGATAACATATGCTTATTGTATAATTCCACCCTTCGGGGGAATCCATCGCTATTTGATGTTTTAATGAGTCTAGCGAAGGTGAAACTTGGTCTTGTCTAGATGGACAAGTTTGTCGCTATTTGATGTTTTTAACGAGTTTAACGAAAAAGATAACTCCATAGTTTTCATGTTTAGAGAGTTTGAAAAGCGACGAAAAGAAAACCCCACAAGTTATTTTTCATAAATTAATCTCTCAAGTCCAAAAAAGCGTAAAATAATACAAGAGGGATATTGTTTCCAATCCTTTAACGAGCTGGAAAGGACAAGCGCTTGGAAATATTTTCATGTTTAGAGAGTCTGAAAAGAGATTAAAGAGGACTCCACTTTGAGGAAAAAGTGGTGTCTAGGGTAGCAACTGGTTCCGGTGATATTGGAACTTCTCAAAACATGTTGATTTATGTGAAGAGGCTGGCTAATAAGACCACTCATTGCAACTATTCCTTAAAAAAGGTAAAACAACCAAGTGAAAGTGTGTGATTGGCCAAAGGGATGGTGGCGATGGGATAAAAATAACCAAGGCTCATCTGAAAAAAGGTTGATAGAATGGAAATCACGAGGGTTAAAAATGGAAATGGGTTCATTTTTAGACAACCTTGAACCAGAGTGAACTATGCTTGGGTTTAGTTTCATGTTTACACAAGCTTGAAACGATAAACTATGCTTGGATTCAGTTTCATTTTTACACAATCTTGAAATGAGGAGAAACTGTGATTGAAATTGGTTTACATGCCCCCAGCATGATGAAAGGGAGAGTCTCCTCTAACCAAATGGAAGTCACTGCAGTGAAGCAGGACAGCTGTCCAACAACTTTTTGGCTTCGTCTAGATAGGGACAAGGGTTAATGGGGTGATTCCCTTCACATAACCTATAGGGAAACATAAATTTACCATTAGGTGCATACCCCCTAAGCTTCATTATATTCACCTAAGTAGACTACTCATGGCTATCAGATGGATGGAATGAAGGTTCATTTATGAGATCAAGTGAAAGACTCGACTAGGATTTTACGAGATCTAATCAAAGACTCAAATTGGAAATTTGCTCCAAGGGACCTTGTTTCATTTTTTAATGAGCTTGACATAGGACAAGGAACTATACTTAGATTCCTTGTTTCATTTTTTAACGAGCTTGACACAAGACAAGGAACTATGCTCATACTCCTTGTTTCATTTTTCAACGAGGTTGACACAAGACTAGGAACTGTCCTCATGGGAGTTGTTTCATTTCTTAATGAGGTTGACACAATAAAAGAACTATCCTCATATCCTTCATTTCATCTTTTAACGAGGTTGACACAAGACCAGGAACTATCCTCATATTCTTTCGATCACAACTCATAAGTGGTCATGAAGGAGAGATATGGTTCCAATGCCCCCAATACATGATGTACAACATCACTAAATTGATCATCAGTTGACGTAGGCATGGAACTAGTTGCCACATAATTAACCTGGATACAAAAGGACCACCTAGGGAAGATGGTTGACTGGAAGCCATATTTGGACTAGGAAATGAAAGCTGGTCAACGGTGACAATTCTGCCTTCATGCGAGAAAAACATCACTTGAAAGAGTGTGGAAACAATAGCTCCCATGTCATAAACATAGTCGCGGCCAAGAAGTAAATTGTAGTCTAAAGGGCCTAGGACTACCATCATGTTTAGATAAACGATTTTTCCTCCCAAAGTAATAGCTAGCTGAGGAAGGATCCCTAATGGTTGACTGGTTCCTCTGTTAAAAGCCAATAGATTCTGGGTAACTGGCACAAGTGGCGGCAAACCGAGCACTTTCCAAGAAGTTAAGGAAAGGATACTCACTGATGCACCTTCATCTATAATAGTTCCTGATACAATCATATTACAAACTTGTACTATGATTTGGAAAGGCACATAAGAAGGAAGGCGAAATCCTACTAGTCGATTCCAATCAAAGGAAGTGACTAGACTACTTGGAGGGGGTACCATAGAAATGGGAGAATTAACCCCTTGAGTTATAAGAACGAGAGGATTTTCCTCCTGTCTTGATGGAACAGGAGGATTTCCCCCATGCTCATTTGAATATGAAGAAATGAAAAGAACCTGAGTGGTATCATATTCACTCTCTTCGGGAACGGTGCGATTAACTGAAGGTGAAATCGGGTCAACTATTTCCTTCACCTGTTGATTTGGGTCAGGTATAGACTCATAGGATTCACTTTTAGAGAGATTGGGTTTGACTGACGGTTGATTTTGGTCATTCGATTCATCAAATAGTGAAGGAGTAAGGGAGAGTTTCCTATAACGAGATGGAAGTCATTGCAGTGAAGCAGGATGGTTATCCAACGCTTTTTTGGCTTCATCCAGATAGGGACAAAGGTGAATGGGGTGATTCCCTTTTCATAACCTACATGGAAACTTAACTTTACCCTTATTTCCATGAACTTTACTACGACTAGTTGATGGTGTGTCACCAACATGATCTCCAGAGGTTGATGACACATGATCATGTGAACGAGAAGACCATCTTTCTAAGATCTGAGTAATATCAGGACAATTTTGAAGAAGATGTTCTCCCGCACAAAGTTTGCATGGATATTGAACTTTGTGAGGCTTGATGGACGGTTTCTCATTAGATGTTGCATTCAAAGCAATCATTTCTTGGTTTCCCCTCTGCTGAATTTGCTTCTTCTTCTTCTTCTTCATCTTAGCCACCTAGTTACTAGTACCAATACTTTAACCAGGCGAAGAGGAAGAAGGGGGGAAGAAACAACCACGGAAGAAGGCAAAGGGTCAACTTTAGGATCAACTAGAGGTTGATTTTATCCTGTTGTAGGTGTACTTGATTGCAAATAAATCATGACATTTTGAACCAAGGAGGTTGAAAACAACCATACTGGCAAGCCAATGGTAAATCCCGGAAGGGACAATGTAGCCATATATGGAGAACCAATATTTCCAAAAGGAGGAAAAGGACTAGGATTCCCATCAAAAGGAATTCCTTGATCGGTGGACTTCGGATTTATCGCCATATGTTTCAACCTAAGATAAACTAAAGAGCGAGTGTGGAGGATGTTATCCATGGTCAATTAATTTTATTTTATTCAAAGTAACATAACAAAACAAAAGAGGGATAATCTAGGTAAAAGGTTTACCAAGTAACTGTGAACTGCAGAATACCTCTTGGCGAACTGAGAAGTACGGGCAGGCAATATCCCTGAATGCTATGTTTGGTGTATCACAGTGTACAAGGCGGCTGACTCGATTATCTAAGGATGGATAGCAACCTAGTTTTTTCCTCCCATATATACCCAAAGGTATGTGGAGGCCCAGTTCGTATAAGCGTTGTCTAATGCAAAACCGCACAGTGAGAGCATTCCCATATACTTTACATACTGTAACACCACCCTATATACCCGAAGGTACATGTACGAGCTACGATATACTCGAGTATGTTGAATGAGGTATCACACTGGGAATGCATTGCAAACAAGTTAGCGACAGCTTCTTTGTTTTACGACGCCGGAACACATCTCTAGCCTAAACCTCTAAATGTTTTTCGTTAGGTGACAATGCTCCATTAGGTAAATTCAGATAAATTTTAAGTTGATATTCTTTAGAATTTTTGTTTCGAGTTTCACCATGTGATGTATGTTTGCAATTCCTAAAATGCAACTAATATGATAAGAATTCTTTCCATTCAATTTAACAATGAAAATCCTTAGCTAGTAGGGATAGAGAAATTAGATCTTTGACAAAGAGAAAAGAGCACATCTAATGCAATTTCCCTAGCTATTCTTTTCAAGAATTCACAAACTACAATATGAACAATGCATGTATTTCTTTTTGATTTCCCTTAATGTGAATGAACAAAAAAGAAACTAATGCACAATCGATCAATAAACTCTTTTAATAAAAGTGACAATTTTGCGACAATTTATTTTCAAGGAAAGGAAGACTTTACGCCACTTTCATTTTCAAAGAAATGAGGAATTACGACACTTTCAACGAAAAGACTAATCATATGCACACATCAATCAATCAATATTTCATGAATGAATACTTTACGAGAATTCAATTTTCGAAGGAAAAGACGATTTTAGGACACTTTCTTTCAACAAAGATCAATCAACTATATTCTAACTTTGACTATAGACTGATAATGACAAAGAAAACATTAAAGAAACATTAATCAATCCAATCAAATTAAAGTTTACAAAGGAGATGAAAAACCTATTTTCTGAGACATGACATCCATTTACAATCAGCAAACAAGCAATCAGAAGAATTTTGGCAAAAAATTTAATTCCAAGGGTGGGAATCTGACCCTAGGAAGATCAGCGCAGGCCAAAGAGGGAGTAATTGCACTGTAGTGCACTGTCTCTAACTGGAGGGTGCATTGCAGTGCACTATCTCTAAGGCTAGCCTATGTTGATTCCTATGAGGCCACTCAAGAGTCATCTAACCTCAAATTTTGACCAAAACTCAATGCGAAAGGTTGAATTTCAAAAAGTAAAGTATGTCAAGGTGTCTAAGGAGGTGGATAAGCTACTAAGATGGATAATTGATCCCCAACAGAGTCACCAATTTGTTTTGGGAAATTTTAGTGTCTACAGATAAACGCTTAAACCCCTTGTTACAGGGAAAAGTGTCTATTTAGAACTGCTCTATCCCACTAAGGTGTGACAGCTGCCTTAGAAACAAACAGAGAAAAACTACTTTTGTATTTCCTTTATGAACTATAGATAGAGAGGAATAGAAAGAACCAACCTGTGTCTTGCGCTAATCCTTTGATCCAATCCCTCTCTTCTTTGACAGTCTCCAGCTACCTGCTCCCTTACTTGCCCAGCTTCACAAAGTACCTGTAAGATCACAGAAGAAGAGCACTATACAAAGACATGGATCTATATTCATAAACAACTTAGGATCAAATTTAAGTTAACCATACAAATGTAACAAGCATCAATGATACAAAAGCATGGAGGAAAAACTCAAATAGTTTTTAATGATAAACAAGAAAAGATCCAGGAGGAGTTACAACCGGTGGTTCCTAACCCAGCATCAACCTCCCAGCAAAGAAGTCCCTCTTCACCTCAAACAAAGCATAGATCACCCAATACTCTGATGTTTGTCTCAAAAACCAACAACAATTCCTTACAATATGCAAAATTCCAGCCTCCGGATCTCTGAGATGAGGGATCCATATATAGATATGTGTAAGGAGGATGAGTCAGCTTGTGATTTGATTAGTGTCTTCTCTCTGTCAGTTCTTGCTTCCACTTGGAGACTGAAGGCCTCTTACTCATCCTTGGTCGAATTCAGTGAGGCAAGTGTCACAGGAGAAGATTCTGGAAGCTTCCATTGTCTCTCCACCTTGCGGAATGACACTGCCATTTGTCATTTCTCGCCCATCGCACCCCACAGAAGGGAATTTTGAAATGCAACGCACCCTCACAATGTATTTAGGTGCAATGCAACGCACCTAGCCAGTGGAGCAGCTGAAATGATCATGTTTTGACTTATTCTGAGCAGTTTCTGGTGGAGAACTTCTGGGAGAAGCTGTAATCTGTTGACCTTGTTCCTTTAGGGGTTAGAACAACACTTTTAGGGACTTAGGAGCCCTTGGTTTATGAACATTTCATGCTTGGAGTTGTAGGGCACAAAAATGTCTATAACAGTTGCCCCCTAAAGTATGAGGCCGTTAACCTTTTGGTGTCGGGTGAAATGCTTTATTATGAGGATCCGAAGTTCTTTCAATGTTGGGAGGAGACTTGTAATAAGATACAATACAATACATTATCTTCATACTGTTTTCATGATCTAGCTGAGGCAGGCATTCCCATGCTCATCTTTATAAATTCATTTTCATGTACATAGGACAGACAATCGTCTGAGGGTAGACTGATGATTCTGATAGAGCCATCATCCTTTTGGTAGGATGATTATCTGTGCCGCAATGCTGTACATTTGATGTCTTTATTTCCCTGAATATATATCGCAGCCCGAATGGATGAAACTAGATCCGGGGTCTTCAATCTCATCCGATCTTTACTCGAAGTACAAGTCGATCCATGTGAGAAATGTTTTGAACTCGAACATGGAAATACATCACTTGATTACCAGTCAATGATGTAAACTGTTAACAAGCGCGAGAGGAATCACCGATAATGATAATGATCCTCAAGGTACTGCAGTACAATCCACGTGGTGTGAATAAAGGACTTGGCGTCGAACACCACGCAAATTCTTTCGGTCGAAGGTCATTGATGTAAACCTGTCGCCGGAAGTGAGAAACTTGCCATTGAGGCATGCAAGCTTCAAAGTACTGAATGGGGTGTTCCTAGATCAACTTCTTGGATAATGAGTTGATGTCGACAAGAAGTGATCCGTCACAGGAGGGCCTTAATGAATCCCACATCAATGACACGGAACGGAGCAAATGATTTTGATGGAGGTGAAAACGATCTGATGATATAATGTTCAGGGTGGCGGTCATGAAAGAATGGAGTATAATGTATGGTAGTGGGTGGGACACAGGTGACTTCTCTGGATGACTTCTCTTGAACATATCGGCGACACTGATGTGATGGATTGGTAGCATTAACCCCAAATGTGGATGGTATGGTGTGACCATGGCGATGTGACCAGTGAATGAAACAACCCAACCCGACTCGGACACGGAGTGGAAGTGTCATGTTCAAGAGCGACTTGCTACCAATAAAGATTCTTTGAGTTTTCTTCCCAATTTTCCCCAGTCATTGCTGACCAGTACCTCTTTATTTTTGTCAAGCTTGAGGAGGATAACATATGCTTGTTCTATAATTTGCCCTTCGGGCAAACCCATTGCTATGTTTTAACGAGCCTAGCGATAGTGAAACTCGTTCTTGTCTAAAGACAAGTTTGTTGCTATTAATCCTTTTAACGAGTTTAACAACAAAGATAACTCGGTCCTTTTCAATTTTAGAGAGTCTAAAAAGGAACGTAAAGGTAACTCCAAAATTCCTTTTTCGTCATCTAATCCCTTAAGTCCGAAAAAGTATAAAACAATACAGAAGGGATGAATTTTCGATAGTTTTAATGAGCCGAACAAAACAAGCACTCGATCTTTTTGTGCAATAATCCCTCAGGTCCAAAACGATTAAAATCTAGATGAGGGATAGCACTTCCTGTCCCTTTGACGAGCTGGAAGGCCAAGGACTCGGCAATCTTTTCATATTTTACGAGTCAGTTGAAAAGAGCTTAAAGGAGACTCGTCTTTTGAGGAGCGAGAGATAAAACGGGTAGTAGCTGATTCTAGGTAAGGTTTGGAATTTTCCAATCACGGCAGTGTCACAAGGATGGCTAATGAAATCACTCTTCGCAACTGTTCCTCAAAATGGGTAAACAATCAAATGGAGGTGAATGATCGGCCAATGAAAAAGTGGAGGTGACGGTGCAAACACGACCAAGGCTTTAATGGCTGAAGTACTACATTCACGGTGGTTATTTACCGAGGAATAGTTCATTTTTTAATGAGCTTAAACGCGGGTGGAAACATTTGCTCATGTCTTATGTTTATTTTTTAACGAGCTTGAACTATGTGCTAAAACTGCTCGATGCGGGTTTATTTTTTAACGAGCTTGAACCTTGCGGTAACACTGCTCGAGGCGGATTTATTTTTTAACGAGCTTGAACCCTGTAGTAACACTTCTCGTGGCAAGTTTGCATGCCCCCAGCATAATAACGCAAATCGAGGTGCATGCCCCCCAAGCTTCATTGCATTCAACTCGGTGGTTGGAATGAAGGTTTACCTTTGAGATTTGGAAAGGGGATTTGTTTCATTTTTTAATGAGGTTGACACAATAAAAGAACCATCCTCAAGACTCGTTGTTTCATTTTTTAACGAGGTCGACACGAGATAAGAACCATCCTCGAAATCCACCGTATTTATAGTATTTGATAGAAAATCAAAAATTGAAGGATGATAAAGGTCATCAGGAGTATCTTCTCCACAATCCGGAAGAAGGGAATGATGGTGGTAATCATCCCATGGTGCCCCTTCAATTACCATTGATTGAACAATTCCTTCGTCGGTGTCATGCACTCTCGACCAAGGATCTGAAGAGGTGCCATATTCCTTAGACCTATCTATCCAAACACTCGATGAGCGTTAATTTGGGTTTGCCCCCCAAGCCAAGAAAATTGATTGCTACAATATTTCTAAAATGGCGATGATCCATGCTGACAAAATGTTTAGGAATCTTCCGAATCCATTAGATATAGAAGATTTCATATTCCATTTCCGCCAAATTACTCGGAGGTGGTAGGGCAAAAGTACCCATTAAGGTGAGGTCTTTTAGGAGGCCTACTCCAATATTTTGAAGCGAATGATTGCTCCCATGGATCATTGGAATGCTTCCCGTAACTTGCGAACTATTGGGGAGAAATGTTTGTTGGTCGACGATTGTAATTCCTCCTTGGAAGGGAAATGCAATCTTTCTGAAGTAGGTCGACACAACTGCGGCCATGGCATATATCCAGGGCCTTCCCAGTAGGATGTTGTAATCAAGGTTTCCGTCGATTACTTCAACATCAATTTCTACTGTTTTGCCCCCTAGTTCAACTTGTAAGTTACTTAAAATCCCGTATGGAGTGTATGATCGTCCATCAAATGCTTTTAACATTGTTGACGATCGCGACAAGGGTGGTGAGCCTAAATTTTTCCAACAACTCATCGACACAATACATGTAGATGCCCCCTCATCAATAATTGTTCGATGAACAATTTTGTTGAGGGCTTTCACTTGAATAAGGAAAGCTAGTTGAGCTGGTAACTGAGGGTCATATCCTTTATGATCAAAGGCCACAAGATTGGAATCCATTGGGTCAATCCCACCTATTGCTGATAATAAAGCTTGCTCTTGGGAGAGGCAATTTTGTGGTACCTCAAGTGTCGACATAGCGGACGGCGATTGGGCCAGGTCCTCTATTATATTATAATTTTGTGCTATTTTTGCATGAGGATTAAATGTCGATTTGTGTACTACTCCCTTTGGCGACTTTATCATTTGTTCAGGAATGATGGGTGGCACAACTTCGGTCAAATTTGTTGTCGAACTACTAGGTTGTTCATTAGCCTTGTTATTTGACAGCTATGGATTCCCGTAATCTTTATTCCTTGTCAAAGCATCATTTTGTTGCTTTGAGATAGACAACATAAGCACTTGGGATCGGAAAGCATTTTGATTAGCAACCAGTTTGGTTCCTGGGTTTGGAAACAGATCAGTCAATACTGCTGAGGTCTTTGAACTCTTAAAGAGTTTCTTAACTTCAGCTTTATGTGGACAATCTCTTGTCCGATGATCCTCATCGCATATATGACACCTCGCAGGGGGTTTCCTTTGCCCAGAAGGGTTTGTAGAAGGTTTTTTAGGAGAAGACTCATCCTGCTTCTTTTTTCTCCCTTTCTTTTTCCTCTTGCCCCCTGGTTGCTTCAGTTGTTTGCCCTTGTCAGTCGACACGGCATTGACTTTCGAGGCAAGAAGTTCTTCTTTTTCATTTTGACTGGAAATCTTACAGGCCTTTTTAGATGTAGCCTTTGTCGATTTCGTGTCTGTTTTGCCAATCATGCCATCGCTGGCATGAGAGTCATTGTTTGGTTTAGGAGGAGGAGGAACTGAGAATTTCGGTCTAGGGGCATCAGGTATTTTATCGTAGAGCATGCCGGACTTAGTGTAAATCAAGTCCAAATATTGCGCACGAGTGATAACTTGCTCTTCAGTGACGACTCCTCCCTTTGCCACATCTTCTGTAATGGAAGGTAATAATGACTTGATAAACCATTCAGCTAATAGTTGATCGGGAACATACGTTTTTACCATTCTACGACGACGTCGCCACTCATGTATATGATCAGATATGTGAGTGGCTGTCGTTTGTTTGAAGTTGGTAAGGAGTTCCGTTCCCGTTTCGTACCTTATCGGTAATTGAAAATGGGTTAAAAAGGTTGTGGCTAGGGTACTGATGTTGTCGAATGAAGCTCTAGGCAATTCGATATACCATTTTGCTGCCGGACCAGTTAACGTCCTCTGAAAAAGGCGAAGCCTAATCGAATCATCATTTAGGGTGTTTGATGAACACCAAAGATGAAAGGTCATCACATGATTCGACGGATCTTCTCCTGGATTTCCATTAAATTTAGGAATATCTGACGGAAGTTTATGCGGAATCGTTGGCCACCAAGGGGCATAAGCAATTGGATCATTCGTCAGCCGATTTAGATCTGGTAATTCTAGAGTTGCTACAAAGGGCAACTGTTGATTCAGGTTAGGCGAAGCATACCCAGGATAAGATGTAATCGCCTGAGCAGTAGGTCTTTGCATACCAGCACAATGTATTTGATGCTGGCAACTTTGACAAGGTTGATGGGAATAACCATTATAATATGGTTGTTGATAACCGCTTTGGAAATGCGGTTGCCCATTACTTACAAAGACTTGTTGCTTACGTCCTTGATATGATTGCTGGAATGGTGGTTGTTGAGATTGAACCAGCCATGGTTGTTGGACCATTTGCAGATGCCCAATACTGGATGATTGACCAAGATGAGGAGTCACAGTACTCGTTTGAGCCTGAGTCGCTCCAGATAAGGAGGCACTAACCTGAGGTTGTGATTGAGTCGTTGAGACAAGAGGCTGTTGTATTGCAACCTAAGAAACCTGGGGTTGGCATACAACAGGCAACGCTTGTACTTGCGATGCAGTCACCATAGCAGGTATAGTGGGAATATTCGACACAGGGTGGACTGGTTGCATTGAATATACAACTCTTGGTTGCTGAGGCAGTATTGGTACCCAACCGCTGGATGTAATTCCAGTTTGACCTGAAGTTTGTTGTAAACTCCCATATGGTTGTTCTCTGGGAGGGAACAACGAAAAGGCATACTGCCCTCCATATGGTGTAAATCCAGTACTTAAAGGGTAGATTGGCCTTTGAAGAAACATTGGATCAATTTGTTGAGTTTCAACATAAGAAATACCAGATGATAATCCGGATGAAGAAATAGGAACTGACCATGTCGTCGAAACAGTCCCTGGTTGGACTCCGGCTTGTTGTTGATAACTTGTCGGGACAGATGGTATACCATCGAACATCGTTGGAGTAGCAGCAGGAGGCTCTGCCGCTGCTGCGTCAGATGACACAGTCCTAGATGTTGACGGTTGTTCAGACATTTCTAGTCTATCCAAAAGCATACCTAGCGATTCTACAAGAACTTGCGATGAAGGGAGACTAACTTCGAAGACCAATGAGGGAAAGGTGATGAATATTCTGTTTAAAATAAATTTTAGACGCTTTGACACAACTTGTTTTTTCAATTTTTAAGAGTCGAGAAAAAACAAAAGATGACTCTAGTCTCCTTCGATTTTTAATGAGCCTAAAGTGACAAGTGCTCAGATGGACCTTTTCCGTTAAGGAGTCTGAAAAGGAAAAAAAGGGACTGCTCTGGAGATCTAGGTAGAGGGAGTACCAAACCAATCGCAAAACTGTAGAATACTTTTTACGGTACGGCAGTCAATCTTCCCGAATGTTGTGTTCAGTGCATTGCGATCAATAGGGTGGCAAACACGACTTCCTAAGGATAAAGGATTTAAGCCTATAGGGGTCTCCCAAAATATACTCGACGGTACGTGGGAGCACAAGTCTGTACTGGCACTTATCGTCTCAAAGTGGAGGAATCACCCAACCATCAGTGAGGACAACAGTTACTAGGCTTTACGACGCCGGAATACGTCTCTAGCCTAGACCTCTAAATGTTGTGCGTTAAGTTCCAAAGCGTTGTTAGATTCATTGAATTTACTTTAAGTTGATCTTGCTTATGAAGTTTGCCTTTTGGGTTCACGACGAGATGTAGATGTAATTCCTAAAATGCAATCTAGAGATGATAAACAAACTTTTATCTCTTTTTTGCAATGAAAATCCTAGCTACTAGAGGAAAAGAAAGACACAATCTTTTCACAAAGAGCAAAGAGCACACTGTAAATGCATTTTCCTAAATCAAGCCAAACAGATTGTCTATATGCAAATGCACATGCATGTATTTGTTTTCGAGTTTCTTAGTATTGATGCTAAAAAGAAAGTTGATGTACAAATATGAATTTCTTTTCAAGCGACAAATATAAACAAGCTCTTTTTCGAAATCAAAAACAGAGATGATTACGACACCTTGCGATTTTGAAATGAACACTTGTTCTTGACACTAGAAAATCACAAATTCAGACCAAAGGCAATAGTAACAGTATAATCGACCATCAACAGCAATCAAACTTTCTCCTATGATCGAAATCGACACTTGCGACAGATCCAAATCAAAGGACGACAATACGACTATTCTACTTTTGCAATGGAAAACTGTAAACGACTCAACAAACACACAAAAACATCTACAGTTCTTTTGTACAAAGGAGGTGGAATAACAGAAAGGAAAAGGGGTTTTAAACAGACATATACTGATCACAAGCAGCAAAATTCAGAGACAGAACTGGAAAGAATGAAGCACAAGAACCACAGCTGCACAGGGCTAGTCTGATCAGCGCACCTGCAACACAGAGAAACTGAAATGCAGCGCAGGTTGCCCTTTCGGGAGGTGCGCTGAAATTCAGGATCTCTTAACAGTACCTGCGCTGGGCCAGAAACGAGAATCTATCCAGGTTTCGGGTCACAGTTTGCAGTTTTGTCTTTGGTTTTTGGCCGAGTAAAAGCAATCAGTAATTCAACAATTAGGGGTAGATCTAAGGAGGATCTAAGAGCTATCACAAGGGCAATCAGATAGTTTGTGAATCAGCTGTTCAAATCATAAACAGATCCAGTGAATGGATTGAAGCAGTAGATGTCTACTTTGCATTCGTTATGGAAAATGCAGTTCGAATGCTACTTATAAGTTTATGAAACAAACAACAAAGAGATACACAAACAAACTAATTAGACATTCCCCAGTGGAGTCGCCATTTTGTTATAGGGAAAAGTGCCTATTTAGAACTGCTCTATCCCACTAAGGTGTGACAGCTGCCTTAGAAACAAACAGAGAAAAACTACTTTTGTATTTCCTTTATGAACTATAGATAGAGAGGAATAGAAAGAACCAACCTGTGTCTTGCGCTAATCCTTTGATCCAATCCCTCTCTTCTTTGACAGTCTCCAGCTACCTGCTCCCTTACTTGCCCAGCTTCATAAAGTACCTGTAAGATCACAGAAGAAGAGCACTATACAAAGACATGGATCTATATTCATAAACAACTTAGGATCAGATTTAAGTTAACCATACAAATGTAACAAGCATCAATGATACAAAAGCATGGAGGAAAAACTCAAATAGATTTTATTGATAAACAAGAAAAGATCCAGGAGGAGTTACAACTAGTGGTTCCTAACCCAGCATCAACCTCCCAGCAAAGAAGCCCCTCTTCACCTCAAACAAAGCATAGATCACCCAATACTCTAATGTTTGTCTCAAAAACCAACAACAATTCCTTACAATATGCAAAATTCCAGCCTCCGGATCTCTGAGATGAGGGATCCATATATAGATATGTGTAAGGAGGATGAGTCAGCTTGTGATTTGATTAGTGTCTTCTCTCTGTCAGTTCATGCTTCCACTTGGAGACTGAAGGCCTCTTACTCATCCTTGGTCGAATTCAGTGAAGCAAGTGTCACAGGAGAAGATTCTGGAAGCTTCCATTGCCTCTCCACCTCGAGGAATGACACTGCCATTTGTCATTTCTCGCCCATCACACCCCACAGAAGGGACTTTTGAAATGCAACGCACCCTCACAGTGTATTTAGGTGCAATGCAACGCACCTAGCCAGTGGAGCAGCTGAAATGATCCTGTTTTGACTTATTCTGAGCAGTTTCTGGTGGAGAACTTCTGGGAGAAGTTGTAATCTGTTGACCTTGTTCCTTTAGGGGTTAGAACAACACTTTTAGGGACTTAGGAGCCCTTGGTTTATGGACATTTCATGCTTGGAGTTGTAGGGCACAAAAATGTCTATAACACCCCTAAACTAGTAGCTAAGTCTAGAACAATAGTGAAAAGCATTCTCTACTTTTTCTATGACCAATAGATTAAATATGACAATAAAGAAGCCTACCTGAAGCTTTCGCTTACTCCTTATCTCCCTTGACTAGTCCTATCACTCCTTTTCGTACTTAAACTGCTAGAAAATTACCTGCACATAGACAGAAGACAAAAACTGGTCAAAGCCTATGACAATGATCTATTGATTAAATATAGCATGGAATCAAGTACATAATACACATATGAAAGCATCAATGAACAATACAAACATATGGAAAAAACTTTGAACACTTTATTAGTAAAAGGAAGAGTTAGAACCCAATTTGCTTGATTCAGTATCACTCTTCCAGTTCAATCCCATCCTCTCCTCATAACAAGCAAGACATTTTGACATCATTACAATACTTGAAACCAACTCAAGTATCATACTAATAGCATCTCCCTATAATTCAATGATTCTAGCCAAGCCAGCCCCTGATCACTTATATGAATGGTCTCTTTATAGGTGAATGAAGGAAGTTATGCCATAAATGGTAATAATGAATGCCCTCCAAAACATAGGATTTAGTTCCATGGAGGAAGGGATGAAGGGATTGATTGTCCTTAACTCCTCCCTCATCCAATTTCAAGCCCAAAGGAGTAGGTAAACTTGGGAAGCTTCTAGATGCATCTAGTGGATAAGAATATTTCCAATCCAATGAAATTTTGCTGAAATTCGCCCAGCGCACCCTGGTAGTGTACTGGGCTGCACTGTAGTGCACCCTGGTAGTGTACTGGGCTGCACTACAGTGCACCTTGGTAGTGTATCTACCTATGTTGATCCTCTTAGAGATAATTTTTGGATGATTTCAGTTATAGAACTTCCTGGGAAGCTATGAATTATTATGGTTGACTTCTTTAGGGCATGTAACAACTGAATTAGGGTTTGATGGGCGCTAAAGCACTTATCTATAAGTTGGGAGTGATGTGCCCAAATGGATCTGTAACAAGGCCCCTCAAGCCAACATCCATGGGTCAGAAAGACTACTAAGAAAGTTCCTATTTTTGATATTTAGAAAGAAAAAGAAGTATTTATGGAAGAAAAGTGAAGTTTTGTGGATGATGGAGCTTCAACCTCTAGTGTACAGCTAAAGCTTGATTAGAAAAGTAATTGTGACATGTCATCAGCTTCGACATAGGACCGAGTTCTGACACAAGAATGAGCTCCAACATAGGATCTAGCTACGACATAAGACCGGTATTCAAGAAATCAAATAGGCATTTTAAATTCTTTTCTACAGACTTGTATGAAATTGTTAAGAGATCAAAAGGTTGTAGAAGGGCTTCAGGAGTTAATATATTCCTGTGCATCCAAAGAAAAATAGCAAAGTGAGATGCGTGTAGTCAATAATTTGCATCGACAAAAGAGAATGAGAAGAGAGATGAGGCTTAGTGCACATGTAGGAGAGTATGAGATGGATCAAATTATCCTGGATTTTAGATCTGATGCTAATGTCTTGATGAAGTCGATATGGAAATTAATGAGTAAGTTGAAGCTACATTGGTCACTTATTCAGTTATGTATGTCAAATCAGGAAAAGATCTTCCCTTTAGGAAGACTATAAAGTGTCATAGTGGATAGTGAAGGAGTTCACACTAATACTGATTTTGAAGTAATAGAGATCATCGATGATAGTAAACTTTATCCTGTGTTGCTTGGAATTTACTGGGAATTTTGAAATATGTCCATAATTAATCTTAAGAAGAGACAAATGATATTTGAAGGAATTAATATGAGAGTAATTGTTCCCTTGGATCCATCAGAAGGAGTAAGATATACAGAACTAGTCAAAGAAGAATACTATGCAACTAACATAGACAATATCTATCAAATATAGTGAAGAAACATGATTTTGTTAACCCTAATGTAGAGGGAAAGTTGAGTTGGGATCATGATAGTTCTTTTACCTCAGACTTAGAAGAAGAGTTGGAAAACGAGAAGAATAGGTTGCATGAAGTATCCACAAGGCGATGTGCAAGAATTACCAAATCATTTCACTATATGATACATAAGGTATGTAGCCTACCTTCTTATGATGACTTAGGCGATGTAAATTTTTCTTAATAATTATGAAGAACAAGTTCTGGGAAATCAAAGGTTTCCAAAATTGGATATAGTCCTCAAAGTTACCCCTGCTAGATGGTGGAATGCACACAAGAAGAATATAGGAGGTTGTCAAGAATGTCGAAGATTGATGGGGATAAGGTTTGGACAGATAGATATAGAGATGGAGATAAAATATGATGGTGAATCTAATAATAGGAAGCATATCCATCTATGCACTTCAACATGGAAGGAGATTCCATAGCAAGAATGGGTACATAGACTCATTCATACATTACAGACAATCCCTAAGAACATGTACCTAGAAACAGAGCATCGACATGGTACCATGAATTGGGAAGACATGGTTGATGGCTTCATATTAACATTTATCTTTAAGGATGATTTCCCATAGATTTGGCCCTTCAGATAGTCGAGAAGAGTATATGATGTAGGAGCATACAGGTCAGCAATTTCAATATGTTTTAGTTGACTTGGGGGTCTTGTGTTTTCAAGGAAGTTGGATTCCTATGTATGTAGTTATTAATGTTTTAAGTGATTAGAATAGGAATTAATTAGATAGTGTGAGGACAGTTGTAAATTATCTCGAATGTACGAGAAGATGGGTGATTAATGATGATGAGAGAGTTAGAAATCAATTGTATGTCTTGGACTAGAAAGTGGTTTCACGATTCGAGGAGCTAGAGAGGATTCTTAGGGATAAGTAGGAGTTAAAAGTGGACTTAGAGGATATTGAGGAGTTAGTTCAACAGATTAAGGATCTGAACTATAATTAGTTCAACAGAACCTTTTGTATAAATGTAAGCCTAAAAGGCATAGTCAGTAAGTAGTTAGAGGAGTAGTTAGACAGTAGTTAGAGGAGTCAGTCAGTCAAACTGTAAGCCTATGGGAAAGAGAGGAAAAAAGGCCAATGATACAGAAGATTGGGCTAGAGAAAGAGTTCCTATGTAAATACATGTTTATTAATACAAACAACTCAATTCTGAGTTATGTGTGTATGGAGTAAGTTACCTGTAATCTGTGCGTGAATTAGAGATTCTGCATCATATATATATGCAGGTGGAGTTCGGGCAGAATCAGAGGTGAAATATAGAGAAGAGTAATAGAACAACTTCCAACTGTGGTTGGGTAGAAGTTGTTGAGGCAACTCCATAGTTGCGATTGTCTGTAGAGTTGTCTTAGAGATAACAATTCCAGCAAAATAATTGTTGGGTAGAATTGTTAGTCAGCGAGAGGTTCTAGGAGAGAACCATAGAGTTGGTGTGATGACTTTGTACACATCAACAGTATAGGAAGAAGCCTTTAGTGCTACAGTGAAGGTGGAGGAGCATAAAGGCACGAGTGGAGTAAAGTTAAGGAGAGGTTTGTGGCAGCACAATAAGGGACCAGAACCCTATAGGAAGCTGAGTCCACAGAAAGACATTGAAGAATGGCATAAAACCAAGGTAAAGAGTTACGAGGGTAGAAGAGGACAAATTCCCTTGATCGTGGTTGAAGTCCCACAATTAATCTTAACTATCGATTGTAAAAGTCAATGCTTACATCACAGTCAACTATGAGATTAAGTGAGTTGATAACCCGTGTCCTAGTTGAAGGGCTGCAAATCATACGATTTAAAGGCCTCATCATCCAACAAATATTGGGCCGTAAAGAGATCAAGCTTTAACTGTAAGGGTGGACCTGAACATTTATAGATTGAGGACTTATAGTTCTCATCAGCTCCGTAAAGGCGTTAAACTTTGCGTAAGTGATCCACCCAATATCATTGTGGACCGTCAGATCAAATGGAGTTTTATCTATGACGCAGGATCACCGAGAAATTTAGTTGATCAGGAAAAGATATCAACCATTGGATTCAAGGTAAGATCGATGATGGAGAAAGGTCGCGATAAAGAAATTGAAAACAGCGGACCCGAGAAGGTTATAGGTGCAATTTCATTTTATTTTAAGTCCAGTTGTGTGTTCACATATTGCATGCGAGATGCGATAAAAGCACATGTTGATGTAATGCTATATTGCGACAATCATTGACCTGATGAATGAAATCAACAGTGGGGAAAGGCAATCGCATATCGCAAGTCGGGAGTTCCAAAAGCATAGTCTATTGAGTGGCAAGGTTTTGCAAAAAGGATGAAGGGTTGAGTTACAAAGTCCAAATAGAAATATTGATGAAGGATTAATCAAGGGCTAGACTGGAGTTAATTGTTAACTCGTTCCGCATGAGGGTTTAATAAAAGAACCTTAACCTTAGTTAATGAAGGTTTGACCAAGCAGGTCATTGTAAGTCCTGGGATTGAATGAGATTATGTGTTTTTACATGCATACTATGGGTATAGTGGGATTTTGCTACGCCAGAGTAGTATCAGAGCTAGTTAAAGCTCTTTTTGATTAAAGTAGAATTGTGCAGAATACAAATGTGATTGTAAAAGAAAGAGAAGATCAGGTTATTTGAATCTAATAAGTAGAAGACATGACATAGGATGAGAGTAAGTGATACTCTTAAGAAGAAATTACAGAAGCATAAAGAAAATACAGTGATGTTTGTTTTCTTGAGGAAAATGGAGATTCACTCGAATGTGAAGAATGGATGGAGACTGCTTGTGAAGCCATGCAGAGATAGTGAACGTGAAGAATCCAATTGAAGGTTGGACAGAGAGGATAAGAGTGTTCTTCGAAGGAAGTTGAGAAGCAAGCTTTTGAAATCTTGGGAATGATCTTCTGTTTGAATAACATTGATACACAGGTGAAAGCAAAGGAGGGTGAGAAGATTGCAGCAACTTAGAGCAAGGAGTTCTCAATTGGTTCCAGAGGAAGGAACCAGAGAAATGATAAAAGACTGAGCTCAAAGGAGTGAATCTTAGTGAGGCATATGTAGCAAGAACGAGACTTGGTACTGTAGAGGTATTATTGCAGCTCACAAAGGAAATTCCACAAAGGATGTGGGTAGAATTACTAAGGGATGAAGAAAGCTGGTAAGAGTTTCTGAGTGAAAGAAGAGGTGGTCAGAACCTAGTATTTCATTTGTGATTGAAGTACAAGAGGACAGTGGTGTTCTTAAAAGGTGTAGATGAGTTGAAGCATAGAAGGAGCAAAGAGCAGTGCTCAAAAGAGGTTCTAGAGAATAGAGAACCAAGCGCTTGATAAAATACCAAGTACAGAGGAAAGCTTGGTGAGGTAAGTGGCAGCATGTTATATACCTAGGGGGGATAATATGGGGTACCAAGGGAGGTATCCAAGGTAATAATGTAATAATGGGATGGGCCATAGTAATAAATAAGGTGGTTAACCCATGTCATGTAAGGGACCACAAGTAGTTAATAATAATGTAATGGGCCCATGGTATTAGTTGATGGTATGAGGGAACCATGGTAATGATGCATGGTATTGTATGTATGAGGCCTATATAGAGGCTAGAGACTCCACATGGAGAGATATGAAGAGAAGAATTATTGTATGAACAGGCATATGGCTTGTGGAGTGCTCTCCTTCCTTAAGGAGTGGATGTATGGTGTTGCCCTACCATAAGGGTTTGATAATAAAGAATCATTTCATATTATTTCTGGGTTTATTTGTATTCTCTTATATTATTATATCAGATCTATAATATTTTTGGATCAGATCTACAACAATTGGTATCAGAGCACTTTCTTGGGCAAACCGTGGAGAATTTTTTTTTATTTTTGCAGGGATTTTTGGGTGGCGAAATTGCAGATCAGATCTGTACGTTTTGGTGCAAGATCTAAAAAATATAATTGTAGATCTATATTCCTGGTGAAAAAATAGCCGATTTCAAAAAAAAAAAAAAAAATCGGTTGAATCGGAGTCCGGATGAAGGAGATATCACTGTTCTAAAAATCAGTGGGGTTGCAGACAATTTTTCGGGGCAGCGAATTTTTTGGCGCAGATCTAGACGTCATGGTACAAGATCTGCAAAATATAGTTGCATATCTGGATTCTTTGGGAAAAAATTACCCAATTTCAAAAAAAAAATCAGTTGAATCGGAGTCCGGATGAGGGAGATATCGCTGATTTAAAATCAGCTCTTTTTGCAGAAATTTTGGTAACGGCGGAAGAGTTGCAGCGCAGATCTGGAACTCTACTGCCTGGATCAGGATTTCTATCACATGGGCAGATGCAGAATGATTGTTCCATTTCTAAAAATAGGTCACAATAAGGATTCTGAGCAATATTGACGAAACTATGACAATTACAAATTTTCGCCAAGTAAGTGAATTGTTCTCATGGAGAAGCTATATTTTACAGGGAAAGATAATGGTCTTACTATTGAAGAATACATAAAACAAAAAAAGTTAGTATGGAAAAACAATTGGAAATTGTGGGCAGTGGCGAATTTTAGAGATGAGGCTGCCACATGGTGGGGATTACTTAACCAAAAGAAGTGTTCCAACCTGCCCGATGAAGAATTTGAAAAATTACTTTTAGACAGATGGTCTCATGCTAGAAAACAAGATAAGGAGAAACATATGGGGTTATTTCCTACTGGTATATCTTTATTGCAGGTTCATGGATTGATTCAGAAGGAGAAAATCATTGTGACTATAAATCCTAGTTGCAAGAAAAATCTTATAAGTGTTAATTTGGCAAAAAGATTGCAAGTTCCAGCAAAACACATTGAAACAGTACAAGTTGAAAATGAGGATGTTCAAGTGTATAAGGATTTGAAGATTTCTATGGATAAATATGTGTTGCATGGTGATTTTTATGCTTCAGAGATGGATAATATGGATGTTGTTTTGGGATATCCTTGGATGGAATCCGTGGGTACTATCAATATTAATGTGCAGAAGAAATTCCTGAAGCTATGGTATAAAAAGAAGAAAATTACATTACAGGATATTTCCATCCATAAACAGGTAGAGCACATGGAGGCTGAAGCAGAAGATGTTCAAGGGACTGACATATTAGATGATGAACCTTTGATGATCGAAAATCAAACACAAACAGAGGCTGCAGAAGAAAAGGTTACAGGTGATGATACATCCGAGGAGGGCTCAGTGGTTGAAGTCATATTGAAAAAGAAGACACCACAACAGGCACCACAGCAGGGTGAAGTCAAGCAAAAGCCATCGTGGGTTAAAACTTCAACATATCATCACCCACATCACCTCGCAAGACAACCATCATGGAAACCAAGTAGTCACATGATGGATAGAAAGGAGAGATGATCCACCTACTACACATCAACACAGAAGAGCTGCCACGGTCAACTTCCATCTCAATCGAGCGAGGCACTAGTGAGATCGAGGGTTCACCTTTCTCTTGGATGGCTAGATGCACGTGCATGGTATCAGTGGACTACTCTTTTGAGTAGATCTTATTATTTGTGTTCTTCCCATGTTTCGGGGACGAAACATGCTTAGGGGGGTGGAATGTTATATACCTAGGGGGGATAATATGGGGTACCAAGGGAGGTACCCAAGGTAATAATGTAATAATGGGATGGGCCATAGTAATAAATAAGGTGGTTAACCCATGTCATGTAAGGGACCACAAGTAGTTAATAATAATGTAATGGGCCCATGGTATTAGTTGATGGTATGAGGGAACCATGGTAATGATGCATGGTATTGTATGTATGAGGCCTATATAGAGGCTAGAGACTCCACATGGAGAGATATGAAGAGAAGAATTATTGTATGAACATGCATATGGCTTGTGGAGTGCTCTCCTTCCTTAAGGAGTGAATGTATGGTGTTGCCCTACCATAAGGGTTTGATAATAAAGAATCATTTCATATTATTTCTGGGTTTATTTGTATTCTCTTATATTATTATATTAGATCTATAATATTTTTGGATCAGATCTACAACAATTGTATCAGAGCACTTTCTTGGGCAAACCGTGGAGAATTTTTTTTTATTTTTGCAGGGATTTTTGGGTGGCGAAATTGCAGATCAGATCTGTACGTTTTGTTGCAAGATCTGCAAAACATAATTGCAGATCTATATTCCTAGTGAAAAAATAGCCGATTTAAAAAAAATAAAAAAATCGGTTGAATCGGAGTCCGGATGAAGGAGATATCACTGTTCTAAAAATCAGTGGGGTTGCAGACAATTTTTCGGGGCAGCGAATTTTTTGGCGCAGATCTAGACGTCATGGTACAAGATCTACAAAATCTAATTGCATAACTGGATTCTTTGGGAAACAATACCCAATTTCAAAAAAAAAAATCAGTCGAATCGGAGTCCGGATGAGGGAGATATCACTAATTTAAAATCAGCTCTTTTTTGCAGAAATTTTGGTAACGGCGGAAGAGTTGCAGCGCAGATCTGGAATTCTAGTGCCTGGATCAGGATTTCTATCACATGGGCAGATGCAAAATGATTGTTCCATTTCTAAAAATAGGTCATAATAAGGATTCTGAGCAATATTGACGAAACTCTGACAATTACAAATTTTCGCCAAGTAAGTGAATTGTTCTCATGGAGAAGCTATATTTTACAGGGAAAGATAATGGTCTTACTATTGAAGAATACATAAAACAAAAAACGTTAGTATGGAAAAACAATTGGAAATTGTGGGCAGTGGTGAATTTTAGAGATGAGGCTG
The DNA here is from genome assembly GCA_031772625.1 of Pinus tabuliformis. NCBI lineage: Eukaryota > Viridiplantae > Streptophyta > Pinopsida > Pinales > Pinaceae > Pinus > Pinus tabuliformis. The sequence continues at coordinate 167,893,028 of CM062812.1, forward strand.
CCACATGGTGGGGATTACTTAACTAAAAGAAGTGTTCCAACCTGCCCGATGAAGAATTTGAAAAATTACTTTTAGACAGATGGTCTCATGCTAGAAAACAAGATAAGGAGAAACATATGGGGTTATTTCCTACTGGTATATCTTTATTGCAGGTTCATGGATTGATTCAGAAGGAGAAAATCATTGTGACTATAAATCCTAGTTGCAAGCAAAATCTTATAAGTGTTAATTTGGCAAAAAGATTGCAAGTTCCAGCAAAACACATTGAAACGGCACAAGTTGATAATGAGGATGTTCAAGTGTATAAGGATTTGAAGATTTCTATGGATAAATATGTGTTGCATGGTGATTTTTATGCTTCAGAGATGGATAAAATGGATGTCGTTTTGGGATATCGTTGGATGGAATCCGTGGGTACTATCAATATTAATGTGCAGAAGAAATTCCTGAAGCTATGGTATAAAAAGAAGAAAATTACATTACAGGATATTTCCATCCATAAACAGGTAGAGCACATGGAGGCTGAAGCAGAAGATGTTCAAGGGACTGACATATTAGATGATGAGCCTTTGATGATCGACAATCAAACACAAACAGAGGCTGCAGAAGAAAAGGTTACAGGTGATGATACATCCGAGGAGGGCTCAGTGGTTGAAGTCATATTGAAAAAGAAGACACCACAACGGGCACCACAGCAGGGTGAAGTCAAGCAAAAGCCATCGTGGGTTAAAACTTCAACATATCATCACCCACATCACCCCGCAAGACAACCATCATGGAAACCAAGTAGTCACATGATGGATAGAAAGGATAGACGATCCACCTACTACACATCAACACAGAAGAGATGCCACGGTCAACTTCCATCTCAAGCGAGCGAGGCACCAGTGAGATCGAGGGTTCACCTTTCTCTTGGATGACTAGATGCACGTGCATGGTATCAGTGGACTACTCTTTTGAGTAGATCTTATTATTTGTGTTCTTCCCATGTTTCGGGGACGAAACATGCTTAGGGGAGTGGAATGTTATATACTTAGGGGGGATAATATGGGGTACCAAGAGAGGTACCCAAGGTAATAATGTAATAATGGGATGAGCCATTGTAATAAATAAGGTGGTTAACCCATGTCATGTAAGGGACCACAAGTAGTTAATAATAATGTAATGGGCCCATGGTATTAGTTGATGGTATGAGGGAACCATGGTAATGATGCATGGTATTGTATGTATGAGGCCTATATAGAGGCTAGAGACTCCACATGGAGAGATATGAAGAGAAGAATTATTGTATGAACAGGCATATGGCTTGTGGAGTGCTCTCATTCCTTAAGGATTGAATGTATGGTGTTGCCCTACCATAAGGGTTTGATAATAAAGAATCATTTCATATTATTTCTAGGTTTATTTGTATTCTCTTATATTATTATATCAGATCTATAATATTTTTGGATCAGATCTACAACACAGCAGGGAGGACTTGTTGTTGCAGAGGCTTTAATGCAGCTCATAATAAGTGAGTGAGGAACTCATGAAGATAGAGAAGAAGATGACTATTGATAGTCATAACAGAGAAAACAGAGGTTCTAAGGAAGACTACAGCAGAAGAAAAGTGAAGAAAGAGGATGCCAAGGCAAATGGCAAGAGGATGAGTCAAGAGGAAATTGACAAAGAGAATGCTAAGATGAAAGAAAAACTCAATGTATTGAGGATGATACTTAAAGAAAGCCAAATACAAGGTTGGGTCTTGAGGAAAAAGGCAGTGAAATGGTATAGGTTATAGAAAAGGCTACGACAGAGGCAAGTGAAGAGCCTAGTGGAAGAACTCAAAGAGGCTGAGCTGGAAATGGAAGTTTCCATTTGTGAAATAGAATAGGGTGAAGTTTTTGGTGAAGATGAAGACTAGAGATCTGTGGAAGATCTTAAGAATCATATGAAGGATTCAGAATAGTAAGGAGATATGATGACTGAAACATCAAGTGAGACCACAAGGTCTTATGTTCTTAAAACTGATAGTTTGTGTATGATTGCAGGTATTGTAGAAGAAAAGAAACCTTTTGAAGATGTCTTCAGAATAGATGAAGATCTAGAAGTAAAAGGTGACAAGGGAAAATTTTTTGAAGAGGAAGATTTGACTAGATACAGCAGGAAGAGTCTATGGATGAGTTACTCAATGAGAGAAGACAGTTATTTAAAGCTGTCATAGAGATGGAAGATCAGTATCTTATTCTGATGAAGAATGAATGAATATTGTCTCAGAGAGGTAATCTAATGAACTTGATTAATGTTATTGATGAAGAACAAATGCAGGATAATATTAATGCAGATGATGAGACAAGGATAGCTTTGGAATAAGGGTTGCAAAAGGATAGCAAGGCAAAATGTATTGAAGAAGAGGGACTAAACTCTCATAAAAGCATCAGTGAATGGAAGACAAAATTGGAGCTATTGGAGAAATGGTTGAAAGCACGAGTAGGGAAGAAATAACTTGATGAAGATTGCAAAGGATATCCAGGAAAGGAAGAGGAAAGAGTCCAACAAAGAAGGGAGTTGGAAAAGTTTAAGATATATAATCAGGATAGATTGCTGAAAAAGGAAGACAAAGAAATTGTCATGAATGACAATCATAAGGAAAAGGAGATGGTAATGAAAGTTCAGCAAATTGACATTAAATAAGGAGGATTTCATTATTGTGAACCAGAGTAGAGAGATATCATTGAAACAGATGATATGGAGGAGAGTTTAAATCAACATACTATTGTGTTGACAAAGGAATTGAAGGAAAACTCATAGCAACATGCTGTGATGTTGCCAGAGAAGGAAAAGGTAATGAGGCCTTATATTTTCAATTCTAGTAATTGTTTTATGATTATAGGATTTATTGAAAATGAGATAGAAATGTTTCAAATTGAGGAGTTAGTTTTAGAACTGAAGAAGACTGGAAGTTTCCAAGACAAACATGCTAATGAGGAAACATATAAGCATGAAGATACTGTGTTTGAAGAAGTTAAATTGATTGTTATAATCAGTCAAGAAATTGAAGGACAATTACTGAGGGTTGTCAAGGAAGAAGAAGGAAAATATGTTGGAACTAATGAACAACATAGTGATGTATTTGAGGGGAATCAAGTACAAAGGAAATTGGAGGAAAATTTACTTTTCGAAAGTAAATTTACAGATATTGAACAGAGGTTGTTTGGACAACAACAAGAGGGTAAGGATGAAGGCGGTAGTAAGGATCCAACAACTTCAAAGAGAAGAAAGTAAAAAACCGTTTAAAGATGAGTGGACAGAGTACAACAATAGTTGGCAAAGTAATTATCAGTCAAAGGATAAATTGGACATAGAGATTGAAAGAATAATAAGATTGATGATGAAGGTGCCTCAGAAGAAAACAATAGTAAGAAGACTAAGAAGCAATAGAAAGAAAAAGACAGCAGCAGACTGTGAAAGCATAGCTAGTGGAGAAAAGCAACATAAAGTGTGGAACCCTGGAGAACAAACAACATCAACAACCAAAGGAAAATGGCATAACAAAGTATGGGATCCAGGGAGACAAAGGACAAAAGCACATGATCAGGAGGTCATGATTATTTTAACCTTGGGAGTCTGATGCAAGAGCATACAACTCAATAATTCATTATGTTTTAGCTGAGTTAGGGGTCTTGTGTTTTCAAGGAAATTTGATTCCTACGTATGTAGTTATTAGTGTTTTAAGTGATTAGAATAGGAATTAATTAGATATTGTGAGGATAATATTAAATTCTCTTGAATGTAGGAGAACATGGGTGATTAATGATGATGAGAGAGCTAGAAATCAATTGTAAGTCTTGGACTAGAAAGTGGATTCACAATTCAAGGAGCTAGAGAGGATTCTTAGGGATAAGTAGGAGTTAAAAGTGGACTTAGAGGATAATAAGGAGTTAGTTCAACAGATCAAGGATCTGAACTAGAATTAGTTCAATAGAACCTTTTGTATAAATGTAAGCCTAAAAGACATAGTCAGTAAGTAGTTAGAGGAGTCAGTCAATCAGACTATAAGCCTACGGGCAAGAGAGGAACAAAGGTCACTGATACAGAGGATTAGGCCAGAGAAGAGTTCCTGTGTAAATACATGTTTATTAATACAAACAACTCAATTATGAGTTATGTGTGTGTATGGAGTAAGCTACTTGTACTCTAAATGTATATATGCATCATGTATATATATGCAGGTGGAGTTCGGGCAGAATCAGAGGCAAAATACATAGAAGAGTAACAGAACAACTTCCAACTGCAATTGGGAAAAAGTTGTTGAGGAAGCTCCATAGTTGCGATTGTGGGTAGAGTTGTCTTGGAGATAACAATTCCAGCAAAAGAAGTGTTGGGTAGAATTGTTATTCAGTAAGAGGTTCAAGGAGAGAACAATAGAGTTGGTGTTATGACTTTGTACACATTGACAGTATAGGAAGAAGCCTTTCGTGTTATAGTGAAGGTGGAGGAGCATAAAGGCACGAGAAGAGTTAAGTTAAGGAGAGGTTTGTGGTAGAACAACAAGGGACTAGAACCCTGAAGGAAGTCGAGTCCATAGAAAGACATTGAAGAATGACATAAATCCAAGGTAAAGAGTTGCAGGAGTAAAAGAGGACAATTTTCCTTGATCGTGGTTGAAGTCTCATAATTAATCATGACCGTCAATTGTAAAAGTAAATGCTCACATCACAGTCAACTGTGGGATTAAGTGATTTTATAACACGCATTCTAGTTGAAGGGTCACAAATCGTAGGATTTAAAGGCCTCGTCATGCAACGGATATCAGGCCATAGAGAGATCGAAATTTAACTATAAGGGTGGACCCCAACTTTTATAGATTGAGGACTTGAAGTTATCATCGGCTCCATAAAGGCATTAAACGTTGTGTAAGTGATCTAGCCAATATCATTGTGGACCACTGGATCAAATGGAGTTTGACTGATGGCGCAGGATCACCGAGCATGTTAGTTGATCTGGAAAAGATATCAACCTTCAGATTCAAGGTAAGATCGACAGTGGATAAAGGTCGCGATAAAGAAATTGAAAAAAGTGGACCCGAGAAGGTTATAGGTGCAGTTTCGTTTTATTTGAAGTCCAGTTGTGTGTTCGCATATCACATGTGAGAGGCGATGAAAGAACATGTTGATGTAATGCAATATTGCGAGATCCGTTGATTTGATGAATGAAATCAACGATGGGGAAGGGCAATTGCATATCGCAAGTTGGGAGTTCTGAAAGCATATTCTATTGAGTGGAAAGGTTTTGTGGAAAGGATGAAGGGTTGAGTTATAAAGTCCCGATAGAAATATTGATGAAGGATTAATCAAGGGCCAAACTGGAGTTGATTGTTAACTCGTTCCACATGAGGGTTTAATAAAAGAACCTTAACCTTAATTTATGAAGGTTTGACCAAGCAGGTCATTGTAAGTCCTGGGATTGAATGAGATTATGCATTTTTACATGCATACTGTGGGTAGAATGGGATTTTCCTGTGTCAGGACCTTTGAGAATGTAACCCCACTTATATGGAAACAATCTGATTGTGTTGCACAGATAGAAAATGCACTGGAATGATATAACCTTACTACAAGTGAAGAAGAATATCCTCACAACATCAACATAGTAGAGTCATAAGGATACAGCGAAGTAACTGGACCTGATCTAGAGATACCAGGCATAGTGAAGCCACTAAATACCAAGAAGGTGAACATATGATCAGAGAAGGAACCCAAGTTTGTAGCAATAGGAGACTATTGGGATGAGGAGATAGTTAGTAAAGTTATAGAGTTACTTCATGAATATCAAGAACTATTTCCCACCAAGTTTTCAGAGATGAAGGGTATAATAGGATATCTAGGAGTCATGAAGATTCCCCTTAAGCTTGATGAAAATCCAATCAAACAAAGACCTTATAGACTGAACCCGAAGTATAAGGATAAAGTGAAAGTAGAGCTTGATAAGATGATAACAATAGGAATTATTGAACAAGTAGAAGAATCAGAATGGGTGAGTCCTATGGTGGTGCAAGAGAAGAAGACTCAAGGAGAAATTAGGATCTGTGTTGATCTGAGAAATTTGAATGATGCATGTTTACATGATCCCTTCTCTACCCCTTTCACAGATGAAGTTCTAGACAATGTAGGAGGTCTGGAATCTTACTCATTTACACATGGATTATCAAGTAATCATTAGATTAGGATTGCACCTAAAAATCAACATAAGACAACATTTGCTATAGAATGGGGTTCATATCAATACATAGTGATGCCTTTTGGATTAAAAAATGCCCTTGCTATATTTTCTAGGGTGGTGGTCACAAAGGAAGGAATACATTCACAAGTTTTTAGAGGTATATTTTGATGATTGGACAATATTTGGGCTGTAGAGGAAACATGTTGGAATTTTAAGACTTATGCTCGACACATGTAGACAATATCATATCTCTTTGAACCTAAAGAAGTGAATATTTTAGGTTCCTTTCGGCATATTATTGTGACATATTGTTTGTAAGCAAGGACTAATGGTGGACCCTGCTAGGATTTATATCATTGTGAACTTTCCTCCACCGAAGATAGTAAGACAGCTTGACACTACTTTGGACATACTGTAAGATAGCTTGACACTATGTTGGGACATACTGGGTATTACAAGAAGTTCATCAAGGGCTATACTCAGATCACTGCGCCTATGGAGAAATATTTGAAGAAGGATATAAATTTTCAATGGAATGGAGAATGTAAGAAGATCCTCGACATATTGAAAGGAAAAATGGTAGATGCAACTATACTATTGTTCCTTGATTGGAATAAGGAATTCCATGTCCATGTTGATGCTTCTTGCATGGTTTTGGGAGTGGTACCAACACAACCTAGTGTAAGAGAAATTGATCATCCTATAGCTTTTGCAAGTAGAAAGTTATCTAAAGAAGAAAATAATTACACCACTATAGAAAGGGAAGGACGAGCCATAGTATATGCCTTGCAGAAAATTATACACTATTTGTTGTATTTGTTGGGATCATACTTTAAAATGTTTATAGATCATTCTGCACTGAAGTACTTGGTTAATAAGTCTGTCTTAGGAGGAAAGATTTGCAGATTGTTACTTTTATTCCAGGAATATGACTTTGAGATCATTGTTAAACTAGGGAGACTGAATGCAAGACCTGAGCATCTGTCAAGACTAGAAATAGGGGAAGAACCAACCAACATTGAAGATAATCTCCTTGATGCGCAATTATTTGCAATCAAAGTTGCAGCTAACTATTTTGCAGATATAATTCAGTTTCTGACCATAGGAATGGTTTCTTCAAAGTATACTACACAACAAAAGAAAAAATTAGTGGTTAAGGAATCTTACTTTTCATTAATAGTAGGACAGTTATATACGTTGGGATCAAATGAGATATTGTACAGATATGTTCTTGCATATGAAAGACAAATGATTCTAGAAGAGGCTCATGGGGGCACAACTAGTGGACATTATGCAGGAAAAGTTAATGCACAAAATATTTTGAGAGTAGGATTGTGGTGGACTACACTACATAAAGATTCGAAGGATTACTGTCAAGCATGCGATGTGTTTCAAAGAACATGAAAGCGTTCAAGAAGAGATGAGATGCCATTGGTACTACAAGTTACACTGCAAGCCATAAGTGGGCCATTGATTTTGTTGGACCCATCAACCCATATGGAAAGAGTATTGGTGCAAGGTACATAATTACATCAACTTATTACTTGACAAGATGGGCCAAAGCATAACCACTAAGGCACTGCAGTGTAGAGACTGCTACAAAGTTTATTTTTGAGTACATATTGTGTAGATTTGGGTGTCTAAATATTTTGATGAGTGACCAAGGTTCACACTTCCTAAATAAGACAATTGAAGCATTGACTGAGCAGTTCCAATTTTATCATCAGAAGAGTACCCCTTATCATCCTCAAGCCAATGGAACAGTAGAAGAATTTAATAATTTTTTGGAGAATGCACTTACTAAGGTATGAAATCTGAATAGAGATGACTAGGACCTTAGAATTCTAGCGGTATTATGGGCTTATAGGACCACATGTAAAAATTTGACAGGCCAGACAGCCTTCATGTTAGTTTATGGTCAAGAAGTTTTGATGCCCATGTAGTACAATGCTCCTAGCTTGAGGATTGAAACTTTTACATATATGGCAGATCCTAATATAATGGAGGAAAGAATGTCACAGTTTCTTGCTTTTGAGGAAGATAGATTTATAGCAAGATTCCATTAGTAGGTAAAGAAAGCAAGAGAAAAGTCCTGGTGTGATAGATATATTAAGAAAAAGAAGTTCTAATTAGGAGACCTTGTCCTCCATTATGACACTAAGTTTGTAAAATTTCTAGGAAAATTCAAGATGCATTGTTTGGGCCCATACATTATCAAGCATACTACCAAGGGAAGCATAGTTTATTTAGTAAAGTTAAATGAAGAATTCGTTCAAGGAAGAGTAAATGGAAGCAGGTTGAAAATGTACAAGAATAACCCTACCCTTATAGCTTCACTCTAAAGAAGGAAGAAAAGCCTTAGTTCCACCTGGAGTTGAAAGTGGACACTAGACTATCAACTACGCTGCAAAGAGAGATTCAATGAAGAAAAGTTACTTCTCTACGGTCTAGATTATGTCAAATTTTGTAGGAGGCTCAACAAAAGATGGGTTGTTCACTACAATATGGGATGCGTTGAATCTCACCGGAAAAATATGACCGTTAAAAGGGAAAGTTAACATTAAAACATGCAGAAAGTTGCATTTATGAGGAAAGATTAACTGAATCTAGTGATAGATATGTAATTATTGATCAAAATGTAAGCTAATGATGGGGGTTATAAATTCATATTTGTTATAAAAATGCACGTCCCACCCAGATTTGGAACTTTGCTAAATTGAGAATTTGAATATTGCCATTGCAAGGAAGTTGCAAAATTTTTTCGCATGAATATCCTGACAAGCGAAGGATTCATTTGTATATTTAATGAGAAGGGCTTAGTCAGAGTAAGCAAAGCAAAATCTGAAGCAACATCAATTGATATTCCTGTAGCAGCATCACCTGCAGTGGCATTGTCACACACACAACAAAGATCCCTATGAAAGAAATCAACCAAAGAGAAGATAATGAAGAAAAAATAGGACAAGAGACTTGTTGAGCAGCCCAAACAGGTGAGAGATAGTGAGGAAGAAGCAGAGCAAGTTCAAATGGAAATAAATGGTGCAACGTTTCCATCACCTCTCCCACCATATATTCCATCGAGAAAATTGGATACAAAACCAGTAAAAGAGTCAAAGGATGCGAAGTATGGCACCTTCACACCTTTATTTTTGAAGTCAGTGCCATTTACTGGAGAAACCCTTGGGAAGATTTCACAGCTGAAGTTCATGGACTATGATTTCAATGACAAAAATAAATATCCACAGTTCACACTAGAAAAATATTTAAAACAAGTGCACTACCTTGAGAGTGGTATGACAAGGTTAGAACCATAGCAATGGGTCGCTTGATTGGTGCAATTGGGATTGATGAATATGTTGAATGTGCCACACTTCGGTAGAAGTCTAGGAAGCACAACTTGTCGTGCTGGTGCACAATGGATGGCTATTGATGGGGAAGAGGATATCTATCGACCCAATGTTGATATGGAGAATCAAAATACTTCCATATCAAGGGAAGAACCCCGCAGAATAATTTGTTTGGAAAGATCAAGATAGAGCAATAGATGAAAACATGAAGAAGAAATTCATACAAACAAAAGGGAAGAGAAGTTATGATATCAACTCGATCAGTGACCATGGAGTTCACTTCACAGCACACAAATTGGTTGGAAAAATCAAGAGGAAGTTTCGGGCTAGCGAATTCCGTGCATCAGCAGTTTCATCAGCTGTGCAGTGCGCTAATGGTGTTCAATACAACTAGGTCACATATCTATGCTAAGATTTTATGGATGACTTCTGCAAGGCTCAGGAGAAAGTTACTGCATTTCATTACACATGGTTAATTTTGATAATTACTATGCTTGCTTGGAGAGACCTAGAAAATTTGCAGTTCACTCCAATACCCTTAGATGCTTGTGAAGTTGTTGGGATGGGGTCCCCTAGGTCGGTTTTAGGGCAAAAAGCCCAAGTTTTGATGTATAAAATATAAAGTCTCCGCAAATTGTGGTCGCAGACCGCGTAGACATTTAAAGAGTCATAAAGGGTTTTACCCTTCTTTATGTAAATTGAGTCAGCTTTTTGAGGATCTACACATGGTCCATGGACCATGGGATTGTATAAATAAGTGTGTCTTAGAGAGTCTAAGGAATTAGTAGAAGATGAACATGAATGTAAGGGGTCAGTAGAAGGAAGATCATAAAAGTATTAGAGTAGAAGGAAGGCTCTATAGCTGCATGTGCAAAGGCCTAGAGTACAGTCTGAAGTTGAGTACGCAGACCCCTACAGGTGAGTGCGCAAGGAAGTCTTGAGTCTATAAGTTGAACTTAATATTAATAAAGAAGATTATTGCATAAATACCCATGTTTATCTCTTTACTTCTATTTTATATGAATGTGCTTTATGTTGTGATGGGTTTATGAAATAATGATGTATTGATGCACGACTTTACATGATTTATATTGTTATATGAATGTAATTGATGTTAACTATTTACGTGAATATTATCTTGTTGTATGTTAAAGTTATTGAACACTTAGGTCGGTCTAAATAATTTCTCAATTAAGAGTAATCTTTGATGTGCATAAGTAGCTGATTAGCCTGTTCAGGGTCCACAAAAGCCAGTTGTAGACCTTCACGGAGTTCTAGAGGCTGATTCAAGGAAGTTATATCGATAAGCCTTTAAGGCTTATAGATCTACGCAAAGGTAGATTTAGGGCATAAAACGACATCACGCAATTCTTTGGATGCGGAAACTTGGTTCCAGCATCCCCCTGTACTGCTTCGGGCAAGAATTCAGTCCGCGCTCCACGGATTGATGCGGAAAGGGCCAGTAGTGTAGGGATTTGTTTGGCGCAACTAACTTTGAACCTAGTTCAAGACCCACTAAGCCAACAAATGGTTCCATTGTTTGGACCGAGATCTTCATAAATATATGTGTGATGTTGCATCACTCGAATCTGACAAAGAAAGAAATTGAGAAGTGGTTGGATAGAAAGATCCACAAATTCATGGTGCAAGAGAACAAAAATCTACGCCTGACAAAAGAACAGTATTTGGACAGATATCTATACATAGAAATACATGAAATTTTCTTTTGCACCTTCTCGATTGAATTGTACGAGTGGATCGCTAAATTGGTAGATGGCCAAGGAAGGTGGAGGCTTGATGGTCCAATAGTGTGGACCCCGGAGCTAGTGCAGAGGTTGGAAGATTCTGAAGATAAGATTGCACACGCTGTCAATCACTGGTTTGATTGATTCATAGGAGGATTTTGTGATAGAATTCACAGTTGATACCTCAGTCAACTACAGTGAAGTAGAGCGGCACTTTTTCAAAGGACTGTGAGGTAAGTATTTGAAATATTTGAATACTTGGATTAAAATGCTCTTATGTGAAAAGTGGGTTATGCCACTGCCTTGATGTTTGGATCTACGTGAAGTGGATGATTCTTTAGAAATTAGGAGAGAGTAGGTCCTGAATACAGCCCATTGATATAACCCGCTTCGAGTGATGACAAGGGAGCAGTATAGGCCTCACCATGAAGTGTTGTACAATTGATAAAGCATGGTTGTTGGGTTGTGTTATATTCTTTCCATGACTAGCAACCCTATATTAGGTGGGTGGACCTACCTATGGTTTTGGGCATGGTTTTTGGCACATGGTTTTGGGCGCGGTGGTTTTCAGTCCATGGTATTGGATGCTTCAGCATGTATATATATCTATTGTAACATTGAAAGGAACATAATGAAAAATCAATCTGGTAGTCCCAAATTTGGGATCCAGGGGAAAATCTTTGTGTATATGTGTTTTATGTGTTATTCTCTTGCCATTGTTTATTTTTTTGTTTTAAATTTGTATGCAGGCAATTTCTATACAGGGTTAAAAACTACATTTCATATCAGAGTTATTTTGGCTTCAAGGGGATGCCTTTGTTGTTGAGGGGTTTTTCTCAGGCCTGTGCTAGACCCTATTCAGTGGGAGATCTATGGGATCGATTCTGGTGGTGAAAGAAGATGGAGAACAGTGGAAATATAGAGATCAATAAATTTAATGGTCAGAGTTTTGAGTTATGGAAACTCAAGATGGAGGATTTTTTGGTGGATAAAGATCAGTGGATCATGGTATATCCATGTACTAAACTGACGAGAGTGTCCGATGAAGAATGGAAGAAGTTGGATCAGAAGGTAAAGAGCACAATACGATTATGTGTCTTAGATTTAGTATTTCTGAATGTATCAGGGGAAGCTATGGCTAAGGCTTTATGGGACAAGTTAGGGACTTTGTACCAATCTAAGTCTCTGGTGAATAAATTGTTCCTATAGAAAAAGTTGTATAACATGAGGATGAAAGATGGAGACTTGGTGACAGAGCATCTGAATGTATTTAATACTGTGGTAGGTCAGTTATTATCTGTTGATATTAAAATTTCAGATGAATATAAGTGCATCAGTTTGTTGTGTTCTCTACCATATTCGTGGGATAGTGTGGTTATTGCAATAGGTAGCAATGCAACTGCCTTGCAGTTTGATGAAATAGTCTCATCCTTACTAATGGAGGAGATGAGTCGAAAAAATATGGAGAGCCAAAATGGTGATGCCTTCTCTGTATGAGGAAGGTCTCAGAATATAAACAAAAATAAGTCATCGAGTGGGAGATCTAAATCTCCAAGAAAACCTATAAAGGTGTGCTCGAAATGTGGAAAGGAAGGGCACTACAAAAGGGACTATAAATCTAAATGTCCGGAGAAAGGAAAGGGATCTGATGATGCTCCTTCTGCAGAGGAAAAAACCACCTCAGATAAAGGTGGGGATGTGTACTTGGATTCTTCAATTAAACATGTATATCATGAGGCATGGTTGAATGACTCAGGTGCATCGTTTCACTTCACTCACCATGGAGAGTGGTTCTGCAAGTATGAGAAATATGATGGTGGTGATGTCTTCTTGGGGGATGATAGGAAGGCTAAAATCGTTGTTCGTGGAAAAGTTAAGCTGAATTTGCAAGGTGGAAGGATTAGAACACTTCTAGGTGTTCTGCATATTCCTGCATTGGTTAAAAATATAATTTTTGTAAGCAAGCTAGATGATGCAGGTGTAAAAATAGTGTTAGAGAAGGATACCTGTAAGATGGTTCAAGGAGAACTGGTATTGATGCGGGGAGTTCGGATTGGAACTTTGTACAAGATGCAAGGTAACACTATTGTTGATGGGTGAAATAGTTATGTGGTTCCTGAAATTGGAGCAGAAAATCTAGTGGCCTCTAGAGAAAAGACCATGCTATGGCATCAAAGGCTTGGAAATATTGGAGAGAAGGGCCTTTGAATACTTCATGTTAAAGGTATGGTAGAATGTATGACTAATAGCTCTCTAGATTTTGATTTCTATGAAAATTGTTATACGGGAAGAACAATTGGGTGAGTTTCCCCTCTGGTGGTAAGAGGGTGAAATAGATATTATAGCTTGTGCATAGTGATGTGTTTGGAGCTGTGAAGGTTCCATCACTAGGTAAGTCTGTGTATTATGTATCATTTATAGATGACTTCTCAATGAATACATGGGTATATTTCCTTAAGAATAAATCTAAAGTCTTTGAAAAGTTTAAAGAATTTAAAGCTTTGGTGGAAAACCAAACAAAGAAGAAGATAAAGGTGTTGAGGATAGATAATGATGGAGAGTTTTGCAAGAAGGAATTTGAAGAATTCTATAAGAAGTGTGGTATAGTACGATAGAAGACTACTCCATACACACCTGAGAAAAATGGAGTTGTAGAAAGAGTGAACAAGACGTTGATGGAAACAGAAAGAAGCATTTTTAGTGGTGTCGAGTTAGGACATGAATTCTGGGCAGAGGCGGTGGAGACTACATGTTACCTGGTCAACAGATCACCTTCATCAGCGTTCAAGGATAAGACTCCATAAGAGGTATGGACTGGTAAGAAACCCTCTCTTTCACATCTGAGAGTTTGGATGTGATGCATATGGACATGTTCCAAAGGATAAAATAATAGAGTTGGATAGTAAATTTGAAAAGTGCATCTTTATTGGGTAAAAGGATGGTTTAAAGGGTTATACACTTTGTAACCTAGTAACAAGGAAGGTTGTGTACAATCGAGATGTGGTGTTCAAAGAGATGAAAGATGTTATTAAACATGAAGTCCAACCAAAGGAACCTGAGAAGATAGAGTTTGAGCTAAAGGAGGAAGAATCATACTCTACAACAGATGAGGAATCAGAAGATGAACATCCACAAACTTCATTTGTGAGAAGAACAGTTCGAGAAAGAAGGCAGCCATGGTTGATGAAATGGCATCTTTGCACAAACATGAGGCTTGGGATCTGGTGGAGTTTCCAGCTAGAAGGAAAAACATTGGCAGCAAATGGGTGTTCAAGAAGAAGACAAATTCAGAAGGAAAGATGGAGAAATACAAAGCTTGGTTGGTAGAAAAAGGTTATTCCTGAGTGCCGGGAATTGATTTTGGTGATATTTTCTCTCCTGTTGCCAAGGTAGCTTCTATTAGATTACTTTTATCTCTTGTTGCTACTTTTGATTTTGAGGTAGAACAGATGGATGTGAAGACATCATTTCTTCACGGGGATCTAGAAGAGGAGATCTACATGAAGCAACCTGAAGGCTTTACGGTGAAGGGTAAGAAAGAACTAGTATGCAAGTTAAAAAATTCTCTGTAGTAACCAAGGATGTGGTATCAAAAATTTCATACATTTATATGGGGACTTGGCTTCACCAGAAGAAAATCAGATCACTGTGTGCATTTTAAATTAATTGGTGACCATGTTATTTATTTGGTCTTGTATGTGGATGATATGTTGCTGGTTGGAAATGAAAAAGAAATTATCCGCTATTTGAAGACCCAATTTTCCTCCAAATTCGACATGAAAGATATTGGTGCTGCAAACTATATTTTGGGCACAGAAATTAAAAGATATCGGGCAAAGAGGAGGCTCTGGTTAAACCAAAGAAAGTATGTTGAGACAATATTGCAAAGGTTTAATATGTAGGATAGTAAACCGATGAAGGTTCCTATTCCTGTAGGTGTAAAGTTATCAATTGAACAGTGTCCCAAGACACAAGAAGAGGAAGGGGATATGTCCTGTGTTCCATATGCAAGTGAAGTCAATATCCTGATGTACGGGATGGCATGTACTAGACCATACATTGTGTTAGGTTCCTATACCAATAGGAGTCGTAATTTTGAATGACTAATGTTAAGCCCTGTAATATTGTACATACCTTTGCTTTCTACAAATGTTTTCCATATCATAAAAAAAAAAAAATGTAAAGAGGGTATGTCCTAAAATAAAAATCAAAGGACAAAAGAATAAGAGAAGGTCAAAAGAAAATGAAAATATATGAACCCAAAAAACAAAAAGACCACGAAATTGTGCAAGTCAAAATGCCACTACTATTTACTTTTATGCATAATAATGATTGTCTGCAACTTGTCATTCATGCCACAATCCATCGTAATTGAACTGTTTAATCTTGGTTATTCCATGATTTGAATTTTATGTTTATAGATTAGAGAGTAAAATCTAACAAAAGAGTTTAATCTTGGCAGATCATAGTTAGGTAGATAAAATAAAAGGAGCTCATAAGCTTAATCTGAGCCCTTTGATGATATAAGGTTAGAATTAGATAGTTTTCTTTATGAAAGAAAAATAGACGAATAAGGGTTTTCTAGCCTAAATGCACCCAAAGAAATGAAGAAAATATGTTAGAGGTAAGAAATGGGTAAATATAAGAAAGGTTGCTGAACTACAAAGTTACTTGTATCAAAGCACATACATCATGCTTAGATACATATTTCAAAATGTATGGTCAACTATGAAGGCAAAGACAAAGGTTTACAAATTCATGTGATTAAATCCCCCCCATTCACTTTTACCCTTTAAATACTAATTTCCTATCAACAAATAAGTTCTAAGTACTTTAAAAACCTACAAGTCAAAGAGGCTCAGAGCATTTCTCTGACTTTTGAAGGGACCAGACCCTCAGCTTAATGACTTATGGACTTAAGTGCTTGAATCCCCTTCACAAAAGCATTCCCCCTTCATAAGAACCACTTCCCCTCATTACCCTAAGAAAACCACTTTTCCTAAGGTTAAAACACCTTTTTACCTAGGAAAAGTGAATACCCCCCATATAAATCCCTTTCGCACAAAAAACCCACAAAAAATCCTTTTTCCTAAGTATAAAGATAAGTGCACCAATACTTACACTTTACCCTTTTTACTTAGGAAAAAAACCCCACCGACTCTTTTCATATTAATTTTCAACATTATTATACAACCATGATATAACCCTTTTCCCGTATATAACTAAATCCCTATATAAAATATCCCAACCCCTAGTTTTGATAAAAACTAATAGAAATAACCCCTATCCTGCCACAACTTTACTTAGTTTACCTAATCCTGATAAAACTAAGTTAATCCCACAATTAAAACTCACGCAACTCCCTAATCCCTCATTAAGCCTGGACGGATCACTTTAAACCTGCGATTAAAGCCTAATATAATCCCAAACTGCTACGATTAAACCCCTGGCCCTCCCCCTCAACTCCCGTTCATTCCCGCTGCGCAGCTCTTCCGCCCGACTACCGTCTGATTGAAATCCCACAGATCCAATGGCCCAAAGCCATATCGGCCATGCCCGATGGACTGCCTTTACGCGTCCAATAAGGCGGTTTTTCCACGACCCCCGATGGCTATATGTCATGCTCTAACACACATCGGGTGACCCCTCCTCAAAACTGCCCATGCCACTAAAGCGGTGTGACGACTCCTGAAACTGCCTCCCCGCCGATTCGATAAATTGCTTGTCCTCCATAAATATGAACTTTGTGCCATATTTGAAAATTTTCCCATTAAAGTTTTAAACTTCGAGAACCCATGTTTTCTTGCCTTTCACCAGTTTTACAGTGTAAACCCATAAAACCCTCATCACCACCCTTGAACATCTGCGATGCAATTTCACCTCCATTTATGTCTAAAACACTACCCCGAGACCTTTTCCAGGCATCCCATTGCAAATAAAGCTATCGATCACCTTCCATAGAAGATCGGAGCTTTCTTAATTATTGTTGGATTTTACAGAGAAACAACCAAAGCCAAAGCTTGGA
Organism: Pinus tabuliformis; assembly: GCA_031772625.1. Lineage (NCBI taxonomy): Eukaryota > Viridiplantae > Streptophyta > Pinopsida > Pinales > Pinaceae > Pinus > Pinus tabuliformis. The sequence continues at coordinate 167,910,346 of CM062812.1, forward strand.
TAAACAGTTCCGATACTAGTCACAGAACCTGTTTACTCCAGGACTCAACCAAGAAACCTGTTAAAATCATAAATTCAAATGAAGAAGACCAATATACAAGTAACAAAATATGAATATCATTACACATAGAGCTAAAAAGAAGACAGTTATACAGAGAAATGACAGTCAAAACATAGGAAATAGACCAGAGATGTAGTTAGAAGACAAAAAATGAAACACACTGAGACTTCATCAAAATCTCCTTCCCGATGTTGATACACATAAAAAACATAAAAATTTACTGTTGAAACACACAGTAAAAGGTTAAATTGTATTAGTAAAAGGAAGAAACACAGAAAGGATAAAGACAGGTCATCAGAGTGAAAGAGTATTAGTGACAGAGAGTATCAGATGAAAGACACAAGCAACTAAAGCCTCTAGTGAGATGATTCAAATAGGTAGAGCACAAAGAGCTAAAACAAACCATAATAGCCAGTAATACCACAATAAAAGAGAAAGCATGAAATCACTTCATTAGCTGCCTCTATCTTCCTGGGAGAAGATATTTGTATTTCCTAGATTAAATCTCAAAGTTAGTTTGAGATATTTGTAATAACACCTTAGTGTAAATACTTCATAATTTGAAGTATGTAGGGTGGATTCTTATACATTTCTATAGACTTCTTGATCGAAAGACTGTAAAATCTATTAGAGCATTGACTGATCCAGCAAGGTGGATTGATGAATAAAGACAAGATATTTCAAAGGATTCATGTGCAGAGTGAAGTGCAGACAAGTATTTTCTCATGTTGTTGTTATCTCTTAAATTTTTTTGATACTGTTATCTAAAATCTAAATGCCATAACTGGAAGTATTATATTAGAATTTGTATTACACTCTGCTATAATAGTTAGGTAAATATATGTTTTCTACACATCATCTAAGTTAAGGAATTCTTAATTGCTCGTTAGCTTAGGTTGTTTCTTTTAATCTATAGCGAAGGATTCTTAATTTCCCTTTGTTTCTGATTACCCCACCGTTCCTCGGTTCAATCCCAGTCTGAGAATTCTTAATTTCTCTCTCACCCTGGTTAAAACCTTCTCCATCCTTCTAGCCTAAAGACTTGCATTCTACTATACTATCTTGCGCTTTGAACATTCCCTTTAGTGAGTTGATCCAGTTCTGCTACCCTTCTTTTGACTCCATATGCCCAATGGTCTAAAGACATCATTCTATCCATCTGTTTCAAGAACCCCACCACCCAATCTTCAATACAAATCAAAAACCCCCTAAACCTTAAGAACTAGCCTAATATCCCAACAAAACAAAGCTAAATCATATAGAGAGAACCCTCTGTGGACTTAGGTTGGCTAGAGCCTAAGCTTAAAAGTTGGTTTGTGGTTACCTCAATCATTTTCTTTCTTCTAATATTTCTAGAGAAAATTTTGAGTGATAACATAGTGGCGACTCTGCTAGGGAACCAACAATTCCTCAGTCCTAATAAAGCTTTAAGAAATTTATAATTCTATATTTTAAGCCTCTTAAAGTTGTTTGTTAGAAGTTATATTGAAAAGACTTACAAAATCAATTAAAAATTTTAAAATTTTGGCTTCTAGGAAGACTCATTTCACTAGGGCTAATCCAGATCCCAATCCTCCCCTAGTAGTTGATAATCCCAACCTAATTTCAAGAAAAACCAAAAAAGAAGAAAGTTCAATTAGTCACACACCTTTAGTTAAAGCTAATTCATGCCCTGATCAGTGGTTATTTTTAGAAGATCTTCCCTTTGATGAGCAATTTGGTCTTTCATTACTTAAAGCAAAGTTTGAAAGTGAAATATATGATACTATTCTAGACCCTAAGGTCATTGCAGACCTTGAAGTCCAATAGGCCAATAGATTAGTTGATGAGTATATTCTGAAATCTCTGCAATCATCCATTACTACTTCTACCCCTGAGTTTTCTAAACAGATCTCCACTACTTTGAGTTCACCATTGTTCCCTTTGACTTCAGTACCTCCTGAATCCCATTCTACACCACCATTTACACCTTCACTCCCTCACCAGCCGATCATTACTCATTCACCACATATTAGTCTCGATTCTTCATCCACTACTGCATTAATCCCAATTATATCAACCCCACAACTTATCCCATCCTAACCAATGGCAATGGCAAACATATATGCTCCTCTTGTTTTACCTACCCAACTTCATGTTATGCCTGCAGATTATCATAGTAATATTCCCTTGTTTGATGCTATTGGTCAATACACTACCCAATAGCATGTAAACAGGATGTCTGACATCTTTGAACTACATGAACTAGATGAAGTCGATGTCCAGATGAGACTCTTTGCCCAATCTTTGGCTGGTGGTTTTGATACTGATATGTCATACCAACTTAGGGAAAGAAACCCCCCTACTTTAGAAGAAATGCAAAGCATAGCTGTTAGTGTAGAAGCAAATCTGTTAGCTAAAAGGGCTAGAGTTAGAAATGAAAAGAGAATTGCTAAGGAAGAAACTTCACCATTTGATCTTAAAATAGATAACTTGGCTAAAAGCATGGAAAGACTAATGGAGAGAATAGATAACATGGAAAGGAAACCCCAATGGGATAACCAACACGCACCTCCAATTAGAAACCCAAAATTTATAAATAACCAAAACATAGGGAAAAATGGACTAGATCAGAACATAAGGCCTCCTTTTCAAGAAAATTATGTAGAAACATCCAATATAGAAAATCCAGAGCATGATACACAAATCAACCTAATGGGAGTAAATTATGAAGACACTGTTTTTCTAACCCAAGATGAGCAGGAACTGTATATGCTGCAGCAATTACAAGTACAGTCTAGTGAATCATTTTATTATAAACAAGGATATGACTATGCTATTCGAAGTCCACAAGCAATATAATCTAACAAGCAAAAGGAATGTATATGTCCCTGACCAAACCAACAAAACAACACAAAATCAACCCAAAAAGATAAAAGAAGCCCCTGTTTCAAAGATCCTCCAAATTCTCCCTAGGTAGAACCCAAATCCTTTTGGCCCCACAATTGTAGATATAACCTCTGATCAACCTTCTGCTGATCAACCATCCACTTCAATTCCACTTGAAAATCCACAAAAAGAGATCCCCAATAAAGAAAAAGAAAACAATCCTACTCAAATCCCTGCTACTAAAACTTCAAACCCTCAAAGAAAAAAAGCCTCTTTTCCTTTCAATTTGGGAGCAGAGATAGCAAAGCTAAAGATTCTTGTCCCTTTAATATAACTAATAAAGAATGAACCTTACAAATCACAAATAAACTAGACCTTAAACATTGTTGAAAATGAGGATTCAGTTGACTTGTTCAATGATAAACCAAAACTTATATTCGGTCCTGATGTTAATGGAAAACCATTAGAAGGATGAGTTCCACCTTTTTATAAAATCCTTAGTATCCATGAAAAAATTCTACACAATGCAATGTTGGATTTTGGATCCTCTCACAATTTCATGCCCAAATTAGTAATGGAAAAGTGAACCTAGACATTACAAGGCCCTACAAAGACTTTTTCTCATTTGACTCTACTCAAGTAAATTATCTAGGATTAATAAAATATCTATGTGTTACTTTAGTCCAATATCTTTCCAAAAGCATCCTGATGGACATTGTAGTTGTTGACATTCCACCAAAGTATGGCATGTTGTTATCAAGATCATGGGGAGCCAAATGTTGGGTTGTGTTATATTCTTTCCATGACTAGCCCACGTAGTTAACCGGGTAGTTAGAAGGGGGACGGAGCCCCCCGTTCATTGCGCCGATTGCATAGTGTGGGGGCCATATGGGGTTTTAGGGGTGCATGTAACCCCAATCTATGGGGTCTGGGGCAATGCCCCAGAAAATTTTGTTTTTGGACCCTATATTAGGTTGGGTAGACCTACCTATGGTTTTGTGCATGATTTTCACACATGGTTTTGGACGCGGTTAGCACCTAAATCTTCCTTAGGCTGAAGAAAGGAAAAACTCAGGGTAACCACAAACCACGCTCAGTCTGGTAGCTAGCCCTATTAGAACAGGAGAGGGCTCTCTCCGAGTCACGCTCAGGAAAATAAACAATAGGGTCTGAGATGACTCAAAAATGAATATTGATATTAGGCTTGGTAAATAAATATGAAAGAGGTATTTTGAAAAATGACTGAGTTTTCTGGGATGTGTGGGGGCCAAGGAACAGCATGAGCAGAGAATTTAACTCAAAGACGTAGATTATTTCATGAGGGAAGACAGGCGGAAAGTCTAGCAATTAGATTCAAAATAATATGGAGTGGAGAGATTGTTTACGAGTGTGAAAAGGGCATAAATACATGAATCCTTTTCAACAGAATAAAACATAGAATGTGAAAACTATCCCAAGGCAGAGCAGTACAATGAATTCTACCTTTTTTACATAGAAAGCTTTCACTAGAAATGAATGTGAATGAAAATATGAAACATAACGAAATACATATGAAACATAAATAAGATACATTTGCTAAACTCACGTCACAGGAATCTCATGAACCAGAGCTGCAATCTTTCATTAATTTTCTGTCAAAATATACAGTGAGTGACTGGGTGTCTCTCCCACAGTTTCCCAGAAATTCCAACCCTTTGCAAATAGTGTTGCTTACAATAAATAGACTATGCCATTGGGAAATAGAATGACCCACAGTTGGGGAGTTTTTCAAATGATTACAAACTGGAAATGGAAAGCCAACCATTAGTTACAGGTGTAGTGTTACAGAAATGAAAAATGGCTTGGGTGACTGCTCGCCTTCCTTTGCCACTTGGATAGGAGCCCACCTTTAGTGAAAATAATTTTTAAACATTGCCTTATTTATCGAGAAAAATATACTGTAAATGAGCGGGCCCACTTGGAGAAAGTCACGAATCAAAATGTCGCAGAGTGGAAGTGATTTTGGCCTTTGGGTCCCTGTGCGCCGTGCCCAAATCTATATGTGTTGCGCCACTCTGGAGGCGATTTTGAGGTACGTGTAGGAGTCCAAATTGTGCCCAAGTGTACTTGTTGCAAATCCTGGCCTATCTACTTTCCAACCCAAATGGAATTTATGAATTGGGTGCTCATTTGCCCCTCCAAAACTTCATTCTCCCAAGACTTCTTCCTGTGTGTCAAAATAGGGGCAGAGAGGTCATTTTTTGAGTGTTTTTGACCTCCTGGGGACTCAAATCACGCCCAAATTTCTTGTCAATGCACCAGCAGGCATGCTTTTTCATGCTAAATCCAAAAAAGCAAGCCGTTTGTGATTTGGAGCTCCCAATCCTAAGCTGGCATGGCGCACAGGGAGAAAAACCCTGTTTTTTGCACAAAAATTTCCAAAAACACCAAAAATGCCCCAAATTTCTTGAAATTTGGGCTGGAGCTTCCTTATCAAGTGTTATGCTGGGCCAAGGAGGCTTTGGCCAATATTTGAAGTCGATCGAGTTCCCTTTTCCTCTTTTGCTTCTTGATTTCCTTCCTCAATTTCGCCTTCAAATTCCTTATCCGAGCCTTGGAACTCATATTGTGTGCCCTGTAATGATAAACCATATGCCTCAATAATGTTTTTTCCTTGTCGCTTTCACCAACAGCTTCTCTAAGTAGATGTTTATCCTCTTGAGCCAAATCTCTCGATCAACCTCTATCTCCTGCTGAATGGGTGTCCTCTCATTTAGGTTTTGTTGGGCAGCCTGCTGGTCTTCACGGATGTTTTGCCACCTCTATGAGGCCTCCTAGTTGCATGTGCCTCTGTTGGTGAATCACTGTGTGTCTCTTCTTCATGATCATATGACGGATCAGATGTCTTGTAATGCCTTTAATGGTGTGCTTGACCTTTGTCAGCAAGAGGAAATAATGACATGAGGGACAGTAAGGGGAGGGAAGAATAGTGAGGGCTTAGGGACTATTGGGGAAAGATTTGTTTGGGAAATATAGGAGGGTTTGAGGGGTCCTATGTGTGGGATAGGGTTTAGGGTTTCGCCTCTGAAAGTTTTGGGAAAGGGAATTTAGGATAGGGTTTAGTAACTTTCGAGGATGGGGAACAAAAGGAATTAAGGACAAGAGAAATAATGGAAAAGAGTAACTTTGGTGGCGATCAAGTTTTGAAACCCTAGGCAGCAGTTTACATGTGAGGAATTCAAAATGAGAGGGGTTGAATTTTTGTTTCAATCATTAGCATCCATAAACCACCATACCCTAGCACAAACTTGGATGAAACACCAAAATGGAGGCTTTACCTACTTTTGGAATGAATCATTTGCAATTTGGATGAATATTTCAATGAATTTCATGCCTTTTAGCCCTGTGTGCCGTGCCTGCCATGTGCGCCGCGCCAATGTAAATTTACATTGGAAAATTTATCCCAGTGCGCCGCGCTCCCTCTATGCGCTGCGCCTTTTTGCAGGAGCCTTTTGGAGGCCTTCCTTGTGTCCAAATTGGGTTTAGGATAGCTCATTGGAAAGGTATTTGAGTCTACTTTCCAACCCAACCACAATGTTTTAATTTGGAGTTCATTTGCCCTATCAAAAATGAAATCTCCCAAGATTGGTCAAAATGTGCCAAATGAGGCTGCCTCAAGGTAGAGTGCTGTTACAGTCAACTTTTGAATTCCCTTCTCAACTCTAAATTTAGCTCATGATAGCTCATTATAAATATCTCTTTGTTTAGTTATCATTTGACTCATCAAGCAAGTCATTTGGCCAACCTAGCTAGGAGAATACTTGATTTTCCAAAGGTCACTTCAGAGGTGCATCAATTCTCCCGAGGCAATTGTATTTTTGACATTTCTCCAAAACCATGACACCTGTGTAATAAGTGAAGGTTTTTTTTCTTCCTTGGCTTATTTTGGACAAAAACCTCTCTCATTTTTCCCAAATTCATCTTTTATTGCTCAGAAGCATCATTGGAGTAAAACCTATCCCGATGTGTGGAACAAGAGATTTTTCGAAATGAAGCGAAATGAAGGGGATAAGCGGCTTCTAAATTCTTGGAAAAATTATTGGAAGTAGGGAGGGATGTTAAAAAGTAGGGGAAAGTGGAATTTTAAAGATTGAGTGAGGGGAAGGGGTCCAAAAAGGCAAAACATAGGTCCAACCTAGAAAATTGCCAAGTTGTAGCAAGAAACTAGAGTTTGTGCGAAAATGAGGAATTTGGGGGACCTCAGTGATGGGAAGTGTTTGATAAGGTAATTTAAGGATAGGGGAAGGTGTATGAACATCAGGATACAATTTTTTCCGATGATTTGACCGTCCAAGTGAAATTGCCTTCAAAACCCTAGGAGAGGGAAATGACCTTACCTAGGCGCAATTGAAGCATGAACAAGGTGTAAAATGACCCAGTGGAACTTGACATAATAATGAAAACCCTCTGAATGATGGTACACTCATCTGAACGGTGACATGGACTGACATTTGGACAACTTTGACAGGAATAAAAGCAAACCCTAGATCTAATGCCTAGTGACCAATTTTTTCTTGAAGACTTACTGAAATGACAAAATTTCACCTCGACACTCTGAGACCACTTTGTAAGAGCATATTTGATCACTGGAGGAAGGCTGCAAAGACTGACACTATCATTGGCTCCAATGGGGATGGTAGCTCCAGCTCCTTGGAGGTGCCAAGAATTGCAGATCTTTGGGTGAGCAGACAGTGCCTTCGTCCATTGGGCTATGGAGTCCATTATTTCGACAAACCAACATGACTCAATTTATTGACTGAAACTTGACTGAAACTGACTCAATGCGAACTGACATGACTGAAAAAACTTGACTCTAACAAGAGGAAACGACTCATGACTGACTTAACTAAAACAAGAAATCACAAAAAAATTTCAATGGCAGCAGTCTATCAAGATCTGAGGGTTCCAAATCATGATGACAGCCACCTGCATACTAATGGAATATGTACAATCATGTGTAATGTGTCTTCCAATATAACTAATCAAGCAGATGCCTTCTTGATTGATTCTCCTAATCAGATCTCCTGGTCAACAACAGATACTGGTAACTGGGCATCCAAAAACATAGTCGACCATGATCTCCTTCATCACTGAATACTGCAATAATCACCTTCACTGCTGACTACAATAGATTTGCTATTGGATCATGAAAAAGATGAAGATTTACCTCCTGTTTAGGAAACAAGATGTCTTTTTCTTTCAATGCTGATCTTCCTTCATAATGTTCTTCCGAAAAAGTATGGTCCTGGTCCTCAAAAATTTCTGAACAAGTGGATGAGCAGATTTCCTCTTCAAAAAACATTTCAAAACATGAGACATATGAGGAAGAATCTGAAAGGGAATCCTGAATAGTCTGGTCTGCTGAAGTCTGAATATATGATAGGTCATCTTCATACAATATGATGGCCAGATTCTCATTACATTCATCACATTCATCAATCATGAGAAAAGAAACTTCAGATGTTTCGTGAAACTCAAGCATGACATTTCTATCATCTACCAACAATTCATCTAGAGAAACTTTTTCAATTACTTGAACAAAGCTCTCACCTTGTTGTTCATGAGCGGGCTGGATTACCTCTTTATGAAGACTATGTTCTGATGACATGAGAACATTTGGATTCATAACTCTGTTTTCTTCATTCCAGGTGATTTTAACAGCAGAATTCTCTTTCATGGGACTTAGTACAAGGTTTTCTTGGTCATCACAGTCTGAATCTGAATCTGAAATGGGTGTCTTAACATTATCACATTCTGAATTTGAAACTTGACTTCTCTGCATGTTGTCTTCTTTTATGGACAGATCTGAAATGACACTTTCTCTTTCATCACTTTCAGCCATATGGAAATCTTCAACCTGCTGATCTATAAAGCTTCTTACAAGACTATCATCATTTTCACCAGAGGAAGAAGTTCTACCGTCATCTTCTTGACCATGTGCACGCTACAGATTTGCTTGAGCTGTAACCTGACCGTTCAAGAGTTGATCTATCTCATTTTCAGACAGAGGAGATAACACTTTTTGTTTTCTCTTGCTCAAACAGTGATTGTCTTCATTAATTTCAAGTGAAGGAGTATACAAATTTTCCTCATATAGCTGATCCATTTCATGTAATTCCTGTTGACTGTCAAGATGCAAAATTCCTTCATCTTCCACCGTACTAAGATCTTGATCCTGCTGCAAATTTTCATGATCGTCTTTATGCTGCTAAAATGGATTTTCATATAGGGCTTCCATGATCTCTTCATCCATGAAATTATCATCCTCATAATATTTCTCAAGGCTTTCAATAAAACCATAAGCATGCTTGCAACAATCCTAAACTAAATTTAATGATGGATAAGATTCTTTATATCTCTCAATGAACATGGCATGAAAACCCTTTAGACAGTAAACACAAGCAGTGGGCAAATTTTCATACCAAGATTGGGCTTCACCTTCCAGAGTGGCCAGGAATATCTTCATCAAGAAATCTTCAGGAATATCAACCTTCAACTTGCGAATGTGCATGTGAAATCTAACCAGATGTAAAGCCGCATCCTTCCTACCATCATCTTTAAACGTAGGCAAATTCCTTAACCAATCTACCTTCAGAGTTTTATTTGGAAAGCCTGAAATGTGATCTCGGCTCATAGGAGCATACCTTCTTGCAACGCGTTCCATCTTGAAAACCGCAAAGCTACTAATCTCTTTGCAGTGGAGTCACCATGAATCATTGATTGCTGGATTCTTCAGTGAATGGAGTCGCCAGGTGAATGATTTCAGCCTTCTTATGTCTGATCGTTATTCACCATCAACCATCAGATCTGAACTTGATAGATATACTGGGGAAAGACAATCTTCAAGCAAACCATTTTCTTCCCCAGTATGGTCGCCACAATGTTAGCACCTAAATCTACCTTAGGCTAAAGAAAGGCAAAACTCAAGGTAACCACAAACCGCGCTCAGTCTGGTAGCTAGCCCTACCAGAACAGGAGAGGGCTCTCTCCGAGTCACGCTCAGGAAAATAAACAATAGGGTCTGAGATGACTCAAAAATGAATATTGATTTTAGGCTAGGTAAATAAATATGAAAGAGGTATTTTGAAAAATGACTGAGTTTTCTGGGATGTGTGGGGGCCAAGGAACAGCATGAGCAGAGAATTTAACTCAAAGACACAGATTATTTCGTGAGGCAAGACAGGCGGAAAGTCTAGAAATTAGATTCAAAATAATATGGAGTGGAGAGATTGTTTAAGAGTGTGAAAAGGGCATAAATACATGAATCCTTTTCAACAGAAGAAAACATAGAACGTGAAAACTATCCCAAGGCAGAGCAGTACACTGAATTCTACCTTTTTTACTTAGAAAGCTTTCACTGGAAATGAATGTGAATGAAAATATGAAACATAACAAAATACATATGAAACATAAAGAAGATACATTTGCTAAACTCACGCCACAGGAATCTCATGAACCAGAGCTGCAATCTTTCATTAATTCTCTGTCAAAATATACAGTGAGTGACTGGGTGTCTCTCCCACAGTTTCCCAGAAATTCCAACCCTTTGCAAATAGTGTTGCATACAATAAATAGACTATGCCATTTGGAAATAGAATGACCCATAGTTGGGGAGTTTTTCAAATGATTACAAACTGGAAATGGAAAGCCAACCATTAGTTACAGGTGCAGTGTTACAGAAATGACAAATGGCTTGGGTGACTGCTCGCCTTCCTTTGCCACTTGGATAGGAGCCCACCTTTAGTGAAAATACTTTTTAAACATTTCCTTAGTTGCCGAGAAAAATATAGTGTAAATGAGCAGGCCCACTTGGAGAAAGTCGCGAATTGAAATGTCACGGAGCGGAAGTGATTTTGGCCTTTGGGTCCCTGTGCGATGCGCCCAAATCTATATGTGTCGCGCCACTTTGGAGGAGATTTTTTGGTACAGGAAGGAGTCAAAATTGTGCCCAAGTGTGCTTGTTGGACATCCTAGCCTATCTACTTTCCAACCCAAGTGGAATTTCTGAATTTGGTGCTCAGTTGCCCCTTCAAAACTTCATTCTCCCAAGACTACTTCCTGTGTGTCAAAATAGGGGCAGAGAGGTCATTTTTTGAGTGTTTTTGACCTCCTAGGGACTCAAATCATGCCCAAATTTCTTGTCCATGCACTAGCATGCATGATTTGTCATGATGAATCCAAAAATGCAAGCCATTTGTGATTTGGAGCTCCCAATCCTAAGCGCCGCGACAATGGGAGAAAAACCCTGTTTTTTTGCACAAAAATTTCCAAAAACACCAAAAATGCCCCAAATTTCTTGAAATTTGGGCTGGAGCTTCCTTATCAAGTGTTATGCTGGGCCAAGGAGGCTTTGGCCAATATCTGAAGTCGATCAAGTTCCCTTTGCCTCTTTTTCTTCTTGATTGCCTTCCTCAATGTCGCCTTCAAATTCCTTATCCAAGCCTTGGAACTCATATTGCGTGCCCTGTAATGATAAACCATATGCCTCAATAATGCTTTGTCCTTGTCACTTTCACCAACAGTTTCTCTAAGTGGATGTTGATCCTCTTGAGCCAAATCTCTCGATCAGCCTCTATCTCCTACTGAATGGGTGTCCTCTCATTTAGGTTTCGTTGGGTAGCTTGCTAGTCTTCACAGATGTTTTGCCACCTCTATGAGGCCTCTTGGTTGCATGTACCTCTGTTGGCGAATCATTGTGTGTCTCTTCTTCATGATCATATGAAAGATCAGATGTCATGTCTGCTGGTGGACAAACTGTCTTGGACAAATAGGTGTTGATATGTCACTATGTCTTGTAATGCCTTTGATGGTGTGCTTGACCTTTGTCAGCAAGAGAAAATAGTGACATGAGGGATAGTAAGGGGAGGGAGGAATAGTGAGGGATTAGGGACTATTGGGGAAAGATTTGTTTGGGAAATATAGGAGGGTTTGAGGGGTCTTATGTGTGGGATAGGGTTTAGGGTTTCGCCTTTGAAAGTTTTGGGAAAGGGAATTTAGGATAGGGTTTAGTAACTATAGGGGATGGAGAACAAAAGGAATTAAGGACAAGAGAAATAATGGAAAAGAGTAACTTTGGTGGTGAACAAGTTTTGAAACCCTAGGCAGCAGTTTACATGTGAGGAATTCAAAATGAGAGGGGTTGAATTTTGGTTTCAATCATTAGCATCCATAAACCACCATACCCTAGCACAAACTTGGATGAAACACCAAAATGGAGGCTTTACCTACTTTTGGAATGAAGCATTTGCAATTTGGACGAAGATTTCAATGAATTTCAGGCCTTTTAGCCCTGTGCGCCGCTCCTCCCATGTGCATCGCGCTAGTGTAAATTTACACTGGAAAATTTCTCCCAGTGCGACACGCTCTCTCTGTGAGCCACGCCTTTTTGCAGGAGCCTTTTGGAGGCCTTCCTGGTGTCCAAATTGGGTGCAGGATAGCTCGTTGGAAATTTCTTTGAGTCTACTTTCCAACCCAACTAGAATTTTATAATTTGGAGTTCTTTTCCCTATCAAAAATCAAATCTCCCAAGACTGGTCAAAATGTGCCAAATGAGGCTGCCTCAAGGCAGAGTGTTGTTACAGTCAACTTTTGAATGCCTTTATCAACTCCAAATTTAGCTCATGATAGCTCAATGGAAAGCTCTTTGTGCCTCGTTATCATTTGACTCATCAAGAAAGTCATTTGGCCAACCGAGCTAGGAGAAAACTTGATTTTCCCAAGGTCACTTCAGAGGTGCATCAATTCTCCCGAGGCAATTGTATTTTTGACATTTCTCCAAAACCATGACACCTGTGTAAAAAGTGAAGGAGGTTTTTCTTCCTTGGCTTATTTTGGAAAAAAAATCTCTTAGTTTTCCCAAATTCATCTTTTATTGCTTAGAAACATCATTGGAGTAAAACCTATCCCGATGTGTGGAACAAGAGATTTGTCGAAATGAAGCGAAATGAAGGGGATAAGCGGCTTCTAAATTCTTGGGAAAATTCTTGGAAGTAGGGAGGGATGTTAAGAAGTAGGGGAAAGTGGAATTTCAAAGATTGAGTGAGGGGAAGGGGTCCAAAATGTTGGGTGTGGAGCCTGATTATCTTCTATATTCAAAGGTATCGCCACATAGGACCCCAGTTCAAAAATGGGGTGGCAACGCCGCCCGTAAAATATTCGCTGCAGGGGGGTCTAGGTGGGCTGCGGGGGGTTTCGGGGGCAGTGCCCCCGAAGCTAAAAACAACTGTAAAATTGCCTTGTAAAAGTATAGTAATTTCTAGTCAATCTGGGCCATTCATTAGGCGGATGATCTGACGGTAGAACTTATGTTTAGTTTAGGGTTTTTTGCCCTAGAAGGCAACCCCTCTCTTTGTATGAGGGTATTGTATTTGAGGCTGTGTGATAGATGTGTTTTCTGTGAGCGAGAAACAGAGAGGTGAGACTGTGAGAGAAAACATAGGATATTACAACGAATTTGCTGTAGGTTGTGTCTCTTCATTTTGCTGGATAATAGAAAGGAAGGACTGGCTGTTCGGGGTGGACGTAGCCCAAACTGGGTGAACCACGTATATCTGTGTCTCTCTTGTTTTGTCCGTTTTCTGTGTTTATATTTCTGCAATATTTTATGTGTTCCATTTCTCCGTAATATATAATTTTCTAACAACTGGTATCAGAGCCGAAGGTCTATTTGGCTGATAAACTCGCATGAAAGAAGGGTTCCTGATTCGACTGGGAGTAATGGCGAAAGATGGTAAGTTTATGGTCGAGAAATTTAACGGCCAAAACTTCTCACTTTGGAAGATGTAGATGGAAGATTATCTGTATCAGAAAGATCTATACCTACCATTGGGTGGAAAAACAAAGATGCCGACGGGTATGAAAGACGAAGAATGGAACCTTCTCAATAGAAAGGCACTCGGAACAATACGGTTGTGCCTTGATGCGTCAGTCGCCTTCAACATTTCGAAGGAAACCATGACAGAGGGTTTGATGCAAACGTTGTCGAAACTATATGAAAAACCCTCGGCCTCAAACAAGGTATTTCTTATGAAACAGTTATTTAATATGAATATGTCAGAAGGTGGATCTGTTGCAAACCATTTAAATGATTTTAATACAGTTACAAGTCAGTTAAGTTCTGTAGGGGTAAACTTTGATGATGAAGTTAGAGCTCTGTTATTCTTGTGCTCATTACCAGAAAGTTGGAATGGTTTGGTAATGGCCATTAGTAACTCCGTTTCTGGATCTAGTACTTTAAAGTTTGATGATGTTGTCGGTGCTATCCTTAGCGAGGAAATGCGACGGAAAAGCTCTGGTGAGACATTGGGAAATGCTTTGAGTGCAGCGTCTAGAGGAAGAAAAATGGAAAGAGGAAAGAGCTTAGGATATCGCAGTAAATCAAGGAAAGGCAGATCCAAGTCCAGATCGGGGATAATGTGCTGGAAATGTGGGAAGAGAGGACACCTAAAGAAAGACTGTAGATCTCGGAAGGGAAAAGAAGGAGATGCACAGCAAGAAAACAATCATGAAGCAAATGTGACAGGTGAGGTGTTACAAGATTCTTTGATTCTTTCTTTCAAAAATATTATTGATTCTTGGGTGGTAGATTCAGGGGCTTCATTCCATGCCACACCTGATAAGAAATACTTTCATGACTATGTTCAAGGAGACTTTGGACAAGTTTGTCTGGGTGATGATAAACCCTGTAAAATCGTTGGAATGGGTAAGGTTCTTGTAAAACAGCAGAATGGAAACCAATGGCTATTAAAGGAGGTAAGGCATGTTCCAGATCTAAAGAAAAATCTAATTTCAACAGGGCAGTTAGGCGGTGAAGGTTGTGTGACAACTTTCACAGATAAAGCTTGGAAGGTCACCAAAGGAGCCCTGGTAATAGCAAAAGGCGAAAAGGTTGGTACATTGTATTTATGCAATGGTATTTCTAACTATGTTAATGCTTTAACTTCCAAAGGAGCAGATGCAGCATTATGGCATCATAGGCTCGGACACATGAGTGAAAAGGGGATGAAGATTCTTCACTCAAGGAATTTGTTGCCAGGTTTGAAGAATGTTGATTTGGACTTCTGTGAGAATTGCATTTATGGAAAACAGAAGAGAGTCAGATTTCTCAGAGTTGGGAAAGAAAAGAAGAATGAAAAATTAGAGCTTGTGCATACAGATGTATGGGGACCTGCTCAGGTATCATCTCTCGGTGGCTCTCGTTATTATGTTACTTTTATTGATGATGCAACTAGAAAAACTTGGATTTATTGTATTAAGAATAAATTTGATGTATTTGATACTTTCAAGAAATGGAAAGCTTTGGTTGAGATTGAGACAGGAAAGAAATTGAAGTGTCTTAGATCAGACAATGGAGGTGAATATTGCAGCAAAGAGTTTGATAGGTACTGTTCAGAGCATGGAATTCGCAGAGAGAAGACAGTTCCAAGAACACCACAAGAAAATGGTGTGTCAGAAAGGATGAACAGAACAATCATGGAGTGTGCAAGGTGCATGAGATTGCATGCAGGATTGCCTTTACAATTTTGGGCAGATGCTGTAGATACTGTTGTTTATCTAATAAACAGAGGGCCTTCAAGTTCCTTGGATGGTGGTGTTCCAGAGGAAGCATGGACAGGTAAAAAGGTAAACTACTCTATTTTAAAGTCTTTTGGTTGTGAGGCCTTTGTCCATATTGATAAAGAAAATAGAACAAAGCTTGAGGCAAAGTCAAAGAAATGTACCTTTATTGGATATGGTGTTAATGATTTTGGTTATCGCTTATATGATTACGAAAATCACAAAATCATTAGGAGCAGAGATGTAATATTCAATGAAAAGGTCTTGTATAAGAATCAGTTGCAGGAAAAGAAACAGGAAAAGGAATACAAGGAATATGCAGTTCTTGATGAAATCACTGAAAAAGGAAAGGTGCCTGAAAATAATAATAATCAACAACCACAACAACAACAACCACCACAACAACAACAGGCACCCCAAACACCTGAAGGTGGTGTTAGGAGATCTACCAGGATAAGTAGACCCCGTGAACGATACTCTCCTTCACTATATTATTTATTGTTGACTGATTCTGGTGAACCCGAATGTTATGAAGAAGCAATGCAGGTTGAAAGCAAGAAGAAGTGGGAGGTAGCCATGGAAGAAGAGATGGACTCCTTAATGCATAACCAGACTTGGGATTTAGTCAGGTTGCCTGTAGGAAAAACTACATTGAAGAATAAATGGGTTTACAGGCTGAAGGAAGAAGATGGAGGAAAACAGAGGTATAAAGCTAGACTTGTGGTGAAGGGGTTTGCACAGAAGAAAGGTATTGATTTTGATGAAATATTTTCTCCTGTTGCTAAAATGACCTCAATCAGAACCATTTTAAGTCTTGTAGCAGCTGAAAATTTCCATCTTGAGTAGTTAGATGTAAAGACAGCCTTTCTCCATGGGGATTTAGAGGAAGAGATATATATGCAGCAGCCACAAGGATATGAGGTGAAAGGGAAGAAGAAACTAGTGTGCAGGTTGAAGAAGAGCTTGTATGGCTTAAAACAGGCTCCAAGGCAGTGGTATCTAAAATTTGACAAGTTTATGTTTGAACAAGGTTATACTAGATGTCACTCTGATCATTATGTTTATTTGAAAAAGCAAAATGATGGCAGCTATATTATATTGTTATTGTATGTAGATGTCATGCTTGTTGCAGGATCTAACATGCAGGAAATAAATGTGCTCAAAAGAAAATTGGCAAATTCATTTGCAATGAAGGATTTGGGAGCTGCAAAACAAATACTTGGTATGAGAATAACTAGAGACAGGAAAAATCGTAAATTAACATTGTCTCAGAATGAGTACATACAAAAGGTGTTGAAAAGATTTAACATGCACAATGCAAAACTAGTTAGTACACCTTTTGCTAGCCATTTCAAACTTAGCAAGGAAATGTGCCCAAAGACCCAAGAAGACATGGATTATATGTCTAAAGTTCCATATGAATCAGC
Source organism: Pinus tabuliformis (assembly GCA_031772625.1). Lineage (NCBI taxonomy): Eukaryota > Viridiplantae > Streptophyta > Pinopsida > Pinales > Pinaceae > Pinus > Pinus tabuliformis. Next base: position 167,927,295 of record CM062812.1, read on the forward strand.
AGTTGGAAGCTTAATGTATGCAATGGTCTGCACAAGGCCTGATATTGCACATGCAGTGGGAGTTGTAAGCAGGTACATGAACAATCCAGGAAAGGAACATTGGATGGCAGTGAAATGGATTCTCAGATATTTGAAAGGTACCACAAATCAAGCATTATGCTTTGGTGGTTCAAACATCTCCCTACAAGGATATGTTGATGCAGATATCGCAGGTGACAAAGATAACAGGAGGAGCACTACAGGATTTGTATTTACTGTTGGAGGAACAGCTGTCAGTTGGGTTTCAAAATTCCAAAGTGTTGTTGCACTTTCAACAACAGAAGCAGAGTATGTTGCTACTACAGAGGCTAGTAAAGAAATGATTTGGTTACAAAGGTTTATGGGTGAATTAGGTAAGGAGCATGATATGGGCTCGTTATATAGTGATAGCCAAAGTGCCATTCATCTTGCAAAGAACTCAGCATTTCATTCCAGGACTAAACACATACAGCTCAAGTACCATTTCATACGATCAATGTTGGAAGATGGAGAGTTGAAGCTGGAAAAGATACACACTAGCCAGAATCCTGCAGATATGCTAACAAAAGTTGTAACCGGTGAGAATCTGAGAATATGCTCAGTTTTAGTTGGTCTTCAAGGATGACGATGAAGATGAGAAACAGCCAGGTCCAAAGAGGAGTCATTGTCTAGCAAATGGAGCAGCGATGGAGTCGCTACAATCAGTCTCCAAGTGGGAGATTGTTGGGTGTGGAGCCTAATTATCTTCTATATTCAAAGGTATCGCCACATAGGACCCTAGTTCGAAAATGGGGCGGCAACGCTGCCCGTAAAATATTCGCTGCAGGGGGGGTCCAAGGGGGGCGACTGCGACCTTTGGGAGCCCCCCCCATGGCGGGGGGTTTCGGGGGCAGCGCCCCCGAAGCTAAAAACGGCTGTAAAACTGCCTTGTAAAAGTATAGTAATTTCTAGTCAATCTGGGCCGTTCATTAGGCAGATGATCTAACGGTAGAACTTATGTTTAGTTTAGGGTTTTTTGCCCTAGAAGGCAACCCCTCTCTTTGTATGAGGGTATTGTATTTGAGGCTGTGTGATAGATGTGTATTCTGTGAGCGAGAAACAGAGAGGTGAGACTGTGAGAGAAAACAGAGGATATTACAGCGAATTTTCTGTAGGTTGTGTCTCTTCATTTTGCTGGATAATAGAAAGGAAGGACTGGCTGTTCAGGGTGGATGTAGCCCAAACTGGGTGAACCACATATATCTGTGTCTCTCTTGTTTTGTCCATTTTCTGTGTTTATATTTCTGCAATATTTTATGTGTTCAATTACTCCGTAATATATAATTTTCTAACACAAAAAAGCAAAATTAGGTCCAACCTAGAAAATTGCCAAGTTGTAGCAAGAAACTAGGGTTTGTGTGAAAGTGAGGAATTTGGGGGATCTCAGTGATGGGAAGTGTTTGATAAGGTACTTTAAGGATAGGGGAATGTGTATGAACATCAGGATACAAGTTTTGCTGATGATTTGACCGTCCAAGAGAAATTGCCTTCAAAACCCTAGGAGAGGTAAATGACCTTATCTAGGCGCAACTGAAGCATGAACAAGGTGTAAAATGACCCAATGGAACTTGACATGATAATGACAACCCTCTGAATGAAGGTACACTTAGCTGAACGGTGACATGGACTGACATTTGGACTTTGACAAGAATAAAAGAAAACCCTAGATCTAATGCCTAGTGACCAAATTTTGCTTGAAGACTTACTGAAATGACAAAATTTCACCTTGACACTCTGAGACCACTTTGTAAGAGCATATTTGATCACTGGAGGAAGGCTGCAAAGGCTGACACTAACAGACGCGATGGTTTTTGGTCCATGGTATTAGATGCTTCGACATGTATAAATATGTATTGTAACATTGAAAGGAACATAATGAAAAATCAAGCTGGTAATCCCAGTTTTGGGATCCAGGGGAAATCTCTTGTATATGTGCTTTATGTGTTATTCTCTCACATTATTTATTTTTCTGTGTTTTAGAATTCGTATGCAGGTAATTTCTGTACGGGGTTAAAACTTACATTTGGTATCAAAGCTATTTTGACTTCAAGGGGACGCCTTTGTTGCTGAGGGGTTTCTCTCGGGCCTGTGGTAGACCCTGTTCAGTGGGAGATCTGCGAGATCGATTCTAGTGGTGAAAGAAGATGGCTAGCAGTGGAAAGATAGAGATCAAGAAATTTAATGGTTAGAGTTTTGAGTTATGGAAACTCAAGATGGAGGATCTGTTGATGGAGAAAGATCAGTGGATTGTAGTAGATCCGGGTACTAAACCAATGGGAGGGTCCGATGAAGAATGGAAGAAGTTGGATCGGAAGGCTAAGAGAATAATACGATTGTGTGTCTCGGATTTAGTATTGCTAAATGTAGCAAGGGAAGCTATAGTGAAGCCTTTGTGGGACAAGTTAGAGACTTTGGACCAATCTAAGTCTCTTGTGAATAAATTGTTCCTACGGAAAAAGTTGTATAACCTGAGGATGAAAGATGGAGACTCAGTGACAGAACATCTGAACGCATTTAATACTGTGGTAAGTCAGTTATTATCTGTTGATATTGAAATTTCAGATGAATATAAGTGCATCAATTTGTTGTGTTCTCTACCAGATGCGGGGGATTGTCTAGTTATTGCAATAGGTAGCAATGCAACTGCCTTGTAGTTTGATGAAATAGTCTCATCCTTGCTAATGGAGGAGATGAGATGGAAAAATATGGAGAGCCAGAATGGTGATGCCTTGTCTATACGAGGACAGTCCCAGAATAGAATCAAAAATAAGTCATCAAGTGGGATATCGAAATCTAGAGGTAGATCTAAATCTTCAGGAAAACCTGTAAAGGTGGTGTGTTGCAAATGCAAAAAGGAAGGGCACTACAAAAGGGACTGTAAATCTAAAGCTCCTGATAAAGCAAATGGATCTGATGATGCTCCTTCTGTAGAGGCGAAAACCACCTCAGATGAAGGTGGGGATGTGTACTTGGCTTCTTCAAGTACACTTGTAGATCATGAGGCAAGGTTGATTGACTCAGGTGCATCCTTTCACTTCACTCCCCATAGAGAGTGGTTCTGCAAGTATGATAAATATGATGGTGGTGATGTCTTCTTGGGGAATGAGAGGAAAGCTAGAATCGTTGGTTGTGGAAAATTAAAGTTGAAGTTGCAAGGTGGAAGGGTTAGAACACTTTCAGGTGTTTTTCATATTCTTGCATTAGCCAGAAATCTGATTTCTGTAAGCAAGCTAGATGATGTAGGTGTAAAAACAGTGTTCGAGAAGGATACCTACAAGATGGTTCGGAGGGCACTAATATTGATGCAGGGAGTTCAAATTGGAACTATGTACAAGCTACATGGTAGCACTGTTGTTGATGGGTGCAATAGTTTTGTGGTTCCTGAAAGTGGAGTAGAAAATCTAGTGGTCTCTGGAGAGAAGACCATGCTGTGGCATCAAAGGCTTGTACATATTGGAGAGAAGGGCCTTCAAATACTTAATGGTAAAGGTATGGTAGAAGGTATGAGTAATAGGTCTTTGGATTTTGATTTCTATGAAAATTATGTATATGGGAAGCAGAATCGGGTGAGTTTCCCCTCTGTTGGTAAGAGGGCGAAACATATATTAGAACTTGTGCACAGTGATGTGTTTGGAGCTGTGAAGGTTCCATCACTGGGTAAGTCTGTGTACTATGTATCATTTATAGATGAATTCTCGAGGAATACATGGATACATTTCCTTAAGAAGAAATCTAAATTCTTTGACAGGTTTAAAGAATTTAAGGCTCTGGTGGAAAACCAGATAGAGAAGAAGATAAAGGTGTTGAGGACAAATAACAGTGGAGAGTTTTGCAGCAAGGAATTTGAAGAATTCTATAAGAAGTGTGGTATAGCACAACAGAAGACTACCCCATACACACCTGAGAAAAATGGAGTTGCAAAAAGAATGAACAAGACGTTGATAGAAAGGGCAAGAAGCATGCTCAGTGGTGCCGGGTTGGATAGCAATTTTGAGCAAAGGCGGTGGAGACAGCATGTTACCTGGTCAATAGATCACCTTCATCAGTGTTTGAGGATAAGACTCCACAAGAGGTATGGACTAGTAAGTAACCCTCTCTTTCACATCTGAAGGTATTTAGATGTGATGCATATGTACATGTTCCAAAGGAGAAAAGAACCAAGTTGGATAGTAAATATGAAAAGTGCATATTTATTGGTTATAAGGATGGTTTAAAGGGTTGTAAGCTTTGGAACCCAGTAACAAGGAAGGTTGTGTACAGCAAAGACGTGGTGTTCAAAGAGGTGAAACATGTTATTAAACATGAAGTCCAACCAGAGGAACCTGAGAAGATAGAGTTTGAGCTTAAGGAGGAAGAATTAGACTCTATAGTAGAGGAGGAATCAGAAGATGAAGAGACACAAACTCTGGGTGTGAGAAGATCAGTTCGAGAAAGAAGGCAGTCAGAAAGGTATACTCCATCTGCTTTTTGTTCAAATTTTTCTTTATCTATTACTGATGATGATCCCAAAACTGTGAAGGAAGTAGTAGATTCAGAGGATGGCAAACTCTGGAAAGACGCCATGGTTGATGAAATGGCATCTTTGCACAAAAATGAGGCTTGGGATCTGGTGGTGTTACCGATTGGAAGGAAACCCATTGGTAGTAAATGGGTGTTCAAGAAGAAGACAAAATGTAGAATGAAAGGTGGAGAAATACAAAGCTCAGTTGGTAGCAAAAGGTTATTCCCAGGTGCCGGGAATTAATTTGGTGATATTTTTTCTCCTGTTTCCAAGGTAACTTCTATTAGATTACTTTTGTTTGTTCCTATTGTTTTTTATTTTGAGGTAGAATAGATGGATGTGAAGACAATATTTCTTCAAGGGGATCTGGAAGAGGAGATCTACATGAAGCAACCTAAAGGTTTTGCGGTGAAGGGTAAGAAATATCTTGTATGAAAGTTAAAGAAGTCTCTGTATGGGTTGAAATAGTCACCAAGGATGTGGTATTAGAAATTTGATACATTTATACAGGGACTTGGCTTCACTAGAAGCAAAGCAGATCACTGTGTGTATTTTAAATTAGTTGGTGACCATGTTATTTATCTAGTCTTGTATGTGGATGATATGTTGCTGGTTGGAAATGAAAAAGAAATTATCCAGGATTTGAAGACCCATTTTTCCTCCAAATTCGACATGAAATATCTTGGTGCTGCAAACTATATTTTGGGCATGGAAATTAAAAGAGATTGGAGAAAGAGGAAGCTCTGGTTAAACCAGAGGAATTATGTTGAGACAATATTGCAGACGTTTAATATGCAAGATAGTAAACCTATGAAAGTTCCTATTCCTGTAGATGTAAAGTTAACTGCTGAACAATTTCCCAAGACACAAGAAGAGGAAGAGGACATGTCCTATGTTCCATATGCAAGCACAGTCGGTAGCCTGATGTATGCGATGGTTTGTACTAGACCAAACATTGCACATGCAGTGGTAGTATTGAGCAGGTTTATGTCAAAACTAGGGAAGGAGCATTGGACAACAGTGAAGCGGGTTTTCAGGTATTTGTGTGGCAATAGTGATTATGGTTTGTGCTACCAAGGAAGACTAGGATTGGACAGAGTGTTGGATATTCATGGATTTGTTGTTGCAGACTGGGCTGGAGATCTGGATTAAAGAAGATCTACAAGTGGGTATGTGTTTAATGTATTTGGAGGTGCAGTCAGTTGGATGAGTAAGAAACAATCTGTAGTGGCACTATCAACTATAGAGGCAGAATACATGGCAACCACTCATGCAATCAAGGAAGAATTTTGGTTGCAGAGATTGTATTCAAGTATGGGGTTAGTACAGGGAGTTATAAGGATAGACTATGACAGCCAAAGTGAAATTTTCTTGGCAAAGAACCCTGCATATCATTCAAAGAAAAATCACATTGATGTTCAGTATCACTTTGTGAGGGATATGATAGAAGACAAAAAGGTGTTGCTGGTAAAGGTGGACACTTTGAAGAATACTACAGATGCATTGGCAAAATATATAAGCTCTGAGAAGTTCTCTTGGTGTAGAGAAACAATGGGCATTGCAGGGCTAGATAAATGACTAAGCTCTCTTGTGTCCTCCTCTGGAAAGAAAACAACAAGTGGGAGAATGTTGGGTTTTGTTATATTCTTTCCACAACTAGCCCACATAGTTAACCCGAGGGTCAGAAGGGGGGCAGATCCCCCCTTTCATTGCGCCGATTACGTAGCAGGGAGGGGGGTCACAGGGGGTTTGAGGGGTGCAGGTAACTTTTTGGACCCTATATTAGGTTGGGCTGACCTACCTATGGTTTTGTGTATGATTTTCGCACATGGTTTTGGACGCGATGGTTTTCGGTCCATGGTATTGGATGCTTCGGCATCTATAAATATGTATTGTAACATTGAAAGGAACATAATGAAAAATCAAGCTGGTTGTCCTGTTTTTGGGATCCAGGGGAAAATCTCTGTGTATATGTGCTTTATGTGTTATGCTCTCGCATTATTTATTTTTTTGTTTTAGAATTCGTATGCAGGTAATTTTTGTATGGGGTTAAAACCTACACCAAACTTCAGGGATCTCTTCAACTAGATGTCTTATGCAAATTTTTTTATTTTTGGACAATCTAAGAAACTATACCGAGAAACCTTAATGAAATATATGGTAAGTAGCTAGGACCAATGTCAAAAATTTCCCATCTACTCCACACTCAGATATTGATTCATTTATTTTGTATACTATTGATCAAACACAAGAAACACTTTTAGATAGTATTGATACATAACCAAAAGAAGTTGTAGTTTCTATGAAAAATCAGACTAATCAGACTAAAGAGCTATTCAATGAACAAGAAGGTCTACTTGCAGTGAATGGTGAAAAGTTTGTTCCACTAGATAGTGAGAATTATGATCATGAGATATTATGGCATTTAGAGTTTGATGGACCAGTAAATATGTTAGGTGCAGGAGCAAGAGTGTGGATATATAATTTAGAGAATACTTATTCAGAAGGCCATGCATATAGATTCAATTTTAAATGTACAAATAATATAGCTGAATATGAAGCATTAATTTTAGGTCTTAAGTTGGTAAGGAATCTAATAGCTAAAAGAGTTTCTATTATGGGAGACTCTGAATTAATTGTGAAATAAATTGATGTTGTATATATGACTAAAGACCCTAGATTAAGTTTCTATAGAGATACTACCATAGAAATACTAAATATTTTCTTAGAAACAAAGCTTGCAGTCATCCCTAGGAAACATAACATGCAATCCCATAGTTTAGCAATGTTTTCCAGCACTTGTAAATTACCCTTCTAACCTAATTATCAGTACATTGCTGAAGTTAGGCACCGACCTACAATTCCATATAATTTGAAGAACTGGAAAACATTTACCAATGATAAATAGATAAATAAATTTTTACTTTCAGAAGAAGAATTTTTAAATAATAACATAGATACTGATACATCCATATATCTTGACACTAAATACAAGATAGAAATAAACAAGTTAGAAGATGATAAAAAAAATAGACTTAACCCAACTAAATTTACCAAATCAGACGTAGATAACTTAGAACTAATGGAGATTGATGAAATGATCAACAAAGAAATTGAAGTAATTAATCTAAAGGATAACTTCTTACCAAAGGGACTAACCCCTCTGGAAGATTTATTTGATTCAAATGATGTTCCTAGGAAACTTAAAATGAAACCATTAATATCTGACATTGAGGAATGTAACATAGGCACTGATGAAAATGAAAAATTGATAAAACTTTCAAAATCATTACCTCCAATTGAAAAATTGAAATACATTGAGTTGTTGAAATAATTCAGGGATGTTTTTGCTTGGAGTTATGAGGACCTCAAATCCTATGACACCAACATCATCCGGCACACTATTCCTATAAAAGAAAATCAAAAGCATTTCAAAAAAAAACTAAGAAGGATCAATCATGTCTTATTACCTGCCATAGAAAAAGAAAGTCAAAGGATGTATGATGCTAAAATAATTGCACCAATCAGATTTTCTGATTGGGTCTCAAACTTAGTGCCCACTAGAAAGAAAATTAGTGAGATCAGACTCTGTGTAGATCTCAGAAACCCTAATAAAGTGTCACTTAAAGACAATGACCGTCTCCCCAAGATGGATCACATTTTACATAGGGTAGTTGGATAAACCAGAATCTCATTGTTGGATGGGTTTTCTAGTTATAATCAAATCTTAGTTCATTCTGATGACCAACCCAAAAATTCCTTTACTACTCCTTGGGGCACTTTTATGTATGTGAAAATGCCTTTTGGGCTAATGAATGCAAGAGCCACTTTCTCGAGGGCTATGGATATAACATTTGCTAAATAAATTCATGATTTCCTTGTGATATATCAAGATGATATTACTATTTTTTTAAAGTCTAACAATCAACATTTAGATCATCTAAGGCAAGTCTTTATTAAATGCAGGAAATTTGGAATCTCCTTGAACCCCAAAAAGTCCTTGTTTGGGTTAGAGGAATGAAATTTATTAGGTTACATAATCTCGAAAGATGGTATTAGAATAGACCCTTCAAGAATAGAAGCCATCTTACAAATAAGACACCCCAGGAACATTATAGAATTACAAGCTTTCTTAGGAAAAATAAATTTTCTTAGAAGATTTATATCTAACCTAGCATAATTAATTAGATCACTTAACAATATGCTGAAAAAAACTCCACCGTAAAATGGATTGTTGAGGCTAAGAAATCCTTTGAAGAGATTAAACTAGCCTTAACTAAAACACCTATATTAATAAGTCCCAAGTTTAATAGAGATTTCATTTTATTTTCATTTGCTTCAGAGCACACAATAGCTGCAGTCCTATTACAGAAAAATGATCAGGGTTATGAACAACCCATTGCTTTCTTTAGCAAAGCCCTGAGAGATGCCCCCTTGAAATACAATATAATGGAAAAAAAGGACTTGGCTTTAGTCAAAGCCATTAAAGATTTTAGGGTATACATCTTATATTCTCTCATAGTAGCCTATGTTCCCAATTCAGTAGTAAAAGACATCCTAACTCAAGATGGTCCTGATGGAAAGAAGGGAAAGTGGATTGCTACTATCTTAGAGTATGATATAGAAATTAAACCTACAAAGTTAATCAAGGGCCAAGGTTTAGCCAAGATCATGGTTGAATCGAACTGTCAGGCCTTGGATATTAACTTTATTGTAGCAATAGATAACGAAGAGGATATGGAAACTCCACTAATCAACCAGGCCTTTCTTGAATCACTGTGGTATGCTGATATTTGTTATGTTTTACTTAATTTACAAGCTCCTCCTGAATTATCTAGGATTAAAAGTAGGTTTTTAAAGATGAAATCCTTAATATTTTGTATATTAGACAATGTTTTGTTTTGGAGAGACCATGAAAGTATTCTTCTCAACTGCTTATTAAAAGAAGAAGCTGACAAAGTTTTACAAGAGTTTCATGCAGGTGACTGTGGAGGACACCTTTACTGGAAGACTACTATAGATAAAATCCTTAGGGATGGTTTCTACTAGCCTACCTTGTTTTCTGATGTCAAGAAATATGTGACCTCCTATCACAAGTGTCAAATTTTTGAGGGAAAGAAAAAGTTCTTACCATTACCCCTCAAGCCAATCTCTGCTGAAATACCTTTTCAACAATGGGGTCTAGACTTCATTGGTGAAATTCACCCACCCTTCTCTGCCCAACACAAATGGGTCCTTACTACCACTAACTAGTTCACAAAATGGATAGAGGCCATACCTTCAAGGCAATCCATAGATACTGTTATCATAACCTTCCTTGAAACCAATATTCTATCAAGATTTGGATGTCCAACTAAGTTCATTACTGATAATGCAGCAGCCTTTAAATCCAAAAGAATGGTAGATTTCTGTAATAAATACCATATCACCCTTGGCCATTCCATAGCATATTACCCACAAGGTAATGGATTGATAGAATCTTCAAACAAAAGCCTAGTAAATATCATCAAGAAGTCACTAGAGGACAATAAGAAAACTTGGAATAAAAAGCTAGTCAATGCCTTATGGGCAGATAGATTGACTACTAATAAATCAATTGGTACTTCTCCCTATAAACTAGTTTATGGAATGGAAATTGTCTTTCCATCCTCTTTGGGAGCACCAGTAATGAAGATACTTCAAGAAATATAGGTTGAACCAAATAGTATCCAAAGAAGAATCAACCAAACTATACATCTACAACAAACAAGAGAAGAGGTTTATGTCAAGCCTCAAGTTGTGCAAGAAAAGATAAAAAAGATGTTTGATAAGAGAACCAAGGCTGATGATTTCTACATTGGTGACAAAATGATAAAGTGGGATTCAAGGAGGGAAAATAAAGGAAAACATGGGAAATTTGATTTCCTATGGAAAGTTCCCTATGTCATTTATGCCTATAGAGGAAGTAATGCTTTCTTCTTGAGAGAAATTGATGGTATAGATGCAAAAGGTGGGCTAGTGAATGGTCGAATGCTAAAACATTACTTTGAACCTAATTACTAATTTTCATTTATATACATTCTATTTTCAAAAGTCTAGTTTGGATTGGATAATGATATTTGAAGTTGAAGCCTGAAGAGAAGGCCCTAAGCTTCAAAAGATTCACTATCATAAGTATCAATAATGCAGATTCATAGAAGGACAGTTTGCAAGGAAACATCAACAACAATTCAAAGGCTACTGATCTCTAAAGTTCTTGACATTTCACAAGGAAATTCCATCCCCAAGTGGAGCCACTACTAGGTTCCTATACCAATAGGACTCATAATTTTGAATGACTAAGGTTAAGCCCTGTAATATTGTACATACCTTTGCTTTTTGCAAATGTTTTCCATATTATAAAAAGGAAAAAAAAAGGTAAAGAGGGTATGTCCTAAAATAAAAATCAAAGGACAAAAGAATAAGAGAAGGTCAAAAGAAAATGAAAATATATGAACCCAAAAAGCAAAAAGACCATGAAAGTGTGCAAGTCAAAATGCCACTACTATTTACTTTTATGCATAATAATTATTGTGTGAAACTTGTTATTCATGCCACAATCCATTGTTATAGCTCTAACCCCACTTGTTATAGCTCTGATACCACTCGTTATGCTCTTAACCTGCAAGATGATACAAGAATACCAAATATGCGCAGAAATATACCCAGAACATAGAACAGTGAGAAATAATAGTAGGTATTTTATTATTCAAAGAGCAATGTTCACTTGCCTCTTCGAGGGGGCAACCTCCAATAGAGCAGAGCTCGATTACAAAATAAGACACGATGCTCCTCGTAGGGAGTCTCTATCCTTTATATATGACTCATACATGCAGTACCATGGAGAAATACCATGGTTCTTATTAATACCATCTATCTAATACTATGGCCCATTTGCAACTAACTGTGGTCCCGTCATTAATTATGGGTTAACCACTTACAATTATTAATATGGGCTTTATTGACTCTTTACTTAACTATAACTAAGACTCGATCCTACTACATAAATAAGGGGGTTAGGGTGGGACCATAACATGCCCTCCCCCTTAAGAATAGCCTTGTCCTCAAGGCTGAAGCTGCAGAAACTGTTGAAGAATAGTGGCTGGTTCCCAGGTTGCATCTTCCGGAGAGGCGTCTTTCCACTTGACGAGGACTTCCCTAATCATGTGGCCATGCAGGTGTCGTTCTCGTGTGTCTAGGACCTATTCAGGTTGAAGCCAAATTCACCCTTATTCATCCAATTCAGGTAGACTGGTTTGAATTCTACAATTGTTCCCAATCACCTTCTTGAGGCATGAGACATGGAAAACTGGATGGATTTTTGCAGTGGGTGGCAAAGCTAGCTTGTAGGCCACTTATCCAATGTGCTGAAGTACTCGATATGGTCCGTATAATTTTGGAGATAGTTTTTGACAACCCTTGTCTTTGAGTGATGTTTGCTTATATGGTTGCAGCCTCAAAAATACTTGATCCCCTTCTTGAAATTGGCGTTCTAAGAGATGTTGATCTACCTGTTGCTTCATGCGGTTTTGAGCTTGATGAAGATTCTCTCTAAGATGGGCAAGCATGGTTGTGCGGTTCTATACGATTTGATCCACTGTTTGCACCTTTGAGCACCCCTTGATATAAGAAGTAGGGGAAGGAGGGAGTTGACCATAAACTACTTCATAGGGACTCACTTTGGTGGTGGCATGATAGTTGGTGTTATACCACCATTCAGTTAGAGGTAACCAATGTACCTAAAGATGTTGCTTTTCTGAAGTGAAACACCTAAGGTAGGTTTCTAGACATTTGTTGACTACTTCAGTTTGACCATCAATTTGTGGATGATAGGAAGTACTACGTTTTAGTTGGGTACCTTGTAGCCTGAAGAGTTCCTACCAAAAATTACTGGTGAAGATCGGGTCACGATCAGACACAATATAAGTGGGCATGCCATGCAATTTGAAGATCTAATCCATGAAATATTCAACGACCAAAGTCGGTGTAAAAGGGTGGGGTAGGGTGCAAAAATGAGCATACATAGAAAGTCGGTCCACAACCACCATGATGACTGACTTATTTCCTGACTTTGGAAGACCTGTAATGAAATCCATAGAAACCTCTATCCATATTGATGCCGGGATGGGCAATGGGGGCAGACATTGCATTCTGCTACAAAAGTAAGAATGTCCTTTTTCATGCCTATCCAAAAAAATTATCTTCTAGTGTGAGCATACGTCTTCTGAAAACCTGAATGTCCTGCAGTGGGGGATGATTGCAAGTCCGCCAAAATGCGGCTTTTGAGGGTGGATGTTGGTAATATTACAACTCTGTCCTTGTAGCAAAGAATCTCATCCTACCACGAGTAGCCCTTGGTGGAATTTTGATCCGCCTGCAATTGAGTAATGAGTTGGGAGAGCCTGGGATGTGAAAGCCATTCCCTATGAGCCTCTTCCATCCATTCTGGAATGGGAAGGGAAATTGCAAGCAGGGTACTTTCCTCCTCAAATTGGCGAGATAATGCATCTACTACAATATTTTCACGCCCTTTCTTGTAAATGATCTCATAATCATATCCTAGCATTTTGGCGAGCCATTTATTTTCTTATGGTGAGGATACGCATTGCTCCAAAAAATATTTAAGATTGTTATGGTCTGTGCGGATTTGGAAATGTCGCCCCAATAAGTAAGGTCGCCAGGTATCTACTGCATGTAAGATGGCGATCATTTCCTTCTCATAGGTAAATTGTCCTATATTCTTCCCACTTAGTTGTTGTCTTGTGAAGGCCAAGGGTCGACCTTACTGCATTAAGACCGCCCCAATACCCGTACCGAAAGCATCACATTCAATGACAAAGGATTTGGTGAAGTTGGGTAGTGCTAAGACTGGAGTGGAACACATGGCATTTTTGAGAGCTGTAAAGGCCAGTTGTGCTTCATCATTCTAGAGGAATGAATTTTTCTTGAGGAGTTGAGTGAGGGGCTTCACAATGTGACCATAATTGTGAACAAATTTGTGATAGTATCCCATGAGACCCAAAAATCCTCTCAGGCTCTTCAAGGTCTTAGGTTGAGGCCAATCCTGTATTGCCTGGATATGGGGTCCACCCTGACACCTTAACGCCCCACAATGTGTCCCAAATACTAAACTTCTTCCATGCCAAAAGAACACTTGGACATCTTAACAAATAATTTATGGTTGCGGAGCAGTTGCAAGAGCAGATCTACATGCTGAAGATGTGCGGCCCAAGTGCGACTGTAGATGAGGATGTCATCGAAGAAAACAAGGCCAAATTTTCTAAGATATGGTTTGAGGAGGTGGTTCATAAGGCTTTGAAAAGTAGATGGGGCATTACAAAGACCAAATGGCATGACCAGTAACTCATAATAGCCTTCATGAGTTCTAAAAGAACTCTTTGGAATGTCCACTTCTTTCATGCGAATTTGGTGGTAGCCTAAGCGAAGATCCAGCTTAGTGAAGAATTGAGCCCCACTTAGTTCATCCAGCAAATCATCAACAACTGGGATGGGAAATTTATCTTTGACTGTCAACTTATTGAGGGCCCTGAAGTCTAGACACATATGCCATTCCCCATCTTTCTTGAGTACCATGACCACCGGTGATGAATAAGGACTAATGTTGGGATGAATGACGCCTGCTTCCAAAAGTTCCTTGATTATTTTTTCTATTTCATTCTTTTGGGCGAATGGATATCTATATGGGTGCACATTTGGTGGTTGGGCCCCTGGGACCAAAGTGATGCTATGATCATGTTCCCCTCTCAAGTGTGGAAGCTCATGAGGCTTGTCAAAGATTGGCAGATGGTTATTTAATATCTGTTGCATCTCAGGATGAATTGGAAGAGAATTGGGTTCAACAGCCTGGATGGCATTAAATTGAGCTATAATTCCATGATGTCCCTTTTTTAACAATTTTTCCATCCTATGTGAGCTGATGATAGAGGGAGCTCCCACTTGGAGTCTGCGAAGGGTATGTGTGTAGTCATTCTTCTTAAAGCTCATATATAAATCCTGGAAATCCATTGTGATTGGCCCAAGTGTGCGAAGCCATTCAGCACCGAGGACAATGTTGCACCCTCCCATGTGTATGGAAAACATGTTGGTCTTCAACTGATAATCACCCATTTGAAGTTTGACATTTTCACAGTGGCCGTCACATTTCATTGTTCCCCCATCCACAATTTGGACTTGGAAGTTAGAAACTGCTCATACAAAACAATGCAATTCTTTCGCGATTTTTTGAGGAATAAAATTATGTGCACTTCCACTATCAATTAGGACTACTACTGGGTGATGCTTAATAAAACCTCTGATTTTGAGAGTTTGAGGTGAAGAAATCCCTACCAAAGCATGCAGCAAAATAACTGGTTTGTTAGGGACATTGTCCTTCTGGTTGTCCACTTTTTCCTCCTCAAGTTCCTCAAGTGGTGGGGCTTCCTTCGATGAGTTGTGATCAGTGGCATCAATTTGAAAGAATTTGGGCTCCTTGCATTTATGACCGGGGGAGTATTTTTCATCACAATAGTAACATAATCCCTGCTTTCGTCTTTCTGCCATTTCTGCAGGTGACACCTTTTGAACCTTAAGTGTTTGAGTAGTACTGTGATCCTATGGGAGGCAACCCTTGGTGGTGAAATTTGGGCGATTGGATTGGGCCGCTAACGCACATTCAACTTTATGAGCTACCTTGCAAGGCTCCGACCATGTGGGAGGGTGGTGCAATCAGACGTGAGCTTGTATGGCCTCTTTAAGACCACTGATAAAACATTCCGTGTAGAACTCATATTGGAGACCCATAGTGCGTAAAGTTAAGGTTTCAAAGGCTGTAATATATTCATCCACTATGCTAATCTATCAGAACTTAGTGAGACGACCCAAAAAAGCAGATTCATGGTCAAAGCGCTCTATAAGAGCTTTTTTGAAGGTGTCCCAAGTCAAGGGATTTCCATTGCAACGTTGATGCCATTGCCATCTTTCGTTGTCCGAGTACATGCTCCCTACCATAAGCTGAGTCTCATTATCCAAGATGTAATTCAGACTGAAATACTACTCCATTTGTGCTACCCATGTTGCCGGGTTAGAACCATAAAATTTATGCATATCCAGCTTGGGTGGTCATGGACGGGATTGTTGGTGGGTTCCCCAGAGGTGAAGAGGGTGGCTAGACTCACCCTCATTGTGTTCGTTGCCAATATACACCTCCTCGGGGGATTTTTCCTTGCCCTTAGAGAGTGTGTTAGTTATTGTCGCCAGCTAGTCTTGGATTTCTTTCAAGGATTGTTCGAGTTTATTGATCTTCTCATTGGCCATAGCTTCAGCTCTAGTTTCTACCATGCACTGATCCGATGTACTTGAAATTTGGGACCGCCTAAATTTTTTTGGCACTACAATTGAATGGTATCCTCTTGCTCATCTCATCGTCCTGATTCTTATGGGCTAAGTCACCAATAAGTGCTCCAGGGGGTCTAAGACTTGCCATTATATATATATATATATATATATATATATATATATATATATATATATATATATATATATATATATATATATATATATATATATATATATATATATTATGAAAACTCCTAACGAATTTTTACTCCTTGCTTAGGAATACTGCAGTCAACAAATCTCCGAAATGTCAATGCTGCCAAAAGTCCTGCGAAAATTACGCCCAGGTATAGGAACCCACACAACTACTCAAATCTGGATGGCAGATATGATGGATCTAAGAGATTTGAATGGCTGATCGGAGAGGCAGAATATATTTCTGCTACGCATCTGATGGATCTAATAGATCTGAATGGCTTTCTAATAAATCTAAATGGCGGGACTAATTGTTGCTGCTGCTGTAAAACCCCCACTTGTGAGATCTGATCTAGCAGAGATTATGCGTGATCCAGAGATAGAGAAGGGAACTATGGTCTCGAGGAGTGTCAGGTGCTATAGATCACAATATACATAAGGGTTTGACAATAGTACTTGGCCCAATGTTTCAGGGCACTAACTAAGGAGGAACAACTATACCCTTAGCCGTACAACCCAACTACCCTATCGTATAGGCAAGTAATCTCTCCGAGTACTGTTCTCAATGTACTATAGCAGCAAGATGGCCGATGGTTTATCTATGGCGAGGTTTCGAAGGAGCTAGGGGGCTTTCGATATACCCAAAGGGTACTTGGAAGACAGTTCGTGCATGGTTCTGTCTAATGTGCTACTACTCGAAGGGGTACCCACAGGGGTTACAAGGGAGTCCAACAAGCGTGACCACCTCTTTTATTTCCTGCTTGCATGCCTCCCCAAATCTGTAGGTTTATGCACTCAACGACAGATCTCATGGTTTAAAGACTTCGAAACACGTCTCTAGCCAAAAAAAAAATTGCTAAGAAATGGAGATCCCACCATCCCTGGAAAGCGCTCTGATACCAATTGTTATAGCTCTAACCCCACTTGTTATAGCTCTGATACGACTTGTTATGCTCTTAACCCACAAGACAATACAAGAATACCAAATATACATAGAAATATACCCAGAACATAGAACAGTGAGAAATAACAGCAGGTATTTTATTATTCAGAGAGCGACGTTCACTTGCCTCTTCGAGGGGGCAACCTCCAATAGAGCAGAGCTCGATTACAAAATAAGGCATGATCTCCTCGTAGGGAGTCTCTATCCTTTATATATGACTCATTCATGCAATACCATGGAGCAATACCATGGTCCTTATTAATACCATCTATCTAATACTATGGCCCATTTGCAACTAACTGTGGTCCCGTTATTAATTGCTAGTTAGCCACTTACAATTATTAATATGGGCTTTATTGACTCTTTACTTAACTATAACTATGACTCGATCCTACTACATAAATAAGGGGGTTAGGGTGGGACCCTAACATCCATGGTAATCAAACTATTTAATCTTGGTTATTCCATGATTTGAATTTTATGTTTATACATTAGAGAATAAAATTTGACCAAAGATTTTAATCTTGGCAGATCATAGTTAGGTAGAGAAAATAAAAGGAGCTCATAGCTTAATCTGAGCCCTTGAATGATATAAGGTTAGAATTATATAGTTTTCTTTATGAAAGAAAAATAGATGAATAAGGGTTTGCTAGCCTAAATGCACCCAAATAAATGAAGAAAATATGTTGGAGGTAAGAAATGGGTAAGTAGAACAAAGGTTGTTGAACTACAAAGTTACTTGGATCAAAGCACATACATCATGCTTAGAGACATATTTCAACATGTATGGTCAACTATGAAGGCAAAGAAAAAGGTTTACAAGTTCATGTGATTAACTCCCCCCCCCCCATTCACTTTTTCCCTTTACTTACTAATTTCCTATCAACAAACAAGTTCTAAGTACTTTAAAAACCTACAAGTCAAAGAGGCTTAGAGCATTTCTATGACTTTTGGAGGGACCAGACCCTCGACTTAATGACTTATGGAATCAAGTGCTTGAATCCCCTTCGCAAAAGCATTCCCCCTTCATAAAAACCATTTCCACTCATTACCCTAAGAAAACCCCTTTTCCTATGGTTAAAACACCTTTTTACCTAGGAAAATTGAATACCCCCCATATAAATCCCTTTTGCACAAAAAACCCACAAAAAAGCCTTTTTCGTAAGTATAAAGCTAAGTGTGCCAATACTTACACTTTACCCATTTTACTTAAAAAAACCTCCACCCGCTCTTTTCATATTAATTATTAACATTATTATACAACCCCGATATAACCCTTTTCCTGTATATAACTAAATCCCTATATAAAATATCCCAACCCCTAGTTTTGATAAAAACTAATAGAAATCACCTCTATACCGCCACAACTTTACTTAGTTTACCTAATACCAGTAAAACTAAGTTGATCCTGCAATCAAAACTCACTTGACTCCCTAATCCCTCATTAAGCCCAGCCCGATCACTTTAAAACTGCGATTAAAGCCTAAGCTAATCCCAACCCACTATGATTAAACCCTTGGGGCCCCCCCAACTCCGGTTCATTCCCTTCACGCAGCTCTTCCGCCCAACTATCGTCTGATCCCAATCCCACAGATCCAATGGCCCAAAGCCATATCGACCATGCCCGATGGACTTCCTTTACCCGCCTAATAAGGTTTTTTTCCCCTGACCCCCAGTGGCTATGTGTCACTCTCTAACACACATCGGGTGACCCCTACAAAAAACCGCCCATGCCACTAAAGCGGTACGACGACTCTTAACACCGACTCCCCACTGATCCAATAAACTGCTTGTCCTCCATAAATATGAACTTCACGCCATATTTGAAAATTTTCCTGTTAAAGTTTTAAACTCTGAGAACCCATGTTTTGTCACCTTTAGCCAGTTTTACAATGTAAACCCATAGAACCCTCATCGCCACCCTTGAACATCTGCGATGCGATTTCACCTCCGTGTATGTCTAAAACACTACCTCGAGACATTTTCCAGGAATCCCATTACAAATAAAGCTATCAATCACCTTCCATAGCAGACCAGAGCTTTCTTAGTTATTGTTGAATTTTACAGAGAAAAGCCAGAGCTTGGATAAATAGTTGCGATAGTAGTCACAGAACTTGTTTACTCCAAGACTCAACCAAGAAACCTATTAAAAGCATAAATTCAAATGAAGAAGACCAGTAAACAAGTAATAGAAGATGAAGATCATTACACACAAAGTCGAGAAGAAGAAAGTTATACAAAGCAGTGACAGTCAAAACAAAGGAAACAGACCAGAGGTGCAGTTAGAAGACAACAAATGAAACACACTGAGACTTGATCAAAATCCCCTTCCCGATGCTAATACACATAAAAAACATAAGAATTTACCATTGAAATACACAGTAAAAGGTTAAATTGTTGCAGTAAAAGGAAGAAACACAGAAAGGATAAAGATAGGTCATCAAAGTGAAAGTGTGTCAGTGACAGAGAGTATTAGATGAAAGACACAAGTAACTAAAGCTTCCAGTGAGATGATTCAAACAGCCAGAGCATAAAGAGCTAAAACAAACCATAATAGCCAGTAATACCACAATAAAAGGGATAACATGAAAGTAGTTCATTAGCTAACTCTATCTTCCTGCGAGAAGATATTTGTATTTCCTAGATTAAATCTCAAAGTTAGTTTGAGATATTTGTAATAACACCTTAGTATAAATACTTCGTAATTTTAAGTATGTAGGTGGATTCTTAGACATTTCTATAGACTTCTTGATTGAAAAGCTGTAAAAGCTATTGGAGCATTGACTGAGCCAACAAACTAGATTGATGAATAAAGACAAGATATTTCAAAGGATTCATGTGCAGAGCGAAGTGTAGACAAGTATTTTCTCACGTTGTTGTTATCTCTTAAAGTTTTTCATACTATTATCTGAAATCTAAACGCCATAACTGGAAGTATTATATCATAATTTGTTTAATTACACTCTGCTATAACAGTTAGGAAAATATATGTTTTCTACAGATAATCTAAGTTAAGGAATTCTTAATTGCTCCTTAGTTTAGGTTGTTTCTTTTAATCTATAGCAAAGGATTCTTAATTGCCCTTTGTTTCCAATTACCCCCTTGTTCCTCGTTTCAATCTCAATCTAATAATTCTTAATTTCTCTCTCACCCTGGTTAAAACCTTCTCCATCCCTCTGGCCTAAAGACCTGCATTCTATTCTGCTATCTTGCCCTTTGAACATTCCCTTTAGTGAGTTGATCTAGTTTTGTTGCCTTTCTTTTGACTCCATATGCCCAATGGTCTAGAGACATCATTCTATCCATCTGTTTCAAGAACCCCACCACCAAATCTTCAATACAAATCAAAAACCCCCTAAACCTTAAGAACTAGCCTAATATCCCTGCAAAATAAAGCTAAATCCTATAGAGCGAGCCCTCTCTGGACTTAGGTTGGCTAGAGCCTAAGCCTAAAAGTTGGTTTGTGGTTACCTCGGTCATTTTCTTTCTTCTAATAACTTCTACAGAAAATTCTGAGTGATAACACATTGCATATGCAATGGGAGTATTGAGCAGGTTTATGTCAAAACTAGGGAAGGAGCATTGGACAACAGTGAAGCTGGTTTTCAGGTATATGCATGGCACTAGTGATTATGGTTTGTGCTACCAAGGAAGACCAGGATTGGACATAGTTTTGGATATCTATGGCCTTGTTGATGAAGACTAGGCTAGAGACTGGATCCAATAAGATCTACAAGTGGGTATGTGTTTAACCTATTTGGAGGTGCAATCAGTTGGATGAGTAAGAAAAAATGTGTAGTGGCACTATCAACTATAGAGGCAGAGTACATGGCAACCACTCATGCAAGAAAAGAGGCAGTTTGGTTGTAGATATTGTGCTCAAGTAGGGGTTAGTACAGGGAGATATAAGGATAGACTGTGATAGCCAAAGCGTAATTTTATTTGTAATGAACCCTGCTTACCATTCAAAGACAAAGCACATTGATGTTTAGTATCACTTTGTGAAGGATATGATAGAAGAAGAAAAGATGTTGCTGGTAAAGGTGGATACTTTGAACAATATTGTAGATGCATTGAAAAAATATGTGAGCTCTAAGAAGTTCTCTTAGTGTAGAGAAAGAATGGGCATTGCAGGGCTAGATAAATCACTAAACTCTCCTGTGGCCCCCTATGGAAAGAAAACAACAAGTGGGAGAATGTTGGGTTGTGTTATATTCTTTCCACGAATAGCGACCCTAGTAAACTGAGGGGTTAGATGGGGCATGGAGCCCCCTCTACAGGGTCCAGGGTAGCGCCCTAGGGAAAAATTGTTTTGGACCCTATATTAGGTGGGTAGACCTACCTATGGTTTTGTGCATGGTTTTTCGCACATGGTTTTGGGCGCGATAGTTTTCGATAGGATTGGATTCTTCGGCATGTATATATATGTATTGTAACATTGAAAGCAACATAATGAAAAATCAATTTGGTAGTCCCGGTTTTTGGATCTAGGGGAAAATCTCTATGTATATTTGTTTTATGTGTTATGCTCTCACCATTGTTTATTTTCTGGTTTTTAGAATTCGTGTGCAGGTAATTTTTTTACAGGGTTAAAACCTACAATGGTTTTCCATGAATAACTTATCCTCCTGCACCACCTCCACCTTCATCTCCACAACATACACTTTCACCCACACCACCACCACCTCCCCCACCATTCAATATGTCAAATGCCATGAATTTGCCCATTTTCAAGGGCTTGGGAAGTGAGGATGTAGATAAGTTTTGGTTCATTATGAAGGCTATATGGAGAGCAAAAAATATTACAGATGATCATATAAAGAAGGTGCAATTGGTTACTACTCTACAATATCGCACATTGACATGGTACATTAAGTACTACACTGATAACCCATTGGCATCGTTAGCCGACACTCAGACTGCTATGAATAAGGAATTCAGTAGGGGCAAGTATGAATCACAACCAATCATTGGATTCAAGGAAATCATGATGAGGCCTAGAAAAACACCCTAAGAGCTAGATCAAAGACTGAAGTGATAGATCTGCGAGGCTAACATGAATCTCACAGATAGTCAACACCAGGAATGGTTTGTAGCCTCGCTCTTGCCCCAGCTAAGGGTTACTTTATCGTAGCAAAAGATAGGGACACAAGCAGAAGCACTAGAAATTTGGATGAGATTACATGAAATGCCTATTCAAGATGATGCTTTGGGAGTTCAGCAGATTCATGCGGAGTTGCAGAACCTCTACTTGGAGTTGCAAATCTTGAAGAAGGAGAGTGCTGCTCGACCGGAGGTGCGCAAAGAAGTTTGGTGCCTAAAATGTAAAAGCTAGGGGCATGATAAAGATAACTACCCTATTTTTGTGAATTATATTACAGGGGGAAGGCTAATGTCCCCGAGGCAACAGGCTACTGTAGGACCAAGTACAGGGTCCTTGCTATCTGTCAGGTAGCTGGAAATCATGTAACGAACAATTGTCACTTACTGCAAAAATTTATACTGATGCCATAATAGTTATTTTGTGATTTTTGTAAGCCGGTGGGCCACAATGAGCGTAACTGTTATAGCTATGAATTGATGATGGAAAGAATGCTTGCGTATCAAATGGAAACAGAAACTCGACCCTCGGATCAAGGCACTGGGGGAGTGTGTGGAGGATATCAGGGGTGCGAGTGAGGCCAAGGATGAGGAGGACCTAGTAGAGGTCGAGGACAAGTTATTTCCTATAATTGCGAGTGCTAGGACACTACGCACGAGAGTGTACTAGAAAAACACAACCATCATGCTGTTATTGTACTCAATTTAACCACGTGATAAAAGAATGCCCTATACTTATAGCTAAGATGCAGGAGAAGAAGGCATCACCTTAGCAGCCTACCTAGAATTTACAGATGATGAGGGCCAAGCCACATGAAGAGGATCCCAATGTAAATATTGTGCTATGAAGCGGAATGATGATTTGTGATGATAAAGGGAAACAACCTTAAGAAAGTGAATGGGTCTGCAAGGCTCCAAAAAAAAAAGTTGGGTTTGACCTAGAGTGTGTGAAGGAAACATTCATGGAAGCAAAGAAAAGATTCACTAAGGCATCTAAACAATGTAAACTCTGAAATGAGAACTAATATGATTACCCGTTTCATAGAGATAGCAAAAAAGTGACCCGATTTTGAAGAGGGGCGATGTAGAATACACATATTTTCTTAGCATAGTTTTTGGCGCTTTAATTTTTTTTATGTATATTACGTTTTAGAATGTTAGTGATTTTCATGTTGATTTAAAAAAGTCTTGATTCTACATTGGGCCCTTTTTTAAAAGACCTATTTTTTGACTTTAAATTTTCTAATGTATGAAATGTAAATAATTATTTTCTAGATTTAACAATTTTTGAAGTGGTCTTCTTCTTCATATTTTCTTGTTTTTATTTCAATTTTTTTTTAGTAGTGAGGTTTTTATTGTTTTCCATATTTGAAGAAGAAGGTCGATATTTTAAATTTTCGATATTCTACATATTTATACATCGTTAATTAATTTTTCAATGCATATGAAATAATTGTCTCTAAAAAATAATAGTTTTTAACAATTGACATAAAAATAACCATTTTCAACATAAATATAACTAAAAAATTACACATTTTGATAATTTTTTGCTAGAAATGACATGTCAAAATCACAATTTTTATAGGAAAAATTTAACAAAAATGGTTAAATTATATTTTTTTTATGAATTTCATGTCAAAAAAATAATAATAATCATAGTTTTTTCAAAAAATAATTATTAACATAAAAATTAATGCGAAGACCACATAATACAAATATTTATCACATAACAACATTAATTGAATGCTTATTCTTCCCATATAATGGCATAGTCATAACATTGCAAGTATAACTAATTAATAGTTACAAAAAATGAGCTTAATTTCCAAGCATAGCTTAAATTTAATCAACAATATCACGTAATCCAAACTCTTCATCCTCTAAAGTTTCATCATTGTCTTCTTCCACAATATTTTCTGCTTCATTTTGCTCATTTTCCTCTTCTAATGGATCTTTGATGTCTGCGAATCTCCCAATGTATGCCTTTCCAATCATTCCATGTAATGGTGGTTGAGGTTCCTTTGCCTTTTTTGCCATATGTGATTCACTAAAATCCCCTTTCTTCAGCCCAATTTCTTGCATTGCATCTAGAAGAAATTGAAGAGCATTAATTATTTGTTGAATAAAATTGCACTATATTGGATCTTTTTCAATGGCAATGCAATTTCTTCCTTTTTGTAGGCAACATGCTAGTGTTGCACCTAATTATCAAGCACAAAAGAAATAATGAAGTAAATTAGTATAATGACATATAAATTAAGAAAGAAAATATTGAAATTCAATTCCATATAATAAAATTCACCTAAGCCAGAAAATAAATCCAGAAACCAATCTCCTTCATTTGAACACATGTCTATAAGATAGTTAATCAATAACTGTGGTTTCTTATAAATGTTAACTATCTCTCCTTTTGATTCTTTGTCTTCATATGTTAGTTTTCTCATAACAACATGATAAGCCACTACTTAGCAATGACTCTTTCCATCTACCCGATTAAAAATCATAGACATATAGCTATAATCTTTTGCCCAACTATCAATATGAATGAACTCACAATCATTTATAAATCATTGATCTTCACAGTTAAGAAGATTTGACTTTTGCCTATAACATGAAATAGTAAAAGTTCTATTAACTTGTACATAAATGAATTTTTTAACATTAATGAAATATACATTTTCAACGTCTTACCATGTAAGCTGCATCCTTTAGTTTGTTTTCCCCTTAAATCTTGACAATAACATTTCCAATTGTGTGCCTGAATTAATTGTCACAAATCTCCATAATGGTGATGATGTGACTTCTATAAATCCCGCAACAACTTTACTAACAACTTGATAAGTATAAGGGTCACTATCATACTCAATGTTTGGGATATTGAAACCATGGGAAATATCTACAATAACTATAGTATAATCCCTTTTAGGTATGAGTTTAGCAATGTTTTCACAGTCACCTTGTATTACCTAATATTGAATAGTGTCAAGCCCATTCGAAATGAAATGAGTAAGAGTTGGATCAAGTTCCAGAACCTTTATTGAAAAAATTAAGATCGAAAGACGTTGCTTCTTCAGTCTTTCGATCTTAATTTTTTCAATAAAGGTTCTGGAACTTTTGGTGCTCGATTTGCATCCTTCCTCATCTTTAATAAAATAAATAAATATATGTATAAGTTATAAAATCAAAATAGTATACGAATGAATAAAAATAAATGTATAAATCAACATACCTTTTTAAATGCAAGAAAAAAAAAAAATAGTGTTGATGTAGAACTTGAATCTGGATAGTTGCGTACAACATCATCCCAACTATCTTCATTCCACAATTTAACCATTTGTTCTTGTATTTTCATGTAAACTTTGCGAAATCATAGATAAAGTAAAAAAAGTTAATACAATGATATGTATAACAAATACTACCAAGAAGAATATGTTATATTTAAAAGAAAATTATAATCTAGAAAGAAGTAAAAATAATTCAACAAGCTTACTTTTGAAATTCCTCAGACATTTCCTCCAATGATAATTCCCCTGACCTCACGTGAGATAATATTTCTTTGACAAGTTTTTCATCCTCCACTCCTTGCAATGCTCTCCAAGGTGTGTTAACGGGAAAAGTGTCTATTCAGAACGACCCTATCCCACTAAGGTGTGACAGTGACCTTAGAAACAAACAGAGAAAACTACTTTCGTATTCTTCTTTATGAACTATAAACGAAGAGGAATAGGATGAACCAACCTGTGTCTTGCGCTAGTCCTTTGATCCAATCTCTCTCCTCTTTGACAGCTTCCAGCTACCTGCTCCCTTACTTGCCCAGCTTCACCAAGTTTCCTGTAAGATCACAGAAGAAAAAAACTACACAAAGACATGGATTTATATTCATAAATAGCTTAGGATCATATTTAAGCTAAACATACAAATGTAACAAACATCAATGATACACAAGCATGTAGGAGAAACTCAAATAGTTTTATTGATATAGCAAGAAGATCCAGGAGGAGTTACAACCGATGATTCCTGATCCAGCATCAACCTCCCAGCAAAGGAGTCCCCTCTTCACCTCCAACAAAGCATAAGTCACCCAATACTCTGATATCTATCTCAAAACCAACAGCAATTCTCTGCAATGTATAAAATTCCAGCCTCTGGATCTCTGGGATGAGGGATCCATATATAGATGTATGTAAAGAGGATGAGTCAGCTTATGATCTGACTAGTGGCTTCTCTCTGTCAGTTCTTGCTTCCACTTGGAGACTGGGAGCCTCTTACTCATCCTTGGTCGAACTCAGTGAGGCAAGTGTCATTGGGGAAGATTCTGGAAGCTTCCATTGTCTGTCCACCTCGCGGAATGATATTGCCATTTGTCATTTCCCGCTCAATGCACCCTGGTAGTGCATTTAGGTGCGTTG
Source organism: Pinus tabuliformis (assembly GCA_031772625.1). NCBI lineage: Eukaryota > Viridiplantae > Streptophyta > Pinopsida > Pinales > Pinaceae > Pinus > Pinus tabuliformis. The sequence goes on from CM062812.1 coordinate 167,953,852, forward strand.
CAACGCACCTAGCTAGTGTACTTGGGTGCTATGCAACGCAGCTAGCTAGTGGAGCAGCTGAAATGATCCTGATTTGACTGATTTTGAGCAGTTTCTGGTGGAGAACTTCTGGGAGAAGCTGTAATTTGTTGACCTTGTTCCTTTAGGGGCCGGAACAACACTTTTAGGGACTTAGGATCCCTTGGTTTATGGACATTTCATGCTTAGAGTTGTAAGGCACAAAAATGTCTATAACAGTTGCCCCCTAAAGTATGAGGCCGTTTATCAGGTGAAATGCTTTATTAGGAGGATCTGAAGTTCTTTCAATGCTGGGAGGAGACCTGTAATTAGATACAATACAATACATTATCTTCATACTGTTTTCATGATCTAGCTGAGGCGGGCATTCCCATGCTCAGCTTTATAAATTCATTTTCATGTACATAGGACAGACAATCGTCTGATGGTAGACTGATGATTCTGATAGAGCCATCATCCTTTTGGTAGGATGATTATCTGTGCTGTAGTGCTGTACATTTCAATGTCTTTATCCTCCTGAATATATATCGCAGCCCGGATGGATGAAACTAGATCCGGGGTCTTCAATCTCGTCCGATCTTCACTCGAAGTACAAGTCGATCCATGTGAGAAATGTTTTGAAGTCGAACATGGAAAGACATCGCTTGATTACCAGTCAATGATGTAAACTGTTAACAAGCGCGAGAGGAATCACCGATAATGATGATGACCCTCAAGGTACTGTAGTACAATTCACGTGGTGTGAATAAAGGATTTGGCATCAAACACCACGCAAAATCTTTCGGTCGAAGGTCATTGATGTATACCTGTCGTCGGAAGTGAGAAACTTGCCATTGAGGCATGCAAGCTTCAAAGTACTGAATGGGGTGTTACTAGATCAACTTCTTGGATAATGAGCTGGTGTCGACAAGAAGCGATCTGTCAAAGGAGGGCCTTAATGAATCCCACATCAATGACACAGAATAGAGCAAATGATTTTGATGGAGGTGAAAACGATCTGATGATATATGGTTCAGGATGGCGGTCATGAAAGAATGAAGTATAATGTATGGTAGTGGATGGGACACGGGTGACTTCTCTGGATGACTTCTCTTGAACATGTCGGCGACACTTTTGTGATGGATTGGTAGCATTTACCCCAAATGTGGATGGTATGGCGTGACCATGGTGATGTGACCGGTGAATGAAACAACCCAACCCGACTCAGGCACGAAGTGGAAGTGTCATGTTCAAGAGCGACTTGCTACCAATAAAGATTCTTAGAGTTTTCTTCCCAATTTTTCCCCAGTCATTGCTGACCAGTACCTCTTTATTTTTGTCAAGCTTGAGGAGGATAACATATGCTTGTTCTATAATTTTCCCTTCGGGCAAACCCATCGCTATGTTTTAACGAGCCTAGTGATAGTGAAACTCGTTCTCGTCTAAAGACAAGTTTGTCGCTATTAATCTTTTTAACGAGTTTAACGACAAAGATAACTCGGTCCTTTTCATTTTTAGAGAGTCTAAAAAGGTATGTAAAGGTAACTCCAAAATTCATTTTTCGTCATCTAATCCCTTAAGTCAGAAAAAGTATAAAACAATACAGAAGTGATGAATTTTCGATATTTTTAATGAGCCGAACAAAACAAGCGCTCGATCTTTTTGTGTAATAATCCCTCAGGTCCAAAAAGATTAAAATCTAGAGGAGGGATAGCACTTCCGGTCGCTTTAACGAGTTGGAAGGCCAAAACTCGGCAATCTTTTCATATTTTACGAGTCAGTTGAAAAGAGCTTAAAGAAGACTCGTCTTTTGAGGAACGAGTGATAAAAAGGGTAGCAGCTGATTCCAGGTAAGGCTTGGAATTTTCCAATCACGGCAGTGTCACAAGGATGGCTAGTGAAATCACTCTTCACAGCTGTTCCTCAAAATGGGTAAACAATCAAATGGAGGTGAATGATCGGCCAATGAAAAGTGGAGGTGACGGTGCAAACACGACCAAGGCTTTAATGGCTGAAATGTTACATTCACGGTGGTTATTTACCGGGGAATAGTTCATTTTTTAATGAGCTTAAACGCGGGTGGAAACATTTGCTCATATCTTATGTTTATTTTTTAACAAGCTTGAACTATGCGCTAAAACTGCTCGATTAATCCAGTCATATGCTAAGAATGTCTCATATAAAAACGACAATTTTTAGATTTCTGCCCCACATCCTTTCTTTATGCAAGGTAGGTGACGACTAATCCTACGAGTTTAAAGGGTTAGAGGTCCTAAAAATTTAAAAAATAAATAGCCGCCCCTCGCTTGCACTCCAAAAGGTTTGCATGCCCCCAGGTATAAAATATGGTTTCAAGATTACCCCTCAATTTGCAGATAAAACATTTGTTCTATCAGGAAAGGCCTACCTCTTACAGGTTACCCAAAGATTGTTCTATTCGCGGTGCAAACAAAACACTTCTTCGGCTGTGTCTACCGAGATAAACAAAGGTGAGTGACGACGTCTGCCAACTCACATAACTTTGACAAGAGAATCTTATTCTAGAATAACCCCTCTTCCACCGACGGACGGGGTACAGACTAGTCATATTCTCCCACGGAAACCTACCCTATACCCAAAGTTTTCCTGCCGAAGCAGACCAGGACGCATGCCCCCTGGGTTTCAGTCATATCCCTCCGAATTACTCGCACTCATCGGGAGGACGGACTGGGGATTGAGACATTTCTTGCATGAAGAGACCATTTAGAGATGGTATATGACTATTTGCTATGCGTGATCTGGGAAATGAAAGCTGGTCCACGAGCTTGACCACTCTTCCTTCATGCGGAAAACACATTACTCTAAAGAGTGAGGAGACGATGGCTCCCATGCAATAAATATAGTCTCGTCCAAGGAGTAGATTATAATCCAAGGGTCCTTGAACTACCATTACGTTCATTTGAACTGTCTTCCTTCTCAATGTTATGGGAACATCAGGAAGGATCCCTAAAGGTCGACTGGTTCCTTTATCAAAGCCTGTCAGATTTCTCATCTCAGGCAACAACGATGGCGAACCAAGCGCTTTCCAAGCAATAGAGGAAAGGATACTCACAGAAGCCCCCTCATCTATGACGGTACCAGCCATGACCATTCTATATATTTGAACGATAATTCAGAATGGTATGCTTGCTGTTAAACGAGGTCTGCCTAGTTGATTCCAGTCAAAGGAGACAACTAGGTTGCTTGGAGGTGGGACCGAGTAGACGGTCGAGTATGGCTCTGACGAACTTCCCTCCTGCGGTAAGAGAATGGGTAGATTGCCCCCGTGTTCGTCGGAGTCTGTGTTGATGAAGAGAATTTGGACGGTGTCATCCTTGTTCTCTTCAGTGACTGTATCATCCGAAGATAAAACCTCTGAAGGCAAGACCGAGTCAACTGCCGCCTCGACCTTTTGACTTTTGTCTGGTATGGATTCAGATGGTTTATCTTCAATGATAGGTGCTTCAGTCGACCACTTGAGCGGGCCAGCTGGATTCTCAACTAGCGACGAACTTGGCAAGAGTTTTTTATATCTAGGAGGAAGTAATAACGGTGAAACCGGACGATCATCCAAAACTCTTTTTGCTTCGTCTAAGAAGGGACAACGGTGGACGGCATGATTGCCTTCGCACAGTTTACAAGGAAATCTAGCTTTCCCTTTTTGTCCTGGGGCTTCAATTTCGCTAGTTGACGGTGTGCTTTCAACATGATCATCAGAGGTTGATGACACCGGATTGTGCAAACGAGGAGACCAGTCCCTTAGTATCCGAGGGATGCAAGGACAATCTCTGTGAAAGTGGTCTCCTTTGCAAATGACACATGGCGATTTAGGTCTGGTCGGTGCAGTGTGTGGATTTTCGTTAGACGACACTCGTTTTCCCCCATTCGCCTTTGGCTCCTTCTTCTTCTTCTCTTTCTTCGTCTTCTCCTTCTTCTCCTTAGGAACTTGACTTTTGGCTTTGCCAGCCCCATCAAGCGAAGAGGAAGGAGGAGAGGAAGAATTAGAGGAAGTAGAAGGTTGGTGGGCAACTCTGGACTCGTCTAATTGCTGATTCGATTGTTCAGGAATGGTGGTGTTCTGAATGACATTGGTTGAGAAGAGCCATACTGGCAAGCCAATTGTCAGTCCTGGAAGCGACAATGTGGCCATATGGGGTGCACCAACATCTCCCCAAGAGGAGAAGGGACTAGGATTTCCACCAAGGGGAATTCCTTGGTTGGTAGACTCCATTTTCTCAACCTAAGATCAACATAGGAAAAGGGTATGAATATTCCGTTTAAAATAAATTTTTAGACGCTTTGACACAACTTGTTTTTTCAATTTTTAAGAGTCGAGAAAAAACAAAAGATGACTCTAGTCTCCTTCGATTTTTAATGAGCCTGAAGTGACAAGTGCTCAGATGGACCTTTTCCGTTAAGGAGTCTGAAAAGGAACGAAAGGGACTGCTCTAGAGATCTAGGTAGAGGGAGTACCAAACCGATCGCAAAACTGTAGAATACTTTTTACGGTACGGAAGTCAATCTTCCTGAATGCTGTGTTCGGTGCATTGCGATCAGTAGGGCGGCCGACACGGCTGCCTATGGATAAAAGGATTTAAGCCTATAGGGGTCTCCCAATATATACTCGACGGTACGTGGGAGCACAAGTCCGTACTGGCACTTATCGTCTCAAAGTGGAGGAATCACCCAACCATCAGTGAGGACAACAGTTACCAGGCTTTACGACGCCGGAATACGTCTCTAGCCTAGACCTCTAAATGTTGTGCGTTAAGTTCCAAAGCGTTGTTAGATTCATTCAATTTATTTTAAGTTGATCTTTCTTATGAAGTTTGCCTTTTGGGTTCACCACGAGATGTAGATGTAATCCCTAAAATGCAATCTAAAGATGATAAGCAAAACTTTTATCTCTTTTCAGCAATGAAAATCCTAGCTACAAGGGGAAAAGAAAGACACAATCTTTTCTCAAAGAGCAAAGAGCACACTGTAAATGCACTTTTCCTAAATCAAGCCAAACAGACTGTCAATATGCAAATGCACATGTGCATGTATTTGTTTTTCACTTTCTTAATATTGATGCCTAAAAAGAAAGTTGATGTACAAATTTGAATTTTCTTTCAAGTGAGAAACACAAACAAGCTTCTTTTCGAAATCAAAAGGTAGAGATGATTACGACACTTTATGATTTTGAAATAAATACTCGCTTCGACACTATAAAGTCACAAATTCAAACCAAAGGCAAAAGTAAAAGCATAATCGACTGTCAACAGCAAATAAACTTTCTCCTATGATCAAAATCGACACTTACGACAGATCTAAATCAAAGGATGACAGTATGACTATTCTACTTTTTCAATGGAAAACTATAAATGATGTAAAAAACACACAAAAACATCTACAGTCTTTTTGTACAAAGGAGGTGGAATTAAGGCAAAGAAAAGGGGTTTTTAAACAGACACATACACTGATCAGAGGCTGCAAAAATCAGAGACAAAACTGAAAAAATGAAGCAAAGAACCTTAGCTGCACAAGGCTAGGCTGATCAGCGCACCTGTTACACAGAGAAACTGGATTGCAGCGCAGGTAGCCCTCTCGGGAACTGTGTTGAAATGTAGAATCTCTTCACAGAGCCTGCGCTGGGGCAGAAACGAGAATTCTATCCGGGTTCTGGGTCATTGTTTGCAATCTAATCTATGGTTTTTGGCCAAGTAAAAGCAATCAGCAATGCACAATCAGAGGGTAGATTTAAAAGAGGTCTAAGATCTGTCACAAAGGGCAATCAGATCATTTGTGAATCAGTTGTTCAAATTATAAACAGATCCAGTGAATGGATTGAAGTAGCAAATGTCTATTTTGCATTTGTTAATGGCAAATGCAATTTGATTGTTACTTCTATGTTTATGAAACAAACAACAAGAGAAACACAAACAAACTAATTAGACACGTTCCCCAGCGGAGTCGCCATTTTGTCAACGGGAAAAGTGTCTATTCAGAATGACCCTATCCCACTAAGGTGTGACAGTGACCTTAGAAACAAACAGAGAAAACTACTTTCGTATTCTTCTTTATGAACTATAAACGAAGAGGAATAGGATGAACCAACCTGTGTCTTGCGCTAGTCCTTTGATCCAATCTCTCTCCTCTTTGACAGCTTCCAGCTACCTGCTCCCTTACTTGCCCAGCTTCACCAAGTTCCTGTAAGATCACAGAAGAATAAAACTACACAAAGACATGGATTTATATTCATAAATAGCTTAGGATCAGATTTAAGCTAAACATACAAATGTAGCAAACATCAATGATACACAAGCATGTAGGAGAAACTCAAATAGTTTTATTGATATAGCAAGAAGATCCAGGAGGAGTTACAACCGATGATTCCTGATCCAGCATCAACCTCCCATTAAAGGAGTCCCCTCTTCACCTCCAACAAAGCATAAGTCACCCAATACTCTGATATCTATCTCAAAACCAACAGCAATTCTCTGCAATGTAAAAAATTCTAGCCTCTGGATCTCTGGGATGAGGGATCCATATATAGATGTACGCAAAGAGGATGAGTCATCTTATGATCTGACTAGTGGCTTCTCTCTGTCAGTTCTTGCTTCCACTTCGAGACTGAGAGCCTCTTACTCATCCTTGGTCGAACTCAGTTAGGAAAGTGTCATTGGGGAAGATTCTGGAAGCTTCCATTGTCTGTCCACCTCGCAGAATGATACTGCCATTTGTTATTTCCCGCTCAACGCACCCTGGTAGTGCATTTAGGTGCGTTGCAACGCACCTAGCTAGTGTACTTGGGTGCTATGCAACGCAGCTAGCTAGTGGAGCAACTGAAATGATCCTGATTTGACTGATTCTGAGCAGTTTCTGGTGGAGAACTTCTGGGAGAAGCTGTAATTTGTTGACCTTGTTCCTTTAGGGGCCGGAACAACACTTTTAGGGACTTAGGATCCCTTGGTTTATGGAAATTTCATGCTGAGAGCTGTAAGGCACAAAAATGTCTATAACAAGGTGTGATAGCCATATCTTCTGGAAGTTGCTTCATTTCAGGACCTGATTTACCGTTGCTACATATCAATGGTTTAGACCTTTTGGTCTTCTAGTTTTTAATGCCAATGTTCTCCCACATGCTAAAAATCTCATTAATCAATTCCCATATCTCTCTAGTTCTAAATTCCAACTGGAAAATGTTATTAATACCTCTGAATAAATCAGTATTTACTCTGTCACCTTTTGAATTGATTTTCTCCTCAATTTGATAACCTATTTCCATACAACATTCCTTTTGGAAATCAATAGTAACATTTATCTTATCCCCACCATATTTTTCTTCAAACTCATTATGAATAAATTTAACCCTTTGGATGAAAGTCATAGACACCCTATATTCATTATCTGAATTATGATCCCATACCACTAACTTTGCTTCTGTATTTGATAAACCAGCATGAATGATACATTTCATTGTTTCAAAACATGGGTTAATGGGATATTCCTCCATCAATTGTCTTTGAGCTTCTACAGAATGGTTCCCCCCAAGCATATAATAATTGTATTCAAAACATTTTGGCATATAAAATTCTTCTTTGTTGGGAACTTGAACTAGATCAACAAGAAGCACATAATTAACCACATGAGCATATGGATTGTACGTCATGAATGTCTTCAAGTTGTGAACATGCAGGTGGTGTGGCTTTTTTATTTGATATTTACATTATCCATCACTTGCCTTATAGATTTGTATCACATTAAGCTGAAATGTACGACCACCCTCAATTAAGTTCCTCTTTGTCAAGACATGTCGAATGGCATTTTGTTTTGTTTCAATAATGCCATCCTCTAAATCAGCTCCTGATGTAATGATTTCTCTTCTTTCTTTTGAAGTTTCACTGGGATCTTCATTGTTGGTAATGACTACTTGAGAATGTTCAACTTTAATTTTCTTCCTCATAACATTCTGATCATTAACTACAACAAATTTATTCTTAGGCATTGTTACTTTTTGTCTTTTGCGACTCTTCTCCTTTCTAACATCAGTTCCAATTTCATCCTCAATAACGACAACATATTCTTCAGTGTCAGTTTCAACTTCCTCATCTTCAAAAGTAACTTGTCGACCTTTGCTAGATTTATCCACTAGAGGAATTTTTTTTTGATCCCTTGGATGTAGTTTTGTAGAATCATGAATTAATACATTTTGCTTGTTTGCCATATCTTCTTTTGGCACCGAGTAGAAACTGCTGACAACATTCATAATATCATGCTCTATGAAATGAATGCCTCCCAACATAATTGAAACACTTTAAACAAAATTTTGTCAAACAAACTATCACATGTCAATAAAAACTAAGTTATAAAAATATAATGAGACAGTTACAATAACACAAAACACAAATATAAATAACAATACTTACAATATTTTATATCATCTCATTTATGATTTGTTTACACAACTTTGTAGATACCTCTCTCGTGTCATACAATGAATATAATAACTGGTACTTAATCCTTTCATGTGACTTGGGCAATTTTGTAAGTATATAAACAAATTCACTGTCCGGTACCGAACACATTTCCATGACCTTTCCCAACGCCTCATAATTTCCACTATCATTAGGTATATCAACATATAGATATATCTGCACATCTTCGCTTTCTCTTTCTTTCACATACCATACATTTTCTGGAAGTTTCACTTATTTTGATTTCTTCCAGTATGAAATCGCCTCCTTATCATTTGAGGCACTTGAAAGATTTGTAGCTATCATCTCATGTTTGGTTCGTTCAACAGTCCTTTTTGAGGATCCACCTTTAACAGTCTTTGGTCCAGAAAGATTCACAAAAACCTTCTTAGATGTCATTTTCCTGCAAAAAAAGACACATATATAAATCATTAAAACAAAACGATAACTGATAATTAATTTTATAAAACATAACAATTTAAAAAAAAAAATTAATAAATTTAAAACGTATAGCCCCCTGTCACCCCACCTTGGAAATTGGTTCGCCACTCGGGCCAATTGTTGGGCCACCAGAGTGGGGAGGGGGTCCGAGTGCCAACCCCCCTATCCCACCCTAACGGCCCAACAGTCACCCCCCCCCAACCCCAACCCCAACCCCCAAACCCACCCTAGCAGCCCAATGGCCCGCCACCCCGGCCGTCCATTGGGCCGTCGGGGTGGGGTGGGGGAGCTGGTGCCGGACCTTCTCCCCACCTCGGCAGCCCAACAACTAGTTAGGGTGGCGAGCCATTGGGTTGCCAGGGTGGGGCGGGGGGCTGGGCGCCAGCCACCCCAGCCCGCCTCCCTTGCCGATCGTTGGACCGCCAAGGTTATGAGCCATTTGGCCACTAGGGAGGGATGGAGGGTTGGCTGCCAGCCCTCCTACCCTACCTTGGCGGCCCGACGACCGATTGGGGCAACAGGAAATTAGGCTGCCGTGGTGGGGTGGGGGGGATGGCGCCTAGTCCACTGCCCCACCCGAGTGGCCCAACAACGGCCCGCCACCCCAGTCGGTCATTGGGTTGTCAGGGTGGGGCTGGAGGGCTGCGCAGCCAAACCCCCCCCCCCCTCCCCCACAGGGCCGTTGGGCCGCCGAGAGCATGAGCAGGCCCACCACGCCCACTGCGGACATAGTGGGTAAATCTATATCATTAAAAATTTTAATTTCTAAAAAAAATTCATTAAACATATTTAATTTTAAAATTTGCACACTGCAAAAAAAGAAACTAACCTTTCAAATTTGATCTCCATAAATTTTCTCCAAGTCTTTTATTGAACCTCAAAAAATCTTAATGTGATGTGAGGAATAGTGATAATGAAATTTATTATATAGCGGAAATTACAGAATTGTTTTACCGTATAGTTAATGTGGGACTAATTTTTTTTTATAAAAATTTAACATGTAAATTTTGTTATGGAAAAATAGGGAACTATGATAAAGTGAACATTACGAAATTGTTTTATAGTAGAGTGAATGTGGGATTAATTTATTTTAGAAAGTATATTAAAAATTAAAAAAACATTCAATTTTATAGTAAATATTATGTAGTTTAAGTAATAAATTAATTTAGGTAAAAGATTTAGTTTACAATTTTAATTTAAAAGTTTTATTTCATAACAAAATTTTAGTTAAAATTTTTCAATAAATTGTAGAAGAAAATTATGGAGGGAAATATATGAAACGAAATTTTTGGAGGGAAATTTTCATTCTTTAAGCTATATATTATCATTAGGAGAGTCTGCATTTGTATCATTCAACCTCTTCTATTTGAAAGGCATGGATTCTTCTGATAGTGAAGTTTCTCTTTGTGAAGCATCAACATCTTCGTCGCGTAACAACTCTATTCATATTGATGAATATAACGAAAATTCTTCAACTATGAATAGAGAGTCAATTCTTCCACTTAGTCCAAATCCTAAGGACTATGAGAGCAGCATTGATGAAAGACAAGGCAAAGAATTTCAAATAAATAAGGAGTCACGGTTTCCACTTAGTCCTAATCTTATGGATTATTAGAGGAACAGTGATGAAGAGCATGATGAAGAATTTCAAAAGAATGGAGTGTCATGATGTCCACTTAGTCCTAATCCTATGGAATATGAGAGCAATAGTGATGAAGAGCATGATGATGGATTTCAAAAAAATGGAATGTCACAGTGTCCACTTAGTCCTAATCCTATGGACTTTAAGAGCAGCAGTGATGAAGAGCATGATGAAGAATTTCAAAAGAATGGAGTGTCACGATGTCCACTTAGTCATAATCCTATGGACTATGAGAGTAGTAGTGATGAAGATCATGATGAATAATTTCAAATGAATAGAGTGTCACAATGTCCACTTAGTCCTAATACTATGGACTATGAAAGAAATAGTGATGAAGAACATGATGAATAATTTCAAAAGAATGATGTGTCATGGTGTCGACTTAGTCCTAATCCTGTGGACTATGAGAGTAGTTGTGATGAAGAGCATGATGAAGAATTTCAAATGAATAGGGTGTCACATTGTCCACTTAGCCCTAATCCTATGGACTATGAAAGTAGCAGTGATGAAGAACATGATGAATAATTTCAAATGAATATAGTGTCACGGTGTCCACTTAGTCCTAATCCTATGAACTATGAGAGCAGCAGTGATGAATATTTTCAAATAAATAAAGAGTTGCAGTTTCCACTTAGTCCTAATCCTAAGGACTATGAGAGCAATAGTGATGAAGGATGTGATGAAGAACTTAGCCCTAATCCTAAGGACTATGGGAGTAGCAGTAACAAAGGGTAGGATTTAGAAATTTCAGTAAGTAAACAGTCACATTTTCGACGTAGCCTTAATCCTATGGACTATGAGAACAATACTGACAATGCACATGAGGAAGAATATCTAGTAAACATCAAGTCAAATTTTCCATTTAGTCGTCATTCTAAGGACTATGACAGTAGCACTGAAGAAGGGGAAGATGAATATTATCCTCCAAATCAGTATTTCAAAAGCATAGATGATCATAGTGAGGATAACATTCCTCAGAATGATGATGAAAATTCTTATACAAATGATGATCCAATGATGGAGATGTTGCTAGGAAATATTGTATCAAGGATTAGGAGCAGACCTTTTCATATCAATCCAAGATGTTCTAGTTATACAAAGGGTAGAGCATAATACCTTATGAGAAGAAGTTCTATAAGTGCTCTCATTTCAAGTGAATGTTGTCAAAAAGATTGCTTGAAACATATGGATTTCAAGTTTGCAATATACAAAAGGAAGAGATATTTGTGAATGAATAAAAGCATGCAAAATTGATATTTAGTGGAGTGCATGCAATCCACATTGTCAGGTTATGATTATCATTATATTGGGTCTTTATTTATCTATAGAAAGGCCTTCAAAATGTTTCATTCAAAGGGTAGTTTTCATGTCTCGAGAATCCAAGAAAATTTGGAAAAGGATCCCACATTTTATTCAGAAGTACATCATAAACGACAGTTTGGGCCATTATCAAACACTACAATATCATGGATGAAATATTTATTTTCAAAGCATGGAGAGTTTATGCCAAATAGAGAGACAATACATATTCCAGATAATTTCTCAAGATGAGAAATCTACAACTTATACAAAGAATATGTAGAAGGTGCTGAGGGACGATCAATTTATTACATATCAATATTTTGTGAAGGTATGGAAGAAAGAATTCAACAATGTTTGTATTCATAAGAAGACAAGGATGGGGATTTGCAGTACATGTGCTTCTCTTAAATCAAAGGGATAAATGTGAAGGGTCAGAAAGAGGTAATCATTCATAACTTTAACATTAAAAAGTGTATAGTCATCAACTATGAAAGCATATTTCTTAATGACTTTCTTTTATGTTGTGTAGATTCCATTGTCATAGAACATCAAGAGCATCGCAAACAACAAACAAGTGAAAGGAAAATGTTGTATAAGCATCGAAAGGAGTGTTATGATAATATTAATAAATATTTGGGTTTGATAATTGATGGTATGGACCAGAAGAAAACAATTTTACCACATTTTGTTCGCACACCAAAACATTTACAGGAGGAAAATGTTATTCAGTATCACTTGGTTGGTTTTATGGTATTCAATGGGAAAATGTTGCCAAGGGTGTACTTCACAGCTCCAAATATTCATAATGATGCTAATATGACAATAACCATAATTCATGATGTGCTTTCTCATTGGTCCAGTAATCTTCCTAAAGTTTTGTATCTACAATTGGACAACACTTGCCATGAAAACAAAAATTAGATTTTTTTTGGATATCTAAACATGCTTGTTGAATTGAGAATTTTTCAGAAGGTAAAGGTTGGTTTCCTTCTTGTTGGGTACAATCATGACCATATTGATCATATGTTTAGTCGTTTTTTAGTCACACTGAGGAGGAAGGAAATTGGGAGATTGCCGTCATTAATTGAATGTATCAAGAAATCATACATGCCAAAGCCTACTTTTGATATGTTGGAAGAAACTGTTGACATGCGAAATTTTATTTTGGGATCGCATGGTGAGGAGAAATGCATTGAAAAAATTAATGGCATTAGCTTCCAACATCAATTTCATATCAAAAAAATTGATGGGAAAACCTAACATGGGGAAATAAGTATTCAACTACTGCAGAATGGGCACTGTCATCAAGTTTGGAATTTTTGAAGTTCATTCTAGATCATCCAATATTTTCATCAAATATATTGTTATTACAATCAGTTTCTGAAGTTCATAGCACATGCAGACAGAACAAAGATATAGATTAGTCTAATTGCTTAGAAGAAATTAAAAAATGTATTAGATATACATATGAGTACTTTGACATTGTTGATTCAGTTTGGTGGGAGTCATTTTTCAATAATCAAAGTGATATCTTTTCAAGAACAACAAATGAAGGTATACCTTTGAAAAATCCATTTATTTGGCCACAAAATTTGTCAAACGAACATGAGGAAAGAAACATTGTTGAATAACAACAATCTCAAGGTATTACTAATTCTTCACAGGAAGAGGAAAGAGATATGTATATTGGTTCTACAAGGTCTCGTGCACAATGTGAAGCCATGGAAGACCTTTACAGGGGTTCAGTACAAGATATTAAGGAGATTTGCATGATCGCAGTGCTAGCAGATGGAGATCCCAATGGCTATCCATTTTGGGTTGCTAAGGTTATAAAGGTCATTACAGAAAATGAAGATGTTATAGGTGTTGAAGTACATTGGTATGCCGCAAATACACACCAATTCAATGGTGTGTATAAACTAGAGATGGTAGTTGATAAAAAAATGGTGAAAAGAGAAAAAGAAATGGTACAAATATAAATCATCGCCACACAGACCTCTTAAAATTGGAGGATGTTGACATACTTGTTTATGACTTCAATTTAACAAAGAGAGGAAATCTTTGCTTCAAGACAATAGAGATTCTAAAAAGGTTGTTACCAGAAGGAACAATGTTGAGATGGCAGTTTGCTAAAACTAATCGTAGATCCAGAAGAATTTTGAAACTTGAAATGGTGGGCATGAATGTGGACTTAGATGGGGCACTAGTTGATGAAAGAGAATAATATGGAGCATCTTCGTCTGCATCCAGTCATTCATTTGAAGATGTGAATTCTGATGGTGTGCAAGAAAATATGAGTGATTTTGAATAACTGTCTAAGACAATTTATATAACTGATGTTTGCATTGTATCTTGAAAAAAAATTGATTTCCATATGGTTTTAAATCAGAAGTTATGAGTCATTTTTATGTTGTTGGATTATAAGTTTTAATTATGATGATTTTTATTGTGTAGAATATCTACAATGCAACAATAAATTAGAGATAGTATGTTTCATTCAATCTACAAATAATGACATTTTGATTAATTTAATCATGTAATTTGTTCATAATGTCATGGTTTTTTAAGTTTATGGTTGAAAATTTTCTAATTTGTTTTGTATCTTTAATGTTATGGTTGAAAACAATTAGAATTTTAGTGATCTTTAGTGTCATGTTATTATATGTTTAACAACATGGATGAAAACTAATACAATTTTAATGTGTTTCAGATCCCATTATTTTATCTTTATCGTCATTACTAAAACATGTTGAAATTATACTTAGGAAAGAAAAATATTATTCTAACAAGAACATTAATGTGTTTTTTCCTTGAAAACAACTGTTTTTTTGAACATAAAAATTCGGTTTTACTGGCATTTTTAAAAAATTTTGAAAATTGACCCTAAAAAAAAAACATCGTTCCAATGTCAACACTTTTCATTTTCATGGTGTTTCTTTGCACAATTTTTGCAAAAAAAAATCGTTTTCACTACCATTTTTAAAACATGTTCAAAAATGACCCTAAAAAAAACCATCATTCCAGTATACACACTTCGTTTTTAGCACTGTTTTTCATTTTTTTTTGGGTTTCTTGGCCAGTATTCCCATTTTGAGTTTATAGTTCTCGATTCAAAGTTTACATTGTTTCTACCTCGCGAAGTCAAGACAAGATATTTGAATAGGTTCACCCCTCGATGCTCACTACCTTCTTGGAGACTTGTATGAAGCTGCTACGCGATAGAAAAGCTGTGAAAGGGCTACAAGAACTGATAAACAAGTGTGTTGGTAAGGATATTGCTCTTGAAGGACACCACACAGTCAGGAAGATATGCAAACATAAGACAAGAACATGGCACGAGATGAGGTTCACCATGCAAATAGGAGACTATGAGATGGATCAAGTTATTTTGGATCTGGGATCGGATGTGAATGTTTTGCCTAAATAGACTTGGGAAAGAATGGGGAGACCTACACTATAGTGGTATCCAATTCAATTAAGGATGGAAAATCAACAAAAGATTATTCCTATGAGGAGGTTACATGGAGTAACACTAGATATAGAAGGTCTGAGTGTGTTGGCTGATTTTGAAGTAATAGAGATTGTTGATGACAACAATACATACCCCGCACTCTTGGGAATTGACTGGGCTATCGACATGAATGGGGTTATCAATTTAAAGAAGTGGGCTATGTTGTTTGAAAGAAAACCACTCCACCTAGTAGTACCATTGGACCCTACAGAAGGACCGCACTATACTAAACCAGTCTGCAACTACGAGGAAAGCGATGATAATTTGGACTAGATATATAAAATAACAACGTGAGACCAAGATTGGGTTAATTCGACAACCGATAGACGAATTGCATGGGACTACGAAAGCTCCTGTACCTCAGATTTTGACGAAGAATTGGAGCACTGGTAGAATAGGTTGCACGAAATACCTACACTGCGATGTAATATGATGACTAAATCGTTGCACTATGTATCATTAGAGGTAAGAATTTTACCTTATTATGATGGTCTAACTAATGTAGATAAATTTTTGGAAAATTTTTAAAGGAAAGTGCCTCAGAAGCATCGCTTCCAAGCATTGGATTTGGCACTATGCACTACGCCCGCACGGTGGTGGGGTACACATAAAGATAGTTTTGATGAATGGCGGGAGTACAAAAGAATGATGATATTGTGGTTTGGTCACCCAAAATTTTGGCTAACAAAGAAATATGATGGGAGGAATTATCCACGTTATCATTTAGCAAAATGGACTGAGGTCTATGGAATGAAGCCACAACTAGAATGGGTGCATATATTCTGTCACACTTTAGACATCATTCCTATGAATTGGTACTTGGAAAAGTTGCTTTGCCACAACACTACGAAATGGGATATTTAAAGAGAGGGATATTTTATGACATTGAACTTTGAGGATGGATTCGAATGCATTTATGAGGTGTTGCAGGAGGTTAAGGCAACAATCTTCAGAACACTACAGGATCCTTTGGAATTGATTCAACTAGATTGGAGCACCCAGTTGTGCCATGTGTTAGAGTGCTACAATGTGACTCTCAAAGAAGATGACGAGGATCCAAGGAATACTAACATCCCAGAGGCAAAAGGACACCGTGAAGTCAAAGGACGGTAGATAGAGAATCTAGATATCACTGTGCCACTGAAAACTAGGCAAGTAAACATTGGCATAGAAGCGGAGCCGTATTTTACGAAGATTGGAGATTACTGGGATGATGCCACAGTAGATAAGGTCACCGAGTTACTCCGCGAATATCAGGATTTGTTCCCTACAAATTTTTCGGACCTGAAAGCTATCATACAAGATTTGGGCATCATGAGGATTACCTTGAATCTGAACGTGAAGCTAATTAAGCAAAAGCCATATCGCCTTAACCCCAAGTATAAGGAAAAGGTCTGCTTAGAGTTGGATAAGATGCTTGAGACAAACATTATTGAACCAGTGGAGGAGTGTGATTGGGTGAGCCCAATGGTAGTCCAAGAGAAGAAGTAGAAAGGAGAGATCCAAATTTGTGTAGACCTTAGGAAGCTCAACAATGTCTCCGTTCATGACCCTTTTCTGACACCATTTATAGATGAATTGTTGGATAATGCTGGAGGGAAAGAGGCCTATTATTTCACTGATGGGTTCTCTGGATACCATCAGATTAAGATCACGCAAAAAGATAGGAGCAATATGACCTTCGCGACAGAGTGGGGATGTTTCCAGTATACAGTAATGCTTTTTGGGCTTAAGAATGCACGGTGATCTTCTCACACATAGTCATCGCGAGGTTCAAAGAGTTCATTCAAAAAAATTTGGAGGTATATTTTGATGATTGGACAATGTTTGGGCTAGTAAAGTGAAATGTAGCCAGCTTGTGCTTGATGTTGGATACATGTCGAAGGTATCAGATTGCGCTAAACCTGAAGAAATGATTTTTTTGCATCCCTTTCAGGATCTTGTTGGGTCATGTGTTGTGCAAGAAAGGACTAATGGTGGACCCTGCTAAGATCATGGTCATAGTTAATTTGGAGGTGCCAAGAAGTGTTAAATAGTTGCGCGCAACGCTGGGTCATACTTGGTACTATCGGAAGTTCATCAAGCGTTATGCTAAAATTACCGCACCTATGGAAAAGCTACTGAAGAAGGATGCTGCATTCTATTGGGATGAAGAATGTTAGTGGAGTCTCGACGTATTGAAGGATAAAATGGTCACCATGACAATCCTATTCTTTCGCGATTGAAACAAGGAATTTCATGTGCATGTGGATTCCTCATGTATTGCGCTAGGATCAGTGTTGAGACAGGCTGATGAAGGAGAGATGGATCACCCTATAGAATTTGCAAGCATGAAGTTGTCAAAGGATGAAAAAAATTATTCGACAATAGAGCGTGAAGGGTTGGTTATTCTATATGCACTCCAGAAATTCAAACATTACCTACTAGGCGGACATTTCAAGATTTACATAGATCATTTTGCATTAAAATATCTAGTTAATAAGCCTATGTTCGGGGAGAAAATATGCAGATGGTTGTTTTTGTTTCAAGAATACGATTTCAAGGTAATTGGGAAGCTAGGGCGATTGAATGCAGTTACAGACCATATGTCACGCATTGAAACAGGAGATGAGCCTACTAATTTGGAGGAAGGGTTGCTTGACATGCAACTCTTCATGGTGTGCGTAGTGGATAATCACTTCATGGATATTATCCATTTCTTGACCACAAGAACGGCTCCAGAAGGATACACCAGTCAGTAGAAGAAATAATTGGTGGTGCGCATGACAGATTTCTCTGTGATCGTAGGCCATTTGTATAAGATGGGATTGGATGAGATACTTCAACGTTATGTGCCTAATTTTGAATGAACCAGTATCCTCGTTGAAGCTCATGGAGGAGCTACGGGAGGGAATTGCGGTAAAAGCAAAAAAATAGAAGATTTTACGTTTTGGATTGTGGTGGCAGATGTTGCATAAAGACTCTAAAGCATATTGTAGGCCATGTGACACATGTCAGAGGATGGGTAGGCCATCATGGAGGGATGAGCTTCCTCTGAATCCACGGGTGTCATTATAGCCATTTGAGAAATGGGCAATTGATTTTGTAGGACCGATTCAACCTTTAGGCAAGAAAACAGGTGCGTGGTATATCATCACTGCAACTGAATTTGACTAGATGGGTGAAGGCATAGCCTATGAAGGAATGTACAGGGGAAACAACAGTGAAATTTATATTTGAATATGTGTTAACCAAGTTTGATGCCCAAAGGTACTGATAAGTGATTGCGGTACACATTTTCTCAATGAAACGATCAACGCACTGACAGAAGAGTTCCAGGTTTATCATTAGAAGAGTACGCCATATCATCCTCAGGCCAATGGAATGGTTGAGGCTTTTAATAAAATATTGGAGAATGCATTGACGAAGGTTTTCAACGTGCAGCGGAATGATTGGGACATGCGTGTACCAGTAGTGTTATGGGCTTACAGAACTACTTGTAAAAATCTTACTGGTCAGACACCTTTTAGGTTGGTCTATGGTGTGGAAGTTGTCATGCCTATGGAGTATATTGTGCCTAGTCTACGCATCAAAAATTTCATAGGAATGACGAACTGCAGAGCCTTAGAATAAAGGCTCACGTAGCTAACATAGCTCGAGGAAGATAGGTTTTTGGCTGGATTCCATCAGCAGGTTCAAAAGAAGTGAGAAAGATCTTGGCATGATTGGCACATTAAACTACACACCTTCAAGTTAAATGATTTTGTTTTATTATATGTGTTGGCTTGATGGGGCTTGACCCAGGTTTAGAAGTGTTTTAGCCAAACAAATCCTGAAACTACTAGCCCTTTTGGCAACAGTCCGCAGAGCGCAGACTAAGGTCTCACCCGAGGTAGTATGGGAGGGTGCTGGAACCAGGTTTCCACACCCTAGGGATGTCTTGATGAGATCTAGAAAGGTCGTGAACGAATTATGTGCACTTACATTGCTCTGCGCAACTATCTGACCTTAGCGTAGCTCTGTACAGAGCGCGAAGAGGCGCTGCCTAGATACATTACGCGTACAGTGTTATTATTATAGATCTGACTTAATTTTGTGGGCCCAATATTCTTATTTACTCATTTAACATTTATAACTAGTGCGCGCAATCATAAACTGTAAAGAAATACAAGGATATAACCAAAACATAAACACATAAATTAGATGCACAATATTCCAAAATTAACTTATCTTTTATTAACCTTCGGTTCCAATACAATCTAATTCCACCCTGCACACTCAGCTGTAGGGGTCCGTGCACATAGCTACGGACTCTACCAGGCCTCTGCGCACCCAGCTAGAGAGCCTCTTCCTACTCCTACAACCCCAGACTCGGACTTACAGACTTAGAGTGAATATTGCATCAAAAAACCCATATCACTTAAGATTCAAAACTAAACTAACTTCTACACTTAGAACCTCACTCTATTTATACATTCCCATGGTCCACGGATCATGGATAGGCTGACACATTCTATATTAAATTACAATATTTTAGGGCAAACAACCCTATATTCTCATGCTCCGAGCCCACATTTTGCGGGGTCTTACATTACTTTTGACCAAAATTTGGGCTACAAACACCAAAAACCCATTATGGGGGGATCCACTACCCAACAGGCCCCCAACGCAATTATCGTGACTCGTCACGAGTCACTCGACTGATGTGGTGATCTTCGCACAAAGTTCATCAAACAATCTCTGCACTTCTCTTGCGTCCGCAGCACATTCTTCCGTTGTCTGTTGTACCCATTGTGCGCGTATCTCTGATGTTTCATTGTTAGGTGCAACTTCTTGCCTAAGTGCATATACACCCTACATCTGTGCCAGCCTTCCCTTGATCTTGGTGGTGACCGTGAATGCTTCCTTGAGCCAAGGCTGGATGAATTTTTTAAGCTCTGCTCCTTTCTGACATGCAACGTCCAACTGGGCATTTAGAGCCTAGGCCTCCCTCATCTTGGCCAG
Source organism: Pinus tabuliformis (assembly GCA_031772625.1). Classification (NCBI taxonomy): domain Eukaryota; kingdom Viridiplantae; phylum Streptophyta; class Pinopsida; order Pinales; family Pinaceae; genus Pinus; species Pinus tabuliformis. Next base: position 167,974,205 of record CM062812.1, read on the forward strand.
CTGCTGAGTAAGGGCGACCATCGACGTGGTCCCCCGGACATTTTCGTAAGCCTGTTGCAACTTATGCACTTTTATCTCTAACCGTTGGAGCATTGGGTCTTCCTGCAGTGAAGTGAGGGTGACGAGTGACTGATCTAGCAAGCCAGTGCAATCCTGTATGGCACACTCTATTGCTTCCAACCCTACTTGAATGGCATGGTACCATTGCTCTCTGACCTCCGACAGTGTAGAGGGCTGCGCCTTCAGCCTCAACTCTGCAATCTACAAGTTGAGGTCCAACTGGATCCTCATTGCTTCCTCCTTCACCTCGCGGAATCCACTGGCCAATTTGTGGATCCGTATGCCTACTGGTAAGTCTGCTACAATCTCGAGCTCAAGGATGTGGTGACATGATTCCTCGATGATTTTCTCCAACTGTTGAGTCTATGATATTGCTTCATCGTGTTGGAGGCTTAGCTGCTTGGTGTTGATTCACTATTCACTGAACATCTATACTGCGCGTCCTTCCCTAGCGCAGAGATCTATCGTCGCTCCATCCTGTAGTTGGTATAATATTTCTCATGGAAGGGCAGCGAAGTTTAATCCAAGTCCCTTGAGCTGGCCTACCATGGCTCTATCCTCCGCGGTGTCTGTTGTTAGTGTTCCTTTTGACAGTGTGATGGTATTAGCAATTTTGGCCCGCGACAACTGCTCGGTTGTTGATGTACCCATAACCCCGTAGGCAACTAGCATTCCCTATTGTGGGGGCCGCACTTGAAGTTCCTGAAGTTGCGTCCTGAGCGCCCCCAACACATTCTGTTGCTCCATCGTTACCTCCTGGAGCGCCTCCCTAGTGACTTCACGAACTGTATCACTGATGTCGCATAGGTCACCCACGGTCATGTTATCACTCAGGTTGTTCCCCAAAAGTTGTAGAAAAGGGAATACGGCTGAGGTAACCACAGACCAATCTTTTAGACATAGATTCTAGCCTATCTACATCTAGAGAGGGCTCTCTCTTTATAACTTCATGTTGTTTTGAAGTATATTAGGCTAGTTATGAAGTACAAGGGTTTGTTTGATTTTTGGATGATGATATTCAATAGAACAAGGGTGTAAATCTGAGAAATTCAGTCCATTGGGCTAATGGAGTTTATGAGGATGAACTGTTGGATATGGTTTCTTTGACAGAGGGAGGTACTACAGAGCAAGGTAATCAATCATGGAACAATTTATAAGCTGGAATCAGATGGGATGGATTCAGTGGGTGAAGGGCAATTAAGAATCCTTCATCATGTATACAGAGGGAAAGTGGATGATTATTGCTAGGGAGCAGTTTAGAATTCCTTATCTATATTCAAGATGTGAGAACCAGGGGAAACAGGAGCAGTTAAGAATTCCTGATTATGCTAATTCTGAAGAAAACATTAATAATAATAGAGATTGAACACAGAGTGAAACAACCAAATTCCGAGTTATTCTTTTTCTCTATTATTCAGATCATGAAACATATACGATATAGTAAACACAGAAACTGAAAACACAAGTAAAAGAGACTTATTGATCCATAAGATGATTCAAGAATTCTGTAACATGGTCCTCTACTATCAATTCCACATCTAGAGAGTCCAGTGACAATGGATTCCAGCAGCTTTTGTATTCAAAAGGTTTTGAGAGTTACAACGTAGTCTAAGAAATGTATCACCAACCCAGAATAATTCGCTTGGGAAGGTATTTGTACAAAAGTATTTACAAAATATCTCAATGAGATAATATCTAGTAATAAATCACTCTACGTACTCAAAAGGAGAAATAAATGATCTTGGAACAGGGAGAAATAAATGAAGAAGTAAATGCTATTGTGTTGGCTGCTCAGTTGGTGAGATGTGTTGACTACAAGCTTGATGAGTCGACCAATGGCTATTTCCACTGATATTTTGCACTGTTGCCTTAGCCTTTTCTGGTGTATTTAACTTTGATTTGATAGATTGTTGCCCCGCATGACTTTTATCCATTCTTATTCTCCGCTTTATGGTGTCTGTTGCATCCTAGGTAAAACAAAAGTAGAAACATGCTTATAGGATTTCCAACATGCTTTGCCACCACTTCTCTTCTGGTAATTGATGTCTTTTTAGCTTTCTCAAAGTCTCATCAGCGTCTGTGTACCTATAGAAGTTAGGGTGGACTGTAAAAATATGTTTCACTTCATGCTCAATATAAAATAGATATTCCAAGTTGTTGTAGAGAGCTTGGCTAGATGGAAGGGCCTTCTCTGTTGGAGTGCTTGATGATGCATTTACTTGATTAGCAGCATGTTTTTCCAACTAGTGTGTGTACTCGACTTTTCTCAACAGACTCTCATTGCTTCCCAACAGACTTGGAAAGCCCCTTTCATGCAAAACTGCAAATCTTTCTATAAAGCAGTCTATCTCCACTTGCATATCCTAGCACCTCCTCTCCAGATTTTGCATCAAGGTTCTCTTGGTCAGAACTCTTTTGTTTGTTAGGATGGTGCTTTTCCTATCTCTGATGTCCAGTGCTGCTAGTTCTTCACTGGTTTTAGTGTTCAAAAAATGTATTAACTTGTTGGCCTATTCGGGCATATGTCCTAATAAATTTCTGGCCTTTTGAATTTCCACTTGAGCTACTGCTATCAAGTCAATCTGCTCATAAATGGTCTGAATAGACCTCCATACATCACTAATAGATTGACTGATGTTAGCCCATAAAATGCCTTTTATTTCTCCCAGAGGCTTATCTAAAGAGAGGTCCTTTTCCAATGCTTTCACTTTGTTCTCTAATGCTTTCACCTCTCTTGTCTTTTCTGCCACAGTCATTTTGGATATATCATAGCTTATTTCTAACTTTTCCAATTTCTCTTTGGCCTCTTTTAATTCTAACACTTGTAGTTTTAGCTCCTCCATGGCTTTTATTAACTCCTCTGTGGTCATAGTAGTGCTACTGCCTGCTGCTGTTGTTGTTGCTGAAGTACCTGCTGCTGATGCTGGGATAGTGGGAGGCACTACTATTGTAACTGTGGGAGGGGCAGTTGTGAGTGTTGGAGCTATTTCAGGTGGCTGGGAGGTCGACTCTCCCTACTTTTCTTGTAATGCTTTCTCCAATGCTTGCTCCGTCTCACTTAGTCTCTCATTCATTTTCATAAGCAGGTCCATCATGTCCTCCTCTGCTTTTTGTTGTACAACCTCTGTAGTTTGTGGATGCATAGTAGTAGGCAGCTTCAATTGTTTCCTAAGGGCAGCAATGTCCTCTTCCTTCTTTTTTATCAATGCTTTTATGCCTTTGGCATCCTTGGGATCATGTCCCAGCTCGATGATAATCTCTTCCAAGGACCTTATTCTATTGTCTTTGGCTAAAGAAGATGCCTTCTCCAAGTCTAGTTGGGCAGATGTGTTGTTCAATGAGTTATGCAATTTGTGAGCCAACATTTCCTTATCTGCCAATGTGGAGTAGACCATCTCTCCAGTTTGCTTGTGCAACTCAATCTGGTCCATTAGATGAATGTCTTTGGCAAGGACCTCCAGATTTGTCCTGATGTAGTCAGCTGCTGATTGTGGCTATTTCACTTTGGGCTTAAAGTGGGTCAAGATCATTTTTCCTTCTTTAATGTCATATGCAGAAATTAATCTTTGCTGGTTGGCAGGGGTCATCTTGAGAAATTAGTCATAAAATTGCATCCTCAATGGATCATTTCTAGCCTTAATCTCTGTGAATGTTCTTTTGACATCTGCGACCTACTTGCTTGATGGTATTGTGGATGAAACTTCCACACTATACTGCCTTTCTAGGTCCTGCCTATGAGAGCTAGTGGATGTTTCTATTACTGAGGAGATCTGTGGGCTGGTTGCCCTCTCGCCTCTTAAGATTTCTAAGGTTTCCTCAATAATTTCCTCTTCAGGTAGAGGATTTATTCTTTATCTTTTTGCCCCTGGTTGCTCTGCTGGTCCACTTACAAGTGTGGGCTCTTCTCTATCTCATTTCCTGCCCCTTTCCTCATTTAGAGGAGTCTGTAATGCTGGTATCTCTGGTGCTTTGGTCTGGACAGGAGGAATTTCCCCTTGGCCCTATTCCTTTGATGTTGCTGGCTGATCTGTCATTATGTGTTGCTCTGTATCCGGCACTTCTTTTCCCTTTGATGTCCCTGAAGCTGGTGTAGTGACTTCTTGGGCAGGTTGTTGTGAAGTTCTAGTAGATGATGTCCCATCTCCAGTTTGTTGAGACAGCTTGAAAAATACCTGTCCAAAAGAGTCCAGGTCAAGAGTATTTTCTAGATTTTTCTTAGTTTGTTCCATTTTCTCTTGCTCAGTAAGCTCTTCTATCAGTGTGCCCTCTACTCACTCATCTTGATTCGAAAATTGCTCTATTTCAGGGATTCTACAATGTTTATAGGCTGATAGCCTATTTTTCACTTTTCTTTCACTAATAAAGCCATTTGGGTCACAGGGTACCCACCAAAAGCTCTTCTTTAATTTGAGTTGTTCCCCCAGCATTTTATCAACATCTTCCCATGCTTCCTTTTTGTTAAGGATAAAATGGCCTAGCTGGTTTCTTATTTTCTGCTGGGCCTTTTTCTTTGCACTATAAAAATGAGTTAGATCTAAATTTATTAGTTTCCTAGAATATTCCAGAGCAAACAATCTCATAGGCACATATTTTGGAAGTTTATAGGGGCACAGCTCACAGCCATATATTCTGATCTCAGTGTGATTCTGGTAGAAGTACCAGTCACCTATCCTGTAGTTCTTGGAGAGCTGTAAAATCTTCCTCATCTCACCAGAGAGCCTAGGAGGAGAATTTCCTATCAATAGAGAGGAAGCAGGATGTATAAACAGGTCAATCAACTCACAGTAGGTATAAGGAGTCTCACCATTTCTATGGAAAACAGAGGTCCAAAAGATTATAGATCTCCTCTCTCCTTTGGAATCCAATTTCCTAATGGGAAATACAAAAATGTCTGGATGGTAGTACAACAGCAAGTGATTATGCCATAAGGCGTTTCCCTTTGAAATGAATTGCCCCAGCCGTTGCCATTTCTTATTGTTCATCATGGATTTGTGGTGTTAGACGATTGAACAAAATTTCATCGTTGATCCAAAAGTGAAACGGTTCATGAAACTGAACCGGTTCATGAATTTTCGTCCTCTTTGTTCACCTTAAGATCTCACTCATGGCAATGGCGGTCAACAAGGGCACTCTAATGCAAGCCCAAGGACGCCCTCAAGGTCTTCATGAGAATGCAGGCCTCGGGGTGCTTGCCCAATTCGTATAGCTACTCTGTTCTCATTCAGGGGCTGTGCCAGGGTGGAATGCTTCAGGAGGCAGGAAAATATACGCTTGAGATGCTGGGCTATGGGTGGAAGCCCAATGCTGCCACTTATGTCGCTTTGGTTGATTCCTACTTGAAGGCACAGAAGGCTGATGAGATGCGGCAGCTCCTGGTAAAGCTGAAGGAGAAGGGGTTCGTCGCCGACGACAAAGCAGCTCGGCAGCACATGAAGAGCATGGGTCGGTTCAACAGGGGAGTCATGGATATGTTGTTTGGGCAGTATAAGTAGGTGACGTTGAAAGCTTAGGCCTGTAGTTGTACATCTCTCCGTTGCATTCTGGTATTCTTTCTCTTCTAGTAATAAACTCAGAAGGATTGATGCTCTTTGTTTGTTAGGGTTCTCACTGATTATGAGTCTTTTGTCATGTGTCTTGATAAAATGATACGAGTTCTCATTTAGCGTAGGATGAGCAGTGTCTGTGGTTTCATAATGTCCAAATAGAACATTCAAGTTTGATTTGTAATGACATTATGGACTTTTATCTCATGTCTTGCTTCATCCGTGAAAAATATATTCGATTTCAAGTTAGGCCTAGCATTTCAAGTTTCTGCTAGGATAGGGAATTTTCAGGAAAGATATAACTCATTTGAACTGGCAAAACCTTTCTCTGCTCATGTAAGAAGGGGTAGCGTGAGCCTTGAATTCTAGACTTTGGTTCGCTAATTTGGATGGTACGATGCAACTCTTTTGATTTTTTTTTTTTTGTTGGTTGGTGATTCTCATTGATATTTGTTGGGTCATCAGTGTGGGTAAAGTTGAAATGAGTTCCTTTTGGTGTAGGATGGCCAATTTTTGTGGTTTCATAAGGGAAAAACCCAACAAATTATAATTGCATTAAGGCTCTGGATGAATTATTGCCTTGTTTATTCCACGAAAAAAAGCCATGCCTTGTTGATTTGGAGCTATCTTGGGTAGCTCGGCCAATGGTGCCCATTAAACCTGTAAATATTGTGGTGCCTTTTCACGAATCATGTGGCCTTTCTAAACTACCATTTAGAATGTGTTTTTATGCCTCATTAACCATAATCGTAATTATTCTCAATCACAGCGATTCGACCTTTCATTTGAAGTCCCTGTCCCTGTACTTACGAGCCAAACTTCAGGTATATGGAAAGACTTGATATCCGGTAGCCGTTTTTCCATCACCTTGCCTTATGATATAGGGCTGGTGGCTAATATTTTTTTCTAATATAGGTCTGGTGGCTAATCTTTTTGTAATTGATGGTAGCAACAATCATTTCATAATTCCTCTTCCGACCACTTTCGGTTCGTTGAAAAAATTGTGTAAGTTGTATCTTTTCCAAAATCAGTTCTCTAATATCCTTCCTACTGACATACTATCATGGAATGAGCTTACAGACCCAAATATTTCAAATACTACCCGAGACATTTGTGAATAAATCAGTCCTTATAACAGTAAGGATGGCCACCGCCAAGTACATATGATGGAAAGTCTGGTTGTCAACAAATACAACTCTGCAACGAAGGCTTAATCTCTTTTGAAATTATGAATGTGAAAAATATGTCAGCGCTCTTGATATCCAGTAACCTTTTTTCTGGCAGCTTTCCTTCTGAGATAGGGCTGGTGGCTATTTTTTTCTGAGATAGAACTAGCGGCTAATATTTATGTAATTTAGGGTAGAAACAATCATTTCACAGGTCCTCTTCCATCCACCTTCAGTTTGTTGAACAAATTGTGTAATTTGTATCTTTTCTATAATCAGTTCTCTGGTAGCCTTCTTACTGACTTATTGTCATGGAATAAGCTTGCAGACCTAAATCTGTCGAAAAAAACCTCAGAAATTTGTTAATAAATCTCTCCTTAGACAGGTAAGGATTGCCACCCCTAAGTACATATGTTGGAAAGTCTGGTTATCAAGAAATAAAGCTTTGCAACGAACGATTGATTTCTTATGAATTTAGTAGTGCCAAGAATATGTCAACACTCTTGATATCTGGTAACCGTTTTTATGGAAGCTTTCCTTCTAAGATAGGGCTAGTGGCTAATATTTTTTTTGAGATGGGTTTGGTGGCTAATCCTTTTGTAATTGATAGTAGCAACAATCATTTCACAGGTTCTCTTCTGGAAACTTTCTTTTCGTTGAAAAAATTGTATAGGATTTATCTTTTCTAGAACTAGTTCTCTGGTAGCCTTCTTACTCACGTACTGTCATGGAATGAGCTTACACACCTAAATATGTCAAATAAAGGATCCTTTGGCCCTATTATTAGAGATCTAGGGGAGCTGCCAGTTCTTACATATCTAGATCTTTCTGTTAATGTGTTAACAAGAGAAATCCCTCCTCAATTGGGCAATTTGAAGCTTAATAGGTTCAATCTTTCGGATAATCAACTAATTGGTATTGTTCCTTCTTCTTTCAATCTCAGTTTTAACAAGTCAAGTTTAATGGGAAATTATGGGCTTTGCAGCAATGATGGTCTTAAAGGATTTAAGTCCTATTCTGACATGGAGGATAGCAGGAGAAGAAAAGTGTAACAGTTGGGCATGGCTTCTCCCAACACTCTTTGGTTTGGCTAGGATCATTTTTGTGTTAGTACTGGCCTTATTTTCTAGACAACACTGTCAAAAGAACAAAGCTGAAGTTAAATATTTGCGATGAAGCAATAAGTCTCCCTCAATGCTGAACATGTTTCACCGATTAGGTTTCAGAGAATATGGAATTATGGATTGCATAGATGAGAAAAATGTGATTGGAAGCGGTGGATCAGAAAAGTGTACAAGGCCACACTCAAGAATGGAGAAAATGTGGACATTAAGAGGCTATGGAATAGTGGAAATGTTGAAGGCTCCACCTCTTGCAATGATAATGGATTCAAGGTAGAAATTGAAACTTTCATTAAAATACTAGGCATAAAACATAGTGAAATTATGGTGTTATTGTGTCAAAGATTGTAATATTTTGGTATACGAGTAGATTCCTAATGAAAGTTTGGGGGATATCCTTCATGGCCACAAATATGATGACCTTAATTTCCCTACACGTTACAAATTTAGAAATAGTCCTAATGGAAGTTTGGGGGATATCCTTCATGGCCCCAAATATGATGACCTTAATTTCCCTACATGTTACAAATTTAGAAATAGCTCTTTCAATGAGAAAAACTATTTTGACACTTCTTGGGTGTCGAAAAAATAGTCTTCATTTCCCAATTAGGAGAAGACTGAAAAATTTCTAGATGAACTATTTAAGGCTTAAGCAATTTATTTCATGGTCTATAACAAGGTACTAGACAAGTTGCAATCCAATGTTAAAGGCTATTGAATTTTCAGACAAATTTAATAAGTTGCAATTCAATGTTAAAGGCTATTGAATTTTCAGTCAAATTTAATAAGTTGCAATCCAATGTTAAAGGCTATTGAATTTTCTGTCAAATTTAATGTTTCTTATCGCTTTGAAAAATTGAAAGCATCACAGGGATTACAATTTTTGAGGGTTGAATTATGCAGCATACATTTCATGTCCTAGGCTCATTTTTTGAAGTTTGAAGTGCAAAGTTTGTACTAAAATCTTCATTTCTCTGATGTCTGATTTCCTCTACCCCTGAATTGTGGCAGAAAGCATTTGAAAGGTCTCCAGTGCTCTTCCATCATTATTCCACTTATTCTAGCATCGCTCACCCAAGTGCTCCATCTGGTGAATGCGTTGAGAGAGTTTCCACGACAGTCATGGCTTTGGTGGCTTGGAGTCGAGTTGACATTGATGATAGGAAGAAATTCCGAGGATGTGAAAGAAAGATTTTATACTCTAGATCTATTACATTGCGGATCAACTTTCTCATATTACAGGGTTTGTTGGGTAAATACCCTCCATATGGGTATTGTCCAAAATTCAAAGCAACATGCTGCTCTCATGCCACCCAGATTGTTGTAGTTAATATCCCTGCTAGATATTACTTTGTCTCCAACTTTGGCCTCTAGGATGCATTTCTTTTATCATAATACACTTTGTTATCGTTTCATTGGGAGAATATTTTCTTTAAGGGAATTTGTATCATATTTACCACTTCCTTTGCCCTTAGGAATTATGATATGTCAAGGAAAATATTTTTCTATTTTCTGCAATTTAGGCCTATTGTACAAGGGATTTAAAATGGATGATATAAAAATGCTAGAGTTAAAAATTGTTAATTTTCATTTAGAAAACTAAAATTATTGTTAAATGAAGACCTGTTTGTGAGGGATCCAACAAGACATTACAATGTGCTCTTCAATAGAAGAAATGTCCATTTTTTTTAAACTAAAGTAGCATCTCATATTGAAGGATTTGAATGTATCTTATATAAATATTAGATCCCATCGGATTCATCAGGTATTCATGGAGAATGGAATATGAAAGTAAATTCATGTTTTTACTGTCTCAAAATAAACCGCGTACCTTAAAATCCAATGTTAAAGGATATTGATTTTTCTGTAAAATTTAATAAGTTTCAATCCAATGGTAAAGGCTATAGAATTGTCTGTCAAAGGTAATGTTTCTTGCTTTGAAAAACTGAAAGCATCAGAGGGATTACAATTTTTTAGGGTTGAATTATGTAGCATACATTTCATGTCTCAGCCTCAATTTCACCGAATAGGTTTAAAAGAATATGGAATTATGGATTGCATAGACGAGGAAAATGTGATTGGATGTGGAAAAGTGTACAAGGCCACACTCGGGAATGGAGAAAATATGGCCATCAAGAGGTTGTGGAATAATGGAAACGCTGAAGGCTCCACCTCCTGCAATGATAATGGATTGAAGGAAAAAGTTGAAACTTTGGGAAAGATTAGGCATAAAGGCACTTTGGTGGATCTCCTTCATGGCCCCAAATTTGGTGACCTTAATTGGCCTATACGTTACAAAATTGTAGTTGGAGAAGATTAGGGTTTGGCTTATTTGCATCATGACTATGTACGTCCTATCATCCATCGTGATGTTAAGTCTCACAATATTCTACTAGATGTTGATTTTGGTGTTCATGTGGTTGATTTTGGACTTACCAAGGTCCCTCAGAGTTGTGAGAAGGGAATCAATTGCATGTCTGTAATTTCTATATCCTATGGTTATATAACTCCAGGTACATAGACAAATACATACACATAACTTTCATTCCAATATAGACACAGTTTTAATTGAATATAAAATTTTCTCACATTGTCTCATCCCTGACTAAGAATTATAAATCGGTTTTAATAACTCCATATTAACATTGTGAAGGATAAAACATCAGGTGCAATCTTTGGCAGCATACAAAATTTAGGATCTAGATATATCTTTGTTTATTTATTTTTTATTTATTTACTTAGTTCATTACCTTGGTCTTTGGCAGCATACAAAATTTAGGATCTAGATATATCTTTGTTTATTTATTTACTTAGTTCATTACCTTGGTCCTGTAGGCCCAATAAAATTTGCATCCCACACTCCAACTTGAATGGCATGAGTTTCAAAAATTTAAGTAGAAGTCCCAGGTCCTATTATGTTTCTAGAAGCACTTCCAATAACCAAAAAAGAATACTAAGAAGTTCCAAGATATAAAATTCTCTTATGATTTATAGTGGTAATTGCATTTGGAATGTGTGGTTTCCATTGAGTATTAAATTTAAGTGGCTCGTTATACTCTTAGAAGTATATTTTCATGATCATTTAGTTATTTGATTTTTTTCCATATTATTTTAAGCTGGCCAAGTTCAGGGTTGAAAGGTAATTATGTGCTTATAAAGCACACACATTCTCACCATGACATGAGAATCCTTACACAGGGTTTTTTGAGTTCATGAAAAGTTAATATTCACAACTTGTAATGTTACCCTTTGAAAGACATTGATGTATGGGCCTGAAACTTGGTAGCTTAGTATTTCATATTGCATATTACATATTTCAAATTAAGTATATTTTGAGAACCATGAATTTGTTTTGTTATAAGTTCTAATCATGATGTAACAGAATTCTTTTTAGAACTGAGATGGAGGCTAAAACGTCATAAATGAATTCACCTAGGCATATATCTTCGGTAAGTAGGTCTGTGTTATGAATTTTCATTTGTTCCCTTAATATGCATAGGAGCTAGATATGGTTTCCTTCCTCAACTCGGAAATTGAAGCTTAATAGGTTAAATATTTTAGATAGTCAGCTAACTAGCATTATTCCCTCTGCTTTCAGTCTATTTTTTTACAAGTCAAGTTTAATGGGAAATCCTAGGATTTGTAGAAACGATGGTATTAAAGATTTGTGTTTTAACATATTGTTTTCGTTTTTGATACTAGGTAGTAAAGTGTACAAAGAAAAATAATGTAACAATTGATCATTGCATAATGCCTTGATGCCCATTTGTGTTACTGGCCAAAGCATAGGAGATGACATTCTACCTTTTAGTCAGAGAGAAAGGGTGTTTCAACTTTCAATTAACATAACTTAAGATCAACTTGAGATAGTGAAATGAGATTTAAACACTCGATTTGAGTGAAAACTTCAAGTGTTGGAGGCAACCTTATTGCATGTTTTCAGTTTGATGCTTTGATTAGATTTTAGGAGGTTGATGGACAGATTGAGCATGGGCCTTTTTTGTTCCATGAGGACCGAGTTTGATTGTCTGAAAGGATTAGATGAAGTAGAGTATTATTCAAGGGTCATTGATGATTCCAGTATGATTTATTCCATGTTGGTATCTTGTCATGTTTCCTTGAGTGTTAACCCTTTCAGTTCAATGGTTGAGTAACTCAAGTAGACATTCCACTACAAGAGCATAGACAAACAATATTCAAGTTCTCATTGATTTATAATTTCAATAATGAGGATAAAAGGATGCATACTTTTGTAAGACCATATGTAAAGTAAGAACATTATACCTTTTCTATGACAAGAATGGGATCAATAGAACCATATGCTAAATATGACTTCCTTTTCATTGGTGAAGTAAGATAAAAATAAGTTAGTGCATTTGGAAGAGCAGGTCTGGGGGAGGCAGAAGGGTTGCTTTATATTTTGTATCTTGATCTGCATTGTTTTTCCATTGTATAAAATAAAATAATTATTTTTCAACAGTTGCATACACATGGTATGACAACATCTATGCATCCTTCTAACTCACATCTCTCAAACTAACCCAAGGAAATGCTGAGACTGTTGTGGCAGTTGAAACTTAAATCCTGACTTGGCTAGTACTTTTTACCAACCGTTTTGAACAGTACAATATTTATTTCATTAAATAAATACACTATCTAAAAAATAAATTATTATAAAGATTAATACTATTATACATATGCTTGATGATCCATAGCCAGCCCGTGGCCAATATGATTCACAAATATGGAGTTTGTGATAAACAAAAATTGTCCTTTACTGTCTGTATTTTTTGTTTCTACTGTGTAATTAGCTATGACTATGCTTTAATATCTCAATGCTACTGTGTGTCAAACCAAAAATACAGTACAAGAAAGACAACAATAACACACGGCACAAAAAAAAAAAAAAAAAAAAAAAAAATTACCCTTCAAACTAAATGCTGGAAAACCAACAACAATAGAAGGGTTGCTCAGCTCTTCGTGAATTCATAAAATGTAGACTACATGATTTTTTTATAGCTACTCCTGAGTGGGAACTTCAACAACTACCTGGTGATGATCTCTTTCGTTCTGCTGGTGAAATTTTTGTCCTTTTGGATCAATCGATCTAAGTTAGGTTCATCATGTACAAAACAATACACTGGGTAAATGAGCTAAGGATCTTGATGCCATTTCCCAAGTAGCTACATAGATCTGTTTGTGCAAGACATCAAATGAATTCCGTGTTAGACTTTGTGCCTAATCTCTCAGATGAAAATTCCAGTTCATTTTTTAAGACACACTCTAATAGAGCATTCGAGTTGTTGATGGTTAGTAGCTTGCAACTCTTCTCCATTCTGCAACTCCTGGAAAATCTGGAAGCATTCACTAGTCTTTCCTTGTCCTAAAAAATCCACTTGAATTCAAATCTTGGTCTGCTTTTTGAACTTAAAAATGTCCAAAATATGGCATCGCTCTGGTTCATCGCTCAACATCGCTTGTTAGCTACAAAATTTTGATTTACAAATAGACAAATTTGAAGGGAGTTCAGATCAATTCACTTGTGCTAAACTGATTTCTTTCTTCAATAAGACGAATCCCCATTCAAGTGAGTTGTTTTCTCCTCTGTCCAGGATAATTTTCTTCAACCATTTACTTCTCCTCTGCTCATGTCGATTCCATCGCACTGGAATTTTATTTTTAGAACAAGTCGATTCATTCAAGTGAATCATTTCCTTTCTTCACTGGAAAAGTTGATCTAGCAATTTACAACAATTTATTTTGTTGGTTGATGGTTAGGAAATATTATTCTTGAGTTAAAATTTTAGGAATGGTAATCACTTGTTGCAGGGGGTAGTGTTTCCTTTCTTGTTAAATCATGATATTAAGGAAGATCCCTGGTGATAATTCGAATAAGTGAAAAAACTGGCATCCATTCAACTCATGAAGAATGTAAGCCTTATATTTACAAAAATTCTTCTCTAAGGGACAATAAACTGGCTGAGAAGTACTTGGATACAACGAGAAACGAATCATGCACACAGGAATCAACTGAATTGACAAAGTCTAATGGCAATGGCGGTCAGCAAGGGTACTCTAATGCAAGCCCAAGGATGCCCTCAAGGTCTTCATGAGAATGCAGGCCTCGGGGTGCTTGCCTAATTATAGCCACTATGTTCTCATTCAGGGGCTGTGCCATTGTGGAATGCTTCAGGAGGCAGGAAAATATACGCTTGAGATGTTGGGCTATGGGTGGAAGCCCAATGCTGCCACTTATGTCGCTTTGGTTGATTCCTACTTGAAGGCACAGAAGGCTGATGAGATGTGGCAGCTCCTGGTAAAGCTGAAGGAGAAGGGGTTCGTTGCCGACGACAAAACAGCTCAGCAGCACATGAAGAGCATGGGTCGGTTCAACAGGGGGGTCATGGATATGCTATTTGGGTAGTATAAGTAGGTGACGTTGAAAGCTTAGGCCTGTAGTTGTACATCTCTCCGTTGCATTCTGGTATTCTTTCTCTTCTGGTAATAAACTCAGAAGGATTGATGCTCTTTGTTTGTTAGGGTTCTCACTGATTATGAGTCTTTTGTCATCTGTCCTGATAAAATGATACGAGTTCTCATTTAGCGTAGGATGAGCAGTGTCTGTGTTTTCATAATGTCCAAATAGAACATTCAAGTTTGATTTGTAATGACATTATGGACTTTTATCTCGTGTCTTGCTTCATCTGTGAAAAATATATTCGATTTCAAGTTAGGCCTAGCATTTCAAGTTTCTGCTAGGATAGGGAATTTTTAGGAAAGATATAACTCATTTGAATTGGCAAAACCTTTCTCTGGTCATGTAAGAAGGGGTAGCCTGAGCCTTGAATTCTGGACTTTGGTTCGCTAAGTTGGATGGTACGATGCAACTCTTTTGATTTTTTTTTTTTTTTGGTTGGTTGGTGATTCTCATCGATATTTGCTGGGTCATCAGTCTGGGTAAAGTTGAAATGAGTTCCTTTTGGTGTAGGATGGCCAATTTTTGTGGTTTCATAATGGAAAAACCCAACAGCTTATAATTGCATTAAGGCTCTGGATGAATTATTGCCTTGTTTATTCCACAAAAAACAGCCATGCCTTGTTGATTTGGAGCTATCTTGGTAGCTTGGCCAATGGTGCCCATTAAACCTGTAAATATTGTGGTTCCTTTTCACGAATCATGTGGCCTTTCTAAACTACCATTTAGAATGTGTTTTTATGCCTCATTAACCATAATCGTAATTATTCTCAATCACAGCGATTCGACCTTTCATTTGAAGTCCTTGTCCCTGTACTTACGAGCCAAACTTCAGGTATATGGAAAGACTTGCACATACAAGTTAAGTCACTTTGTTCATGGAGTTGACAATGTATGCCAATGTTTTGAATCTTGGTCAGCTGTGCAAGGTACATGCTGTTTATTGATGGCCTGTACCTTTTCACAAGATCCGGATATTTTACTGGTGACTTCTTGGTATATGCTTAGTTTGACACATGCTCACAATGTTTGCACAATAAGTTCATTATAGTGGATATCAAATACAGAACCTAAAATAGAGAAAAATGGTACATGCTCACAATGTTTGCACAGTAAGTTCATTATAGTGGATATCAACTACAGAACCTAAAATAGAGAAAAATTGTACATTATACAAAAATAAGGATGCACAATAATTTCACCAACAGTAATTTGTTTAATAAGAAACACATGTTGACAACAAAAATTTGAATGCTTAGCATCCCTCCAATCATATGGCATAAATATTGAGAAAAATAAATCAATTGTTTTTAACTTTAGGTTGAAGTTTTTTCTGGTCAATGGATCTTTCCTATCGACATGGAAGACTTACGCTCACATCACAGTTCCCAGATTTTCAAATTAGTGTAGCAAGTTTACATCTGTATATAAATTATGATTTGATAAATATCTGCTAGACCACAAACTATACATCAATTTAAATTGATATTTGCAGATGATACTATCAAATTTCGTTTATGAGAACATTGAAGATAACGTGTCACTTTGTACTGATTGTAATTGTGCCAAATGCACATGGGTCTAAAGATTTTATCATACTTTTTATAAATAAATTTCCATGGCTATTACGGTTCATTTAAGAGCCAATCTCTTGCAGAGTTTAGAGTTGAATTCATCTGTAACTGCCTTTGATTTAGGGAGTGATCTAGAAAAAAATTCAATGCCTAGCAAGACTGATAATCACAACCATAAACGTAGCTTGGGCAGAAGAAAACAGTGTACTAGATTTGTACATGCAGAGCTTTCAAATAGTTATTGAATCATGTTCTCCTTGTTGTAGTGGACCAGGGGTCATTTAGTCGTTGCCAACATATTCATCACACTGCTATATTTTGCTGAAAGAAATATCTGATTTCAATGAATTTGCCTCTGCATACCAAGACTAGCGTGAATGGTAAAAGTCAATGAATCTGCCTCTGTGTGCCACTAGAAGTTGTTGGATGAAAATATCTGTTTTAAAGGAAAGAAATGGAATGGTTTTTTTTGTTATTTGGATTACCAAAAGAAATGGCTTAGTTAAAATAGCTTATAAATGGAGGCACAAGTTCTGAGGCTCTCATGGTGTTATTTCAATATATTGGACCTGTTCAAGTTTTGAATGATTTCGAAATTAGCAGATCTGTTAGATAGTGGAGGCAGGAAATTTGCACTTCTTTTCTGTCAAACCTTGTAGCTGATAAAAGATGAGAAACAACTTAATCACACACGTTTTGGTAAAGGCCTAATACTAAGAAGGCGAAGTGGATGATTAAGATTGTTTATAGGTTTAGCCAACAGTTTTATTGGTAACATGCTTAGCTTGAACTTTTGGTGATATTGTTTCATCACATAGGCTGACTACGGTTTGGTGAATTGTTACTGGACATATACTTAAATCAGGATAAAATATAAGTGGTAATACCTAGTTGAATGGAGAGTCCGAGTATATTGGCCCTTTTGAGGATTATTACTTCACCAATTTGCTGCCTTAGTCTGTTGAGTACATTTTTTGTTGTTGGTTGGTTGTTGTTGTAATCGGTAAATTGTATAGGTGATTTTCATTCACATGCTTATTGGAATAGTTGGCTCTTGAATAGGGCAGTCATGCAGTTGAGTATGTGAGAGGGGTTTGTAGAACACATTATCTAATGAACTCTTGTGTAGAGGAAAAAAGTCTCACTCATAGCTTACTCAGGGCTTCAGATGGGAATTTCTTTTATAGACTGATCAACTTACTAGAACTACTGCTACACTTTCTTCATCAACAGAAGCCACTTGAAAATGCTTGAAAATAAACTCTCTGTAAGGGCCATTGTCAATAAAAATATTTGCAATGGAGGGGGTTTCTACATGTTGACCAACCGTGTAAATTGGATCTTATAAATTATAATTCTTGTTTTCTAGCCTTCTATTTCTGTAGATATCAATTGTGTAGTTGATGGCATATTTTTTATAAATAAGTTTCCATGGCTATTACCGTTCAATTAAAATCCAATCTCTTGCAGAGTTCAGAGTTGAATTCATCTGTAACTGCCTTTGATTTAGGGAGTGATCTAGAAAAAACTTCAATTCCTAACAAGACTATGATAATCACAACCATAAACGCAGCTTGAGCAGAAGAAAACAGTGTACCACATTTGTACATGCAAAGCCTTCGAATAGTTATTGAATCATGTTCTCCTCGTTGCAGTGGACCAGGGGTCATTTAATCATTGCCAACATATTCATCACACTACTATATTTTGCTGAAAGAAATATCTCATTTCAATGAATCTGCCTCTGCATACCAAGACTGGCGTGAATGGTAAAATTCAATGAATCTGCCTCTGCGTGCCACTAGAAGTTGTTGGATGAAAATATCTGTTTTAAAGGAAAGAAATGGAATGGTTTTTTTGTTATTTGGATTACCAAAATAAATGGCTTAGTTAAGATATCTTATAAATGGAGGCACAAGTTCTGAGGCTCTCATGGTGTTATTTCAATATATTGGCCCTCTTCAAGTTTTGAATGATTTAGAAATTAGCAGATCTGTTAGATAGTGGAGGCAGAAAATTTGCACTTTTTCTGTCATAAAAGATGAGAAACAACTTAATCACACACCTGTTGGTAAAAGCCTAATACTAAGAAGGCAGGTAGAAGTGGATGTTTAATATTGATTATAAGTTTAGCCAACAGTTTTATTGGTAACATGCTTAGTTTGAACTTTTGGTGATATTGTTTCATCACATAGGGTGACTACAGTTTGGTGAATTGTTACTGGAAATATACTTAAATCAGGATAAAATATAGGTGGTAATACCTAGTTGAATGGAGAGTCCCAATATATTGGCCCTTTTGAGGATTAGTACTTGACTAGTTTGTTGCCTTAGTTTGAGTACAATTTTATTTTTTTCTGTTGGTAGGTTGTTGTTATTGGTAAATTGTATAGGTGATTTTCATTCACATGCTTATTGGAATAGTTGGCTTCTTGAATAGGGCAGTCATGCAGTTGAGTATGTGAGAGGGGTTTGTAGAACACATTATCTAATGAACTCTTATGTAGAGGCAAAATGTCTCACTCATAGCCTACTTAGGGCTTCAGATGGGAATTTCTTTTATAGACTGATCAACTTACTAGAACTACTGCTGCACTTTCTTCATCCACAGAAGCCACTTGAAAATGCTTGAAAATAAACTCTCTATAAGGGCCATTTTCAATAAAAATATTTGCAATGGAGGCCCTCAGCCCAACAACCATTTTAGCCAGCCTTGGAAGGCAAATAGTTGAGTTCAAACACGATGAAAATTTAATTCCCTGTATACAAAAACATGTATTAGGTGTTGATAATGGCTAGAAATATGAACTAAAGATGTATATACCTCCTTCTGTACAAAAATGAACAGAAGAGGCAGAAGTATAAGGTTCACCTCAAATTTTCTTGCAAGTTCAATCTAGTGTAGGATATGAAAGGAAGTGTCATAATGCTAATAGCGAAAAAGAGGGGAAGGAAGAAACTAATAATTTCAGAAATTTTAGCTTTCTATCCGTACCTTGATTTGTTCTAATAAAATAAATATTAATTGTTTGACGGCATCCAGGGAGCTATCTGGTAATAATAATAATAACAATGGAAAGGTGGGGAAGGAAGAAACTAATAATTTCAGAAATTTGGACCTTTTATCCTAGCTTTATTTGTTCTTCAAATCCAACTAATATTTTGTAGATCCAACTTATGGTGAACCAGCAGCTTGAAAGCCAATTGCAAGTCATTCAGCCAACAACGATCTATAAGCATGCCATAGTATTGTGTCTCTGCATATTCACAATAGTGATTGCACTGTCATATTACTATTCCCCACTTGCAAAATTAAGGCACTCAAAATTCTAAAACGTGACAACTATAATCCACATTTTGAAAAATTTTTGCTAAATTTTTTCAAAATCATGCTAGAATTTTTATTATTATCATCACGACTCCAACAATTTTTCATGAATTTTCAAATATGGAACGACGACCATGATGTTGTTCACAATGTCGTATCGTTTCTTTCACCTCTTCCATTACAATATAATAGTATTTTCTAATAACACCATAAATAGGTAGCATAATGTACAAAAACATGTTCACATAAACAAAAACAACAACATGGATAATGGATAACCTCTACAAGACATTACTATTATTTACCAAATAGCCATATTCGAATACACATAACTAATCATTTCAAGTATAACTCATTATCATCCACCCTAGCTTTCAACAATGTCCATTCACATGTTGCTATTTTTCCACACACTACTATTATTTACAAAATATCCATATTCAAAATACACATAACAAATACTTTCAACTCTAACTCATTATCATCCACCCTTTCTTTCAACAATCTCCATTCACATGTTGCTATTCTTCCACAAACTATTATTATTTACAAAATATCCATTTTCAGAATACACATAACTAACTATTGCAATTGTAACTCATTATCATCCACCCTTGCTTTCAACAATGTCCATTCACATGTCCCTATTCTTCCCCACTCTATACATGTCCCTATTCTTCCCCACTCTATGCTATTCTTCCCCACTCTATGCCTTACGGCGTTTCCTTTGCAACATAAGGTGCAAATGCTAGTATATGAAACTTGTGTATTTAAACACTCCTTCTCTTTCCAAATTCATAAATTGACCATGGAATTTTTCAACAATGAAGGAGGCATAGTCATACTTAATAACAGGGGGCTGTCCAGGAATGAAGGTAGATAGTAGAACCAGGACCGTTTCTTCCACAAATTCACTGGTCCTGAATCTAAAGATTACTGCTATCATGTCAAGAATAATTCTTCCAATTTCATTGAACCAGACATGTAAACAAGGAGGAAGACTTCGGGGCTAGAAATCTGGCTTCATGAACATCTTAGCAGTCCAGCCTATTTTGGCAGTGGATAGTTGAGAGCCTTTCTCAAGAAGAAATACCCTGGACATAGGAGTAGGAGGCTGAACTGGATGGAATTGTAGCATTTCATTGATAGAATCAGCAGTTATGTAGAAAAGGACAGCTTGTGATGGAGAGAGGACTGCTTTAGTGACAGGGTCATAATTTTCATAGCAGTGGCGAACAATATCTGGGAATATATTGACTGAGGGTAGGTAATACCTGGGGAGATTGGATTCCCATACTCCATAGATATCAGAATTGTTCAAATGACTGTTTCTGATTAGGCAGTAAGTTTGCAAATGATTTTGTATACCAATTGGGTCTTGTATCTGAAAATCTCTATCAGCTAAGGGAAAATGATGCTGGTCAGTATGAGGAGCATTGAGAGGAGCAACATTGAGGGCTACGGGAGCCTCCATTTTTTGTTTTTTTGGTTTTTGTAGCAAAAGTAGACAAAACAACAATTCTGAGGATTTTCTCTGGGAATTGCAGATGAAAGTTGATTTGGATTTAGCTCACCGGATGAAATCTACATAGAAAAATGAAATTTGCAGGACTTTCGGTAAAAATGGGTAAAGGAGCAGTCTTGGCATATTTCTATGAGAGCTATAGATGGAATTTAGCTTCAAATTCGGCTCTTTGGGTATAGTTTACAGTGGAAAACTTAAAAACACCGATTCGGGAGGTGAAATGGGTAAATACCTGTGTTTTTGGACGTGCATGGGAGTGAATTGCAAGTTTGGATGACGAATTGCAGAGCGGGATGCCGGATTATGTTGGTCGGGTGGCAGACTAGAGCTCTGGTAGCAGCTCCGACATAGTTTGCATGCACCAGTCTCGTGAAATGAACGAAAACGACACTTTCACAGGTTCTTGACAAAAATTAGTTTTGTGGGCTTTTGGTCGGATGACGTCAACATGACGTGGTGTTTTGTCGTAACGTGGGGTACAGAGGCTGACGTGGAGGTGACGTCAGCAGATGACGTGGTGATGACGTTAGCGGGGGGGTCAGCGGGGGTGGTAAGCAGTATTGGCCCGCACCGCTTATCGGCCAAGGTGGTATCGGAGGAGGGGCAGCGAGCATTGCAGGAGGGTGCCGCGTGTCCTCAGTACGGTGGGAATACCACCATCCCCCGGGCAGTAATCTTCGGGAGGTAAGGGCCTTGCAATATTGTTGTGGGCCGTCCGATCAACAGGACCAAATCCGACAGTCAACGCTCAACAGAGCTGGTGGAGGGCTACGGCGTGGGGACCCACATAAATAAACAATGAATTGAATACATTGGGCGGGTTTAAACTTGTTAATTAACCAGGGGTTAATTAACCGTAAATTTTTTTGAGCGTGGGGAGGGTTTTATATGGTTCCAGCTAAACCAATAATCCCTGATAATACAATAATATGGTTTATTACTAAACCAGGGCGGGATACTTAAATTTTTAGGGTTTTTTTATATGTTTACATAGTACGGGCATGGGGGAAAATATAGGGGTTTATATAATATGGTTAATGTGTCAATATGAAAGATGTGTTTGAACAAAAAGCACTAAGTTGTAAAGTCAAAACTTCGGCTTGGGGAAATGAAGGGCGCCAAGCTATGAAGTTGGATAACTTAGGATGATGGACCAAGAGGATTTTTACACAAGAAATGTGGTTTCTTTGTATTAAGCAGGGATGCTATTTTCCTCAGGCCTTTCATGAAATAGAGTGTTTTAAGAGTATTGAGCAGATCCCAATATCTTTAGGGGGAGGTTAGTAAGTGTTTTAGGGAGAAGAGTGAGGGAAAGTTAGGCATGCTTCATTTGATCTGTCACCACATAGTTAACATGGTACTTATGATTGTGATAAGATGAACATCTATGAGAAACAAAATTAACCATAAGAATGCTTCTGCAACACCAAACCTACCTACCCAGCCTATTATACCTAACATTTTTTCTTCCTTTTCCTTGGGTGCATTTAAACTAGCAAACCCTTACTCTCTTCTTTTCTTTTAACTGCCATCCTATCTAAGTCTGCCCTTATTTCTTCCAAGGGCTCAGATTTAACTGTTGAGCACCTTTGCTTCTCTATCTAACTACTTATCTACCAAGCTTGAACTGTTTGGACAGATTTTGTTCTCTATCTCTAAAACAAGAAATTTAAAACATGAATTGGCCAAGATTAAGCTGTTTGGCCATCCATCGACTGTGATAAGAGTCAACTGATTGCACACAATGAGATTCTTTGCAAAAATAGAACAATAGTGGCATTTTGGACTAGCACACTTTCCTGGCCTTCTTCATTTGGGGTTCATTTTCTTTCTTTTTTGACCATTTCATTGTTTTTGCACTTTGATGTTTCTTTTTGGGTATACCCTCTTTTCATGTTTAATTTTTATATTTTATCAGAATATGGAACTTTTGCAGCATGGAAAGGATGAACATATTTGGGACTTTACCAGTCAATCATGAAATATGACACCTATTGGTATAGGAGCATAACACTAGCTCCACTTGGGGATGGATTTTCCTAGTGAAAAGTCAAGAACAGCAGGTCAGATGGCCTTATATTCAATTCTTGCTGCATTCTGAAATTTCCACTTGGCTGTAAGTAAACAAAACTGTACCTCTGCAACATATATACATTTCTCATGAGCTCATTCAAACAATTGCAGCTCTATTTTGGATAGTTTGTCTGAATGTTTGTTCTCCTATTTACAGCTCCCAAGTTTTCTTCTTCAATTTCTGGTAAACTAAAAGGTAACACAAAAAGGTGGGACAGTTCCTTGACTGTTCCTCAAAATTTGCTACATATTCCTTCCTATCTTATTGCTGTAATAAACTGCAGAAAGTAAACATTTTTATGTACAAGTTAAAGTCTTGACATCTAAACAAACTGGATCAAAATAATGCTTCATCATCCGACCATTGATTGGTCCATATTTTGCTTCTGTACCATCTAGGATTTTCAAAAAGTAGGTGTTGTTTCCTTGTGAAGCCTGAATAGCAAAAGATCCCTTGCATAGGAAGTCAAACTTCCCATGTTTTCCTTTATCTTGCCTTCTAGAATCCCATTTCAGTACTTTGTCTCCTATGAAGAAATCTTCGGCTTTAGTCCTCTTGTCAAATATCTTCTTGAGTTTTCCTTGTATAACTTGAGATCTTTGATATACCTCTTCTCTAGTCTACTGCAAATGTATAGTCTGATTTATTCTTCTCTGAATGTCATTGGGTTCTGCCTACATTTCTTGCAGCAATTTTATCACAGGGATTCCCAAAGATGAAGGGAATACAGCCTCCATGCCATAAACCAATTCATAGGGCCTTGTTCCAATGGATCTCTTTATAGTCAATCTGTCTGCCCAAAGTGCATTGATAAGCTTCTTATGCCAACTTTTCTTTTTTTCCTCCAATACTTTCTTAATGATATTGATCAGGCTTTTATTGGATGACTCAGCTAGACCATTACCTTGAGGATAATAGGTTGTGGAGTGGCCTAGGTAATGTGGTACTTGTGACAGAAATTGATCATTCTCTTGGATTTAAAAGCAGCAGCATTGTCAGTTATAATCTTTTCAGGACAGCCAAATCTGGACAGGATATTGGTTTCTAGGAATTGCATGATTACTGAATCATTAGCTTGTCTACAAGGGATGGCTTCTATCCACTTGGTGAAGTATTCTATGGCAGTTAGAATCCATTTGTGCTGGCCAGAAGAGGGAGGGTGAATTTCCCCAATGAAATCTAAACCCCATTGTTGAAATGGTCTTTCTTTGGAAATTGGTCTGAGGGGTAGAGGTAAAAGCTCTCTCTTGCCTTCAAAGATTTGACATTTATGGCAAGTAGTAAAAAACTTTTTGACATCAGAAAATAAAGTGGGCCAATAAAATCCAGCCCTTAGGATTTTATCAGCAGTTTATTTCCAGTACAAATGTCCACCACAGTCCCCTGCATGAAATTCTTTCAGCACTTTGTCAGTTTCATCCTTTGTTAAGCAACTCAGCAAAATGCCTTCATGATTTTTCCAAAATAAAACATTATCTAAAATACATAATTTTGAAGCTTTCATTTTCAGAAATCTCTTTTTAGTTGATTGATCTGTGGAGTCGCCATCTCCTGTTAATTATCCAATTCATTGATGTCAAGGCCTTGAAAGTTGGTTTCAGTCATAAGTTTAGCTAATCCTTGTCCTTTTATCAGCTTTGTTGGTTTAATTTCAATGTCATATTCCAAAATGTTAGCTATCCACTTGCCCCGTTTGCTTTCAATTCCTTCCTGAGTTAGGATATCTTTGACAACAGTATTTGGCACATAAGCTATTACATGCAAGAATAAGATATAAACTCTGAAGCCCTTAATAGATTTTACAAGAGCATAAGCCTATTTTTCCATGATTTGATACTTAAGTGGTGCATCTCTAAGCACTTTGTTGAAAAAATCTATGGGCTTTTCACACCCGTGACCATATTTCTGTAGCAAAACAACAACAATGGTATGTTTTGATGCAAATGAAAAGATTATAAGTCTCTGTCAAATTTCAGGCTTGTAAGGACTGGTGTTTTAGTTAAAGCCATCTTGATTTCTTCAAAGGCTTGTTTAGCTTCTATTGTCCACTTGACCTTGGAATCCTTTTTCAGCATATTATTCAGCAATCTAATTAATTCAGCCAAGTTGGGTATGAATCTCCTTAAAAAATTGATTTTCCCTAGGAAAGCTTGAAGTTCTTTGATATTTCTAGGGTGAGGAACTTGTAGAATGGCTTGTATTCTATCTGGGTCAATTCTAATGCCATTTTTTGAGATTATGTGACCTAACAATTTACCTTCTTCCAGGCCAAATAATGACTTCTTTGGATTTAGTGATATACCATATTTTCTGTAAATTAAAAACACTTGTCTGAGATGATATAGGTGTTCCTGATCTGATTTGGAAAAGGCAGTGAGATCGTCTAGGTATATGACCAGGAAATCATGAATTTCTTTAGCAAAAGCTATGTCCATGGCCCATAGAAACGTTGCCCCTGCGTTCTTGACTCCGAATGGCATCTTTACATACTTGAAAGTTCCCCGAGGTGTTGTGAAAGTAGTCTTATCTTGGTCATCAGGGTGAACTAGGATCTAGTTGAAGCCTGAAAACCCATCTAGCAGTGAAATTCTAGAGGCACGTACTACCCTATGTAAAATATGATCCATCTTGGATAAGGGGTAGTGGTCTTTTAAAGAGACTTTATTTAGATTCCTTAAATCAACACACAGCCTGATTTCCCCTGTTTTCTTCCTAGTGGGCACTAGATTGGATACCCACTCTAAAAATATGATGGGTGCAATTATCCCAGCTTCATACATTCTCTTGACTTCCTTTTCAATTAGTGGGAGGAGTACAGGGTTGACCGTTCTGAGTTTTTGCTTGAAAGGTTTTTTATTTTCTTTGAGGGGTATTGTATGTTGAATGAAAAAAGTGACGTAGGATTTAAGATCTTCATAGCTCCATGCAAAAACATCCTGGAATTCTTTAAACAGTTCAACGTATTTTAGCTTTGGTTAGGAGGCAAAGTTTTGGACAGTTTTATCATTTTAGCATTTTCTTCAGCCCCTATGTTACAGTCCTCAATTTGTGCGTTTAATGGCTGCATTTTTGGCTTTCTTGGAATATCATTAGAATCAAAAATGTCTTCCAGACGAGTTAATCCCGTGGGTAAAAAATTGTCTTTTAAATCAATAACCTTAGAATCTACTTCAACAATTTCATCAAAGTCTATTTCTTTCAGCTCTTGTAACTCTTTGTTGGTAAAGTTTGTTGGATGTAGTATTTGAGTTGTTGTTTCAGCTGAAATGTGTGTTTCAACTTTGCTTATTTGATCAACTTCACCAACAATGCCTGTGTCTATATTAGTGCTGGAAAATTCTTATTTTAAAGTCAAGAAATTATTAATCTGAATGTCATTATCAAACACTTGCCAGCTTTTAACATTGTCAAGTATAGTTGGCCTATGTTTAATTTCAGCTGTAAAATGATGATTAGGCTCAAGTGGCAGTTTACAAGTGCTGGCAAATGTTGCCAAACTGTGAGCATGTAAATTGTGTTTTCTTGGAATTTTGGCAAGCTGTGATTCTAGAAAGGTATTGAGTATTTCAATTGTTGCCCCTCTATAAGATCTTAACCTGAGGTCATTTGTGAGGAATTTTCCTTTCATTTGTTGAATAACCAAATCAGAGTCTCCCAAAATTGATATCCTAACTGCCCCTAAACTTTTGATCAACTTGAGTCCTAGTAGGAGGGCTTCATATTTGGTCATGTTATTTGTGCATCTAAAATTGAACCTGTATGCATGTCCTTCAGCATGATCATTTTCCATGTTATGTATCCAAATTCCTGCTCCTGCTCCTAGCTTATTCACTGATCCATCAAATTCTAAGTACCAAAGAATTTCATTTTTGTAGCTAGTATCAGGCGTTTTAAAAATTTGCTTAGTAGGCAGAATTGGATTTTTAGTTTCATGTGGTTTCCCTTGTGTGTCTGTTGTATCATTGGTCACAGAAATTTCTTGAATCTGAACACTAGATTTTTCATTTATGACCTTTCCTTGTACTGATGCTAAAACCTTGTCATTCGTTGGAGGGAAAATTTCAGCATTGTATAGGATGAAAGAGTCCATATCAGAATGCATGGAATAGATGGGAAAAATTTGGGGTTTCTCTTGGCTGCTGACTACATATTTCATCAAAGTTTCTCGGTACAATCTCTTTAGCTGACCAAATACTGAAATGGTAGCATAGGACATGTCCAACTGTAAAGATTCTTGGAGCTTAGCACCCCAAGATCTGGACAGTAACATGCCATACTTTGGTGGGATATCAGCTACCACTACATCCATTAAGATTGTCTTGGTAGGGTATTGAACTAGTAATACACATAAATCTTTGATTAGGCCTAGACATCTAACCTAGCTGGAATCAAAAGAGAACAAGTCTTTGTATGGCCTTGTGATATCTAGGTCCAACGTTTCCATCACAGGTTTGGGCATTAAATTATGGGAAGCTCTAGAATCAAACATTGCATTGTGAAGTACTTTGTCATGAATATTTAGACTTACATAGAAAGGAGGAACTCCTCCATCTACTGATTTACCATTTACTTCAAGGCCAAAAATTAATTATGGCTGGTCATCAAGGACATTTACTGCATCTCTGTTTTCTGAAATTTGAAGTGATCTGTTGATTTGTTCTCTATAGACATCATGTTTAGCCAATTCGGACAATGGAATGGCTATTTTTAACTTGCCTATTTCGGTCTCAAGGTTGAAAGGTTTTTCTATTTGAATTTTTGCATTTCGGGCAGCAAGATTTTCTTTTCCTACTGTGTTTTCTGTGTTATTTTCCTTTTCGGGAGTGTTGTTATGAGCTGAATCTGTTTGCAAGTCGATTTCTGGAGGCTCTTCCATAGTTCCTTTAAGAGGAATACAAGCTGAAAGCTATTGATGGTCTGATATATCTTCAACTATTGGATGATTTGGATTAGAAATTGTTTTAGGAAAGGTTTGTACAAGAGGGTTCTCAACCTTAGCTTTGGTAGGTTGCTTGGTTTGTTTCTGTTTATTGTTTTCAGGGACATCTATCTTTCTGCCTCTCAGATTGTACTGCTTATGAACCTCATAGACAGCTGCATCATATCCCTCCCTAAAATCGAATGATTCCCCAGATTGGGTTTGGAATTGATTAAAAGTATGAGCTTCTTGGTCATCCTAGGTCAAAAAAAAAATTTGTTCACTATTGAGACCCATTAATTTAATTTGAGTGTCCTCCGTTGGTTCACTAGACATTGAAGCTTCAACATAGTTTTCCTGGAATGGGGGTCTAATATTTTGGTCAGGACCATCCTTTCCAGTATTGGACTTTGATTTTTCCTGAAATTTGGGTTTCTTCACATGTTACTTGGTTGACCATCCCAAGAGGATTTCCTCTCAATTGTTTCTACTCTATCACCCAGTCTATCCATTCCTTTAATAATTGCATCTAAGTTTTTCTCAAATGCAGAGGGTTCTTCTTTGAAAGGCGTTCTCCTTTCAGCTCTAGCTTGAGCTTGTTTAGAAATCAGATTGACCTCTACACTGACAGTTATACACTGCATGTCTTCTAATCTTGGAGAATCTCTTTCCCTAAGCTGGTAAGCCATCTCAGAATCAAAACCATTAGGGAATTTGATCAAGGCCAGGTCTGGTGGAGGTCTAAGATTCTGAGGAATAGCATTGTATACATTATTAAATCTGGCACAGTGATCTTGGACACTTTCTTGTGGACCTCTCTTTAAGTTTTCATATTCTGATAAGATGTGAAGAGGATCTTTATTCTTTTCCCATCTGTTCAAGAACATCTGATAAAGGGATTCTGGATCATCAATAGTGTTTGCAGGGAGTGCCCTAAACCAGGTTCTCACATCGCCAGTTAGACTTTGGACAAAGACTTTCATTCTCACATCATTATCATCAATCTCATAGTTTTCAAAATAATCCATCATTTTCTTGGTGTGTTGTGGAGCTGTGTAAGTGTCAGCACCATCAAAATAGGCAATTTTTCTTTGATAATCTTGAGGCATAGCCCCTGGATTTGCAGGTAATTGCAGGGGAGCATTTCGGTTTGCCATATTTACAGAGGCAAGTGTAACAGTTGGAAGAATAGGGATAACTGCTGAAATATGTGCAGTGGATGAGGGAGTGGAAAAGATGGTTTGAAGTGTTGATGGTGAACTTGGAGAAGCAACAGTAATGGCAGAAAGGACTAATGCTTTTCCAGCAGTGAGCTCAGATCGGATAAGGTTCTGCTGAGGTGTGTCAAGGTGTGAACTAGCAGAATGTTCTTGATTATCTCAGCTTCTAAGGTTCTTAGGGATAAAATTAGGATTTCCAAAGATAGGTGGAGGATTTGGATCTAGATTTGATCTGGTATAACGGATCTTCTTCTTTGGAGCCAGCTTTTGAAAATATTTTTTGGTTTTTCTTGGAATATTTTGAAGGACACAACTTTTGACAGTATCTTTCTAAGAAGCCTAAAGTATAGGAGTTTTGAATTTTCCTGTAGATGTATTGAAACAAAGGACTGATCAAATATTTGAGACAGCTGTTCAACACCTAAAACTAGACTAGAGATAGACTGAAGCAGCTTTTATTTACTCCTGTAATTGCATAGCAAAAGCAGTTTCAAACGCTAGCTGGCTAACTTCAAGCTCTATTTGTAGCTTTAAAAATAAACAGTAGTAAGAAACAATTTATTCATTGTCCCAAGTGGAGCCACCAATGATGTTATCACTCAGGTTGTTCCCCAAAAGTTGTAGAAAAGGGAATACAACTGAGGTAACCATTAACAATTCTTTTAGAAACAGATTCTAACCTATCTACATCTAGAGAGGGCTCTCTCTTTATAATTTCGCGTTGTTTTGAATTATATTAGGCTAGTTATGAAGTACAAGGGTTTATTTGATTTTTGGATGATGATATTCAATAGAACAGGGGTATAAATCTAAGAAATTTAGTCCATTGGGCTAATGGAGTCTATGAGGATGCACTGTTGGATATGGTTTCTTTGATAGAGGGAGGTACTACAGAGCAAGGCAATCAATCATGGAACAATTTATAAGTTGGAATCAGATGGGATGGAGTCAGTGGGTGAAGGGAAATTAAGAATCCTTCATCATGTAGACAGAGGGAAAGTGGATGATTATTGCTAGGGAGCAGTTAAGAATTCCTTAGCTATATTCAAGATGTGAGAACCAGGGGAAACAAGAGCAGTTAAGAATTCCTACTTATGCTAATTCTGAAGAAAACATTAATAATAACATAGATTGAACACAGAGTGCAAACAAGCAAATTCTGAGTTATTCTTTTTCTCTATTATTCAGATCATGAAACATATATGATATAGTAAACACAGAAACTGAAAACACAAGTAAAAGAGACTTATTGATCCATAAGATGATTCAAGAATTCTGTAACATGGTCCTCTGCTATCAATTCCACATCCAGAGAGTCCAGCAACAATGGATTCCAGTAGCTTTTGTATTCAAAAGGTTTTCAGAGTTACAGTGCAGTCTAAGAAATGTATCACCAACCCCGAATACTTCACTTGGGGAGGTATTTGTATAAAAGTGTTTACAAAATATCTCAATGAGATAATATCTAGTAATAACTCACTCTACCTACTCAAAAGGAGAAATAAATGATCTTGGAAACAGGGATAAATAAATGAAGAAGTAAATGCTGTTGTGTTGGCTACTCAGTTGGTGAGATTTGTTGACTGCAAGCTCAGTGAGTTGGCCGGTGGCTATTTCCACTGATATTCCGCACTATTGCCTCAGCTTTTCCAGGCATATTTAACTTTGATTTGATAGATTGTTGCCCCGTATGACTTTTATCCGTTCTTATTCTCCACTTTATGGTGTCTATTGCATCTTGG
Source organism: Pinus tabuliformis (assembly GCA_031772625.1). Lineage (NCBI taxonomy): Eukaryota > Viridiplantae > Streptophyta > Pinopsida > Pinales > Pinaceae > Pinus > Pinus tabuliformis. The sequence goes on from CM062812.1 coordinate 168,004,951, forward strand.
GTAAAATAAAAGTTGAAACATGCTTATAGGATTTCCAACACGCTTTGCCACCACTTCTCTTCTAGTAACTGATGTATTTGCAGCTTTCTCAAAGTCTCATCAGCATCTGTGTACCTATAGAAGTTAGGCTGGACTGTAAAAAGATGTTTCACTTCATGCTCAATATAAAATAGATTTTCCAAGTTGCTGTAGAGAGCTTGGCCAGATGGAAGGGCCTTCTCTGCTGGAGTGCTTGATGATGCATTTACTTGATTAGCAGCATGTTTTTCCAACTTGTGTGTGTACTCGACTTGTCTCAATAGGCACTCATTGCTTCCCAACAGACTTGGAAAGCCCCTTTCATGCAAAATTGCAAATCTTTCTATAACAGAGTCTATCTCCACTTGCATATCCTAGCACCTCCTCTCCAGATTCTGCATCAGGGTTCTCTTGGTCAGAACTCTTTTGATTGTTAGGATGGTGTTTGTCCTGTCTCTGATGTCCAGTGTTGCTAGTTTTTCACTAGTTTTAGTGTTCAAAAAATGTACTAACCTGTTGGCCTGTTCGTGCATATGTCCTAATAAATTTCTGGCCTTTTGAATTTCCACTTGGGCTACTGCTATCAAGTCAATCTTCTCATAAATGGTCTGAATAGACCTCCATACATCACTAATGGATTGACTGATGTTAGCCCACAAATGCCTTTGATTTCTCCCAGAGGCTTATCTAAAGAGAGGTCCTTTTCCAATGCTTTCACCTCTCTTGTCTTTTCTACCACAATCATTTTGGATTTATCATAGCTTATTTCTAACTTTGCCAATTTCTCTTTGGCCTCTTTTAATTCTGACAGTTGGAGTTTTAGCTCCTCCATGGCTTTTATTAACTCCTCTATGGTCATAGTAGTGTTGCTGCCTACTGCTGTTGTTGTTGTTGAAGTACCTGCTGCTAATGCTGGGACAATGGGAGGCACTACTGTTGTAACTGTGGGAGGGGCAGCTATGAGTGTTGGAGCTATTTTAGGTGGCTGGGAGGTTGACTCTCCCTGCTTTTCTTGTAATTCTTTCTCCAATGCTTACTCCATCTCACTTAGTTTCTCATTCATTTTCATAAGCAAGTCCATCATGTCCTCCTCTGCTTTTTGTTGTACAACCTTTGTAGTTTGTGGATTCATAGTAGTAGGCAGCTTCAATTGTTTCCTGAGGGTAGCAATGTCCTCTTCCTTCTTTTCTATCAATGCTTTTATGCCTTTGGTGTCCTTGGGATCATGTCCCAACTCGATGATAATCTCTTCCAAGGACCTTATTCTGTTGTATTTGGCTAAAGAAGATGCCTTCTCCAAGTCTAGTTGGGCAGATGTGTTGTTCAATGAGTTCTACAATTTGTGAGCCAACATTGCCTTATCTGCCAATGTGGAGTAGACCATCTCTCTAGTTTGCTTGTGCAACTCAATCTGGTCCATCGGATGAATGTCTTTGGCAAGGACCTCCAGATTTGTCCTGATGTAGTCAGCTGCTGACTGTGGTTGTTGCACTTTGGGCTTAAAGTGGCTCAAGATCATTTTTCCTTCTTTAATGTCATATGCAGACATTAACCTTTGTTGGTTGGCGGGGGTCATCTTGAGAAATTGGTCATAAAGTTGCAGCCTCAATGGATCATTTCTAGCCTTAATCTCTGTGAATGTTCTTTTGACATCTGAGGCCTGCTTGCTTGATGGTCTTGTGGATGAAACTTCCACACTATGCTGCCTTTCTAGGTCCTGCCTATGAGAGCTGGTGGATGTTTCTATTACCGGGGAGATCTGTGGGCTGGTTGCCCTCTCGCCTCTTAGGCTTTCTAAGGTTTCCTCAATAATTTCCTCTTCAGGTAGAGGATTTATTCTTTGCCTTTTTTCCCCTGGTTGCTTTGCTGGTCCACTTACAGGTGTGGCCTCTTCTCTGTCTCTTTTCCTGCCCCTTTCCTCATTTAGAGGAGTCTGTAATGCTGGTATCTCTGGTGCTTTGGTCTGGACAGGAGGAATTTTCCCTTGGCCCTATTCCTTCGATGTTGCTCGCTGATCTGTCATTATGTGCTGCTCTGTATCCAGCACTTCTTTGCCCTTTGATGTCCCTGCAGCTGGTGTAGTGATTTATTGGGCAAGTTGCTATGAAGTTCCAGCAGATGATGTCGCGTCTCTGGTTTTCTAAGACAGCTTGAAAAATACCTGTCCAAAAGAGTCCAGGTCAAGAGTCTTTTCTAGATTTTTCATAGTTTGTTCCATTTTCTCTTTCTCAGTAAGCTCTTCTATTAGTGTGCCCTCTACCCACTCATCTTGATTCGAAAATTGCTCTATTTCAGGGATTCTACAATGTTTATAGGTTGATAGCATGTTTCTCACTTTTCTTTCACTGATAAAGCCATTTGGGTCATAGGGTACCCACCAAAAGCTCTTCTTTAATTTGAGTTGTTCCCCCAGCATTTTATCATCATCTTCCCATGCTTCCTTTTTGTTAAGGATAAAAGGGCCTAGCTGGTTTCTTATTTTCAGCTGGGCCTTTTTCTTTGCATTGTAAAAATGAGTTAGATCTAAATTTATTAGTTTCCTGAAATATTCCAGAGAAAACAGTCTCATAGGCACATATTTTGGAAGTTTCTAGGGGCACAGCTCACAACCATATATCCTGATCTCAGTGTGATTCTGGTAGAAGTACCAGTCACCTATCCTATAGTTCTTGGAGAGCTGTAAAATATTCCTCATGTCACCATAGAGCCTAGGAGGAGAATTTCCTATCAATAGAGAGGAAGCATGATGTATAAACAGGTCCATAAACTCACAGTAGGTATAAGGAGTCTCACCAATTCTGTGGAAACCAGAGGTCCAAAAGATTACAAATCTCCTCTCTTCTTTGGAGTCCAATTTACCGCTGGGAAATACAAAAATGTCTGGATGGTAGTACAACAGCAAGTGATATATGAAACTTGTGTATTTAAGCACTCCTCTTTCCAAATTCATAAATTGACCATGGATTTTGTTAGCAATGAAAGAGGCATAGTCATACTTAATAGTAGGGGGTTGTCCAAGAATAAAGGTAGATAGTAGAACCAGGACCATTTCATCCACAAATTCACTAGTCCTGAATCCAAAGATTACTGCTATCATGTCAAGAATAATTCTTCCAATTTCATTGAACCAGACATGTAAATAAGGAGGAAGACTTCGGGGCTGGCAATCTGGCTTCATGAACATCTTAGCAATCCAGCCTATTTATACAGTGGATAGTTGAGAGCCTTGCTCAAGCAGAAATCCCATGGACAGAGGATCAAGAGGCTGAACTGGATGGAATTGTAGCATTTCATTCGAAGAATCAGTAGTTATGTAGAAAAGGATAGCTTGTGATGGAGAGAGGACTGCTTTAGTGACAGGGTCATAATTTGCACAACAGTGGTGAACAATATCTGGGAATATATTGACTGAGGGTAGGTAATACCTGGGGAGATTGGATTCCCATACTCCATAGATATCAGAATTGTTCAAATGACTGTTTCTGATTAGGCAGTAAATTTGCAAATGATTTTGTGTACCAATTGGGTCTTGTATCTAAAAATCCCTGTTAGCTAAGGGCAAATGATGCTGGTCAGTATGAGGAGCATTGAGAGGAGCAACATTGAGGGCTACGGGAGCCTCCATTTTTGGTTTTTGTGGTTTTTGTAGCAAAAGTAGAAAAAACAACAGTTCTAGGGCTTTTCTCCGGGAATTGCAGACCAAAGTTGATTTGGATTTAGTTCACGGATGAAATCTCCAGAGAAAAACGAAATTTGCAGGACTTTCGGTAAAAATGGGTAAAAGAGCAGTCTTGGCATACTTCTATGAGAGAAATAAATGGAGTTTAGCTTGAAATTTGGCTCTTTGGGTATAATTTACAGTGGAAAACTTAAAAACACCGGTTCAGGAGGTGAAACGGGTAAATACCTGTGTTTTTGAATGCGCGCGAGAGTAAATTGCAGGTTTGGATGACGAATTGCAGAGTGGGATGCCGGATTATGCTGTTCGGGTGGTGGATTGGAGCTCTGGTAGTAGCTTCGTCATAGTTTGCATGCACCGGTCTCGTGAAAGAAACCAATAGAAATGAACGAAAACGACACTTTCACGGGTTTTTGACAAAAATCAGTTTCGCAGGCTTTTGGCGCTTTTGGTCGGATGACGTCAGCATGACGTGGTGTTTTATCGCAACGTGCGGTACGGAGGATGACATGGCGATGATGCAGAGGTGACGTCAGTGGATGACGTGGTGATGACGTTAGCGGGGGGGTCAGCGGGGGCAGTAAGCGGTATTGTCCCGCACCGCTTATCGGCCAAGGTGGTATCGGAGGAGGGGCAGTGAGAATTACGGGAGGGCGTCGCGTGTCCTTAGTATGGCAGGAATACCACCATCCCCTGGGCGATAATCTTCGGGAGGTAAGGGCCTTGCAATATTGCTATGGACCGTCCGATCAATAGGACCAGATCCGACGGTCAGTGCTCAACGGAGCTGGTGGAGGGCTACGGCGTGGGGACCCACATAAATAGATAATGAATTGAATACATCGGGCGGGTTTAAACTTTTTAATTAACCAGGTGTTAATTAACCATAAATTTCTTTGAGTGTGGGGAGGGTTTTATATGGTTCCAGCTGAACCAATAATCCTTGATGATATAATAATATGGTTTATTACTAAACCGGGGCGGGATACTTAAATTTTTAGGGTTTTTTGATATGTTTACATAGTACGGCATGGGAGAAAAATATAGGGGTTTATATAATATGGTTAATGTGTCAATATGAAAGATGTGTTTGAACAAAAAGCACTAAGTTGTAAAGTCAAAACTTCGGCTTGGGGAAATGAAAGGGCGCCAAGCTATGAAGTTGGATAACTTAGGATGATGGACCAAGAGGATTTTTACACAAGAAATGTGGTTTCTTTATATTAAGCAGGGATGCTATTTTCCTTAGGCCTTTCATGAAATGGAGTGATTTAAGAGTATTGAGCAGATCCCAATATCTTTAGGGGGAGGTTAGTAAGTGTTTTAGGGAGAAGAGTGAGGGGAAGTTAGACATGCTTCATTTGATCTGTCACCACATAGTTGCCATGGTACTTATGATAGTGATAAGATGAACATCTTTGAGAAACAAAATTAACCATAAGCATGCTTCTGCAACATCAAAACTACCTACCCAGCCTATTATACCTAACATTTTTTCTTCCTTTTCCTTGGGTGCATTTAAACTAGCAAACCCTTACTCTCTTCTTTTCTTTCAACTGCCATCCTATCTAAGTCTGCCCTTATTTCTTCCAGGGGCTCAGATTTAGCTGTTGAGCACCTTTGCTTCTCTATCTAACTAATTATCTGCCAAGCTTGAACTATTTGGACAGATTTTGTTCTCTATCTTTAAAACAAGAAATTTAAAACATGAATTGGCCAAGATTAAGCTATTTGGCCATCTATCGACTGTGACAAGAGTCAACATATTGCACACGGTGAGATTCTTTGCAAAAATAGAACAGTAGTGGCATTTTGGACTAGCACACTTTCTTGGCCTTCTTCATTTGGGGTTCATTTGCTTTCTTTTTTGACCATTTCATTGTTTTTTCCCTTTGATATTTCTTTTTGGGCATACCCTCTTTTCATTTTTAATTTTTAGATTTTATCAAAATATGGAACCTTTGTAGCATGGAAAGGATGAAAATATTTGGGACTTTACCAGTCAATCATGAAATATGACACCTATTGGTATAGGAGCATAACAGGTCATGTAATAGGCTCCCCATACAACTTGGAAGCCTTGGCCTTCTTCTGTGGCCTAGTTCATTCTGTCGCATGCGACCATTTCAATTATGTAGAGGTGGTGCTTGGGTCCACGCCTTCTGTCATATCATCTACCCCATGTCCCGTGGTCAAGTTTGGGCCTCTTTCTTCCTATGTCATAGCAGTCCCTACTGCTGTTATCTTTTCTGCTGCGGCCTTCGCTACCTCCTGGGATGCCCATACTTCTTCAGCTAGCTATTCATTCCGCTTCTATTGTGCTAGAAACTTGGCGATAGCCTTCTATCTTTGAATCTCCGTCTCATTGTGCACCACCAGATCTGGTGCATGCCATTCTGATGGCCATGTGTCTAGCACCGTGAACACATCGTCATCTATTGTGATGAAGGGAAGTATGGTCCACCTCTGTTCTGGATCCTTCCGTGCCCTGATATACACATTGTGCATATCTGCTTTAAAGTCTACAAAGCTCTTCAGACTGTCGTACACCGAGGCAGATAGGCACGGCCATTTGTTGATCCACAGTCGTACGCTTGCCTCCATCAGTACCCAGAAGATCTTGGTTTCTCAGATTCATGTGGCATCCTTTGTCGCCCATAGTGACACGTATTTTGTTGCCTCTAGCCAGTCCTGGTCCAGGGGAGGAAACTGACTACCCTCAGGCAATTCACCTGTAACCAACAAGATGGATAAGAGCAACCACGCATAGTGGAAGGTCTTACCCTGCTCTTGGGCCTCCCTGCAGTTCGTCAGGAACTCGTCACAGAGGAACTACACCCAGTTGAATCGTACTCCTTCTACGCATTGCTCAGCTAGCGCAATGACCATTGTTGGTACCTCATGGCCCCGGCATTTTTTCATCACCTTTCCTACCAACAACTAGGTAACAATGCAGACCCCTTTGTTTTGAATACTAGTAATAACGTAACCCCTCTACTTTTTCTCCAACTTATATTTCTTTTTCATGGCCTCCGCAATCGCCCAGTCTCCACTTGTGCCAGCTATTTCTGCGAGGTCCCTTACCGTAGAGGGAAGTTGAGTAATCCTATGAATGAGCTCTGTCGTGATGGGAATGGGATCCTCCAGCCACAAGTACCCATCATGCACCAGGAAAAGCAGTTGCCTAATGACAAATATCGTGACTGGGGCCCGATGGAAGTGTGGAATCGATAGGAGATGGAGTACCCTGGCCTCCTCCACCCTGTGCAGCCATGTCTGTGGATGCAGTCTTCTAACTACCCCCTCAGTGCTCTATTCCATTAGCTGGCTAGTTTCCAAATGAAGGAATCTCTCACTATCCACGAGGTCCCAATCTTCAAACTTCATATTGGGTATGCGACCCACAACCGACCCTTCAAACAAAATTCCCTCGGGGAGGAATGAGGTGTTGAGTGTGTTTTTAATGGCATCCAAATCTTTAGGTACCTTTACCCTCCCTTTCTGTAGAGGGACATACTTGGGCAGCTTTGTTGTGGCGCGCAATGCCTGGATGTCTTCTTCCATCTCTTCCTCTAGTTCCTTCTTTTCTACAAAGGTTTGAGGATCCTCCTCCTCATCATCTCTCTCAATATTAACCGTTTTTCCCTTTTCTTCCATCAACAGTTTGCCAAACTGTGGATTTAATAGAGACATATGGACCAGTCCTGTTGCCTGCGGTTCCTTCTTAGGCCTCAGTGTCCGAGGCAATTTAGGGATTTTTGGTGTATCCCCTACTGGTGGTGTATAACGCTACGCAGGTCCCTTGGCTGTTGTCATTGTTCTGATCAGGGACTCCTGTGTATCTTTTGGCAACACTTCAAACCACGGACTTGCTCTTACAACCTCCAAATTCATCAGGTTCATGCCTACTTGATAACGCAAACACTCCATTCGTAAAATGCTAAGGGTTGTTCGGTGGAGGGCCACCTATGATTTATAGGCTCGTTGAAATTCAAATTCGACCGTTCCCCCCTTTTTTGGCTCATTAATACTATACTGGAGGAAGATCGTTTCAAATCTAGTTTGGACTTTGTGTCTTAAATGCCCACTACCCACTCTTTTTCACCTTAACTCAGATGTCTTGTCATGAACAGTGATACCAACGGTCACTTCCTTGTTTATCCACGTAGCATCGTAGCCCCTTCTGCGCAACTGCAACCCTTGTGACATACCGACCCTGCGCGCACCCCTGTTGTCGTGCAGCTCCCTAACAGACTGTTTTATAGTCCCGCACTCTCTTTCAACTGTCTAGAGTGGTGAGACTGTCTCCTCTTCAGCTAGTCAGGTGGTCGCACCCCCTTGGTGCACCGCTATCGCATCTTGGCAAACAACCTGCGACACGGTCTCTATTGTCACTGCTACGCACATTGTTGGATGTGGCACGCTCTCCTAATTTCCCTCGAGAGTGAGGCACAACCTTAACCATTGTATTCGACCAACTAGCTTGCGGTCATACTCTTCCAATCCATCCTTAGGTTTGGGCATATCCGGCTGCAAATTTCCATGTTTTTCATTTAGAAAGTCTTCCTTTAGTTCCTTTTCCAGCTGTTTAATCTTCGTGTCTAGTATCATATTCTTTGTTCTTAGTAGTACCCTATTTCTTTCTAGTTTGCGAAGTTGTGCATTCCCTTGCCAAATAGTTTGCTGAATCCCTTCATACTCCTCTTTGCGTGGTCTTGTGAGTTCTTCAATCCGGACTTCACGCATTTCTCTCTTCATCAACATTACTACATCCACAACCTTCTACAGAGGTTCTTCAGGGACCTCAGTTCTTATACCATTCTACAGCCTCGGACTCGACTTCGTGGCCAAGTTCTTGCATAGCGTCGTATATGCCCATCTAACCACTGGGACGCGCAGGTCCCCTTTTGTACATTGTATCCGCTGTCCCCTATTCATGACTTTGCGTACCTTGGCAAACACTTCCCTCCTCACACTTGGTAGTGTGATCCTTTTCTTCTACCAATGCGCCCTGTTTGGGCCTGCTATTGTAATACTACTGCATGTTGGAACAGTCTGTTCGGTATACGTCTGTACCCATCGGCAAAGGTGTGCTTGCAAGCTGTTCTACCCTTTTCCACCAATCCGCCTTAGTTGGGTCTTCCAAAACATACTTGCATCATCCTACAACATCTGTTCCAAATTCCCAAACCTCCTCGATATGTATTCCACCATTTCGTAGGTGTCGTGCGTAGAGTCCATGTTAATGCATCAACCCGCTGTTGCTCAGGCACCGCGTGCTCAAATTCTTCTAGAAATCCTTCTATCGGGGAAACCCCATCATATACTAGTAAGTCACTCACTTCTGTAGTCACACAATGCAATGATCTTATCAATGTATTGCAATTAAGTGTCATCACTTTGTGCAACCAATTCTGCCATATTTCATTTTCTTCATCCAAGTCCGAAGTACATGAATTATCACACTCCCATGATATTCTCCCATCTTCTGTCGGGTTCACCTGATCCTGGTCTTGCACCATTATCTGGTAAATTCAATTCAGCTCATCGTCGTGCATAGGTTCAGTGTAGCACGCACGTTCGACCTGATCTAGCAGAACTACTACGCAAAGGGACTTTTTCTCAAATATCATCATCCGCTTCTTCAGGTTGATGACTCCATTCATATCAGTGGCCCAGTCTATTCCTAGCAACGCGAGGTAAGGGTTGCTATCATCAACAATCTTTACTACCTCAAATTCAATCTGCGTGGTCGTGCCTTCGATATCCACCGTTACCCCTTGCAACCTTCCCATGGGCAAGATCTTTTTTTGGTTTTCCAACCATAATTGAATAGGGGACCACTGGAATGTGGGCCTACCCATGCATTCCCATGTCTGCTTTGGTAACACATTCGTGTTTGAACCTAGGTCTAAAGTTACTTGATCCATTTCATATTCGCCAATCTGTGCTGTCAATCTCATTTCCCTCCCGGTATTGTTATAGACATTTTTGTGCCTTACAGCATGAAGCATGAAATGTCCATAATCTAAGGGATCCAAAGTCCCTAAACATGTTGTTCCTACCCCTAGAGGAACAAGGTCAGCAAACCACAGCACTGAATATCAGTTCTCCACCTGAAAACACTCAAAAACAAGCTAATTCTGGATCATGTCAACTGCTCCACTGAGCATCTGCGCTGAATGTCAACTGCTCCACTGTCTACCTGCGCTGAATGTCAACTGCAAAGAAGGCTACCTGCACTGGGCGAGTTGGGACATGTGGCACAGTCATTCCTCAAGGTGTCAATGCCCAGGAAGCTTCCAAAATGACACTTGGATCAAGGAATTCGACTGGTGATGAGTAAGAGGGTCTAGATCTCCAAGTGGAAGCAAGAACCTCCAAGTGGACTCAAGAACTGAAGAATAACTGAAGTGGGAGAGGACACTAGTCAGCTTCATGCCAGCTTCAAGCTGACTCATCCTTTCTCCAAAACTCCTATATATAGAGCTCTCTCATGAGGTCTAGGCAGGCTGGAATCTTGTGAATGCAAGGAAGTGCTGTTGGTTTGAGTATAGAACTATTGGGTGATTTGCTTTGAAGGAGGTGAAGAGGAGATTTCTTTCTGCTGGGAAGGTGATGCTGGATTGGGCCTCTTATGGTTGTATCACTTCCTGAACTTTAATTCTTCCATTAATAAAGCATTTGAGGTTCTTCTATATGCATGTGTTTCAATGGTGTATTGTTATACTTGTGTATTTGATTTATTCTAATCCTTGAATCAATTATGAATGTATGCTTCTTGTAGTTTCCCTCTCTTGCCTTTTTGCAGGATCTTGGTGTAGCTGGGCTAGTGAAAGAGCAAGGAGCTGGGAGCAAGCAGCAAGGAGAGAAGATTGGATCAGCCATTAGCGAAAGACATCGGTTAGTGGACCTCTTTCTCCCCTATTTTACTTTCATAAAGAAGAAATCTTAGATAGCTTTGCTTTGATTGTTGCTGAGGTACTATCACCCTTAGAGTGGGATAGGGTCATTCCGTATTGGATACTTTTCCCAACAACAAATTGGCGACTCTGCTGGGGAACGTATCTTGTTGGTTGTGTGTGTTTTTGCTATTCATTTCCTAAACACAGGGAGTACCGAATCGAACTGCATTTGGATCTTTCAAATGCAAAGTAGAGGGCAGCTACTCTAGCTCAGTTTCTGGGCATGTTTATGATTTGAAGAGCTGATCCACAAGGACTATGAACAGCTCTTAGTGATAGCTTTTCATCCTCCTTTTCATCCTTTAGTGTGTACTTGATTGATAGCTTCTGATTTGGCCAAAAACTGTGAATTTTTGAGCAATCTGTAACCCGGAAACTGAGAAAAACGAAAGTTTATCTCTTCATTGCAGGCACTGTGAAGGCAGTCTGCATTTCATCGCAGGTCCCGAAGGGGCTACCTACGCTGAATGTCAAACTGACAGTGTACTACCTGCGCTGAACCAGTTTTTCCTTTTGCAACTGGGGTTCCCTGCTGTTTATTGCCCTGTTTTCATCCTTGTTTTTGCAGCCTGTTACCAGTCAATGTACCTATCTGAAACCATCTTTCCTTGCCACTATTCCGCCTCGGTTGTATAAAGAAACTGTATTTGTTATTTGTGTATTTCTTATGCCATTTGTAGTTTCCCATAACAAAAAGTGAACTAGTCTTGCTGTGGCCTCTTAGATCTAGACCTGTGATAAGTGTCGTTTTGATCTTAAGAGTTAGTTTGTTTGTTGTTCATAGCTGATTGAGCTTTTGCTTTCGTCATATGGTTTGAATTTATGTATTTCTAGTGTTGAAACAAGTAAATCTTAAGGTGTCTTTTGATTTTGGACAAAGCTTGTTTGCTTCCACTTGAAATTGAATTCAAAAGTTATACAACAGCTTTCCTTTTGTAATACATCAACATTAAGAAAGAGAAAAGAAATACCTGCATTGTGCATTTTACATTTGATAAGTTTGCATGTTGATTTAGGAAAAAGTGCATTAGTGTGTGCTCTTTGATCTGTGTGAAAAGATGATGTCTTTCTTTTCCCTCAGTAGTTAAGATTTTCATAAGTCGAAAAGATTGAAAAAAGCTTGCTTATCATCTTAGACTGCATTTAGGAATTTGTATCATACATCTCGTGGTGAACCTTGAAAGGAAAAATTTAAAAAGATCAACTTAAAATATATTGAATGAACCTAACAACGCTTTGAAACATAATGCAAACACATAGAGGTCTAGGTAGAGACGTGTTCCGGCGTCGTTAAACATAGTGACTGTCGATCTCGAAGAAGGTCGGTGATTCCTCCTGAGAGTCGGTGGCACTAATACGAATTGTGCTCCCACGTACCGTCGCGTATATATTGGGAGACCCCTATAGGAATAAAGCCTTTATCCATAGGAAGCCGTGTCAGCCGCCCTACTGATCGCAATGCAGTGAACACAACATTCACGAAGATCGACCACTCGTACCGTAAAACGTATTCTGTGGTTTTGCGAAAAGTTTGGCACACCCTCTGCCTAGAACTCCAGAGTAGTTTCTTTTGGCCTTTTTCAAACTCTATAACTGAAAAAGTCCATCCGAGCATTTGTCACTTCGAGCTCGTTAAAACATCAAAGGAGACTAGAGTCATCTTTAGCTTTTTCTCGACTCTTAAAAAGTGAAAAAGCAAGTTGTGTCTAAAGCGTCGTTATAAAATTTATTTTAAACGGAACATAATCACCTCCTATTCCTACGTTGATCTGTAGGTTGAGAACATGGAACGCCCCAACCAAGGAATTCCACATGATGGAAATCCTAGTCCTTTCTCCTCTTGGGGAGAAGTTGGTGCGCCCCACATGGCCACATTGTCGCTTCCAGGACTGACGATTGGCCTGCCAATATGGCTATTCTCAACCAATGTAGTTCAGAACACCATGGTTCCTGAACAGTCGAGTCAACAGTTAGATCAGTCTAGAGCTGCCCACCAGCCTTCTACTTCCTATAACTCTTCCTCCAACCCTTCATCTTCGCAAGGTAGAGCCGGCAAAAGCCAAGCTCCCATGGAGAAGAAGGAGAAGAAGAAGAGAGAGAAGAAGAAGAAGGAGCCTAAGGCGACTGGGGGCAAGCAAAAGACATCTGACAAAAATCCACACACAGCACAGACCGGGCCTAAATCGCCATGTGTCATATGTAGAGGAGACCACTTCCATAGAGATTGTCCCTGTATTCCCCGGATACTAAGGGACTGGTCCCCTCGTTTGCACAACTCGGGAGCATCAACCTCTGATAGCCATGTTGAATGCTTACCGTCAACCAACGAAAGTGAAGGTTCAAGACAAAGAGGGGGAGAAAGATCCCCCTGCAGACTGTGTGAAGGTGATCACGCCATCCACCGTTGTCCCTTCTTAGACGAAGCGAAGAGATTTTTGGAAGATCGTCCGGTTTCACCGTTGAGATTTCCTCCTGGATACAAAAAACTCGTGCCAAGTCCTTCGTTGGTTGAGAATACAGCTGGCCCGCTCAAGTGGTCAGCTGAAGCATCAGTCATTGAAAATGAACCTACTGAATCCAGACCGGACGGAAGTCCAAAGGTCGAAACGACAGTTGACCCGGTTCTCCCTTCATAGGTTTCATCCTCAAATGACACTGTCACTGAAGATTCATCTTCAAATGACACCCTCACTGAAGAGAATAAGGATGACACCATCTAGATTCTTTTCATCAACACATATTCTGACGAGCGTCAGGGCAATGCGCCCATTCCTTTATCGCAGGAAGGAACATCGTCAGGGTCATATCCGGCCGTGTATTCGCTCCCACCACCAAGCAACCTGGTTGTGTCCTTTGATTGGAACCAACTAGGCAGACCCCGGTTGCCAGCTAGTATACCATTCAGAATCATGGTCCAAATATACAGAATGGTAATGGCTGGAACTATCATTGATGAAGGGGCATCTGTGAGTATCCTTTCCTCTATTGCTTGGAAAGCACTGGGTTCCCCGGCGCTTTTGCCTGAGATAAGAAATCTCTTGGGTTTCGATAAAGGAACCAGTCGACCATTAGGGATCCTCCCCAATGTGCCTGTTACATTGAAAGGGAAGACCGTTCAAATGAACGTGATGGTCGTTCAAGGACCCTTGGATTATAACCTACTCCTTGGACGAGACTATATATATTGCATGGGAGCTGTAGTCTCCTCACTCTTTAGAGTAATGTGTTTTCCACACGAAGGAAGAATGGTCAAGCTCGTAGACCAACTTTCATTTCCGGGATCACGCATAGAAAATAGTCACATACCAACCCTGAATGGTATATTCAATCAAGAAATGTCTCCACCCCCAGTCCTCCTTCCCGATGAGTGCGAGTGATTTGGAAAGATGGGACTGGAACCCAGGGGGCATGCATCCTGGTCTTCTTCGGGCAGAAAAAACCCTGGGTATAAGGTAGAATTTCCGCGAGAGAATATGACTAGTCCGTACCCCGTCCGTGGATGGAAGAGGGGTTGTTCTGGAATAGGATTCTTTTGTCAAAGTTATGTGTTTGACAACAGTCATTCACCCTTGTCTATTTCGGTAGACAGTGCCGAGGAAATGTTTTGTTTGAAAGATTAACGAAACAATCTTTGGGTAACCAGAAAGAGGTAAGCCTCCCTCAATAACACCAATGTTTTGTCTTTGAGTAGTGTTCTTCTCTTGTTGCAAGTAGCTGCTCTCTTGTCGCAAGCAGCTGTTCTCTTGCGATCTTGCGAAAGATCTGTTAAAAGTTGGGCTGACGAGAAGAAGTATCGCGTAAGACCTGTTAAAAATAACGAGAAGACAAGTATCGTTAACATTAGACTGGCAAGACGACAAGTAGCTGTGAGAACCCAAAGAAAAGCAGAGGTGGGGGAGAGGAGGGGCAACCTTGAAATTGTATTTTATACCTGGGGGCATGCAAACCTTTTGGAGTGCAAGCTAAGAGCGGTTATTTATCTATTTTTTGGGTTAGCCGTTTCCGAACTTGCATAAAGAAAGGATATGGAGTAAAGCTTAGTGAAGATGAAACTCCTTAAAAAATAGAGATCTCACAGGGGACATTTCTTATCTTATGACTGGTATATCGAGCAGTTTTAGCATAAAGTTCATGCTCGTTAAAAAATAAACGCAAGATCCGAGCAGTTTTAACGCGGTCTTCATGCTCGTTAAAAAATAAATAAAAGCAGTGAGCAATGTTTCCTCCAGAGTTTAAGCTCATTTTTATCTAAAAAATGAACCTATCCCGGTAAATAACCGTTGTGATCGTAAATTTATCAGCCATAAAAAGCCCATGGTCGTGTTTGCACCCGCCACCTCCACCTTCATTTGGCCGATCGTTCACCTCCATATGATTGTTTACCCATTTTGAGGAACAGCTGCGAAGAGTGATTTCACCTAGCCATCCTTGTGACACTGCCATGATTGGAAAATTCCAACCTGTACCTGGAATCTGCTGCTATCCCTGTTTATCACTCGTTCCTCAAAAGATGAGTCTTCTTTGTGCTCTTTTCAACTGACTCGTAAAATATGAAAAATTTGCCGAGTTTTGGCCTTCCAGCTCGTTAAAGTGACCGGAAGAGCTATCCCTCCTCTAGATTTTAATCTTTTTGGACCTGAGGGATTATTGCACAAAAAGGTCGAGCGCTTGTTTTATTCGGCTCGTTAAAGTTATCGAAAATTCATCCTTTTTGTATTGTTTTATACTTTTTCAGACTTAAGGGACTAGATGACGAAAAAGGAATTTTGGAGTTAACTTTCTGTACCTTTTCAGACTCTCTAAAAATGAAAAGGACCGAGTTTTCCTTGTCGTTAGACTCGTTAAAATGATTAAATAGCGACAAACTTGTCTTTAGACGAGAACGAGTTTCCCTATCGCTAGGCTCGTTAAAACATAGCGATGGGCTTGCCCGAAGGGCAGGTTATAGAACAAGCATATGTTATCCTCCTCAAGCTTGACAAAAATAAGGAGGTACTGGTCAGAAATGACTGGGGAAAAATTGGGAGAACCTCAAAGCTGTAATGGTAGCAAGTCACTCTTGAACATGACACTTTTCCTCCGTATCACATCGGGTTGGGTTGTTTCATTCACCGGTCTCATCACCATGGTCTCGCCAAACCATCCACATTTGGGGTAATGCTACCGATCCATCACATCAGTGTCGTTATATGTTCAAGAGATGTTGTTCAGAAAGAGTCAACCGTGTCCCATCCATTGCCATACATTATCCTTCATCCATCCATGATCGCCACCCTGAAGCATATGTCACAGATTGTTTTCACCTCCATTAAAATCATTAGCTCTGGTCCGTGTCACTGAGGTGGGATTCATTAAGGCCCTCCTTTGACGGATCGCTCCTTGTCGACATCAGCTCATTATCCAAGGAGTTGATCTAGGAACAACCCCCCCAGTACTTTGAAACTTGCATGCCTCAATGGCAGGTTTCTCACTTCCGGCGACAGGTATACATCAATGACCTTCGACCGAAAGATTTTGCGTGGTGTTCGACGCCAATTCCTTTATTCACACCACGTGAATTGTACTGCAGTACCTTGAGGGTCATTATCATTATCGGTGATTCCTCTCGCGCTTGTTAACGGTTTACATCATTGACCGGTAATCAAGCGATGTCTTTCCATGTTCGACTTCAGCGCAATTCTCACATGGATCGACTTGTACTTAGAGTGAAGATCGAACGAGTCTGAAGACCCTGGATCTAGTTTCATCCATCCGGGTTGTGATATATATTCAAGAAATATAAAGACATTTGACATGTACATCATTGCAGCAGATGATCATCCTACTCAAAGGATGATAATTTCAGCAGAGAATTATCAGTCTACCTTCAGACGATCGTCTGTTCTATGTACCAAAATGAATTTATAAAGCTGAGCATGGGAATGCCCGCCTCAGCTAGATCATGAAAGCAAAATGAAAAATAATGTATTGTATTGTATCTTATTACAGGTCAACTCTCAGCGATTGAATGAACTTCGGATCCTCCTGATAAAGCATTTCACCTGATAAACGACCTCATACTTTAGGGGGCAACTGTTATAGACATTTTTGTGCCTTACAGCATGAAGCATGAAATGTCCATAATCTAAGGGATCCAAAGTCCCTAAACATGTTGTTCCTACCCCTAGAGGAACAAGGTCAACAAACCACAGCACTGAATATCAGTTCTCCACCTGAAAACACTCAAAAACAAGCTAATTCTGGATCATGTCAACTGCTCCACTGAGCATCTGCGCTGAATGTCAACTGCTCCACTGTCTACCTGCGCTGAATGTCAACTGCAAAGAAGGCTACCTGCGCTGGGCGAGTTGGGACATGTGGCACAGTCATTCCTCAAGGTGTCAATGCCCAGGAAGCTTCCAAAATGACACTTGGATCAGGGAATTCGACTGGTGATGAGTAAGAGGGTCTAGATCTCCAAGTGGAAGCAAGAACCTCCAAGTGGACTCAAGAACTGAAGAATAACTGAAGTGGGAGAGGACACTAGTCAGCTTCATGCCAAAACTCCTATATATAGAGCTCTCTCATGAGGTCTAGGCAGGCTGGAATCTTGTGAATGCAAGGAAGTGTTGTTGGTTTGAGTATAGAACTATTGGGTGATTTGCTTTGAAGGAGGTGAAGAGGAGATTTATTTCTGCTGGGAAGGTGATGCTGGATTGGGCCTCTTATGGTTGTATCACTTCCTGAACTTTACTTATTCCATTAATAAAGCATTTGAGGTTCTTCTATATGCATGTGTTTCAATGGTGTATTGTTATACTTGTGTATTTGATTTATTCTAATCCTTGAATCAATTATGAATGTATGCTTCTTGTAGTTTCCCTCTCTTGCCTTTTTGCAGGATCTTGGTGTAGCTGGGCCAGTGAAAGAGCAAGGAGCTGGGAGCAAGCAGCAAGGAGAGAAGATTGGATCAGCCATTAGCGAAAGACATCGGTTAGTGGACCTCTTTCTCCCCTATTTTACTTTCATAAAGAAGAAATCTTAGATAGTTTTGCTTTGATTGTTGCTGAGGTACTATCACCCTTAGAGTGGGATAGGGTCATTCCGTATTGGATACTTTTCCCAACAACAGGTACACAATGCATGCTTTCCTAGTTTTCAGACTACGCGGGGTTCTCCTAACCCTGTGAACCTAGTTATCAACTCCTATTGTCTTTTAACTACCTTATTATCATGCAGCATTTCATGCATGTCTCTAAAAAGGTAAAAACCATAGAAGGATCCATCCCAGTCTCTGGTTGATCCTTACTACCTGAAATAGTGGCCTCCACGAAGCTCTTCTTAGCTTCCATAAATGTTTCCTTTGTGCGTTCCAAGTCAAACTCAGGTTCCTTTGTAGGAGCCTTGCAAACACATGTATCTTCCTCGGGCTACTTCCCCTTATCTTCCCCTGTGATCATGCGAGCATCATGTTTACGTTGGGGTCTTCTTCATGTGGTTAAGACCTCATCATTTGAATATTCTATGTCGGAGTAGGCTAAAGTACCCCTTTCTCGCGCATCTACGCAATCAACGTAGGACAATCTATCATCTCATGATCAAACTGCTCATAGTATGAACACGATAGTCTCGTCAGGTTGGTACAATCGTGAGCGTAGTGCCTTGGTCCTCCACAATTGTAACAAATTAATTATCCTCGGCCCCTTCCTAGCCCCATTCCTCCTCGTCCTCAACCTCAACCTTGAAATCCCCCGCATGCCATCCTCGTTGTTGCATCGAGGGCTCGTGTTTCTATCTACATCTGATAGGCTAGGGTTCAATCCATCATTAACTCGTATCTCTGACAAGTACGCTCTTCATTGCCCACTGATCTACATAAATTACAAAATAGTTGCTGTGGAGTCTGTGTATACTTCTGCAACAAATGACAATTATCTGTTGTGTGTTTTCCTCCTATCTGACGGATCGCACACCATAGCGGGGGTGTCACACTCGGCCCCGCTTGTGCCTCTGGTCTCAATGGAATTGGCCCCCCTCCTACCAAGTAGTTCATGAATACCAGACAGTGATCCTTATCGCGGCCCTAACCTTTGCATTTTATACACCAGACTTCTTCGCGTGCCTTTGATCGTGGTGTCTTATCCTGCTTCAAGCTCTGCATCTCCAAGCATAGCTTCTGTAATTGCATGTGGATCTGTTGGACTCCCAATCCCGGATCCTGTATCAATGTTTCATGCAACCTCGTCACCATTTACAATGCTTCTGCCTGGGTCGAAAGCTTCTGCTGTGACAACGCCATCCTTAGGTGTGGCGTCAAAGATGCCGCAAACCATGCACGGTGTTGCGTATCCGTTAGCATCATATTAGCCTCGCGGATTGTACTCTTTAGTCTCTGCTGTAGATCCCAGGGGGTCTCACCTGGAAGCATTGCAATCTCCTTAAATCTGATGATTGACTGTGTCTCTGATTTCGGCCGGCTGAATTCTTTGTTCAACGCAATCTGGATCTCCGCTATTCCTACATTTGGGTGATCATTCGAGTGCTTGATATACCACGTCAACGCGCAATCTTGTAGCACGCTTACCAATGTAGCCTTCTTAATGTTATCATCCGTAACCCCTTGTGCTTCCCACACTGCTCTTACCATGAACCAGAACTAATCCGGGTCCTCATTTCCTACTCCTTTGAATACGGGTAGCTTAATTGCACTTGCCATACTGAACTGCTGGTTTGGTGGAGGTGGTGTGGGCGAAGATGGAGGTGATGGAGGTGAAGTGAGTGGTGACGTAAGTGGAAATGGTAACTGCGGAATGAGCTTCCTGATCAAAGTGACCACACTACTCAGTGACACTCGAGCATGCTCTAGTGAGCACCAGTATTGCGGCAAGAATGTTGCAACTCCTGGGGCTTCCTACTTTACTTTTATCAACCCGGTAGTTCGTAACAAACTTGGAAGCGACAGTGTGATATGCACAAGTCCTAGCTCTTACTGCAGGTTGTCACTTGGTCAGCTAGCACAAGATCACTAGGAGCTCAAGCCAACTTCTATAAGTTTTCAAAAGAAGCTTTTAACTGTAATGAAATAAATCTAACTCTACAGAGGCTATCCTACTTGCAGAAAGAGAAAGAAGATTGGAGTATAAAGCAAACCCTAATTTACCCACTAACCCTACTTTTGCAGAAAGAGAGATAAAAACATATGGAATGAATATTATTACCTACTGAGGAGGCAAACTACATCTATTCAAGCTATTTCCATAAATAAATGAGAGAAAAAACACCTTCTTGGGTTTTCATGTATTTTATGTGAAATTGTTATACTTGTAATTTATTTGTTTGTGGTTATGGCAGAGATTTGGTGGTGATGGAAGACGAACTTGGGGTGTGAAAAGGTGTAGGAAGGTGTGGAGGGGTCCTAAGAAGCCTCTGGTAACCTTCTAGAGACTTTCTCTACAATCGGACTTCAAAAAGTCACTTTCAGGAAATTCTACAGGAGGCTACAGGGGATCTAAAAGAGGATGCTGAGAGTTGTTTTTAGAGGTTTTAAAGGTGGAAAAATGGTGGGAAAGGGTAGCTAAAGATTAGAGGGAGGTTTCAAGGTGTCTGAAGCTCATCAAGGAGGATTAGGAAAGAAAATGATGGTTGGATTCGTTCAAAGGACGAGAAGAAAGCTTATGAGAGAAATGCAGAAATTAGGGCAGATTCGTGAAGGGCTGTGAATGACTTGTGAAACCTGTGAGAAAAGAGATGATGATGGCTACTTTATTGATGTATATTGAGAAGATTTGAATTGTAAGATAGCTACACATCTAAATACTGAAACTGAGCAAGAAAAGAACTAGCTGTACCAAAAGAACAGAACTATATCTCATGTTAACCTAAATTCTGACCTAGAAAAATAAAATGTTGAATAGTTCTATATGAACAGGAAAGCATGGAAAGAGATTTATTGCAGAAATAGAAATGAACATGGAAAAATGGATCTAAAGTAGAGCATTAACTTTTAAATCAAACTACAACACTAGAAATTGCATGGAGGAAGAAAAACTATGTTTTAGTGGCAGCAAGAGTGCCTTGACCTCAACGCATGAGATCAAGGCTCTGTTGATGGCCTTTTGGATCTTTACCTATCTCTATTTAACCTACTTTAGCAACTAAAATGGAAACAATTATGTAAACCAACAAAAGCAACATATTCTAACCAAGGGAAAATGAATCTATCTAACATAAATTAATTCATGAACTGAAGCAAAAAGATATGAGTAAAAAGAAAGAGGTGTTGGGTAGCTTGGGTTGGGCCCTAACCCAAGATTTTCAGCCCTCTGAAAGAAATTAGTGCTGGCTTAGAAAATATGTCATCTCCATTATCAAAAATAAAAGTCACATTACATAAATTGCTCCCAAAAGTAAGCTCGAAATGCGTTGAGCAAGAGCTACAAAAAAAGTGCGAAAATTTGACTAACAACCAACTAACTACTGAGCACCTAAGCCCTCCTATTTATACAACTAGAGCCTCCAACAGCTCTCCTAAAATCAAGGAGGCTTGGCTCCCAAGACTAGAGATAGACAACAGTTCTTCTTCACTTGCTCGGCTGCCCTCTTGATGCATTGATGTGGCTGCTTGTACTCCGAGCTTTCTGAAGGAGGATTCAAGGTAGGGGTTCATAAATGAGGGGGACACCCTCCTACAAATCCTCTACCTTGTTTTCCTCGAATATTGGCTGCCAAATCCTCATTAAGCCTTTGACTTTGTCTCAAAATTGACCAAAAATCTACATAAAGCACACATTAGACTTCATTGCATAATAACTAACCCAATTCACTCTATTAGCATAAATATAATAAAAAACATGCAATAAACTAATGAGAATGGTGGATTAGGTTGAGTTAGGAGGCAAAATGAGCCCATATAATTAACCATTTATGGGGCTCATCACGCTCTTCCTCACTCGCTCATGGAGGTGAAATTAAAGGATTGTTTCCTAACCCTTCGATACCTTTGTAGACCTTTCTGCTCCATGTCGTTCCAATCATTACTATATTCACCCTTCAATTTCCTTCTTCGTATGGTTCCAGTGTTCCGACATTAGACATCCCTTAAGCAAATCCCAGTCCTGGCAACAGAACCATTTGTTGGCTTGATGGGGCCTAACCCAAGTTCAGAAGTGTTTTAGACAAACAAATCCCAAAACTACTGGCCCTTTTGGAAATAGTCTGCGGAGTACGGACTGAGGTCTCACCCTAGGTAGTATGGGAGGGTGCTGGAACCAAGCTTCCGCACCCTAGGGATGTCTTAATGAGATCTGGAAAGGTCACAAACCAATCCTGCGTGCTTACGTTGCTCCGCGTAGCTATCTGACCTTAGCGTAGCTCTGTACAGAGCGTGAAGAGGCACTGCCTAGATCCTTTACTCATACGGTGTTATTATTATAGATCTGACTTAATTTTGTGGGCCCAGTATTCTTGTTTACTCATTTAACATTTATAACCAGTGCGCGCAATCATAAACTATAAAGAAATGCAGGGATATAACCGAAACATAAACACATAGATCAGATGCATAATATTCCAAAATTAACTTATATTTTATTAACCCTCGGTTCCAGTACAATCCAATTCCACCCTGCGCACTCGGTTGCAGGGGTCCGCACACTATCAGGCCTCTACACACCCAGCTGTAGAGCTTCTTCCTACTCCTACAACCCAATACTCGAACTTACATACTCAGAGCAAATATCACATTCAAAAACCCATATCACTTAAAATTCAAAACTAAACTAACTTCTACACTTAGAGCCTCGCTCTATTTATACATTCCCATGGTTCGCGGATCATGGGTAGGCCAACACATTCTATATTAAATTACAATATTTTAAGGCAGAAAACCCTAGATTCTTACGCTCTGCCCCCACATTTTGCGGGGTCTTACATTACTTTTGACCAAACTTTTGGCTACAAGCCCCAAAAAACTACTATGGGGGCATCCACTGCCCAACAATATGACAGTAAGTTTGATAAGTTTCTAAGAAAATTTCAGATGCACTGGTTGGGGCCATATGTTATTAAAGAGATTATAGATTGTGGAGCAGTTCAACTCATGAAGTTGAATGGAGACCCATTTCAAGAAGGGTAAATTGAAGCCGATTGATGCCATACACTCGGGATCTGGCCCAATGACTACATGATGGTAGCACAGTCTTAGTGCTCCAGGTAGCTGCAAGGATGTGCGGGACTATAAACTACATTGCCCAGTTTGTAGAATTATGCGACAGGGGGGCTATGCGAGAAAGGATGATGTCACAGCACTAGAAGAAGCACAAAGGGAGCTGTGTTATAGGGGGAGAGACAATGCAACATAATCAGAAAGTGACCGTTACAGTCACCGTTCATGATTTGAAAGTAAGGAGACTGTTATAGACATTTTTGGGCACTGCAACCCCAAGCATAAAATTTCCATGAACCAAGGGTTCCTAAGTCCCTAAAAGTGTTGTTCTAACCCCTAAAGGACCAAGGTCAACTGATTACAGCTTCTCCCAGAAGTTCTCCATGAAAAACTGCTCAAAACTGGTCAAAACAGGATCATTTCACCTGCTCCATAGGCAAAGTGCGTTGCATCTCACCTAAGTACACTCTGTGGGTGCGTTGCATTTCAAAAATCCCTTCTATGGGGTGCGATGGGCGAGAAGTGACAAATGGCAGTGTCAATCCGCGAGGTGGAGAGGCATGAAATCTTCTAGAAACTTCTCCTGTGACACTTGCCTCTCTGAATTCAACCAAGGATGAGTAAGAGATCATCCATCTCCAAGTGGAAACAAGAACTATCAGAGGGAAGACACTAATCAAATCACAAGCTGACTCATCTCCCTTACAGATATCTATATATGGATCCCTCATCCCAGAGATCCAGAGGCTAGAATTTTGCATCTTGTAAGGAATTGCTATTGGTTTCTTGAGGCAACATCATAGTGTTGGGTGATCTATGCTTTGGATGAGGTGAAGAATGGCTTACTTGCTGAGAGGATGATGCTGGGTCAGAACAACTGGTTGTAACTCTCTTGGCTCTTTCTTGATTATCAATAAAATCTATTCAAGTTTTCCTCCATACTCTTGTGTCGTTTATGTTTTATGCACTTGTATGGTCAATTTACATCTGATCCTAAATTTTTTATGATAATAGATCCATGTTCTTGTATAGTGTTATGCTACTTTGATTCTACAGGTACTCTGTGAAGCTGGGTGTACAAGGAAGCAAGTAGAAAAGGACTATCAGAAGAGAGAGGAATCGAACTAGGAGCCAAGTGCAAGACAGAGGTTGGTCTCCTTTATTCTTCTCTCATCTATCTTTCATAAAGGAGAAATGAAAGTAGCTTTACTTTTGTTTCTAAGGTAGCTACCACACCTTAGTGGGATTAGCAGTTCTGCATAGACACTTTTCCCTATAACAAAATGGCGACTCCGCTGGGGAGCGACTAGGTTGTTTGTTTATCTACCTCGTTGTTTACTTTATAAACTTATAGATGGAGCCTGAAGTCGAGCTAGGTAGCTTTCGAACTACATTTGCTATGCAAATGCAAAGTAGATAAATGCCACTTCAGTCAATCTCCAGGTTTTTTTTATGAATTAAACAACTAATTTACAAACTCTCTAATTGCCCTTGTGGTGGCTCTAGTAACCTCCTTAGATCTACCCCTGTTGTTGATTTACTGATTACCATTTGCTCGGCCAAAATCCTTGAACTGAAATGAAAACTGTGAACTCGAACCCAAGCAAAGTCTTATCTCTGGCCCAGTGCAGTCTCTGTTCTGTGAATCTGAAATTCAGCGCACTTCCTGAGTGTAGTAGGTGCGTTGCATTTCAAGTTCACTGTGTTACAGGTCCGCTGATCAGACTAGGCATTGTTCCTCAGTTTTGGTTTCTTTGTTTCATTCTTTTCAGTTCTATTCATGAATTTTGCTGCCTGTAATCGGTATACCTCTGTTTGAAACCCATTTCCTTGCTGATATTCCGCCTCCATTGTGCAAAGAACTGTAAATGTTTTTGTGTATTTGTTGAGTCATTTTCAGTTCTCATTTGCAAAAAAATAACGTAATTGTACTATAGTTTCTTGATTTGAAAGTATCGCAAGTGTCGTTTTCAGTCATAGAAGAGAGTCTGATTGCTCTTGATAGTCAATTACCCTGTTACTATTGTATTTGATCTGAATTTGTAGTTTTTCTAGTGTCGAAAGCAAGTATTCATTTCTAAATCGCAAAGTGTTGTGATTGTCTTCATTTTTTATTTTGAAAAGAAACTTGTTAGTAATTGTCGCTTGAAAAGTAATTTAGATTTGCGCATTAGCTTTCTTTTTATCATTCACATATTAAGAAGGCTGAAAACAAATACATGCATGTGCATTTGCATTTAGACTATTTGATTGGTTTGATTTAGGACAGTGCATATAGTGTGTGCTCTTTTCTCTTGTTGAAAGAATATTGTCTTTCTTTCCTTAGTAGCTAGGGTTTTCATTGCACAAAGAAGATAAAAGACTGTTTATCATCTTAGATTGCATTTTAGGAATTGTACATCTACATCACGTGGTGAACCTGAAAGGAAAATTTCTTAAGCAAGATCAACTATAAAATAAATTTAATGAATCTAACAACGCTTTGGAACCTAACACACAACATCTAGAAGTATAGGCTAGAGACGTATTCCGGCGTCGTAAAGCCTGGTAACTGTCGTTCTCACTGTTGGTTGGGTGATTCCTCCACTTTGAGATGATAAGTGCTAGTACGGACTTGTGCTCCCACGTACCGTCGAGTATATTTTTGGGGACCACAATAGGCTTAATCCTTTATCCATAGGAAGCTGTGTCTGCCGCCCTATCGATCGCAATGCACTGAACACAGCATTCAGGAAGATTGACTGCCGTACCGTAAAAAGTATTCTACAGTTTTGCAATTGGTTTGGTAATCCCTCTGCCTAGATTTCCAGAGCAGTCCCTTTCATTCCTTTTCAGACTCCTTAATAGAAAAGGTCCATCTGAGCACTTGTCACTTCAGGCTCATTAAAAATCGAAGGTGACTAGAGTCATCTTTTGTTTTTTCTCGACTCTTTAAAATTGAAAAAACAAGTTGTGTCAAAAGCGTCTAAAATTCATCTAATTCGGAAACATACTTCCCTTTTATTTTTAATTGATCGAGTAATTCACAATCATGGAAGAAAGTCAATTGAAACCCCGTCGTTCGCAGAGGCTTACGAGTCAACCGTCTTTGTCTTCGGAATCGAAACTATTACAGACAAAGCAAACTCGTTTAACTGGTTCCAAATCTCCTGGTAAAGTTAGAACAAGTGTTCCAACAACATCAGAGACTCCAGTTATTCCAAACATTTCTGGTATCCCTGCCTTTACAGAAGAAGTTCAGTAGCTACCGAAGGACAGTAGTATTGATCCTAGTCTGAGGGTAAACACTAGTATCACTGAACCAGTTCCATCTACAACCGGTTTGGAGAGTGTTGTTCCCCAAACATCTATCGCTGTAGATTCCATACCTTCTTCGGCACCAGAAATATTCTACGGACCTGACGGTCTACCTCTTCCACTTGGTCTAACTGCTATAGAAGAGATTGTGGAGGATCCTCCATCTAGTACTCCATCGCAATTTGGAGTCGGGATCACTCTGTATCCTTCTTCATCAAAAATTAGTCTACCGCCAGCGGAAGCTCCTGTAGAATCGCTAGGTAATCTTTTGGATAGACTAGAAATGTCTGAACAACCATCAACATCTAGGACTGTGTCGTCCGACAGAGCGATGACAGAACTTCCTGCTATCACTCCAACAATGTTATTCGGTATACCATCTGTCCCAACTAGCTCTCAATCACTAGAAGGAGCCCACTCATGGGCTATTTCGACAGTATGGTCAGTTCCTCTTTGTTCATCCGTAATAGTATCCGGAAACTCTTATGTTGAGTCTCAACAAATTGATCCATTGGGATGCCAATTTTGGCAGTCCGGTCCTCTAGAGCAAACCATTCCTTTAAGTACCGGATTACCGCCATATGGGGGGCAGTATACCCTTTCGTTGTCCCCTCCGGGAGGACAGCCATACGGGAGTTCACAACAAAATTCAGATTATGCTGGAATTACGTCTAGCGGTTGGGTACCGATACTACCTCAACAACCAAGAGTTGTATATTCAATGCAACAATGTTTACCTATGTCAAATATACCAACTACGCCAGCTATTGTGACGGTGTCACAAGTACAAGCGCTACCTATGTATGCCAACCTCAGGTTTCTCATGTGGTAATGCAACAGCCTCTTGACCCTGCGACTCAACCACAATCGCCGACTGGTGGAATGACACAGGTCCAAACGGGTACAATTACCCATCATCTTGGTCAAACAGTTAGTATCGGACAACAGCACATGGCTTCACAACCATGGCTTGTGCAGTACCAACAACCGCAATTCCAACAAGTATAACAAGGATCTGAGCAACAAATCTTTGCGAATAGTGGGCAGCCGTATATTCAAAATAGTCAAAATCAACCATTCTACAATGGTCATGCCCACCAACCTTACCAAAGTTACCAACATCAAATGCATTATGCTGGTATGCAAAGACCAACTACTCAGTCGATTCCATCTTATCCTGGGTAGGCTTCACCTAACCTGAATCATCAGTCACCCTTCGTGGCAACTTTAGAGTTACCTGATTTAAATCGGTTAACAAACGATCCAATCGCTTACGCCCCTTGGTGGCCAGCGATTTTGCATAAACTTCCATCAGATATTCCTATATTTAATGGAAATCCGGGTGAAGATCCGTCGAATCATGTGATGACCTTTCATCTGTGGTGTTCGTCAAACACCCTAAACGATGATTTGATTAGGCTTTGCCTTTTTCAAAGGACGTTAACTGGTCCGGCAGCAAAATGGTATATCGAATTGCCCAGAGCTTCGTTTGACAACTTCAGTACCCTAGCCACAACCTTTTTAACCCATTTTCAGTTACCGATAAGGTGCGAAACAGGAACGGAACTTCTTACTAATTTCAAACAAACAACGGCCACTCACATATTTGATCATATACATGAGAGGCGACGTCGTCGTAGAATGGTAAAAAGTATGTTCCTGACCAGCTCTTAGCTGAATGGTTTATGAAGTCATTATTGCCTTCCATCATGGAAGATGTGGCAAAAGGGGGAGTCGTCACCGAAGAGCAGGTTATGCTCATGCACAATATTTGGACTTGATTTACACTCAGTCTGGCATGCTCTACGATAAAATACCTGACACTCCTAGACCAGAATTCTCAGTCCCTCCTCCTCCTAAATCAAACAATGACTCTCATGCCGGCGATGGCGTGATTGGCGCAACAAACATGAAATCGACAAAGGCTACATCTAAAAAGGCCCGTAAGATTTCCAGTCAAAATGCAAAAGAAGAACTTCTTGCCTTGGAAGTAAATGTCGTCTCGACGGATAAAGGAAAAGAAACCAAGCAACCAGGGGGCAAGAAGAAAAGCAAAGGCAAGAAGAAGAAACAGGAAGAATCATCACCTGAAAAATCTTCTGCGAACCCTCCTAGAAATAGGAAACCAAGAAATCCATGCTTTATATGCGATGAGGATCATTGGACAGCAGATTGTCCACACAGATTTGAGCTTAAAA
Source organism: Pinus tabuliformis (assembly GCA_031772625.1). Lineage (NCBI taxonomy): Eukaryota > Viridiplantae > Streptophyta > Pinopsida > Pinales > Pinaceae > Pinus > Pinus tabuliformis. Next base: position 168,033,250 of record CM062812.1, read on the forward strand.
AATTCTTCAAGAATTCAAAAACCTCGGCAGTATTAACTGATCCATTTCCAAACCCAGGAACAAATCTAGTTGACAATGGAAATGCTTCCCCGTCTCAAGTGCTGATGTTGTCGATTTCCAAACAGCAAAATGATGCTTTGATATCGACAAGGAACAAAGATTACGGGAATCCACAGCTATCGAACAAGAAGGATAAAGATCAACCTAGTAGTTCGACAACAACTTCGACAGAAGTTGCACTGCCCATCATTACTTAGTTGACAATAAAACCGCCAAAGGGAGTTGTACACAAGTTGAAGTTTAATCCTCGCGCTAGAGCAGCATAGCATTATAATATAGTGGAAGATTTGGCCCAATCGCCATCCGCTATGTCGACGCTTGAGGTACTGCAAAATTGCCCATCCCAAAAGCAGGCTTTATTATCAGCCATCGGTGGGATAGACCCAAAGGATTCCAATCTTGTATCCTTTGATCATAAAGGATACGATCCTCAGTTGCCAACTCAACTAGCTTTCCTCGTTCAAGTGAAAGCCCTCAACAAAACCGTTCATCGAACAATTGTTGATGAGGGGGCATCTACATGTATTATGTCGATGAGTTGCTGGAAAAATTTATGATCTCCAACTTTGTCACGATCTTCGATGACATTAAAAGCATTTGACGGACGAACATATACCCCATATGGTATTCTAAGTAACTTGAAGGTTGAACTGGGAGGGAAAACAGTAGAAATATATGTTGAAGTAATCGACGGAAACCTCGATTACAACATCCTACTGGGAATACCATGGATATATGCTATGGTTGTTGTTGTGTCGACCTATTTTAGGAAGATTGCATTTCCCTTTCAAGGAGGGATTACAATCATTGATCAACAAAACTTCCTCCCCAATGGTTCTCAAGTTACGAGAAGCATCCCAATGATCCATGGAAGCCCCCATTCACTTCAAAATATCGGAGTAGGCCTACTAAAAGACCCTATATTAATGGGAACTTTTTCCCTTCTACCTCCAATCAATTTGGCGGAAGTAGCGTAGGTAGGAACCTGCAATATGATATCTTCAATTAAAAATATCTCAGAAAACGATATCAACATGGATCATGCGTTGCCTCCAAGCCCAACAGAAATATTGTAGCAATCAATGTTCCTAGCATGAGAGGCAAACCCAAATCAACGCTCATCAAGCATTTGGATAGATAGGTCTAAGGAATATGGCACCCCTTCAGATCCTTGGTCGCGAGTGCATGTCACCGACGAAGGAATTGTTCAATCAATGGTAATTGAAGGGGCACCATGGGAAGATTACCACCATTGTTCCCTTCTTCCGGATTATGAAGAAGATACTCCTGATGACCTTTATCATCCTTTAGTTTTTGATTTCCTATCAAATACTGTAAACACGGTGGATTCCGAGCGAAACTTGTCCAACATTGAAGAGACTATCACCATAAATATCTCGACCAAAACAGATGTTGTAGAGAATATTTATGTTGGCAAATGTTGTTCTCCTTCAGAACTGGAAATATATAATGCTCTTTTTTGTGAATTCAGAGATGTCTTTGCTTGGTCATATAATGAAATGCCAGGTATTGACTCGAGTATCGTTGAACACGAAATCAAGATGTATCCAGATGTCAAACTAGTATGACAACGGCTACGGCAGGTGCACCCCAAGAAAGCCGCTGCCATCAAGGCAAAAGTTGAAAAACTTCTCCATGCTTGTTTCATTTACCCGGTTCCTCTAACCGATTGGGTATCGAATATTGTCCTTGTTATGAAAAAACAAGGAACGATTAGAGTGTGCGTCGATTATAGGGATGTAAATCAAGCTTGTCCAAAAGACAACTACCCTACACCGTTCATTGACCAGATCATTGATGAATGCACCGGATGTGAAATCTTTTCATCTATGGATGGATTCTTCGGGTATAATCAAATAAATATCCGCCCACAGGACCAGTCAAAGACTGCATTTATTTTTCCGTGGGGCACATTCGCATATCAAAATTTACCCTTTGGTTTAAATAACGCGGGGGAAACTTTTCAAAGGGCAATGAATTATGCCTTTCATGACATCAAAACATCGTTCAACCATACCTCGATGACCTTCTGGCTCATTCACAAAAGTGGACTGATCATCCGTAGCATTTAAGAGCAATATTTCTACGTTGCCGACACTGCAAGATACGACTCAATCCACACAAATTTGTGTTCTGTGTCAGTTCTGGTCATTTACTTGGCTTTGTAGTCTCGAAAGATGGGATTCGTCTCGACCCATGTAAGGTTCAGGCAATCATAAATTTGCCTCCACCTTCAAATTTGCTTCAGATTCAGAAACTCCAAGGGAAAGCAAACTTTCTGAGGAGGTTCATTCCAAATTACGCCGAACTTGCTAAAGGTTATACACGTCTTTTGAAAAAGGAAGTACCCTTCATCTGGGATCAGGTTGTGCAAGCTTCCTTTGATGCCTTAAAACAATCCCTAATGAAAGCATCATTAATGTATGCTCCTGATTATCAAAAAGAATTTAACCTGTATCTGGCTACAGCGGATACAACCATCGCAATGGTTTTAGTTCAAGAAGACAACGGAATTGAACATCATATATTATTTAAGTAAGAACTTAAATGATACAGAAAGAAAATATTCTTATGATGAAAAGCTAGCGCTCGCAGCTGTTCAAGCGATACAGAGATTTCGACACTATGTCCTCTTTCGAAAAACTACCATTCTGTCAGATTGCAACCCCATGACTTATATATTGTCGCGACAGTTTCTGGGGGGAAAATATTCAAAATGGATAGCAATTCTACAAGAGTTTGATCTGGAATTTGTAAAATCCAAGTCAAATAAAGCTCTGGTTTTCGCAGAATTATTATGTGATCTCCCATCGTCGTCCAACGATGAAACATCCGAAGAAACGATCATGGATGAAAATTTGTTTCTGATATCTTCAAGCAATCTGTGGTATGGGGATATAATCATTTATCTCCAAACCCAAAAATATAGGCCCAATACCTCCCGCTCCGAACAAAAACGTATTCGATACCAATCAAAAGACTACATGATCGTCGGTGATACACTTTACCGTCATGGTGTCGATACAGTTCTACGGAGGTGCCTCACCCATGAGGAGGCCGAAAAAGTCCTAAATGATTGCCATTCAGGCACATGTGGGGGGCATCAATCAGGTTACGCTACAGTGCAAAAAAATTTACGAGCAGGATACTTCTGGCCAACAATATTCAAAGATTGCATAACGGCAGTTAGAAGTTGCCATGCCTGTCAAATTTTTGATAGCAAAACCAGAAGACCACCCGCACCTCTGCAGCCAATAGTTGTTGTTGGGCCATTCGCCAAATGGGGCATCGATTTCATGACATGTAACCCCACCTCGACCGGGGGGCATGGGTATATCATAGTCGCAGTTGACTATTTTACCAAATGGGCCGAGGCCATGCCTACATTAGATAATACTGGTGAAATAGCTGCCCTCTTCTTTTTCAATCATGTAGTCGCCAGATTCGGTGTCCCACAAGCTATAGTCACAGATCATGGATCACATTTTCACAATCACATGATGGTCGAATTAGCTGCCAAATTAGGGTTGTCTCACGACAGCTCCACTCCATATTACTCGCAAGCCAACGGACAAGTTGAAGCAATCAACAAGGTCCTGAAGCACATGCTGCAAAGGATGATTGGAGTTCACAAAAGAAGTTGGCACCTAATCCTGTACTCAGCCCTGTGGGCTTACCGAACATTGGTAAGGAATGCAACTGGGTTTACACCTTTCCAACTGGTGTATGGCCTAGAAGCAGTCTTACCAATCCAGTGTGAAATCTCATCCCTCAAACTCACAATCGACCTTCTCCCCGGGACTTCAGAAGAGGAGGCTCATTTCATGGAGCTAATCCAATTGGATGAAACCCGTCATGATGCCGCTTTGGCGAATGAAGCCCATAAGAAAAAAGTCAAGGCGCAGTTCGACAAGAATGTCAAACCCCGTGTCTTCTCAGAAGGTGACTTGGTCTTGCTTTATGACCAAGAATCCGATAAATTGGGGGCAGGTAAATTCAAGTCTTTATGGATGGGCCCCTATATTTTTAAGCAAGTGTTAGAAAAAGGAGCCTATGAGTTAAGGGATTATGACGGGATTCCACTGGTACAACCTCGTAATGGGTTGTACCTTAAGCGTTACTATGCGTGATTCAGTATAGTAACCTATATGCTTTTGTTATGTCTTTGTTTTCGCTAAAGTATTTGTTTTGGTCAAGTAATCCACTTTTTACATTTATTGCAGATGTCAAACCTATTGGAGTCATGTGTTGGATATGCCAACAGAGCGAGTCGTAATTCGCGGAACCTATCTTTCGCGGCCTGGGCCATTTTTTATCCAAGCGGCGAGTTAGTAAGGTTCAGAGGGGTATGTATTGGTCAATCAACGAATAACATTGCTGAATATAGCATGTTGATAGAACTTCTCTCTAATGCCATCACACATGGCATACGTCGATTGATTATCAGGATAGACTCACAACTCGTCATATTACAACTCACTGGTATCTACTCTGTCCGAAATCTAGCTATTTATCGCATGTTCCTAAGGGTTAAGATTTTGGAAAGGCAATTTGATTTTATTCAATATCAGCATATTTCCAGAAGCTTAAACACATTAACTGACTCATTCGAAAATTATGTGTTAGATAGACATTTGCAACATTTATAAAAAGAAGCATCTCATCAATATTTGCATCAGGATCATGCAACTTAACCAAAATAAAAGTCCGAAAATAAAAAATATATATATAACTGTTTATGGTTTACACATAATGTTCCGTAACCAAGACAAAATCGGTCAAATGACCCAAAACTCAAAACGCTAGGGGTCACCTTAGTCTAATGATGCTCGTGATAACAAGTCACAGCCTGTGCGATCATGCGTAAGAGCCTAGTCCATCATCTTGGCACACCAGTAGTATGCCGCTGCAACCTCAAAGGAAGCTCGTCAGTCCTCACATCTGGAATACCGAGAGTGAGGCCCTCGACCTGATCCTGTAATGCTGTGAGAGTCTTGGCCACATCGAGGTCACGAAGGATAGCCCTTCCAACAGCCTCTCCTACTCGGGCGGCAGCTGGCACTCTCAGGCGTACTACTGGCCGAACAGGACCGACATCTGCATGAACACATGATTTTTGATTAGTCTTGATAGAATAAAGCACAAGAACATTATAAAAGAAAAACAATAAACAGGAATATGGTCAAAGAATTTACCAATGGCACCCCACTATTCGCCGGCCAGCAGTACCAAATCTGGGTCACCCCAGAAGTCCCTACCAACATATGAATACTCAGAATAAACCATCTCCTGACTATCAAACCACCCGAAGAAGGTATCAGAAAAAGAAATCTGAGACTGACCAGCATGCCTAGACATATGGTCGACCCATCTCTGCATACGTGGTTCAGTCGGTGGAGGTAAATCGAGTGCAATATACTGCGACTGCATCAGTGGTATCTTTTCCAAGGTGAAGGTGGTCAAGATAGAACCATATACAAAGTTCTTCAACCTCCCACTCCTCACCTTGGTCAACTATTCTTTCATCACAAGGAGTACTGCGTCGCACCAGTTGAACACCTTCGGTTGGAGACATTCCAAGGCGTACTGCATATAAGATCAGTTGGCCACATGAAGAGTCGCACAACCAGCCATCCTACCAAAAGTGAACAGAATAGTCCTCAGGGACCTGTTAGTGACATCTCGGATGATGATATTGCCATCTTTACTCGGCTGAGATCCCTCTCTGCAATACCTGCGAACATAGTCTCTCACAGATTCACCTCCTCGGGTCGAACCTGATAAAGAGATGGGGGCACCCCGCCTCGAAAAGCCGGTCAAAAAATAGATGTCCACTATAGTCAAGGGGATGGATTTGCCCCTAATCTAGAACACCTGGCTGGTAGGATCCCAAGCATCGAGCAAATACTGCAGCAAGTTTATTTGTTTTCTCATGCTAGAAATGCAAAAAAACTTCAGCAAGCCACAGTTCCGCAGTGCGTTTACTGTGACCGGATCATGTAAAGCAAGCATGTCCTCTTCTTCATGCTCACGTTCTCGCCATGTAATAGTTATCTTGCTCCAAAAATCTCTGAAAACAAACAAGAGAAGAGTTAGATCTTGATTTGGTGAGAAACAGACAAAATTTCCATAAAAAACTGTGCATAAATTTCCTTCCTTGCGCTCATCGCACCTACAGTAGTGTTTTGGGTGCGTTGCATGTCAGTTGGCCAGTAGACAGGCCAACATCCAATGCACCTTTCGATACACAAAGGGTGTGCTGAAGCCAGGGCGAGTTTTTCAAACCCCAGAGGCTCAGAGAAACCAGAAATCAAGCTCAAAATTCAAAATGGAAAGCATGAAATGAAAGAGCTCAAGTTTAGCTCCTACCTGGTCCAGACGGCGCCGAGAATCGTCCACAGAATCTCCTGGAATCAGCTGATGAAAATCAAGGGGAGAAAGCACCTCCAAAGCTCCAACAATCCAAAGTTCAAATGAAATGGTAAAATGAGAGGTAAAAGCACTTTTAAATTACTTTTTACGTAATTCGAGTAAAATATTAGTGTTCTAACTCATTTTTCAAACATATATTGTTCATTTCTAACTAGTTTGATGAAGTGATTGAAAATGCAGTACAATCTTTGAAAGAACAAAGCTATTTATGGTAAACTCAAGAAATGACTGTTGTATCGAGCAGTTTTAGCACATAGTTCAAGGTTGTTAAAAATTAAACATAAGTCATGAGCAAATGTTTCTCCCCACGTTTAAGCTCATTAAAAAATGAACTATTTCCTGGTAAATAACCATCGTGAATGTAGTACTTCAGCCTTTAAAGCCTTGGTCGTGTTCTCATCATCACCTCCACTCTGTATTGGCCGATCATTCACCTCCACTTGATTGTTTACCCCTTTTGAGGAACAGCTGCGAAGAGTGATCCTACTAGCCATCCTTGTAACACTGTCGTGATTGGAAAATTCCAAACCTTACCTAGAATCAGATGCTACCCAATTTTGTCACTCGTTCCTCAAAAATGAGTCTCCTTTAAGCTCTTTTCAACTGACTCGTAAAATATGAAAAGATTGCAGAGCCATTGGCCTCTCTAGCTTGTTAAGGGGACCGGAAGTGCTATCCCTCCTTTCGATTTTAATCTTTTTGGACCTGAGGGATTATTACACAAAAAGATCGAGCGCTTGTTTTGTTCAGCTTGTTAAAAGTATCGAAAATTCATCCCTTCTGTATTGTTTTATACTTTTTCGGACTTAAGGGATTAGATGACGAAAAAGGATTTTTGGAGTTCCCTTTATGTCCCTTTTCAGACTCTCTAAAATTGAAAAGGACCGAGTTATCTTTGTCGTTAAACTCATTAAAACCTAATAGCGACAAACTTGTCCATAGCAGACAAGAACGAGTTTCACTATCGCTAGGCTCGTTAAAACATAGCGATGGGTTTTCCCAAAGGGAAAATTATAGAACAAGCATATGTTATCCTCCTCAAGCTTGACAAAAATAAAGAGGTACTAGTCAGCAATGACTGGGGAAAAATTGGGAAGAAAACTTGAAGAAACTTTGTTGGTAGCAAGTCGCTCTTGAACATGAAACTTTCACTCCGCATCCAAGTCGGGTTGGGTTGTTTCATTCACCGGTCACATCACCATGCTCCCATCACACCATCCACATTTGGGGTTAATGCTACCAATCCATCACGTCAGTGTCGCCGATATGTTCAAGAGAAGTCACTCAGAGAATTCACCTATGTCTCACCCACTGCAATATATTTACGCTCCATTCTTTCATGACCGCCACCCTGAACCTTATATCATCATATCGTTTTCGCCTCCATTAAAATCAGTTGCTCCGTTCCGTGTCATTGATGTGGGATTCATTAAGGCCCTCCTATGATGGATCGCTTCTTGTCGACATCAGCTCATTATCCAAGAAGTCGATCTAGGAACACCTCTTTCAGTACTTCGAAGCTTGCATGCCTCAATGGCAAGTTTCTCACTTCTGGTGACAGGTTTACATCAATGGCCTTTGACCGAAAGTTTTTACGTGGTATTCGACGCCAAGTCCTTTATTCACACCACGTGAATTGTACTGCAGTACCTTGAGGTTCATTATCATTATCAGTGATTCCTCTCGCGCCTGTTAATAGCTTACATCATTGGCTGGTAATCAGGTGATGTCTTTCCATGCTCGACTCTAGAACATCTCTCACATGGATCGACTTGTACTTCGAGTGAAGATCGAATGAGATTGAAGACCCCAGTTCTAGTTTCATCCATCCGGGTTGCGATATATATTTAGGGAAATAAAGACATCAAGTGTACATCATTGCTGCACAGATAATCATCCAATCAAAGGGATGATGGCTCTACTAGAATCATCAGTCTACACTCAGACGATTGTCTATCCTATGTACATGAAAATGAATTTATAAAGCTGAGCATGGGAATGCCCGCCTCAGCTAGATCATGAAAATATTATTAAGATAATGTATTGTATTGTATCTTATTACAGGTCTCCTCCCAGCTTGAAAGAACTTCAGATCCTCATGATAAAGCATTTCACCCGACATCAAAAAAGATTAACGACCTCATGCTTTAGGGGGCAACTGTTATAGAAATTTTTGGGCACTGCGAACCCAAGCATAAAATGTCCATGAACCAAGGGCTCCTAAGTCCCTAAAAGTGTTTTTCTAACCCCTAAAGGAACAAGGTTAACTGATTACAGCTTCTCCCAGAAGTTCTCCATGAAAAACTGCTCAGAATTGGTCAAAATAGGATCATTTCACCTGCTCCATAGGCAAAGTGCGTTGCATCTCACCTAAGTACACTCTGTGAGTGCATTGCATTTCAAAAAGCCCTTCTATGGGGTGCGATGGGCGAGAAGTGACAAATGGAAGTGTCAATCCGCGAGGTGGAGAGGCATGGAATCTTCCAGAAACTTCTCCTGTGACATTTGCCTCTCTGAATTCGACCAAAGATGAGTAAGAGATCATCCATCTCCAAGTGGAAACAAGAACTATCAGAGGGAAGACACTAATCAAATCACAAGCTGACTCATCTCCCTTACAGATATCTATATATGGATCCCTCATCCTAGAGATCCATAGGCTGGAATTTTGCATCTTGTAAGGAATTGTTGTTGGTTTCTTGAGGCAACATCATAGTGTTGGGTGATCTAAGCTTTGTATGAGGTGAAGAAGGGCTTACTTGCTGAGAGGATGATGCTGGGTCAGAACAACTGGTTGTAACTCTCTTGGCTCTTTCTTGATTATCAATAAAAGCTATTCAAGTTTTCCTCCATACTCTTCTGTCGTTTATGTTTTATGCACTTGTATGGTCAATTTACATCTGATCCTAAATTGTTTATGATAATAGATCCATGTTATTGTATAGTGTTATGCTACATTGATTCTACAGGTACTCTGTGAAGCTGGGTGTACAAGGAAGCAAGTAGCAAAGGATTATCAGAGGAGAGAGGAATCGAACTAGGAGCCAAGCGCAAGACAGAGGTTGGTCTCCTTTATTCTTCTCTCATCTATCTTTCATAAAGGAAAAAAGAAAGTAGCTTTACTTTGTTTGTTTCTAAGTTAGCTACCACACCTTAGTGGGATTAGCAGTTCTGCATAGAAACTTTTCCCTATAATAGAGACGATTAAGAGGAGTGGGGGGGTGGCATTTAAGGTTGTATTTAAGAGTGAAATCTTTGGAAATATGCCACAAAATAAGAATTTATGGATGGATTTTGGGGGGAATGGTTGAATTTGAATTCAAATTTACCTATAAAATATGTGTGGTCATCCACTGGAAAACTCTTTGCATCCTTGGAATTTCTAAGTTGTGTTGTCTACTGCACATGAATCATGAGTTCTTCAAAGATTTGATCACAAGCCCCATGTTTGACATATTGTCGAAGTTAGATCGAAAACTCATTACCGACATCATGGTAGGACTAGGTCCCACTGAAACCGCTAGAACTGGAGGAACTATCGCCTTTGAGGAAGTTGCTCTGGAGGTTGTGAGCATGGAGGCTCCAGCTGCTGTGGTTATAGTTCCATGGTCATCTAGGCTGAAGCCTACACTAGTGAGAGAAGTCCCCAAACCTAAGAAGGACAAACAGAAGAAGTCCATGCCGGTACGTGAGTCATAGAGGAAGCATGCTACTACACAGGCCCAAAAGAAAGACAAACGTTCCGCAAAGAATAAGCAGAAAGTGGTGGATTTAGAGGTTGAAGAAGGCATAGAGGACATAGACACCAAGGGGGTGGATCCTATATCCGAGTTGCTGGATTATATCCCTCCGCACAAGGGAAAAGTAAAAATCACCAAATATCCAGACGCAGAGAAGTTCTTGATCCACACACCCCTATTGCCAGAGAGAATTACATTCGAAGGTCCGCGCTTGGAGCAGATTCCACATTCAAAGCTGGACTACTGGGATTTGGTGGACCATGAGAGGTTCCCCCACTTGTCAAAAGAAAACTACATGAAGAGGGTCTTTTACAAGGAATCATGTGTCACCTCATTGGAACCTGTGGAGTGGATTCGTGGAGTGAATCAGTCGGGGTTGCTGAACCTGTTGTGGGTGACCCAATACCATCACTTCAACATCAACCTGATTGTTATCAAGAAGTTGATGACCATGGTGCATGATGACTTTTTGTGGCTGACCGCACCGATCCCTATTACTAATATGCTGATCCATCAAATTACGTTGCTTCCTCACTCAGGGTTAAATCCAGCCAAGGAGTTTGGCGGAAAGATGAGTGAGCGTGACCTCACAGAAAAGATGAAGGAGAAGTTAAAACTAGTAAAGAAGCCGCACGAGTACTCGATCACCTCTATCACCAACCCTGCGATTAATATTTCCATGCAAATCCTTGCTGGAAAAGTCATGAGAAAATTTTGCGTGGACGAGGTTCCAACGCTAGTTATTTCATTGGTTGCACAGTGTGCGGAGAGTGTGCAGTTCAATTGGTCATGCTACCTGTTAACACCCAGGTTGTTCCCTATGACTCCCAAGGGAATACGGCCGGGGTAACCACTAACCAATCTTTTAATCACTGTTTCTAGCCAAACTGTGATCAGAGAGGGCTCTCTCTTTATGATTTGTATCTGCAATGATAATGTTTTAGGCTAGGTATTGAGCACAGGTTTTGTTTATATTTTGGTTGGAGAATTTCTTTCAGATCTCTTGTGATGTAATATTCAGAGAGTCAAGTATCATTGGGCAATGGAGTCTGTGGCTGTAGGTGTCTAGAAACTTTGAGATGAACCGGTGAAACTTACAGGGCCATTTGGATGCTTCATAGAACAAATTTTGATTAATAACAGGAAACAGGTAAGACAAACAATGAAAGCATTCAAGAATTTTCACTCATTTTTTAAATGTTTCCACCGAACTGGTTATGAGAAAAGACAGATGTCACAGGGGCAAACTTGAATCCCTGGGAATGTCTATCACAGCGAAAGATATAGTTTCAAAGTGCAGCAACTAAGAATTACACTTCTGTTACTGTATCTGAGGAAAACATGGATAATAGCTCAGTTTGAGTTCAGGGTAATCATGGATTAAGTCCTGGAACCATTCTTCTACTTTGCTATTAAGTGTAAAACATCTGAACAATAAAAGAGAACAAAAGACTCGAAAACATGTAATACAAAGATTTGAGAAAACTTATTGTTTTATGAAAACAGTCTGGAATCCTGCAACATTCACCATTCACCACAACGCATCAAAGTACACCAAGCTTTGGAAATTCCATTCTCCCTTTGTATTATTTCTCTGAGAATCTTACAGCAAGCGAGAGCTCTTCAAAGGAAAATTACAACAACCCTTGCTCTATCATGCGCAGGGGTTTATATAGAAATAAGTATACAAAATATCTCAGGCATTGAGTCATCTGAGAGAGAGAAAATATCTTCAGTAGTGTTCAGAAAGTAGGCAGGGAGTTATTACAACGTTAAATGCAGAGTAAATGCCCTTTATGTCTGTCAGATGATTGTTTTGACTTTAAGGAGTCACTGAGTCGGTTACATTACTATGTATCGATCCTGTAGGTACGCATTTACTTTTGCCTGCGCAATGAATTTCTCGGCTTTGCCAGCTGCGTTTGTCTTTCCTGCTTTGTTGGCTGCTCCATCTGCTGAGTTGGCTCAGCTTTGACTTTATGATGCCTGCTGATTTTGCTGACTGTTCTTTCCATCAAAATTTATAGAAAAAACAGAAATTGATGCATGGCTTAATGTTTACAAAATTCTCTGGATGGCATCTGTCCACCATTCCTGTGTAGGGAGCTGATGCTTGAGGATGGCCTGCATTGTTTCTTCAGCTTCTGTATACTTGAAAAAGTTGGGGGCTACATCAAATAGATGATTCATTTCATTCATTATAAAAAGTAGATTTTCTATCTTACCATAGAAAATCTGTCCTGTGATAGGCCCTGTATCTTCTGAGGTGCTGGCTTTCTCATTTACCTGTGATGAGGCAAAAACATTCACTCTCTTGGCATATTCTTCATGGGTGAATAATCTCCCTCCATTGTTCAGCAAGCTAGGGAGTCCTTTACTTTCCAATACTCGAAACCTCTCAAAGAACCTGTTTACCTCAGTTTGCATATCCTGGGTTCTTCTGTCTAAGGTTTGCATCAGACTTCTAAGAGTAAGAACCCTCTTGATCATTTGGATAGTATCAGTTCTGTTTGCGATTCCCATGATGGTCAACTGAGAACTGGTCTTATGATTGAGCACATTGATCATTTTTGTTGCAATTTCAGGCATGTTCCCCAACAAGGCCCTTGATGTTCTGATTTCCCTCTGTGCTTTTGGAATGAGCTCCAGTTGCTCATGGATTGTCTCAATGTATGGCCACTGGTTATTGATGGACTTACCAATATTGGACCATATCATTGCTCTGATTTCGGCTATGATTTTATCTAGCTTTAGCTCTTTCTCAAGCTCCTTGATTTTGTCTTTAAGAGCTTTGATTTCTTTGGCCTTCTCTCCTACTTCTCTTTTTGTTTTGTCATGCCTTTCATTCACCTTGGCCAGCTGCTCCTTAGTTTCATTCAGCTGCATCATTTGTGCTTCTAAAGCTTGTATTTCGCTTTTTAGCTTTTGCATGTCTAAGCTCTGATCTGTGCTGGTGGGTGCTGCTGAAGTAGATGTGGCTGGTTGTTCAACCTGCTGAGGTGGAGGTGCAGTAGTAGGAGCAGTCTCCTCAAGATTAATGACCTGTGGAGGGGGCTGAGATGTTTGCCCCTCTTGCGCTTGTGTTGATGATCCTTTCAGAGGTGCTTGTGTGGCCTCATATTGCCCCAATTTTTCTTGTGCCTTCAGAAGTTCTTTGTAAACAGAAATTAACAGAGCAGTGGAATCCTGCTCATACCTTTGTTTTGCCACTTCATCGGTCTGTGGATGGATAGTGGCTGGAAGTTTAACCTTCTTCCTTAGTGCAGCCATATCAGCATCTCTGATTTTTAAGATCTCTTGTATCCCTTTAATATCATTGGGATTGTGCCCAATCTCTATGATGATTTCTTCCAGGGTTTTGATCCTGTTGTCTTTGGCCTGAGAAGAGGCTCTCTCTAGCTCCAGCTGGGAAGCCGTAGCATTCAGACTGCTTGTTAACTTGTAGTTGTCCAAGGTGCTATCGGCCAATGAAGCATACACCATTTCTCCTGTTTGTTTATGCAACTCAATTTTGTCCATGGGGTGTATATCTTTGGCAAGGACCTCTAAATTGGTCCTGAGATAATCAGCAGAAGACTGTGGCTTGAGTGCCGTAGGCATAAAATGACTCAATGTCAGTTTGCCCTCACCTACATCAAAAGCAGACATGAGTCTCTGCTGATTGGAAGGAGCCATGTTAAGTAGGTGATTGTATAATTGAACTTTGATTGGGTCACTCCTTCTCTTAATGTCTATGAACTGCTGCTTTATGCTCACTCTTTCCTCTTTCTGCTGGCTGGAGGAGGTGACTTCCCCTCCCATTGTCCTGTCTAGTTCCTGCTGGGAGGAACTTGCTGAAATTTCTTGACTTGGTGGGCCCATGCCCAATGCTTCTCGGATGGCTATATCCTCTTCTGGAAAATCGTTGAGTCTTTGCCTTTTCTCTCCTTGATTGATAGAGGATGTCAAGGGAGTTTCTCTTTCCCTTTTCCTAAAGAGAAATGTGTCCTCCTTTTGAGGGGTTTGGAGGACTGAGGCATCAAATGTAGAGTCTTGCCTTGTAGGCATGACTTGTTCAGTGGTCTGAGGAGTATCCACTGTTTCCTTTTGCTGGGCAGGCGGCTCCTGCCCTTGTTTTTCTTGCTGCTGTTCCTCTTGCTGTCCTATGTCTTCCTGCTGCCCTTGCTGTAGTCCTTCTACTTGTTCTTGTGTTTGCTGATTTTGATTTTGCTGCTGTTCCTGCTGTTGCTCTTGCTCTGCTTCCATTTCCTTTTCCTTTCCTTTTTCTGATACTTTTCCAGCAACTTTTGTAGTTTGCTGTGGAGTAGTTGAAGAGGAGGCTGCTGCTCCAATTTGTGTGCTTGGCAGTGAGGGGACCTGTGCATAAAACTCAAGGTCAACCATCTTCTTTTGATTGTTCATAGCTCTTTGATCAAGCTCTTTTTGAGTTATATCTTCTTCTAGAGTTCCCCTTTTCCACTTGCTTTGATTGGCATATTTTTCAATTTGGGGGAGGCTATGATGACCGTAAGCAGACAGTTTATATTTGAGTCTCCTCATTGTGATGAAGTTGTTGGGGTCATAGGGTTTCCATATAAAACTGTACTTCAAACCAAGTCCCACCAGTATTCTATCCGCCTCCTTCCACCCTTCATCCCTTTCATTGTAGACTAAATGGCCAAGTTGGCTCTTGATTTTCAGCTGTGCTTTCTTGCCTCTGCCTGAGAAGTGGAACATATCCACATAGCCAAACTGCCTGAAGTATTCTAAGGCAAATAGCCTCATGGGCACAAATTTGGGTAGTCTAAATGGGGGTAACTCACACCCATATATTCTGATAATGGTGTGGTGTTGGTAAAGATACCAGTCCCCAATACTGTATACTTTTGACAAATGTAGGCACCTTTTCATGTCCTCTGTCAGTCTAGGAGGAGGTGAACCAATCAGTAGAGTCAAGGCTGGATGGATGAAGAGATCAATAAACTCACAGTAGGTATATGGAGAGTAGCATGATACGTGGAAAACAGATGTCCAATATACTACTGATCTCAGATTGCCCTGTGCATCTACTCTCTTCTTTGGGAAGGAGAATTTATCATGCTGGAAGTATATGAGCAGATGATATAGGTAGGAGGTGTACCTAAACACTCTTTCTCTTGGCAAATTCATCAACTGTTCATGTATTTTGTCTGATATGTATGTTGCATAATCATAGTGGATTGGTTTCCTTCCTGGGGAGAACATAAGCATCATTTGTATAACTGTTTCATCAATATGTTCTATTGAATCATATCCCAGGATGGGACTGATCATGTCAACCAGGTCTTGGCCCAATTGATTGAGGTAAACGCAGTTGATGGGAGGAATCTGCAAAGTGTCAGCCTTGATGAAGAGCTGGTTGACCTTAGTGATTTGGGCCTCTGTGGTTCTGGCTCCCTGTACTATTAAATCAGCTAGTGACAGAGGGACCAACTTATGCTCTGTCTGGAATTGCAACATCTCCCTGATGGCTTCAGGGGTAATGAGGAACAGGATTGAACCTTCAGCATCTAGCACTGCTCTCTGGGATGCATCATAGTGTTCAGCAACTATGTGCACAAGCTCAGGGAATTGATTAACCTGAGGAAGTTTGAATATTGGGAGGAATGACTCCCAAATTCCCAGGATGTCTGTCCCCCTCTCATGTTTGATCTTTATCTCGTTTAATATTTGCAGATGGAACCTGCTTCTGCTCATCATTTCCTCTGTTATCTTGTAGTCCAGGTCTGCCAATGCTCTGGTGTCAAATGTTCTATTAGGAACATTCAGGGGAGCCACATTGAGGGCTATGGGAGCTACAGGGGGGTCCATGATTTTCTTTTGCAAATTTTACTCTTACTCAGGGGCTGTGTTACTATGCAGAGTAACAACAGCAAAGTTTCTTTGTAGAGGGATGGAAATGCAAGTGGGAGGTAAATGCAGGGTGTGCAGCAGTTGAAATGCTGCTTTATGGTAATTAAGAGCGAAGCTTAGCCCTTTTTTTGGCACCTTTCAATGTTAAAAATTGGTTTCAAATGCGCCTGCCACGATTGCGCAGACAGGGCCTGGTTTCTTAGCAGAATGCCACTGGGAAAAGGCTCGGCTGGTGTTTTTCGAAGTGATAATTGGAACTTCAAGGCTTTGCTGAGGAATTCAGTGGTGAATTTCTGATTTTCGGTTTTCTTTAAGCTCTCTAAGGCGTTAAATAGATAATTGCAGGCGCACAGAGGATGAATGATGAGGAATACCTGGTAAAACAACGCGCAGAGGTCGTGACCGCAGGTTGAACTGGTGCGCTGGAGGTCTTCTGGTCAGTTTAGCAGGTTGGTAGACAATTTGGACGTTGTTTGCATGCAGAGCAGAATAACGACGAACACACAAAATGACCAAAAAACGCGAAATTTTGGGTGAAATAGACCTTTTTACGCTTTTGGCGCGAATATGTGCTGACGTCAGCATGACGTCATTGGGTGGGGTCAAGGTCGGATGACGTCATACTGACGTCATCGGGTGACGTGGCGCTGTCTGGTTGGTACACGGTGGCGGTGACATGGCAGGACAGGTGGACCAATGGCAGGGACAGGGAGGTCGACGGGGCAGCGTACCTGGGTGACGGGGCGCTGACGCGTTGCTGACGCGGTGATGACGTGGGTAGGCGGGATGAGGGAATCCGGAAACCACTAATGGTTTCATATCGTACCGCCTCTTGTACGGGGGCGGTATCCATCGGCTGTACCTCCGACGCGTGGTGGTGAGGACACGTAGCAGTGGGATGACGTCCTTCAAATACGGACGTCGGGAGATATCTATCGGTCATCGGATGGGCTCCGACGTCACGATGATCGTTAGATCTACGGATTTTGATCGGACGGCGGACGCGAGGCAGATGTGACGGGAGGTTAGTACAGGTATCGGTCAGACGTCGGAAGGGGTCCAACGCGATCAGGGCCGTCGGATCTGTAGGCCCTTGATCTAATGGTCGTCGGGGAGGTGACATGTGTGGAATATACGGATGAGGGCGGAGGCAAATAAACCTGCTTTTGAGCGCTTTTCTAATGTATTTTGATAAAAACAATTATATGCGCCAACCTTGGCTAACAGGCGGAAAGTGGGTTTTATGCTCTTTTGGCTCTTTGAAGCGGGTAAGGTGGGGTTTAGGGCCCTTTTTTTTTAAAGGTTTTATGTGCAAAAGGGGGTAGAGATAGAGGAACTGGCTTATGAGGAAAAGGGGTATTTGGCATAGGTTTATCAACATGACCTGATGTCATTTGATCCCTGACTTGTAACTTTATTGGCTATAATGCCAAGGGGGTGGGTATTTATAAGAGTTTGGGATTTATACACCTTGGTGTTAGTAATATTAGGGGAATAGGCGATATGAGGATTTATACAATAGAATTAGTGTTAATATGAATGAAGGGAGCAAATGAAGGGGATCTCACTGAGTTTATATGAAAGTGATTTAGTTTTGAGAGTAGATCAAAATGAAAAGATTTTAGACAAGAAATGTGGCTTCTGAATGAACCAGAACCACCTAAAAACCATGATCTTTCTCCATAAATCTCAGCTAAAAAGAGAGGGAATGTTAGTGATGAAATGAAGGGGGAGAGGGAGGTTAGTCATGCTCCTGCTGTAGTCTTTTACTTTGCTGCCCATCATCACCATTCTTGCAATGATAGGACTCACTTTCTGCGACCCCAACTACCTACCCAGCTGCTTACCTAGCATTTTTTGTTTCTCCTTGGAGGGTGCACTTGGACTTGCAAACCCTTACTTGCCTTTTCTTTTCTTTGGCTTTTTCTTTATTCTTTTCTCTATCTATTTCTACCCTTATCTCTTCCAAGGTCCCAGATTAAACTGTTGGGATCCTTTTCTTCTCTACCTAAACTAGTTGTCTGCCAAGATTAGGCTGTTTGGACAGACTTCTTTCTCTATTCTATAACACAAAATTGAAATATGGCATGATCCAGGTTAAACTGTTGGATCATCCATCAAAATTTGTAATAGGGTCATCAACGTTTGAAACACTTTACACACCTCCTTGCTCTTTAGGAAATATGGGATCTTTGTGAACTCAAAGCAGAGCATATTTGGACTTTCTCTTGCCAATCATGAAATATGAAACCTATTGGTATAGGTATCCAACAGTGGCTCCACATGGGGATGGTTTTTCTTTTGAAAGACCAAGAACAGCAGGTCAGATTGCCTTGCTCCTTAGCTGCCCATACCAATCTTTGAAACTAGCTGCCTCAATGTGTCAAAATGGTGTGCTTCTTTCTTGGAAGGCCTCTGATTCTATCAGCCTCTTGCTGCTTGGTGAATTACTTGGGAAAACTGCTCTTTACAATCTAAAACAGAAGATAATATGTACATCTGTATATATACAATGAATCTTTAGGTTCCACTCATGGGGAATAATCAAAGTAGTGCTTCAGCATCCTGCCATTGACAGGACCTTCATCCAAGTCAGTTTCGGTCAAACTTTTGAGGAAGTAGGTGTTATTACCTTGCACTGCTTGGACAGCAAATGGTCCTATCCATAAAGAATCAAACTTTCCATGCTTCCCTTTCTCTTCTCTTCTTGCATCCCACTTTAGAACTTTGTCCCCTACATTGAAATCTTCTGCTTTGGTTCTTCTATCAAAGGCCTTTTTCAGTTTCTCTTGTAGTATCTGCACTCTGCTGAAAACTTGTTCTCTGGTCTGCTGTAAACAAATTATCTGGTTAATCCTTCTTTGCATGTCATTTGGCTCTGCTTGGCTTTCTTGTAGAAGTTTCATAACCGGCACTCCTAGTGATGAAGGAAATCTGGCCTCTAATCCATAGACTAACTCATATGGGCTGGTCCCAATTGATCTTTTAGTTGTTAGTCTGTCTGCCCATAAAGCGTTTACTAGTTTCTTGTGCCAGTTCTTTTTGTTCTCTTCTAGCACTTTCTTTATGATATTTATCAAACTTTTGTTTGATGATTCAGCAAGGCCATTTCCTTGAGGATAGTAAGCTGTAGAATGGCCCAAAGTAATGTGAAATTTATGGCAGAAGTTCACCATCTTCTTGGATCTGAAGGCAGCAGCATTGTCTGTTATTATCTTGTCTGGGCAGCCAAATCTAGCCAGTATATTGTTTTCCAAAAATTGAATGATTACTGAATCATTTGCTTGTCTGCATGGGGCAGCTTCAATCCACTTGGTGAAGTAGTCTGTTGCTGTTAGAATCCATCTGTGTTGCCCTGAAGATGAGGGATGAATTTCCCCAATGAAATCCAAGCCCCATTGTTGAAAAGGTCTCTCTGTTGCAATGGGCTTCAAAGGAAGTGGCAGCAGCTGTCTTTTGCCTTCAAACAGTTGGCATTTGTGGCATGAGGCTGTGAATTTCTTCACATCAGAGAACATAGTAGGCCAGTAATAACCAGCCCTCAATATCTTGTCCACGGTGGACTTCCAGTACAAATGTCCACCACAGTCTCCAGCATGGAATTCTTGCATGATATGGTTAGTTTCATTCTCTATTAGACAGTGCAGCAATATACCTTCATGGTTTTTCCAAAGTAGATTTCCATCCATCACACAAAATCTAGCTGTTTTCATTTTTAGGAATCTACACTTAGTTCTGGACAGTCCTGAGGGAGCACACAGGTTTTGTAACACATAACAGATATCAGAGTACCAAGGAGATTGTTCAAAGGCTACATTGATCTTTGGAGTCGCCAGCTCTGTTTCACTGTCCAGTTGGTTGATATCTAAGGCTTGGAAATTTGCTTCTGTCATTAATTTGGCCAAACCTTGCCCTTTTATCAGCTTTGTAGGCTTTATTTCAATGTCAAATTCTAGTATATTGGCAATCCATTTTCCTCTCCTACCCTCTAAGTTTTCTTGGGTGAGAATGTCTTTGACAATAGGACTTGGTACATAAGCCACAACATGGGAGTAGAGAATGTAAATCCTAAAGTCTTTAATAGCTTTGATCAAGGCATAGGCTTGTTTTTCCATTATTTGGTACTTTAGAGGAGCATCTCTAAGAGCTCTGCTGAAAAAGGCAATAGGTTTCTCATTCCCTTGGTCATCTTTCTGTAATAAAACAGCAGCAATAGTATGTTGGGAGGCAAAGGAGAAAATGATGAAGTCTCTGTCAAACTGCGGATTGGTTAACACTGGGGTTTGAGTCAAGGCCAACTTTATACTTTCAAAGGCTTGTTTTGCTTCAACAGTCCATTTGACCTTTGAATCTTTCTTTAGCATATTGTTTAGTAATCTGATTAACTCTGCTAAATTTGGGATAAACCTCCTTAAAAAATTGATTTTCCCTAAGAATCCTTGCAATTCCTTGACATTCCTTGGGTGAGGCATTTGTAGGATAGCTTGTATCCTATCTGGATCAATTCTTATGCCATTTTTTGAAATAATATGCCCTAGAAGTTTCCCTTCTTCCAAGCCAAATAATGACTTCTTGGGGTTTAAGGAAATACCATATTTCATGCATGTTATGAAAATCTGTCTTAAATGTTTCAAGTGTTCTTGGTCAGATTTTGAAAAGGGTGTAAGATCATCTAAGTAAATGACCAAGAAGTCATGAATCTCTTTTGCAAAAGCAATGTCCATTGCTCTTTGAAACGTTGCCCCTGCATTTTTCAATCCAAATGGCATTTTCACATACTTGAAAGTTCCCCATGGGGTTGTAAATGCAGTTTTGTCTTGATCATCAGGGTGTACTAGGATTTGATTGAAGCCTGAGAATCCAAGCAATGATATCCTTGAAGCCCCTACTACTCTTTGAAGAATGTGATCCATTTTGGGTAAGGGGTAGTTGTCTTTGAGTGACACTTGATTTAAATTTCTTAAGTCTACACAAAGTCTAATCTCACCAGTTTTCTTTCTTGTAGGGACCAAATTTGAAATCCATTCAGAGAACCTAATTGGTGCTATGATACCAGCTTTGAACATTTTATGCAACTCTTTTTCAATGGAAGGAAGGAGCACAGGATTGATTCTTCTCAGTTTCTGTTTGAATGGTTTTTGATTAGGCTTGAGGGGAATGGTATGCTGGATGACAGAGGTATCATAAGACTTCAAGTCCTCATAACCCCAAGCAAAAACATCTTGAAATTCTTTAAAGAGATCAATGTATTTGGGCTTTTGATCAGGGGGCAAAGAGGCAGATAGCTTTATTATTTTAGGCTTGTCAACAGTACCAATGTTGCATTCTTCAACTCTTGCATCCAATGGCTGCATCTTTGGCTTTCTAGGGATGTCATTCGAGTCAAAAATATCCTCTAGTGGGGTAAGGCCCACAGGAAGGAAATTGTCTTTGAGTTGTATGATTTCAGCCTCAATGCTACTCATCTCTTCACAGTCAATTTGGTTAATTTGCTGAATGTTTTCTTTGTTGAAAATGGTTGGACTGAGTAATTGTTTGGCTGTTCTAGGTGACATTGGGTGGGCAGACTGTTGAAACTGTAATTGTGATGGACTTGCTCCATCAAATATTTGTGATTGACTTGCTGTCTCAAGCATTTGTGATTGACTTGCTGTCTCAAGGTCAATATTTAATCCTGTGAACTCTTGTTGCAAGGTTAAAAAGTTGTTTATTTGCATGTCATTCTCAAATACTTGCCACTCTTTGACATTGTTTGGAATAGAAGGCCTATATTTGACCTCTGCCGTGAAACAATTGTTGGGTTCCAATGGGAATTTGAAGGTGCTGGCAAATGTTGCCAAGCTGTGTGCATGGAGATTGTGGCCCCTTGGAATTTTTGTGATAACAAACTCGGAGAAAGTCTCTAATATTTCAATTACAGCAGACCTATAGGACCTCAATCTTTTGTCATTGGTAACAAAATTTCCTTTCACTTGTTGAATTACTAGATCAGAGTCTCCCATGATGGAGAGTTTAGGAGCCTGTAGTGATTTTGCTAGCTTTAGGCCCAACAGCAGAGCTTCATATTCTGCCATGTTGTTAGTGCATCTAAACTTCAATCTGTAAGCCCTACCTTCTGCATAATCTTTCTCTTTATTATGTATCCATACTCCAGCCCCTGCCCCTAACTTGTTGACTGAGCCATCAAACTCTAGAACCCACAGAATATCTTGCTGAATAGGAGATTTAACATTCTGTTCATGGGATGGCAATGTGAGCATGAGTTGGGGTTTCTTTTCCCATTTGTTTTCTGGGATAATTTCATCACTTGTTTGACAGTTTTTGACAACTAGAGGAGGGTTAATGTGTATTGTTGGGCTGATTGAAGTTTGGCAGGTGCTACTTGTTTGATCAATGTTTTGTTCTTGTATGAGTGTTTCGGTCTTAATGTCATTGTTTGAGAGGCTTGCGCTGTCATTGAAGAGGATGAAGGAGTCTATGTCCGAATGGACAGCATATATTGGAAAATTTTGAGGCTTTTCTTCACTGCTGACCATATACTTCATGAGTGTTTCCCTATAAAGTCTTTTTGGTTGCCCAAAGACAGAGATGGTTGCATATGACATATCTAATTGCAGGGAGCCTTGGAGCTTGGCTCCCCATGATCTTGATAAGAGCATCCCGTATTTGGGTGGGATATCAGCAACTACCACATCCATTAGTATGGTTTTGTTGGGAAATTGAACCAGGGACACACATAAATCTTTTATTAGGCCCAAACATTTGACTTGACTAGAATCAAAGGAAAACAGGTCTTTGTATGGTCTTGTTATATCCAAGTTTAATCTTTCCATGACAGCTTTTGGCATAAGGTTGTGAGAGGCACCTGAGTCAAACATTGCATTGTGCAGTATTTTATCATGTACATGCAGGCTGACATAAAAAGGTAAAACCCCTGTGACTACTGTTTTTCCATCTACCTCTGGGCCAAACAGTAATTCTGGAGTGTCATCTAGCACATTTACATCATCTTTGCTATTGGTGAGCTGTAGGGATTTCTTTATCTGTTGCTTGTATATGTCATGCTTGGCTAGCTCTGAGAGAGGAATTGCTATCTTTAACTTGCCAATCTCTGTACCTAGGTCAAAAGGTTTATCAGCTTGGGTTTTGGAATCACGGATAACAGTTCTCTCTTTGTTCATTAAATCTTCTTGTTGGATTTCATCTTGATTTTGGAACCTGCCCCTCATACCCATGTCTTGAGGGGTAATGTTCGGATTTGGGTGGGAGGATGAGGTTGCCGTGGGCTGTTGTAGTGGGGACAGTAATTCAGTGACTTCCTCAACCACTACTTCTTTTGTAGGCAAGTTTGTTTTGTCATTAGGTTCAGTGACTAAGGTTTCTTTAGATTGCTGTTTCTCCTTTATCTTTTCGGGCTGATTTACATTTACAGTCCTACTCCTTAGTTTGTATTGTTTATGGACTTCATAGACAGCAGTATCATATCCTTGTTTAAAGTCAAAGGATTCTCCTGATTTTGTTTGGAATGTTTTGCTTTCATCCTCCTCATGGTCTTCTTGTGTTAAGAAAACATGGCTTTTACCATCCAGACCCATTAAGTTGATTTCAGGATCTTCATTGAGCTGATTGGCTGAGGAAGTTTCTGCATAGTTTTCTTGAAAAGGGGGTCTAATGTCTTGGTCAGCACTTGTTTTTCCTATGTTTGGGTTCTGCGTTCTCCTAAAATTTGGGTTTCTAGGAGGATTGCTTTGTGATGCCTCCCATGATGACTTTCTTTCAACTGATTCCACTCTTTCACCCAGTCTCTTCATGCTGTTTAGTATTGCATCCAACTTTTGATCAAGGCCCGAGGGCTCTTCTCTGAAGCCAGCCTTCTTTTCCAGCTTTGCCCTGTTTCTCTTGGCAATTAGGTTGGCCTCTACAGTGACTGCAACTCTTTGAGCTTCTGCAAGGGTTGGAGGATCTCTTTCTTTCAGCTGATAGGCCATATCAGAGTCAAAACCGTCAGGGAAGTTATACAGGGCCAAATCAGGAGGGGGCCTTAAGTTCTGGGGGATAGCATTATATACATTGTTAAACCTAGCACAATATTCCAAAACTGTTTCTTGGGGACCTCTTTTGATAGTGTTATATTCACCGAGTATGTGTAGAGGATCTTTCTTCTTCTCCCATCTGTTGGTAAACTCTTGGTACAGGACCTCAGGGGTTGCAATGGAATTTGCATTCAGGGATCTAAACCAAGTTCTGACATCCCCGGTTAAGCTTTGAACAAAAATTCTCATCCTGACACTGTCATCATCTATTTCATAGGTCTCAAAGTGGTCTTGCATCTTCTTAGCATGCTGGACAGCTGTCAAAGGGCCATGGGAGTCAAAAAATGAGATTTTGGTTTGGTAGTCTTGAGGTAGAGCCGGTGCATTGGCTGGTATCTGCAGAGGTGCATATCTGTTAGCCATGTTTATGGGGTTTATAGGGTTAATAGGAACAAATGGGACAGCTGGGATTACAGGTGTAACAGGGTTAATAGGATGGGTAACAAGCGGGAAACTGGTTGAAAGAGTATGTGCAGATGGTGAAGATGGAAGAGGAGGACTCTGAGGGGTTGATGATGAACTAGGGGAATTAGGTGTGGAACGGAAAAGGACTTTGCAAGGAGTTGGAATGAGGATAGGTTGGTCTGAACTTATATCTGAATCAGCAGGCTTCTCCTGCTTTTGCTGTCTCCTTATGTTCTTTGGAATGATATTTGGATTATCAACAATGATGGGTTGATCAGGGTCAGGGTTTGCCCTAGTGTGCCTTGGGTTTCTTTTGGGAGCCAGCTTCTAAGTGTTCTTTTAGAACTTTATACAGGAGGTTATATATGTACAAGGACTAGGTAAGGATTCTGGAATGACTATATATGTTTCAAAGCTAGGATGAAGATTCCCTAGTTAGCTCTTCCCTAAAGCTGTCCCTGTGTTTGCAGAAACAGTCCTAAGGCCTCTTGGCTAGTTTCAGGCTTGATGGTAGCTTTGGAAGATAGATAGTAATTGAAAAAATCTTAAGTCCCCAGTGGAGTCGCCAATTATGTTAACACCCAGGTTGTTCCCTATGACTCCCAAGGGAATACGGCCGGGGTAACCACTAACCAATCTTTTAATCACTGTTTCTAGCCAAACTGTGATCAGAGAGGGCTCTCTCTTTATGATTTGTATCTGTAATGATAATGTTTTAGGCTAGGTATTGAGCACAGGTTTTGTTTATATTTTGGTTGGAGAATTTCTTTCAGATCTCTTGTGATGTAATATTCAGAGAGTCAAGTATCATTGGGCAATGGAGTCTGTGGCTGTAGGTGTCTAGAAACTTTGAGATGAACCGGTGAAACTTACAGGGCCATTTGGATGCTTCATAGAACAAATTTTGATTAATAACAGGAAACAGGTAAGACAAACAATGAAAGCATTCAAGAATTTTCACTCATTTTTTAAATGTTTCCACCAAACTGGTTATGAGAAAAGACAGATGTCACAGGGGCAAACTTGAATCCCTGGGAATGTCTATCACAGCGAAAGATATAGTTTCAAAGTGCAGCAACTAAGAATTACACTTCTGTTACTGTATCTGAGGAAAACATGGATAATAGCTCAGTTTGAGTTCAGGGTAATCATGGATTAAGTCCTGGAACCATTCTTCTACTTTGCTATTAAGTGTAAAACATCTGAACAATAAAAGAGAACAAAAGACTCGAAAACATGTAATACAGAGATTTGAGAAAACTTATTGTTTTATGAAAACAGTCTGGAATCCTGCAACATTCACCATTCACCACAACGCATCAAAGTACACCAAGCTTTGGAAATTCCATTCTCCCTTTGTATTATTTCTCTGAGAATCTTACAGCAAGCGAGAGCTCTTCAAAGGAAAATTACAACAACCCTTGCTCTATCATGCGCAGGGGTTTATATAGAAATAAGTATACAAAATATCTCAGGCATTGAGTCATCTGAGAGAGAGAAAATATCTTCAGTAGTGTTCAGAAAGTAGGCAGGGAGTTATTACAACGTTAAATGCAGAGTAAATGCCCTTTATGTCTGTCAGATGATTGTTTTGACTTTAAGGAGTCACTGAGTCGGTTACATTACTATGTATCGATCCTGTAGGTACGCATTTACTTTTGCCTGCGCAATGAATTTCTCGGCTTTGCCAGCTGCGTTTGTCTTTCCTGCTTTGTTGGCTGCTCCATCTGCTGAGTTGGCTCAGCTTTGACTTTATGATGCCTGCTGATTTTGCTGACTGTTCTTTCCATCAAAATTTATAGAAAAAACAGAAATTGATGCATGGCTTAATGTTTACAAAATTCTCTGGATGGCATCTGTCCACCATTCCTGTGTAGGGAGCTGATGCTTGAGGATGGCCTGCATTGTTTCTTCAGCTTCTGTATACTTGAAAAAGTTGGGGGCTACATCAAATAGATGATTCATTTCATTCATTATAAAAAGTAGATTTTCTATCTTACCATAGAAAATCTGTCCTGTGATAGGCCCTGTATCTTCTGAGGTGCTGGCTTCTCATTTACCTGTGATGAGGCAAAAACATTCACTCTCTTGGCATATTCTTCATGGGTGAATAATCTCCCTCCATTGTTCAGCAAGCTAGGGAGTCCTTTACTTTCCAATACCCGAAACCTCTCAAAGAACCTGTTTACCTCAGTTTGCATATCCTGGGTTCTTCTGTCTAAGGTTTGCATCAGACTTCTAAGAGTAAGAACCCTCTTGATCATTTGGATAGTATCAGTTCTGTTTGCGATTCCCATGATGGTCAACTGAGAACTGGTCTTATGATTGAGCACATTGATCATTTTTGTTGCAATTTCAGGCATGTTCCCCAACAAGGCCCTTGATGTTCTGATTTCCCTCTGTGCTTTTGGAATGAGCTCCAGTTGCTCATGGATTGTCTCAATGTATGGCCACTGGTTATTGATGGACTTACCAATATTGGACCATATCATTGCTCTGATTTCGGCTATGATTTTATCTAGCTTTAGCTCTTTCTCAAGCTCCTTGATTTTGTCTTTAAGAGCTTTGATTTCTTTGGCCTTCTCTCCTACTTCTCTTTTTGTTTTGTCATGCCTTTCATTCACCTTGGCCAGCTGCTCCTTAGTTTCATTCAGCTGCATCATTTGTGCTTCTAAAGCTTGTATTTCGCTTTTTAGCTTTTGCATGTCTAAGCTCTGATCTGTGCTGGTGGGTGCTGCTGAAGTAGATGTGGCTGGTTGTTCAACCTGCTGAGGTGGAGGTGCAGTAGTAGGAGCAGTCTCCTCAAGATTAATGACCTGTGGAGGGGGCTGAGATGTTTGCCCCTCTTGCGCTTGTGTTGATGATCCTTTCAGAGGTGCTTGTGTGGCCTCATATTGCCCCAATTTTTCTTGTGCCTTCAGAAGTTCTTTGTAAACAGAAATTAACAGAGCAGTGGAATCCTGCTCATACCTTTGTTTTGCCACTTCATCGGTCTGTGGATGGATAGTGGCTGGAAGTTTAACCTTCTTCCTTAGTGCAGCCATATCAGCATCTCTGATTTTTAAGATCTCTTGTATCCCTTTAATATCATTGGGATTGTGCCCAATCTCTATGATGATTTCTTCCAGGGTTTTGATCCTGTTGTCTTTGGCCTGAGAAGAGGCTCTCTCTAGCTCCAGCTGGGAAGCCGTAGCATTCAGACTGCTTGTTAACTTGTAGTTGTCCAAGGTCTTATCGGCCAATGAAGCATACACCATTTCCCCTGTTTGTTTATGCAACTCAATTTTGTCCATGGGGTGTATGTCTTTGGCAAGGACCTCTAAATTGGTCCTGAGATAATCAGCAGAAGACTGTGGCTTGAGTGCCGTAGGCATAAAATGACTCAATGTCAGTTTGCCCTCACCTACATCAAAAGCAGACATGAGTCTCTGCTGATTGGAAGGAGCCATGTTAAGTAGGTGATTGTATAATTGAACTTTGATTGGGTCACTCCTTCTCTTAATGTCTATGAACTGCTGCTTTATGCTCACTCTTTCCTCTTTCTGCTGGCTGGAGGAGGTGACTTCCCCTCCCATTGTCCTGTCTAGTTCCTGCTGGGAGGAACTTGCTGAAATTTCTTGACTTGGTGGGCCCATGCCCAATGCTTCTCGGATGGCTATATCCTCTTCTGGAAAATCGTTGAGTCTTTGCCTTTTCTCTCCTTGATTGATAGAGGATGTCAAGGGAGTTTCTCTTTCCCTTTTCCTAAAGAGAAATGTGTCCTCCTTTTGAGGGGTTTGGAGGACCGAGGCATCAAATGTAGAGTCTTGCCTTGTAGGCATGACTTGTTCAGTGGTCTGAGGAGTATCCACTGTTTCCTTTTGCTGGGCAGGCGGCTCCTGCCCTTGTTTTTCTTGCTGCTGTTCCTCTTGCTGTCCTATGTCTTCCTGCTGCCCTTGCTGTAGTCCTTCTACTTGTTCTTGTGTTTGCTGACTTTGATTTTGCTGCTGTTCCTGCTGTTGCTCTTGCTCTGCCTCCATTTCCTTTTCCTTTCCTTTTTCTGATACTTTTCCAGCAACTTTTGTAGTTTGCTGTGGAGTAGTTGAAGAGGAGGCTGCTGCTCCAATTTGTGTGCTTGGCAGTGAGGGGACCTGTGCATAAAACTCAAGGTCAGCCATCTTCTTTTGATTGTTCAGAGCTCTTTGATCAAGCTCTTTTTGAGTTATATCTTCTTCTAGAGTTCCCCTTTTCCACTTGCTTTGATTGGCATATTTTTCAATTTGGGGGAGGCTATGATGACCGTAAGCAGACAGTTTATATTTGAGTCTCCTCATTGTGATGAAGTTGTTGGGGTCATAGGGTTTCCATATAAAACTGTACTTCAAACCAAATCCCACCAGTATTCTATCTGCCTCCTTCCACCCTTCATCCCTTTCATTGTAGACTAAATGG
Source organism: Pinus tabuliformis (assembly GCA_031772625.1). Taxonomy (NCBI): domain Eukaryota; kingdom Viridiplantae; phylum Streptophyta; class Pinopsida; order Pinales; family Pinaceae; genus Pinus; species Pinus tabuliformis. The sequence continues at coordinate 168,062,303 of CM062812.1, forward strand.
CCAAGTTGGCTCTTGATTTTCAGCTGTGCTTTCTTGCCTCTGCCTGAGAAGTGGAACATATCCACATAGCCAAACTGCCTGAAGTATTCTAAGGCAAATAGCCTCATGGGCACAAATTTGGGTAGTCTAAATGGGGGTAACTCACACCCATATATTCTGATGACGGTGTGGTGTTGGTAAAGATACCAGTCCCCAATACTGTATACTTTTGACAAATGTAGGCACCTTTTCATGTCCTCTGTCAGTCTAGGAGGAGGTGAACCAATCAGTAGAGTCAAGGCTGGATGGATGAAGAGATCAATAAACTCACAGTAGGTATATGGAGAGTAGCATGATACGTGGAAAACAGATGTCCAATATACTACTGATCTCAGATTGCCCTGTGCATCTACTCTCTTCTTTGGGAAGGAGAATTTATCATGCTGGAAGTATATGAGCAGATGATATAGGTAGGAGGTGTACCTAAACACTCTTTCTCTTGGCAAATTCATCAACTGTTCATGCATTTTGTCTGATATGTATGTTGCATAATCATAGTGGATTGGTTTCCTTCCTGGGGAGAACATAAGCATCATTTGTATAACTGTTTCATCAATATGTTCTATTGAATCATATCCCAGGATGGGACTGATCATGTCAACCAGGTCTTGGCCCAATTGATTGAGGTAAACGCAGTTGATGGGAGGAATCTGCAAAGTGTCAGCCTTGATGAAGAGCTGGTTGACCTTAGTGATTTGGGCCTCTGTGGTTCTGGCTCCCTGTACTATTAAATCAGCTAGTGACAGAGGGACCAACTTATGCTCTGTCTGGAATTGCAACATCTCCCTGATGGCTTCAGGGGTAATGAGGAACAGGATTGAACCTTCAGCATCTAGCACTGCTCTCTGGGATGCATCATAGTGTTCAGCAACTATGTGCACAAGCTCAGGGAATTGATTAACCTGAGGAAGTTTGAATATTGGGAGGAATGACTCCCAAATTCCCAGGATGTCTGTCCCCCTCTCATGTTTGATCTTTATCTCGTTTAATATTTGCAGATGGAACCTGCTTCTGCTCATCATTTCCTCTGCTATCTTGTAGTCCAGGTCTGCCAATGCTCTGGTGTCAAATGTTCTATTAGGAACATTCAGGGGAGCCACATTGAGGGCTATGGGAGCTACAGGGGGGTCCATGATTTTCCTTTGCAAATTTTACTCTTACTCAGGGGCTGTGTTACTATGCAGAGTAACAACAGCAAAGTTTCTTTGTAGAGGGATGGAAATGCAAGTGGGAGGTAAATGCAGGGTGTGCAGCAGTTGAAATGCTGCTTTATGGTAATTAAGAGCGAAGCTTAGCCCTTTTTTTGGCACCTTTCAATGTTAAAAATTGGTTTCAAATGCGCCTGCCACGATTGCGCAGACAGGGCCTGGTTTCTTAGCAGAATGCCACTGGGAAAAGGCTCGGCTGGTGTTTTTCGAAGTGATAATTGGAACTTCAAGGCTTTGCTGAGGAATTCAGTGGTGAATTTCTGATTTTCGGCTTTCTTTAAGCTCTCTAAGGCGTTAAATAGATAATTGCAGGCGCACAGAGGATGAATGATGAGGAATACCTGGTAAAACAACGCGCAGAGGTCGTGACCGCAGGTTGAACTGGTGCGCTGGAGGTCTTCTGGTCAGTTTAGCAGGTTGGTAGACAATTTGGACGTTGTTTGCATGCAGAGCAGAATAACGACGAACACACAAAATGACCAAAAAACGCGAAATTTTGGGTGAAATAGACCTTTTTACGCTTTTGGCGCGAATATGTGCTGACGTCAGCATGACGTCATTGGGTGGGGTCAAGGTCGGATGACGTCATACTGACGTCATCGGGTGACGTGGCGCTGTCTGGTTGGTACACGGTGGCGGTGACATGGCAGGACAGGTGGACCAATGGCAGGGACAGGGAGGTCGACGGGGCAGCGTACCTGGGTGACGGGGCGCTGACGCGTTGCTGATGCGGTGATGACGTGGGTAGGCGGGATGAGGGAATCCGGAAACCGCAATGGTTTCATATCGCACCGCCTCTGTACGGGGCGGTATCCATCGGCTGTACCTCCGACGCGTGGTGGTGAGGACACGTAGCAGTGGGATGACGTCCTTCAAATACGGACGTCGGGAGATATCTATCGGTCATCGGATGGGCTCCGACGTCACGATGATCGTTAGATCTACGGACTTTGATCGGACGGCGGACGCGAGGCAGATGTGACGGGAGGTTAGTACAGGTATCGGTCAGACGTCGGAAGGGGTCCAACGCGATCAGGGCCGTCGGATCTGTAGGCCCTTGATCTAATGGTCGTCGGGGAGGTGACATGTGTGGAATATACGGATGAGGGCGGAGGCAAATAAACCTGCTTTTGAGCGCTTTTCTAATGTATTTTGATAAAAACAATTATATGCGCCAACCTTGGCTAACAGGCGGAAAGTGGGTTTTATGCTCTTTTGGCTCTTTGAAGCGGGTAAGGTGGGGTTTAGGGCCCTTTTTTTAAAGGTTTTATGTGCAAAAGGGGGTAGAGATAGAGGAACTGGCTTATGAGGAAAAGGGGTATTTGGCATAGGTTTATCAACATGACCTGATGTCATTTGATCCCTGACTTGTAACTTTATTGGCTATAATGCCAAGGGGGTGGGTATTTATAAGAGTTTGGGATTTATACACCTTGGTGTTAGTAATATTAGGGGAATAGGCGATATGAGGATTTATACAATAGAATTAGTGTTAATATGAATGAAGGGAGCAAATGAAGGGGATCTCACTGAGTTTATATGAAAGTGATTTAGTTTTGAGAGTAGATCAAAATGAAAAGATTTTAGACAAGAAATGTGGCTTCTGAATGAACCAGAACCACCTAAAAACCATGATCTTTCTCCATAAATCTCAGCTAAAAAGAGAGGGAATGTTAGTGATGAAATGAAGGGGGAGAGGGAGGTTAGTCATGCTCCTGCTGTAGTCTTTTACTTTGCTGCCCATCATCACCATTCTTGCAATGATAGGACTCACTTTCTGCAACCCCAACTACCTACCCAGCTGCTTACCTAGCATTTTTTGTTTCTCCTTGGAGGGTGCACTTGGACTTGCAAACCCTTACTTGCCTTTTCTTTTCTTTGGCTTTTTCTTTATTCTTTTCTCTATCTATTTCTACCCTTATCTCTTCCAAGGTCCCAGATTAAACTGTTGGGATCCTTTTCTTCTCTACCTAAACTAGTTGTCTGCCAAGATTAGGCTGTTTGGACAGACTTCTTTCTCTATTCTATAACACAAAATTGAAATATGGCATGATCCAGGTTAAACTGTTGGATCATCCATCAAAATTTGTAATAGGGTCATCAACGTTTGAAACACTTTACACACCTCCTTGCTCTTTAGGAAATATGGGATCTTTGTGAACTCAAAGCAGAGCATATTTGGACTTTCTCTTGCCAATCATGAAATATGAAACCTATTGGTATAGGTATCCAACAGTGGCTCCACATGGGGATGGTTTTTCTTTTGAAAGACCAAGAACAGCAGGTCAGATTGCCTTGCTCCTTAGCTGCCCATACCAATCTTTGAAACTAGCTGCCTCAATGTGTCAAAATGGTGTGCTTCTTTCTTGGAAGACCTCTGATTCTATCAGCCTCTTGCTGCTTGGTGAATTACTTGGGAAAACTGCTCTTTACAATCTAAAACAGAAGATAATATGTACATCTGTATATATACAATGAATCTTTAGGTTCCACTCATGGGGAATAATCAAAGTAGTGCTTCAGCATCCTGCCATTGACAGGACCTTCATCCAAGTCAGTTTCGGTCAAACTTTTGAGGAAGTAGGTGTTATTACCTTGCACTGCTTGGACAGCAAATGGTCCTATCCATAAAGAATCAAACTTTCCATGCTTCCCTTTCTCTTCTCTTCTTGCATCCCACTTTAGAACTTTGTCCCCTACATTGAAATCTTCTGCTTTGGTTCTTCTATCAAAGGCCTTTTTCAGTTTCTCTTGTAGTATCTGCACTCTGCTGAAAACTTGTTCTCTGGTCTGCTGTAAACAAATTATCTGGTTAATCCTTCTTTGCATGTCATTTGGCTCTGCTTGGCTTTCTTGTAGAAGTTTCATAACCGGCACTCCTAGTGATGAAGGAAATCTGGCCTCTAATCCATAGACTAACTCATATGGGCTGGTCCCAATTGATCTTTTAGTTGTTAGTCTGTCTGCCCATAAAGCGTTTACTAGTTTCTTGTGCCAGTTCTTTTTGTTCTCTTCTAGCACTTTCTTTATGATATTTATCAAACTTTTGTTTGATGATTCAGCAAGGCCATTTCCTTGAGGATAGTAAGCTGTAGAATGGCCCAAAGTAATGTGAAATTTATGGCAGAAGTTCACCATCTTCTTGGATCTGAAGGCAGCAGCATTGTCTGTTATTATCTTGTCTGGGCAGCCAAATCTAGCCAGTATATTGTTTTCCAAAAATTGAATGATTACTGAATCATTTGCTTGTCTGCATGGGGCAGCTTCAATCCACTTGGTGAAGTAGTCTGTTGCTGTTAGAATCCATCTGTGTTGCCCTGAAGATGAGGGATGAATTTCCCCAATGAAATCCAAGCCCCATTGTTGAAAAGGTCTCTCTGTTGCAATGGGCTTCAAAGGAAGTGGCAGCAGCTGTCTTTTGCCTTCAAACAGTTGGCATTTGTGGCATGAGGCTGTGAATTTCTTCACATCAGAGAACATAGTAGGCCAGTAATAACCAGCCCTCAATATCTTGTCCACGGTGGACTTCCAGTACAAATGTCCAGCACAGTCTCCAGCATGGAATTCTTGCATGATATGGTTAATATACCTTCATGGTTTTTCCAAAGTAGATTTCCATCCATCACACAAAATCTAGCTGTTTTCATTTTTAGGAATCTACACTTAGTTCTGGACAGTCCTGAGGGAGCACACAGGTTTTGTAACACATAACAGATATCAGAGTACCAAGGAGATTGTTCAAAGGCTACATTGATCTTTGGAGTCGCCAGCTCTGTTTCACTGTCCAGTTGGTTGATATCTAAGGCTTGGAAATTTGCTTCTGTCATTAATTTGGCCAAACCTTGCCCTTTTATCAGCTTTGTAGGCTTTATTTCAATGTCAAATTCTAGTATATTGGCAATCCATTTTCCTCTCCTACCCTCTAAGTTTTCTTGGGTGAGAATGTCTTTGACAATAGGACTTGGTACATAAGCCACAACATGGGAGTAGAGAATGTAAATCCTAAAGTCTTTAATAGCTTTGATCAAGGCATAGGCTTGTTTTTCCATTATTTGGTACTTTAGAGGAGCATCTCTAAGAGCTCTGCTGAAAAAGGCAATAGGTTTCTCATTCCCTTGGTCATCTTTCTGTAATAAAACAGCAGCAATAGTATGTTGGGAGGCAAAGGAGAAAATGATGAAGTCTCTGTCAAACTGCGGATTGGTTAACACTGGGGTTTGAGTCAAGGCCAACTTTATACTTTCAAAGGCTTGTTTTGCTTCAACAGTCCATTTGACCTTTGAATCTTTCTTTAGCATATTGTTTAGTAATCTGATTAACTCTGCTAAATTTGGGATAAACCTCCTTAAAAAATTGATTTTCCCTAAGAATCCTTGCAATTCCTTGACATTCCTTGGGTGAGGCATTTGTAGGATAGCTTGTATCCTATCTGGATCAATTCTTATGCCATTTTTTGAAATAATATGCCCTAGAAGTTTCCCTTCTTCCAAGCCAAATAATGACTTCTTGGGGTTTAAGGAAATACCATATTTCATGCATGTTATGAAAATCTGTCTTAAATGTTTCAAGTGTTCTTGGTCAGATTTTGAAAAGGGTGTAAGATCATCTAAGTAAATGACCAAGAAGTCATGAATCTCTTTTGCAAAAGCAATGTCCATTGCTCTTTGAAACGTTGCCCCTGCATTTTTCAATCCAAATGGCATTTTCACATACTTGAAAGTTCCCCATGGGGTTGTAAATGCAGTTTTGTCTTGATCATCAGGGTGTACTAGGATTTGATTGAAGCCTGAGAATCCATCAAGCAATGATATCCTTGAAGCCCCTACTACTCTTTGAAGAATGTGATCCATTTTGGGTAAGGGGTAGTTGTCTTTGAGTGACACTTGATTTAAATTTCTTAAGTCTACACAAAGTCTAATCTCACCAGTTTTCTTTCTTGTAGGGACCAAATTTGAAATCCATTCAGAGAACCTAATTGGTGCTATGATACCAGCTTTGAACATTTTATGCAACTCTTTTTCAATGGAAGGAAGGAGCACAGGATTGATTCTTCTCAGTTTCTGTTTGAATGGTTTTTGATTAGGCTTGAGGGGAATGGTATGCTGGATGACAGAGGTATCATAAGACTTCAAGTCCTCATAACCCCAAGCAAAAACATCTTGAAATTCTTTAAAGAGATCAATGTATTTGGGCTTTTGATCAGGGGGCAAAGAGGCAGATAGCTTTATTATTTTAGGCTTGTCAACAGTACCAATGTTGCATTCTTCAACTCTTGCATCCAATGGCTGCATCTTTGGCTTTCTAGGGATGTCATTCGAGTCAAAAATATCCTCTAGTGGGGTAAGGCCCACAGGAAGGAAATTGTCTTTGAGTTGTATGATTTCAGCCTCAATGCTACTCATCTCTTCACAGTCAATTTGGTTAATTTGCTGAATGTTTTCTTTGTTGAAAATGGTTGGACTGAGTAATTGTTTGGCTGTTCTAGGTGACATTGGGTGGGCAGACTGTTGAAACTGTAATTGTGATGGACTTGCTCCATCAAATATTTGTGATTGACTTGCTGTCTCAAGCATTTGTGATTGACTTGCTGTCTCAAGGTCAATATTTAATCCTGTGAACTCTTGTTGCAAGGTTAAAAAGTTGTTTATTTGCATGTCATTCTCAAATACTTGCCACTCTTTGACATTGTTTGGAATAGAAGGCCTATATTTGACCTCTGCCGTGAAACAATTGTTGGGTTCCAATGGGAATTTGAAGGTGCTGGCAAATGTTGCCAAGCTGTGTGCATGGAGATTGTGGCCCCTTGGAATTTTTGTGATAACAAACTCGGAGAAAGTCTCTAATATTTCAATTACAGCAGACCTATAGGACCTCAATCTTTTGTCATTGGTAACAAAATTTCCTTTCACTTGTTGAATTACTAGATCAGAGTCTCCCATGATGGAGAGTTTAGGAGCCTGTAGTGATTTTGCTAGCTTTAGGCCCAACAGCAGAGCTTCATATTCTGCCATGTTGTTAGTGCATCTAAACTTCAATCTGTAAGCCCTACCTTCTGCATAATCTTTCTCTTTATTATGTATCCATACTCCAGCCCCTGCCCCTAACTTGTTGACTGAGCCATCAAACTCTAGAACCCACAGAATATCTTGCTGAATAGGAGATTTAACATTCTGTTCATGGGATGGCAATGTGAGCATGAGTTGGGGTTTCTTTTCCCATTTGTTTTCTGGGATAATTTCATCACTTGTTTGACAGTTTTTGACAACTAGAGGAGGGTTAATGTGTATTGTTGGGCTGATTGAAGTTTGGCAGGTGCTACTTGTTTGATCAATGTTTTGTTCTTGTATGAGTGTTTCGGTCTTAATGTCATTGTTTGAGAGGCTTGCGCTGTCATTGAAGAGGATGAAGGAGTCTATGTCCGAATGGACAGCATATATTGGAAAATTTTGAGGCTTTTCTTCACTGCTGACCATATACTTCATGAGTGTTTCCCTATAAAGTCTTTTTGGTTGCCCAAAGACAGAGATGGTTGCATATGACATATCTAATTGCAGGGAGCCTTGGAGCTTGGCTCCCCATGATCTTGATAAGAGCATCCCGTATTTGGGTGGGATATCAGCAACTACCACATCCATTAGTATGGTTTTGTTGGGAAATTGAACCAGGGACACACATAAATCTTTTATTAGGCCCAAACATTTGACTTGACTAGAATCAAAGGAAAACAGGTCTTTGTATGGTCTTGTTATATCCAAGTTTAATCTTTCCATGACAGCTTTTGGCATAAGGTTGTGAGAGGCACCTGAGTCAAACATTGCATTGTGCAGTATTTTATCATGTACATGCAGGCTGACATAAAAAGGTAAAACCCCTGTGACTACTGTTTTTCCATCTACCTCTGGGCCAAACAGTAATTCTGGAGTGTCATCTAGCACATTTACATCATCTTTGCTATTGGTGAGCTGTAGGGATTTCTTTATCTGTTGCTTGTATATGTCATGCTTGGCTAGCTCTGAGAGGGGAATTGCTATCTTTAACTTGCCAATCTCTGTACCTAGGTCAAAAGGTTTATCAACTTGGGTTTTGGAATCACGGATAACAGTTCTTTCTTTGTTCATTAAATCTTCTTGTTGGATTTCATCTTGATTTTGGAACCTGCCCCTCATACTCATGTCTTGAGGGGTAATGTTCGGATTTGGGTGGGAGGATGAGGTTGCCGTGGGCTGTTGTAGTGGGGACAGTAATTCAGTGACTTCCTCAACCACTACTTCTTTTGTAGGCAAGTTTGTTTTGTCATTAGGTTCAGTGACTAAGGTTTCTTTAGATTGCTGTTTCTCCTTTATCTTTTCGGGCTGATTTACATTTACAGTCCTACTCCTTAGTTTGTATTGTTTATGGACTTCATAGACAGCAGTATCATATCCTTGTTTAAAGTCAAAGGATTCTCCTGATTTCGTTTGGAATGTTTTGCTTTCATCCTCCTCATGGTCTTCTTGTGTTAAGAAAACATGGCTTTTACCATCCAGACCCATTAAGTTGATTTCAGGATCTTCATTGAGCTGATTGGCTGAGGAAGTTTCTGCATAGTTTTCTTGAAAAGGGGGTCTAATGTCTTGGTCAGCACTTGTTTTTCCTATGTTTGGGTTCTGCGTTCTCCTAAAATTTGGGTTTCTAGGAGGATTGCTTTGTGATGCCTCCCATGATGACTTTCTTTCAACTGATTCCACTCTTTCACCCAGTCTCTTCATGCTGTTTAGTATTGCATCCAACTTTTGATCAAGGCCCGAGGGCTCTTCTCTGAAGCCAGCCTTCTTTTCCAGCTTTGCCCTGTTTCTCTTGGCAATTAGGTTGGCCTCTACAGTGACTGCAACTCTTTGAGCTTCTGCAAGGGTTGGAGGATCTCTTTCTTTCAGCTGATAGGCCATATCAGAGTCAAAACCGTCAGGGAAGTTATACAGGGCCAAATCAGGAGGGGGCCTTAAGTTCTGGGGGATAGCATTATATACATTGTTAAACCTAGCACAATATTCCAAAACTGTTTCTTGGGGACCTCTTTTGATAGTGTTATATTCACCGAGTATGTGTAGAGGATCTTTCTTCTTCTCCCATCTGTTGGTAAACTCTTGGTACAGGACCTCAGGGGTTGCAATGGAATTTGCATTCAGGGATCTAAACCAAGTTCTGACATCCCCGGTTAAGCTTTGAACAAAAATTCTCATCCTGACACTGTCATCATCTATTTCATAGGTCTCAAAGTGGTCTTGCATCTTCTTAGCATGCTGGACAGCTGTCAAAGGGCCATGGGAGTCAAAAAATGAGATTTTGGTTTGGTAGTCTTGAGGTAGAGCCGGTGCATTGGCTGGTATCTGCAGAGGTGCATATCTGTTAGCCATGTTTATGGGGTTTATAGGGTTAATAGGAACAAATGGGACAGCTGGGATTACAGGTGTAACAGGGTTAATAGGATGGGTAACAAGCGGGAAACTGGTTGAAAGAGTATGTGCAGATGGTGAAGATGGAAGAGGAGGACTCTGAGGGGTTGATGATGAACTAGGGGAATTAGGTGTGGAACGGAAAAGGACTTTGCAAGGAGTTGGAATGAGGATAGGTTGGTCTGAACTTATATCTGAATCAGCAGGCTTCTCCTGCTTTTGCTGTCTCCTTATGTTCTTTGGAATGATATTTGGATTATCAACAATGATGGGTTGATCAGGGTCAGGGTTTGCCCTAGTGTGCCTTGGGTTTCTTTTGGGAGCCAGCTTCTAAGTGTTCTTTTAGAACTTTATACAGGAGGTTATATATGTACAAGGACTAGGTAAGGATTCTGGAATGACTATATATGTTTCAAAGCTAGGATGAAGATTCCCTAGTTAGCTCTTCCCTAAAGCTGTCCCTGTGTTTGCAGAAACAGTCCTAAGGCCTCTTGGCTAGTTTCAGGCTTGATGGTAGCTTTGGAAGATAGATAGTAATTGAAAAAATCTTAAGTCCCCAGTGGAGTCGCCAATTATGTTAACACCCAGGTTGTTCCCTATGACTCCCAAGGGAATACGGCCGGGGTAACCACTAACCAATCTTTTAATCACTGTTTCTAGCCAAACTGTGATCAGAGAGGGCTCTCTCTTTATGATTTGTATCTGTAATGATAATGTTTTAGGCTAGGTATTGAGCACAGGTTTTGTTTATATTTTGGTTGGAGAATTTCTTTCAGATCTCTTGTGATGTAATATTCAGAGAGTCAAGTATCATTGGGCAATGGAGTCTGTGGCTGTAGGTGTCTAGAAACTTTGAGATGAACCGGTGAAACTTACAGGGCCATTTGGATGCTTCATAGAACAAATTTTGATTAATAACAGGAAACAGGTAAGACAAACAATGAAAGCATTCAAGAATTTTCACTCATTTTTTAAATGTTTCCACCGAACTGGTTATGAGAAAAGACAGATGTCACAGGGGCAAACTTGAATCCCTGGGAATGTCTATCACAGCGAAAGATATAGTTTCAAAGTGCAGCAACTAAGAATTACACTTCTGTTACTGTATCTGAGGAAAACATGGATAATAGCTCAGTTTGAGTTCAGGGTAATCATGGATTAAGTCCTGGAACCATTCTTCTACTTTGCTATTAAGTGTAAAACATCTGAACAATAAAAGAGAACAAAAGACTCGAAAACATGTAATACAGAGATTTGAGAAAACTTATTGTTTTATGAAAACAGTCTGGAATCCTGCAACATTCACCATTCACCACAACGCATCAAAGTACACCAAGCTTTGGAAATTCCATTCTCCCTTTGTATTATTTCTCTGAGAATCTTACAGCAAGCGAGAGCTCTTCAAAGGAAAATTACAACAACCCTTGCTCTATCATGCGCAGGGGTTTATATAGAAATAAGTATACAAAATATCTCAGGCATTGAGTCATCTGAGAGAGAGAAAATATCTTCAGTAGTGTTCAGAAAGTAGGCAGGGAGTTATTACAACGTTAAATGCAGAGTAAATGCCCTTTATGTCTGTCAGATGATTGTTTTGACTTTAAGGAGTCACTGAGTCGGTTACATTACTATGTATCGATCCTGTAGGTACGCATTTACTTTTGCCTGCGCAATGAATTTCTCGGCTTTGCCAGCTGCGTTTGTCTTTCCTGCTTTGTTGGCTGCTCCATCTGCTGAGTTGGCTCAGCTTTGACTTTATGATGCCTGCTGATTTTGCTGACTGTTCTTTCCATCAAAATTTATAGAAAAAACAGAAATTGATGCATGGCTTAATGTTTACAAAATTCTCTGGATGGCATCTGTCCACCATTCCTGTGTAGGGAGCTGATGCTTGAGGATGGCCTGCATTGTTTCTTCAGCTTCTGTATACTTGAAAAAGTTGGGGGCTACATCAAATAGATGATTCATTTCATTCATTATAAAAAGTAGATTTTCTATCTTACCATAGAAAATCTGTCCTGTGATAGGCCCTGTATCTTCTGAGGTGCTGGCTTTCTCATTTACCTGTGATGAGGCAAAAACATTCACTCTCTTGGCATATTCTTCATGGGTGAATAATCTCCCTCCATTGTTCAGCAAGCTAGGGAGTCCTTTACTTTCCAATACCCGAAACCTCTCAAAGAACCTGTTTACCTCAGTTTGCATATCCTGGGTTCTTCTGTCTAAGGTTTGCATCAGACTTCTAAGAGTAAGAACCCTCTTGATCATTTGGATAGTATCAGTTCTGTTTGCGATTCCCATGATGGTCAACTGAGAACTGGTCTTATGATTGAGCACATTGATCATTTTTGTTGCAATTTCAGGCATGTTCCCCAACAAGGCCCTTGATGTTCTGATTTCCCTCTGTGCTTTTGGAATGAGCTCCAGTTGCTCATGGATTGTCTCAATGTATGGCCACTGGTTATTGATGGACTTACCAATATTGGACCATATCATTGCTCTGATTTCGGCTATGATTTTATCTAGCTTTAGCTCTTTCTCAAGCTCCTTGATTTTGTCTTTAAGAGCTTTGATTTCTTTGGCCTTCTCTCCTACTTCTCTTTTTGTTTTGTCATGCCTTTCATTCACCTTGGCCAGCTGCTCCTTAGTTTCATTCAGCTGCATCATTTGTGCTTCTAAAGCTTGTATTTCGCTTTTTAGCTTTTGCATGTCTAAGCTCTGATCTGTGCTGGTGGGTGCTGCTGAAGTAGATGTGGCTGGTTGTTCAACCTGCTGAGGTGGAGGTGCAGTAGTAGGAGCAGTCTCCTCAAGATTAATGACCTGTGGAGGGGGCTGAGATGTTTGCCCCTCTTGCGCTTGTGTTGATGATCCTTTCAGAGGTGCTTGTGTGGCCTCATATTGCCCCAATTTTTCTTGTGCCTTCAGAAGTTCTTTGTAAACAGAAATTAACAGAGCAGTGGAATCCTGCTCATACCTTTGTTTTGCCACTTCATCGGTCTGTGGATGGATAGTGGCTGGAAGTTTAACCTTCTTCCTTAGTGCAGCCATATCAGCATCTCTGATTTTTAAGATCTCTTGTATCCCTTTAATATCATTGGGATTGTGCCCAATCTCTATGATGATTTCTTCCAGGGTTTTGATCCTGTTGTCTTTGGCCTGAGAAGAGGCTCTCTCTAGCTCCAGCTGGGAAGCCGTAGCATTCAGACTGCTTGTTAACTTGTAGTTGTCCAAGGTCTATCGGCCAATGAAGCATACACCATTTCCCCTGTTTGTTTATGCAACTCAATTTTGTCCATGGGGTGTATATCTTTGGCAAGGACCTCTAAATTGGTCCTGAGATAATCAGCAGAAGACTGTGGCTTGAGTGCCGTAGGCATAAAATGACTCAATGTCAGTTTGCCCTCACCTACATCAAAAGCAGACATGAGTCTCTGCTGATTGGAAGGAGCCATGTTAAGTAGGTGATTGTATAATTGAACTTTGATTGGGTCACTCCTTCTCTTAATGTCTATGAACTGCTGCTTTATGCTCACTCTTTCCTCTTTCTGCTGGCTGGAGGAGGTGACTTCCCCTCCCATTGTCCTGTCTAGTTCCTGCTGGGAGGAACTTGCTGAAATTTCTTGACTTGGTGGGCCCATGCCCAATGCTTCTCGGATGGCTATATCCTCTTCTGGAAAATCGTTGAGTCTTTGCCTTTTCTCTCCTTGATTGATAGAGGATGTCAAGGGAGTTTCTCTTTCCCTTTTCCTAAAGAGAAATGTGTCCTCCTTTTGAGGGGTTTGGAGGACTGAGGCATCAAATGTAGAGTCTTGCCTTGTAGGCATGACTTGTTCAGTGGTCTGAGGAGTATCCACTGTTTCCTTTTGCTGGGCAGGCGGCTCCTGCCCTTGTTTTTCTTGCTGCTGTTCCTCTTGCTGTCCTATGTCTTCCTGCTGCCCTTGCTGTAGTCCTTCTACTTGTTCTTGTGTTTGCTGATTTTGATTTTGCTGCTGTTCCTGCTGTTGCTCTTGCTCTGCTTCCATTTCCTTTTCCTTTCCTTTTTCTGATACTTTTCCAGCAACTTTTGTAGTTTGCTGTGGAGTAGTTGAAGAGGAGGCTGCTGCTCCAATTTGTGTGCTTGGCAGTGAGGGGACCTGTGCATAAAACTCAAGGTCAGCCATCTTCTTTTGATTGTTCATAGCTCTTTGATCAAGCTCTTTTTGAGTTATATCTTCTTCTAGAGTTCCCCTTTTCCACTTGCTTTGATTGGCATATTTTTCAATTTGGGGGAGGCTATGATGACCGTAAGCAGACAGTTTATATTTGAGTCTCCTCATTGTGATGAAGTTGTTGGGGTCATAGGGTTTCCATATAAAACTGTACTTCAAACCAAGTCCCACCAGTATTCTATCCGCCTCCTTCCACCCTTCATCCCTTTCATTGTAGACTAAATGGCCAAGTTGGCTCTTGATTTTCAGCTGTGCTTTCTTGCCTCTGCCTGAGAAGTGGAACATATCCACATAGCCAAACTGCCTGAAGTATTCTAAGGCAAATAGCCTCATGGGCACAAATTTGGGTAGTCTAAATGGGGGTAACTCACACCCATATATTCTGATAACGGTGTGGTGTTGGTAAAGATACCAGTCCCCAATACTGTATACTTTTGACAAATGTAGGCACCTTTTCATGTCCTCTGTCAGTCTAGGAGGAGGTGAACCAATCAGTAGAGTCAAGGCTGGATGGATGAAGAGATCAATAAACTCACAGTAGGTATATGGAGAGTAGCATGATACGTGGAAAACAGATGTCCAATATACTACTGATCTCAGATTGCCCTGTGCATCTACTCTCTTCTTTGGGAAGGAGAATTTATCATGCTGGAAGTATATGAGCAGATGATATAGGTAGGAGGTGTACCTAAACACTCTTTCTCTTGGCAAATTCATCAACTGTTCATGCATTTTGTCTGATATGTATGTTGCATAATCATAGTGGATTGGTTTCCTTCCTGGGGAGAACATAAGCATCATTTGTATAACTGTTTCATCAATATGTTCTATTGAATCATATCCCAGGATGGGACTGATCATGTCAACCAGGTCTTGGCCCAATTGATTGAGGTAAACGCAGTTGATGGGAGGAATCTGCAAAGTGTCAGCCTTGATGAAGAGCTGGTTGACCTTAGTGATTTGGGCCTCTGTGGTTCTGGCTGCCTGTACTATTAAATCAGCTAGTGACAGAGGGACCAACTTATGCTCTGTCTGGAATTGCAACATCTCCCTGATGGCTTCAGGGGTAATGAGGAACAGGATTGAACCTTCAGCATCTAGCACTGCTCTCTGGGATGCATCATAGTGTTCAGCAACTATGTGCACAAGCTCAGGGAATTGATTAACCTGAGGAAGTTTGAATATTGGGAGGAATGACTCCCAAATTCCCAGGATGTCTGTCCCCCTCTCATGTTTGATCTTTATCTCGTTTAATATTTGCAGATGGAACCTGCTTCTGCTCATCATTTCCTCTGCTATCTTGTAGTCCAGGTCTGCCAATGCTCTGGTGTCAAATGTTCTATTAGGAACATTCAGGGGAGCCACATTGAGGGCTATGAGAGCTACAGGGGGGTCCATGATTTTCTTTTGCAAATTTTACTCTTACTCAGGGGCTGTGTTACTATGCAGAGTAACAACAGCAAAGTTTCTTTGTAGAGGGATGGAAATGCAAGTGGGAGGTAAATGCGGGGTGTGCAGCAGTTGAAATGCTGCTTTATGGTAATTAAGAGCGAAGCTTAGCCCTTTTTTTGGCACCTTTCAATGTTAAAAATTGGTTTCAAATGCGCCTGCCACGATTGCGCAGACAGGGCCTGGTTTCTTAGCAGAATGCCACTGGGAAAAGGCTCGGCTGGTGTTTTTCGAAGTGATAATTGGAACTTCAAGGCTTTGCTGAGGAATTCAGTGGTGAATTTCTGATTTTCGGTTTTCTTTAAGCTCTCTAAGGCGTTAAATAGATAATTGCAGGCGCACAGAGGATGAATGATGAGGAATACCTGGTAAAACAATGCGCAGAGGTCGTGACCGCAGGTTGAACTGGTGCGCTGGAGGTCTTCTGGTCAGTTTAGCAGGTTGGTAGACAATTTGGACGTTGTTTGCATGCAGAGCAGA
Organism: Pinus tabuliformis; assembly: GCA_031772625.1. NCBI lineage: Eukaryota > Viridiplantae > Streptophyta > Pinopsida > Pinales > Pinaceae > Pinus > Pinus tabuliformis. Next base: position 168,078,119 of record CM062812.1, read on the forward strand.
ATAACGACGAACACACAAAATGACCAAAAAACGCGAAATTTTGGGTGAAATAGACCTTTTTACGCTTTTGGCGTGAATATGTGCTGACGTCAGCATGACGTCATTGGGTGGGGTCAAGGTCGGATGACGTCATACTGACGTCATCGGGTGACGTGGCGCTGTCTGGTTGGTACACGGAGGCGGTGACATAGCATGACAGGTGGACCAATGGCAGGGACAGGGAGGTCGACGGGGCAGCGTACCTGGGTGACGGGGCGCTGACGCGTTGCTGACGCGGTGATGACGTGGGTAGGTGGGATGAGGGAATCCGGAAACCGCTAATGGTTTCATATCGTACCGCCTCTTGTACGGGGGCGGTATCCATCGGCTGTACCTCCGACGCGTGGTGGTGAGGACACGTAGCAGTGGGATGACGTCCTTCAAATACGGACGTCGGGAGATATCTATCGGTCATCGGATGGGCTCCGACGTCACGATGATCGTTAGATCTACGGATTTTGATCGGACGGCGGACGCGAGGCAGATGTGAAGGGAGGTTAGTACAGGTATCGGTCAGACGTCGGAAGGGGTCCAACGCGATCAGGGCCGTCGGATCTGTAGGCCCTTGATCTAATGGTCGTCGGGGAGGTGACATGTGTGGAATATACGGATGAGGGCGGAGGCAAATAAACCTGCTTTTGAGCGCTTTTCTAATGTATTTTGATAAAAACAATTATATGCGCCAACCTTGGCTAACAGGCGGAAAGTGGGTTTTATGCTCTTTTGGCTCTTTGAAGCGGGTAAGGTGGGGTTTAGGGCCCCTTTTTTTTTTAAAGGTTTTATGTGCAAAAGGGGGTAGAGATAGAGGAACTGGCTTATGAGAAAAAGGGGTATTTGGCATAGGTTTATCAACATGACCTGATGTCATTTGATCCCTGACTTGTAACTTTATTGGCTATAATGCCAAGGGGGTGGGTATTTATAAGACTTTGGGATTTATACACCTTGGTGTTAGTAATATTAGGGGAATAGGCGATATGAGGATTTATACAATAGAATTAGTGTTAATATGAATGAAGGGAGCAAATGAAGGGGATCTCACTGAGTTTATATGAAAGTGATTTAGTTTTGAGAGTAGATCAAAATGAAAAGATTTTAGACCAGAAATGTGGCTTCTGAATGAACCAGAACCACCTAAAAACCATGATCTTTCTCCATAAATCTCAGCTAAAAAGAGAGGGAATGTTAGTGATGAAATGAAGGGGGAGAGGGAGGTTAGTCATGCTCCTGCTGTAGTCTTTTACTTTGCTGCCCATCATCACCATTCTTGCAATGATAGGACTCACTTTCTGCGACCCCAACTACCTACCCAGCTGCTTACCTAGCATTTTTTGTTTCTCCTTGGAGGGTGCACTTGGACTTGCAAACCCTTACTTGCCTTTTCTTTTCTTTGGCTTTTTCTTTATTCTTTTCTCTATCTATTTCTACCCTTATCTCTTCCAAGGTCCCAGATTAAACTGTTGGGATCCTTTTCTTCTCTACCTAAACTAGTTGTCTGCCAAGATTAGGCTGTTTGGACAGACTTCTTTCTCTATTCTATAACACAAAATTGAAATATGGCATGATCCAGGTTAAACTGTTGGATCATCCATCAAAATTTGTAATAGGGTCATCAACATTTGAAACACTTTACACACCTCCTTGCTCTTTAGGAAATATGGGATCTTTGTGAACTCAAAGCAGAGCATATTTGGACTTTCTCTTGCCAATCATGAAATATGAAACCTATTGGTATAGGTATCCAACACTACCTTTGTATCGAGTTCCTTGCGAACTATCGTGAAGTGCAAGATGAGAGTAAAACATTCCACTACACATGGCTATTACTCTTCATCATATTAGTGGCTTGGGATCTGCTGAAGGACAATTACTTTTCTCTCGTGGAGAAATATTTGCCGGAGGCTACACAGTTTTCATCCCTCTAGGAAACAAAGGACATCGTGCATGTCACAAATACCAAAGTCTTCTGGGTGTTAATGGAGGCGAGCCTTTAGATGGCCATCAACTAGAAGCCATGGTTTTCACCAACCCTATTTGATAAATTGTCACAATACACGGAATTCAAAGAAAATTTCCATCATGTGTACATTAGAGCGTGGAAGGATCCACAACAGAAATCGTTCGACCTCCCTTACTTGGCCACAGATGACATCATTCAAGAAACCATCAAGCATTGGCTGACAGATTGGCATTCTCCATCCAATCTGGCCACAAGCACCAGCAATTCTGTGGAGAAGAAAAATAAGGAAGCGGTCAAGTAGAAGGTCTAGCAGTTTGCCGAGAAGCATAGAAAAGAGGTCAAGGATCAGGCCTGGGTAGAAGAGGAGTATGCCACAAAGTAGTAGGCCAAACAGGAAGAGCGTGACTCTGTGTGGAGTGGTAAGTCCCCTTCGCCCCAAAGAGAGGAGGAGGAGTAGTCAGAGCAGGGTGGAAGTTGTTAGGAGGAATAGAGCACTCCCTTCCAGATCAAAAGGTATAAGGAACAAGGGAAGGAAGGGCCACGAAAGAAATAAAAAGCAACAAAGTCGTCGCTGGACCCAATCATGCTCAGAGAAGGTGACCTTGATGAGATTGGAGACAAGGTGCGCGATACCATAGTAGAACTGCTCCAGCAGTTTGAACAGCAGCAATAGCAGGCGCTGAGTACCATTCATAAGGATCTGTGCGAGATATAGATCCATCCAAGTAGGTGCAGGGCAGATCAGCGATGCACCAACTAGTTTGGCACCAGGGACCACTCAGGTTGTAGAGATGGTACGATCACTGGATCTCTGGGCCGTCGCGCTACCAGATGGATGCTTGAGCGTGGAGGTGGTCGATGACAAGGTCATTGTGAGTTCTTTGAAGAACATCGACCTCAACCTAGATGAGCTCCATAATGATTACCTTCACATGCTGTAGGCAGGTGTGACAGCAGAGTTTAGAGCTCGGGAGCAGTGCATACTAAGCCTCATAAGTGAATATAGAGTGAACAACGAACAGATGTTCACTGAGAAGTCAGAGGCATTGCAGGCCAAGGAGAAAATTTAGGTGTAGAGCGCCTAGTTGTCAGCCTTAATGGCAGAAGAATGTAGAACGGTGCCAGAATTGCATATCCTAGAGGAAGCATCATTAGAAGCAAAGATCATAAATATTGCTACGGGCGTGCATGATGCCAAGGCTGAAGTGGCTAGAGTTCAGTTCAAGTTGAACATGAAGATAACTGAATTGGATCTCAAGTCACAGCCTTCAACCCTCGGAAAGGTAATGGAATAGCACGAAGCCATTGTGAAACATGGAGTTGCGATGGTGGATGCCACGATGGTTGACTGCACAACGTTGTTTGAGTAGGATATGGTGGTAGTCATGACCTTGCGGGAATATCCTACCCTGTAGGTCTTAAATATAGAAGTTCATGAGCTCCAACAAAAATATGATGAAGTGAGGGCCAAAACGCGCACCATTGCTACAACATAATGCCTTGCCAAGCTGCAGCAGGCGAAGCAGCTGCTTAGACAGGTGGAAACAATGTAGAAGAAAGAGGTCATTCTTCAGGCCGGATTGGGGCCCTAGTTGGATGAGGCCTACGTTGTCTCCACTAATATTTAGGATAAATTAGCGAACTTGCAGAGTACGTAGCAGAAAATCAAGAAGGACAGTGTAGGACTAGCCACAGAGCAGCTGGTGGAACAGATCAAGTAGGTAGCCATGCACGGCGCGACTAAGGTAGTAGTTGCACAAGTGGAACTGGAGGATATTCGCAGTAGGATCTTCACACCATACAAGTGACTCGAGGGCGAGTCACGATCTTTGTGTTGGGGGCCTATTGGGATGGGGTCCCCTGGATTAGTTTTGGGGAAAAATGCCCATGTTTTGATGTACAAAATATAAATTCTCTGCAAATTGTGGTCACGGAGCACGTAGATAGTTAAAGAGTCATAAAGGGTTTTACCCTTCTTTATGTAAGTTGAGTCAGATTTTTGAGGATCTACCCATGGTCCGTGGACCATGGGATTGTATAAATAATTGTATCTTAAAGAGTCTAAGGTATTAGTAGAAGATGAAGATGAATGTAAGGGGTTAGTAGAAGGAAGACCTTAGAAGTATTAGAATAAAAAGAAGGCTCTGTAGTTGTGTGCACAGAGGCCTAGAGTAGAGACTGCAGCTGAGTGCATAGGGAAGTCTTGAGTCTATAAGATGAATTGAATATTAATAAGGAAGGTTGTTGTAGAAATACCCGTGTTTATCTCTTTACTTCTATTTTATATGAATGTGCTTTATGTTGTGATGGGTTTATGAAATAATGATGTATTGATGTGCGAGTTTACACGATTTACCTTGTTATATGAACATAATTTATGTAAACTGTTTATGTGAAGATTTTCTTGTTGTATGTTAAAGTTATCGAACACTTAGGTGAATCTGAGTAATTGGAGTCAACCAAGTAGTACAACCCAAAGAAGAAGGTTGTTGCACCCTCTGATGATGGAAAGGACAAACCCACCAAATTCCCTTGCAAAATCTGTGCGGAAGACCACATGACATATCATTGTCCGTGTCTCGAAGAATGCACAGATTTCATTGCTAAAAAGGACGCCAGCAGGACCCATGCGGTCATAAACAATCATTTCCCTGCTCAGTAGTAGTAGCACCTTATTGCAAACCAACCCCAACCCCCACAAGGGGGCACCGACGGTTCGCATCATCCTTCAGTTGGTGAGGAACCATCTACCATTTACACCTTTGAAACAGTAGATCTACAAACAAGAGCCAAAACTTATGGAGCTCCAGTTGCTAATGCTGAGGAAGCCTCCTCGAGTCAAAACCCACCACCACCTAATGATCTTCATATCAAAAGGCCGGTTGTTGATCTTGTGATTCACCCCCCAAAGTGGACACTTCATCGCACAACGCATAATACATCTTCACATGCTACCTAGAACTATAGTATTGCAAAAGATTTGGCACAAGCACTGTCATCTATGTCAATGCTTGAAGTATTACAAACTTGTCTAGCACAAAGGAAAGCTTTTCTTTCAGCAATTGGGGAGGTTGAACCTCAGGATTCCATGCTTGCAATTTTTGACATGGAAAAATGTAAACCTCCCCTTTCACACTAGCTTGCATTTCAAGTGCAAATATTTTCGAAAGGGCGAGGAGTACATAGAATTGTCATTGACAAGGATGCTTCAACCTACATCATGTCAGCTTCATGTTGGCTCACTTTAGGTTCTCCAACCCTATCCCCGTTATCAAATTCCCTTAAGTCTTTCGACGGCCACACTTTCATCCCAAACATTTACCTAGCCAACTACCCCATCACTTTGAGTGGGAAAATGGTAACGGTGGACATCAAAGTCATAGATAGAAATCTCAACTATAATCTATTTTTGGGTCACAGTTGGACTTACACCATGACCTCCATTGTGTCTACATTCTTTCACATCATCCTATTTCCATTCGATGAAAGGATAGTCATAGTGGACCAGTTGTCCTTTTGCACCCCAAATTATTCCCCGTTACCTAGTGTCTCTATACCCTTATTGGGTGGTGTACCTAGCTCTTACGTCATTATCGGTACCAGTCTATTGAAGGGATCTTCCCTGATGGGATGTTTTCCTCTCCCGCCACCCATGGTTCCATAGATGGTATTTATGGTTTCATCCATTCCTCATGAATCGACCGATCCTTGGATCCTCTCAGCCCCTTTAGACATTGAAGCTTATGGAGAACAAATGTCATTGTCACCAGCTAAATTGGCCTACCAAGCCATTCAATCTGCAACCGAATCTTCAGTCACTTTGGTCACAACCAATGGTACCTCCTCCCCTCCAGTAAATTCTCATTTTTACGATCTCCCCAATCAAGTCCTATCTTCAGACAAAGCTATTCAAGAGATCATGTGTTTTGAAGAGTGACATTGGTAGTACTCTCACCATCGTGTCTCAATATCTGATTTGAACACGATGCCCATTCAAATCCTATCTTATGATGCACCTAAAATCGTTCCCTCACCTTATACGACTATCCAAACTTTGGATTCAGAAGGGAACATGGGAAATATTTCAAAGACATTTCTCATTGATATTTTTGTCAAGACACACATCATGGAAAACATTCTGGTTGGAGCCAATTGAGCTCCCGAGGAAATTGCAAGCTTCACCTACCTTTTTAAGGAATTATGCGATGTATTCACTTGGTCTTATGAGGAAATGCCCAACATAGATCCATCTATTGTCGAGCATGAGATCAAGGTACATGACAATTCCAATCCTATCCACTAAAGGCTTCGACCAATCCACCCCCGAAAAATTGCAACCATCAAGACTGAGCTGGAAAAAATGTTACATGCTAGTTTCGTCTACCTCGTTCCCTTAACAAAATGGATTTCCAATCTGGTTCCTATCAATAAGGAACAAGGTACCATTTGCGTTTGTGTTGAATATTGAGACTTGAATGTCACGTGTCCAAAGGATAATTATCTGACACCGTTCATTAATCAAATCATCAATGAGTGCACTGGTTGTGAATCCTTCTCATTCACAGATGGCTTCTTAGGATATAACTAGATCACTATAAAACTGGAAGACTAGCACAAAACCATCTTCATTTTTCCTTGGGGTATCTTTGCATATCGAAAACTCCCATTCAGTTTAAAGAATTTCTGAGAAACATTTCAAAGGGATATGGACTACGCATTTCACGATATCAAACATATTATTCAAGCTTACTTCAACGATCTTCCAACTCATTCTAAGAAGAGAGCCTAGCACTTATATCACTTACAATCTATCTTTCTTAGGTGTGGGTTCTACAACATACGTCTAAATCTACATAAATTTGTTTTCTTTGTCGAGTCTAGATGCCTACTTGGTTTCATTGTCTCCAAGTATGAGATTAGGGTTGATCCCGATAAAGTAAAGGCAATTAATCTATTTCCCGCATCGCAATCCATTTTGTAGCTCCAACGTTTACAAGGGAAAGCAAACTTCTTACGACGGTTCATTCTAAACTATGCCAAGTTTATGAAAGGCTTTATCTGCCTACTCAAGAAGGGAGTACCATACTTGTGGGATGATTAAGCTCAAATATCATTCGATGCCTGGAAGAAGGCGATTATATCAACCCCACTCCTTAGTGATCCCAACTATGGGCGTAACTTTCTCCTATACCTGGCAGCCTTGCCATCTTTTCTTTGAATGGTCTTGGTTCAAATTCATGATGACCTGAGTGAGAATGTGATCTATTATCTGTTGAAAGGTTGGGCTAGGCCCAAGCTCAAATATTCACATGTGGAAAAGATGTCCTTGGTAGTTGTCTTTGTTGTCAATCGATTTCGACACTTTACACTGCTGCAACAGACTACCATCATCGCTTTGGAGAATCCAATGACACATATTTTGTCTCTTCAAATCATTGGAGGAAAATATTCCAAACAGATACTCATCCTCCAACAATTTGATATGGTTTTCGCCACTACCAAGGCGAAAAAATCCTTAGTCTTCAACTAAATTTTGTCGAATCTTCCCATTGTTGATCCCAATGAGATAGCCCATGATCCTCTTCTAGATGAAGTTGTCTATCTGATTGACTCTACTGACCCTTGGTATGGTGACATTCTTGTCTACCTCCAAGCGCAACGTTTCCACCCTAAAATATCGTTAGGTGACCATCATCGCATCTACCACCAAGCGTGACACTATTTAGTGCTAAACGATACTTTATATCATTGTGGCACTGAATCAATTATTATACATTTCCCCACTCATGAAGAGGAAAAACATTTCTTAAATTACTCCCATGCTGGGGCATGTGGCATTCATCTTTTTGGCATGTCTATTGCTCATAAAATTTTACGTGTAGGCTACTACTACCCAACCTTGTTCAAAGATTGTATCAAGGTTGTCCAGCACTGCCACCCTTGTCAAGTGTTTACAAATAAAATGTGCACTCCTTCATCCCTACTGCACCTGGTTATCTCTGTTAGCCCCTTTTCCAAATGGGGGATAGACATCGTCACTTGCAACCCCACTTCCTCTGCTAGACACAACTACATTATTGTAGTTGTGGACTATTTCATGAAATGGACCAAAGCCCTTCCCACTTTCCAGGCTGATGGAGAAACCACAACTTTATTCCTATTTAATCAGGTAATCTGTCACTTTGGTGTGCCCTGCACGATCGTTACAGACCATGGGTCTCATTCTCATAATCACATGATGTCCAGCTTAATGACATTGCTTGGTTTTCACCACGACCAATCATCCTCCTACTACCCCCAGGCTAATGACAAAGTAGAAGTCATTAATGGCATCTTAAAGAACATGATCCGTAGATTAGTAGGGAATTACAAAACACACTAGCATCGAATGTTATATCCTGCATTTTGGGCATACCGAACTTCAGTAAAAACAACTACAGGCTTTAGGCCTTTTCAACTAGCTTATGGCCTAGAAGTCATTTTACCCATTGAGTGTCAGATCCCTTCCTTACAAATCATTGTTGAACTCTTTCTCAGAACCACCGCCGAAGAAGAGTGCCTATTGTACCTCAATCAACGGGATGAAACCCGTCAAGATGCTGAATTGGCACTTGAAGCCCACAAGTGCTGGGTCAAATCTCAATACGACAAAAAGGTTAAGCCTCATTCTTACCAAGAAGGAGATCTTGTTTTACTCTATGATAAAAAACATGACCTCTTGGGGGCAAGAACACTTCAACCCTTATGGCTCAGTCCATATATTGTCACGAAGGCCCTCTCAAAAGGGGCATATGAACTTCAAGACTGGGATGACATCTCGCTTGCTGAGCCCTGAAACAAGCTCTATATGAAAAAGTATTATGCCTAGTATTGCACTAGGCATGTGCTTTGTAATTTTATGTATTTATAAGTTTTGCTTCTTTTTTATGTGACTGGACATTTTTTGGTATTTTTTTTAAATATTTGTCTCATACATATTTCTCGTTGTGTAGATGTCTTCATTACCCTTAGCATACGTAGGATACAAGGATGGTGCCAGTCGTCACACATGGCACATTGCATTAGCTGCTTGGGTCATTTACACACCTAAGTCAGCACTACTTTGTTCCGAGGGGGTCTTTCTTGGTACTGCCACCAACAATATTGCTGAGTACATGTTTGTAATTTCACTTCTCACTGAACCGTCATCTCCAATCTAGTGGTCAGGTTAGATTCTCAGCTTGACATTATGAAATTGACAAATCATTATCACATTCATAATCCAATATTATTACGTCATTATCTAAGGGTACAGCTCTTGGAATGTCAATTTGAATTTATTACATATGAACACATTCCTCGAGAAATTAATACAGTTGTTGATTCATTAGCAAACTATGTGTTAGATTGGCATTTGTCTCATTCATTATAGATACATGTATGAAAGTAAATATTTACACAGTTAAAAATTTACAAAAACACTTAAAAACATTTACATCATAAAATACCAAAATATATGTATATGTATATATATATATATATCTATATATATATATATATATATATATATATATATATATATAGATATAGATATATATAGATATAGATATAGATATAGATATACATCGAATCCAGTCTTTTACATTAGAAAATTTCCCAAAACTTGGGTGTTTTTAAGTACAAAATGGCTACTAAGCCTAGCTATAAACACCTGCTGGCTATACCATGTGCCTGCTAATAGAGCCTACTGCTCATGAAAAGTCAATACAACTCTAGCTATCCTTCGAAGAGGAACCAGAAACCGCTCAGGCACACCAACTGTGTGTCTTTGCATGTGAGAGGGAATCTCCCTCATAGGAAGGGGGGAACACCCATACTCAGTCCTTTAAGGTTCCTCAGAACCTCGCGAAGACTCTGAGCAACACCCCCACCTTCGAGTACTTATCCACCTCCCCTCACTTGGTGAGGCTCTCTTGCAGGTCGCACCAGTGCCACATTTTTGTCAAGAAAAAAGCTTTATGTCAGTGCTAAGTTCCCCCATAAAATCAACGAAAACATAATATAAACATTCAAAAGCTTAGAAATACTTAAGTAATCTCCATAACCTTCTTACCTTGAGGCCCCCAGTTTGTACCAAGTGGTAAGATCAAGTTAGGATCACCTGCGAAGTCCATGCCCTTGTAGGCATAATCATCTATCATCACAATCTGACCACTGAGCCATTCGAAGAAATCATCTTAGAAAAAATACTGAATGGGCCCTCGTCTAGTGTGAGGATCGAGAGATTCCCATTGCCTCTACCTAGGATCTCTCAGATCATGTGGACCTAAACTCATCCGTGGTCGCATAACTAGCACCCTCTCAAGTATAAAGGATACAATGAGAGTACCGTACCCAAAACTCTGTTGGGTCTAGGTCTTACACGCAGTCAACTCCACCTTCAGTTGACGAAGCATCACCTCACACTAGTTGAAGATCTGTGGCTGAACACAATCAATGGCAAGTAACAGTTGGGCCTTTGTCACAACATGGGGACTTTTAGACCCCGCCAAGCACACAATCATCCATAATATAGTCCTCATAGACCTGGATCCGATCTGATTTACAGGGACCATGTTGCTCACAAGGCCACTCTTAGGAATACAATAAGCTCGAACCAACTCTAAAGTGGATTGGCGATCGGGCCTGCCACCAGTCATATTTTCTCGTGCTCCTCTGCACAACAAACTTGTCAGAAAATAGATGTCATCTCGGTCAATTGTAAGCTCATGGTCACAGATCCTGAACACCCCTTCGTGTTCATCCCAATGTTGAATGATCTAGCTCAAAAGTTCCTCCTGACCTTTCATCAGGTCCAATTGTTCATATTTCATCAAACCACATCAGCGCAATGCAAGTATACAAGCTAAATCATTTTGCATAAGTAGTTCCTGTCGATCATGGGCCCGTTCTCTCCATAAACTAGTCATGATGGCTCCAAAACTACACAAATCAACCCAAAAATTAGTGCAAATGGGGCAATAAAACTCAAGAAAACACTTGTTGTGGTTTTAGAGTGCACCCTCATGCACTAATTCCCCCCTTGTGGAAAACAGGGAGGATTAACGCCCTCCTCTAGGTTGTAAAGGGCATTTAATGCTCCCTACAGGCCTAGAAGGGGGCGTTAGGTGCAATTAATGAACTAGGGCTCCCCAAATCTCTAAAAATCCACCCCCAATGCATCTAAAAAAGGTTAAATAATGCAAGATAAAGGTTTTGGCATCTACTTGGGATAGATGGAAAGTCAAATGGTCGCCTAGATCGCCCACAATTGTTCGTGGAAGATCTGCTCCTCTTTAGCTCCAAAACACTCTCACAGCTCTCAAATGATGCAAATGGTGAAAATGGAGGCTCAAAAACTCCCTTATAGTCACTTTGGAGACATGACTTATCTTAATTGAAGTCATTAAAGTAGAATTAGTTCATTTCCTATGATATTTATCAGGCGCCATGACCCCATATTGTCAGAAATTACTCATGTTGATGAAAGGATCTTCAGGGCTGAAGTGCAGAAATGACCGTGTTCGATTCTCAATGAGAGCTTTCTTTTATGGGATCTTTTCTCACTCTTTAACTGAAAAATCCCCAATTTTTTCATCATCGAGCTCGTTAAACTCCTACGACGACGGTCTGAGCAACTCTTTTTCTCTCTTTTTCTAGCTCACTAAACTGAAAAAGATAGACTGAGCATTCTTTTTGGGAACTTTTTCTCACTCATAAAATTGAAAAAACCCTAAGTTACTTCCTCTGGCTCGTTAAAAAATTTATGAAGAATCTCTAAGCATTCTTTTTAGGAAATTTTCTCGCTCTTTTAATCAAGAAAACCCTGAGTTCTCATCATCGAGCTCAATAAACTTCTACGACGACGATATGAGCACTTTCTTTTTTGGGACTCTTTCTTTCTCTTAAATTGAAAAATCCCTGAGTTTTTCCCTTATTCGGGCTTGTCAAATCTACGAAGAAGGAATGAGTAGTTCTTTTACCTCTTTTTCCTCGCTCACTAAACTGAAAATGATACCTCGAGTTTTCTTCATTTGAATCATTACAATTTGATGAAGATCTATTGAGTTTGTCGTCGCGTGACTCATTAAAAATTAATGACGAATATCTAGTTTATTCCATCTCCTCATACTCGTAACAAAATGAGGTAAACATCTATTGAGCATAGGTTTATCCCTTTATCCAGACTCAGAATGAACCTTTTCAGGTATACTATGAAACCTTTGTCGCACCCAGTTAAAAACTATGATAAAGGGACCACCCTGGAGTTGTTCTTTACAATCTTTTTAGACTCTCGAAATATAAAAATACCACAGAGTTGTCCTCTATGAACTCATTAAATTAAACATATGAGGAATGGAGTCACTCTTTACGATCTTTTCATACTCTTGAAACATGAAAATACCAATGAGTTTGCTTGTCTGGACTCATTAAACTAATTAGATAGGGAATAGAGTCGCTCTTTACGAGCTTTTCAGACCCTTAAAACATGAAAATACCAATGAGTTTACCATATGACTCACTAAATTAATCATATGGGGAAGTGGACAATGAAATTGCTTTGTGTCAATATTTTGAAAAGATTTTTTGGTAGCAGTCACTCCCTTGAACATGGCACTCCCTCAAATAAACCTTCCTTGTGATGGCCTCTCAATATGAACCTTACCATCCTATGAGTTTAGCCTATATGCCCCGATGTTATTTCATCTATGTATCCTAACACTCTTTGGTGTTCATGAGTCTAGTGCTACATGGTTAAAACCGGTGTGTCGTGCCTTGTATTGTTTAAGGTTAAACCTTTATCTTTTGTTTCCTCCATCAAACCATCAAGCATATGCTTCCATCATTCCCTCCATCATTTTGACCCAATTCTCAAAAATATACTTCAAAAACAATCATTCTTGTCCCGTTTCGTGTCGACTGATGTAGGTCACATTATTTCCTCCCTTTCAATAGGTCTCTTCCTATCGACTTCAACACTCTATTTAGGAAGTAGCCCCATAAACACTTCAGTCCCTTGGAACTTGCAAACATCAGTGGCATGTTACCTTGTATTTGGTCAGGGGTTTTCATTATTGGATACTAGTTAAATGATTCTTTGAGTATTCAATGATAAAAACATTATTCACACTCACTAGATTGTACTGTGCATCTTGGACACCATCACCATTATTAGTGGCCATCCTCGCATCTTTTAACAATCTCCATTATTGACTAGTAATCATACGATTTCATACATGTATCAAACTATGTTGTTATGGTGAAACGGAAATCAATACCTTGGGTAGAGGCTTAGATAAATTAGCATTGTTTCCTCTCCCAAGTTGTGTTTATTGTTATTTGGAGGCAGCTCATCAAAATGATCTTATATGACACAAGATCCGCATTGTGCTTAATGGCGGCCATGATCATCATATCTCTTTGTTGAGAAATCACTCTGACATAGCTACTGAGCATGGGAATGCCCGACTCAGGACATGATTTTAGATTTTTTACATATGTGTTTTATCAGGTTTCTCATATTCCCAAAGCTCTAATCCTCTCTCTCTCTTTTCCAAATAGAAGGACATTTATATATAAAGTATTTCAGCCATCGTCGCTACCTTTGATCTCACACTTTAGGGGGCATTATTTATATAGGAAAATGACTTCCTCATAAACTTAGAGGAGAAGAGCAGGATTACAGAAGGACTGACCAAGTTCACAAGCCCATTTTCCAAGCTAACGTTGTCTAAGAACTAGCAACATACTTTATAAAGCTTCCTAGCAAGGCTAAGGGTGTGTTACTGCCTAGGGTAACTCTGTTTGTTACCTCAGGAATGGCGTTAGTAAACCTAATTGAGCTTCTATGGGTCAAATGAATGAGTTGACCCAGAAATATCCCAAGGTTCTCTCCTATGTCAGCTCACAAAAGCAGGGAAACATCAGAACTCGACCTGTTTGGAGGAATTACTAATTCCTAATGGAGTATAAAAATGGAAAAGAGCACAAAGGCATGGAAGCAACACTGCTTTTTCCTAATGGAACTCATGAAGGATTTGGCAAAGCTTATTCTATCATGCTATATATGAAAGGTTAGGGCCATTATGGAAGAGGTCGAAACATTTGAAAGGATTTCCAATTTGGCTATCGAGCATAGTCTCTGACTAAGGAATAGCAAGAGGTTAAGAAGGGAGAGAGAGAGAGAGGAGTTGGAGGAGTAAGGGAAGGCTAATACAATCGATGGTTGTAATCACTGTTTTCTACGTCAATATAGAACTACAATTGTGTTGTCCACTCCATGATGTTGGTAGTGTAATCTATTTACATATTTATGCAATGTCGTTATTATGAGTGGCTTAGATACATGTAATTAGATATCTTTATATGTTAATGCATTGTTTTTCAAAGCTATATGTTGTGATATTACGCTTGTCTTATTTATGTGCAAGTTCTGATCTGGAGCTAGCTAAGGGGTCTTCCACCTTGCTACTTTGCGCTCTCCAGCAACACCACACTGAGACTTGAGGTATTAAGTCCTTCTTCCTCCTTTGATTCTCATTTTTTAACATAGATATGCATGCATCTTAGTGATAGTTGCAGCTAATCTTACTATCTGCCAAATATCCCAAGAAGATCCTTGAGGGTTTCTACATCACCAAACACCTGTGCATTAATCCCTATAGCACCATTTGTTCAAGCCTCATGGAATTTGTTGTTGCTGCTACAACACCCTCCAAAAGTTTTTCCTACATCCACATTTCAGAGCCTACTTTGACTTTGTGTGCCATCGTTGCAAGTATTAAGAATCATCGCATGTGTATTATTTAAGTGTTTTGGTTCAATTAGTGAGAAAATAAAAATTTTGTCTTTTAGTTAAGGCGGGAGTTGCACATCACACAAGTGTGGTTTTAGTGTGTTTTGAGGGATGATCTTTTTGTTAATGAGTTTTACTTACCATGTCAACCTGTATCACAATCATTTCCAAAGTTTCAAGCATTGTCGCACAAGTTTTGTCACGATCATCACAAAGTGTATCTTTGGTGTCACACTTGGTGTCAGTCATCACAAAGTTGTCACATTGAGGAAAGTATGTTATCCATGTGTTCTAAGTGTTCCTCATTTTGTCGTCAAGTAATCTAAGTGTGTGATCATGTTCAAGTCTTGATTTTGATTTAATGTCATCTCACTTATCCAACACTTAGTCAAAATAGTAAAACTCCCCAATCAGTCCACTTAGCCTAAACTTCACATTGTGCAGTCTCAACCCTAAAGCAGCCTTGTCTCTTGGCACTACACAATTTCTACCTCCTAGAACTATGCACAACACAATCTCAGTGCTCAGGCCCAACCCTTGAGCTCTATAGTTCTGCATTATGTCAGTTTTCAAGCCTCAACCTTAAGCTCCTGAACTGTGTAATTATGCAATCATCTGGCCTCTTTTCCATCCAGAACTACGCAGTGGGAAAAACCAGCTCAAGCCCTCAGCCTAGATTCTTGAATCCCTCAAGTGCATAGTTATCAAGCCTAATATAGTATGAACTAAAAATTGTGTAGTATCAAGGATCAATCCTAACCCTTGACTGCATGAGTTGCACAATTTCATAGTTCCTGAGCCTCTCTATCAACCTGCCACCCAATTTCAGCTCAATCAATGGATCATCATGCTGCATCTTAGACTATAGGTTTATCTGACTAATGCCGTCTTGTCATGAGTGAATTGTAGTTGTAGGTATTCTATCATGATATGACAGGATGATGATGAATGAGATGGAGAAGGAGGTCATGCTATACAATACCTATGTACTTGCAAGTACAAGCTCATCAATGAAGAGGAAACAGAGGGACATGAGTTATGACAACAACTCAAGACATATATAACACTGAAGACTCCTCATCTCTCAGCCATACAAAGGTGGAAGAAGAGATCATGCAATCTAGGTGTATGTTGGTGGCCACCCACACATTCCACATGGACCCCAACCATTGTCTCTTTCATTTTTTCAGTTTCCTTAATTGTAGCATAGTTTAGTATGTTTGGTAGTTTTTCAAGTCCTAAACTTCTAGAGTCGTTTTGAGGCCCTAAATGATGGTTTTTTTGGGAAAACCAAGATAAACAAAATTCTTCAACTATATTCTCCATTCTAGATTTGTATTCCTTGGATATATCTTCTTAATGAGGTATTGGGCACGTAAAACAAAGATTTTATGCCAAATTTACGACCCTAGGAAGTTGATATACCAATTTACCCAAACGGGGCCCATATTTTTGGCACTTCATCTCCTAGGGTTAGGGTTTTGGATGTTTAGGGCTTTCCATTGCTACTAAATAATAAATAGACCTTCAAGGCTCATTGTAACACAATTCAGAGGATGTAGTTGGTACATCTCTTCTCAGAGATAAGCTACCATCACCTGAGCTAGTTTATTTCCATTATGCTTGTAAGCTTATTTTAGTATTTGATATAAATTAGATGAAGTGTTATTTCTATTGCATATCTATATTTATGGTTATATTTGAAATTTGTTTTGTTCATGTTTAAGTTCAGATTAGTGGTATCAAAGCAGTCTTCTCTTTCTCGATTTTTCTTTCCATGTCCCCAACAAGGTCGAGATATAAGGAGTTAGGGCTCGAATTGGTCGAACCTTTGCAAGACCAACGGCCACCCATGGAGGAAGAAAATAAAAATGAAGGGGTAGGAGATCCTTTCAAAATCTTGCTTGAAGAAGCCCTCGAGTGACATAGGAATGCAATGACGGACAACATTTCCCAGATCCTTCAACAGCTACCCAAAGGTGATGCGTCTCCTTCTAGCAACCACTGTGCAAGCGCCACACCCTTCAATGTACAAGTTAACTTTTACATCCCCATATTTGAAGGTCAGATAGATGTGGACACCATAGATAAATGTTTAAATCTTCTAGAAGGATATTTTTTTGTTCGTGAATTTTCCATACGGGAAAAGATTACTTTTTCACTTCTCAAGGCCGCCCCCCATGTCAAGGACTAGTGGGAAACCTTCTATGAGAAGAAGGACGAAAGTATACCTTCACTATTTTCAATTACACTCACTTGGAATTTGTTATGGGATTCCATCAAGAAGTAGTACTACCCTATCAGGAGCTATCAGAATAAATACATAAAGTGGACCATGTTGCGGCAGGGAAGGGACTAAGACGTGTTGAAGTTTACCAATGTTTTTTATACCCTTCGCACGAAGTTGGCTATCAAGGATTCTGAGCGGCATTTGGTACTCAAGTACTGCTGTTGTTTACACATGTACATCCAGGATGAGATTGAGTTCCTAGTCATCTCCTCGCTCAGCATGGCATACCGATACACTGTTAAGATTTAGCATAAGTTTAAACAGAAAAAATGATATTTTGGATCTACGAATCCGAAGCAAGGGAAAGGCACCCCCAAACCGGAGAGAAAAGGACAAATCCAAGGCGGGGCAACCCAGGATAGCTCGTCAAAGCCATAAGCAAATAAAATCACCATGAAGACAAAGAAGGACAGGGTAAAGTGGCGTGAGTTCCATAAGAGCTCCACTCACAACACAAGTGAGTGTCGGGCCAAGCAGTCACTAGTGGCCAAGTTGAAGGCTTTTGAATCAGATGCATGTTTTGAATTTGAGTTATGAACCCAACAAGGGGAATGACAAAGGGAAGTAAATCATTGACGCAGAGCCTAGTGCCACTGTGGCCACCACTAGGATCCATAAGATTGAGCTTGAAGATGTAGAGGAGGGGGGACACCTCTTCCACTCACAGATGTGGGTGAAGGGTTCTCTGCCGCAATTCATTATCGATAGAAGTAGCCAAAAGAACCTCATTTCAGTAGAGGTCATGAAGTAGTTGGGCCTACCGACTACAACACATCCACAACCATACACCACTGGTGGCTTCACCAAGGATGAGATATCCATGTCAACTAGCAATCTCACCTTCCCTAGAACATCAAGCCCTTCATGGATGGGGTACTATGTGATGTTTCTCCTCTTGAAGTTTATGATGTATTATAAGGAAAACCACACTTCTGGAAATGACAAGTTGTATATGAGTCTATAACTTGCTTTGTTATTATTTATTTGGGTAATAAGTTATACAGGATATTGGAGGTAGCCGTGCCTATCGCCATCTCTTTGATCTCTACTAAGAAATGCAGTAATATCATCTCCCAGACTAGGAAATTTATTTTCTTTCTGATTCGCTCTCAAAGTAAGGGGAAGATCGTAGCCACATCCATGGTCCTGTGAAGGGCTCCTCCATGCAGCAGAAGTAGATGGATACAGTCGTGGAAGAATATAGGGACATCCTTTCCACACCCATAGGGGTACCCTTCCACTGTCAAGTAAAACATTTGATCACTCTGACTCTCAGAGAACCTCTACCCAATGGGTCGTTATATCACTACTCCATTTTGGAAATGAAGAAATCAAGCAGAAAATCCAGGACTTGTTGCAAAAAGGGAACATCTGACCAATTTCCTCACCTTGTGGGAGCCTGATTATACTTGTATAGAAGAAGGATGGGACTCGGAGGCTCTACATTGAATATCGGGCACTAAAGATAATCACTGGCACGAAAAGGTATTTAATCCCATGGATTGATGACTCTCTGGACCAACTCAAGTGGCCTAAGTATTTCAACAACATTGATCTGAAGTCTGGCTATCACCAAGTACCAATAGAGCCCACAGATGTATGGAATACCTCCTTCAAATCCAGGTAAGGCATTTTTGAATGGTTGGTTATGCCCTTCGGGTTGAGAAATTCCCCTGCTACTTTTATGAGGCTAATGGATGACATCTTGCGACCCTTCACCAAATCATTCATGTTTTTTTTATTTGGACAATCTCCTCATCTTCACCAAGAGTTGGGAAGAACACTTGCAACACATTTGACATGTCTTTCAAACCCTTCGGACAAACGAATTGTGTTCCAAATTGGAGAAATGCACCTTTGGCATGAGCCAGGTCCAATATCTAGGTTACATCATAGATGGGCATGGTGTGTGATGAGCCCCGAAAATGGATAATTATATGGGCTCATTCAACCTCTTAATTCAATTTAATCCACCATTCTCATTTAGTTTCTTTCATTTTTTTGATTATATTTATGCTAATAGAGTGAATTGGGTTAGTCATTATGCCAACAAGTCTAATGGGTGCTTTGTGCAGATTTTAGTCAATTTTGAGACAAAATCAAAAGTTTTAATGAGCACTTGGCAGCCAAATTCATGGAAGAACAAGGGAGAGGATTTGTAAGAAGGTATCCCCTTGATTTATGGGCCCTTACCTTGAATTCTCCACCATCAGCTCGGAGTTCAAGGGTCACCAAATCAATTATCACAAGGGCAGTTGAGCAAGTGCTAGTAAAAGTGCTATTAACTACAAGTTTTGGCAGCCGAGTTCCTAAAGCTTAGGAGGGATGTTGGGGTCCTCAATTTGTATAAATAAGAGGGCTTAGGGCCTCATTTCAGTTATTCACTTTGTAGGAGAAGTTAGCTAGTTTGTAGTTCGATTTTAGTCAGTAGCTTAGCTTTGCATTTTAGCACATTTTCAAGCTTTCCCTTGTGGACAGTTTTTGATGTAACTCTTCTTTTCTTGCTCAATAAAGATGAATCCATCTTTGCACCAGCTCTAAATCTCTCTTAGGAGGCTGTAGCTCTTGGGGTTGGGCCCATCTCAAGTGCCCAGTACCTCCTTTGTTTACTTTTATGTGTCTTCGCTGCATTCTTAGAATAAAATATGCTATTTAGATTTAAATCTTTTTTTTTTTTTAGGTTGCTTTTGATGATTAAAAAGGCTTTTCATGTTCAGATTTAGTTGATAGGTTAATATCAGGGAAGATATTTAGAAAAGGGGCCATCAAGCACCTCTGATTTCACCCCTCACTCAGTGGGATCAGGAGCTGGGATCAAGGTGACCTTGCTGCCACCAAAAACACTGTCTTTGCTTCGCCATGCAATCATTAGTGTTCGATTTTTAATTGCAGAAGTTGGTTACATGTTTAGATTCTTGATTGCTTCATTTCATAGTTATTATACATGGTTTCATTGCAAATAAAATTATGTTCATTCTCTTTACTGTTAGCTAGATCAGATTAGGTTAACGTAACAAGGTCTCGGTTTTTCAAGTCATTGTTGGTTCAGTTTGAGAAATAACTTGCAGATCACTTGTATTACCTCTCTATCTACCTTTCCTCCATCAGATAATCTGATCCAACCCTTAATCCATGATTCCTACCCTTCATTGGCCATACTTTCCCCCTCTGCCCTAATTTCTACATTCTTGTGCATCATTACTCCCTCCACCCTTGAACCAAATCCAATCACTCCTTAGCCTCATGCACCACGTCCTAGACCTCCTCACACCCTTATCTCACCTCCATACCCACTTCTTCACCTTTTTTCCTTCATCAACCCTCCAAAATCCCCTTTCTGAACATCCTGTAGAAAATTACAGAACATTCTGTAGAAATTCCAGAACATCCTGTAGAACCCCTGCAGACTTCCTGTAGAAGCTCACGAATGAGGTTTCTTGATATCCAAACTCTGTGAAACTTTCTGGAAGGGTGTTAGGAACCCCTTAGGCCCTCTCTGAACCTTCCCGACCTCCTCCAAGCATTTCCTCTCGCCAATCCAGCTCTGCACAGTCAAAACAATCAAATCGCATGCATGATAATTCAGGCAACTTATTCAAAAATATAAAAAGATGTTTTTTTCAGATGTTACTGTAGAAGTAGCTTAGATACATGTATTTACCTTCCTAGAAGTCAATGGAATTTCTTTCAGTAGCTTGCATCCTCTTTCTTGCATCAGTAGGGATAGCTGGTAAAATTAGGGTTTGCTTGGGTTTACATTTCCTTTCAGCTTTCCAGTTTCTTTCTACAAGTAGATCAACCTTCTTTGAGTTAGCTTTCGTCCATCAGTTAAAAAGCTTCTTCTCAGAGCTCATAGAAGTTGGCTTAAGCTCCTAGCAAACTTGTGCCAGCTGACCAAGTGACAGCTATGACAAGAGCTAGTACTTGTGCATACAGCACCGTCACTTCCAAGTTTGTTACGAACTACCGGGTTGATAAAATTAAAGAAGGGAGTTCCAGGAGTTGCAGCATTATTGTTGCAATACTGGGGCCCACCACTCTTTTTGGCGCCATTGCTGGGCAAGCGTCAGAGTATTGGTGATTGCTGCTTTTCTTCTATTTTCCACTACAACCTTCTGCTAAGTAGTTTATTTCATTTCCATTATGCAATTTCGTTTCTGCGAAAGTAGATTATCATTGCCCGCTTTCATAGCTTAGCATTTCAATTCCGCAATTTCAATTCTGCAAGTGTAGATTAGCATTTCAATTCCACAATTTCAATTCTGCAAGCGTAGACTAGCATTTCATTCCTGCAATTTCATTTGAGAAAAATATATTAGTCCTTTCCTGCTTTCATTTCAATTCCACATTTTCATTTCAGCAAGATAGTTAGTTGCAGTTCAATTTATTTTAGTTTTGTAGGTACAAGCATAAAAAAGCAAAAATCAACCAAAAATATTTCCTTTCATGCCTTGTAGGAGTAGAGATAATTAAAAAAAATGATTTCACAACACCCCCACTACTTCACACAGCCAACCTTCTCTCTTCTTCGATGGCTATGATTAAAGAACCCTTAGGTGGACAGCAAGACATATTTGAACAACCTCAAGGGAAGAAGAAGAAGAAAACATTCCTCTCGAGCAAATGGCTACAAGCAAAAATGTTGGGAGCAGTACCTTGTCCAAAAATGAATTTGAAAATCAGATGGAAGATTTCAAGAGTGATATGAGGCAGTTTCTTGCCATGCAACTGGATACCTTACAAATCCAAAGGAAGCAAGAGGAAGCCAAGAGGGCTTTGGTCATCTTTTGTCCTAGGTACACTAGAAAGCATCCAAGGAACAAATGTCCAATGCACTCCCTAGAAGTGTGTTTCGTCTGTGAAGAATACCATCCTATGAATCAGTGCCCTTCCTTGCCTAGACTTAAAACTGCATATCAGAAAACCAAAGGAGCCACTAAATCACTCTATTATATGAACCAAAGGAGGTCACATGGACCCATACCTTACCAGCAAGGAATGTAAGGGACATCCCAGACCTATTACGACCCCTATCAAGCCACTTCCATGCCTTCTTGGGGTCCCCCTACTCATCCTTCCTGGTCCACACCCCCTCCTTGGTCGTATCCTCCTCACTACCATGCTTCTCCAGTTGCTCATTCGTTTCAGTCTTATGCTCAACCACAGCCTCAGTGGAATGCACCTCATCAGGGGTGGAGGCCCCAGTACAACTCTCATCTTGCTCATTTTCCTCCGCCACCTGCCCAACCACAACCACATCCACATCCATCTCAGATATACACCCCCACTCAACTACCCATACCACCATTCCCAAACCTGCCCATTGGAGCAGCTCAACACAATTGCAATGTTGAGACACAACATGTCCAAATGACTTCTCTTGAGCTCAATGATCTTCACCGTAGCTCAGGAAGAGTGTTGCAAAACAAAGAATATATTGACAACATTGAAGGACCAAAGGTAAAAGAAGATTTAAAAGAGGAGATCAAAGCACCATGGGCTGCACTTGATGAAGATAAGACATCAGAAGCAGATATCAAGAAAGCTCCCTCATGGTTACCATCAAACCCTCCATGTAGTCAAGAGAAAAATCAGCAAAAAGAGGAAGATTTGAGGGTCATGATAGAAGGTGACACGAAGAATGATCCAGATCAGCAAAAGGACCAAGGATATCAGAGCTATATTGAGATATGGTTCCAGACAGTCACTAAGTTGCAGCAATTTTCTCTTCTTCAGCTATGTTTGATCCCTTCAAAGTCAAATCATTTGGTCTCTGAAATCCGGATAGCTGTCAAAGCATGCATCTCAAGCCGCCACATCATCTTGTCTCTAATCTCGATGTGCACATGGCTCCATTGGAAGTATTCTTATACTTGAAAAGAATTTTGTTTTTCAAGTAGGGTAGGGTAGAAAAAAGAGAAAAAAGAAAAATGAAAAATGAAAAAAATGGAAATAAGAGGAAAAATCTAAGGTGAAAACCCCCTCGGAGGCGCCTTAGATTGGCTCATTGATTGGAAACCTCCTTGAGACGGTCAATGGGTTGGAAAAAAGAAGCAAAAAAAGAGAAAAGAAAAAAGAGAATAAGATCCCTAGGTGAAAACCTCCCTTGGAGGCGCCCAAGGTAGGAAATTAGGGTGAAAACCTCCATGAGGCGCCCTAGTTGTTTTCAAAAATAAAAAACAAAAAAAAGAAAAAAGAGAGCAAGACTAATCTCTGTGAAAAATTGCAGGTTGCAGTGAATACTTTGCAGGAAACGAAGGGTGCACAAAACGAGGACAGGAGTCTGTACCAGGCTCCAGGACATCCCTTCAGACACTCCCTCCATGGCCACTCACCTCTCCTAGGATTTGGTCACATTCAGGTCAAGATTTGGCTTTCTACAGGAAGCTCCAGGCTTTTCTACAAGAAGTTCCAGGCGTTTCTACAGGAAGTTCTGAAACATCCTGTAGAACCTTCAGACGAACCAAATTCAATTTTAAAAGGGAATCTGAGGGTTGGAATCTGTTGGTTAGGCTTGCAAGCACCCCTGTTTCCATCCCTCACCTTTCTCCATCATTTTTTCCACCTCATTGTGCTTCTACAGGAAGTTCCTGTAGAAATTAAAGGATGCTAGAAATGGATTTCAAAAAGGTAGTTTGGAAAACATGATTGCTTCCTCAAGGGTTCAGAAGTCCTCCCGCAATCTTCAAACTCCTCCTCCATCATCTCCATGCCTACATCACAGCCCAAGCTCATTTTTTTTACCATGCAAAAAACTTACAGAATGCTTTCAAGAAAAAAAATACATAGAACAGAATTTGTTTTTTCCCTAGCTTGAAAACCGTGCATCCATTTGCAAAACTATTGCAGGGAGAGTTGCATAGGGACAATGGCAACATGCCCGAGCAATTTCAGCCCATTCTAGTGCACGGTTTCCAAGAAATCAGCCTCCATCACCTCATCCATTTTTTCATTTTCTCCATATCCATGCATTTGTTTCAAAGCCTGTTCCATGGGGAGATGCACATGGGTGATAGTAGCCTACCCAAGCAGTTTCAGCCGATTCCGATGCACGGTTTCTGAGAAATTGATCTTTGTAATCTTCAGCCATTTTCTATTTTTCTCAAAATCTGTACATCAATTGATCATAATTTTGCTATGGGAGGTGCATCATGATGATAGGAACATGCTCAACAAGTTTCAGATCGATCCGATCTATCGTTCGGGAGCATTGGCGAAAACAAGTTTCTGTCCTGTGGAAAATCAACATCAGCAGCTTGAGGGTGCAGATCTGAACGTGGAAGCCAGCTCCTACAGTGTGGATCTGACCAGAGGATACATGCACAAGAAAACAGCCATGAATCAGTAGCCAAGCCATCATGCAACCACCGAAACAAATGCATGCAACAGCAAAAAGCATCTCACAGCAACCATTCGACTTCCAGTTATGTGACTAAAACTTGTTCCTCTATTGCATGAATCTAATTGAAGAATTGCATGAACGAATGGAATGGTGGGATTAAGCCTCGAATCTAGAAAGTTTAACCCGACATTGCCTTCTCTAGCGCTCAGCCGGAAGTCATGCAGTACACGTGGACAGTTGACTCACGTGAAAACTAAAACAACCGAGAGTGTTAGCCGTTCAAACCTCACTGAAATTGATGGCAGTGATTATAGGGGGAAAACATACAGTTCATGAACAACACTACCTTCTACATGTGGCCACGTATACCTGGCCACTTCACTCCCTCACCACAAATCACGCAGCAATTACAAAAATGCTCGGCTGACTCTCGCCACCCTCTGTTCAACTGCAGTCACAACTGGAGCACGCATCCACCACGTCCAGATTAGTTAACCAGGGGTCCTCTGCAAGATTCCTTCCTAATTTCTCAATATTTCTGTCATTTTTAAAAAAAAATCCCGCCTATCGGGCTCTACAGGAAGCGCAATTTCATTCTACAGGAAACGCAGAAAACAACTATGCAAAAAGAAAACCTGGGATTTTTGGCAAATTTCAAGCTCCAAACGAGGTAGGATCAGGGAAATTTCATTGTGCATGATTTGTTGGTGCAAAATGGTGAATTGAACATGGAATTAAATAAAAAAAATGAGAGGAAAAGTCTGCTTGCACAATAAAAAAAGGTGAAAGGTCTGCTTGCATATTTTCTGAGTTCTACACAGTTCTTTTTTCCCTCTGCATTCGAAGTCTGGCTTCTTCTTTCTCACCTTCTTCTGAAAAGAGAGATGCAACCATAGGAACTAAGCCTATGTGAAAGAATGAATTTGCAAGATTTTCCACTTTCTAGAAGAAAAAAACTATGTTATTTGCTCTCTGATCTGTCAAAAAAATTGATTTCTTTTCAAAAACTAAGAAGAAAATGCAGGTTGGAAAAGTTTGAAGAGAGGAAAAATTGGAAGATGTTTTTATGAAAAACACGAACATTCCAGGAGCAGTAACAAGTTTACAAGAGGGGAAATGAGCTGTCTTTTTAGAATAAAACATGTGTTTTGCAAAATTTCTGGCTTCAAGAGAAGAAGAAAACAAACAGTTTTATTTATTGCATGTTTATGGAAAAGAAGTGATGCAATTCTAGGGAAGAATCAAGCCTGGAGAATGTGAAAAAACCCAATGATGAGGGAGCACAAATCATTCAAGCAGAGGGAAAAACAAAGGAATAATAGAAAAGAAAAAGACTACAGCAGAGAAGGCTGAAGCTAAACAAGATGAGAAGAAAGCCAAAACAGAGCGTGAGGAAGCAAGCTAACAGAGGCAGAGAAGACAAAAGAAGAGGGAAAAAAAGGAGGAAGAGCCACATCCAGCCAAGCAGACCAAAATAGTTGAAACCATTTCTATAGGAAGCCAAAAAATAGCTAGCACAAGACTTTCTATAGGAAGTCTGGAAAAAGGGCAACAGAAGGAAAAATCGTCAAAAGAACCAATCACGATTGTGGACACCTCAGCTACACAAAAGGAGAGGTATCCCTCGAAGGCATCCATCACCTATGAATGGGGAAGCCTGAAGACATCCACCTGGAGAGAAAGAATGAAAATCTTGGACACAAGGCCTCTCTACAGGATGCTGAGACAGTTCTACAGGAAGCTGAGAATTCTTAGGAAAAGGAGCACAGGCAGTGGGAAGAAGCAAAGAGAAAAGCATGGTTTCATGAACGAGAAGAGCAAATCACTTCAGAAGCTTGGCATGACATGGAGGCCACCAGGGCCATCAAAGATGAGGAGATAGATTAGTTGCTCAGAGGATGAGCAACAATTTCAATAGGGGGTGATGATGAGCCCCGAAAATGGATAATTATATGGGCTCATTCAACCTCCTAATTCGACTTAATCCACAATTCTCATTAGTTTAAATTGCATGTTTTTTATTATATTTATGCTAATAGAGTGAATTGGGTTAGTCATAATGCCAACAAGTCTAATGGGTGCTTTGTGCAAATTTTTAGTCAATTTTGAGACAAAAATCAAAGGTTTTAATGAGCACTTGGCAGCCAAATTCGTGGAAGAACAAGGGAGAGGATTTGTAGGAAGGTGTCCCCTTCATTTATGGACCCTTACCTCGAATTCTCCACCATTAGCTCAGAGTTCAAGGTCCACCAAATCAATTATCACAAGGGCAGTCGAGCAAGTGCTAGTAAAAGTGTTGTTAACTACAAGTTTTGGCAACCGAGTTCCTAAAGCTTAGGAGGGCTGTTGGGATCCTCAATTTGTATAAATAAGAGGGCTTAGGGCCTCATTTCAGTTAGTCACTTTGTAGGTAGAAGTTAGCTGGTTTGTAGTTTGATTTTAGTCAGTAGATTAGCTTTGCATTTCAGCACATTTTCAAGCTTTCCCTTGTGGACAGTTTTTGATGTAACTCTTATTTTCTTGCTCAGTAAAGATGAATCCAGCTTTGCACCAGCTCTAAATGTCTCTTAGGAGGCTGTAGCTCTTAGTGTTGGGCCCATCTCAAGTGTCGAGTACCTCCTTTGTTTTCTTTTATGTGTCTTTGCTGCATTCTTAGAATAAAATCTGCTATTTAGATTTAAATCTTGTTTTGTTGTTTAGGTTGCTTTTGATGATTAAAAATGCTTTTCATGTTCAGATTTAGTTGATAGGTTAATAACAGGGAATATCTTTAGAAAAAGGGCCATCAAGCACCTCTGATTTCACCTCTCCCTCAGTGGGATTAGGAGCTGGGATCAAGGTGACCTTGCTGCCACCAAAAACGTTGTCTTTGCTTTGCCATGCAATCATTAGTGTTCGATTTTTAATTGCAGAAGTTGGTTACATGTTCAGATTCTTGATTTCTTCGTTGCATAGTTATTATACATGGTTTCATTGCAAATAAACTTCTGTTCATTCTCTTTACTGTTAGCTAGATCAGATTAGGTTAATGTAACTAGGTCTCAGTTTTTCAAGTCATTGTTGGTTCAGTTTGAGAAATAACTTGCAGATCACTTGTATTACCTCTCTATCTACCTTTTCTCCATTAGATAATCTGCTCCAACCCTTAATCCATGATTCCTACCCTTCATTCGCCATACTTTTCTCCCTTTGCCCTAATTTCTACATTCTTGTGCATCATTTCTCCCTCCACCCTTGAACCAAATCCAATCGCTCCTTAGCCCCATGCACCACATCCTGGACCTCCTCACACCCTTATCTCACCTCCATACCCACTTCTTCACCTTTTTTCCTTCATCAACCCTCCAAAATCCCCTTTCTGAACATCCTGTAGAAAATTACAGAACATTCTGTAGAAATTCCAGAACATCCTGTAGAACCCCTGCAGACTTCCTATAGAAGCTCACGAATGAGGTTTCTTGATAGCCAAACTCTATGAAACTCTTTGGAAGGGTGTTAGGGACCCCTTAGGCCCTCTCTGAACCTTCCCAACCTCCTCCAAGCATTTCCTCTCGCCAATCGACCTCTGCACAGTCAAAACAGTCAAATCGCGTGCATGATAATTCTGGCAACTTATTCAAAAATACAAAAGGATGTTTTTTTTCAGATGTTACTGTAGAAGTAGCTTAGATACATGTATTTTCCTTCCTAGAAGTCAATGGCATTTCTTTCAGTAGCTTGCATCCTCTTTCTCGCATCGGTAGGGATAGCTGGTAAAATTAGGGTTTGTTAGGGTTTACGTTTCCTTTTAGCTTTCCAGTTTCTTTCTGCAAGTAGATCAGCCTTCTTTGAGTTAG
Organism: Pinus tabuliformis; assembly: GCA_031772625.1. Lineage (NCBI taxonomy): Eukaryota > Viridiplantae > Streptophyta > Pinopsida > Pinales > Pinaceae > Pinus > Pinus tabuliformis. The sequence goes on from CM062812.1 coordinate 168,106,400, forward strand.
CTTTCGTCCATCATTTAAAAAGCTTCTTCTCAGAGCTCATAGAAGTTGTCTTAAGCTCCTAGCAGACTTGTGCCAGCTGACCAAGTGACAGCTGCGGCAAGAGCTAGTACTTATGCATACAGCACCGTCGCTTCCAAGTTTGTTACGAACTACCGGGTTGATAAAATTAAAGAAGGGAGTTCCAGGAGTTGCAGCATTATTGCTGCAATAATGAGGCCCACAAGTGTGCGTGTGGATTTCACTATGATCCAAGTTATTCAGGATTGGTCAACCCCAACCACTCTAACAGAGCTTTGTAACTTTCTTGGCCCTGGAAATTTTTATAAGAGGTTAGTGTTGGGATTCTCCCATATCGCTTAGCCTTTGAGTTGGATTACTAAGGGCGGGGTGAAAGTAAATTTTCCTTGGTCCAAGTCCCAGTAGAAGGAGGTATTTCAGTTGAAGCACCGCCTCTGCTCTGGACCAGTACTCACACTACAAGACTTGTAGCAGCAATTTGAAATTGAGATAGATGCCTCCAACTATGCTATTGGTGCAGTCCTCACCTAGCATGGGTATCCAGTAGCCTGTCATAGTGAGACACTTTCTAATACAATTCGAAAGTACCCCACCTATGATAAAGAGATGTATTCCATCGTGCAGGCTTGCCAGCAATGGAAGCATTACATTCTGGGGAAGGAGATGGTCATCCACACCGATCACTGACCTATTCAGTTTATATAGACACAAGTGAGGTTACAGAATGGTCACCATCAGAAGTGGTCTACATATCTGCAACAATTCCAGTTGAAAATTAAATACAACAAAAGGGTATCACCAATCATGTTTCAGGCTTTGTCAGTCGGCTCCCATTTACAACACCGATTACCGTTCTCAACTCTTCCAGCCACGAGACCTCTCGATCATTACAACTATACAAAAATGATCCAATGTTGACCTCCATATACCAAATGCCAGTAGATGGAAAGCAAGTTCCTGATTTCCACTTCCACGATGCATTATTATGCTACGTGGGTTACCTTTGTGTTCCTTCAAGTGAGTGTGCCAAGATGATTTGGGAGGCACACTACAGTCGGGTCACAAGACACTTTGGTGTCGAGAAAATTTTGGTTGTACTACAAAAGTACTTTTATTATCCAAAACTTTGACTAGATGTTGTGAAATATATCAGATTCTGCACTTCCTGCACCATCACCAAGCTAACCATCAAGAAGCAAGGCCTGTACACTCCTCTGCCTACTCCCACCCAACCGTGGGAATCCATCTCCATGGACTATATGTTTGGCCTCCCTTCTACCAAGCATTCTAATTATTGTGTATTTGTGGTCGTGGAAAATTTTTCTAAGATGGCTATATTGGTGACCTGCAAGAAGAGTATCATAGTAGAGGACACTGCCAAACTATTCTTTGAATGAGTGTGGGTATATTTTGGGACATTGCATACCATTATATCATATTAGGATAGCAAGTTCCTGAGCATATTTTGGTCAAGCCTCTAGACACTATTGGACGCCAAGCTCACCAAGTTGATTGCCTTCCATCCCCAGACTGATGGCCAAATGGAGGTTGTCAATAGGATGATAGTGTACTTACTACACATATAAAACTCCAAGAATCCATGAACCTATGATGAGAGTATTCCCTATGTGCAACATAGTCATAATAGAGCTCTCCATAGCTCGACTGGTCATAACCCCTTTCAAGTGGGTCTAGGATTTCAATCATTATGTCTTATTGATGTTTACATGTCTCATACGACTACATATATAGAATCCACACATGTATTGTTCGAGGCCGATAAAGCAAACATATTTATTGAACACATCCAACAAATCCGCTAGTAGGTTCATGAAACATTGGAGAAAGACAATGCAAATTACAAGAAGTGACATGATCAACATTTGGTGCCACACAAGTTTCAGGTGGGTGACAAAGTTTGGTTGTGTTTGTAGAAAAAATGCCTTACCAAAGCCCATTGGAAGCTCATACTACTCCAGTATGGTCCTTACATCATTACCAAGCTTGTGGGAGAAAATTATTTTGAGTCCAACATTCCCCCATTTCTTGGTCTGCACCCATTATTCAATGTGGACATCTTAGACCATACTTTCCACCATCACCAGACACATCAGACATTTCAGAACAACTCACACCAACAAATTTATACCTAGACTACATGGAATAGGACACAACTGATTAGATTATGGACACACAAATCAAGAAAACTCGCTAGCAGAAGATCCAACTATATCGGGTTGTCAAAGCTGGCCAACTTCTGCACCAAGGAAAGTTGCTCACTAGGGACCAAGTTCAGCAGAATTTTCACCATCTCATGGAGGCACTCAATGCAATGGGGACCAATTCTTCCTAAGGGGGTAGGACTGATCGAGGTGGATGTTGGTGGCCACCCACCTATTCCACTTGGACCCCCACCACCGTCTCTTTTAGTTTTCCATTTTCCTTAATTGTAGCACAGTTTACTATTTTTGGTAGTTTTTTGGGTCCTGAACTTCCAGAGCCATTTCGAGGCCCTAAACGACGTTTTTTTGGGAATACTCAGGCAAATATAACTTCATAACTATTTATTTCATTTGATAGTGGTAGCCTCGGATATATATTTCTAACAAGGTATTGTGCACGTCAAACGGAGATCGTATGCCAAAGTTACAACCCCGGGAAGTTGATATACCAATTTACCCAAACGGGGCCCATAGTTTTGGTGCTTCATATCCTAGGGTTAGGTTTTTAGATGTTTAGGTTTTTCCATTGTTTCTTAATAATAAATAGGCCTTCGAGCCTCATTGTAACATAGCTCAAAGGATGTAGCTTCCACATCTCTTCTCAGAGATAGGCTACCATCGTCCGAGCTAGTTTATTTCCATTCTATTTTTAACCTTATTCCAGTATTTGATATTAATGAAATGAAGTGTTATTTCTGTGGCATATTTGTATTTATGGTTATATCTAAAATTTGTTTGCGTTCTTGTTTAATTTTGGACCATCATGTTCTATCTTCAATATGACATAAAGAAATTAATAGCAAAGAATGGCTTGACATTGTCATGTCAACATGTAGTCCATGTCATTAGTGTCATGTCATGAGTCATCATGTGCCACATTAGTTTGTGGATTATGTAAATTCTTATTCGAAAATGTATTGTAAAGTAGAAGTCCAAAGGACATGTATAGAATGTGAAGAGTCATGTAAGAGTCGAAAAGTCATAGGGAAGTCAAACAATCATGAGGGTAGTCTAAGAGTCACAAGGGAGGTGAAGGATCACCCCATTTGTTATATATACACCCTCATTATACAAGCAAAGGAATTTTCACCTTGGCTTCTCCCATAAGGCATCAGAGAGACAAAGTTAGTACTTTTGGGGAGCAAGTAGTGGCTCCAATGCTCCACTATTGGAGCAAGTGATGTTCGTTGTATTCATGTATCTTGGGAATTTTACTTAATATTTGAAGCCTAATGGCCAACACGTTTTTCATGCATGGATTATGAATATTTGTAATATTGTTCTATAAATGTTTATGATTCATGTTTTCTTTCACTTGTACTAAAGTAGTTGAACTATTTCGGTTATTTTAGTGCTTATCATATTGAGAATGTGTTGTAGTGGTTGTAATGATTGTCACATCTTTGTGGACTATTCCACTGGATGTTAGACGAACCTTTCCTATTTATGTGTGTCTCTTCTAGGGTGGTACTATTACCTCTCTCTTAGAGGCTCACTTTCTCCTTCCTCCATAGTAGAAGAACCATGATGCACCTACAACCGAACATTCACCAGGCACACTCACTTTCTTTTTGAAGGCACATATGTGATTCTATTATGAAACCAGCTCAAGAAAATATAGAAAAGATAGATCAACACCTTAGAATTCAGCCTCTTCGAGGGGGAAACCTCCTTTACATTACATAAATGAACAATTATTGAATGCTACAAATGACAAAACCTCCTTACTATATATAGGAGTCTAAGGAGTCACAATATAACCCAGCCGACCTAACAATAATAACATAAAGCCACAAAAATAACAATAGAGGGATTCTATGGGGCACAATAATAACAATATGGGGGAAATAGGGGCACAACAATATTAATAAGGAGTATAACTACAATAGTAATGGGGTAATCACTTGTATTATAGGGACCCAACATGCCCCTTTCCTTCAAAAAAGTGTTGTCCTCAACGCTTGAGTAGTTCTGGATACTTCTGTATAAAATTCTCATCCTCCCATGTGGAATCTTCAGCAGATAAGTTCTTCCACTTGATAAGATACTCCGAAATTGATCGATTTCGTAGCTGTCGAGTTCTTGTTTCTATGACTGCTTCTGGTTCCAATATAATTTTTCCTTCCTCGTCAAGTTCTGGCAATATTGTTTGAACTGGGAGCTTGTCGCCTATAACCTTCTTTAAACATGAAACATGGAAAACTGGGTGCAATCGAGAAGCTGCAGGAAGCTCCAATTTGTATGCCATAGTACCAATCTTTTGCAACACCTTGTACGGACCATAATACTTTGGTGATAATTTATTATCCTTCTTAGCTTGCTTGAGGGACATTTCTTATATGGTTGTAGCCGTAGGAATACCCAATCACCTACATCAAAATTCTTTCACTGCGATGTTGATCTGCCTGTTGTTTCATTCTATTCTGTGCCAACACGAGGTTATCCTTTAAGAGTTGGAGGACTTGTTGTTGATGTTCGATGTGATGTTCCACTGCCTGAACCTTAGAATTTTCTCTTAAATATGATGTGATGGATGGTGGTTGATACCCATAAAGTGCCATAAATGGGGTCATTTTTGTTGCTGTATGGAAGGAAGTGTTATACCACCATTCAGCCAGAGGCAACCATTTGACCCATTGTGTCTGTTTATCAGATACAAAGCAACGAAGATATCCTTCCAAACATTTGTTTACTATCTCAGTTTGCCCATCAGATTGAGGATGATAAGATGAGCTATGAGCTAACTGAGTACCAAGACAAGAAAATAATTCTGTCCAAAAATTTCCAGTGAAAATGGGATCTCTGTCACTTACAATAATCTTTGGGTTTCCATGTAGCTTTTGAATTGTTTCCATAAATGCAGTAGAAACTGTACTGGCTTTAAATGGATGTGATAATGCACAAAAGTGTGCATACTTGGTAAGTCTGTCAACTACCACCATGATGACACTCTTTCCTCAGACTTGGGTAAACCTGTGATAAAATCCATTGAAACCTCCTCCCAACGTTGGCTTGGAATGGATAAAGGTTGTAATAGACCCAGTGTCTTAATTGTTTCAACTTTATTTTGTTGGAAAACCAAACATTCCGCCACAAACTTTTGAATATCTATTTAAGGCCATCCCAAAAAAATTCCTTCTTAACCCTGTGGTAAGTTTTTAAAAATCCTGAGTGCCCTCCTAAGGGAGAAGTGTGCAATTCCATAAGAATCTTTTGTTTTAGCTGGGAATTCTTACAGAGGTATAAGCGATCTTTGTACCATAACGAATCATTTTTCCAGCTAAATGTATCAGACGTACTGGAATCTTGTTGTAACTTTCGAATAAGTGCCCACACTTCTTCGTCATTCTTCCATTCCTCCCTTGCTTCGTTTATCCAATCTGGTTGGATAATAGAAATGGCGCACAACAATGCTTCCACATCCTCATCCTTTCTTGAGAGTGCATCTGCCACCACATTTTGCTTCCCTTTTTTGTAGATGATTTCAAAGTCATAACCCAACATCTTTGTGACCCACTTTTGTTGCTCTTCAGAGGATAATCTTTGTTCTAAAAAGTATTTAAGGCTATCATGATCCGTTTTTACCTTGAAGTGTCTTCCCATTAGGTAGGGTCGCCATTTCTTAAGTGCATGGAGTATTGCCAACATTTCCTTCTCATAAATAGCTTTTCTTAAAAACTTTCCCTTGATTGGACGACTTTCAAAAGCAATGGGTCTTTCATCTTGCATTAGAACAGCACCAATTCCATTTCCTGAAGCATCACATTCCACAATAAAGGTTTTTGTGAAGTCCGGTGTAGCTAAGACCGGTGCTTGGCACATTGCCTCTTTAAGATGTTCAAAGGCCTTTGTTGCTTCCGGAGTCCATGAAAATGCATCTTTCTTCAATAATGTTGTTAGAGGTGCTGCTATTCTCCCATAATTCTTAACAAACTTGCGATAATACCCTGTCAACCCGAGAAATCCTCGCAGATGCTTTATGGATGTGGGGATTTTCCATTCCTTAATGGCTTTAATTTTGCTAGGGTCTACCTTAACTCCTTCATGAGATACAATATGACCCAAATATTCCACCTCCTGGACTCCAAAGAAACATTTGGATCTTTTTGCATATAATTGTTTCTCCTCCAATAGTTGTAGCACCCTGTCAACATGTTCAACATGATCCTTCCAAGACTTGCTGTAGATTAGTATATCATCAAAAAATACTAACACAAATTTTCTAAGGAATGGTTTGAAAATTGAATTCATCAAACCTTGAAATGTTGAAGGTGCATTGGTAAGGCCAAAAGGCATGACCAAAAATTCATAATGACCCTCATGAGTTCTAAATGTTGTTTTCGGAATGTCTTCAATCTTCATTCTGATTTGATGATATCCTGAACGAAGATCCAACTTGGTGAAGTAAATTGATCCATGCAATTCATCCAGTAATTCATCAATGACAGGAATGGGGAACTTATCTTTAATAGTGAGCTTGTTGAGCTCCCTATAATCTGGACACATGCGCCATGATCCATCCTTCTTGTGCACCAATACTACTGGAGCAGAGAAAGAACTTTGACTCGGTTGAATTATACCAGCCTCTAGCATTTCTGCAACCATACGTTCAATTTCACTCTTTTGGACATAGGGATATCTGTACGGCCTGATGTTTGGAGGAACACTTCCTGGAATCAGATGAATAGCATGATCATGATCACGCATAGGTGGGAGACCTTTGGGAGTCTCAAATACCTTGGAATGATTGTCCAGGACTTTTTGGAGATCTGGAGAAATAGATGATTCCAATGTGGAAACATCTAGCGAACATAATTGTGCAATTACACCTCTTTGCTCCTTTTTTAGAAGCTTTGTCATACCATTAGAGCTGATTATCTTTCCTGGTTTCCCTGCAATACCCCTTAATTCAACTTCCTTTCCTTCCGTAGAAAATTTGATGAAAAGTTCTTGAAAATTAAAAGCTATTGTACCCAAGGATTGTAGCCATTGGACTCCTAGTACAACATCAGCACCTCCCATTGGAATGGAAAGCATTGGGCTAGTCAATACATATTCTCCCATGGATAGCTTGATATTATGGCACTTTCCAGAGCAATTTATTGTTCCTCCATTTGCAATCATCACTTGACACTCTGGTGCTGGATATAGGAAGCAATTCAATTCTTTTGCTACCTTACAATGAATAAAATTGTGGGTGCTTCCTGAATCAATCAACACTATTACCTTTTTCTTCTTGATTTGTCCTTCTATCTTGATGGTTTGAGGAGTGGTAATTCCCGCCAATGCATTACAAGATATGGTCGGATTTATTTTTTCTTCATCTAGGCTTTGTTCCTGGAGTATATCCTCTTCTTTTGACCTTTCTTGCTCCTTTTCTTCTTCCTCTTCACAATCTATGTAGAATAATTTCTTCTCAGCACACTTATGACCTTTAGTGTATTTGCTATCACAACTGTAACAAAGCCCTTTTGCTCTTTTTTCTTCCAATTGTTGTGGTGTCAACCTTATAGGTTGTGGAAGACTAGGGGCAACAACACTTCCGTCTTTATAGTTGTGAGTGGTATGCTTCCTGGTTGCCATAATTTTGCTTTCCATTTTTCTTGCTAACCTGAATGCCTTCTCTAATGAATCAGGTTCCCAAAGGCAAACATCATGTTGGATATTATCCTTTAAAGACCCTATGAACACATCAATCCTATGCTCCTCTGGAATATCTTTTACCCTTATGTTCAATTTTTGGAACTCCTCAATGTGCTCCATTATTGAACCCTTTTGTTTGAGACTTATCAATTGGCTAAAAAAATGTTGCTTTTTGTATCCTCATAATGTGCTATCAATTCTTCCGTAAAAATTGCCCAAGTGATAAATTTTTTACGAGAGCAAAGCCATTGATACCATACAAACTGATTTGGTTCCAAATATAAAGTTGCCATACGTACCTTTTGTGTGTTTTGCACATTATTGAGATCGAAGAATTGCTCCATCTGTAATATCCATGTGGCGAGATCCTTGCCATCAAACTTCCTCATATCGATTTTTGGAATATGGTGAGTCTTCGATCCAACATTAGAGTCTATGGAATCATGATTAACATTTCTTTTGTTCTCATCATGAGTTTCCTTTAGTACCCTTTCACCATTAGTGACCATTTCTTGTAGCAACTTATTCATACTCATATTCAATTCTTCCATCTTATCATCCATGCCATCAATTTTAGCGTCCATGCCATTCACCTTAGCTTCCATGCCATCCATCTTAGCTTCTATGCCTTTCTTTAAACAATCCATCTTAGTTTCTACACCTTTCTTTAAACCATCCATCTTAGCTTCTACATCTTTCCTTAAACCATCCATCTTAGATTCTGTTGCTTTCTGTGCAAGTGACACTTGTTGCACTTGTTCTTGTAATTTTGATATATCATATAGCATTTCTTCTTCTTCTTCATGAGTCATGCTAGAGCTTTCAGGTTCCTTACTAGGTGTTTGCATTTTCTTTCCCCGGGGCATCAGTTACTGATAATAATGCTCTACTAGCCCTTTGAATTCCTTCAAAATAAATTTTCAAACCACTCTTAAGCAAAAATTTAAAAGAATCTACACACCTTTTTTTCACTTTGTAGGTGCTCGATATTGCCTCTAATGTATCTCTGTATTTTCAGATCATCCAGTTCTGAAATTGAAACCTATGGTAGCTCTCTGTGTCCTCTTTCCAATGCCACCACTCTGATCCAATTTGGATTCTCCAAGGAATAGTTATGTGAAATCTCCCATAGTGACCTGATTATAGACTAGCTCAGTAGAGCGAAATTGTACGATGTGCCACGAGTCACTGTTTCATCCTTTGGCTTTGAAAAATATATACAATAAACTACAATCCGTCCTCTTTCGGCACCTTCTTACGAAATTTCAATCCAATGCTCAAGGAAAAAGTTATGATTATTTTCCCCAGGTCACCTGTTTGGAATGTAATTCAGGAGTCTGCAAGAAGACCAACTTCCTCAGATCATATCTCTGCAAATATAGCGCAAAAAGCTCTAAAATTCAGACCCGAGATTCAGCACGATGTCTTATCAAATGGGTTTTTTTTAGCTTCTGAAACATCGCAGAAAAAAGTTATAGCGAAAATGCCACGATGACCTGTTTGGAGCAGCAAAACCCTAGAATCCAAAGCTCTGATACCAAATGTTATGAAACCAGCTCAATAAAAGATAGAAAAGATAGATCAATGCCTTATAATTCAGCCTCTTCAAGGGAGAAACCTCTTTTACATTACATAAATGAACAATTCTTGGATGATACAAATGACAAAACCTCCTTTCTATATATAGGAGGAGTCACAATATAACCCAACCGACCTAACAATAATAATATAAAGCCACAAAAATAACAATAGAGGGATTCTATGGGGCACAGTAATAACAATATGGTGGCAACAGGGGCACAACAATATTAATAAGGGGTATAACTACAATAGTTGGTTGAAGGGAAAGTACCCCTAGGGTCCTTTGGGCTAAGACTCTACCAGACTGAAAATTGCTTATTCAAAGAAACACACACACACAGCCATCTTTTTTACTTTTAAGCAAATTCTAATGTTTAGGGTACATACCTAAGGTCCTACGTTCGAGAAGACCGTTAGGGTGCAAACCCTTCTTGGAGTTCCCTTCTTCTTTCTTTGACCTGCAAGACAAACAAATCAAAGAACACAACAGTACATGTATAGAAGTTTATGTATAAATCATCTTTATGCTATAAAGTTAGTTATAAAAAATCTTTAAGTAACCACTTTCATAAAAATTCAACACAAGAATCTCATAAGCATAAAGAAAGATTATTCGGGAACAAAGACGTGTTTCTTTATATATAAAGGCAAATAAAGTACATATATCGGAAAGATATCACCTGAACACCTTCAGCAGGCTCCAAGCAAGCTTCCTCCCGAATTCGTTCCAGCCTCAAGCCTCCAACAAGAGCTCCTTCCAAGTCCTACTCAATGATGATGTCAAGGATGAATGATCACCAATACACATGGAAACAAGGGTTTCCTATGCAAGATGGGGGAAGTGCAGAATGCACCAAGGACTTCAGACCTGGTCTAAGGGAAAAATCTCAGCATAATAATCTTGCTCTCCTTTCTCCCTCTCCTTGGCCTTCCCTTTGATGTCTTTTTATACCCTCTCCAAAGTAGTTTTTTAGTTAGGAGTTGGTTGGGAACAGTTGGGCCACGGGCACTAACAGGTGATCCAGCAGGTAAACCCGCGATCACCGCCCGAAAAAGAGGAAATTATATTTTTTTAAGTGTTTTAATAGATACACGCGGGTTGGGTATGACAGACCCGCGTGTACACGCGTTTAACACAGGGCAAAGTCGCGTATAGGGAATAAAACACTGTTTTTTAAATTTTTGGACCAGGTCTGGAAGGAGGGGTTGCCCTAGGCCATAAGTGCAGCATCACAAACCATAAGAGTGAGATTTGGAGCTATAACAGATGCCCCCTAATGTATGAGGTCAGAAGGGGAACATGATGGCCGAAATATATTAAGTAAGTACAAGGAAAGGAACTCTGCCGAAAAACCGAGGAGGACTTCACCAGAATTCAGCCTGCCAAGCCACCGAAAGGAGATCAGAAAGAAACACTGTCTGAGGCGGGCATACCCATGCTCAGGAAAAATAAAGCATGTCCGCATATCAAGTACAAGCGGATCCACTAAGTATACAAGTATAAATGACTGTAAAATACATAATGGATCATCTGATCATAATGAGTAAGTACATGTCTGAATATCACATATAAAACTGTCAATGATGCTGGAAGATGCAACGGATCACTGAAATCAAAGACTGATCCCATAAGGTACCAACTGAACATGATGGAATAGGATGGTACTACACTGCAAACTCAGGTGCCAGCATATAGAATGTCGCCATGACTGACTGCAACATATAAGGTGGAGTGGTATCGACGAGCAGCAACAGGAGCAACTGTCAAGTGAACCAATGAATGCTGATACAACCTGAGGTCTTCACCGACCGCCGTGGTACATTTCTACACCATGGGAATAAATGATCTGAAGTCGACCATGTGAGAAATCGTTTGATTACCGGTCATTGATGTATACCGTTAACAAACGCGAGACTACTCACCGATAATGATAATGAGCGTCAAGGTACCCAGTACAATCTAACAAGTGTGAATAGATGAGCTGAAGTCAAACACCTGTAAGAATCTATCAATCAGGAGACAATGATGGTTTCCCACTGTCGATAGCGAGGAATCTGCCACTAATGACTGCAAACCCCAAGGTACTGCCAAATGGACTCTAGATCTTTGCCCCAGAGCAATGAGTCGGAGTCGATAGGGAAAGATCCGCTAGAAGGAAGGCATTAAGGCATCCTCCATCAATCTAGCGCGAGTGTAACCCGTAGGCCAATAATGTGGAAGGAATCGGACGAAAAAGATGTAGTAACCCAACCGAAGTACGTTTCCGGCGTACACAAGATGTGGCTAGCGCACGGCAGAAACCCTCTGAACCAACCAATAATGAAAGCTGACACAGAGGCGAGGTATCCACCAATAGGGTCAAATGGAAACCAAGGTACTGCACGAATCCCAATGTGTGATAATGTATGCTGATGTCGAACACAAGGGAAACCACTCAGTCAAAGACCCATGATACTGATCGATGCTGAGCACTAGGTGACCTATCAATAATGAAAATAGGGCCAGGGTGCGGTCTCTAGGTCTGCCCTCAGAGCAATGTGTCGTCGTCGATAAGGACAAGACCCGCCAGCAAGAAGTCAATGGGGACCTTCTCAAACCGGCACAAGTGAAGGACCAATATAACTGATGTGATGATAGACATGACACTGACAACTAGGGATGGCCGACTGAAAAATGAGTCAAGAGACACCGCAGAAAGGCCGACTCAGGCTAACTTCCCTTGAACAAAAGCACGACTCAATGTGACTATGTGGCAGCATATAATGAATCTGTATAAGTTCGTCATGCAGGAGGCACGAACGAACCCTCCATATGATTGGAAGAGATAACCAATCGGGGGAGAACTGACTCGATAACAAGGCTACGGCTTACCTAAGTCAAACTAAATCCCACCCATGCGGAGGAGACTTTGTTTTGAGTGCTTTGTTCAAGGGCGACACGACTGACTCTAACTGCCAACAATAAATGGAAATAATGTCCCTGTTCCCGCTCTTTTTGGAATATTTAATTTTTTTGTCTTTTTCTGATAAGCCGGAAAAAGAATAAAAGAATGCTATGGTACAGTGGAAAGAACGAGTGTCGGTGAAACAGATGATCTAGTTCCTGGGAAAGGAACGTTCCTATGCTCAATGCAGGGAGGTGAAAAACTGGTCAGTGACACTCAGAGGTATGTCCCTTCCACGGGTCTGGGTATGTCAAGCTGCAGAGGTCAAGGGTATGCAAGGTTGATTTTTGCAGACGTCATGGTCAAAAGTGGGCTTAAACACGAGTCCAAGTGAAGCCGGCTATAGGCCAAAAGGTGCAAATGGTCAACATGCAATGCAGAAGTACAACTCAACACACATAGGAGCCTCTAGGGTATAAGGCCAGAACGAAACGAAGAAGCAAAGAAGAATGAGTCTTCAACGCATAAGTCATGGCGGGACTACAGAGGACTCCCGAGCCTACTCAAAACGAAGCAGCATGGGCAACAAATGTCAGTGAGGTGCTAACTAGGATGCCCATGTAAAAGGATGGCTCTACCATCATGTCATGATTTAAAGAATCGGCGAGTGAAAATGGCTTGCGAACCATAACATGATGGGGTCGACCCTATGGCAGATGTATCGGTCAAATGGAGGCTAGTATGCATAATGCAACGGAAAAATGGTGTCCCTAACCTATATGCCAGTGAGAACACGATACCTGCCATGACGGGTCAGCAGTCATGGAACCGTCTCGAACCGTCGAAAAAAATGTCCAAAATGTCCTGAAAAACAACTCAATCTCGACATTCCAAGCTCCCAAGTTAAAAGTGACATGAAACCAAACAAAATAAAATTTTGAAAAAATTTTGCATTTTCAAAACTTATAAAAAGAAATTTTGGACTTACCATTTTCACCGTTTGACTTGGAGAGCAAATTGTGGAGCAAAAGGAGCAAACTTTCCCCGTGACTTATTCAACCGTTCAAACTTGCCGAAAACTTCCAGGTAAGCACTAAACTTGTCTTGCAATCAATTGTGATAGTTTTTAGGAAGTTTAATTAATGTTTCACCGTTAGATTTTTGCAAAAAATCGCTCTGCGGCGTACACGCGGGTTGAATGTATATAAATCGCGTATACGACGGCCCTACACGCGACTGTGTATAGGGTAAACCGCGTGTGCGCAGCGAAAAATTTTTATACATAAAACTAATGGATGAAAATGATTTTTTCTTCCAGGATGACTCTCACATGGCGTGAAAGAGAGCACTCAGCTGTAGATAACGAAGTCATGGACAATGATGAGGCATTAGATGCCTTACGGGGATGCGGATTGTTAAAATTCTTCAAGTTGCCGAATATGAAAGCAAATGTGCGTCTGCTCGAGAGACTTATTGATTATTGGGATGTCGAGGAAGAAGCTTTTATGATTGATCAGATGCCACTCAGGATAGAAGTGGAAGATATATATTTCATCACGGGCCTTTCCCGAAGGGGAGAGGTAGTACACTCCCGGGGCAGGACCCGGAATAGTCTCAGCGTAGACGACTATGTACAACTTTACTGCCCAGGTCATCGGAAGGTCGGGAGTCAGATCTCGATCCCACACGTGGCGAGTTTGTCACTGCGGATAATCTTGTTCACCATAGCTCGAGTGAACGGATCATCTTCGCTACATCAGGCATCACGGGTAAACATGAGCGTAGCAGTGGACTGTCTCACCACGGTGTTTGACTGGTGTACTCCTCTACTTGCCAACATGAAGGAGCAGCTTGCTTCTATCAGGAGGGGACAGACCAAGAACTTTGGGTACGGAACCATTTTATGCACTTTTTTCTTTGAGAAGGTTCCAGCACTTCGCCCCAGGGTGGCAGTTCCCATCAGTAGTCCACGTGATCCACGCATGGGCCGGTGGGCTGACTTGATGAAACGTCTGGGGGGTGGGGAAGTGCCCAGGAATGCATTCGACGATGACTTTTTTGCTTGGTGGGAGCAACAGATCATCGCCATAGATGACTACCCCTATGCTGGACTGGATTTCCGAGGAGATCCTGATCTAGTGTTGCCACCGGATGCAGCATGGGGCGAGATCGGTAAGATTTTTTTGATTTTTTTTATGATTTTATGATTTTTAGGATTTTCCAAGTATAATGATGAACTTTGAAAAATATATTATTTTTTTGATGAGATTCAAATGACTGATATGATGATCATGTTCCAGACATTGGGCCCGTGCGACCAGATGGATTCCCACGGCATGGACGGCGTGGCCGAGGAGCCGAAGAGGAGGCTGCGAATGCGGAAAGGACCCTCAACAACGTCCAGCGACACTTGGCGAGATTGAGCTACCAAGTACCGATGGCCGAGATAGAGGACCTTCCTCCAGATATGCAGCGTCATGTGGTTGGGATGCCACGTGACTAGGAACAACAAGAGTGTTGTCCCCAGTGGAGTCGCCAATTCTGGTTGAAGGGAAAGTACCCCTAGGGTCCTTTGGGATAAGACTCTACCAGACTGAAAATTGCTTATTCAAAGAAACACACACACACAGCCATCTTTTTTACTTTTAAGCAAATTCTAATGTTTAGGGTACATACCTAAGGTCCTACGTTCGAGAAGACCGTTAGGGTGCAAACCCTTCTTGGAGTTCCCTTCTTCTTTCTTTGACCTGCAAGACAAACAAATCAAAGAACACAACAGTACATGTATAGAATTTTATGTATAAATCATCTTTATGCTATAAAGTTAGTTATAAAAAATCTTTAAGTAACCACTTTCATAGAAATTCAACACAAGAATCTCATAAGCATAAAGAAAGATTATTCGTGAACAAAGACGTGTTTCTTTATATATAAAGGCAAATAAAGTACATATATCGGAAAGATATCACCTGAACACCTTCAGCAGGCTCCAAGCAAGCTTCCTCCCGGATTCGTTCCAGCCTCAAGCCTCCAACAAGAGCTCCTTACAAGTCCTACTCAATGATGATGTCAAGGATGAATGATCACCAATACACATGGAAACAAGGGTTTCCTATGCAAGATGGGGGAAGTGCAGAATGCACCAAGGACTTCAGACCTGGTCTAAGGGAAAAATCTCAGCATAATAATCTTGCTCTCCTTTCTCCCTCTCCTTGGCCTTCCCTTTGATGTCTTTTTATACCCTCTCCAAAGTAGTTTTTTAGTTAGGAGTTGGTTGGGAACAGTTGGGCCACGGGCACTGACAGGTGATCCAGCAGGTAAACCCGCGATCACCGCCCGAAAAAGAGGAAATTATATTTCTTTAAGTGTTTTAATAGATACACGCGGGTTGGGTATGACAGACCCGCGTGTACACGCGTTTAACACAGGGCAAAGTCGCGTATAGGGAATAAAACACTGTTTTTTAAATTTTTGGACCAGGTCTGGAAGGAGGGGTTGCCCTAGGCCATAAGTGCAGCATCACAAACCATAAGAGTGAGATTTGGAGCTATAACAATAGTAATGGGGTAATCACTAGTATTATAGGGACCCAACATATTCTCTCTCTTGTTGACAGTTCAAGCCAAGGAAAATCTTTAAGTAGATGCCAATTGGGTTGTATTCTAGATGGGTCTCCTACACCAAACGGTGTGAGGTATAGTTGGGACCGCATATCGACGAGACCCCTTTGAATGGTGGTAGGTAAAACACCGTCAATAGAATCATTTCTTCCTATCCTATTAAGTTAGGTGGAAAGACTATTTCTATTGAAGTTGAAGTAGTTGACACCCCCCTAGGCGACAATATTTTTTATGGCATAGTTGGTTCTATATAATGATGGTTACTATGTTTTCGATATTTAGATTCCTCTACTTTCCTCTTGAAACTAAAGTGCTTTATTGATTAGTTGGTCGATTGTACACTCAATTCTAGGACTAACACCAATATGAGGATTTGGTTCATTAGTGGGTTTTCAAGTGTTTACAATAATGTTGGTGCTAGCATATTCAAAGACTCATTTGATGTATACTTTCACCTTATCTTCATCATTCCACACTCAAAAATATTCTCCTATCTATATGATCTCTTCATATTTTATTCAATCATACAATAGTTCCTCAACTTATGGATTCATTTTATTTGATTCATTAGCTATCCATCAGGATCCTTCAGAAGTTCCTCATCCTTTATAAGTAGAACCATTTGTACCATGTATGTAATTTAGTGTGGTAGATATTTCCAATCATGCACTCCACTTAGTGTTAGTTGATGTTGACTATAATCACCATCACCATGTAGAAATTCTCACTGTAGATTAACATAATAATGCAATGTACTAAAGAAAAATACTTAATCTACTTCTACAATCAAACTTGCGGAAGCTTAATTGATTTGAGAAAGATCAGGCAGAACACATATAATAGAGAAGAAGAATCAATACACATGAAACGTAGAAGAATACTCTGGGGAAAACCTCACCTAAAAACCCCACTATCTGTATTATCATACAAGGTGGAAATACATCAAGATTACACAAAGCTTTAGCTCTCACAACTAGCCAGCTCTCAGTACAACCCTCCTAGATGCTCACAGGCTAACAAGGCTTCTCATAAACCTTCTCCTCTACCCTCCAAGCATCCTATTTCCTTGTGTAGTTTCTCTAGGTCATCCTACTCTTACCAATTGTAACACTAATCAATCACACTGATCTCACACCCTACTCTAACACACTGTCAGAACTGCGCAATCCTCAAGGAACCTTATTCCTTCTGCATGGATGAGTTTCCTTTATAGGAAAACTCATCCAACAGATAGTACACTATCCCTATCTTTAATCTCAATTGGGTCTTTGTTTGAACTAACATGCATGAGTTATTTATGAGAGAATCTTCAGTTATCTGGAGAACATTAGTTGCATGCATGCATGCATTAACTGAATGAAATCACAATTAGTTCCTCAAACTATTTGGAACCAATTTAATTGGACATAACTCAGTGAACTGAGCTAACCAATTACAACTCATCCTTATCTCCTTAATTAAGGAATAATCTCCTCAATCAAAGGAATAACTATTGCATGACTTCACAAAGACTTCTAGCTTGAATGTGTCCAACTAATTAATCCATAATGAATTATTTAATTATTTTCCAAGCAGCTGGTGAGACTAAATTCGAATTTTAATTCACAATTCTAATTCAAGGACAAAATAAAATTGGAATAGATTGAATGTTATTTTTAGCATTTCTTGTTGCTATTTTCAACACTCCCTCTCAACAAGAAAGGAATTCAACTCAATCCTGATTCTAAACCTTTGGAATGTTTTACATGCAACACTTCTCTCAAGTGTTGTTGCTCTAGCAACTCAAAAACAAAAAATATCCAACTTGAATAAGAATTATGCCTCTGTCATCAAATTCTCTAACTGCTATAGCCTCTGTCAACTGAAAACTCTGTTCTTCTGCTGGCTCAGCCTTTCTACACTGTTGTCAATCTTTCTTTACGCTCTTCAGTATCTAACTACTCTAGCCTCTATCACTTTGATCTCTGACTGCATCAATCCCGCTGAGTCCTCCCACTACTATGTACTTTGGGCTCCTGTAGCAAGGTACGATCCATGAGATAAAACCTCTCAATGGATTCTGCCTAATTTCAGCCTTCTTGGGACTATCACTTCACATCGCCCCACCTCACACATAGAGTTATGGCTGCATGTGATCCCTTTGCCCACTTAGCTTGAAATTTTCCCCTACTAGAGGTCTCTGCATGAGTGGATGCCTCCACTCTGTCTCCTCTCAGCATCTCCAATTGTGGCTCCTCAACAATTGTCTAAGACTTCTTCTGGGGCTGCATGTTGAGGGGTAATTTACTCTCCCTCTCAACCACCATGTCTATAACCTTTGCCTTGCTCCTCAAGGCTTTGCATGCATCTTGAACCTCAAGAGCATACAGGTTCTTGACTTGTGAACCGATCTGCTTCACCTGTCCTGTGGTGATGTGTTAAGGAAAACCTTTCCCTTACTGAAGACAACATCGTAGCCTTTGTCCTCCAACATCGTGATCTATACCAAGTTCTTATTCAGTCCAGGCACATACTTCACATCTATCAAGGTGATGAGTGCTCCATGCTCCCTCTGAAAAGAAACTGTACCCACTCCTGAAACACTAAACCTTTCATCGTCAACCATCTCTATGAGTATCTTGATTTCTTTCTCCTCCAAGGTACTAAATAAACTTTTATCGCCGGTCATGTGGAATGAGGCTCCACTACCAAGAAACCAACCACAACCCATCATTGATGAAACCATGCATGCGATGAGGGTAGAATCCAATTCGAACTGAGAGGCCAATGCCTTACCTTCAGATCCTTCCAAGGATCCCTTCTTGGACTTCTTCAATGGGAAATTAGTTGCAGAGTGACCCACCTCATGACAATTAAAGCATCTCACTTTAGATTTTTCAATCTTCTTCCCTCCATGAGAAGAATTTGATTTGGAATGAGAATCCTTCTCCTTCCCTTTCCTTACCTTACCTACTAAGGCCAGATTTTCTTCATCATCCTTGGATGAAGAACCATCTCGTGTGCTCCTCATGATCTCTTCTTGCATTAGATCTGATCACAGTCATTCCCAATCCGACAATTTCTCCCTTCCATTCACAGAGTCCTAGTAGTTATTCCAACTCTTTGGAAGGCCGAGAAGAGTGATGCTCACCATATCTTCATCAATAGTAGTTATTTCCACACTTCCAAGCTCATCTCTGTAGGTGGTGAGCTTATTCAGATATGTGGAAATAGTATTGCCATTCTCCATCTTGATTCTTCGAAGCTTATCCTTGATCGCCAGTTTCCTCTGGTCGCTACTGTTTTGGTAGAGGTCCTTCAATTTTTTCCACATTGAATATGGAGTATCCTTCCCATGGAGACTCGAGACAATATGATCTCAAACTCCCTTAAGGATGATCTGTCTCACCCTCACCACACACTTCTTCCATTCAACCAACTCTTGTGCATTAGTTGAAGCTAGCTTTGGGATTTCTAGATCAATGAAATCCTTCTAGTCATTGTCTTCTAATACAGCCTCTATGTGATCTTTCCATGCTATATAATTTGAGTTTCCATCCAAGGCATACTCGAGTCTCAAGCCATAGAACGCCATTGTCCAACCTGAAGTATGAGATGAATTCGATTTGTACCTGCAACCCCAAACTTCAAACTTCGAATTTCACTTCTCAGTATACTATTAACATCTTCGATCACCTTTACTCTGATACCATGTAGAAATTATCAATGTAGATTAACCTGATAATGCAATATACTAAAGCAAAATACTTAATCTACTTCTAAAATCAAACTTGCCGAAGCTTAATCGATTTAAGAAAGATCAAGCAAAACACATATAACAGAGAAGAAGAATCAATAAACATGAAACACAAAAGAATACTATGGGGAAAGCCTCAGCTAAAAACCCCACTATCTGTATTATCATACAAGGTGGAAATACATCAAGATTAAACAAAGCTTTAGCACTCACAGCTAGCCAGCTCTCAGTACAATCCTCCTAGATGCTCACAGGCTAACAAGGATTCTCATAAAACTTCTCCTCTACCCTCCAAGCCTCCTATTTACTTGCGCAATTTCTCTCGGTCATCCTACTATTACCAAGTGTAACACTGATCACTCACACTGATCTCACACCCTACTCTAACACACTGTCAGAACTACTCAATCCTCAAGGAACCTTATTCCTTCTGCATGGATGAGTCCCTTTTATAGAAAAATTCCTCCAATTGATAGCACATTGTCCCTATCTTTAATCTCAACTAGGTCTTTGTCTGAACTGACATGCATGAGTTATTTATGAGAGAATCTTCAGTTATCAGGAGAACACTAGTTGCATTCATGCATGCATTAACTAACTGAACTCACAATTAGTTCCTCAAACTATTTGGAACTAACTTTACTAGACATAACTTAGTTTACTGAGCTAACTAATTACAACTCAAATACAACTCATCCTTATCTCCTTAATTAAGGGATAATCTCCTCAATCAAAGAAATAATTGTTGCATGACTTCACAAAGACTTCTAGCTTGAATTTCTCCAACTAATTAATCCATAATGAATTAATTAATTATTTTCCAAGCGGCTAGTGAGACTAAATTCGAATTTTAATTCACAATTCTAATTCAAGGACAAACTAAAATGGAATATACTGAATTCTATTTTTAGCATTTCTTGTTGCTATCTTTAACACTCCCTCTCAACAAGAAAGGAATTCAACTCTATCTCGATCCTAAACCTTTGGAATGTTTTTCATGTAACACTTCTCTCAAGTGTTGTTGCTCCAGCAACTCAGAAACAAAAAATATCCAACCTAAATCAGAATGATGCCACTGTCATCAAAGTCTCTAACTTCTATTGCCTCTGTTGACTGAAAACTTTGCGCTTCTGCTGACTCAACCTTTTTTCACTATTGTCAATCCTTCTCTGTGCTCTTCAGTATTTGACTACTCTAGCCTCTATCACTTTGATCTATGACTGCATCAATCCCACTGATTCCTCCTGCTACTATGTACTTTGGGCTCCCGTAGCAAGGTACGATAAAACCTCTCAATGGACTCTACCAAATTTCAACCTTCTTGGTACTATCACTTCACATCGCCCCACCTCACACCTGGAGGTATGGCTGCATGTGATCCCTCTACCCACTTGGCTCAAAACTTCCCCCTACTGGAGGTCTCTACATGAGTGGATGCCTCCACTCAGTCTCCTCTCAGCATCTCCAATTGTGACTCCTCCACAATTGTCTGAGACTTCTTCTGGGGCTGCATGTTGAGAGGTAATTTACTCTCCCTATCAACCACTAAGTCTCTAACCTTTTCCTTGCGCCTCAAGGCTTTGCATGCATCTTGAACCTCAAGAGTGTACAGGTTCTTGACTCATGAACCGACCTACTTCACCTGTTCTGTGGTGACATGTCTAAGGAAAACCTTTCCCTTACTGAAGACAACATCATAGCCTTTTTCCTCCATCATCGTGATCGATACCAAGTTCTTCTTCAGTCCAGGCACATACTTCACATCTTTCAAGGTGATGAGAGCTCCATGCTCCCTCTGAAAAGCAACTGTTCCCAGTCCCGAAACACTAAACCTTTCATCGTCACCCATCTCTATGAGTATCTTAAGGTCTTTCTCCTCCAAGGTACTAAATAAACTTTTATCACCAGTCATGTGGAATGAGGCTCCACTGCTAAGAAGCCAACCACAACCCATCATCGATGAAACCATGCATGCGATGAGGGAAAAATACAGTTCGAACTGAGAGGCCAATAACTCGGCTTCAAATCCTTCCAAGGATCCCTTCTTGGACTTCTTCAATGGGAAATTAGTTGCATAATGGCCCACCTCATGACAATTAAAGCATCTCACTTTATATTTGTCAATCTCCTTCCCTCCATGAGAAGAATTTGATTTGGAACGAGAATCCCTCTCCTTCCCTTTCCTTGCCTTACTTGCTAAGGCCAGATTTCCTTTATCATCCTCGGATGAAGAACCATCTCGTGTGCTCCTCTTGATCTCCTCCTGCATGAGATCTGACCATAGTCATTCCCAATCTGGTAGTTTCTCCCTTCCATTCACATAGTCTTGGTAGCTATTCTAGCACTTTGGAATGTTGAGGAGAGCGAGGCTCATCATATCTTCATCAACAGTAGTTATTCCCACACTTCCAAGCTCATATCTACAAGTGGTGAGCTTGTTTAGATATGTGGAAATAGTATCTTCATTCTCCATCTTGTTTCTCCGAAGCTTATCCTTGAGCACCAGTTTCCTCTGGTCGCTACTGTTCTAGTAGAGATCCTTCAATGTCTTCCACATTGAATATGTAGTATCCTTCCCATGGAGACTCGAGACAATATGATCTCGAACTCCCTTAAGGATGACCCATCTTTCCCTTGACACACACTTCTTCCATTCAGCAAACTCTTGTGCATTAGTTGAAGTTAGCTTTGTGATTTCTCGATCAATGAAATCCTTCAAGCCGTTGCCTTCTAATACAACCTCAATGTGATCTCTCCATGCTATATAATTCGAGCTTCCATCTAAGGCATACTCAAGTCTCAAGCCATAGAACGTCATTGACCAACCTGAAGTATGAGATGAATTCAATTTTTACTTGCAACCCCAAACTTCAAACTTCAAATTTCCCTTCTCAGTATACTGTTCACAACTTCTATCACCTTTTCTCTGATACCATGTAGAAATTCTCACTGTAGATTAACCTGATAATGTAATATGCTAAAGAAAAATACTTAATCTACTTCTACAATCAAACTTGCGGAAGCTTAATTGATTTGAGAAAGATCAAGCAAAACACATATAATAGAGAAGAAGAATCAATACACATGAAACACAAAATAATACTCTGGGGAAAGCCTCAGCTAAAAACCCCACTATCTGTATTATCATACAAGGTGGAAATACATCAATATTACACAAAGCTTTAGCTCTCATAGCTAGCCAGCCCTCAGTACTATCCTCTTGGATGCTCACAGGCTAACGAGGCTTCTCATAAACCTTCTCCTCTACCCTCCAAGCCTTCTATTTCCTTGCATAGTTTATTTGGGTGATCCTACTATTACCAAGTGTATCACTTATCACTCACATTGATCTCACACCCTGCTCTAACACACTATCAGAACTGTGAAATCCTCAAGGAACCTTATTCCTTCTGCATGGATGAGTTTCCTTTATAGGAAAATTCCTCCAACTGATAGTGCACTATCCCTGTCTTTAATCTCAACTAGGTCTTTGTCTGAACTCACATGCATGAGTTATTTATGAGAGAATCTTCAGTTATCTGGAGAATAATAGTTGCATGCATGCATTAACTAACTGAACTCACAATTAGTTCCTCAAACTGTTCATAACTAATTTAACTGGACATAACTCATTTAACTGAGCTAACTAATTACAACTCAAATACAATTCATCCTTATCTCCTTAATTAAGGGATAATCTCCTCAATCAAAGGAATAACTATTGCATGAATTCACAAAGACTTCATAAATCATTGTACAGGATTGATGATGGTGAACTGATGCCAAGATTGGTAGTTCGTTATGGTGTCCTCCTGCTCAATGGTGGCATCTTGCTGAAAGTGAACTCTAGCCTTCATTGCATCCCGGTACACTGATTTGGCACCTCTGTGCAACTCATCTAGTAACATGTGAATCATAGTCTTGAGTGCAACCGGACCAGCAACATATTGATGCATTGTGTCTATGTTGATCTCCAAGTCTGCACTAATGGCTACGCGCATCAAATCATCAAAGTACATGTCCAGCTCCAGTCAGACTTGGTTCTTTGACTTTGCCTCAATGAGTGTGCCAATGGATGGGATCGCGTGCGTGTGCACAATGACATCTATGCTTCTGAACACCTATGCATGTGAAGCCTACAAACTGCTGATGAGCTGTAGGATTTCGTCATAGTTCTAGATCTGACTCTAGATTTGTGCCTTCAACTCCGGAGTGGGCACTTTGTATTACTGCACAACTCTGTGTTGTGACTTGTCGAAGGATATGTTATGCATCTCCTCTTCTGGATTGTCTTCAAGTATCTATGTGTCTCCTTAATCGCTTGGGACTTGCTCTACTTCTGGATCTAGTGAAGTTGGTGGAGTAACCTCTTAGTTCTGAGGCATGAGTTCAATATCTTGATCTGACTTTGCCTTAACCATATCTGTGTCCATATGTTCTAGCATTTTTTAAATCTCTTGAGTGAATTCTCACCCTGTCTGCTCTGTGTCAACTGCTTGGATGAGTCTGTAACCTGTATGGGTGGAGTTTCATTAATCTGTGCCGGTTGCACCTCTTGTTGTACCTATTTCTATTGTGCTTCCTTCTCTATTCTGCGCCGCTCCTATTTTGAATATTTTAGGTCCTTTACGGGTGATATCTCTCTCCTCTTGAAAGAGAAGAAGCGAAACTATAAACACCGAAAACGACAGGGAATTGGTCAAGAGAGCATGAACCATGATTTAATAGAAACCTGTTTGGACCAGAGGCTAGCAAAGAAGAGTGGTGTGGAGATATTTACAGGACCATCGTTGCAGTTCACTTGTGAATTTTGTTTTGTTGTTTTTGATTGATCTTTTTATGTTGTTTTATTTCCAAGAAAGGTATCATTCTATTGTAATAATTGGAGGCAATAGAGCCAACACATCGAGACAGTTAGTCATGTAGGCAGCTGGAAGTTCAACCTAAGATATTTTGTAATTTTCATGTTCTCCCTCTCCTTATTAAATGGAGGAAGAAACATTTAGAAAAGGTTATGAATTCTAAAGAAAAGCTACATGTTATTTTTGAAACTGTATGACTTCCATATTTACATCTTTCAAGATATAAATGAAATAGTGGTATTTCCATCCTTTGAGTACTACATTATGTTACCTCTATGTTAAATTCCAGTATGTTCACATTTCCTCTCTGATTTCATGTAATTGTAGGTGCCATAAATATTTCATATGTTCTTACAAATTCATTTGTATTGATTTGCTAATGCACATGCCTGTATGTATCTTTGAGATTATATCTTTCAAAATGCGCTCCATGAATCACAACATCCAATCCTCTTTCATCCATTATGTCTATCTTTAACTTAGACAAGTGTAGAATTTTTTATGTTTCAATCTCTATATGATGAGTTAGTCTATCTCCTTCTCTTCTTTCATTACTCTACAAAAGTTGATTAAACTGTAGGTCCTTGAATTACTCAACCTCCACTAGTTTATACCTATATTCTTATGAGTTGTATATGTGAAAGGATACCAGAAATACATGGCTTATGTCCTTGGATGAAGGAACCAACCCATGTTGTTTATTATATATTTTTATTTACATATGTGTATAAAATGTATATGATGTCTTTGGTTTCTTGAAGATCATATAAGACACATAAAATCTAGATGTTACCAGGCACTGGTCTTGTAAGCAATCTGAGGCTATCTCTAGAAGTGACAACATCTTTTAGCGTCGTTGTCAGGGAACGTATTGAAGGATTTTTCCTTTGGGATATGACAAGTTAAGAACTCTTTGTGTAGGTGAGCAAAGATGTTATGATTGCATCCTCATCACCTTGGTGAATCCACAAATATCATTATCATTTATCATCCTGGATTTTAGAAAGCCTCACGCTTGCTTAGATACCTCTCAGTAGAAAACCCCTTTTGTATCTAACCCAAAGAATTAATTTTTAGGATAGTCTGGAAGGAGAAAAATCCTACTACCTATGCTACTATCTCATTGTTCTTTGAAGCTTCCTCCTCCATCTCCCAACACACTGCCATCCATTGCTCAAATTTTACTCCTAAGGTCCTTACATACCCTGCATAAGATGAGCTAGAGCATCATGCCCCCAAATTAGAGATCGAAGAGAAAGAAATCTCA
The DNA here is from genome assembly GCA_031772625.1 of Pinus tabuliformis. Lineage (NCBI taxonomy): Eukaryota > Viridiplantae > Streptophyta > Pinopsida > Pinales > Pinaceae > Pinus > Pinus tabuliformis. The sequence goes on from CM062812.1 coordinate 168,132,234, forward strand.
GTTACGACTCCTTTCATTTATGTTGATGGTGATGGACCCAACAACATGTCAAGGGGATCTCCTCAGTAGTAATTTCAAATTAGACCTCAGACCGTTTGGTGTAGGAGTCCCAGCAGTGGGTCGTATGGTAATGCCTTGACCACGATTTCACACAGAGGCAAGTAAGATAACTTTGTTGGTAGCTATGGTGTGATCATTGCAGTGAGTTAAGGAAGGTGCATGAGAGGTTCTAACACAGGTGGGTTGAGATGAGTGTGCCCCTTGGCAACTTGTAATAGTACTCGTATGGGAAGGGAACACATGAGCGAAGATGAATCACAAGATGGAAAGCAAGTCAGTTGACAATCCAAAGTGACGGTTAAACCAACAGCCCATCTATAACAAGATTCATATAATTTCATACAAAACAGTTCATACACAACTAAGTAAGTTAAACAACATACATTGCTACAACAACTGGAACAATCCAACTACAATAAAAACATATGCATGAAAACGTGTTGGCTCTTATTATATAAATAAGTGTAAGTTCCAGTCATGCAATACATCCATGTAAAGCCGCAAGCCCCAGCAGTGGAACGTTATAGCCACATCTGCCTACTCCTCCAAAGAGATGAACTCGCTCTATGCAGTGGAGAAGCTAAGGCTCGTTACAATATTGTCCAAGCTCTCTCCAAGGTAATCTTATCGGAAGCTTGGCTGACCAAAAGCCCTTATAATGAGTTATGAGGGACTATTTATAGAAAATTCTGGGTGCTGTATATCCATTTGGGCACATCACTCCCATCATTCAAATCAGTACCATTAGGGCTCATCAAGCCCTAACTTAGTTGCTACATGCCCTAGACAAGTCACCATTTTGAATGCCTCCTTCCCTGAGACTTTATTGGCCTGAAGCCCTCCAAAATTGCCTCCTTGAGGTACCAACGCAGCCTTGGACAGGGGTAAGTGTGCTTCAGTGTAGGTAGGGCCATGTCAAGGTGCTTTGTAGAGCACCTAGGCCTGCTTTGACCTGCGTTGGGTGAGATTGAGAAAAATTCACATAGTGTTCTAGGAATATTCTTATCTTCTAGAGCCATCTGGAATATTCTCACACTTATCATCTCCTATGAGCTCGAAAATGGATGAGGAATGAGTTAATTAACCTCCTATACTCTCATCCCTTCCTCCATGGAAACTAACTCTAAGTATGGAAGGCCATTCAACACCCTCATTTATGACACAACCTCCTCATCTGCATATAAATTGAGCACTCATCTAAGTGATCAGGGGCTGGACTTTGAGAATTTGTAAGGAGATATTGTTGGTGTGAGAATTGAGAGTATAAGCAAGCGTTGTTATGTTGTTGGAGTGTTGTGCTACTGATGTGATGTTGGTTGAAACCCAAGCTAGAAGAGTGACAATGGATCGGACTTCATGGTTGTAATTCTTCCTTCTATTTAATAAATTTGTCTACACCTTTATCCATATTCTTATCTTGATATATGATGTTTATATGTGTGAATGTATCTGATTCCATTTACTTGTATTCGATAGATCTCTTGCTTTGATTGGTTCTCTATCTTATGTTTATGCTTGCAGGTGCTTTTGGAGGGAGTTAAGTTCGGGAAGGAGCGGCGGGAGTCAAACAAAGGAGACAAAAGGAACTAGGAACTGCAATAGTTCTTATTGTTGCCTCATTCTAGACAGCCTGAAGTATTTGAGAAACCCACAATTTCTGAGGGCCTCAACTGTACCTAGATCATTTAGGGAAACCATGTCTTGTTCTTCATGCTCTCTTTCTTTCCAAGTAATAGACATTCTGATTTGATGAAAGCCTGAAATCAAACTTCAAGCTTTGTTAGGATCCTCTTCATGCAAAAAACTGGAGAAATTTTGGGTCAATTTGTTGAAACAAGTTTATGAAACTCGCCCAGCATAGCCCAAGCAAGGGGACACTACGTTGTAGTGTAGAATCTCTTATATCTAGGTGCTACCCAGCGCAGTTTTCGATATGCAAGCCTGTGTTGGTCCCAGGGCAAAAAATTCAAACCCCAAGGGCCCTAAAACCCCTAAAAACTTGTATGAAACAGTAAAAGAATGACATGAAAAGAAAGAGGAGGGGTAGATCTCCTACCTAGTCCAAACATCATGAGAAATGATCCACAGAATCTCTCACAATTAGTTGATGAAGATCGAGGTAAAAAACAGGGTCAGAGCACAAACTGAATGGTAAATTTCAAATGGTGAAAATAACATGGTAAATTCTTGTTTTAATGTTTATTTCATGAACATTAAATGAATAAAATTTAGTATTTACCTATTTTTAACAATGAAACATGTATGTTTAATCCATTTGATGTTGCTTTGAACATATTTACAGCTGACTTACAGAATTTGGTGTGCACGATCGTGAATTGTACTTTGACCACAGAGCATACTTTTATCTCTTTTTTAAGCTCTGTTAAGCATCAAAAAAGGAACCCCCTTGGAGTCCTCTTTAAACTCTTTTTAGACTCTCAAAATATGAAAAGATTGTCGAGCGCTTGTCCTTTTCAGCTCGTCAACATATTGGAAATGACATATACTTAGTATAATTTTAACCCTTTTTCGGGCTGAGATAGATTATTTATGAAAAAGGAATACGTTGACCAAACATGGTCAATAGGTTCTCTCTTGTATTATCTTACGCTTTTTCAGACTTGAGAGACAAATATTCGAAAAAGAACTTGTGGAGTTTTCTTTTTTCCCCTTTTCAAACTCTCTCAACATGAAAATGACTGCATTATCATTGTCGTTAGACTCGTTAAAACATCAAATAGCAACAAACTTGTCCATCATGACAAGAACGAGTTTCACCTTCGCTAGGCTTGTTAAAACATCACATAGTGATGGATTCACCCGAAGGGTGGAATTATACAATAATCAAATGTTATCCTCCTCAAGCTTGATAAAAATAAAGAGGTACTGGTGAGAAATGACTGGGAAAAATGGGAAAAGGAGTAAACCACTCTATGGCAATAGGTTGCTTTTGAACATGACACTTTCACTTCATCATTGTGACTATTTGGGTTGGGTTATCTACTTGATGGTCATCATACCTTGGTCTATCATACCATCCATTACTTTTGTTTTGGGTCAATGTTTCCAATCCATTCAGTGTCGCCGACATGTTCAAGAGAAGTCACTCAGTTTAAAATTCATCCTTTGCAATACTCATAAACCTTCATTTTCATGACCGCCATTCTTGAACCTTGTGTCATTAGTCAAATTCTGTCCCTAAAATAATTACACTCATTTCATGTCATTTATGTGGGATACATCAAGGCCCTCCTACGACGAGTCACTTCTTGTCGACATTAGCACATTATCGAAGAAGTTGACTTAGAAACACCCTTCCAGTACCTTGAGGCATGCATACATCAATGGAATGTTTCTCGCTTCCAGTGATAGGTTGACATCATTGGCCTTCAACCGAAATACTTTTTATGGTGTTCAACATCAAAACATCCATTCACACCATGCAGAATGTACTGCAGTACCTTGAGGATCATTATCATTATCGGTGATTTCTCTCGTGTTTGTTAATGGCTTACATCATTGGCTGGTAATTAGATGGTCTCTTCCCATGCTTGAATTTATATCACGTATTCACATGGTTAGACTCATACTTGAGCGAGTGATTGAACGAGACAGAAGACCCCAGGTTTAGTTTCACCCATCCGGACTGCGATTTCAAGAAATGTACCAAATCATCCATATAATGGCTTTACATTGATGGTCATCCTATCATGGGTCTATATCTATAGACGACTATCTATGTACTCGTAATGTAAGTTTATATGTTGAGCATGGGTATGCCTTCCCTCAGTAATTCATGAGAAAAAATCAAATATCATGATATTATGTATTTTAATCGATGTAGGTCACCAACCACTTCGGAACCTCTTCATCACATCGTAAAGCATATCACTTGACATCATTATTTTGACTTCATGCTCTAGGGGTAGCTGTTACAGATCTATTTTGGCACATCACTCCCATCATTCAGATCAGTACCATTAGGGCTCATCAAACCCTAATTCAGTGGTTGCATGCCCTAGACAAGTCACCATTTTGAATGCCTCCTTCCCTGAGAGTTTTTTGACCTGAAACCCTCCAGAATTGCCTCCTTGAGGGACTAGCACAGCCTTGGACAAGGGTAAGCATGCTTCAGTGTAGGTAGGCCCATGTCAGGGTGCTCTGCAAAGCACCTAGGCCCACTTTGACCTGCGTTGGGCAAGATTGAGCGAAATTCACATAGGGTTCTAGGAAAATTCTTATCTTCTTGAGCCATCTAGAATACTCCCACACTTATCATCTCCTATGAGCTTGAAAATGGATGAGGAATGAGTTAATTAACCTCCTATCCTCTCATCCCTTCCTCCATGGAAACTAACTCTAAGTATGGAAGGCCATTCAATACCCTCATTTATGACAAAACCTCCTCCATCTGCCTATAAATTGAGCACTCATCTAAGTGATCAGGGGTTGGACTTTGAGAATTTGTAAGGAGATACTGTTGGTGTGAGAATTGAGAGTATAAGAAAGTGTTTTTATGCTATCGAAGTGTTGTGCTATTGATGTGATGTTGGTTGGAACCCAAGCTAGAAGAGTGACAATGGATCAGACTTCATGGTTGTAATTCTTCCTTCTACTTAATAAAGTTGTTTACACCTTTTTCCATATGCTTATCTTGATATATGATGTTTATATGTGTGAATGTATCTGATTCCATTTACTTGTATTCGATAGATCTCTTTCTTTGATTGGTTCTCTGTATTTTGTTTATGCTTGTAGGTACTTTTGGAGCGAGTTAAGTTCGAAAAGGAGTGATGAGAGTCAAACAAAGGAGACAAAAGGAAAGCGAAAAAACAAGTAGGTCCTTGATTCCTTTGTCTTATTTATCGTTTATAGAAAAAGGATAAATGCTTTAAATCTATTGTTCTAGGTATAGCTACCTAGGGAATTAGTATTTATCCGTAGATGAAAAATCCTCATAACAGTGGGGTGACCCTTGATATTTCCCTTTGTGATAGTTCATCTACCCTCATGACTCTTCATCTACTCTATGACTGTTACATCCAACTATTGACACTTGACTTACACTTGACATGATGTTACATTACAATGCACATGTACTCATGTGAGACAACACATCTTGAGCAAGCCATGAAAGATATCACTCACACTTGGTTTGTTGTGATGAGACCAACTCTTTGACATGCTTTTGATGGTGAAGGTGGTGAGTTGATGCCAAGCTTGGTCATCCGTGATGGTGTGCATGCACCCCATGGTGACATCTTGCTGAAGCAAACTCTCGCCTCTGTTGCAACTAGTGCATTGATTTGGCTCCTTTATCAAACTTGTCTACTAGCATGCGCATGGTCTTCTTGGGTGCGGCTGAACCGACAACACACTGATGCATCGTGTTCGTGCTAATATTCAAGTGTGTGATGGTGGTCATGCACATCAACTTGTCGAAATACATGTTCATCTCTAGTTGGACTTGCTTCTTGTCTTCACCTTGGTGAGTGTGTTGAATGGGTTGGATTACATGCGTGTGCACAACAAATATGGATCCCTTGCATGTGATCAACAACATTGCTCACCATGTCTGCTCCGTGCCAACTGCTGGGATAGATTTATAACTTGTACGAGCGCAGTTTCATCTGTGAGTGCATGTTGCACCCAGTATTGTTCTTGTTCTTGCTGCAACTCATTCGTCTATCTATGCAGCTTCATGTCCTCCCTTGAGTTGTTTCTTTAGGACATGCAACTCTTTCTTTGTTCCATTCTCTGTCTTCGCACAATATTCATGTCGTGTCATCACCTCATAGCCTGAGTCTCCAAATTTTCTTTCATCATCTATGTATCTGCCTTAGCTCACAATTTTGTTTCTTCTCCATGTTGTCAAGAACCTTCCACTTACATTCATTGCATTTGGTATGTTCATTCAACTGCTATTGTTGCATGTTGTGATGTTGTTGCTATCATATCTTGATGTCCTCGTCTATGAACAACTTGATATCTTTGTGAGTAGGCAAGCTCATAGAAATTTGATCGACTGCATCTCGAGGTGTGCTCTGAACTGTGTCTTCGACTCTGCTCTCTTGGAAACCATTATACCTGCACTATTGAGAGGAAGATGAACATCTGCTATACCTAGAGACATGGAAACACTCACGGCAAGCAATCTGTCAGTCAAAAACCAAAATGAACTTCACTATTGACTTGCAACATACTTATGTGACTGATCATGAATATTGTGCAATTTCGGCTGGGATGTTGTGAGACTGACTGCCAAGACTATAAAATGCATAGTCTGGGTTGTTGGGAGACTGACTGACAGCTGCAACTGTGCAATGCACAGTCCAGTCTGGCTGTTGACTGCTGGAATTGCGCAATATGCAATCTCATCTGGCAATGGCTGCAGCCTCAGTGACTACATTGCGCAATTTTCTGTGCCAACAATCATTGTCCCTCAGAAATGTGCAAAACAGTCCTACAGGATAGCCATTGGGCATAAATGCACATTTCTAGAGAGGAAGACAAAGCCTTCCTTCCCCAGATTGCGCAATGATGTCTCAGTGAAGGCAGAGTCTAGGCCAAGGTTGCCCAGACTCACCAACATGCAACTAAATGCGAATGTGAGTGCAAATTCATGGTGATACTGAGTGTAAGCATAAGTGAATGATCATGCATGCAAATGGTGAATGATAGATTCAAAAAATGGAACAACATGCATATGGGTGAGGCGAGTCACTAAATCGGTGACCATTCATGAAAAACAGTTTCATGCATGCGACAGTAGTGAGATGTCAATGAAACTGAAGAAGTGCTAGGACAAGCTAGTATACATGTAAATGACAACAAGCATTCAAAGAAATCAAGCAAACAATACTCATACAATCGAAAACACAAAAAGTGACAGAAATGCAACACAAGGCATGGAAAGCAGGCTTACCCCAAAACAACTAATTTGAATGTGCCGTCAGCTCCTAGATGTGATGTGGAATTTCAGAGTTGCAAGGTTGATGTGAGAAATGAGCTCTACAGTGTCCAGTTGCTGAGTTTTGATAACATCGAGGTTGTGACACGCATGCCACAAATATAGGGGAAGTGACACTTGGTGGGTGGTTTTTGAAATGATCCTTGCATGTAACCTCCAAATGCTAAAAATAGATCCCTGAGTCAAGGGATGCCTTTGCATCCTGCCTTAGGAGAAGCAACTCATGCATACAAGTCAATTTTTCTCAATCCCGGAGTGAACCGGTCAACTCAGCTGCATATGCAAGAGGCTTCTCAACTGCTGGGAGGAAATGTGCATTACTAGTTGGGAGCTATGCTAACTGCCTATAAGATTTGCGCAATTTCTAGGTAGAGGAGCTGACTATTGCCTAGATTTGTGCAAATTATGGGCTGAGCAGCCCTATTGGGGAAATTTGCATAATTTTCACTATGAGTGTTGATTGCCAAAATTCTCAATTCTGGAGCCTAGCGGGCTGCCAGTCAGGATTGCAAAATTTTGAAGGGAAACCTAGTTTCCCTCTAGAATTGTGCAATTTCTTGGGGAGCTGCATCGAGCTATGATCGACAGACTACCTTTGTGCAAGAAAAACACTGAAGCTTGTGAACCTGACGAAGCAAGACAAGATGTTGTGAAAAGTTGGAAGGGAGGCTCCAAAACAAGGCTAAGGAAAATTTTTGGAGGGTGGTTGTAGCCACTAGAACACTTGGTGACACATTGGTAGAACTCCAGCTCTCTGAAGGGACCTTTTTCATGAAAATAAATTCTAACACCTCCAGAAGTACTGTTCAGCTCTTAGCTCATCTTGGCTTCACACTAGAAAAATATCACTTCAGCCTGTGTAAATACAAAGCTGCAAAATGAAGTAATGTGGAAGTGCTTCTTTGACGGAGCCTATGTCAAAGAAGGAACAGGCGTTGGTTTCCTTTCACAGGATGAACACACTCAATATCATAATATTGGAATCCAGAAGGAACCCAAGCTGGTCAAATTGTTCAAGGAAATTTCATTGAATTATAAGGAGAGATATATTAAGTTTTTTAGGCAATACACTGATGTTTGGCTTGGTCCTATGAGGATCTCAAAACATATGAGGAAAACGTGTTCAACAGACTTGGATGCCCTGTCAAAATCATAACAGTCAATGCTCAAGTGTTTAGTTCAAAGAATCTTGATGGTGAAACTCCACAGCTGCCTGTCAATGGGCAGTACCTCAAGCATTACTTCCAGTTCTAAATCATAAGCATTTTATCGTTGTAAATATCAGAGTGCATTTGGTGTACAAATTCCATAGAATTTGAATTGGTTGCAATATATGACTCCATGAGCAGGTGAAGGCACTGATCTGTAGTTCTTAGTGCTTCTATGGAAAAAGCACTATCCCCAGGTGGAGCCAGATGTTGTAGCTTCCATTGTTATTTTCTTCTTATTTTCAGTTTTATCACAAAAAGAAATAAAAATCAAAAGAGAAGAAAAATCAAACCTTTGTTTAAAGGCCATGTAGGTTTAAGAGGCGAGATCAAGCGATAGCTTGATGAGTGTGATGAGATGTGCTACGGGAAAACAATGATTCTGAAGGTTAATTAAGGCTCAACCCCGTAGTTGATCGCGATGTGAGCATGGTTGACCACAACGTGTGGCCTAGAATCATTACGGGGGTTCGTTCTCAATGTAGTTCCCTTATATGTTTTACCCCCGCAAAGTCTAAAAGAAATGAAGTATTTTGTTTGATTGATAGATTGGCATTGAATGTAAACATGTGAGAAGATCTGGGCCATTGATCAACAAGCCACAGATCCAATGGCAATCAGGCAACAACTTATCACACGCAACGGTATATCAAATGTAGTTCAAGCTTGCTGAACTCTAGGTCAATCTCAGCCTTCCATCCAAAAATACGGGATCCAACGGACATCGGGCAAAGAAATGATCAGGTTTTAGCGCTAAAGTCAGACCCAATAGATTATTAACTGGTGATATATATTTCCCATCAGGTCCATATGGGAATCAATGGATTTTTGAATAGGCGGACTTAATAAGATTTATTTCAAATGAGTTTAGAATCTCGTGAGTTCCGAAGAATCAGACTGTTGATTGAGTGAATGATCGTATGGCTCACGTGCAAAAAAGGTTGATCAAGGTGGATGTTGGTGGCCACCCACCTATCCCACTTGCATCCCCACAACTGCCTCTTTTAGTTTTTCAATTTCCTTAATTGTAGCACAATTTACTATTTTTAGCAGTTTTTCGGGTCCTGTACTTCCAGAGCCGTTTTAAGGCCCTAAACGAAATTTTTTGGAAACTCTGGGAGGAACATGGATCCATGAATAAATGTTCATCTTCCCAAAGTTGTAGTACTCGGATAGATATTTCTAATGAGCTATTATACGAGTCAAACAGAGATCGTATGCCAAAGTTACGACCCCGGGAAGTTGATGTACCAATTTACTCAAAACGAGGCCCACAGTTTGGCATTTCATCTTCTATGGTTAGGTTTTTGGATGTTTAGGGTTTTCCATTATTCCTCAACAATAAATAGGCCTTCAAGCCTCATTGCAACATAGTTCAGAGGCATGTAGCCGCCACATCTCTTCTCAGAGATAACCTACCATCACCCTAGCTGGTTTATTTCCATTTCTGTTTGTAAGCATATTTCAGTATTTTACATTAATGAAATGAAGTATTATTTCCACCGCATCTCTATGTTTGTGGTTACCTCTATAATTTGTTTCATTCTTGTTTAAATCTGGATCAGTGGTATCAGAGCAGCCTGCTTTTTCTCTGTTTTTCTTTGCATGTCCCCAACAAGGTTGGGATATAATGAGTTAAGCTTGAACTAGTCGAACCTTTGCAAGACCAACCTCACAAATCCTGATGGCCTCCCATGGCTGATGAAAAGAAAGATGAGGGCGTAGGAGATCCTATCAAAATCTTGCTTGAAGAAACCCTCAAGTGACAAAGGAACGCGATGATGGACAACTTTGCCCATATCCTTGAGCGGCTACCTAGGGGCGATGCATCGGCTTCCAACAGCTACTCTGGAAATGCCACACCCTTTACGGTACAAGTTAATTTTGAAATACCCATCTTCGATGGTCAAATAGATGCAGATGTCATAGATAAATGGTTAAATCTACTAGAAGGGTAATTTTTGTTCATGATTTTTCGAGTCAGGAAAAGATTATTTTTGCTCTTCTCAAAGTAGCCCCCCACGTCAAGGACTGGTGGGAAACCTACTGCGAGCAGAATGATGAAAGTACAGGCTCACTATTTTCAGCCGCACCCACTTGGAATTCCTTCTGAGATGCCATCAAGGAGCAGTACTACCTTGTCAAAATCTATGGGGACAAATACATAAAGTGGACCACGCTGCGGCAAGGAAGGGACCAAGATGTGCTAGATTTCACAAACATTTTTCATACCCTTCACACACAATTGGGTATCAAGGATTCTGAGCTACATTTGGTACTCAAATACCGTGGCTGCCTACATAGATACGTCTAGGAAGAGATGGAGTTCCTGAACATCTCCTCGCTCAGCACAGTGTATCGATACATTGTCAAAATCAAGCAAAAGTTTAAACATAAGAAGCGAGACTTTGGATCTTCAAACCAGAAGCAAGGGAAAGGCTTCCCCAAATCATAAAACCAAGGACAAAGCCAAGACGGGGCAACCCAAGACAACCCATCAAAGCCACAAGAAAATAACAACACCACGAAGTCGAAGAAGCACACAGGGAAGTGGTGTGAGTTCCATAAGAGCCCCACTCACAACACAAGTGAGTGTCGGACCAGGCAATGGTTGGTGGCCGAGTTGAAGGCTTTAGAATCAGATGCATTTTCTGACCCTGAGTCAGAACCCAACAAGAGGAATGGCAAAGGGAAGTAGATCATTGACGCAGAGCCCAGCGCCACTGTTGCCACTACCAAGATCCCAAAGAATCAGCTCGAAGATCCAGAAGAGGGGGGGCATCTTTTCCACTCACAGATGTGGGTGAAGGGTTCACTATTGTAATTCATTGTTGATAGTAGCAACCAAAAGAACCTCATTTTAGCAGAGATCATGAAGCGGTTGGGCCTACCGACTACACCACACCCGTAACTGTACAGTATTGTGTGGCTTCACCAAGGAAAATATATTCGAGTTCGTGAGCAGTGTCACCTTCCCTATAGCATCAAACCCTTCACAGATGAGGTATTGTGTAATGTTACACCTTTGGATGTTTGCGATGTATTATTAGGCCAACCATACTTGTGGAGATGACATGTTGTGTATGATTCAAGGCCTCACGTTGTTATTATTTCTTTGGGTAATTTATTATATAGGATACTGAAGGTAGCCCCACCTACCACCACCTCTTTGATCGCTACTAATAAAGGCAGCAAGCTCATCTCACAGACTAGGAAATTTATTTTTTGTCTGGTTCGGTCCCAAAGGGGGAGATCATCACCACATTCATGACCCCCGCAAAGGGTTCCTCCACACAGTAGCCACAGTAGAGGGATACGGTCATGAAAGAACAGAGGAACAACTTCTCCTCACCCATAAGGGTACCACACAAGCTTAAGGTGGGCAACAAAGTCTGGTTGCATCTGCAGAAAGAATGCCTTACAAGAGCCCATCAGAAGCTCCGACCACTTCGACATGGTCCTTACAGCATTACCAAGGCTATGGGAAAAAATGCTTTAGAGCACAACATTCCTCCATTCCTTCACTTTCACCAAGTGTTCAATGTGGATCACCCTCGACCATGCTTCCCACCATTACTGGACATATCAGAGATTGCAGAACAACTCACCAGGGACCCATCTCAGTAGAATTTTCCTCATCTCAGGAAGGAACTCAATGCAATGGGGACCATTGCTTCCTAAGGGGGGAGGAATGATCCAGGTGAATGTTGGTGGCCACCCACCTATCCCACTTGGACCCCCACAACTGTCTCTTTCAGTTTTTCAATTTCCTTAATTGTACCACAATTTACTATTTTTACCAGTTTTTCGGGTCCTAAACTTTCGAAGCCGTTTTTAGGCCCTAAACGAAGTTTTTTGGGAAATCTAGGAGTGTCATTGGTCCAAGTTGTAGTACTCAGATAGATCTTTCTTATGAGATATTGTATGCATCAAACAAAGATTGTATGCCAAAGTTACGACCCCGGGAAGTTGATGTACTAATTTACCCAAAACAGGGCCCACAGTTTGGTGTTTCATCTTCTAGGGTTAGGTTTTTGGATGTTTAGCATTTTCCATTGTTTCTCAACAATAAATAGGCCCTTGAGCCTCATTGTAACATAGTTCAGAGGCATGTGACCGCCACATCTCTTCTCAGAGATAAGCTACCATCACCCTAGCTAGTTTATTTCCATTTTTGTTTGTAAGCATATTTCAGTATTTTACATTAATGAAATGAAGTATTATTTCCGCTGCATCTCTGTGTTTGTGGTTACCTTTTTAATTTGTTGCATTCCTGATTAATTACAGATCAAAGGCAGACCTGACAGGTTTATGAATCAAAATGTTAAATCTTTTCAGTTCTGTGGCAAACTAATGTTTCACGTAAAATAGCCAATTCTGTTGTTTAAGTGAGACAATCAGAATTAGCGGTGGATGACTAAAACTTCAAAGGAAGGTGATTGGTCAGGTTTTCTTGTGTTTTTACCAATCAAAACACACCTAATACATGCGTTAGCCCAGGTTCACGCATGGGGTTTTGTCAAAGTTTATTATAATTAAAATGGTTTAATCATTATTAAAGCTTCTACAGAGAAACTCAGTAGCCAAACAACAAAGCCGAAAAGCTAGCAATTATCATTATTTTCTAACTTCCGTTACTTCCTGTTATTCTATATTCTTTAGAAGGAGGTGTCTTTTACCCTCTGTGTAATGTTTTGTAATGATTTTTACTCTAGATAGTTAGGAAATTAATTAAGCAGTTTGACAGTTTTGGTGATCACCAACTTTCTTGTAATGTATAAAAAGAGGTAAATTTAGAAATAAGAGGTTCAAATTTTGGAGAACCTGGAGACTAAGTTACTGAATTCCTGATACAACTGTTGATTAATGAAGAATCAGAAGTTTTCCATACATTATTGGGTATGATTTTGTGTCTTCTCTATTATGTGTCATCTTATGTTTTCTTCCTTTGAGTATAGTAATTGAAGTTGCAGGTCTTTATTTGCCTATATAAATAAAGTTAAATTTCTTAAAGAGCACTCCTATACTCGAAGTTCCCATCTTTGCAATTCTTCTAAGTTACATATAGTAGTTTCTGTATAAAACAACGTATTATCTATAACTTCTCCTAGTGTCACAGATAGTAGATCCTGTGTTGAAAAACATATTGCCTATGACTTATTCAATATTTCTTCATTCATCATTTATATTCAACAATCAAATGGCATTTTGATGTTATCATGTCACCTAAGTATTGAGGATCAAAAACCAGATTTCCCAGGTCCTTCATTTGAGAACACAATATATAATTAACTGACAAACAAGTGACAATATTTGTAATCATTAGTGTCTTAAGCACAATTTATATACAACCAGGAAATTGGTTTCTTAAGGTACAACATTAATTGGCACTGTTGCCAAGGAGAGAAAACAGGAGCACTTTTCCCTAGGTTTTCAATATTTTCCTCTGGTTGTTCAGTGAGGAGGAAATATTTGGCTGTTTTGAACAAAAGCAATAACTCTAGCTTCACGGAGACCCCATACAAGGTCAAATACGTCACAACAAAAATTTCAAACCCTTTCAGACCCTAAAAGGCTAGTTTCCAAGAGGGTTAGAAGGCCTAAAACTCCACTTACACCAAGTCCTACACTGTCTACACCAGGCAGCAGTTCATCACATCTTTCACGTTCATCTTTTATTGACCAAGAGTCACCTTTTACATCCAATTCATTTCAATAGCCCGGCTATTAAGAACAGTCTTTAGAGCCTGTTTCTTTTTCAGTATCTGCTATAGTTATTCAACCTGAACCTATGACTGCATTACCACCTTTGCATACTCCATTTACTCCTCAGTCAATTTCCATGTCTGTTGGTAATCGAGGTTCAGTAAATTTGGGAGCAAACATGGCAACTCCTGCATTCTCGATGAATGGATATGCACCTCTTCAACTGCCACAACCGTTGAATCAAATGCCACAAGAATACCTCAAGATTCTTCCTCGCTTTATAGGGGAAGATGAACAAACAACGAAGAATCATGTATCACTATTTTGTCACTTTGCAGAATACCTAAATGTTGAACATCTGGATGTTGTTCTAAGACTTTTTGTTCAATACTTGGATGGAAAAGCGAGAAAATGGTTTAAAGGGCTTCCTAATAACTCTATTCCTTCTTGGGAAGAGATGGAGCACCTATTCACCCAAATATGGGGAGAAAAAAGAGACCATGGGTATTCATTAACAGAGTTTAACGCTATAAATAATAAGTCTGATGAAACTGTAGTTGAATTTGTCAGAAGATTTAATAAATTGTATAATAGTCTTCCAGTGGAGATTAAACCCCCTCCTGTTGGTGTCAAAATAAATTTTGCAGGAGCTTTTGAGTCAGATTTTGGATTTACATTGAGGGAAAGGAGATCCCCAACCCTTGATCAGATCCAAATAGATGCATTAGAGATCGAAGCAAATCTGGTGGCTGTAGGAAAAACACCAGAGACACAGCCTATCCAAGACAAGGGAAAGGCTAAAGTAGAATCCTCTCAAGATCAAACATTAGAGGATATGAATAATGTAATTAGAAAGTTGTCAAATAAATTGATTAAATTAGAATTAGAGAGTAAGAGTTATCAGAGACAAGTAAAGAAAAATAGAAATTTTAATCCTCAATATAGAAGACAACCTTTGCAAATTGTATAGAGGGAAAGAAAAGATCAAGATCAGATTCAAGCACCATTGTATATAGAGGCAGATCCTGATGGAATTGCAGGGCATCCAAAGGATCATGATGACCATATTTTCACATTGTAGGCAGTAGAAGAAGATGAAATAGGTGTTGAGGGAGGAGAATGTAGTGAAAAAGATGTCATCTATGATGATAATGAAATTGATGAATGTTTGAAGCGGTTTTCTGATTTTATGTAGGTAGAACTACATAAAAGATATGACTTGAGATCAAGGAAAAGATCTAGAGGTCAAGAATATGAAGTTGAGCAGCAAGTTCCAGCTCCCTTAAAAAAGGCGGCTCCACAAAAAAAAGAATCACAGCCTACTAAATAGTTGAATAAAGGAAAGCATTAGCAGGATACAAGTAACAAGACTCAAATGATTCAAGGTGAGTCCTCTCAAGACAAAGGTGAAAAAAATTCCTTTAGAGAAACTTGTTTCCATTCCACAAAAGATTTCATTCATGAAGAAAACTAAAGATGAGAATGAAAGGAATACTAAACAAAGCCATGTGTTTAGTTTTACCAAAGAGTTAGAAAAGATCAGCATTCAGGTAACCCTCACAGAATTAGTCAAAGCACCAGCTTATCAAAAAGAAATTACAGAGTTTATCAATCCATCTCAGATTGTGAATATAAATGACATTGTGAATTTTCAAGAAGATAAACCAGTAGTGGTTTTTGGTTCACATGTGGAGGAGGTAGATTCTTCTACACCTCCTTTCTATATTTCCTTATTGGTTCATGATTTACTCTTGCATAATTGTATGTTTGATTCAGGAGCCTCACATAACCTTATGCCATTATCAGTGATGAAATAGCTAAACTTATAGGTTACTAAACCTTACAAAGACTTGTATTCTTTTGATTCAGATAAAGTCAAGTGTTTGGGGAGCATTAAAAATATGGTGGTGTCACTGGCCCATATTCCAGCCAAAAGTTTGGTAATGGATGTAGTGGTAGCGGATATCCCTGCGAGGTTTGGAATGTTACTATCTAGGTCATGGGGGGATAAATTGGGTGGTGTTTTGAAACTACATTTTTCTTTTGTTGTCATACCAATTTCAGGCCAGGAAGAAAGGAGGTTGTACAAAGAAACAAGATTTATTAGAACAATTACAGGTAACGAAGCAAGTAATTCACCTGTATATAACGAGGAGAAAGATGACTTTTCTTCCTTCATGTTGCATGATAATGTGGAGTTGGCTAAAGATAACCAAATGCAGCTTACTTTAGCCTGTGTAAATACAGAGCTGCAAAATCAAGGAATGTGGAAGTGCTTCTTTGATGGAGCCTATGTCAAAGAAGGAACAGGTGTTGGTTTCCTTTCACAGGATGAACACACTCAAGATCATAATATTGGAATCCAGAAGGAACCCAAGCTGGTCAAATTGTTCAAGGAAATTTCATTGAATTATAAGGAGAGATATATTAAGTTTTTCAGGCAATACACTGATGTTTTGGCTTGGTCCTATGAGGATCTCAAAAAATATGAGAAAAACATGTTCAACAGACGTGGATGCCCTGTCAAAGTCATAATAGTCAATGCTCAAGTGTTTATTTCAAAGAATCTTGATGGTGAAACTCTACAGCTACCTGTCAATGGACAGTACCTCAAGCATTAATTCCAGTTCTAAATCATAAGCATTTTATCATTATAAATATCAGAGTGCATTTACTGTACAAATTCCATAGAATTTGAATTGGTTGAAATATATGACTCCATGCCTCAGGTGAAGGCACTGATCTACAGTTCCTAGTGCTTCTATGGCAAAAGCACTATCCCTAGGTGGAGCCAGATGTTGTAGCTTCCATTATTATTTTCTTCTTATTTTTAGTTTTCTCACAAAAAGAAATAAAAATAAAAAGAGAAGAAAAATAGAACCTTTGTTTAAAGGCCATGTAGGTTTAAGAGGCGGGATCATGCGATAGCTTGATGAGTGTGATGAGATGTGCTACAGGAAAACAATAAGTCTGAAGGTTAATTAAGGCTCAACCCTGCAGTTGACCGCGATGTGAGCATGGTTGACCACAACGTGTGGCCTAAAATCATTGCAGGGGTTCGTTCTCAATGTAGTTCCCTTATATGTTTTACGCCCACAAAGTCTAAAAGAAATGAAGTATTTTGTTTGATTGACGGGTTGGCATTGAATGTAAACCTGCGAGAAGATTTGGGTCATTGATCAGTAAACCACAGATCCAACGATAATCGCACAAGTTAGCTAGAATGGTTTTGTTTCAGAAATCCGATGCAATCATATACTTGTGATAAGATATGGGCCATTGATTGACAAGCCATAGATCCAATGACAATCGAGAGACAACTTATCAGACGTGATGATATATCAAATGTAGTTCAAGCTTGCTGAAGTACAGGTCAATCTTAGTCGTCCATCCAAAAAGATGGGATCCAATAGATATCGAGCGAAGAAATGACTAGGTTTTAGCGCTAAAGTCGGACCCAATAGATTATTAACTGGTGATATATATTTCCCATCGGGTCTGTATGGGAGTCAACGGAGCAACTCAATAAGATTTATTTCAAACGAGTTTAAAATCTCATGAGTTCCAGAGAATTAGATCATTGATTGAACGAATGATCGGACATCTCACATACAGCAAAGGCGGACCCGACGGGTTTATGAATCAAAATGTTAAATCTTTTCAGTTCCTTCGAAAACTAATGTTTCACGTAAAATAGCCAATTCCATTGTTTAAGTGAGACAATCAGAATTAGCGATGGATGACTAAAACTTCAAAGGAAGGTGATTGGTCACGTTTTCTTGTGTTTTGGCCAATCAAAATGCACCCGATACATACGTAAGCCCAGGTTCACGCACGGGGTTTTGTCAAAGTTTATTATAATTAAAATGGTTTAATCATTATTAAAGCTTCTACAAAGAAACTCAACAACTAAACAACAAAGCCGAAAAGAAAGAAATTATCATTATTGTCTAACTTTCGTTACTTCTTGTTATTCTATATTCTTTAGAAGGATGTGTCTTTTACCCTCTGTGTAATGTTTTGTAATGATTTTTACTCTAGACAGTTAGGAAAATAATTAAGTAGTTTGACAGTTTTGGTGATCACCAATTATCTTGTAATGTATAAAAAGAGGTAAATTTAGAAAGAAGAGGTTCGAATTTTGGAGAACCTGGAGACTAAGCTACTGAATTCCTAATACAATTGTTGATTAATGGAGAATCAAATGTTTTCCATACGTTGTTGGGTATGATTTCGTGTCTTCTCTATTATGTGTCATCTTATGTTTTCTTCCTTTGAGTATAGTAATTGAAGCTGAGGGTCTTTATTTTCCTATGTAAATAAAGTTAAATTCCTTAAAGAGCGCTCCTATACTCGAAGTTCCCATCTTTGCAATTCTTCTAAGTTACAGATAGTAGTTTTTGTATAAAACAACATATTATCTATAACTTCTCCTAGTGTCGTAGATAGTAGATCTTGTGATTAACACCATATTGTCTATGACTTATTCAATCTTTCTTCATTCATCATTTATATTCAACAATCAAATGGCATTCTAATGTTATCATGTCACCTAAGTATTGAGGATCAAAAACCAGATTTCCCAGGTCCTTCATCTGAGAACACAATATATAATTGAGTGACAAACAAGTGACAATATTTGTAATCATTAATGTCTTAAGCACAATTTCTATACAACCAGGAAATTGGTTTCTTAAGGTACAACAGGTTCTCTGAGATAGTCTTATAGGAAGCTTGGCTGACCAAAATCCCTTACAATGATTTATGAGGGACTATTTATAGCAAAGAGTGGGGTGACCCTTGACATTCCCCTTTGTGATAGTTCATCTACCCTCATGACTCTTCATCTACTCTATGACTATTACATCCCACTATTGACACTTGACTTACACTTGACATGACGTTACATTACAATGCACATGTACTCATGTGAGACAACATGGATTGAGCAAGTCATGCAAGACATCACTTAAACTTGGTCCATTGTGATGAGACCAACTCTTTGACATGCTTGTGATGGCGAAGGTGGTGAGCTGGCCAAGCTTGGTCATCTGTGATGGTGTGCATGCACGCCATGGTGACATCTTACTGAAGCAAACTCTTGCCTCTGTTGCAACTGGTGCATTGTTTCAGATCCTTTATCCAACTCGTCTACTAGCATATGCATGGTCTTCTTGAGTGAGGTTGAACGATAACACACTGATGCATAGTGTTTGTGCTGATCTTCAAGTGTGTGCTAGTGGTCATGCACATCAACTTGTCGAAGTACATGTTCAGCTCCAGTTAGGCTTGCTTCTTGTCTTCACCTTGGTGAGTGTGCTGAATGGGTTGGATCGCATGTGTGTGCACAATGACATAGATCGCTTGCATGCGATCAACAACACTACTCGCCATGTTCTCTCCATGCCAACTGCTGAGATAGATCTATAACTTGTACGGGCGTAGTTTCATCTATGAGTGCATGTTGCACCCACTGTTGTTCATGTTCCTGTTGCAACTCATTCATCTTTTTGTGTAGCTTCATGTCCTTCCTTGAGTTGTTGCTTTAGGACATGAAACTCCTTCTTTGTTCCATTCTCTGTCTTTGTGCAATATTCATGTCCCACCATCACCTCATAGCTTGAGTCACCAAAGTTGCTTTCATCATCTATGGATCTGCTTGAGCTCACAACTTTGTTCCACCTCCATGTTGTTAACAACCTTCCTCTTGCATTCGTTCCATTCATTGCATTCGGTATGCTACCTTTAGCTGTTGTTCGTGATGTTGCTCTCTATGATGTTGCTGTTGTGATATCTTGATGTCCTCATCTATGAAAAACTTGATATCTTCATGAGTAGGCAAGCTCATAGACTTTTGATTGACTACATCTCCAGGTGTGCTTTGAATGGTGTCTTCAACTATGCTCTCTTAGAAAACCATTGTACCTTCACTTCTGAGAGGTATATGTACATCTGCTATACCTGGAGACATGGCAACACTCATGGCAAGAAATCTATCAGTCGAAAACAAAAATGAACTTGAGAACTGACGTGCAACATACCTATGTAACTGATCATGAAGGTTGCGCAATTTCGGCCGGGAGGTTGGGAGACTGACTACCAAGACTGCAAAAAGCACAATCTAGGCTTCTTGGTGACTGGCTGACTGTTAGAACTACCCAATGCACTGTCTAGTATGGCTGCTGACTACTAGAATTATGCAATGCGCAATATAAGCTGGCAATGGCTACAGGCTCAGTGACTGCATTGCGAAATTTTCTAGGCCATCAGTCACTATCCCTCAAAAATGCACAAAACAATCTTGGAGGATAGTCACTGGGTAGAAGTGCACATTTCTGGAGAGGAACGCAGAGCCTTCCTTCCCCGGATTGCGTAATGTTGTCTCAGTGAAGGCAGAGTCTCAGAGCAGGTGGCCCAGACTCGACGACACGTGACTGAATGCGAATGTGAGTGCGAATGCATGGTGATTCTAAGTGTAAGCATAAGTGAATGATCATGCATGAAAATGGTGAATGGCAGATTCAAAAAATGGAACAACATGCATGTGGGTGAGGCGAGTCACCAAATCAGCAATCGTTTGTGAAAAATAGCTTCATGCATGTGACAGCAGTGATATCTCAACAAAACTGAAACAATGCTAAGATAAGCTGGTATACATGTAAACGACAGCAAGTGTTCAAAGAAATCAAGAAAACAGTACTCATACAAGTGAAAACACAAAAAGTGACAGAAATGCAACACAAGGCATGGAAAGTGGGATTACCCAAAAATAGCTGAGCTGAATGTGCTGACAACTCCTAGATGTGATGTGGGATGTTAGAGATGAAAGGTTGATGTGAGGAATGAGCTCTGTAGCATCTGGTTGATGAGTTTTGATAACATCGAGGTTGTGATGCGCATGGCACAAATCTAGGGGAAGCGACACTTGGTGGGAGGTTTCTGAAATGACCCTTGCATGTAACCTCCAAATGCCAAAAATAGATCCTTGAGTCAAGGGATGCCTTTGCATGCTGCTTTGGGAGAAGCAGCTCGTGCATGCAAGTTAGTTTCTCTTGGTCCCGAAGGGAACCATCAACTCAACTTCACATGCAAGAGGTTGCTCAACTGCTGGGAGGAAATGTGCACTACTGGCTAGGAGCTGGGCTGACTACCCACGAGATTTGCGCAATTTATGGGCAAAGTAGCTGACTTCTACTCATATTGGGCTGAGGAGCCCTGCTGGGGAAAATTGCACAATTTTCCGTGTGAGTGTTGATTGCCAGAATTGCTTAATTTTTGGAGCCCAATAGGATGCTAGTCAGGATTGTGCAATATTTGGAGGGAAGGCTGGTTGCCCTCCAAAATTGCACAATTTCTTGGGGGAGCTTCTTAGTCTGTAGTTGGACCAAGTCCAGGTGATTAGCTTGTGAGGGGAATGCATCGAGCTATGATGGATAAGCTGTCTTTGTGAAAGAAAAACACTGAAGCTTATGAACTTGAAGAAGCAAGACAAGTTGCTGTGAAAAGTTGGTAGGGAGGCTTGAAAACGAGGTTAAGGAAAAATTTTGGAGGGAGGTTGTAACCGCTACAACAGTTTTAATTTCTCCTCCTCCTGAGATTGAAGATTTTAAAGCTATCGTCATAATAGCAATATCCACTATACACTCAGTCACACTACTCTCATCCTAGTTACTCAAACCATTGTGGTTTTGGCCCAAGTTCCTCCTGTAAATCTTAATCCTTCCCTAGTAATCCAGATGGTTATTTTGGGCTTCTTACTGAATAAATATGCCCCTCTTGATTTATCTCAACCCCTAAGTGCTATGCCTCACGAATTCCTAAAGCTTTTCCTAGGTTCAATGGGGAAGACAAAAACACTGCATAAAGACAAATTGAAACCTTCTGTGCTTTTGCTGAGAATCTAAATGTAGGATAAATGGATGTGGTCCTAAGACTCTTTATGCACTCCCTTGATGGAGAAGCCAGAAAGTAGTTTAAATCCCTACACAATGCATCCATCACCACCTGGGAAGAACTCGAAAACTCTTTCACACAAAAGTGGGGTTAACAGAGAGATCATGAGTATGTCTTCACAGAGTTCAATGCTATAAGGAAGAAGCCAGAAGAGGATATTTCAAAATTCATAAAAATATTCAATAAGCAGTATAATAACCTGCCTATTGAGATAAATCCTCCTCAAGATGTTGCTCGTGTAGTATTTGTGGGATACCTTGATTTTGAATTCGGCTTTACCCTAAGAGAGAGGAAATCTCGTACTTTAGATCAACTCCAAGTTGATGCTCTTGAGGTGGAATCAAATTTCACCTCGGCAGGGAAGTCAAGAGGAAAGAATGAAGCTCATGAGAAGAAAAGGGGGAAAGGAGAATCATCCTCCTCTGGTCAAGCTAAATAATTACCAGATCCAAAGTGGGAAGAAATGGATAAACTCATTAAGAGTTTATCTCATAAGGTGGTGAAGCTTGAGCTTGAGAACAAGAGTCTCCCAAAACAGAATGCTCAAGATAACAACTGAGGTTATAACCCATAGTATAAAAGGCCACCATTGTAGATACTTCAAAGGGAAATAAAATATCAACTCAATCAAATCCCTCCTCCTCTATATATAGAATATTATATGGATGATCAATCACCGAATACACCTAAGATGCAAGGAAACTTGTATTCCTCCTTCTTTGAAGAGGAACAGGAAAACATGGCTCACCATGAGATGTGCCATGATAGAGAAGTAGCAGTAAATAAGGAAGACATAGGGGATTATTGTAAGAAATTTTTGAATTTCATGCAAGCACAACTACATCGAAAGTATGACCTCAAATTTTCAAAAAGGAGGTCGAGGGAACCTAAAAAACAAGAGGAAACTGCTCCCCAAAATGTTCCCCCGGTGTTAAATAAAGGAAAAGGGAATCTGAACCCTGACTTATCCAAAGTAAAAGTCTCCTTGACTAAGGAATGAAATAGCTCGAAGGAACACATAGAAGAGAAGGCACTTGTTCCAATAAAAGCTACCAATGATAAAGAAAGAGTGGTAGAGCTGGGAGGCATAGGAAAGGACTAGTCAGCATTTAATCTTCAAAAGGAACTTGAGAAGGTAAAGATTCCTATTCCCATAACTAAACTTCTAAAACAACCCACTTATAAATCTCAAGTCTCCCATTTCATGCTCCCATCCACTGTAATACCGACCCATGACTCTTTAAACCAACAAGAAGAGAGACCAATGGTTGTCTTTGGGCCTCATGTCAAAGAACTTGATCTTTCCACTGCACCCTTCTATGTGACCCTGGTAATTCATGACTTCTTATTTCACAATTGTATGTTGGATTCTAGAGCCTCACATAACCTCATGTCCTTAGCTGTACTGGAACAACTTGGCTTGCAGATCACCAAAACTTACAAGGACCTATACTCCTTTGACTCCAAGAGGGTCAAATGCTTGGGAATGATAAAAGATTTGGTGGTAAACCTAGCTTAGATCCATGTGAAGAGTGTAGTGATGGACATAGTAGTGGAAGATATTCCCCCTAGATTCGGCATGCTCCTATCTAGGTCTTGGGGTTCCAAGGTGGGGGGCTCTATCATATTAGATCTAACTTATGCCACTATTCCCACTTTTGGAGGTGAAGAAAGGGGGTTGTACCGGGAGTCTAGATTTGTAAAAATTGTGACCCCAACTGAAGGTTCTAGGAATTCTCCTGTGTATGGAAAAAAAAGTGACCTCTCCTTCTTGTTCCTAGAAGAAGATGAGACCATCTTAGAAGAAACACAAGTACATCTAACGATGCAGTTAGATGACTAGCACATAGATATAAGCAAAGTATGGAAATTATAATTTGATTGAGGAAATTCAAAATGGAACAGGAATATTGTTGGTAAGTCTTGAGTGAAGCTTGATACCCCTGTCATTCAAGATGGAGTTTGAGGCAACCAACAATGTGGCAGAGTATGAAGCATTGCTCCTTAGCCTACAAACAATAAGGAATATGAATATTGAATGTCTAACCATGCATGGAGACTCTGAGCTGATTGTAGAGCAGATCCGAAATCAGTTCCAGGCTAAACACCCCAAATTGAGGACTTACCGAAATGAAGTATGCGATTTAATTGATAACTTCTTCCTGGCCTTTAATATCCAATTTCTTCCTAGAGAAGAAAACAGATTGGCCGATTTCCTTGTTGTAGCAACAAGAAATTTCAAATCTCCTAAAAATTGGCTTCTCAGGTACGAGGTGGAGGCCAAACACAAACCATATATACCTGATAATGTCAAGCACTCGCAGGTATTTGAGGACGATGAGCATATCAAACGGTTTATAGAAGTAGTTGGGGAGTTCACTAGCTCAACTATTGATGAGGAAGACGAAAAAGAGGCAGATCAAGAACCAAATTCATGGGAGAACATGGTGGTCGAAAAAAAAATTCTACAACTGGAGGGGAATACTATTCCTCGTGGGCTAGTTCCACTGGAAAGATTATTTAACCATAATGACGTAGCCTCCAAAAACATGGCTCCAGAGATGGGCGAACAAGTAGAAGATTGCAATATCAGCTCAGAAGATGAACCCCATATGGTTAGGCTACCAAAGGGAATCCCCTCACAGTACAAACAAAGGTATTTAAATCGCTTCAAAATCTATAAGGATATTTTTTCTTGGTCTTATGAGGATTTAAAAGAATTTGATACTAACATTATACATCATAAGGTACCTTTAAAGAGTGGAATAAAACCATGCAAGCAGAAGCTCCAGCATATTAATCCACTCTTACTCCCCTCTATTGAAAAAGAAGTGAGGAAACTTCTACAGGCTAAAATCATAGTTCCTTTAAGGTACTCAGAATGGGTGGCCAACCTAGTCCCAGTGCAAAAAATGAATGGAGAAATAAGGTTATGTGTAGATTTTCGTAACCTTAATATGGAATCTTTGAAAGATAATTACCCACTGCCCAAGATGGATTATATATTGTAGAAGGTGGTGGGATTAGTTAGAATTTCCATGATGGATGGGTTCTCTCGTTACAACCAAGTGGCAGTCCACCTTGATGATTTCAAGAAGACTGGTTTCACCACCCCTTGGGGAACTTTCATGTATGCTCACATGCCTCTCGGTCTTGTGAATGTAGGGGCCACTTTTTAGAGAGTTGTGAATATAAATTTTGTAGGGGAGAAAGACAAGTTTATAGTGGTATATTTGGATGATATCATATTATTCTCTAAAACTAATGAAGAGCACATCCTCCACTTGAAGTTCACCTTTCAAAAATGGAGGAGGTATGCACTATCTTTGAATCCCATGAAATATCAGTTTTCCCTGAGTGAGGGGAACCTACTAGGACACATAGTAGTGCAAGAGGGAGTGAAGATTGATCCTAAGCGAGTCAAAGCTATCAGTCACATTCCTCTACTTAGAAATAAGAAAGAGGTCCAAGTATTTTTTGGGAGAATCAATTTCTTGACAAGGTTCATACCCAACTATGCTGAAATAGTGAAGGGTATTACAGATATTCTTAAAAAGTAAAATGAATTCAAATGGAGGCCTACCTCTCGATATTCTTTTACTATA
This sequence comes from Pinus tabuliformis, assembly GCA_031772625.1. Classification (NCBI taxonomy): domain Eukaryota; kingdom Viridiplantae; phylum Streptophyta; class Pinopsida; order Pinales; family Pinaceae; genus Pinus; species Pinus tabuliformis. The sequence continues at coordinate 168,157,736 of CM062812.1, forward strand.
ACTAAATAATATTTTGTTGAAGCACCGATACTAGTCATCCCTGACTACTCAATGCCTTTATATATCTTTTTCTTTGCTTCTCTGCATACTATTGATGCAGTTTTGCTACAGAAGAATAAAGATGGTTATGAGCAACCCATCGACTTCTTCAACCAAGTCATAAGGGATGCTGAGCTGAAACATAACATCTTGGAGAAACAGGCATATGCACTAGTCAAAGCTTTAAAGGCATTTCGAGTGTATGTGCTATAGTTGGAAATCACATCATTTGTCCCAACGACAACGGTTAATGACATCCTTGTGAAAGGAGACAATGAAGGAAAAAGGGGTAGGTGGATAGAAAAGATACAGGAATATGAATTAGACATAAAGCCCACTAAGCTCATATAAGCCAAGGGTTGGCTAAACTAATTCAGGTGAGCTCTGATGGCACACTCGCGAAAAGGTCTCGGCTGAAGATCAACGTGTCGACCGCAGGCACGTCGCAGATAAGGGTTTTTACTAGGAGGTTTTTATTTTTTTACGCGGTCTTACCACAGGTTTCGCTTCACCGTCGCGGACACGGATCAGGACCTTCACAGTTACTGCACCTCCATTGGATTCTCCGCCATCACTTTCGGTTGCTGATCTGGAGACAGCTATGGACGACTCTAGGGAGCTAGAGGCGGTGGATTTCTCGGAGGACCCCTCGCCGGATAAGGTCATTTTTGGAAACCCTAGTTTCACGAACCGTTCTCAGTTTGCTGCATCCTCTTCGTCTGCACCAGATCTCCCGGACATTCCGCAGTACCCGCCCTCCGTCTCGCTGGCCGTCCACCGCGCCTCTCAGGCTTATGCCGGTACCTCCCCTATCGAATCGCCGCCATTCGAGGTCCCCCCTCTCTCACCGGGCTCTCTACAATTCTTGGCATCTCACACTCCCCCGTCGCCCTCCTTCGATCCGATCTCCCCCCCTCTCCTCTCGGTCCCCTCTCCCCCTCATCCGGATCCCCCTGCATCTCACCCCCCTCATCCGGGAGCTCGACCCTCCGGCTGTTTCGAAACCCCGGCTGTCAAAATCAAGCCTGCTAAATCCCCATCGCTGGAAGGTATTATCAACCCCCTGGTCGATCACCCGTCGGCTCCTCGCACCGGCACTAAGAGGATCAAGTGCATCAAGTCCACATCAAAGGACATCACCATCAAGTTTGACGAATCAAAGCCTCTCGGCGGGCTCATCGACATGGCTAACACGGTTTTGGTAGGGCATGTCAGGGGAAGGACATACTCGGCGAAGCGGCTCAATCTGTGGGTAAAGGAGATCTGGGGTGGGGTATTATCCGACCTTCCCACGGTACATGTTCTCCCTAGAGGATGGTTTTCCCTTCAATTCTCCAAGGAAAGCCACACCAATCTGGTATTGGGCAGATACTGGCATATAGAAATGGCTCCGGTTCTCCTCAAGAGATGGAACCCCCTCTTTGACCCAGAGCGCGAACAGCTCGGAGCCGGCCCAATTTGGGTGTGCTTGCCAGGTCTCCCACTGCCTTTCTGGGCAGAAGAAGTATTCATTAGAATTGGAAATGCCCTGGGGACATATCTGGATTACGACCGCACATATGTTGAATCTGGGAACCGAACCCTTGCAAGAATTTTGGTCCATCTAGACACTCGTGATGGACTCGAGGAGCAGATCACGCTACAGTGGGGAAGGTGCATCAGAGTACAGTTACTTGACTACGAAGGAGTTCCCTTCCGTTGCAGAAGATGTCACAAAGTGGGACATCTGGCGAAGGACTGTCCTCTCAACAAGAAAGCAGATGAATCACCGAGGGCAACCCCGGCTCCAACCAGAACGGCATCTCCTGTCACTGCTCGACCTACCTCTTCGGGTCCGCCCTCGGCGACTATCTCTCCTGTGGTCAATCCGGGACTTCAACAACCCTCTCCGCCAAGAACCAGGGCACGCTCGGCGGCAGAAGCGGGTATGGTCTCCGGCTCTCTATCCCCTCCTTTTCAATCTTCTATTGATGTTATGATTGATTGTGGATCCTCTTCACAGACCTCCATGGCTCACTATGCACTATCATCCCCCTCCCTGATTTGCACTGATCCCATCATAGCCACCACCTTTCCCTTGGCAAACGCCTCCCCCTCTCCTTTGGAATCCTCCCCTCCACATTCCTATTTCCTTCGGTCTAGATCTCTAGCCAAAGCGCCCCCTGCAAAGCACTCGGGTCTGGGCATTGCGGTACCAGAGGGGGGATCCACGAATATCAGAGGGCGCAAATCCCACCTATCTAAGGCTATCAAACTAGCTGGAGCAGAGGTTGTATCCGGCAGGCAATCCACCATAGACGGGGTCCTTAGAGCAGGACACACCCCGAGAGGTGTTCCCCCATGAAGTGCCTATCATATAACTGCAGAGGATTGGCTAGTTCCTCCAAGAAACTAGCCATGAAGAGACTCATTGAAACTGAGCCTATTGATATCATTATGCTACAGGAGACCCTCTGCCCCGCAGATCAGATTACTCGTGCTATGCAAGCATTGACCCCTGGCTGGAATTACGTTGCTATTGATGCCGCTGGTCGATCTGGAGGCCTGGCCATTGGTACAAACCCTCGCTCTATCAAGGTGGACTCGACTTGGGGGGGTACGGGTTTCCTGGGACTTGACATATTCTCCTCTGATCTGGGTATGAATCTCCGTATTATCAATGTATATGCCCCATGCACCCAGAGAGAATCGTTCTGGCAACATTTTCTTCACCTCTCCATAACAAGTGAAGACCGGGTCATTATTGGGGGAGACCTTAATTTTTCTCTGGGCTTCAGGGAATCTTGGGGTTCGGCTGCACAAATTGACTCCATCTCAGACTACATGACAAACCTCCTGGAGCATTCAAATCTTATTGATATCCCCATGCAGAAAATCTTACCAACCTGGAGGAACAGAAGGGTTGGGGAAGCTGCTCTAGCCCGCAGACTAGACAGATTCCTCATAAAGGAGACACTCCTTCAGCGTCTGCAGCTATACAAACAATGGGTTGGCTCGGGGGGATTGTCGGATCACTCCCCTATATACCTGGAGATCCAGGGCCCCTTCAAAAAACCCAAGGCTCCCTTCAAATTTAATCATACCTGGCTGAAGGACCCATCCTATGTCAAGATGATTACTGAATACTGGTCCGCACACCCCATCAGAGGCACAGAATCACTTGCTAAAGGATTCTGCAAGAACCTCTCGGAGATTAAACATATATCTATTGTTTGGGCAAAGGAGAAACAAGCTCGTGATATTGCACAGCTTTCCCATATTGAGGATGAGTTATCCAAACTCACCGATGAGAGGGGCTTGGGGTTCATATCAGCTGCAGACAAATGTCAGTTAATTGCTCTGGAGAATCAAAAAGCAAAGATCCTCAAGGAGAGAGAGGAATCCATCCGACTGAGGAGTAGGGCATTATGGATTCAAGCAGGGGATGAAAACTCAAAGTTCTTCCATAGCTTCACCAAAGGCAGGAAAGCATCCAATACTATCTGGAAGCTCCCTACCCCTGATGGGGGAACTGCAGACACTTTCAACAAGCTCGCACACTTGGGCATCTCTCATTTCAGGGATCTATACAAGAGTCCCCGCGAAGTAAATTTGCCAGATATCATCAATGTGGCAAATCACTTCCCGAGATTTGTGGAAGAGGATGACGAGGAGGCTCTCAATGATCCAGTTACGGCGGAGGAGCTGGAAGGCGTACTGAAATGGTTCAAAAAAGATAAGAGTCCCGGCCCGGATGGATGGACCATTGAATTCTATTTAGCCTTCTATGATGTTATGGGACAGGATCTTCTGGACGTAGTCGAGGAGAGCAGAACCACAGGATCCATTTATCATGCCATCAACTCTACTTTCATTGCACTCATACCAAAATCTGATTCGCCTGAATCCTTCAATGACTACCGACCGATCTCCCTTTGCAATTGCCTCTACAAAATCATCTCAAAGACTATCGCGAACCGTCTTAGACCTATCCTCTCCAGATCCATTGCCCCGCAACAATTTGCCTTCCTCGAATCTAGGCAGATTCATGAGGCCATTGGCCTGGCACAAGAAGCCATACACTCCATTTGGTCCAGACACCTAAAGGCCATCCTCCTCAAAATTGACCTCTCCAAAGCCTTTGACCGGGTCAGCTGGCTCTACATCAAAATGATCCTCATCCATCTGGGTTTTCCCCATTCCTTCATAACATGGATCATGGCCTGTATATCATCTCCCACATTCAGCATTCTCATTAATGGATCGGCCTCCCCCTTTTTTCACTCTGAGAGAGGACTGAGACAGGGATGCCCCCTATCTCCTCTGCTCTTCCTATTGGTCATGGAAGGACTTAGCCGACTCATGGACACTGCCAAGAGATCTGGAGATATCCGAGGCCTTCGTATATCCGATCATTGCTTTCTCACTCACCTGCTCTTCGTGGACGATGTTCTCATCATACTTGATGGCAGTATCCGGGACTCTCGAACATTTTCAAAGATCCTGCAACTCTTCTCTGCTGCAACAGGTATGTTACCAAATCAGTTGAAATCAACCATCACCTGTACCCATACTTCAGTACAAGAATCTCAACTAGCCCTTTAGGCTTTCCCCTACAATGTGCACCCACTGGACAGAGGCCTCAAATACTTGGGCTTCAATCTGAAGCCTACCTGTCATCGAATTGCGGATTGGGTCTGGTTGGTGGCCAAATTGGAAAAAAGACTCTCGGGCTGGAGCTTCAGATTCCTCTCTAGGGCAGGCAGATTGGTGCTCATCAAATCAGTATTAGAGGCTACACCGGTTTTCTGGATGGCACTAGCATGGATACCAAGGAATATCCTCGGTCGGCTACAGCAGCTCTGCAACCGTTATCTCTGGAATGGAAATCAGGACAAAAGATTGTATGCTTGGATAAGCTGGAAGAAGATCTCTTTGCCCAAAAAATGGGGCGGTTGGGGTCTCAAAGACCTCCCTGACTTCGCTAGGGCACTTGCAGCCAAGATGGGATGGACCCTATTAACTAGTCAAAATCTTTGGGCGCATGTGTCCTATCACAAATACATCTGGCCCCAGGATATTATGGACTGGGCTAGACTACCATCTTGGTCATCGAAGGGATGCTCATCAATCTGGAAGGCCCTGATACACTCCCTTCCACTCATCCGAGATAACCTTGTATGGAGAATCAATGATGGGTCGCTGGGCAGGATTGGCATGGACCCGTGGATCAATTGTGGGGGCAGGCACACCCTCACACGCGACCTCATTACTCATCTCCATAATCGGAATATTCGAAATTTTGTCCATATTGCAGATCAACAGCGCACAGACATTTTCTCACAAGCTTGGAAATCTGCACAGCAGCTCGATCTCCCTCTGCAGTGGCACCAGGAATGGAATGAATACATATGTGCCTTGACCGAATCCCATATCCGCATCAAACAGGGACCTGACGAACTCATATGGTGCAAGGCGGATCATGGTATATACGCTCCCAAATATGGATACAGAGAACTCATTTCTCACAGGATACCTGATAACCTGCCCTCGTGGTGGCATAACATTTGGAAATTAACCGCCCCTCCCCGATCCAGATTATTCTTCTGGTGTGCCCTCAAAGGCATCGTCCCCACAGGCGAATATCTCTCGCACAGAGCCGTCTTCGGTCCCACATGGTGCATCTTCTGTAAGGTGGCATCCGAAACTACAGAACACATACTCCTCCAATGTCCGGCTGTACTCGCGCTATGGAACAATATTTGCACTCACCTGGGCATTGCGAGGACCTGGACTGGAGATGATCTCACCGGTGCATGGTCCACCTGGACCCAAAGCCATCCGGGCTCCAAGTTATTAAACCTCCCCCTCGTGGCATCATGGTACATTTGGCTCGCACGGAACCGTGTGATATTCGAGGAACAGGCTGTGAATTGGCCTCAGACTGAAACAAAAATCCTCGCTGCATACCATGAACTACCCGACCCTCCCCCCACACGATCCAGGATGATTCGGGCGATGCCTGCCATTGATAGATCGACCCCATGGGCGTTCTTCGATGGGGCAGCAAATCAAACGGGGTGTGGAGGAGGTTTTATTCTACATATAAACGAACAGCACAGATTCCTTGTAAAAATGGGATTCGGCACAGGATCGAATAATTTCGCTGAACTATCTGCCATTCGAAATTTAATGCATTTCGCATTATCTCATCAGTGCACAAATCTGAATGTATTTGGGGATTCTATGGTGGTTGTGAACTGGATCAATAATGACTCCACATGCCATGCTCACACACTCAGCAATTTATTATTTGATGCACACACTCTCAAAGCTGCTTTTAATTATTTCTCCTGTTTACACATTTACAGAGAGCATAACTGCGAGGCTGACAAACTATCCAAAGAGGCCTCGGTACTTCCCAGAGGCGAATGGCTAATTGTGGAGCAGCAGGGGACTGAAGAACACAGGTTTTATCATAGACCATATATCGATCACAGAGACCAGCGGGACAATAGTCCCGATAGACGACAGTAGAAAAGCTTTTTTGTCATGATGAACTGTACATAAAAATGGATGATATTTTGTATGTAAATGGATCCTATGCGATCTCGAACAGGCTAAAACAGCCAGACACATAGATGTTTTTCCTTATTTTTGCAACATGATCTGATCAACACCCTGCGAGGTGATTTTGAATGAACATCACAGCAATGCCAAGGCATCTACTTATGTAATTTTCTAAACTATTAATGAAAATTACTGATTTTTCCAGTGGAAAAAAAAAGCCAAGGGTTGGCTAAGATTTTATCAGAATCTAACTGCCAAGTGATGAGGCTCATCAATGGGTAAAATATATGGACCTTAATGCACCTCCAACTTACTAAAATCAACTCCTCTCATAATTCTTTACATGTTTTAATTATATTTAGCTTAATGAGATGAGTAAAAGTAACATGTCATGTCTAGTGGTCTAATGTGCATTGATTGCAGGTTTTTGGAGAAAATCATGGATAATTAGGATGCAGGAACTTGAATGAGTCAAGCAAGATATATTATAGGAGACACGATCTCCCTCCTTAACTCCTCACTCACTCGAAGATCCCTCAATAAAATCATTCCAGCTCGGAGTTGCAAGAATCCGAGTCATGAGGATCATTGGCAGCCAAGCCAATGACAGTTAAGAACCAGTTAATCTCAAGATTGGGAGCCAAGCCTCCCTAGATTTAAGGAATTTGTTGGAAACTTTAATTGTATAAATAAAGAGGCCTAGAGCCTCATTAGGATTCATATTTTTTGTGCAAGATAGATAAGCAGTTTTCGAGTTGAAGGATTGTGACCAAACATTTTGATGTATTTTTGATATGTTAATGAAAATGAGCAGCATTCCCTTGATCCAGAACTGAGTTGACTTAGAGGAATAAAGATCTTGGGTTAGGGCCCAACCCTTACAGTAGAGGTTCCTCTTACTGTACTTGTATTCTTATGTTATCTCATAGATTAGTTGTTAAATTGATTTTGGTGTTGTTAAATTGCAAGTATTGGTAGATTTGATTAGTTTGCTTCCATTTGTGAATAAATTTAACAATAGCATTATAGGGATAAGAAAATATTCAAAATATTATGATAACAGGTGGATCTCACCTCATTCCTCCCTTCCTATGACCATTGCTTGAGGATTAATTCCCGTTCAGCCCAAAAAGACAGAATTCTAGTTTCTTATGAAATTTAGGGTTTTTCTGCTAATTAGGTCATCATCTTTCAATTTTAGAAGATAGGTTGCTATTGAAATTTCTGATATCTTAGGTCTTGTATGGGATTTCATGTTGCTTTCATAATGGTTTCAAGCATTCTCGTGCATAAACTTGGCAAATAAATGATGAAAATTTTGTTTTCTTGTATTTTAGTAACCCTTCTTGTTTTGAGATGAATTTATGGATAAGTGCCAACAATGATGCTTATGTTGTAGGAGTCTCTACATTGAAAGAAGACCTCATATCATCAGCCTCAACCTAACCATATCCACTGATGATTGCCAAAAGCCACTAAGTTCTCAATTTGGATTCTCATTTTACAAGGAAAACTTTCCATGCTTCTTGAGCAAATCCAACCATCGTAAAGATTTGGTTTAAGTTTTGAGTTAGTGCCTACCAGTCCCTTGCTTTATTTCCTCCTTACTCACCTTCTCCAAGCTCCATACTACCTTTCAAACCATTCCCTATGCTTTCAGCCTGTTCCTGTAGGAAAACAGGGTATCTTGTAGGTGAACTAGGACATCCTGTAGGAAAACTGTAGTGGCCTATTTTGAGTCCGAATTGTGAAAAAAAACATCACTAAAGCTAGGAGTAGACCCTTTATTTCCTCCCAAGCCATCTAAACCATTGCACTCATATCCCTCCACACCTATCTCACCTTCCATGCAACCAAGAGGGATTAGCATTTACATTTTTACAAAAATATGAAAACAAAAAGTCTTTATATTCATTCACGCACAACATTTAAGTGATTGTTTAGATTAGACTTCATGCTTAGGTTAGTTAAGACTTTAGATGTGTTAAAATTATAATTCTTTTGAAAGCAAGGCATATTAACAAATATCTAGATGAGTTATGTGTTTTGTAGGCATTTCTTTCAGTCTTTCATTATTACAATAAGTAGCATTTCAATTCTTTCAATTAGGGTAAAATTATTCTGTCTCAATTGGTAATCAGACTTCTTCTAATGAATAGAAGGATGGTTTGAGAAACCCTGGTGGTCTATTGCCCCAGCTTAGAATTGACAAAGAGTGGACCCATTACATATATTTTTGTATACATCACTGTCACCTCCAAGTTTGTACGAACCCTGGGTTGATGAAGTAAAGTTGGTAGCCTAGGAGTTGCAGCATCCTTACTGCAATACTGGTGCTCATCACTTTTTAGTGTCATTACCAAGCAAGTGTATAAGTAGATGTGATTTCTTCTTTCTTTCTTCCATTTATATCTCTTTCATTCTCTTATTAGTTCCATTCTGCAAAGTAGTTGTAAGTTGGTTTGCTTTCCTTTCCATTCTGCAATTGATTCCATTCAGCAGTTAGTTTCAATTCAGTTTGTCTTTTCAATTTTGCAATCAGTCTTAAAGCTTGAAAAACAAAACAAAAACACTCCTTTCATGCCTCATAGGAATAGGGATAACTTAGGAAAATTTCTATCAAATACCCCCACCACTTCAAACAGCCAACCTTCCCTCTTCTTTGGTGGCTGTGAATTAGAGGACCCCTTAAGTGAACAACCTGGGATTTTTAAAGAGCCTATAGGGTTGAAGAAGAAACCATTCCAACTAAAATCGTGGCTGAAAATAGAAATGAAATAGGAGACATGGAAAGAATTGAGGGTTCTTTTCCCATCAGAGAAATTAATGGGGATGCCAAGATGAAAAACATAAGCCCCTCTTCTCTTCTCACTTCCATGGCCTGACCTCAGAAGATCCATATAGTTTTTTGTTCGACTTTGTTGTCATATTCAGAACTTATGATTACACCTCTGATGATTAGAAGTTGAAAGTATTCCCATCCACTCTCAAGGATGTATCTCTTCACTATTTCATGGGTTTACCTAGGGATAGTATCACCACCTAGGCTCAGATGCAACAATCTTTCAACAACAAATATAGGGACTACTATAGGTCCAAAGATACCAAAAAGGAAATTCGTAGAATGACCTTGGGACATGATGAGTTCTTAGAGGATTATGAGGAAAGATTCTAGCTTGCTATAAAAGGGCCAGGTGCACACTTGATCCTGAGTCACTTAAGTTAGTCCTTGTCAGGGGGATCAGGGAAGATCTCCTAGAAACCCTAAACTTGCTATCAGGAGGGGAAATCTACCAGCTACCCTATGAGGATATCAAGACCGTTTTTAAGAATCATTCTAGGGTAGCTAGAAAAAGGGGTCGGGTTAGTCAAACAGTGGCCAGATCATTCTCTTGCAACGCATCTATAAAAGTGAAATTGGGAACATGTTCGAATATTTTAAGAGTGAAATGTTACAAACCCTTGCCCTGTACATGGACACTATGTAAATAAAGAGGAAGCAGGAGGAAGCAGAAAGATCACTAGCCATCTTCTTCCCTAGATGCACAAGGAGGCACCCTAGGAATGAACGTCCATTGAACCTTATAGAAATCTTCTCAATCTGTGAGGAAAACTACTCCACAAATGAGTGCCATTCTCCGCCTGGACTAAAAGTTTTGTATCAAGGAATTCAAAGGGTGACTAAAAAACTCTGCTACATACATCAAAGGAGGCCTCATGGGCCTCAACCATACCAGCAGGGCATGCAAGGGTCATCCTATTCATATTACAACCCTAATCAAAACACATCCATTCCCTCTTGGTGCCCCCCTGCTCATTCCTCCTAGTCTACACCTTCTCCCTGGTCTTTTCCACCTCAATACCATTCCCAGCCAACCAACCAGCCGTTTTAGCCATATACTCCTACACAACCTCAATGGAATGCACCACCCCAGGGGGGGAGGCCCCCATAAAACAACGCTTCATCCTTATTTCCTTCACCTTCATCTTAACCATGGCTTTTGCACCCTACTCCATCTAAAGAACCTCAGATGCCTACGCAACCAAACCCGAACCTGAAAAACAAACAGGAACATCATGTCTATAGTGAAGAGACATCATACCCTACTTATGATGTGGAAATTCATGAAATCAACCTTAGGTCTGGGAGATTTCTCCCAAATAACCAACCTCCATCTCCACCTAGGGAGAGTGAGGAGGAAAGAGAGGAAGGTATGCCTAAAGTAAATCCACCACCCTTTCCTAAAAGATTAACCCATCCAGTCCAGCATACCCCATAAGAGAATGAAATTCTAGGTGAGTTGAAAAATATATGTGTCAAAATCCCACTTCTCTAAGCTATTAAATATTTATCCATTTACAACAAGTTGATTAAGGAGAATTGTTTCAAACATCCAGGAAGGTGAAAAAGAGACACCCCTACCATTAATGTCATTAGACAGCTATCCCACTTAATGTTGGGGCAAGTAATTTTCCCAAAGTATTTAGACCTTGGAAGCCCTATAGTAGATGTACACATCAATGGCACCATTGTCCCCCATACCTTGATTGATCTTGGGGTTGCCATCAATGTAATGACTAAGGACACTATGCTCAAGTTGAATCTCCAGGGATCATTAAGAAAGACCATGATAGCCTTGCAGGTTTTAGACCGATCCACAGTAGCCCCTGAGGGGATTGTTGAGGATGTGATGGTCTCCATCAATTCCTAGGAATACCCTGCAGACTTCTTATTTCTCCAGCCTAAGACCAAATTTAATGGTTATCTTGTCATCCTTGTGTTGGCTTGTTGGGGCCTGACCCAGGTTCAGAGGTGATTTAGCCAAGCAAATCCCGGTACTACTGGCCCTTTCGGCAACAATCCATGGAGCGTAGACTGAGGTCTCACCTGAAGTAGTATGGGAGGGTGCTAGAACAAATTTTCCACACCCTAGAGATGTCTGATGTTTTCAAGTGGTTTGCGGTTCGACCCTGCATGCACATTGCTACGCGCACTTACCCATACTTCGCAACCTGTGATGTTGCCTTTGTGCAACCCTACTCGGAGGCCAAACAGTGTTATTACCCAAGTCCTTACTAGTAATCCTATCTGAGTTGATTAACTTAGCTTATTTTTATGCTTTCAGTTATACTTAACAATATTCACAATTCATACAAGTGCGTGCAGTAAATAAATAGTATAATTGTAATTCATATCTAATAGATAATAACCCAAGACAGATACACGTAATTCAGATAAAACTTCTCTTTATTATTCTCTTCCTTCAATTACAGACTCGACTCCACCCTACGCACTTATCTGTAGGGGCCCACGCACTCAGCTGCGGACTCTACTAGGCCTCTGCGCACTCAGTTGCAGAGCCTCTTCCTACTACTATGACCCAAGACACAATTAGACACTTGCTCTGTACTTCTATCTCATTCTATCCATCAGATTCTATGATTCTCTCCCCTTTACAACTTAGATCCTCGCTCTATTTATACAATCCCATGGTCTGCGAACCATGGGTAGACTGACATTACATTCAAACTTAGGGCGGATAGCCCTATGACTCTAACATACACTTCGCACCCGCAATTCACAGAGCTTTACAATAATATCACTCAAAACTTTGGCTTTGAGCCCCAAAACATGTTGTGGGGGGATTCCATGCCCAACAAGCCCCCAACACATACTTCATGACTCCCCCTCAAGTCACTATGTTGGCATGGTGATCTTGGCACGGAGTCCCTCCAACTATTCTCGAATGGTCTTGATATCCATAGTGCACTGAGCTGTTGCTTGTTGAACTGCTGCATCTAGTCTTCTTAGACACTTAGACACTTGCTATGTACTTCTATCTCATTCTATCCATCAGATTCTATGATTCTCTCCCCTTTACAACTTAGATCCTCACTCTATTTATACAATCCCATGGTCTGCGAACCATGGGTAGACCGACATTACATTCAAACTTAGGGCGGATAGCCCTATGACTCTAACATACACTTCGCACCCGCAATTCGCAGAGCTTTACAATAATATCACTCAAAACTTTGGCTTTGAGCCCCAAAACATGTTGTGGGGGGATTCCATGCCCAACAGGCCCCCAACACAAACTTCATGACTCGCCCTCGAGTCACTCTGTTGGCACGGTGATCTTGGCACGAAGTCCCTCCAACTATTCTCGAACAGTCCTGATATCCATAGTGCACTGAGCTGTTGCTTGTTGAACTGTTGCATCTAGTCTTCTAAGACCTCCATGTCTGAATTGTGTCCTTACATATGTACCAGCATCTGCTGCATATGTTTATAGTCTCACGCCCTTGTTCGCCTCCTCAGTTCGCGAAGACTATGCTTCATCAGGCTAGTGAGATAGCCGGCCCACCCATGTATGGTCCCAGCCAATGCATTCTAAATTTTCCTGGAAATTTTTCAAACTTACTGTCATACAGTAGCACTAACTCATGTACCTTGAAGGCACACAACTTGATATGGCGGTCATGCTAGGATTTTTCATGCTACTTTTGTACCTGCTGATAAAATCTAGCCAAAAATTGTTCTTCCTCAAGTTCTTCTAATTGCGCGAGACTTTCATCCAAAGCTTTTCAATCCGTCATCCCAGTGAGTGCTACTATTTGCAGACTAGGTATGATATATTCCATCGACATGACAGCTTCTACGCCATAAACTAACCGGAAAGGTGTCTTTCCTATCAGTTTCTTGCACGTTTTCCTGTAAGCCCATAACACAGTAGGTACACGCAGGTCCCAATCATTTTGTTGTGTGTTGCACACTTTGGTCAGCGCAGTCTCCAGTATTTTGTTGAAAGCTTCTACAGTCCCATTGGCTTATGGGTGGTACGGTGTACTCTTCTGATGATACACCTGGAACTCTCGGTGAGCACGTTGATGGTTTCATTCAGGAAGTGTGTTCCGCGATCACTCATTAATATTTTCGGATAGCCAAATCAGGTCAACACATTTTCGAACAAAAAATTTGCAACCGTAGCAGCTATGCAGTCTTTGACCAGCTACGCTTCCACCCATCGTGTTAGATACTCTGTTGTGGTGATGATGTAGTGCACGCCCGTCTCTCCCTGAGGTTTTATCGGTCCCACAAAGTCGATTGCCCATTTTTCAAATGGTTGTAGTGTCATTTGTGGATTTAATGGCATCTCATCCCTCTGCGATGGTTTTCCAGTCCTTTGACATATGTCACAGGCCTTACAGTGTGCTTTCGAATCTTGGTGGAGGGTTGGCCACCATAACCCTGCGCGAAGAATCTTTTGTGTGGTTGCACGTCCTACATAGTTTCCTCCTGCAGCACCCCCATGTGCTTCCGCGAGGATTTGACTTCATTCAAATTCAGGTACATATCTTCACAATATCTCATCATTTCCCATTTTGTATAGGTGCCCCATGATGACAGAAAAGTCCGCCGCAGGCACCACCAATTCCTTCTTCTGTTGGACGGAGTATTCCTTCGGCGTAGTCCCTGTTTTGAGAAAATGGATTATATCTTCGAAGTGCCCATCCGTGACGCGCACCACAAAGATTTGTGCATCAGGTAATCCTACCTCCATATTAGTGGGTTCCTCACCTATCTCAATGTGCAATAAATGATCTGGTCCTGCATTCAGGTTCCTCAGCTTTACTACAACCTCAAAATCATATTCCTAAAATAATAAGAGCCACCTGCATATGCGCCCCCCCAACACAGGCTTATTGACCAGGTATTTCAGCGTGGAATGGTCGGTATACATCTTGAAATGTCCTTTGAGCAAATAGTGTTGGTATTTTTGGAGCGCATACACCATCACCAACCCCTCACGCTCGATGGTGGAATAGTTCTTCTCTGCTTTGGACAACCTCCGACTTGCAAATGCGATAGGGTGATCCAAGCCTTCCCGGCCCTCATGTGTGAACACTGCTCCCAACGCAATACACAACACATCAACATGGACATGAAACTCCACAGCCCATTTTGGGAAGACCAGGATTGGAGCAGAGGCCAATTTCCCCTTCAAGACATCCAAACTTTTCATGCAATTGTCATTCCAACAAAATTTAACATCCTTTTTCAATATTTTTTCCATCGGTGCGGTGATGAGGGCATAGCTTTTGATAAACTTTCTATAGTACCCGGTGTGGCCCAAGGTAGCACGTAGTTGTTTAACACTTCATGGTGCTTCCAAATTTAGAATAACGACAAGGGTCCACCATCAGTCCCTGTTTGAAGACCACATGTCCCAACAGGTTCCAGAAGGGAACGAGGAACGTTCACTTCTTAAGGTTCAGCGCAATCTAGTGTCATCTGCAAGTATCCAGCATCAAGTGTAAGCTTGCTACATGGTGCTTAACTAATCCGAAGACAGTGCAATCATCTAGATAGACCTCCATGAACATGTGGATGCATTCTTTGAATGCAGCAACAACAAAGCGCGAAAAGATGGTTGGCGCGTTCCTCAATCCAAACAGCATAATGGTGTATTGAAAGCAGCCCCATTCCGTTGTGAAGGTCGTTTTGCTCCTGTCTTCTTGTGCGATCTTGATTTGATGGTACCCTGAGAACCCATCCATGAATGAGTATGCTTCCTGACCACCAACATTTTCGAAATCTTCATCTGTGAACGATGTCGGGAATGGATCGTGTACAAAAGCGTCGTTCAGCTTCCTGAGGTCCATGCATATTCTTATTTTTCCCTTCTGCTTTTTCTCATGTACTACCATAGGACTCACCCAGTCGAATTCTTCCACTGGCTCAATAATTCTGACTATGAGCATTTTATCTAATTCTTCGCGGATCTTTTCCTTATATTTCAAATTCAAGCAGTAAGGCTCTGCTTAATTGGCTTCGCGTCGAGTTTCAGGGTGATCCTCATCATCCCTAAGTCGCCAACGATCCCTTTTTAATCTATGATTTTGGTTGGGAACAAGTCTTGGTATTCACAGAGTAACTCAGCAACCTTATCCAGCATGGCATCATCCAAATAGTCTCCAGGCATTACATACTTTGGTTCCACCTCCGTTCCAATGTTTACCTGCTTCGTTTTTAGTAGCGCGGTGATGTCAGGATCCTCAATCTATGGTCCTCGAACCTCGCGATAGCTTTCCATTTCTGGAATGTTAATATTTTGTGGGTCCTCATC
Organism: Pinus tabuliformis; assembly: GCA_031772625.1. Taxonomy (NCBI): domain Eukaryota; kingdom Viridiplantae; phylum Streptophyta; class Pinopsida; order Pinales; family Pinaceae; genus Pinus; species Pinus tabuliformis. Next base: position 168,173,455 of record CM062812.1, read on the forward strand.
ATCCTCCTCAAATTTACATGGTAACACTCCAGTGCGCAGCTCAGCTATGTCGCCCATTCTGGTTGAAGCACTTCCATTCCCAGGGTGTTTTAAAGATAGTTTCTTTCACTGCTTGTAGTGCATCGTCAACAGTATTGGACCAACAATATTTAAGCATGAAGTTTAGCAGGAATCCTTCGAGCAAGATATCCCATTTGCTCGTGCCATGGTTTTTATAGACATATTTGGGCACTGCAACCCCAATCACATATGTCCATAAACTAAGGGCTTCTAAACCCCTAAAAGTGTTTTTTCATACCCTAAAGGAACAAGGTCAGCTGATTACATTATTTCCCAGAAGTTGTCCCTGAAAAAATGCTTAGACCTAGTAAAACTTGGACCATATAGACTGCTCCATGCTGAGGGTGCGATGCATCTCACCTGTTACACACAAAGGGTGCAATGCATACTAAAAATCCCTTCTGTAGGGTTCGATAAGCGAGAGCAGACAAATGGCAGAGGTAGTTTGCTAGGTGGAAACCCATAGAATCTTCTAGAAACTGCTCATTTGACACTTGCCTCTCTGAATTCGCTCAGGGATGAGTAAGAGATCATGAAATCTCAAAGTGGAACCAAGAACTATTAGAGAAATGAGACTAAGCAAAATCCCAAAATCTGACTCACCCCCTTGCAAATATCTATATATGGATCCCTCATCCAAGAGATCCAAAGGCTGGAATTTTGTATTTTGTAAGGAAGTGTTGTTGGTTTCTCTATGAAACATTGTATTGTTGGGTGATCTAGCTTTTCATGAGTTGAAGAGGGCTTTCATGCTAGGAGGATGGTGTTGGATTAGACAGCTTCGTTGTAATCCTCTCTTCTACTACTTCTATCAATAAAGCTATTTGAGTTTTCCTCCATATACTTGTATATTTCTTAATCTTGTATTTGTGTATGCATTTGTATGGTTAATATACATCTGATCCTATATTGTTTATGGTTATAGATCTCTATGCTTTGATGGTGTTTTTCTGCTTTGACTCTACAGGTGTTCTTCGAAGCGAGAGAAGTGAGGAAGGAGTGGCGAAGCTCTGTCAAAGGAGGGAGGAAACAAGCAAGGAGACAAGCAAAAGATTGAGGTTGGTACTCTTTGCTTCTCTCTCATCTATCTCTCATAAAGGAAAACACAAGTAACTTCAGTTTATTTGTTTCTAAGATAGCTACCCATCTTAGTGGGAATAGCAGCTCTGAATGGAAACTAGTTTTCTGATAACAAAATGGCAACTCCGCTGGGGAGCGAATAGTTTGATTGTTAGTCACTGTTGTTTGCTTTATAAACTACAGACAAAGCTTGAAGTTAAGCTAGCTAGCCTTCGAACTGCTTTTGCTATGCAACTGAAAAGTAGATCAATGATGCTTCAGTCAATCTCTGGGTTGGTTTATGAATTGAACATCTGACTTGCAAACATCCTAAGTGCCCTGGTGGTAGCTCAAATAACCTCATTAGATTAGCCCCTATACTTTGTGTTCACTTTCTATCATTAGCTCAGCCTAAATCCCTAAACTTAGCTGCAAACTATGAGTGAAAACCAAGCTCAGTCTTGTCCCTGGACCATTGCACTGTCTCTCATCGGCAACCTGGATGCATCGCACCTCCTGTGTGTTACAGGTGAGATGCATCCCTATTTCCTTGTGTTACATGTGCGATGATTGAATGAGACTGTTTCTGCCTCCAGATTTTGGTTTTTCCTTCATTTTTTTTAGCTCTATTCAGTAGTTTTGTTGTCTATGATTAGTATATCACTGTTGAAACTCTCTTCCTTTGCATTATTCAGCCTCCATTGATAAAGAATTGTGAATGTTTTTTTATGTATTTTTCATCATTTACAGTTCTCCTTTGCAAACAGTAGCTTAATTGAACTGTCATCTTTTGATTTGAAAGTGTCGCAAGTGTCGTTTTCAGTCAAAGAAAAGAGTGTCGTAAAGTCTTCCTCTTTTAGATAGTCGATTACACTTTTGCCATTGTATTTGATTTGAATCATCAATTCTTTGAAGTGTCGAAAGTAGTTTTCAAGTCGAAATTGAAAGTGTCGTCTAAATCTTCCTTTCGTTTTTGAAAAGAAATTGCTAAAGTGTCGCTTTGAGGAAAGATAGTTCAGATCTATACTTAGTTTTCTTTTGTCATTCTCACATTAAGGAAACTGAAAAACAAATACATGCATGTGCATTTGCATTTAGACTGCATGCAGAAATTGATTTAGGATAGTGCATCTTAGTGTGTGCTCTTTGCTCTATGTTGAAAGAATTTTACTTCTCTTTCCTTAGTAGCTAAGAATTCCATTGCTAAAAGAAAGTAAACCACTGTTTATCATCTTATATTGCATATTTAGGAATTGTATATCTACATCACACGGTGCACCTTAAAGGCAAACTTCTTAAGAAATATCAACTGTAAAATAAACCTCAATGAACATAAAAATGCTTTGGAACCTAACGCACAAGATCTAGAAGTCTAGGCTAGAGATGTATTCCAGCATCGTAAAGCCTGGTAACTATCGTTTTCATCGTAGGTTGGGTGATTCCTCCTCTTTGATAAGACAAGTGCCAGCATCAACTTGTGCTCCCATGTACAGTCAAGTATATCTTGGGAGACCATAATAGGCTATATCCTTTATCCTTAGGAAGCCGTGTCTGCCGCGCTATCGATCGCAATGCACTGAACAAAGCATTCGGGAAGATTGACTGTCGCACGTAAAAAGTATTCTGCAGTTTTCCGTTTGGTTTGGTAGTCCCTCTATCTAGATTTCTAGAGTATTCACTTTCATTCCTTTTCAGACTCCTTAAAATAAAAGGTCCATCTGAGCACTTGTCACTTCAGGCTCATTAAAAATCGAAGGCGACTAGAGTTATCTTTAGCTTTTTCTCGACTCTTAAAAATTTAAAAAGCAAGGTGTGTCAAAGCATCATAAAATTTATTTTAATCGGAATAACATCACTATTTCCTTGTTGGTCCTAGGTTGAGAAAATGGAGTCCACCAATCAAGGATTTGCCCTTGGGGGGAATCCTAGTCCTTTCTCTTCTTGGTGAGATGTTGGTGCTCCACACATAGCTACATTGTCCCTTCCAGGACTCACAATTTGCCTGCCAATATGGCTTTTCTCGACCTCTATCATTCAAAACATCGTAATTCCTCAGCAATCAAATTAGCAACCAGATGATACTGAAGTCGCTCTCCCACCTTCTACTTTGTTTGTTTCTCCCTCTCTGTTGGCATTATGATTCAAGTGTTGTCCTTGATGGCAACTCACTCAGAGGTTGGTACAGGTGCTCAGAGACTGGTACAGGTGATGGCAACTTAACTAGTGGACAGATCTCAGTACAGCAGGACAAGAAAGAGATATACGCAGGTTCAGCAAGGAGAATCAGCGTGTACACGCAGGTTGGCTTCAGTAAAAGCGCGTACATGTGAAAACGTACCTTTGGTCAGTGGCAGTTAGTCCTTGGAAGTTGTGCCTATGGTTTTGGACCATGGTGTCTCGACGGACGTGTCGATCCCTAGTTTCGAGGTTGATGGTATTGTGTTACTATGGTTTTGGCTCTTGGTATTGAGCAAGGCCTAAGGCTATATAAGGAGAAGATCACTAGGCCAAAGAGAGTAAGTGTGAGTGATGAAGATCTGAGAAAGTGTGTGATCCAAGTGCTGGTTATGGGTTGGTGATCTGAACCAAGGTTTCACTCATGTGGAGGATGATGAATGATGGAACGAGATCTCAAGGCTTGGAATGATTATCTTCATATGGTTTGCCTGTGGATAGACTAGATCTACTGACGCATGTTTATTATTATGATCTGGGTATGTTTTGATGTCTGATATAGCTGCAGAGTTTTAAGGTTGAATTTATAGATCTGTACGCGGGTTGGTTTTGGTAAAAGAGCGTATACACGCAGGTTGGGTTCATCCAAGTAGCGTATACAATGTGAAGTATGATATTTGAAGATGAAGTTGGATCTGGTTGTTGTTATGTTGTCTGGTTGTTGTTGACAGGGTTACAGTGATTCAGAATTGGGTGTTTCAGTGATTGATGATGCAGGTTGTTCTACAATGATGATTGTTTCATGGATCCAGTATGAAAATGTATGAAACGTGGTCCCGGGAAGATCGTAGGGTTGGCACCTACGTACTAGTAAAGGGATCGGCTAGTACAAGAGCTATGAAGGTTGTAGCCTTCTGTAGGGTTGGTACCTACGTACTAGTAAATGGATCGGCTAGTACAAGAGCTATGAGGGTTGTAGCCCTCTGCAGGTTGCAGCCTGCGTGCTGGTAAATGACTGCACCAGTGCATTGTAAAAGAAGTTTCTTATTAAAGAAGAAAGAGACGAATTGCAGCAGGTGGTTTTCACCCACATTGGGTTTCCACCTTATATCATGGTGTTCATGTGTGTGGCTCTTGTGTGATGTTCTGTTCTGTTATTCTACACCCGTTTACTGTTAATATGCTTAATAATGATCTGATGCATTTACTGAAGATTAAGCTAACTGAATTATAAGATCTCTGGATATACGCGAGTTTCATTAGACACAGTAGCGTGTACACGCGGGTTTACTTAATTGAAGTAGCGTATATGTTTCTGAGTATGAAATTGAAAAGTTTTATCTGATCTGATAATACTGATTCACCCCCCCTCTCAGTATTATTTCCAACAATTGGTATCAGAGCAGGTCCTTCAGAGAAGCTTGATCGCTTGAAGGAGATTCGTAGAACAATGGGGAAGAAAGCACGTCAGAAGAAGAAGACAGCTCAAAGGAACAATGACAACCTGCCGTTGAATTCAGATCCTGAATCACCTCAGAATGAAGATGGACAAACAAATGAAGCATCAGATCAAACCATAGATCAGCAAGATCTACCTAGCAAAAAGGAGAATGCCCTCAAAGAAGAAATCATCAAATTAGAAGATCTGTTGGAATGTGCCTCCAGAATTCGAGAAATGCTGCTAGCACTGAATAAAGAGCAAGAAAACGAGATCCTCAAACTAAGACATCAGCTGGATGAAGGAAGGAAAGCTGAAGAGACCTTGAAGAAGCAATGTCTAGACAAAGAAGAACAACATCAAGTTGAGGTAAATATCTTGAAAAGTAAATTAGAAGAAAAGGATAAACTATTACGATTTCAAGATAGTACTAAGATCTTGGATGATATTCTTAGTAGTCAAAGGTCCCCTGCTATCAAAACTGGTCTTGGTTTTCATGAGTCTATTGAAGGTGAATCTGTTTCACAAAGTAAGACAAGAATCTCTAATGCAAAATCTGAAAGGCTCTACAAGGAGATGAAAGGTCAACCTCATCAACAATCAAGGAAAGAGACTCCTCAAAGAAAATCTTTTACTCCTCCCATGAATAATGTTGAATGTTATGTATGTCATAATCTTGGACATGTTGCAGCCATATGTAGAAGAAGAAGGTTTCAAGACCATCATACAGAAAGATCATCACATTCAAGGTACTTTAATGGATATTGCTTTTCTTGCAATATATTTGGCCACAAAGCTGCTGATTGCTATAAGAGGAATATGAAACATGTAAGATGCTATGCATGTAACAAGTTTGGACATAAAGCAAGAGATTGCAGGAACAAAGCTCATGATAAGAAGAAATCATCAACATGCTTGAAGATATGGAAGAAGAAGGAAGTTCAGCCAGAAAGATGTGGCACAGCACAGGGTACTCAGCACAGCACAGACATAACAGACTCAGGGGGAGCTGAAGGCATAGAACTTCAGTGTTCGAATTCTCATACGCAAGTTTCATGAAGTAAAGCCGCGTATATACGCGAGTTTCACACTGCAAAGTCGCGTATATGTCAGTTTGTGAAAAAGCAGTGGGGACAGACTCAAAAAAAAGGGGTCTGATATGATCCAGTCCAATATATGCTCTATTGGTTAACAGTTACAGTCTGCTGAGGATGCTTGGAAATGTTTTGATACTTGTAAGATGTTAGAAGTGTTTAATCCTAACTTGATGATGATGAGATCTTGATGCTTATTATTGGTGTATGCATGATCAGATCTAACTACAGATGGTACAGGCTCAGGGGGAGTATATAATTCAAATAATGCATTGTTGGCATTATGGTTAGAAGTTGTTGATAAAGTCTATGAAGCTAAATGATACATCTTGTTGTTTGATCAAAGGAATGGCATTGCAGGCTGATATATGATGAATGATAGTCATGGTCTTGAATGAATTGCTGGTCCTAGAACTTGCATCTACTCAGGGGGAGCATGGATGGATTGATACAACTTGGAGCCCATTCAGAAACTTCAGCATGTATCTCTGTTGTGATATCTCTTTTATGGTGTCAAGGTCATGTAACGGCCTATGTTGGTTTCCCCACTATGCCTGGGATGAATGATGTAACGTTCATGTCTTATCATAAGTAAACTCTTAATGTATCTCCACATGGTTAGGTGGATGAGTCAATATTGGTATATCCCCACCAGTTTGGGTGATAAATGTATGTATTGAGTCTTTTGGTGATAGGAAGGTCTTCTATAATGTATAAGTCTTTGTTCTTCTTGAAGAACATCTTTTGCAGATCTTGCCTACAGTCAAGGGGAGCATGAACAACACAATTCAGCAAGAGCAGGATGGATAGATTGGTACACTTTGGCATACACAAAGGGGGAGCACATTTGGAGATTTCAGCATGTACTCAGGGGGAGTATGGACAGCAGTATGGACAGCAGAAGGTATACCAAAGAATAGAATATCTTGGTCCACCCTTTGCCCTTGATGTCAAAGGGGGAGAGTGACTTGGTGTGGTGGTTGCCATCAAGTCCAAAGGGGGAGATTGTTGGCATTATGATTCAAGTGTTTTCCTTGATGGCAACTCACTCAGAGGTTGGTACAGGTGCTCAGAGACTGGTACAGGTGATGGCAACTTAACTAGTGGACAGATCTCAGTACAGCAGGACAAGAAAGAGATATACGCAGGTTCAGCAAGGAGAATCAGCGTGTACACGCAGGTTGGCTTCAGTAAAAGCGCGTACATGTGAAAACGTACCTTTGGTCAGTGGCAGTTAGTCCTTGGAAGTTGTGCCTATGGTTTTGGACCATGGTGTCTCGACGGACGTGTCGATCCCTAGTTTCGAGGTTGATGGTATTGTGTTACTATGGTTTTGGCTCTTGGTATTGAGCAAGGCCTAAGGCTATATAAGGAGAAGATCACTAGGCCAAAGAGAGTAAGTGTGAGTGATGAAGATCTGAGAAAGTGTGTGATCCAAGTGCTGGTTATGGGTTGGTGATCTGAACCAAGGTTTCACTCATGTGGAGGATGATGAATGATGGAACGAGATCTCAAGGCTTGGAATGATTATCTTCATATGGTTTGCCTGTGGATAGACTAGATCTACTGACGCATGTTTATTATTATGATCTGGGTATGTTTTGATGTCTGATATAGCTGCAGAGTTTTAAGGTTGAATTTATAGATCTGTACGCGAGTTGGTTTTGGTAAAAGAGCGTATACACGCAGGTTGGGTTCATCCAAGTAGCGTATACAATGTGAAGTATGATATTTGAAGATGAAGTTGGATCTGGTTGTTGTTATGTTGTCTGGTTGTTGTTGACAGGGTTACAGTGATTCAGAATTGGGTGTTTCAGTGATTGATGATGCAGGTTGTTCTACAATGATGATTGTTTCATGGATCCAGTATGAAAATGTATGAAACGTGGTCCCGGGAAGATCGTAGGGTTGGCACCTACGTACTAGTAAATGGATCGGCTAGTACAAGAGCTATGAAGGTTGTAGCCTTCTGTAGGGTTGGTACCTACGTACTAGTAAATGGATCGGCTAGTACAAGAGCTATGAGGGTTGTAGCCCTCTGCAGGTTGCAGCCTGCGTGCTGGTAAATGACTGCACCAGTGCATTGTAAAAGAAGTTTCTTATTAAAGAAGAAAGAGACGAATTGCAGCAGGTGGTTTTCACCCACATTGGGTTTCCACCTTATATCATGGTGTTCATGTGTGTGGCTCTTGTGTGATGTTCTGTTCTGTTATTCTACACCCGTTTACTGTTAATATGCTTAATAATGATCTGATGCATTTACTGAAGATTAAGCTAACTGAATTATAAGATCTCTGGATATACGCGAGTTTCATTAGACACAGTAGCGTGTACACGCGGGTTTACTTAATTGAAGTAGCGTATATGTTTCTGAGTATGAAATTGAAAAGTTTTATCTGATCTGATAATACTGATTCACCCCCCCTCTCAGTATTATTTCCAACACTCTCCTTCTTCCTCTTTGCTTGGTGAAGCTAGTAACACTAAAAACCAAGTAACTAAGAAGAAGAAGAAAGGGAAGGAGAAGAAGAAGAAGAAGCCAACGGCAAAAGGGGGCAACCATGCATCGTCTGGCAAAAACCCACACACTGCACCATCCAAACCTAAATCTCCATGTGTCATTTGCAAAGGAGACCACTATCATCGAGATTGTCCTTACATCCCGTGGATCCTAAGGGACTGGTCTCCCCATTTGCACAATCCGGTGTCTTCAACCTCTGACGATCATGTTGAGAGCACACCATCAACTAGTGAAAATGAAGTCAATGGACAGAAAGGAAGATCTAAATTTCCTTGTAGGCTGTGTGAAGGCGATCATGCCCTCCACCATTTTCCTTTCCTGGACGAAGCTAAAAGAGTCTTGGATAACCGTCCTACTTCACCGCAGCGACTTCCTCCTGGATACAAGAAACTCTTGCCAAGTCCATCGCTAGTTGAAAATCTGATTGACACACCTCTATTGTCGGTCAAAGCATCTATCATTGAAGATAAACCCTCTGAGTCCACACCGGACCAAAATCAACAGGTCGAGACAGCAGTTGACCCAGTCTTGTCTTCAAAAGGTCCATCTTCGGTTGATACAGTCTCCAAAGAGAATGAGAACGACACCATTCAAATTCTTTTTATTAACACAGAATCCAATGAACATGGGGGCAATCTACCCATTCCTTTACCGCAGGAAGGAAGTTCATCAGAGATTCATCCGACCATTTATTCAGTCCCTCCTCCAAGCAATATAGTCATTTCCTTCGATTGGAATCTACTAGGGAGACCTCGCCCACCATCTAATGTACCATTTCGGATCATAGTACAAGCTTATAGAATGGTCATGGCTGTCACTATCATAGATGAAGGGGTTTCCGTGAGTATCCTTTCCTCAACTGCTTGGAAAGCACTTGGTTCGCCATCGCTTCTTCTTGAGATTCGAAATCTGTCAGGCTTTAACAAAGGAACCAGTCAACCGTTAGGGATCCTTCCAAATTTTCCTATAACGTTAAGAAGGAAAACCATTTATCTGAATGCGATGGTAGTCCAAGGGCATCTAGATTAAAATCTACTCCTTGGGCGTGACTACATTTACAACATGGGAGCTATTGTTTCCTCACTCTTTCGGGTGATGTGTTTCCCGTATGAAGGCAGAATGGTCCAGCTCGTATACCAGCTTTCATTCCCCGGTTCAAACACGGCTACTAGTCAAATGCCATCCCTAACTGGTCTTCTTGCACAAGGAATGTCTCATCAACCTCTAGTCTGTCCACCTAATGAGTGTGAGTGATTCAGTGAATGTGACTAAACCCAAGGGGCATACGCCCTGGTCTACTTTGGCAGGAAAACCCCAGATATCAGGTAGGTTCCGCGTAGGATATATGACTAGTCTGACACACCCATCCATTTAGGAAAATGGGATTAGACTGGAAAAGGATTCCCTCGTTAAACATTATGTGAGTAGAAGCTCCCACCATTCACCTTTTTCTATTTCGATGGACAGAGCCAAGGAAGTGTTTTGTCTACAAATGCGAATGGAACAACCTTGCTTTAATGCAAGAACTTCCATAAGGTAACCTGGAAACTCTATTTTTTCTTTATACCTAGGAGCATGCAAACCTTTTGTATATAAGTGAAAAGCGACCAGTGTAACTCTAACCCCGTAATTTTTCTAACTTCAACTGCTTAAGTTAAGTGATTGGTATGGTTAACCATTCACCTTGCAGGGGCCAAATGGCACCGGAAAAATAAAGGAAAGGTTTCCCGTCGAGAATCTATCCTACCTAACCTCAGTAGTTCTTTAACCTCTAGGATAGCAGTTGGTCATTCCTAGCTTGCATACAAAAGGCTCCGGAGCAAAGTTGCGCATGGGGCAAGCTCCCTAAAAAATCAACCTACTAATGAGAGACATCCTTATTATACGACTGGCACGAGCAGGATTACGTGAAGTTCAAACTCATTAGAAAATAAACCTAGCAATGAGAATATGTTCCCCTAGAGTTTAAGCTCATTAAAAAATGAACCCACCTTTCGGTAAATAACCTTTGTGATCGCATTGCTATCAGCTTTTGAGCCTTGGTCATGTTCTTACCATCACCTCCACTTTTTAGCTGATCATACACCTCCACTTGATTGTTTACCCTTTTGAGGAACAGTTGCGATGAGTGATTCTGTTAGCCACCTTCTTTACAATGTCATGATTGAAAAGTTCCAAACCTCACCTGGAACCAGTTGTTAACCGAAAATATCACTCGTTCCTCAGAAATGAGTCTCTTTTAAGCTCTTTTTAGACTCGTAAAATATAAAAATATTGCCGAGAAATTGGCCTCTCTAGCTCGATAGAGTGATTGGAAGTGCCATCCCTCATGTATTTTAATATTTTTGGACCTGAGGGATCATTACATGAAAATATCGAGCGCTTGTCTTTTTCGGCTCGCTAAAGTGATTGGAAAAGTCATCCCTTTCATATTATTTTATACTTTTTCGGACTTAAGGGATTATACTACGAAAAAGGACTATTGGAGTTTCCTTTCTGTCTCTTTTCAGACTCTCTAAAACTAAAAAATACAAAGTTATCTTTGTCATTAAACTCGTTAAAACAATAGCAACAAACTTGTCCATTATAGACAAAAGCGAGTTTCACTATCGCTAAGCTTGCTAAAACATAGCGACAGGTTTGACCAAAGGGAAAATTATAGAACAAGCATATGTTATCCTCCTCAAGCTTGACAAAAATAAAGAGGTACTGGTTAGCAATGACTGGGGAAAAATTGGGAAGAAAACTTGAAGAACTTCATTGGTAGTAGGTCGCTCTTGAACATGACACTTTCACTCCATCACCATGATTGAGTCGGGTTGGGTTATTCCGTTCACCGGTCATATCACCATTGGTCCTCCATACCATCCATTTTTGGGGTTAACGCTACCAATCCATTTCAGTGTCGCTGATATGTTCAAGAGAAGTCACTCAGAGAATTCACCAACCCAACTAACATCTCATCCACTGCAATACCTTCACGCTTCATTCTTTCATGACCGCCACCCTGAACCTTGTATCATCAGATTGTTTTCACCTCCACAAAATCATTTGCTCCATTTCGTGTCATAGATGTGGGATTCATTAAGGCCCTCCTACGATGGGTCACTTCTTGTCGACATCATCTCATTATCCAAGAAGTTGACTTAGGAACAACCTTTTCAGTGCTTTGAAGCTTGCATGCCTCAATGGCAAGTTTCTCACTTCCGACGACAGGTTTACATCAATGGCCTTCAACTGAAAGATTTTGCATGGTGTTCGACATCAACTCATGTATACACACCACGTGAATTGTACTGCAGTACCTTGAGGGTCATTATCATTATCGGTGATTCCTCTCATGCCTATTAACTGCTTACATCATTGGCTGGTAATCATGCAATGTCTTTCCATGTTCGACACCAGAACATCTTTTCACATGGATCGACTTGTACTTTGGGCGAAGATTAAATGAGTTTGAAGACCCCGAATCTAGTTTCATCCATCCAGGCTACGATTAATTCAGGAAAATAAAGACATCAAATGTACATCGTAGCTGCATAGATAATCATCCAAGCTAAGGGATGATGGCTCTACCAGAATCATCAGTCTGCCACACAGACAGTTGTCTGTCCTATGTACATGAAAATGAATTTATAAGGTTGAGCATGGGAATGCCCGCCTCAGCTAGATCATGAAAATATTATGAAGATAATGTATTGTATTGTATCTTATTATAGGTCACCTTCCAATTCGAAAAACCTCGGATCCTCATGATAAAGCATTTCACCCGACATTAGAAGATTTATGACCTCATGCTTTAGGGGGCAACTGTTATAGACATATTTGGGCACTGCAACCCCAATCACATATGTCCATAAACCAAGGGCTTCTAAACCCATAAAAGTGTTGTTTCATACCCTAAAGGAACAAGGTCAGTTGATTACATCATTTCCCAGAAGTTATCCCTGAAAAAATGCTCAAAATTGGTCAAAACTGGACCAAACAGACTGCTCCATGCTAAGGGTGCGATGCATCTCACCTATTACATACAGAGGGTGCGATTCATACTGAAAATCCCTTCTGTGGGGTGCGATGAGCGAGAGCAGACAAATGGAAGAGGCAATTTGCTAGGTGGAAACCCAGAGAATCTTCTAGAAACTACTCATTTGACACTTGCCTCTCTGAATTCACCCAGAGATGAGTAAGAGATCATGAAATCTCCAAGTGGAACCAAGAAATATCATAGAAATGATACTAATCAAAATCCCAGAAGCTAACTCACCCCCCTGCAAATATCTATATATGGATCCCTCATCCTAGAGATCCAAAGGCTGGAATTTTGTATTTTGTAAGGAAGTGTTGTTGGTTTCTCTGTGAAACATTGTATTGTTGTGTGATCTAGCTTTTCATGAGGTGAAGAGGCCTTTCATGCTAGAAGGATGGCACTGGATCAGAAAACTTGGTTGTAATCCTCTCTTCTACTACTTCTATCAATAAAGCTATTTGAGTTTTCCTCCATATACTTGTATATTTCTGAATCTTGTATTGGTGTATGCATTTGTATGGTTAATATACATCTGATCGTATATTGTTTACGGTTATAGATCTCTATGCTTTGATGGTATTATGTTGCTTTGACTCTACAGGTGTTCTTTGAAGCGAGACAAGTGAGGAAGGAGTGGCGAAGCTCTGTCAAAGGAGGGAGGAAACAAGCAAGGAGACAAGCGATAGATTGAGGTTGGTACTCTTTACTTCTCTCTCATCTATCTCTGATAAACGAAAACGCAAGTAACTTCAATTCATTTGTTTCTAAGATAGCTACCCATCTTAGTGGGACTAGCAGCTCTGAATGGACACTAGTTTTCCTTATAACAATGGTGGAGCATTGTCTCAGTATACCAATTCATGGGTATGACATCCAAAGTATGACAGAAGAAATGCACCCATTCTGGTTGTGGCTCTTCCCCATAGACCTTGGTCCATTTCGCGAGGTGTTTACGTGGATCATCCCGTCCTTCATACTTGTCTGCCAGCTGTATCTATGGTTTCCCAAATCGCAGGCACATCGTCCTTCTACATCTGCACCAATCCTCAAAGCTTCTCTGATGCGTACCCCACCACCTTGTGGGCGTAGCGCATAGTGCCCATTTCAGAGCGTTGAATAGCTATTGTTCTAGCACTTCGCTTTCGAATTCATCCAGGAATTCATCTACCACTATCAGCCTGTCATAAAGAGGTATGTCCCTTACCTCTGTTGTCACGTAGCACAGTGATCTTACCATCATGTTGCAATTGAGTGTGGTTACCTCATGTAACTGGTTCTGCCATTGTTCTATTTCTTCGTCTGAATCTGAAGTGTAGGAGCTTTTGCTCTCCCACGAAAATCTGCCATCTGTTTTTGGATTCACCCAATCTTGCTCTTGAGCGGTTATCTTGTAGATACAGTCGAGATTGTCATCACTATCATCATCATGCACTGGCTCTGTGTAGCGCAATCCTTCCACAAGGTCTAAAGGTATCACTATGTGTAGTGATTTTTTCTCAAAAATCATTTTATGCTTCTTTAGATTTATCACTCTATTCATATCAATGGCCCAATCTATTCCCAACAGTGCGGGATAGGGATTGTTGTCATCGACAATCTCTATCACCTCAAAATCTAAAATCGTGCTCGCACCTTCGATGTCTACCATTATTCCCTGCAATGTCCCCATCGATAGGATCTTCTGTTGGTTCGCCATTCGCAATTGAATAGGGGACCATTGCAACGCAGGCCTGCCCATGCATTCCCATGTTTTCTTTGCTAGTACATTCACGTCCGATCCGAGATCTAGAATTACTTGATCCATTTCATACTCTCTAATTTCTCCATTCAATCTCATTTCCCTTCCTGTTCGTAATGCATGCTTTCCAAGTTTCCAGACTACGTGCTGTTCTCTTGATCCAGCGCACCTAGTGATAAGATCCTGCAATCCTTTCACCACTTTGTTGTCGCGCAACAGCTTCATGCATGTCTCCAAAAAGGTGGTGAGCATTGAAGGATCCATCCCTGGTCCTAGTTGATCCTTACTACCTGAAGTGGAGGCCTCTGTGAAGCTCTTCTTAGCTTCCATGAATGTCTCCTTCACGCGCTCCAAATCAAATTCAGGTTCCTTTGTAGGAGCTTTGCAAACCCACACACTTTTTTCTAGCTGATTACCTTTGTCATCTCCTGTTGTGATACCACTTCGAAGCATGATGTTTACATTTGGGTCCTCTTCACGTGGCCCAGACCTCATCATCTGTAGGTTTTGAGTCAAGGGAGGCTGGAGTACTCCTTTATTGCGCAACCTCGTTATCAATGTAGGGCAGTCCTCTATCTCATGATCAAACTAAGTACAATATAAACATGATGCTCTCGTCAAATTTGTACAATCGCGAGCATAATTCCCTGGCACCTCCACAATTATAACAAATCAGTTGTCCACGACCCCTTCCTAGTCCCATTCCACCTCGACCTCATCTGCGCACCTGAAATCCAACACGTTCCATCCCTACATTTCGATCGAGGACTTGCGTTTCGGTCTGCACTCTGTAGGCAAGAGTCTGATCCATCATCAGCTCGTAAATTCTACAGGTGCACTCATCATAGCCTACCAATTTGCAGAAATTACAGAACAATTGCTGGGATGTCTGCATATACTTCTGTAATAGGTGAAAGTTATCTGTAGTGTGTTTTCCTCCTATCTGACAAATCGCGCACCATAGTGCAGGTGCCATGCTTGGTCTTGCTTATGCATCTGGTCTTAATGGCATCATAATCCCTCCCGCCAAGTAGTTCGCGAAGACTGGACAATGGTCCTTGTCATGTCCCTAGCCTTTGCATTTTATGCAACATACCTCCTCACGCGCTTTTGGGCGAGTTGTCCTATCCTGTTTCAAACTCTGCATTTCTAGACACAGATTTTGGAGTTGCATGTGGATTTTCTGAAATTTGAGGCTAGGATCTTGTATTGGGATCTCGTGCAGTCTCATTGCAATCTCCAAAGCCTCGGCCTAGGTGGATAACTTCTACTATGATAACGTTGTCCTCAAATGCGGAATTAGTGATGCTACAAACCATACACGATGTTGTCCATCTGTCAAGGTAATGTTGGCTTTGTGAATCATACTCTTCAGTCTTTGATCCAAATCCCATGGGGTCTCACCTGAAAGCATCGCGATTTCCTTAAACCCGATAATCGATTGTGTCTCCAACTTTGGTCTGCTAAATTCCCTGTTCAACGCGGCCTAGATATCTGTGATCCCCACGTTTGGATGGTCATTAGAATTCTTAATGTACCATGTTAGTGTGTGATCCTACAATGTGCTTACCAGCGTTGCCTTATTTATATTTTCATCGACAACTCCTTGTGCTTCCCATACAGCTTTTACTATGAACCAAAATTGGTCCGGATCTTCGTTCCCTACTCCTCTGAATACCAGAAATTTTATCATGCTTGCCATATTGAACTGTGGTGGTGGCAGAGGTGGTGTGGGCGAAGATGGAGGTGAAGATGGTGAGACTAGTGGTGGTGTAGGTGGGGGTGACATGCGCAGAATTCGTTGCCTTATCAGATTGATCACGCTTCTCGGAGAAACTTTCACAAGCTCTTCCTCGCTTTCCCATTGAGGCGAAATCAAGGGGATATTTTCTATCTCTGTGCTACCTTCGTTTCTATAGATCCTCCCGCTTTGCATAGCCCCAAACATCAATTTATTCGCATAACCCACTTTTCACACAATAGCATTTTAATCCAAGTGTTAAACGATTTAATGTACTTACCTTGCAGTCCTTTGAGGAAGCGTCAGTTCGCCTCACTGTATCTGACGGTCATATCTACCACGAACTCAGTGATAAACCCTCCTATAATTCGGTCGAGCCAATGGTCCATAGCACGTGCGACCTTATCTTCTGATGCTTCTAGTCTGCGCACCAGTTCTAGAGTCCACACAATTGGTTTGTCGAGCCTACACCTTCCCTCACTATCTACTAGCTTCGCGATCCACTCATACAACTTAGAGGGGAAGGATGCAAGGAAAATTTCGTGGATTTCCGTATATAAGTAGTGCTCTAACCACTCAGTTCCTTTGATACACATGGATTCCTGTTTTCCTATGTCGCGAACTCGTGAATGTTTCTGTCCAACCACCCTTCAATTTCTTTCTTCGTCGGATTCCAGTGATACGACATCAGACATCCCTTATGCAGATTCTAGTCCCAGAAACGGAACCATTTGTTGGCTTGTTAGGGACTGACCTAGGTTCAGAGGTGATTTAGCCAAACAAATCCCGATACTACCGGCCCTTTTGGCAATAGTCCGCGGAGCGCAGACTGAGGTCTCACCTGAAGTAGTATGGGAGGGTGCTAGAACCATGTTTCTACACCTTGGATATGTTTGATGTTTTCAAGTGGTTTGCGGTTCGACCCTACACGCACGTCGCTATGCGCACTTACCCATACTTCGCAACCTATGATGTTGCCTTTGCGCAGCCCTACTTAGAGGATGAATAGTATTATTACCCTAGTCCTTACTAGTAATACTATCTGAGTTGATTAACTTATCTTATTTGTAAGCTTTCAGTTATACTTAACAATATTCACAATTCGTACAAGTGCGCACAGTAAATAAATTGTATAATTGCAATTCATATCCAACAGATAATAACCCAAGACAGATACACGTAATTCAGATGAAACTTCTCTTTATTATTCTCTTCCTTCAGTTACAGACTCAACTCCGCCCTACACACTCAGCTGCAGGGGTCCGCGCACTTAGCTGCAGAGCCTCTTCCTACTACTATGACCCAAGACACACTTAGACACTTGCTCTGTGCTTCTATGTCATTCTATCCATTAGATTCTATGATTCTCTCCCCTTTACAACTTAGAGCCCCGGTCTATTTATACAATCTCATGGTCCGCAGACCATGGGTAGGCCGACATTACATTCAAACTTAGGGTGGATAGCCCTATGACTCTAACATACACTTTGCGCCCGCAATTCATGGAGCTTTACAATAATATCACTCAAAACTTGGGTTTTGAGCCCCAAAACATGCTGTGGGGGGATTCCATGCCCAACACCTTGGGAGGCCTTGGTTAGCCACTGCCGATGCCTGCATAAGCTGCAGGGCTAGAAATATGACTATCAAAAATGGACATCTATCCAAGTAGTTGATCCTGTTAGCTTTGTTGGCATTTGGCCCAAAAATGGATCCAAAATACTCCAAAGTTTTCTTAAAATCATACAAATGGATCCAAAAATGCTCTTGGAATCTTCAAAAGTGCTTAAAGATCATTCAAAAATCAGAACTAGCACCGGAGGAAAACCCTTAAAAGGGAGGAAAAACACTATCGGGAGGCCAAAACACTAAAAAATCAGTGAAAAACTACATATCGGAGGCTTTAACAGTCGAGGCACAGTAGCCGTTAGATCTGGCCGATCAATGACTCATATCTAAGCAGCTAATTGCAATCGGCGCTATCATAGAGGAGGACTTACGGAGGGGTGCAGGACACTGCCGATCAGCGATCGCCAATGATCGGATCGGCGGGTCGCATCGGCGGGGAACATATGCTATGTTATATATATAAAAGGCTTGGGCATGGAGCGATCAGCGATTGTGATCACATCACATCGCCGATATCGCATCAGCACTATACCAAGGGGCCTAGGCACATATATATCGGTGACCTGATACTCGAACACGACCACAATATATATGAGAATCCATAAAATTTGAATTCCGCGCCAAAGCTATTTTTAAAGCATTTCCTGTGTATTTCATTATATAATGAAATACACAGGGAAACAGGGGCAGTGCAATAGCAATGGATCCTGGACCCAATGGGTTTCGTAAAGAAAAATATATATTTTTTCAGGTCCGCAAAAGCCCATTTTTAAATGTTTTTGTGTGTTTTTGTTGCTTAAACGAAATATGATGGAACCTTGGCCAGTTTCAATTGTGATGGAGCCTGGACCCAAAAGGGTCCATGTTGGCGAGGTAAATCCCCTCTGCGGATAGAGGTGATCCCTACTAGCCCAAATCGGGTCTAGCAACAATCAAACAATGCTATCACACAAGTTCCTAATTGCAAATTAAAGGTGGATGATGAGAGCCTACATGGATTCCAATGCTAATATTCGTAGAAGAGTCGCCGCTCTCATTCCTTTGCTCTGGCCAGTCACGATCCCCACGATCTCTGTGAATGGACACCTGCACATGCAAGGAACAACACAAATACAAGCATAAAATCCAATAGATGCAATTATATATCGGTCAGTAAAGATATAACTCAAACATTATTACAATGAATAACAAGAGTGGAACCATAATGATAGTCATCTATTATTGATAAACAACAAAGAAGAATAAAACCATAGTTCTGACGTCAAATCCTCCTTTGGATGGGTGATCAGCTACATATTCTTTGCAAAGCTTGTCGGGATTGGGAACAAGCCTCTCTCTCTTTGATTATGAATGTAAAGAAGACTCTTACAACAATCTCTTAGACTTCTGAAAGTATAATTCTCCCTATGCTCGAACTATCTTGTCAAAGGCAACGGAACAAGCTTTTATAGATGGAGGAGAAGGAGATAAGATCAATAAAACCATCTATGGGATTGGGTTTATCCTCAAAAAACTATTATGGATAGAGGAAAGGGAGATAAGATTAATCACGACATCCATGGGATTGGCATTATCCTTAAAAAGCTTCATGAGTCGAAAGGAAAGAACCTTCGCGAATTTGTTAAAAAGCTTTCCCAAACTCGGTTGGCGCGAGTATAGCTTTGAGACAGAATGCCAATTGGCATGCCCTCTTTGGAGGATTTCCCCCATTGGCGCGAGTAATACACTGTGGATCTGTGCTAATGGAAAAAGGGAACTTTTTAAGGATATTCTGTAGGAGATGTCTTTAGGGCATATGAAGTCCATACTTAGGGGAACATAATGCAAGTGTTTTCAAGTTATGTCACTTCTCACAGGTCCCGGAATGAGTCCTCCAAAGTGCGGGAGAGGGGTAATAGGGATGGTGACAAATGGTGACAAATTACTATGTAACAGATGCCCCCTAAAGCATGAGGCCCGAGAGAGAGAGGGGTGAAATGCTTTACAAGAACACATGCAACTGAAAATGCTGCCGCCGGAGAATCTGCATAGAGAGGTACAACTGATATCTCAAGTACATGATATATGTGGTATGGGTGCAGCCATCCATAACAGAGTACATAATAATCTAGATCCAAGGTATGGGCACAACCATCCGGTGAGGATCGATGAATAGACTCAGGCATGGTCGCAGCCATCCAGTGAATGAGTCATGTAATAATCACAATAATCCACAAAATTGTAGCCTGGATTCCAACAGACAAAATCCAGGGTCTTGCGCTCCATCTCGACCCGAACAAAAGTACAAGTTCAAGCATGCGAATACATGAGTTGAAGTTGAACATCCATGGACATCGTCTGATTACCAGTCAATAATGAAAACTGTTAACAGATGCGAGAGGTACCACCAATAATGACAATGGCCCTCAAGGTACTATAGGTAAAATCTACAGTGTGCGAATCAGTGAGCTGGCGTCAAACACCCATAGAATCATTCGATCAGAGGCCAATGATGAAAACCTCGCGTCGAACATGAAGAACCTGCCATTGAGGCATGCAGGCTCCAAGGCACCGGAAGGGAGTCTCTAGATCAGCTTCCTGGATAATGAGCTGAAGTCGACAGGAAGTGACCTTGATCGAAGGTGGTCCATAGTGTTTCCCACATCATCGACACGAGACAGAGGAAGAATGTTGTGGTGAATCAAAATTATGTGAGCTATCAGAGGGAGGTTGTTATTCTGCAGAGGTCAACTTCTCTTTGAACATATCGGCGGCACGACAGTGGACTTGGCAGTATTTGACATCAAATGAGCAGAGGTCATGGTGACAAAGCAATGAGCAGATGAGAGGTCAAACAGGATCACCCAAACCCACGGAGGCAAGTGAAAAATGAGATGAGATGTCCCCACCTAGACACGAATGCAAACAAGTGCCATGTTCAAGAGCGACATACTGCCGACACGACAATAATTATGGTTCCATTTTCCCCCACCATTTCTGGCGAGTACCCCAGTTATTTTTATTAACAAGCTTGACGGGGATAGCATATGCTTGTGAAGCGTCATTTCGACGGAATCCAATGTCATCAAGTTTTAACGAGTCTGATAGAGGAAGAACTCAGTGTCTTTTCATGTTTAGAGAGTTTGAAAAGACAGCAAAAAAGAAAACTCCAAGGGTGTCCTTTTTCGTAAAGTTGTGTCTATCGAGCCCGAAAAAGTATAAAACAATGCTCGAAAGAATCGCCCGACCATTACGATCGAGGAGTACTTTTCATGAGTAGTGATTTTGACCTGAAAAAGTAAAAAAGCGATCAAAACCACATCGCTTCGTGACCGTTAACGAACCTGAAACGACAAGGGTCCGACGATCTTTTCGTTTTTACACGGTCGGAAAAGAGTTTAAAGACGACCACCTCTTATTTACGTTTAACGAGTCAAGAGGGATAACTCGGTGATCTTTTCACATTTAAACGGTCGGAAAAGAGCTGAAAGTAGACCTCCATTTTTATTCTCTTTAACGAGTCAAAAAAGGAAAAATACTCGGCTATCTTTTCATCTTTTACGAGTCAGAAAAGAGCTTAAAAGGAGACTCGTCCTGGAGGAACGAGTGGTATAAAGGGTAGCAACTGGTTCCGGTAATGGTGGAACTGCTCAAAACATATAATGGTCAAGAGGCTGGCTAATAAAACTACTCATCACTGCAATTCCTCGGGAAAGGATAAACAACCAAGTGAAAGCATATGATCAGCTAAAGAGATGGTGTCGATGGAATGAAACAACCAAGGTTCATCTAGCAAAATGTAGCGGATAGGCGGCAATCACAAGATGTAAATTAGGTATGGGTTCATTTTTACACAAGCTTGAACCATGGAGAACTCTGCTTGGATTCGGTTTCATGTTTACACAAGCTTGAAATGAAAAACTATGCTTGTTATGAGTTCGCATGCCCCCAGCATAATGACGCAAATCGAGGTACATGCCCCCCAAGCTTCATTGCATTCGACAAAGTGGATGGAATGAAGGTTCACTCTTGAGCTCTATGAAAGACTCGACTTGTATTTTACGAGATCTTAATCAAAGACTCGATTTAGAAAGGAGGAGATGTTTCATTTTTTAATGAGGTTGACCTAGGAAAAGAACTATCCTCATAACCCTTATTTCATTTTCTAGTGAGCTTGACACAAGATCAGGAACTATGCTCGGCCCGACCTAGTTTCATTTTTTAAGGAGCTTGACATAGGAAAACGAACTATGCTCCGCCAGACCTAGTTTCATTTTTTAAGGAGCTTGACATAGGAAAACGAACTATGCTCCGCCAGACCTAGTTTCATTTTTTAAGGATCTTGACATAGGAAAACGAACTATGCTCCACCCGAACTTCATTAGAATGAACAGGAAGTCGAGGCTTCCAAGAGTGCCACTCCAGGTGGAAGGGTAATATCTCGGAAGTCAGGGCCCAGTGCCCCCAGGACACTATGCATGATGGCGGAATCACTAGATCTAGGCATGGGGTAAGTGGCCACGTAGTTGATCTGTGGTGGGGCAGATGCAACTGGTGGATGAAAACCAGGAGGGGATGACAACTGCGCAGGAGGGACCCGTGGACGAACGAACGATAATTGATCGATAGTCACAATTCTTCCATCGTGTGGAAAGAAAACCACATGGAAAAGTGAAGAGACAAGGGCCCCCATGGCGTAAACATAGTCACGGCCAAGGAGAAGACTGAAATCTAAAGCACCTTGGGTAACTGATACGTCTATATAGACGGTTTTGCCTCCCAAAGTAATAGGGAACTTTGGAAGGATCCCTAATGGTTGACTAGTTCCTCCATCAAAAGTCGTCAGATTTGGTGCGACTGGCACAAGTTGTGGGGAACCCAAAGCTTGCCAAGTAGTGGCAGGCATAAGAGTGACAGATGCACCTTCATCCAAAATAGTTCCAGGTATCGCCTTATTATAGGCATGTACCGTGACCCAGAAAGGCACATGGGATGGAAGGCGGGAGGTGGTCAAATGACTCCAATCGAAGGAAACGACTGAACTACTTGGTGGGGGAATCGTATGATTACCCCCCTACTCTAAAAGAACCGAAGCAGGACTCTCGGGAGCAGCTGGGATAGGAGAGTCATTTCCGAACTCAGGAGAATCTGAGGAGATGAGAAGAACATGGGAATTATGCTCTTCCGACACAGAGTGATCGACGGGAGGGAAACCCGAGTCGACACTCTTTCCGACCAATGGTTGGTCTGGAACAGGCTTGGCACAGCCAGGTTCGGGAAGAGGGGCCTGGACAAGAGAAGAATTTGAATCAATCTCTTTGTCAACAGGGGGACGATCTCCGGCTGCAGAGAGACGTTGATATCCAACGAGAAGTTGGGGTGAGGGAACTGCGAGACTTTCCAAGACAACGGAGGCTTTATCCATGAGCGGACAAAGGTGAAGGGGATGATTGCCTTCACAAAGTCTACAGGGGATTCGAATCTTCCCTTTTCCCTTACCATTTCCAGCTGATAAGGTAACATCGCCGTGAGCTTCAGAGGACGATGAGGGGCAGGCCGGATCATGAGACCATACCCCTAAGACCCTGGGAATGCCAGGACAATCGCGAAGAAGGTGGTCATCCTTGCACAATCTACAAGGAAACTTGACCTTCCGCGGAGGAGCAGAAGGTGGCCCGACTTGAGGTGGACTCGGAGGAGTAGCGGCACTTTTAGCCTCTCCCTTAGGAGACTTCTTCTTCTTCGTCTTCTTCTTCTTCTTCTTAGCCACCTGGTTACTCGAATCGAGACTTTCACCAGGCGAAGTAGAAGATGAGGACGTAGAAGCAGGCGAAGAAGGGGAGAGGTCCACCTTAGAATCAACATGATGTTGTTCAGGTGGAGGGACTGATTGACCAGAAGTTGAGACGGCAGGGACCAAAGAGGTTGGGAACAACCAAATAGGCAACCCAACAGTTAACCCTGGGAGGGACAACGTTGCCATGTAAGGAGCACCAACATTCCCAAAAGGAGCGAAATGACCAGGGTTTCCATCAGAGGGGATCCCTGGGTTGGTGAACCCCGGAAAGGTTGCCATCGAAAAAGAAGCCTACTCAAGCTAACGCAAACAAGATCTAACCGGGTAAATGTGAATCGCGGCCGAATAAATTTTAAGACAAAGGAACTGAACTTGACCTTTTCATGTTTTAAGAGTCGAGAAAAGGACGAAAAGGTGACTCTAGTCACCTTCAAATGTTTAGTGAGCCCGAAGTGACAAATGCTCAAGTGAGCCTTTTCTTTTAGGGAGTCTGAAAAGGATCAAAAGTGACTACTCTAGAGAAACTAGGCAAAGGGTTTACCAAACAAATATGTAAAATTGCATATACACCTTGGCAATCATATGAAAACCAAGGACTTTCCGTACGGTAGTTAATCTTCCCGAATGCTGTGTTTAGTGCGTTACGGCTTATAAGGCGGCATACACGGCTTCCTATGGATAAAGGATGATAACCTAGTGGGGTCTCCCCATATACTCGACGGTATGTGGGAGCACAAATCCGTGCTAGAACACTATTGAGTCACAAAAGGAGGAATCACCCAACCTTAATGTGAAACAATAGTGACTAGGTTTAACGACGTCGGAACACGTCTCTAGCCTAGACCTCTAGATGTATGCGTTTAGTTCCAATGTGTTTTTAGATTCATTCAGTTCATTTACGGTTGATCTTTGATTAGGTTTCAATTTCCAGGTCCTATCGTATGTAATCTCTCACAATTTCCTAAATGCAAGCTATTGGCATTATGATGCATGTGTTGTACTTGATGGCAACCCTCTCATAGAAGATCATGTCACTTGTATACATTCAGATGAATCCACAGAAGAGATATCAGATATGACAGAATACATGGATGTAGGACAGTTCAAAGGGATCAGATGACAATTCACAAGTAAGCTTTTCCATCAAGTCCAAAGGGGGAGATTGTTGGCATTATGGCTAAAGTGTTGTCCTTGATGGCAACCCATACAGGTGATAGATCACAGTACTTCAGGTCAGCTCTCAAATATTGAAGAAAATAAGGGGTACGCAGATACACCGTACAAAAGGTGCGGACACGCAGGAAGTCTTAGATAAAGTGCGTACATACACACAGGTATCCCGTGTAAAAGGTGCGGACCCTAGTTCACGCACTTTCATGCAGTGAAAAAGTATTCTCACGAGGGAATCCAATGGTGGACCATAGCATTTAGCCCGACGTATTTGATCCTATGGTTTGGTCAGTGGTATTGTTTTATATTATTATTATTATTATTGAGCCCCATGTTTTTGGGCCCCTTGTATTGGTTATCTATGGTATTGATCCATGATTTTAGGAAGAGCTTGCCTATATAAAGCAAAGGAGATCATTTGGCTAGATATGAGTGAAATTAGAAGATCTTAAGAGAAGCTAGATCTGAAATTCTTGTAATCGGTTTGTGAGAGAGAGTTGAATCAATATCAAGGAGAAACATGAGAATTACAAGTCGGATCTACTAATGGGTTGATATCTCCTCGGCGCATGTTCAGATCTGTAGATCTGACAGTCTGGGTTATTCTTGAAGTCTTGAAATTATCTATACCCGCAGGTACGCAAGTACAGTGAAAGAAAAGTGCGGAGATACGCAGGCGCAGAAGTGCTGCAGGTGCGCAGATACGCAGGCCCAGAAGCGCTGCAGATGCGGAGGTGCACAGGCAGTTCATTGGACACAGAGCGCAGGTACGCAGGAAGTCTGTAAGGCACAGTGCGTGGGTACACAGGAACGCAGTTGGAAACAGTGCGTACTTCTACGCAGTGTATCCAGTCTGAAAATTGATGAAACGTGGTACCTGGAGGAGAGAAGATTGTAGGTCAGCACCTACGTACTAGTATCTAAGCTAGTACAAGAGCTAAAGGAAATCTTTGGAGCATTGTATCAGGTAGTATCCTGCGTACTAGTAAATGGATCGGCTAGTACAAGAGCAAACGGGGTTGTAGCTCCCGTACTGGTATAAGACTGCACCAGTACAAAATATTGTAAAAGGATTTTCTTATTAAGAAGAAGATTGAGATGACTTGCAGCAGGTGGTTTTGATCCCGCATTGGGTTTCCACCTTACATCATGGTGTTCATGTGTGTGTCTTATGTGTGATGATCTACTCTATGTTACTGCATCTGTTAACTGATAATATGGTTGATAATGTTCTAATGCACTCATTGAAGATCAATTAACTTAATCATAAGAATTTGTGGAAGTAGCATATATGAATCTGATTATGGAAATGAAAAAGTTTTATTAATGTGATAATACTGATTCACCCCCCCTCTCAGTATTATTTCCAACAATTGGTATCAGAGCAGGTCCTTTTGGTAGAAGCTTGATCGCTTGAAGGAGATCCGTGGAACAATGGGAAAGAAGCTTAAGAAGAAAGCTCATAAGAAGAAGAAGACATCTCAGAGGAACTATGACAGTGGGAGAATCGATTGGGGATTAGGTATAAGAAGCTCTTCAGATTCAGAACCAGATTCAGAATCAGTTCAGAATGAAGATGACCATTCAGGTATGAATTTGCTATCCTCCGATGTTCCAGCTATCTTTCCTTTTGGAAAAGATGAAAGTGATAGTGAGACTACTGAATTTGCTCTTATGGGTGAGCAAGAAAGATATCAAATAGAGGCAGAATTTAACAGGCTGACAAACAAAATTAGTGAACAAGAAAAAATTCTGAACATAAAGAGTGGTGCCCTCAAAGAAGCTGTTACTAGACAAAAAGCTCATCAAGAGTTATGCAAGGAAAAGTATCAAAAGTTGCAGGTTGAAGCAACATCTCTAAGAAATGAAGTCATTGAAAAGAACACAACAATCAAGGAGCTCAGAGATCGATCCAGTTATTATGAAAGTCTTGAAGCCACGATCCTCTCACTAAAGGAAGAACTTGAAGAATCAAAGAAGCAGAATGAAGATCTACACCAAGCAATTGAAAAACAAGACAACGAAGTCATCAGCTTAAAATCCCAGCTGGAATGTGCCTTCAGAGTTCGTCAAATGCAGCAGGATCTGAATGAAGAACAAGAAAAGGAGATTCTCAAACTAAGGGAACAAATGGAAGAAGGAAGGAAAGCTGAAGAAGATTTGAAAAAGCAATCTCTTGAAAAGGAAGAATAGCTTCAGGTTGAGGTAAATATCTTGAAAGGTAAATTAGAAGAAAATGATAAGCTTTTACGATTTCAAGATAGTTCTAAAGTCTTGGATGATATTCTTAGTAGTCAAAGGTCTCCTGCTATAAAGACTGGTCTTGGTTTCCATGAATCTGTTGAAGGTGAATCTAGTTCACAAGGTGATGCAAGGAACTCTAAAGAGAAATCTAAAGTGATCAACGAAGAAATGAAAGATCAATCTCATCATCAACCAAGGAAAGAGATTCCTCAAAGAAAATCCTTTACTCCTCCTATGAATAATGTTGAATGTTATGTATGTCATAATCTTGGACATGTTGCAGCTAGATGTAGGAGAAGAAGGGTTCAAGACCATTATGCAAAAAGATCATCACATTCAATGTACCTTAATGGATATTGCTTTGCTTGCAATATGTATGGTCACAAAGCTGCTGAGTGCTACAAAAGGAATATGAAACATGTAAGATGTTATGCATGTAACAAGCTTGGACATATAGCAAAGGAATGCAGGAACAAAGCACAGACATCACACCAAAAGAAGAAAACATCATCACGCTTGAAGATATGGAGAAAAAAGGAAGTACAGTCAGAAAAAGGTGGCACAGCACAACCAGAATCAGAGGAAGCTGAAAGTACAAAACTTCAGTGTCCTGAATCTCATATGCAAACTCCATAAAGGGAAGTCGCGTATATACGCGAGTTGGATACTGCACAATCGCGTATATGATTGTTTGAAGAAAGGCAGTAGGGAAAGTGAAGTTGGAAGTGAGTCTATGAAGTATGATCTCTCGAGCACAAGATCAGATCTGTGTATCTGACTGTCAGAGGCACCTTGGAGGACCATTTAATTGGGTTCTAATCAGAGGTACGCAGACGATTCTCTGTGAAAGTGCGGGCGTACGCAGCAGAGCGGAAGTTCCTGTGCGGAGGAACGCAGGTGATACACAGTGAAGGTGAGAGGATACGCAGCGAAGGCACAGTCCCAGTGCGGAGGTACGCGGCGTGACAGAGGTTCAGGTGCAGAGGCACAGTGAAAGTACGCGGCGCGATAGCATCTGAGGGTGCGTGGCCATCGTAGTAGTACGTGGCGCAATTGAAGGCACGGGTGCGTGGGTACGCGCTATAGTAGAAGGCTCTCTGCAGCCATACGCAGAAACACAGAAAGTCAAGTGTGGGGATACGCAGAGGAGCAGAAGGAGAAGTGCGGAGCCACGCAGGCCATATAATGAGAAACTGCGGATCTGTCTTAAGGCGTTTATTGGCTGAATTTTCTTGTTGATAAGATCTGACAGATGGCACTAGTTTAAGAGGAGCATATGTTTTTAATGCATTGTTGGCATTATGGTTAATAGTCCTTGGTGATGAAGATTATATGGCTAAATGATATATCTTGCTATGATGTGGTTATGAGTTGTCCATCTCATATGATTCTTGGATTCACATAGTTAATTTTCAGATCAGATTTATGGTTGATTCTCTGATGCTACATATCTGGTGCTTACATGGTGATCTTCATAAGGATAAGAAGAATTATGATGCAAGATTCGTATTGTTCTTGGCACATATGAGGATTGTTAGCTGGATTCATGGGTGATTATTCAAAGTCGCATTGTTGGAGACATGATGATGATGAGCTCTTACCTATATGATGATAGGTTGTCTCGTACATATGTTGATTGATGCAGATATTCCCAAATGATGATCTGGATGGCTTTGGTGTTTCTCCTTATGATAAAAGATGTTATGGAGCAGATCATACAGTATTGTTGCTGATGTTTATCTTAGGTGATTGGTCTCTGTTATAAATGTCATATCACGACTCATGATGTAATAGTGTGTCTCTATCTATTGTAGTCATCTCTTCAGGTCATGTAACGACCTATGTTCGTCTCCCCACTATGCCTGGGATGAATATGTAATGTATTTAGTTCCTGGTGTATCCCCACTTGGTTGGGTGATGGATGTATGTATTGAGTCTTTTGGTGATAGGAAGGTCATTTATGACATATAGAGTCATGTTCTTCTTGTAGAACATATTTTTGCAGACCTTGCTTACAGTCAGGGGGAGCTTGAGCATGAACAGCACTATATAGCAGAGCAGACATTTCAACTTGTTCTCAGAAAGAGCATTATCAAATTGGTGCACCATGGCATATAAAAAGGGGGAGCTCATTCAGAGATTTCAGCAGATCTGGTTTATAGTCAAGGGGAGCATGTTCTTATGGGGAACAAAACCCTTTGCCCTTGATGTCAAAGGGGGAGAGTGATTTGGTGTTGTTGCCATCAAGTCCAAAGGGGGAGATTGTTGGCATTATGATGCATGTGTTGTACTTGATGGCAACGCTCTTATAGAAGATCATCTCACTTGTATACATTCAAATGAATCCATAGAAGAGATATCAGATATGACATAATGCATGGATGTAGGACAGTTCAAAGGGATCAGATGACAATTCACAAGTAAGCTTTGCCATCAAGTCCAAAGGGGGAGATTGTTGGCATTATGGCTAAAGTGTTGTCCTTGATGGCAACCCATACAGGTGATAGATCACAGTACTTCAGGTCAGCTCTCAAATATTGAAGAAAATAAGGGGTACGCAGGTACACCGTACAAAAGGTGCGGACACGCAGGCAGGTTTTAGATAAAGTGCATACATACACGTAGGTATCCCGTGTAAAAGGTGCGGACCCTAGTTCATGCACTTTCATGCAGTGAAAAAGTATTCTCACGAGGGAATCCAATGGTGGACCATAGTATTTAGCCCGACGTATTTGATCCTATGGTTTGGTCAGTGGTATTGTTTTATATTATTATTATTATTATTGAGCCCCATGTTTTTGAGCCCCTTGTATTGGTTATCTATGGTATTGATCCATGATTTTAGGAAGAGCTTGCCTATATAAAGCAAAGGAGATCATTTGGCTAGATATGAGTGAAATTAGAAGATCTTAAGAGAAGCGAGATCTGAAATTCTTGTAATCGGTTTGTGAGAGAGAGTCGAATCAATATCAAGGAGAAACATGAGAATTACAAGTCGGATCTACTAATGGGTTGATATCTCCTCGGTGCATGTTCAGATCTGTAGATCTGACAGTCTGGGTTATTCTTGAAGTCTTGAAATTATCTATACCCGCAGGTATGCAAGTACAGTGAAAGAAGAGTGCGGAGATATGCAGGCACAGAAGTGCTGCAGGTGTGCAGATACGCAGGCCCAGAAGCACTGCAGATGCGGAGGTGTGCAGGCAGTTCATTGGACACAGAGCGCAGGTACGCAGGAAGTCTGTAAGGCATAGTGCGTGGGTACGCAGGAACGCAGTTGGAAAAAGTGCGTACTTCTACGCAGGTGTTATATGGATTATGTGTTGTGCTTCAGTGTATCCAGTCTGAAAATTGATGAAACATGGTACCTGGAGGAGAGAAGATTGTAGGTCAGCACCTACGTACTAGTATCTAAGCTAGTACAAGAGCTAAAAGAAATCTTTGGAGCATTGTAGCAGGTAGTAGCCTGCGTACTAGTAAATGGATCGGCTAGTACAAGAGCAAAGGGGGTTGTAGCTCCCGTACTGGTATAAGACTGCACCAGTACAAAATATTGTAAAAGGATTTTCTTATTAAGAAGAAGATTGAGATGACTTGCAGCAGGTGGTTTTCTCCCACATTGGGTTTCCACCTTACATCATGGTGTTCATGTGTGTGTCTTATGTGTGATGATCTACTCTATGTTACTGCATCTGTTAACTGATAATATGGTTGATAATGTTCTAATGCACTCATTGAAGATCAATTAACTTAATCATAAGAAGTTGTGGAAGTAGCATATATGAATCTGATTATGGAAATGAAAAAGTTTTATTAATGTGATAATACTGATTCACCCCCCCCCCCTCTCAGTATTTTTTCCAACACAAGCTATATGCCAAAATATATCATTTCATTCGATGAACGCTAGCTACGAGAGAGTTGAGATCTTTCAATCAAACAAAATGATCATAAAACAATCAACAATAATTCTAATGCAGCTAATGGCAATAAATGAAACTTTTCTTTAAAGTCACTAATCACTAACAACAACGAAAATCTCTAATTTCCATTAACTAATTCAAAGCAAAAGAGATTGTTCGTTTTCTTTTCAATGGCAAAGTGCACTAAACAAATTTTGAGAGATAATAACAAAGAGTAAAAGAGACAAATTTCACTCAATGAAAACACAATCAAGTCCCTGAAACACCAAGGCAATCTTTCAAACCAAGAAAAATCACAAAGACCTCAATGAGCTATGTGATCTAAGCCCAAACGAAGCCAAGCGAAAAAGAGGTAAATCGCTCGAATAACACAATAAAAAGCTTTAACAATCACTGAACAAGTGCAAGAGAGTAACCAAAAAGTCGACTGGACCAACAGAAGGCCAAAACTCCTAAGGAAGGCTCGATGCACAAAGCCACTAGATGCCCTAGGGCTAAAACATGAAATCGGTAGAAAAAAGCAAACACCCAAAGGGTAAAGGCCAAGAACCAGTCAAACAAGACTCTAACACACTCAAGTGATTGAGAGGAAGTATCCAGACACAAAAACCAAGCTTGGAAGGCTCAAAACAAGCAAACTCTAAAAGGTTCCCTGGGCTGGTGTGACTTTCAAGCTAAAAGTAGCGCCAATTGAGAATTGGCACGGGCTGTACATTGACAAGCGAAGCCAATGGTGCGAATGTCATGCAAAAAAGAGCGCCAATTGAGTTTGCTATGCTAAAATAAAAAACAAGCAATCCAAGACTAGGCCAGCAGTACCCAGACAGACCAAGAAGCAAGAGACAACCAAATAATCAACCCAGAAAGCTGACCAAGCAAGCAAAATAAGAAAAACCAAAGAGGCAAGACAAACTCCAAGCTGTTTAGTTCGTAAACCAAACCGGAGATTGACTGAAGTGGCGTTGATCTACTTCGCTAATGCAAAGCAATAGCGTTTCGAAGGCTATCTAGCCGTACTTCAGGCTCCGTCTAAAGTTTACAAATCAAACAACAAGCTAACTCCCCAGTGGAGTCGCCAAATTGTTGGCGAGGTAAATCCCCTCTGTGGACAGAGGCGATCCCTACTAGTGCAGATCGGGTCTAGCAACAATCAAACGATGCTATCACGCAAGTTCCTAATTGCAAATTAAAGGTGGATGATGAGAGCCTACTTGGATTCCAATGCTAATATTCGTAGAAGAGTCGCCGCTCTCGTTCCTTTGCTCTGGCCGGCCATGATCCCCACGATCTTCGTGAATGGACACCTGCACATGCAAAGAACAACACAAATACAAGCATAAAATCCAATAGATGCAATTATATATCGGTCAGAAAAGATATAACTCAAACATTATTACAATGAATAACAAGAGTGGAACCATAATGATAGTCATCTATTATTGATAAACAACAAAGAAGAATACAACCATAGTTCTGACGTCAAATCCTCCTTTGGCTGGGTGATCAGCTACATATGCCTTGCAAAGCTTGTCGGGATTGGGAACAAGCCTCTCTCTCTTTGATTATGAATGCAAAGAAGACTCTTACAGCAATCTCTTAGACTTCTGAAAGTATAATTCTCCCTATGCTCGAACTAGCTTGTCAAAGGCAACGGAACAAGCTTTTATAGATGGAGGAGAAGGAGATAAGATCAATCACACCATCTATGGGATTGGGTTTATCCTCAAAAAGCTATTTTGGATAGAGGAAAGGGAGATAAGATTAATCATGACATACATGGGATTGGCATTATCCTTAAAAAGCTTCATGAGTCGAAAGGAAAGAACCTTCGCGCATGTGTTTGTTAAAAATCTTTCCCAAACTCGGTTGGCGCTAGTATAGCTCTAAGACAGAGCGCCAACTGGCGCGCCCTCTTTGGAGGATTTCCCCCATTGGCGCGAGTAATACACTGTGGATCCGCGCTAATGTAAAAAGGGAACTTTTTAAGGATATTCTACAGGAGATGTCTTTAGGGCATATGAAGTCCATACTTAGGGGAACATAATGCAAGTGTTTTCAAGTTATGTCACTTCTCACAGGTCCCAGAATGAGTCCTCCAAAGTGCGGGAGAGGGGTAACAGGGACGGTGACAAATGGTGACAAATTAATGTGTAACAGTCCGAGTAGTGGAATATATGAAATTTGAAGTCCACCCAAAGCATTTTTTCATGCATTTTTCAGTGTTTTCGCATATTTCATTATATAAGTGAAATACACAGACCAAGCTGAATGCGACTTGCGATGGTGAAGAGGGCGCACCTAATGGATAATTAAACTATATTTTAGGACTTCTGAAGTCCAAAAACACACAGTGATGGGTGGTATTTGGCATTGTTGCAGTGTTTTCACTGTATATAACCAAAACAGTCATTTTCTTCAGTTTAAAGGGAAACATAAGGGCCCCAAGACCCAGTTCATCATATAACAGCACCCAGGATACAGTTTGTCGGGAAACAGAACCTGGAAAGGGAAAGAGAAGGGCCACAGCACGCTGAAGCCCGAAACAAAAAGTTCAGGGAACTCAGACAACAACAACCACCCCCAACAAACATTATGGAGCATCTCTGGCACAGAAAAACTCCCAGACACCGCATCAAGCCACCAAAAAAATCTGAAATCGGTTACTTTGCTATCAAAAGCAGAAAAATTCGATCCCATGCTTGCATAGAGGGCATCAAATCAGATAACAATTCATATCAGGCAAATTAATACTCCAAGCCTTCTAGAGAGCTCAGGCGCATTGTAAACAGGCTATAAATAGCTGAAAGTAAGATGTAATAAGTGTTCAACATCTGGAGACTAATGAGACTTTGCTACTCAAGCTTCTCATATTCATTCATTAGTAATACAAGCTTCTTTTGTTGTTATATGTTCAATGTCCATTTTCTCTTCTATTCTAAGCTCGCACTTGAACAGATTGTTCATGTTTCTTTTATGTCTGATGCCAAATAACTTCCATCTTATCTTAGCATTGATGAATTAAATTAGCAAGCTTCTTTGCTGCTTGTAGCTAGCCATTCATATGTGGTCATATATGCATCTACCGGTACAGTTAGTATTCTCTTTTGCTGCCTGTAGCTAGCCATTCATTTATGTTTATGTATGCATCTGCCAGTATGGTCAGTATTCTCCATCCATTCATTGAATCTACAAACTATTGAGCATTGGTGGTCTAAAGCCTTATAAGCTGAGGGTGTTCATACATGTCTTGAGTTAAAACATAGTTGAAATGGTTATCTATTTTGATCCAAACCATCAGTTATTCCAATAGTTCAGAGAAAAATATTGAAGATTATATGTTACCAGGCATCTCCAATCTA
Source organism: Pinus tabuliformis (assembly GCA_031772625.1). Classification (NCBI taxonomy): domain Eukaryota; kingdom Viridiplantae; phylum Streptophyta; class Pinopsida; order Pinales; family Pinaceae; genus Pinus; species Pinus tabuliformis. The sequence goes on from CM062812.1 coordinate 168,207,409, forward strand.
CAACCTAGGAGAGTTTCTTGGAGTGATAACATAATTGGCGCCATTGCCGATGACAAGAAATTGAAGCTCAGCTTCCCTGGGAAACAACATAGATCTAGCTTTGATGATAGACAAATTTTGGGCATCTTTTTGGTTGTAATCATCTATTTTGTGACTCTACTAGAGGCCGAACGTCTTGGCAACTCCACTTCATAGTTCTGGCTCAGTTTGTGAGGCATACTCGGAGAAGTCCTCAAAAGCTACACACTAACCCAGTGCCTGACCCTAAAAAAATCATCAAAGAGAGAAAGGTATTGCAAAAAGGATTATCAGGTTCAAGTAAACCTAAACAATCTTCTATATCTCTTCAGGAAAGGCTTGTAATAGAACAAATACATGTTGAGAGTATAGCATCTAATACTAGCAGCGAAGAAAAACTCTTAGAGATTCATAAAGCTCCTTATTCTTTAGGTTTTCCTTTTGTTGTATGCCCAAAGGAAACCTCACCTCCTATCCATCATACTCCTTTAGTCCTGTCAGTCACTCCTCAACCCTCTATCATTCAGACTGCCAATACTCTTTTAGCCACCACAGATATGGAAAGTCCACAAGCACCTACCAGAATGGAAAGAATCATAGCTACTAGTTATGGACCTCTAATACTTCCCACTCCTTTGAATGCCATGCCTACTGGAGAATATTAAAAGTATATGCCTAAGTTCACTGGGACTGAAGGTGTTACAGCTGAAGAACATCTTGAGTCATTCTATAGCTATGTTGATAACCTGGACATTAGTGAATATGATGTGTGGATGAAAGTCTTTGTCCAAAGCTTAGATGGAGAGGCTAAAAAATGGTTCAGAGAACTAACCCCAGCATCTATAGCAAATATTGAGGCCTTAGATGGTGCATTCCTAAAGCATTGAGGGGATAAGAAGGATCTCCTTTACTACCACACTAAGTTTGGGAACTTACAAAGGGAAAATGGAGAGTTGATGCCTGATTTTAATAATAGATTTAACCACATGTACAACAAGATACCAGCTGAAGTAAAACTCACCACTACCTCTACTAGACTCATCTATGCTAGTGCCTTTGATTCTGACTTTTGTTTATTATTGAGGGAGAGGCAATGTGCTTCTTTAGCTGATATGCAAGATGCAGCCCTGGAAGTAGAATCAAATATCATGGCTGCAGAAAAGCTCAAAGGTAATGCTGATAGAAGGAGACACAAGGGAGAACCTTCATCATCTTCAGATCCCAAGATCGATAAAATGGCCAAGATGATAGAATCATTAACCTCTGAAGTTTCCAAAGTTAAAGGTTGAGTAGCATTCTAGGAAAGGAAGGGTTCCTAATACCTTTGCTCTTCCAAATCCAAATCCATATAGAAGACCTAATGAGTAGTTGCAGATTTTGCAAAGAAGTAAAGAGGCCAATGAAGACCAAAGGGTGAAGGTCCCTTTTTAGAATGCAGTCATGGAAGAAGAGAAGTTGTAAGAAGATGATGAAATCCATGGTATGGAAGACAAAGTTAGCGCCACTCTTTTAACCAAAGATGCCTATGCGAAGTCATTATTCAATGACCGGATCAGCCAAGAATGGGATGATGAAGCTATTCTACAAATTGAATATCAACACCAACATAATCTGAGGTCTATGATGAATAATGTCAAATAAACTCCTGTTCATAAAGTTGTTGTCCCTGCAGAACAACAAGCTAATAAGCAGGAGAAACAAGCAGTTGATCCTATCATCCTCAAAGCTCTAGCCATAGAGGTAAGAGGCCTTGACAAGTCCCCTTCTTCTTTTAGTTTTCAATCAAAACTTCAAAAGACAAGAATACCTATGCCTTTGATTGAACCAGTGAAGAATGAGTCCTTCAAGAAATCTATCCTTGAGGATCTTGAGCCTAAAGCGATCCAAGCCTCCACTGACTATGTAAATCTACAAGATGATCAACCAACTGTTATTCTCAACCCAATCATTGAAAATTGTGAAGACATCTCCCCATTATTCTATGTTTCTATGTCTATTCATGATAAAATCCTTCATAATTTCCTTCTGAACACTAGAGCCAGCCATAATCCAATGCCCAAGGCTGTCATGGATAAGCTCGGTCTTGACATTACCAAGCCTTATCATTTGGCCTTTATGCAACTTAAAAAACCAATTTGCCAAATCACAAAGGAAGAAGGCCCACATATTTGGGACATGATTTTTGATGGGGCTTTCTCTAAAGAAGCTACAAGAACAGGTGAAATCCTTGTGTCGCCCACACAAGAATGCATTGATTCATCTTTTATATTAACTTTTTAGGTCACAAATGACACAGCAGAGTATGAAGCAGACCTTATCATTTAGTAGGTGTACAAAACCTTCCAAGCAAAACATCCAAGGCTGAAAGAATACAGAGATGAGGTGAAATATAGACCATCTCTGCCTGGTAATACCAAATGTTGGAAATTTTTTGAAGTAGAGGATCAAATCAATAGGCTTTTTCAAGTCTTTGATGAATTGGCTGATATGCACATTGACCAAGACAAAGAAACCTTTGATAGAAAGGTAAAAAGGGTCAATTTTCAGTTTGGTGACTGTTTTCTCAAAAGGAATGCATCAAAGGAAGGACGAGATGTTTTTGATGGCCCATTCAATGGGTTGTTCTTCAAACTTTATTTCAGTTAAGGCTTTCGAGCCTTGGTATTGTAAATATGTTGTTTTCAAGTTTTTATTTCATGTTAAATAGACTCTATGCCCAATGCAACAGTAGGAGGAAGATTTGATCTTGTTTTTACAGGAAAGGCATTGATCTGTAGTTGTTGAAACCTCATAGGGAGGCATTCATCCCCAGAAGGAGCCAGTGTCAGCTTTGTTGGTGTTTGGCCCAAAAATGGATCCAAAATACTCCCAAAGTCTCCAAAGTTTTCTTAAAATCATGTAAAGGGATCCAAAAATGCTCTTGGAATCTTCAAAAGTGTTTAAAGATCATTCAAAAATCAAAACTAACGCAGGAGGAAAACCCATAAAAGGGAGGAAAAACACTACCGGGAGGCCAAAACACTGAAAAATCAATGAAAAACTAGATATCGGAGGGTTTAACAATCAAGGTACAGTAGCTGTTCAATCTGGCCGATCAATGGCCTAGATCTAAGCGGCTAATCGCAATCGGCGCTATCATAGAGGAGGACTTACGAAGGGGCACAGGACACCGCCAATCAGCGATTGCCAATGATCGTATCGGCAGGTCGCATTGGTAGGGAACATATGCTATGTTATATACATATATAAAAGGCCCAGGCATGGAGCGATTAGCGATTGCGATTGGATCGCATCACTGCTATATCAAGGGGCCTAGGCACATATATATGGGCGACTCGATACCCAGACCCGACCACAATATATATGAGAATCCATAAAATTTGAAGTCCGTGCCAAAGCCGTTTTTAAAGCATTTTCCATGTATTTCGTTATATAACGAAATACACAAGGAAACAATGCTAGTGTGATAGAAATGGAACCCGAACCCGATGGGTTTTGTAAAGCAAAATATATATGTTTTCAGGTCCGCAAAAGCCCATTTTTAAATGTTTTTGTGTGTTTTTGTTGTTTAAACGAAATACGATGGAACCTTGGCCAGTGCTGATTATGATGGAGCCCAGACCCGAAAGGGTCCAGGAAGTGAAATATCAGAAATTTGAAGTCCGCCCAAAGCATTTTTTCATGCATTTTTCAGTGTTTTCGCATATTTCATTATATAAGCGAAATACACAGGACAGGCTGAATGCGACTTGTGATGGCGAAGAGGGCGGACCTGATGGATAATTAAACTATATTTTAGGACTTCTGAAGTCCAAAACACACAGTGATGGGTGTTATTTGGCATTGTTGTAGTGTTTTCACTGTATATAACCAAAACAGTCATTGTCTGCAGTTTAAAGGGAAACGTAAAGGCCCCAAGACCCAGTTCATCATATAACAGCACCCAGGAGATAGTTTGCTAGGAAACAGAGCCCAAAAAGGGAAAGAGAAGGGCCACAGCACGCTGTAGCCCGAAACAAAAAGTTCAGGGAACTCAGACAACAACAACCACCCCCAACAAACATTATGGAACATCTCTGGCACAAAAAAACTCCCAGACACCGTATCAAGCCACCGAAAATATCTGAAATCGGTTACTTTGCTATCAAAAGCAGAAAAATTTGATCCCATGCTTTCCTAGAGGGCATCAAATTGGATAGCAATGCATATCAGGTAGATTAAGACTCCAAGACTTCTAGAGAGCTTAGGAGCATTGTAAACAGGCTATAAATAGCTAAAAGTAAGATGTAATAAGCGTTTGACTTCTGGAGACTAATGAGACTTTGCTACTCAAGCTTCTCATCTTCATTCATTAGTAATACAAGCTTCTTTTGTTGTTATATGTTCAATGTCCATTTTCTCTTCTACTCTAAGCTCGCACTTGAACAAGTTGTTCATGTTTCTTTTGTGTCTAATGCCAAATAACTGTCATCTTATCTCTGCATTGATGAATTAGATTAGCAAGCTTCTTTGCTGCCTATAGCTAGCCATTCATATGTGGTCATATATGCATCTTCCGGTACAGTTATTATTCTCTTTTGCTTCCTGTAGCTAGCCATTCATTTATGTTTATGTATGCATCTACCGGTATGGTTAGTATTCTCCATCCATTCATTGAATCTACAAACTATTGAGCATTAGTGGTCTAAAGCGTTGTAAGCTGAGGGTGTTCATGCATGTCTTGAGTTAAAACATAGTTGAAATGGTTATCTGTTTTGATCCAAACCATCATTTATTCCAATAGTTCAGATAACAATATTGAAGATTATATGTTACCAGGCATCTGCGATCTACAACCTAGGAGAGTTTCTTGGAGTGATAATAGGTCCTATACCATCCTGCTCAGCCATCTCTAGAACATGACTTACCTTTATGGCTAGAAGAAGAGGAAGAATATGAAGTCTACTCCTCCCAAATCTATACCCTAGAAATTTCCATAGGAGGAGGGTAGCCTGATGAAGATGATTTGATTGAACACATCCTCCAAAATCCAACTCCCAACACCATGTCTCTGGAGGAAGTAGTGAAGGAAACCAAGAACAACCATCGGGTTGATCTATGCTTAGCTGACTCAAACCCTACTTGTGTCAAGATAATAGAATTCAGCCCTGAAAGAGCATTGAAAATCAACCCCTCTCTCTCCGTACACCAAGAAGAAGAGTTATGTAATATGCTAAGAGAGAATTTGGATGCCTTTGCTTGGAATTACAAATAAATGAAGGGAGTGAACCCCTCGGTGTGTACTCACCATTTTTACATCAAAGAAGGTTGCAAACGAGTCTGACAACCCCAAAGGAGAATGAATCCATCTCTCATAAAGAAGAGCTACATAAACTGTTGGATGTAGGATTCATTTACCCTATCTTAGACAGTGAGTGGGTGTCTCCTCTAGTGTTGGTTCTAAAGAAAAATGGAAAGTGGAGGATTTGTGTTGATTATAGAGAGTTAAACAAAGCAACAAAGAAGGACCATTTTCCTCTACCTTTCATTGACCAAGTGTTAGATGGTCTGGCAGGGAAGAATTTTTTCTCTTTCTTAGATGGGTTCAGTGGGTACAATCAAATCCAGATCAGCCCAGAGGACCAGGATAAAACCACCTTCACCTATCCTTGGGGTACTTTCGCTTATAGGGTCCTTCCTTTTGGTCTATGCAATGCCCCTGCCACTTTCCAGAGAGTAGTCCTGAGTATCTTTGTAGAGCTAGTCCATGATGCAGTAGAAATTTATATGGATGACTTCACACCCTATGGGTGTGATTTCCAGGAGGCTCTCTCTAACCTGGGTAAGGTGCTAAACAAATGCATTGAAATGAACTTATCCCTTAGTCTAGAAAAATGTGAGTTCTTGATGATTGCAAGGACTATTCTAGGTCACTCAATATCCTAGGAAGGATAGAAAGTAGACCCAAATAAGATAGCCATCATCAAAAGGGTCACGACTCCACAGAAACAAAGGGATGTCATAAGATTTTTAGGTTTATCTAGATACTATAGGAGATTTATAAAATATTTCCGCAAGTTAGCTCCTCCCTTATTTGTTTTATTGGCCAAAGACTCCGAATTTTTATGGTCAGAAAGTTGCCAAGTAGCCCTAGACACCCTAAAGGACAAGTTGACTATTGCACCTATTCTCTGAGGCCCAAATTGGGCTCTTCCTTTTCATATTCATGTTGATGCCTCTCACAAAGATATAGGAGAAGCTCTAGGTAGATAGATGACAAGTTGCCTTGTGCCATCTACTCCATTAGTAAGAATCTATCAAAAGTTGAGCTAAACTACACAATCACTGAAAAAGAGCTCCTAGATGTTGTGAATTCATTGAATAAATTTATACATTACATTAATAGTTACCAGACATTTGTACATACAGACCATGATGCAATTAAATACTTGATGAATAAACCTGATGTAAATTCCTAGATTATTAGATGGTTACTTTTATTGTGACAATTTGATTTAACTATTATTGATCAACTTGGAAAGGAGAACGTAGTTGCAGATTTTTTTATCCAAATTGAATTTTCCTATAGGGGATAAAGAAATTGTTGATGATCAATTACCAGATGAACATTTATTCGCCATTTCAATTCTCTCTCCGTGGTTTTCTAACATAGAAAACTACTTGGTATCTGCGCAGTTTCCTCCAAATTTGTCCTCCATGGAAAAGAGCATAATCATAAGGAAAAGCATCACATTCACTTGGATTGGGGGCAATCTCTTCAAGCTAGGTCTAGATCAAATTCTGAGAAGATGTGTCAGGGAGGAGGAAGTCTTCGAAATCATTCTGCCTATGATTATGGGCCTTGTGGAGGCCACTTTGTATCCAAAAGAACAACATTCAAGGTACTACAAGCTAGTTATTACTGGCCCAATCTTCACCAATACGTAAGGAGGTATACCAGCCAGTGTGATCGGTGCCAAAGGATGGGGAAACCTACCCCAAGGGATGAGATGCCTCTGCAACCTCAAGTGACGACTTTAGATCCATTTGACAAGTGGGGCATGATTTTCATTGGGGCCATTAACCCTCCAGCCAGACAGAAGCAGTACATCATTGTGTGCACTGACTACTTAACAAAATGGGTTGAAGCCAAAGCCATGAAAGTAGCAACAGAAGAAAAATGATTGAATTATTAAGGGAGAATTTGTTTTATAAGTTTGGGTACCCTAGAGACTTGGTCACTGATTAAGGTAGTCAATTTACATCTCTCATGAATTAAAATCTATTAAGCCAGCATAAGATCAAGCATAGAAAATCCACCCTTACCACCCACAGGCTAATGGGCAAGTGGAAGTAACCAACCAAGCATTGGAAGGCATTCTAACCAAGGTGATTAGCAACAGTAGAAAAGATTGGGCAAACATATTAGTTGAGGCCACCCGGGCCTACAATACCACCTGGAAGACCACCACTGGATTCACTCCTTATGAGTTGGCCTATGGAAAGAAATCCATGTTGTCCATTGAATTTGAATACAACACCTTAAGGATGGCAGCACAACTAGATCTAGATATCACAAGGGCACAACAAGAAAGATTGCTCCAACTGAATGGGTTAGATGAATTTAGGATGCAGGCCCTCCTACACACAGAAGTGACTCAAGTTCAAAGGAAAATCTGGCATGACAAGAATATAAAAGACAAATAGTTTCAAGAAGGCGATTGGGCTTTGTTGTATGATTCCCGATACAAATATTTCAAAGCAAAGCTAAGGAATAGTTGGTTAGGGCCTTATGTAATAGGGAAGTGTCATGATAATGGTGTTGTTCAAATAATAGCCATTGATGTAGAGGTTATCCCTTTGCTTGTCAATGGGTACAGATTAAAAATCTACAAAAATCCCTTATCAAAGTAGGAATTCATCAATAGCATCAGAAAGACAGTGATTTTGGTCAATCAAGTCTCAGCTTCCACACTACCAAGTCCCTGAAGAGAATATATCTGATTTTCAGAGATCTGTGGTTTGTGCTTCTTGAATTTTTGACCGGAGAATCCACAGTAGTAGAATTTTTACACCAACGTTTCAAATCCCAAATGGGATCCATCATCAGGGTAAAGAGAAAGATGATGAGAAAGATGAAAAAGAAGAGCCAGATGGAGGAAATAAATACTCATGAGGGACGAAAATTAAAGGAGCAGCACAGGTCGGCCAGAGAAATTTATAATGAAACCTAATGTTAATTTTAAAAATAAAGTCATTTATGTAATTTTTATTTTTAATTTTTAAAATTTATAATATCACTTATTTAATATCCCTAAAAAAACCAAAAAACATTACACTAAAATCTATATTAATATTAATATTAAAAAACTAATATATATATTTTAATATTAATATCATGAAACATTATATAACTTAAAATCTTTGATAATAATATCTAAAACTAATATATATATTAAAATTAACATCATAAATCCTAAAATATGACTTTAAAATTATAATATAACCTAATATTACATGTTCACTAAATAACATAATATTTATATAATATATATATAACCTAAAATATATATAACTTAATATAAATAATAGAATAATATGAATAGAGCAAAATATCTATATCAATGTCTAGAAACTAATATATTTATTAATATCCTAATTCTTTATATATAACATAAAATCTGAATTAAAAAAAAAAAAAAAAAAAAAAAAAACTAAAAAGTATATTAGTATTAATATCTTAAATCCTAATACCTATATAATATTAATATTTATATAACCTAAAGACAATAAAACTTAATATATTTATAAGACTGGATCCCTACCTAACCAATATTTAACCTAATTTTTTTATAAAACTTAATATAAAATAGTATTAATATTAACCAAACCTAATATCTATATTAATAAATAAATACAATTAATTAATATGACTTAAATTCTATAACCATTCTATATTAAATTCTAAATTCATCCTATATTAAAATCTTAACTATTTTAAAACATAATAATATCTAAATTAGAATCCAAGCTTGTAGTTGTTTTAATAATTATTAGAGATTTAATAAAATATGAATAACATAATGACAAACTTAATACTAGAATCAAAACTATGCTAATATCTATAATAATATGTGAACTAATGCTAATATCTATATTGATAACTATCTTACCTGATTGACAACTTACCTGGGGCCGGGCTGACGTTTCTTGATTTCACTGATCAGGGGAAGCCAGCTTCCGCTAATCTCCAAACCGCTGTCTCTGTTCATATTACAAGGATGCTTCAGGATCTCGAGGGCTTCTCTGATTTTCCGTTTCTGATGCTGCTCCTCTCTCGCGATAATTGATGCGCTTTCTAAGCAGATGTGGTGTTTAGTCTTCGAGGAGTGCTCTGCCAAGGCTGAGGTACGATATCTACCATTTCTGATGTCAGCGCCATGCTCTTTCAGTCTTGTCTGGAGGGAGCGACCGGTTTCACCTATGTAGCTTTTTCCACATGAACAGTCTATTTTATAGACTCCTTTAAGCTGCTGCTTGTCAATATCATCCTTAACAGATTTTAAACTATGTCTGATGGTGCCAGGAGCTGAGAATTGAGTTAGAATGTTTTTCTTTCTTAGGATCTTTGCCATTTTGTCCGTGACCCCATGGATATAAGGTAGAAAAACCTTACCACCATGAGGTTGATCCTCCTCTTTGGGTTTGGGAGAAGACAACCTCTTTTCAGCTTTCTTTATGGCTTTTTTAATCTCATGATCCTTGTAGCCTATATTTTTGAAAGTTGAAAACTAAATGCCTCTTCTCTTCATTTATATGTTCTGGGTCAGAAATTCGGAGGGCTCTAATGGCAAGAGTGTTCAGAACACCAAGCTTTTGGGCTGGGTGATGGTGGGAATCCGCATGAAGGTAGCTTTCTGTGTGATGGTGGGAATCCGCATTTATGTAATTTTTATTTTTAATTTTTAAAATTTATTATCAAAGATTTTAAGTTATATAATGTTTCATGATATTAATATTAAAATATATATATTAGTTTTTTAATATTAATATTACTATAGATTTTAGTGTAATGTTTTTTGGTTTTTTTAGGGATATTAAATAAGTGATATTATAAATTTTAAAAATTAAAAATAAAAATTACATAAATGACTTTATTTTTAAAATTAACATTAGGTTTCATTATAAATTTCTCTGGCCGACCTGTGCTGCTCCTTTAATTTTCGTCCCTCATGAGTATTTATTTCCTCCATCTGGCTCTTCTTTTTCATCTTTCTCATCATCTTTCTCTTTACCCTGATGATGGATCCCATTTGGGATTTGAAACGTTGGTGTAAAAATTCTACTACTGTGGATTCTCCGGTCAAAAATTCAAGAAGCACAAACCACAGATCTCTGAAATCCAATATCTTATCCCTGTACGGAGGGGATACTTGGAGTGAAATCCTTGCACTTGAAAGTTTTAGAGTAAGGATAAAAAGAAGAGCTTCAGATCTACATTTCCTCAAAAATTGTAGAGACAACAATCTCATTCCTCCATTTGCACAGGTTAAACATAAATTACATAATAAATACAACAGTAAAGCGTTTCTCCAACTCAGTTTCTCTCTAATCCGGTCAGAAATCAGAAGAATTAGAGCTTCCCTGGAGCATCTTGGTCGTTTGGCCCTCTCTTCCCACCTTAAACTTGCCAGCAGCATCGATAAAAACCTGTGGACCATTATAGATGGCAGGACCGCACTGAAAGCAGAGAAGGAATGGCAGACTGCGCAGAATAGACAGCACAATAAGCTAACCAAGCTTCTTAAGGTTAAAAACGCAGATTTGAATGTTCGGACAGAGCTTCCTGGTAACTGCGCAGATTGTCCCAATGACTGCTCATATAAATACAGGCACAGTTCTAATAACAGTGAAGGTGAATTCGATCCAGATTCAAGTAGCAGTTACGTTTTTAGCGCAGAAGCAATAACTGCTAATCCTCGGAATCACCGCACTAAAGACAGTGGAAATGAAAATCGGTCTGTCAGAAAGGGCTCTAACGCAGATGCTCCGAATTCAAATAACGGTGGAGGTGAATTTGATAATTCGGTTCCAGAATCAAGAAACAGTTACGTTTTGAATAGAGAAGAAGCAATAACTGCCAATCCTCGGAATCAACGCGCTGAAAACAGTGGTAATTCCTTTGAAATTCTGTCTGTCAACCCGGGCTCTAACGCAGATGCTCCATATTCTGTATTAAATAGATGCAGCACGATTGATAATAAAAACAGCGTAAGCGAAATAGATAACAACAGAAAGGAAAGTGTTAGCGTAAAAATGATTGCGGAGAACATTGATAATAACCGGTTTAATATTAATAGTTCGATCAATATTATAGATATGGATAACGCGGAGGATATAGGCTCCGGTGATAATGATATTATGAGTAGCTGTTTTAGTGAAAACGCAGGAGTTACTTCAAATGAATATAAAAATTTAAATGGAAATTGTAATATAAACATTGTTTGTGACAATAAAAACGCAGAATTTTTATGTGATAAGTCCAAAATGAATAAGACCATCATAGAAAATGATAGCTCCCTGGGCAGGGCCGAAAATGATAAAAATGAAGACAATGTGAACCAAGTCAACATGGATAGGATGGAGAGGGTGCAAGTCTCCAGAAAAGATGCGCATGACAGAGTCAGAAATTTCGATGAGGATGTGGAAAGGCTAGAATTAAACGCTAATAATGACAATCTTATCCAAAATGATGTGGCAAAATGCAAGATGCTGAGCAGGGGTGATAAGGAGCCTGGAGAAAACTCTTATGGATCAACAGCTAAAAGAAAAGTAGTTAACCTGTCTTCCGAGGTTCTTGACCAGGTAGCCGTTAATGTTCTCGGCAAGGGGATGGGGTTTGCAATAGCCCCTAAAAGCCTCCCCATTGAAAAGATGATTTGTAACATTGAAGATGGGATTAGCAACCTCCCTCTTGAAGACAAAGAGGCATTAAGACAAGAGTTTTCTCTCATCATGAGAAAAGCCAAGGCTCCCAAAAGCAACTTGAATAAAGAAGAGCAAAAGGCTTTCAGATCCTTACGAAATAATGACAAGATAGTTGTTCTTAAAGCAGATAAAGGAGGAGCAGCAGTTATCCTGGATAAAGAAGACTATGTTAAGAAAATGAATGAGCACCTGAATTGTGGCAGTTATAAGAAGCTGAACGGTAATCCCATGGCCAAGATTATGAAGGATGTAAAAAAGATTATCTCAGATTCCAACCTTGACGAAAAATTGAAGAAGAAATTAACCCCCTCCTGTGAAACCATTCCTAGAATCTATGGATTACCCAAGTCCATAAGGAGGGGGTCCCCCTTAGACCGATAGTCAATACTATTGGCTCCCCAACCTATGAACTGGCTAAATATGTCGCCAAGATTCTAAAGCCCCTGGTTGGAAATACTGACTCCTTCATCAAAGACTCGCACGACTTTGTGAATCTTATTAAAAATGAAAGTATGGAAAAGGATGATATCCTTGAGAGCTTTGACGTGGTTTCCTTATTCACAAAGATTCCTCTTGATGAAGCCATTCAGGTTATAAGAAGTGTTACTGATCCAGAGACCGCAAAGCTGGCTGAAGTCTGCCTAAGGTCAACTGTATTCACATTCGAAGGAGCATTTTATGAACAAACATCTGGTGTAGCAATGGGATCACCCCTCTCGCCAGTTGTGGCCAACTTATACATGGAATATTTTGAGAAGAAGGCCTTGGAATCTTATCCTTTAAAATTAGCTTGGTGGAAGCGGTTTGTCGATGACACCAATATAAAATGGACCCATGGTAAAACAGAACTCGACAGGTTTTTCAATCACCTTAACTCCATTTCCCCTGATATAAAATTCACTATGGAGCTTGAAGAAAATATGAGCATCCCTTTCTTGGACATTCTTATCATCAGAAAAGAGGATGGCTCTTTGGGCCATAAGGTTTTCAGGAAATCAACTCACACAGAAAGCTACCTTCATGCGGATTCCCACCATCACCCAGCCCAAAAGCTTGGCGTTCTGAACACTCTTGCCATTAGAGCCCTCCGAATTTCTGACCCAGAACATATAAATGAAGAGAAGAGGCATTTAGTTTCAACTTTCAAAAATATAGGCTACAAGGATCATGAGATTAAAAAAGCCATAAAGAAAGCTGAAAAGAGGTTGTCATCTCCCAAACCCAAAGAGGAGGATCAACCTCATGGTGGTAAGGTTTTTCTACCTTATATCCATGGGGTCACGGACAAAATGGCAAAGATCCTAAGAAAGAAAAACATTCTAACTCAATTCTCAGCTCCTGGCACCATCAGACAAAGTTTAAAATCTGTTAAGGATGATATTGACAAGCAGCAGCTTAAAGGAGTCTATAAAATAGACTGTTCATGTGGAAAAAGCTACATAGGTGAAACCGGTCGCTCCCTCCAGACAAGACTGAAAGAGCATGGCGCTGACATCAGAAATGGTAGATATCGTACCTCAGCCTTGGCAGAGCACTCCTCGAAGACTAAACACCACATCTGCTTAGAAAGCGCATCAATTATCGCGAGAGAGGAGCAGCATCAGAAACGGAAAATCAGAGAAGCCCTCGAGATCCTGAAGCATCCTTGTAATCTGAACAGAGACAGCGGTTTGGAGATTAGCGGAAGCTGGCTTCCCCTGATCAGTGAAATCAAGAAACGTCAGCCCGGCCCCAGGTAAGTTGTCAATCAGGTAAGATAGTTATCAATATAGATATTAGCATTAGTTCACATATTATTATAGATATTAGCATAGTTTTGATTCTAGTATTAAGTTTGTCATTATGTTATTCATATTTTATTAAATCTCTAATAATTATTAAAACAACTACAAGCTTGGATTCTAATTTAGATATTATTATGTTTTAAAATAGTTAAGATTTTAATATAGGATGAATTTAGAATTTAATATAGAATGGTTATAGAATTTAAGTCATATTAATTTATTTATTTATTTATTAATATAGATATTAGGTTTTGTTAATATTAATACTATTTTATATTAAGTTTTATAAAAAAAATTAGGTTAAATATTGGTTAGGTAGGGATCCAGTCTTATAAATATATTAAGTTTTATTGTCTTTAGGTTATATAAATATTAATATTATATAGGTATTAGGATTTAAGATATTAATACTAATATATATTTATTTTTTTTTATTTTTTTTTAAGATTTTAATATTAATTCAGATTTTATGTTATATATAAAGAATTAGGATATTAATAAATATATTAGTTTCTAGACATTGATATAGATATTTTGCTCTATTCATATTATTCTATTATTTATATTAAGTTATATATATTTTAGGTTATATATATATATTATATAAATATTATGTTATTTAGTGAACATGTAATATTAGGTTATATTATAATTTTAAAGTCATATTTTAGGATTTATGATGTTAATTTTAATATATATATTAGTTTTAGATATTATTATCAAAGATTTTAAGTTATATAATGTTTCATGATATTAATATTAAAATATATATATTAGTTTTTTAATATTAATATTAATATAGATTTTAGTGTAATGTTTTTTGGTTTTTTTAGGGATATTAAATAAGTGATATTATAAATTTTAAAAATTAAAAATAAAAATTACATAAATGACTTTATTTTTAAAATTAACATTAGGTTTCATTATAAATTTCTCTGGCCGACCTGTGCTGCTCCTTTAATTTTCGTCCCTCATGAGTATTTATTTCCTCCATCTGGCTCTTCTTTTTCATCTTTCTCATCATCTTTCTCTTTACCCTGATGATGGATCCCATTTAGGATTTGAAACGTTGGTGTAAAAATTCTACTACTGTGGATTCTCCGGTCAAAAATTCGAGAATATATCTATCTATATATATATATATATATATATATATATATAAAGAGACTCAAGTGAAAACCTCCATGAGGCACCTGAGTACAACTATTGGGTTGAAAACCTCTTGAGGCGGCACAAGAGTGTTCAAAAAAAAAAAATATCTCTAGGTGAAAACCTCTTTTGAGGAACCTAGGGTAGGCAACTAGGATGAAAACCTCCTTGGAGGAAGACTAGTTGTTTTTCAAAAAAAAAAAAGAGATAAAAATATATGAAGATGACAACTTTGTTTTGCAGGTCTGTAAGAGGAAGATAATCATAGCATGTAGAGGACAGCGGGACCTACAAAATCCATGTTTGACTTCACCCATCTCATATCCTCCATTATCCCCCTAGTCTTCCATCTATACTCCACTCCATATCATTTCAAACAGTTATGTGTTTTCTATAGGATTCCCTGTAATACTACAGGAGTTTCCTGTAGAAATTACAGGAGGTCTTGAAAACCACAAGAAAAGAAATCCAATGGCAAGGTGGTGACACAAGCTTATGTTTGGATGTGAAAAAAAAACTATTTACCTCACCACACCACAGCCAATACCTTTCATAACCATGTCGCCCCTGTATCCATCAAAGAAATCAAGTTCAAAAAAAATATATTAAAAAAAAAGAAAAAAAAGAAAGAAAAAAGAAAGAGGAGGCATACCAAGAGCAACATCCCTCACCTTCCATTCCATAACCCCATTCTCCACTCATTTCAACACCCCTTCTACTTCAAAGTTGAGGAAAAATGTGAGAGTTTATGGGAAAGGAAACTACAGGACATCTTGTAGACATCCTGTAGAAAATCCTGTAGTAACCTATCCCACAAAAGAGACCACAGAGTCTGCAGCCATCTTCAGCACAGGGACTACAAGGATGAGAAAGCTCCTCCAGAGCTCAACAGTAGTAGGAAGATCAACAACAACAAGGTCCAGCACCTGTACATCATCAAAAGGAACAAGGCATCAGAAAAGGGAATATACAATGAAAATATGCAGCTCGAAAGGAAAATCAAATTGGCACCACTCTCCAGCATGCATCATCAACAAAACACTGTATACTCAGTCTTTTATGAGGAGGTGCGTTCTCATAACAGACTGAGTATACCCTATTTTCTATTACAATCCACGATAGACATGAGAACCAAGGTGCAAGAAGGAAAACATCAACAACTAGCCCATCATGGGTTGATCAAACTCATCCTTGAATATGCTCTACACAATTTAGGAATCCTTATTGCATGGACAACATTTGCAGACATGCAAGAAGAAGAAGTAATTAGCCATTGAGTATTACAGAAACCCTACTGATAGTGAGGGAGAAGAAGAAATAGAGGATTTCAAGGAAGAAAAAACAGAGGAAGAAAATGAAGAAGAAACAAAGAAGGAAACAAAAGAAGAAATAGATGAGAAGAATGAGGAAACAGAGGAGGAAAAAGAAGAGGAAGAAGGAGAAAATAAGAGGATGAAAAAGGAAGTGGAAAAGAGGATGAAGGATAGAAGGATAAATAGAAGTATGCATCTCAGAGTGGAGAAGAAGAAGAGTCACTAAGAGTGTCTCCAAAGCCTACAGAGAAAGAGGTAGCAGCTGCTCTAACTTCCCTAAGTACACCTGTCAAATCAAAGGGAAAGAGAGAAAGACAAACATCACTTTACTTCAAGACAAGAAAGAGCACCAGGATTAGACAAGGGAGACCTCAAACCCTTACTAAAACTCCAATTGTCATAGAAGACTCACCAAAACAAAAAGAGAAAGCAGTCCCTCTAAGGAAAAAGGAAGGAGAAGGAACATTAAAACAAGCTTCTCCCAAGTCTCCAATCACCTATGATAGGAAGCCTATCACTAGGTTAGCCTCATAAAAAGGAAAAGGTCTCCTACCAAAGACAAAGTCAAACCTACAGGAAGTAGAGACAATCCTATAGGAAACTCTATCAAACCTACATGAAACATAGAAAAGAGACAAGGAAGGAATTACTCAAGAAGAGAGGAATAGGCCCAGGAACTGAAGGAACCTATCCCACAACCAAACCTTAGATCCTACTACAATTTCATTGAAGGAGTTAGGGTCATACCACAAAATTTTTCCATTCCTCTATTCTTTGAACTTGAGAAAGAGAGGGCAAGGACACACAGGTGGATGCAAATTGCTAAATAAAAACAAGTAGAGGATCTAGGCCACATGGAACAGAAATTGTAGGAAACGGGAAGAGAACTAAGTAGCATGAGAGACAGAGAAGCAATAATGAAATCTCCATTAGAGGCTATGTGAGGCTGAGAACACATGGCTAAGAAAGCAGCTACAAGAAAAGTAATGGCAATTGGAAACTATGGCAAGCTTATCCATGGAGGCAATCCAATGGAGGATGCCATCAAAGTCATATGCCTTATACCTCAAGGAGAAATGGCTACAATTCTAGATAAAGACCCTAGCACAAAGAGGAACTATGCATTTCCAAGACTACAGACAATTCATTGACCTCTGTGATCAAGGCACCCTTGAGCATAGAGCAAAGATATCTAAGTTCTACCTACACAATTTAGCTTTGATAGATTTAAATGTGTGGGACCCAAATCCAAAGGTAGGGGACTTACAATTAATGACCTTGGAATCTTGGATGAATCATGAGGAGGAAAGAGCTACAAAGATGAAAAAGTTATTGGAAAAATAAGAGGCAAAACCCCTTATGATCAAAGCAAAACAGCCTAACCCAATGGTTGTCATCAGCACTCACAACCTCATTGAAAATGATCCCAATCTTGCACCAAGGTACCTTGATGTACAAGAACAGGTAGTCACACAATTTGAAGACATGCTAAGATTTCTAGGAGATGAAAGCCAACAAGCATGCCAAAGGAGATGGAACACCTTACCTTATAGCCTAAAAAATAGAGAATATCATTCTCCTGACTGAATGAGGGAGGCACTAAATCGAACCCTAATGTATAAGAAAGCATTACAAAGACTCAAAGTCAATTGGATTGGCTTGAGGCTCAATCCACCATTGATTTTAGGAATGTTAGAAGGAAGAAAAGAAGAAGAAGAAAGAAAGCAATGGGAGGAGATAGAGAAGAATGCAAGGTTTTATTCACAGGAGGAAGAGACTACAACAGAAACATGGAATGTCTGGGAAGCCACCAAAGAAATGAAGGACATGGACATAGACTGAGTTTCTCAGAGGATGAGCAACACATTCAATAGGGGGTGATGATGAGGCTCATCAATGGGTAAAATATATGAACCTTAATGCACCTCCAACTTACTAAAATCAACTCTTCTCATAATTCGTTACATGTTTTAATTATATTTTGCTTAATGATATGAGTAACAGTAACATGTCATGTCTAGTGGTCTAATGTGCATTGATTGTAGGTTTTTGGAGCAAATTGTGGCTAATTAGGATGCATGAACTCGAATGAGACAAGCAAGAGAGATTATAGGAGATATGATCTCCCTCCTTAACTCCTCACTCACTCGAAGATCCCTCAATCAAATCACACCAGCTCGGAGTTGCAAGCAGCGAAGTCATGAGGATCATTGGAAGCCAAGCTAGTGACAGTTAAGAACTAGTTAAACTCAAGATTGGCAGCCAAGCCTCCCTAGATTTAAGGAATTTGTTAGCAACTTCAGTTGTATAAATAAAGAGGCCTAGAACCTCATTAGGATTTGGATTTTTTTTGCAAGATAGCTAAGCAATTTTCGAGTTGAAGGATTGTGACCAAGCATTTTGATGTATTTTTGATATGTTAATGAAAATGAGCAACATTCCCTTGATCCAGTACTGAGTTGACTCATAGGGATAAAGCTCTTGGGTTAGGGCCCAACCCTTGTAGCAAAGGTTCCTCTTACTATACTTGTATGCTTAGGTTATCTCATAGATTAGTTGTTAAATTGATTTTGGTGTTGTTAAATTGCAAGTATTGGTAGATTTGATTAGTTTGATGCCATTTGTGAATAGATTTAATAGTAGAATTATAGGGATAAGAAAATATTCAAAAAAGGTTGATAACAAGTGGATCTTACCTCATTCCTCCCTTCCTGGGACCATGGCTTGAGGAACAATTCTCATTCAACCCAAAAAGATAGAATTCTAGTTTCTTATGAAATTTAGGGTTTTTCTATTAATTAAGTCATCATCTTCTAGTTTTAGAAGATAGGTTGAAATTGAAATTTATGATATCTTAGGTCTTGTATTGGATTTAATGTTGCTTTCATAATGGTTTCAAGCATTCCCATGCATATACTTGGAAAATAAATGATGAAAATCCTGTTTTCTTCTATTTTAGTAACCCTTCTTGTTTTGAGATGAATTTATGGATAAATGCCAATAATGATGTGTATGTTGCAAGAGTTTCTACATTGTAGAAAGACCTCATATCATCAACCTCAACCTAACCATATCCACCCATGATCGCCAAAAGCCACTAAGTTCTCAATTTGGATTCTTATTTTACAAGGAAAACTTGCCATGCTTCTTGAGCAAATCCAACCATCGTAAATCTTTGGTTTGAGTTCTGAGTGAGTGCCTACCACTCCCTTGCATTATTTCCAACTTAATCACCTTCTCCAATCTCCATAACACCTTTCAAACCACTCCTTATGCTTTCGGCCTATTCCTCTAGGAAAACATGGGATCTTGTAGGTGAACTAGGACATCTTGTAGGAAAACCTGTAGTGGCCTATTTTGAGCCAAAATTGTGAAAAAAGCATCACTAAAGCTAGGAGTGGACCCCTGCTTTCCTCCCAAGCCATCTGAACCATTGCACTCATCTCCCTCCACACCTATCTCACCTACCATGCAACCAAGAGGGATTAGCATTTACATTTAAAAAAAAAAGATAAAAATAAAAAGTCTTTATATTCATTCATGCACACAACAATTAAGTGCTTGTTTAGATCAGACTTCATGCTTAGGTTAGTTAAGAATTCACACGTGTTAAAATTAGACTTATTTTGAAAGAAAGGTATATGAACAAATAGCTAGATGAGTTATGTGTTTTGTAGGCATTTCTATCAGTTTTTCATTACTGCAGTAAGTAGCATTTCAATTCTCTCAATTAGGGTAAAATTCTACTCTCCCAATTGGTAATTAGAGTTCTTATAATCAATAGAAGGCTGGTTTGAGAAACCCTATTGGTATATCACCCCATCTTAGCAATGACAAAGAGTGGACCCATTACATCTATTTGTGTATACAACACTGTCACCTCCAAGTTTGTACAAACCCCGGGTTGATGAAGTAAAGTTGGTAGCCCATGAGTTACAACATCCTTGCTGCAATATTGGTGCTCATCACCAAGCTTTGGGAATAAACATGATAATAGAGGAAGACAGAACAAAAGTTCAACAGAATGGGATTAAAACAACAGAGAAAAAGATCTATGCTAAATATGAGGGATCGCCTTGGTATAAGAATATCATCCATTATCTCTTATTCCTAAGGTTCCCACTAGGGTTGGACAAATACAAATACAAGACATTGAGACTGCAAGCTCAAAATTGTATCATATCCAATGGTCAACTCTACTGGAAATACCCAGTGGGATTTTTGTTGTTATGCTTGGTATAAGGTGAAACTCATAAAGTGATTGAATAATTTCATTGGGGAGTTTGTGGAGGTCATTACAACTGGAAGACCACAACTCACAAAATCCTCAAAGTGGGATTCTACTGGCCTACACTATTTGGAAATGTGCATTTACAAGTTCGGTCATGTCAAAAGTGCCAAGTCTTTGGTGAGAGACAAAAACTATCTCCTCTTCCCTTGATCCCAGTGCATGTGGACGAACCCTTCAGACATTGGGGACTAGACTTCATAGGAGGGATAAACCCACCTTCTAGTGGCCATCATAAGTGGATATTAATGGCCACAGATTATTTCACCAAGTGGGTAGAGGCCATCCTAGCCAGAAACACTACAGACTCAATGGTAATTAAGTTTATGGAGAAGAAAATATTATTGCACTTTGGTTTCCCTATCAAAATAATCACTGACAATGCCCAGGTCTTCAAATCAGAAAAATGCAATAGCTTCTATCAGAAATTCAATATCATCATATGGCACTCTATTACCTACTATGCTCATGGAAACAATTTAGCTAAGTCTTCAAATAAAATTATGGTGAGATTGTTGAAGAATACCATCACCAAAAATAATATGAATTGGGTCACCAAATTGAAGTTTTCACTCTAGGCTAACCAAGTGTCTCCTAAACATTCAACTAAAAATTATCCTTTCGAGCGGGTGTATGGTAAGGCTGTAGTCTTCCCAATCCAATTAGCAATTCCAGTGGCGAAGTTACTACAAGAGGCTGAGGATGAACCAAGTGCTTTGACACAAAGGATAAACCAACTGGTTGAGCTCCATGAAAATAGGTAACATGTCAGGGTTAAATTGGAAAATTACCAACAAAAGATGAAATCCTTGTTTGAAAAAAAGTCCAAGGATTGACCTTTCAGCCGAGAGATTTAGTTCTCCGATGGGACGTCTGACGGGAAGAAAAAGGTAAACACAAAAATTTTGATTCCCTTTGGTTTGGCCCTTTCAAAATTTCAAAAGAAAAAGGAAGTAACACGTACCTACTTGAAAATATAGAAGGTGAATTGTTGGAGCTACCAGTAAATGGTCAGTTCCTAAAACTCTATTTCCATAATTAAAAGATATTTTTTTGCACTCATTGTAAATATCAGTGTGTGTTATAATTATCATATGAAATTTGCATTTTTCTATTTAAAGTTCCATTTTCATAAAATTTTCACTTGTTTAAAAAGACTCCATGCCCAAAAAATAGACGTTCACAGTATGCAGGTTCTCAGCACCTTGTTAGTAAGGCATTGTCCCCAGGTGGAGCCAATGTTGTCACCTTCTGAAAATAGAGTTCTAGTTGTACAAATAGGACAAAAGAAATGATCAGTTTGCATCCATCTTCAAAGTCACAGAATCTCTCAAAGAAAAATCAGACCCTCTCCAGTAGGTAGTGCTCGGAATAAGCTTTCCAATGGTATATGGAAGTCAAAAAATATACTTTTGGATCAAAAGTTAGAGCAGATTGAAACTACCCTTTGAAAGCTGAAAAAGAAAGAGAAAAAGGAACAATGTAAACTTTGAAACGGGAACTGATACTGTTACCTGTTTCATAGAGATAGCAAAAAAGTGACCTGATTTTGAAAAGGGGTGATGCAGAACGAACATGTTTTTTTTAGAGCATAGTTTTTGGAAGGAATGTCATGGGAAGGATAGTTTTATGTACATTACATTTTAGAATGGTAGTGATTTTCATGCTGATTTAAAAAAGTGAGTATTCTGCATCACCCCCTTTTTTTAAAAGACCTGTTTTTTGGCTTTAAATTTTCTAATGTATAAAATGTAAATAATTATTTTGTAAATTTGATCATTTTTGAAGTGGTTGCTTTCTTCACATTTTCTTGTTTTTTATTTTAATTTTAAATTTTTTTTTAGTGAGGTTTTTATTGTTTTGCATTTTTAAATTAGGAGGTTGATATTTAGAATTTTCAATATTCTACATATTTATACATCCTTAATTAATTTTTCAATCCACATGAAATAATTGTTTCTAAAAAACAATATTTTTTAACAATGGACATAAAAATAACCATTTTTAACATAAATATAACTAAAAAACTACATGCTTTGATAATTTTTTGCTAGAATTGACATGTCAAAATCACAATTTTTATACGATAATTTTAACTAAAATTGGTTAAATAATAGCTTTTTTATGAATTTCATGTCAAAAAAATAATAATAATCACTTTTTTTTTCAAAAAAATAATGATTAACTTAAAAAACAATGCGAAAATCACATATTAAAAATATTGAACGTATAACAACCCTAATTGAGTGTTTATTATTCTCATAAAATGTCAAAGTCAAAACATTGCAAAGCTTGATTTACAAGCATAACTTAAATTTAATCAACAATGTCACGTAATCCAAACTCTTTGTCCTCTAGAGTTTCATCATTGTCTTCTTCCACAATATTTTCTATTTCCTTTTGCTCATTTTCCTCTTCTAATGGGTCTTTGATGTATGCGAATCTCCCAATGTATGTCTTTCCAAACATTCCATGTAATGGTGGTTGGAGTTCCTTTGCCTTTTTTGCCACACGTGATTCACTAAAGTCCACTTTCTTCTACCTAATTTCTTGCATTGCATCTGGAAGAAATTGAAGAGCATTAATTCTTTGCTGAATGAAATTGCACTGTACTGGATCTTTTTCAATTGCAATGCAATTTCTTCCTTTTTGAAGCAACATGCTAGCGTTGTACTTAATTATCAAGCACAAAAGAAATAATGAACTAAATTATTACAATGACATATTAATTAAAAAATAACATATTGAAATTCAATTCCATATAATAAAACTTACCTAAGCCAGAAAATAAATCCAGAACCCAATCTCCTTCATTTGACTGCTGCAAAGACATGGCTAAATCGAGCTCCTAAATAACATTGGGTTACATTGTTTACGACGGCTCGATCGAGTGCTTAAAAAGGGCTCAATTGAGCAATCATTTTTTCCACCCAAAAGTGTCATCTCTTGGAGTGAAATCATATCATATGTAGCTAAAGGCTAGACAAAATATGTTTGAGACAGAGACATAAACAGTCATAATACCTACACATATCCCTTATACAGGGATTTAGAGCACCAGTCATTCAAACAATACAATTTAATATGTAATTCCATTTATTGATATTATCTTTTGGGATGTTTTTATAAAAAAAAATTGAAAGGTTGTTAATATCCTCTCCTCTTATTGTTGCATTTATCCATACTTTAGTGATTAATAACTTCATAAATGAAACTAGAAATTGGTGAAGATAAATTGTGAAAACCAAGACTTACCCATTATGATCACTAGTTAAAAATGGTAGCAAGATCTTTGCATCAAAGAGGACACCACCGGGTAAGATTTTGACAAACCTTATTTAATGTAGTTGTTAGTCTATATAGACTATGATGCTTTCTGTTTTGATTTGTTAATATATTTGTTTTAAAAGAAAAAAATAAAGATAAATTTAGTACCAAAGATAACAATTTTTAATATAATTGTTTGGGGCGATTCTCAGAATCGCCGGGTGGTGGGGCGATTCTTAGAATCGCCCAGCCACCGCCCCGCCACCACCCGGGTGGTGGCAGGGCGGTGGCTGGGCGATTCTGAGAATTGCCCCACCACCCGGCAATTCTGAGAATCACTATTATCACCATTTTAAATGCTGATAATGTTATATGTTGAGACTGTTATTATTATTTATATGTATTCTTGTCTGTAGGCATATACTCTATATCCTGAATTGAATTACTTCTATAGATAGTCTATAGATATGTCAATTGGCTTGTAAAGCGTCTGTTCATGAATATTACTGTAAAGCATTTGAAACCTCAGCACATCAACATTGCTTTCAATCATAAACAATGGACTCTATTATTTGAGTATATTCAACATGATTCTCGATGTTCAGTGGTTTATATGAATATATGTAGAGCCTCCAATGCCCTGGGTTTTTAAGAAATATTAGATGCAATTCAGAAGCATGTTATTAGGGGGGCGAGGGCTTTGATTTTAGTATTTGTGGTTGAAACTATCCATTGCTCTTTCTAGGAATTTTGTTTTGTTATTAAATCAAATCCAACGTTTTCTATATCGCAGAAATTTCACTGCTCTCAACGACACGGCGGCCATGGGGGGTCTTATTAGAATGATGGGACATATTCAAGAATCAGAAGGATTATCACCACCACAAATGGAAATAATTGGTTAACTTCAATTCAACTGCATTATGCTCTGGAAGGGGATGCAAGTGTCAAGGATAAATATAACAAGGCCCTTCCGCATGGTCTCAGATTCGGATAGGACAACCGAATCATATGGTAAGTAGTGTAATTCAGTTGTAAATTTGTGTTATTGATACTTTCAATTAAAAAATCTAATGGTTCGCTTTGTGAGTAAGCTGTGAGATAACCCCAAAAGGTTTAATGATGAGAGCATCATACTCAATCACATGAATTGTATAAGTTAAACCTTCCAATACATAAAAACACTGAAAATAAGTATTTCTACTGATTACTAGTTTTGCTGCCCTGTGCATGCATGTGTGCAGTGCAATTTCTTTGACTTTTCCACTTTTCCAGAAAAACAAAAAATGCATACTCTTTCCTCCCACATTTCCTTTGACATTTTCTAGCACCCTGTTTCACAACCTAGTTGATCAAAATTAGTCCTTAACTGAACAATAAAAATAGTTAAATTTAAATAAATAAATAATTTAATGGTGAATATATATAATCTGGTATATTAATTATTTCAAGTAAGTGGCCATTTATATTTTCTGGGTCATTGACTCATTAATAATAATGAGTGAATATCACATGTTAGAATATACATTTGCCATAATTTAATAAATGTCATATAGTGCTGCAGTTATTAACGGGATATACACGAGATTAAAAGCCCAAAATAATTTAGAAATTCTTGTAAGATTATTAAAGATTGGGTAGCAATTTTTGAAATTTTTTATTACAGTTTTTAAATTTCAACATTTTGAGTATCTCAACATTTTTTTATGTGAGAAATCTATTTAAAAAACAATTCAAATACTCCAAGTATCT
This sequence comes from Pinus tabuliformis, assembly GCA_031772625.1. NCBI lineage: Eukaryota > Viridiplantae > Streptophyta > Pinopsida > Pinales > Pinaceae > Pinus > Pinus tabuliformis. Next base: position 168,232,947 of record CM062812.1, read on the forward strand.
GACTTTTTGAATTTTTTTCACTGGATTCCTGCCCAAAAAAACTGACTTCCAGGATATTTTTTGTTGCGTCGGAAAAACAACGCCACATGATATAAGCCTTGGGGTTATTTGTTGCCGTGTCGGACTGCAGAGTACAGAGTGGATGGTGGGCTGTACAGTATACAGAGCGAAGAGTGGGTTGTACAGTACGTTGTTTTAATTAAATTAATTAATAAGTAAATATTGGCTTGTCCAGTATACAGCATTTGCCTTTATTAGCACCTCCTCACAGTCTGGCAGATGTTGTGTCTGTGAGGGATTCGATTGCTCATGAGATGCGGTGACGAAAAGGCGCAGAGGTTCGTCTGCTGTGTGTGGACAAACCTATGAAGAAAAGAAAAAAATGAGCTTGAAGCGGCTGAAAGTTTGAGGATTGCGCTTGCGTTTTGATAATTTGGCGGCGGCTCCTCACCAAAATCAGTGGACGCCTTGGAAAATATGGACCAAACGAAGTGATCATTTCTTTGACATTTCATACGAATCAAAGGGATCATGGACCATGCAGGCTGGAAGCAGGAACTTATTTGAGTATATTCAACATGATTCTCGGTGATCAGTGGTTTATGTGAATATATGTAGAGCCTCCGATGCCCTGGGTTTTTTAAGAAATACTGGGTGCAATTCAGAATCATGTTATTAGGGGGGCGAGGGCTTCCACCTTGGTGTTAGTTATTTATTGGGTTTGTTGGGCCGATCGAAGCTGGAATTAACAGAAATATCATTCTTGGGGCATGTCATTTCAGGGATTTTTAGGAAGAGCCCAACCAACGTGCGCTAAGAATTAACCCTGGGCTAATTGAAGTAAACTTTCACCAGCATATGGAAAAATCACAATATAATAAACAAAAATATTACTGTAATGATAATTGTCCCTCTTAAGATGATAAGAGGGTTGGATTTGATTCCTAATATTATTACAGTGATGATTACTGTTAATCTAAATGTTGAGAAGACAGTGAGTTTGTGCTTTATGTGTGCACAAGGAGTGCAACACAAACCTTGAAACAATATATATTGAATATCATTATAATAATTCTTCAGGTTCTATCGCATTGTTCTAAGTGGAAATCACCAAAAAACGAACAAATTAAATTAATGCCATTGAAATTCAAGAGCCCAAATATTTTTAGGTTCTGTAAACATCCTACCTCTGGTCAAGTTTGGTGCTATGAACATCACAACTTCGTATTGACCCTTTTAACTGGCAAACAGTTTCAAGCACTTCCTGTTAGATCCTTACTCCTTCCATTGTTAAATGAGAGATGCGGTCAGATGCATTGAAGCTAATTAGCTTAACACGTTAGAAAGGGTTTACTCGGTCAAATCTCCATATAAAATTGACGACTCTTGGATGGTAATTCACCAAAGTATCCAAGTGAAAGAAAGGCTTGCAAAGTCTATTTTCGGTGATAATAGTGATTCTCAGAATCGCCGGGTGGTGGGGCGATTCTCAGAATCGCCCAGCCACCGCCCCACCACCACCCGGGTGGTCATGGAGCAGTGGCTGGGCAATTCTGAGAATCGCCCCACCACCCGGCGATTCTGAGAATCACTATTATCACCATTTTAAATGTCGATAATGTTATATGTTGAGACTGTTATTATTATTTATATGTATTCTTGTCTGTAGGCGTATACTCTATATCCTGGAATGAGTTACTTCTATGGATAGTCTATAGATATGTCAATTGGCTTGTAAAGCGTCTGTTCCTGCGCCAACCATGGGAAGAGCAGAAAATGAAGCTTCTTCTTCTCACCATCACCGTCCATCTGGATGGAGGATATATGTAATTTGGGTGGTTATCTCTGATTTCTGCGTTGAATTTATAGATGAAAATAGCGGCTTGCTTTTTAACAATGGACAGAGAATACTCAGTCAGGGCGGCGGATAGGAAAAGAAAAGAAGTGATATGCTCTGCATTTTGCGTTGAAGACAAAAGTTGCATTCAAACCTGAGATGTTAAGATTGATACCATTGTAAACCCATGAAGTGTGACTACGTTTTTTTTTTTCTAATACTTTTCCGTCTTCTAAAATATCATTTAAAATAGGTTAAATATTTTATAAAAAAATTATAATTTTTTTACATATATATGGGGGTTAATTAGCTTTTTCATGGGATAACTCCAAAAGGGAAATCGGAAGAGCAACCTAGCGGTGTGTCTTAGTCAGATTTCCATTGCAGATTTTAGTGAAGCTTCTGCCGAGAGGGAGGTTAGCAATATGATGGTGTTTAAACAAAATACTATATCTCCAAGAAAATTACATTCTCCAAAACTCTTGTTTTGCCATCATATAACATTCTACATGCATAAATCTAAGGGTTATACCTTGTTTAACCACTATATTGTATTTTATAAAACATATTCACACTGTATTTTATTAGATGTACCTTATTTTCTTCCCAGTGGTTATACCTTGTTTCTTTCAATAGCCCTTGCAATTATTTCATAAAAAGTAGTTGTAGTAAATTTATATAGCAACATTATAGCTCTAGTAATAGATTTATTTTCTACAAATAGTATATTTGTTGAATCGAATTTTTGCATACATAAAAAACTAGTTTTATCATTGTAAAAATTTTTAATTGTTAAATTGATTTTAAACTATTGTACATATTAGTATTAACTATTGACTAGTTTAATTGAGCCAATTATAGTATGTAATTACCTCTATATCACTTGTTCATAATTGGTAATTGTTAGTAATTGGTAAATTCACTTAGAGACTAGTAAACATGAAATGAATAGCCAAATTGAAAGCTCATGACACAACATTGATATATAAAGTAGATTCTATATAAGAGATTTTAGGAGCTTGTCACGTACAATAGATTTGAATTATTGATCCGACCATTAATTCAATGGATGGTGTTTGACATGAAGAGATTGAAATATGTTACTCATGAAGTAGATGGTGGGATTGAAAAAAAAAACATAAGAGCAATAGCAAGTTTTATTTTCCTCTTTATTCATGGTTCCATAAGGGTTTTACCATGGTGAAAATTTTTATCATTACCCTTTCCATATGGTTCCATTTAAGGCTTTAAATTAGATTGTGGTTACACATGGAGATGCCAGTTTTATTTATACCCTCTCTTTATGTTTCAACATAAGGCCTGATCCATTTTAAATAAGAATTGAGTTTTTATTTATACCATATTTTATGGTTATATCAAAGGTTTTTCAATTTAAAGAAAAGTGAAGTCCTATGGATATGGAAAATTTTATTAATACCTTTTTTTTCCATGTTCATTTTTTTTTCATGTTTTTTTAGATTGAATTCTAATTATATTTTAAAAAATAGTATAATTTAGTAAACATGAAGAGGAGTATTAGTTTTATAAGACTCATAATTATTATGGTGATTATATGAATAATTATTATATCTAATAGTTGGATTTGGTTTATGAAATTAGGAAAAATGTTGTTATACTCCTAGAGGTCAGAGGCCCCGAGGAATTCGGCAAAATGTTGTACATCTCTAAAGTATGTTGTAAAATGTTGTTATGTCCCTAAAGTATGAGCCTCTCTACAATTTAGTTTGAGAACTTAGTATGGGGTCAAGGTATAAGTGTTAGATGGTTAAATGTTAGATATGTAAGAGATGTGAATATCTTTTAAAAGTTAGGCTCATAAGTATACATGGTTAAATGTTAGATATGTAAGAGTTAAATATGTGAATATATTTTAAAACTTAGGCTCATAAGTATACATATGTTATCTTTTAAAAGTTAGGCTCATAAGTATACCTTATTTTCTTCCCAGTGGTTATACCTTGTTTCTTTCGATAGCCCTTGCAATTATTTCATAAAAGGTAGTTGTAGTAAATTTATATAGCAACATTGTATCCCTAGTAATAGATTTATTTTCTACAAATATTATATTTGTTGAATTGAATTTTTGCAAACATAAAAAACTAGTTTTATCATTGTAAGAGTTTTTAATTGTTAAATTGATTTTAAACTATTTTACATACTAGTATTAACTGTTGACTAGTTTAATTGAGCCAATTATAGTATGTAATTACCTTTATATCACTTGTTAATAATTGGTAAATTCACTTAGAGACCAGTAAACATGAAATGGATAGCCAAATTGAAAGCTCATGACACAACATTGATATATAAAGTAGATTCTATGTAAGAGATTGTAGGAGCTTGTCACGTGCAATAGATTTGGATTATTGATCCGGCCATTAATTCAATGGATGGTGTTTGACATGAAGAGATTGAAATATGTTACTCATGAAGTAGATGGTGGGATTGAAAAAAAAAAACATAAGAGCAATAACAAGTTTTATTTTCCTCTTTATTCATGGTTCCATAAGGGTTTGACCATGGTGAAAAGTTTTATCATTACCCTTTCCATATGGTTCCATTTAAGGCTTTAAATTAGATTGTGGTTACACATGGAGATGCTAGTTTTATTTATACCCTCTCTTTATGTTTCAACATAAGGCCTGATCCATTTTAAATAAGAATTGAGTTTTTATTTATACCATATTTTATGGTTATATCAAATGTTTTTTCATTTTAAAGAAAAATGAAGTCCTATGGATATGGAAAATTTTATTAATACCTTTTTTTCCATGTTCATTTTTTTTTCATGTTTTTTAGATTGAATTCTAATTATATTTTAAAAAATAGTATAATTTAGTAAACATGAAGAGGAGTATTAGTTTTATAAGACTCATAATTGTTATGGTGATTATATGAATAATTATTATATCTAATAGTTGGATTTGGTTTACGGAATTAGGAAAAATGTTGTTATACTCCTAGAGGTCAGAGGCCCTGAGGAATTCGGCAAAATGTTGTACATCTCTAAAGTATGTTGTAAAATGTTGTTATGTCCCTAAAGTATGAGCCTATCTACAATTTAGTTTGAGAACTTAGTATGAGGTCAATGTATAAGTGTTAGATGGTTAAATGTTAGATATGTAAGAGATGTGAATATCTTTTAAAAGTTAGGCTCATAAGTATACATATGTTATCTTTTAAAAGTTAGGCTCATAAGTATACCTTATTTTCTTCCCAGTGGTTATACCTTGTTTCTTTCAATAGCCCTTACAATTATTTCATAAAAAGTAGTTGTAGTTAATTTATATAGCAACATTGTAACCCTAGTAATAGATTTATTTTCTACAAATAGTATATTTGTTGAATTGAATTTTTGCAGACATAAAAAACTAGTTTTATCATTGTAAGAATTTTTAATTGTTAAATTGATTTTAAACTATTGTACATATTAGTATTAACTGTTGGCTAGTTTAATTGAGCCAATTATAGTATGTAATTACCTTTATATCACTTGTTAATAATTGGTAATTGTTAATAATTGGTAAATTCACTTAGAGACCAGTAAATGTGAAATGGATAGCCAGATTGAAAGCTCATGACACAACATTGATATATAAAGTAGATTCTATATAAGAGATTGTAGGAGCTTGTCACGTGCAATAGATTTGGATTATTGATCCGACCATTAATTCAATGGATGGTGTTTGACATGAAGAGATTGAAATATGTTACTCATGAAGTAGATGGTGGGATTGAAACAAAAAAAAACATAGCACCGTTGATGTTGATGTTATGGTTGAGAACATGTTGAATTTATACTTAGAAAAGAAAAATGATATTCTACCAAAAACATTAATGTGTTTTTTTCCTCATAAACAACTTTGTTTGGCACATAAAAATTTGGTTTTACTAGCATTTTTTTAAAAGTTTGAAAATTGACCCTAAAAAAAAATCATCGTTCTAGTATCATCACTTTTTCATTTTGAAGCTATATTTTGCACAAAAATTTCGTAGTCACTGCCATTTTTAAAACATGTTCAAAATTGACCCCTAAAAGATAAAATCATCGTTCCAGTATACACAATTTTCATTTTTAGCACTGTTTTTGATGTTTTTTCAGGGTTTTTTGACCAGAGTTCTTGTTTTGAGTTTATAGTTCCCGTTTCAAAGTTTACATTGTTAAGGACAAGGGTAAGGCTCATCACAAATCTAAATCAGAGTTTCTAGCAACAACAGGGAGGGCAGTGAGATCAGTGATCAAGCGATCACCGATATCGCAAATTCCAGATTGGAGGTCCTAGCAGTCAAGAGATATCGTCATATCAGCGATCAGTGATCACCGATATCACATATAGGTCATCGGGGGTTTCAAGGTCCAGGCATACCGACGATCAGAGGTTTCAAGGTCCAAGCATATCAGCGATCGGTAAGTCCAGGGCATCACACATCGATGATCAGCGAATCAGAGTGCCAGCAAGGTGACAATCTTAAAACATTGTGATATCGCGAGTTGCAATATGATAGTGTAAATCACCGGGGAAGGGCCGATTGTGATTAACAAAGAAATTCAACAAAAAACCAAGGGCAAGCGGGCTCTTTCTCTCTCCTCCAGTGGGGCCATGTGGCAGAACACTATTGGATCTGATAAAGACATGTGAAGTATGACATCATCATGATGTGGCAGTATGGAGGACACGTGGCTTGTAGATTTGGCATTTTTAGGGGTCATAAGGGGCCAAAACAGGGTGACATGTGTCACCACTCACAAGGTGACACATGGAAAAATATGAATTCATCTTGCAAATCGATGATCGCTAGTCTTGACTCATCGCAATCGCAAAAGTTAGGAGGGTGCAACCAGAGGCATGGACTAGGAAAGTCATGATTGTCAATCTCCGATATTTGGCTAAGCACCAGGTCACTACCCCCAGTCATATAAGAAGGAATGAAAAAAGGGGCTAAATCATATGGGGCCTAAAGGGGATCAGAACTCACCCATTTTTTAATGTTTTTAAGTGTAAGGGGCTAATAATGAGAACCCCTAATTCAGTGATAAGACAATATTACTGGGCATCATAGGGCTCTAATAGTGTTTTACAGGGAGTCTGGAAGGGCGGGTGAGTCGACAGCGGTGTTGTAAATATGTTAGGGCCATTATGGGTGATCGCTCCTACCTCCTAAAAGAGAAGAAGAGAAACTATTAAGACTGAAAGCAACAAGGAACTGACCGAGAGAGCATGAGCCGTGATTTAGCAGAAACTTGTTTGGACAAGAGGCCAATAAAGAAGACTGGCATGGAGATATTTATATGACCATCATTTCAATTCGCTTGTGAATTTTTTTCGTTGTTTTTTATTGATATTGTTATGTTGTTTTATTTCCAAGAAAGGTATCTTTCTTTTGTAATAATTGGAGGGGACAAAGCCACCACACTAAGACAGCTAGTCATGTAGGCAGTTGGAATTTCAGCTTTAGATATTTTGTAGTTTTCTTGTTCTCCCTCTCCTTATAAAATGGAGAAAGAAATACTTAGAAAAGGTTTTGAATTCTAAAGAAAAATTGCATGTTATTTCTGAAACTGTATGACTTCCAAATTTGCATCTTTCAAGATATAAATGAAATAGTGGAAATTCCAACCTTCGAGTACTACAGTATGTTACCTCTCTATTAAATTCCATTATGTTCACATTTCCTCTCTGATTTCATGTAATTGTAGGTGCCATAAATATTTCATATGTTCTTACAGATTCATTTCTATTGAATTGTTAATGCACATGCCTGTATGTATCTTCGAGATTATATCTTTAAAATTATGCTCCATGAATCACAACATTCAATCCTCTTTCATCCATTACGTCTATCTTTAACTTAGACAAGTGTAGAATTCTTGATGTTTCAAGCTCTATTGTGATGAGTTATTCTATCTCCTTCTCTTCTTTCATTACTCTGCAAAAGATGATTAAACTATGGGTCCTCGAATTACTTGGCCTTGACTCGTTTATACCTATATTCCTATGAGTTGTATATGTGAAAGGATACCATAAATACATGGCTTATGTCCTTGGATGAAGAAACCAACCCATGTTGTTTATTGTATATTTGTATTTACATATGTGTATAAAAAGTATATGAGGTCTCCAGTTTCCTGAAGATCATATAAGACACATAAAATCTAGATGTTATCAGACATTGGTCTTGTAAGTAATCTGAGGTTGTCTCTAGAAGTGACAACACCTTAGTTTCCATTTCAACTCCTACAACTCCTTTTCTATTTCCTCCATATTTTGTTTCTCTCTTTGCCTTTGTGTGATCCTTCTATCGCTTCTTAGCCTCAATCTCCAAAGCTACTTTCAACCCAAGTGGATCTTCTTTGAACTTGCAGCTTTGCTCTGCCTTTACACTTTCAACAACCTTCCTCTTGCCTTTGTCACACATAGGTCTGCTACCCTCTGCTACTACTGATGATGCTACTCTCTAAGATGCTTCTTTCCTCTGCTTTGCTAACCACTCTACAGCTATGCCAACCGGTTCATTGAGCCTAGAGAAGTGATAGAAATATTTCCATGGGTATTCCTCAGGCTAATGACATGCCCTTTGGATCTAGGGATGTTGGACGCTTGTATAGTGGTCCTTCACTAATAAATGTGGGTCATACGGATTGAAACTTATGGTGTCGAAGGTGAATGTTTTGAATTCCTCCATCTCGTCCTTAGCATGCTTGAGATTCCGTATCTCATACAACCTGATCCGCAAAGGAAGAGTGGGCCAAGGTGCCTTCTTCTTCCTGTGCAATCTAGCTGACAACCCTGTCGAGATGTGATATGAAACTTCTTGCATGATGAGCTTGTCCATGGAAAACTTCGGTAAAACATGCGGAGCCTTCTTTGCACTATACATCATATGAAGTTTCCAAGGGGTGAGTCATACCAATCTGCTATGTCGATCAAGGCCTCCATTGTTTCTTACGACATGCAAGGTGGATCCTACTCAAATATCATCCTGTACACTGGGGTGATGAAGTGGTTTGAAAATTCTATGATAACTCCACAGAAGTTGCATTTGAAGAAAAATCTACAATAAGTGTGCACAGGAGTTTTCGAAGGTGTCCATGCCCAACCCAAGACTGGGAACTATTGATGAGCACAGAATGCAATCAATATGTAAGCAGACATGTATATCTTCTCTTGCTAACCCTTGGTCAGATGTAGAGATTCTCTTACCTGTTCCTTCAACCTAAGAGCCAACATTTTGGACTAGTTGCAAGGCCTTCCTTCACTGGCCAGTTGGTCCAACATAATCACTCAACTCTACGGGAAGGTTTTTGTGTTGTCTTGGTCGTATAAGTGGCATGCAAAGATGGCCAAGTATTGATATGCCTTCCGTAATATCTTCATCTTGTAAACCTGCCTAGGTGTTGTCCTAAACTTGGTTGGCCCTTTCACCCATCTCATCAAGATATCTCTTGAGTTTTCACTACTGCTTAGTCTGCTGAAGGGTTTCTCCATTGTGATCATTAGTTGTGGCAAGTGGTACATCTCCTGAAATTCCTTCACCCTAAAGATAGCAATCTGTGTTCCACTAGCACTATTCAACACCATTGTCTCGGGATGAGTATGCGAGACAATACAATGGATCATGTCTGTGCATGGAAACGCGGGATACCTGCATGTAATCCGGTACAAGCCAGACTTTTGAATGTTGACGTAGATCCTGTAGTCTTCTAGATTTTCCTCAAATGTGCCTCAAAATGTATCATTGATGTCCTACCATTTCATCTTGATATATATGTCTATGAACAACTTGGTGTCTTCATAGATGGGCAAGCTCATAAACACTTGCTCAACTGCACCTCCAGTCACACTCTCGACTGTGTCCTTTGACCCTGCTCTCTTAGAGGCCATTGAACTTGAGCTGCTAAGAGACGGACGAACACTTGTGATACCTGGAGACATAGAAACACTCATGGCAAGCAATCTATTAATTTCAAACCAAAAGCGACTTTGAGGACTGACATGTCACATACCCAGGTGACTGACTGGGAAGATTGCGCAATTTTCACCGGGAGGCGGGTAGACTGACTTCCAAAATTATGTAAGGAACAGTCCAGGTTTTCAAGAGGTTGACTACCTACTAAAACTGTGCACTGTATAGTCCATCTTGGCCTGCTAAGGAATGAAACTGGGAGATGTACAGTTTCAGTCAACAAGGACTACAAACTAGCAAACTGCATTTGTGCAGATTCTGGGGCCAATAAGGCACTGCCTCTCAGAATTGCGTAGAGCAAGCCTCAAGGCTAGTGCTGGGCCAACTTTGTGCAATTTATAGATGGAAGGTAGAGCCTCCACTCTCATAAATGTGCATTGCAAGTCAGGTAAGGAAAGCTCTGGGCCAGGGCAGCTTCAGACCCACCAATGGGTGACTGAAAACATAAAAGGGTCTGAATGCTTCGCGAAGGTAAGTGAAAAGAAGAGTGAATGATCATGCATGCAAACATTGATTGCAATATTCAGAAAATGGGAAAACAATCATGTGTGTGAAGCGAGTTGCCGCAACGGCAACCGTTAGTGCAAAAACAGTGTCATGCATGCGACAACAGTGAGATGCAATGAAAAACTTGAAGTAGTCCTTCTACAAGCTAATATCCATTAAAATGACAACAGGAGTTCAACAAAACCAAGAAAACAACATTCACACATAGAGAAATACAAAAACCAACATAAAAGCAGCAAATGACATGAAAAGCACACTTACCCAAAAAAAGTTGAGCTGAATGTGCTACCTTGATGCGATGTGGGATGTCAGAGCTCCAAGATCAATGGGAGGAATGAGCTCTAAAGCATCGAATAAATAATTTTAATGAGATCAAGGCTTATGACGCGCATGCCACAAATCTAGGAAAGAGTGACACTTGGCGGGAGGTCTCTAAAATGAATTTTGCATGTAACCTCCAGCTGCTAAAAATAGATCCCTAAAATATAGGAATTTTTTTGCTTTTTTGTTTTTTGCTTTTTCTGAGAAAGCAACCCATGCATGCAAATAAAGATTGCTTAGTCTTGGAGGGAACTAGTCAACCTGGGAGAAAATGCCACAACCTGCAAGCCTGGGAATGACATTTGTGTAGTTTCTGAGCTGAGCAAGTCTAATTGTCCCTCATGAATTGCACAATTTCTGGACTGAAGCCATGGTTTTCAGTTAGAATTGTGGCATTTTTTAAATGAAGCCTAGTGTTGGGCTGCATTGCGCAAATTTCAGAGGGAAGGCTACCTGGCTGCATTGTGCTTTTCTAGAGCCTAGAAGGCAACCCAGATGGATTGCGCAATTCTAGAGCCCAACAGGCAACCCAGATGGATTGTGAAATTCCCAAAGGGAAGGTTGGTTCCCCTCTAGAACTGCACAATTTCCCAGGTGAGCATCACAACCAGAAAATGGTTATGTCCCAGAGTGTCAACTTGTGGGTGGGAGGCAAACCAATTGAACAACACATGCTAGTAAGCCACTGAAACTCAATTGAAGCATTTGTACTTGGACAATGCAAGATATGCTGCTAAGGATGGTTGGTAGGGAGGCTCCAAAATGAAGCTGAGGAAAAATTTTGGATGGTGGTTGTAGCCACTACAACACTTGGCGACACACTGGTAGAAATCTAGCTCTCTGAATGGACCTTGCTTCATGAAAAGCAAGTCTAACTCCTCCAGAAGTATTGTTCGATTCTTATGTCATCTTGGTTTCCACACTAGCTTGAGTGAAGATGTAGCACCTGCCATGCTCTTGGTCGGTCAACACACATTCCAAGCCAATTCAACACAGTTGTTTCAATTGGGGATGAGGGGTATATTAGTGCACAAGCCATATGATATTCAGAGTTTAAGTTTCATCTCCGGTGTTGCTCCACTGCTAGCAGGCTTGGACAGTATCCCGACGGAGTCACGTAGGAACACAAGCATCACACTACTACCAGCGAGCTTGGTCAGTCCCCAACGGATTTACTTGCATCATCTCTCTGCTAGGAAGCCTTTCTCTTCTTTCACCTTATTCATTTTTAAAATTTTCACATTTTCAATTTTTCATTTTCAGTTTTCAAGAACTGTGCATAGCACTTATTTATTTCAAAGGTGAAAGAGAGATCCCTACTTATTGAGAGTAAAAGAGGTTGTTCCTTGAGAGAAGTATTTTGTATATACTTCTGATATACTTGTTAAGTTTTCCCCCTCACCTTACTCTACTTGACTGGGTTGACAAGGGTTAACCTAAAAACAACCGACTAGAATAGGTGATACTAGTTAGTGCGTAAGTGTTTTGTTTTTACCAAGGTTTACTTCAAGCATAATGTATTTTCCATTGGTGTATCATTGACTGCGGACAACAAGTTCTACATAAAGAGACAGGACAACAAATAACCAAGTATTGATAGATGTACAAGTCCTCTTGTACTTTACCCTACTTGTTTCAAGAGTTGTGCATGGTTTCATGCGAAACTAACCTACGGACGTAAACAAGTAAAGAAAACAAATCAAAAGGAGGAGAAAACGTAAAGCAAAGCAATTAAGCAAAGAAAGCAGGAAATAAAACAAACAAACAAAGTAGGAAAGAAAACATGCATGCAAGCAAACAAGACAAAAGCAAACACTTCTCCTACTCCTAAGCTAATGATGCATGGGTCTAATCACGTGAAGTGATATTTCCAATACAGCCACCAGCACATTGGTTGACCCATGTTGGTGAAGGCATGGTTCATGAACAACACAGTCAGGCAAACCAACAAACATGAAAGATATAACAATGAAGACAGACACACTCCGACTTTAAATGCATCCATAGAAAAGAAAAAGGTGAAAGTGCATGAAATGCACTCTATGGACTTGCCATGGTGTTGTGTTATACTACGTGCATATGTTAAGCATATGCATTCTCTTGACTATGACATGCAAGCAAACATGAGAAATATAAATAAATTGCATCATGTAAGTGTGCCTTCTGTGTAATATTCCTCCAATGCATGAGCGATGGGATCATGAAGTTCGAGTGGAGAAAAAGAAATATGTGTGCTGGATGATCTTAAATGCATACAGTTAAGTGATGAGGAGCCTTGGGTGTTTCAACAATTTCCCTATCAGAAGTGAAACTAACCTTAGGATACTGAAGGCCTGACATAACCATTAGCTCGGGTTGAAGTGCCTCGACAGCCTGCGTGGTTTCGACTTCATCAACAAATGGATCATCATAAATAGGGGGCTTACAATCAAAAAAATCAATAATTTCATGAGCATCCTCATGATCAGATAAATCAAACAGAGGGGTAGATGAGAAGTAGGAATGTTCATCCTCTGTGTTTCTAGAAAAAGACTATGAAAAGTCAAGTGGATTTTCAATGAAGAATTTTTCCTCTCCATTGTCGAATGATGGACTGGCATCGGGTGTGTTTTGTGAATGATTAGCAGTGGATGAATCCATGGATGGATTTACATAAGGGAAATGAAAGAGGGCATAATCACTAAAGATATTAGGAAAAAGCGGAGGAGGTGCAAAAAAAAGGAGATCATCCTTTGCCACAGGTTGATGCTCATATTCCCAGTCATACTCATCATAAATAATAGCGCAGGTTGGTTTTGTAACCCCAACTCTGTCGATGGCTTGATCCTCATTCACAATAGGTGTAGTCCGAAATGGAAGAACACAAGATAGTGCAATATGGAGGATTAGCAGAATTCAAAGACATAGGTTGAGGTAAGAAGTGTGTGTGAGAACCCATGGGATTCACAACCAAATATACGCGAAAATTGAGAGAAGTGATGATGGGAGGATGTGACAATTGAATAGACTAGCGTGCATTTTCTCCCACATCACTCTGCGGTGGTGGAGATGTTTGATGAGGGGATGGCGGACAGTCACTTGTGACAGCGACTGTGTCCGCTTGTGATTGCGCAGCTCCATCACCGAAGTATGTCGAGTGGGATTTGAACTTCAACTTCATCTTGGGATAGAATGATTTTTGAAGGCAATATTCAAAGCTATCCCAAAGATATTATAATTTCATCTAGTTTTTCATAGCTTCAAACTAAAGTAGACGGAAGTGCTACCAAAAATCCATAGGCAATTCTTGCTGAGTCTTCCATTGTTTTATTAGGTTATTTCCAAGAGGTTCAGGATCGAAATGATGGAAAGTAGATTCAATTAGATCACAGAATTGCTTAAGTGAGTTCAAGCAATCGTGAGACAAGTTGCGGCACCATCGTTGCAAGGATTTGCGAAGTGTGTGTGAAAGTAGCGTGCTGACCTCATCTTCATCAAACTCATCTACATCCTCAATGAATGTGAGGAAGTTGTGTAAGTGCTCAAGCCAGGTCGCTTCACCTTCACCGTCGTACGTGAATTCTAGCAAGAGATCATAAAACACCCTCGTGATGTCGATAGATTGAGCATTAGACAAACATCGGGGAGGGAGGAGTCTAACGATATCCATGACAGAAGTGTGAAGATTCAAAACAAGATGTGAGGACTCAGCTTGCCATCTAGCCCTCCTTCTAGTGATATAAATGTTGACAGTGTTGGACTCGCCAACTATCAGGGGATCTCCCCGGTAAGAAGTCCCAACTAGACCTTAAACCATTTGGTGTAGGAGTCCCAGCAGTGGGTAGTACGATATCGCCTTGATTGTAGTTGCACGCAGAGGTGAGTAAGATTTCCTTGTTAGTAGCAAGGGTGTGACATTTGCAACAAGTTAAGGAAGGTGCATGAAAGGCTCTAACACATGGAAGGAGAGATGAGTGTGCCCCTTAGAAACTTGTGATAGCACACAAATTGAAAGGGAACACACGAGCGGTAAGACATCACAAGCTAGAAAGAAGGTTAGCCGACAATCCAAAGTGATGGTTATACCAACAACACATTTCAATAATATTCATACAAACATATACAGAATAGTCCATACATACATGCATAAATAATAGCCACATATTTCATTAGAGTAACCAAGATAGCTAAACTACAATAAAAGCATATGCATGAAACATGTTGGCTCTATTATATTAAGAAAGTGAAAGATCCAATCATACATACAACCATGATCAACCACTAGTCCCGATAGGAGAACGTTACAGTCACTGCCACCTGCTCCTCCAAAGAGATATACTAGCTCTGCACTGTGGAGAAGCCAAGTCTTGTTACAATACACTCCAAGTGTTCTCGAAGTTACACCTATAGGAAGTTTGGTCCCAAAAGCCTATACAATTAGTTATGAGGTTCTATAAATAGCAAAGGGTGCGGTGACCCTTGACATTCCCCTTTGTGACTCTTCACCTACCCTCATGACTCTTCAACTACTATACGATTGTTACACTCTACTATCGACACTTGGCCTTTCACTGTTACAAAATGTTACATTACAATATGCACATGTACCTGTGTGAGACAAAATAGGCTTGAGAAAACCATGCAAGACATCACTAAAACTCGGACAGTTGTGGGAAGACCAACTCTTCGACATCTTCACAATGATCGACGGTGGAAAATTGATGCTAAGTTGGTAGTCTGTTATGGTGTCTGTGTGCTCAATGTTGACATCCTGCTAAAAGCAAACTCTCACCTCTGTTGCATTCGAGTACACTGATTTGGCACCTCTGTCCAACTTGTCTCATAACATGCGCATCATAGTCTTGAGTGCAGTTGGACCAGCAACACACTGATGCATAGTGTCTGCGTTGGTAGCTACACACATCAACTCATCAAAGTACATGTCCAACTCCAGTCGGACTTGGTTCTTTGACTTCGCCTCGGTGAGTTTTCCAATGGATGGGATCGCATGCATGCACACAAAGACATCCATGCTTTTGAACACCCATGCATCTGAAGCCTGCAAATTCGTGATGAGCTACAAGAGTTGCTCATAGTTTCGGATCAAAGTCTAGAGGTGTGCCTTCAACTCTACTGCCTTTGGCTTCATCATCTTTAGCAAGTGCAATGGGGCTCCCTTGTACCTCATTGTTTATGTTTGCATGCGATTGACAATAGTGTGTAGATTTGATGCATGCTCTCTTAGCATAGCACTGCTACCAACCATTGACGTGGACAACTAACTTATTGATGGTGACGAATCTGGAGTATAACGTCTGCATGACGTTCTCAGGAGATGATACTTCATCCAGTATCACTCTCCTCAACTCTACTCTAGAGGATGTTGTAACCTGTTCTCCTCCCTGCTTGGCCGCTTATAACTCCTTAGCCATGCACTCGTTCTCAGCTATCAAGAATCTAACACTCGAGCTGGTGGCTTCAACATATGCTTTGGTAGTATCAGCCAATGTTGCTGGATGGTTTCGCACATCGGATACGATCACTCATTCTTCAAACTACACAGGAGATATGTGAACATCCAAAGTGGGCACTCTGCATGACTACACAACTTTGTGTTGTGACTTGTCAAAAGAAATGTTGTGCATATCCACTTCTGGATTGTCTTCAAGGATCTCTGTGTCTCCTTGATAACTTGGGGCTTGCTCGACTTCCAGACCTGGTGAAGCTGGTGGAGTGACCCCTTGGTTGTGAGGCATGAGGTCAATATACTGATCTGACTTTTGTTGAACCATATCTGTGTCCATTTGTTCTAGCATATGTTCAATCTCTTAAGCTAAGTCCTTCTCCTATGAATTCTCACCCTATCTGCTCTGTGCCTGTTATAGACATTTTTGTGCCTTACAGCTATAAGCATGAAATGTCCATAATTGAAGGGATCCAAAGTCCCTAAAGATGTTGTTACAGCTCCTAAAGGAACAAGGTCAACCAATGACAGCTTCTCCCAGAAGTTCTCCACCAAAAACCACTCAGAAACAGTCAATTCAGGATCAATTCAGATGATCTACTAGCTGCCTGCATTGCAGTGCACCCCAGTACACTAGCTAGGTGCGTTGCAACGCACCTAAAAGCACTACCAAGGTGCGCTGAGCGAGAAATGCCAAATGGCAATGTCATTCCGCAAGGTGTACAAACACTGGAAGCTTCCAGAATCTTCCTCAATGACACTTGCCTCACTGAATTCGACTAGTGATGAGTAAGAGGCTCTCAACCTCCAAGTGGAAGCAAGAACTAACAGAGAGAAGCCACAAGTCAAAACATAAGCTGACTCATCCTCTCTGCTTACATCTATATATGGATCTCTCACCCAGAGGTCCAGGAGGCTGGAATTTTGTACTTTGCAGAGAATTGTTGTTGGTTTGAGATTGAGATTAGTACATTGGGTGATTTATGCTTTGTTGGAGGAGAGGAAGGGATTCCTTTGCTGGGAGGTAGATGCTGGATCGGAACTCACTTGGTTGTATCTCCTCTTGGACTTTCTTATTCTATCAATAAACTATTTGAGTTTCTCCTACATGCTGTGTATCAATGATGTTTTGTTATATTTGCATGTTTAGCTTAATCTGATCTTGAGCTTTTTATGAATGTATATCTGTATCTTCGTGTAGTTTCTCTCTCTTGTGATCTTGCAGGAATTCGGTGAAGCTGGGCCGGTGAAGGAGCTGGGAGCTGGGAGCTACTGAAGAGAGGAGCGATTGGATCAAAAAACTAGCGAAAGACACAGGTTAGTTAGATCCTTTCTCCTCATTTACATTTCATAAAGAAGAATACTCAATTAGTTTTCGTTGTTTGTTGCTAAGGCACTATCACACCTTAGAGTGGGATAGGGGCATTCCGAATGGATACTTTTCCCAACAACAAATTGGCGACTCCACTGGGGATCGTATCTTGTTAGTTTATTTTTGTTTCTATTGTTGTTCTTCTCATAAACTTAGGAGTGTTGAATCGAACTGCATTTGCCATTTACAAATGCAAAGTAGAGATCTGCTACTCTAGTTCATTCGCTAGGCCTGTTTATGATCTGAACAAACTGATCCACAAGTGCTCTAACAGCCCTTTGTGATAGATCTTAGTCCTCCTTTAATTCATCCTCCTAATTGTACCTAATTGATAGCTTTTATCCGGCCAAAAACTGTAGATTAGACTACAAACCGTGACCCAGAACCCAGAAACAACTCTCATTTCTGCTTCAGCGCAGAATCTGTGAAGAGGTTCTGCATTTCAACGCAGGTCCCATGTGGGCTACATGCGCTGAAGTTCAGTTTCTCTGTGCTGAGGGTGCACTGATCAGCCTTTGCCTGGTGCAGCTGTGGTTCTTTGCATCCTTGTGTTCAGTTTTATCTCTGTTTTTGCAGCCTGTTATCAGTGTGTGTACCTATCTGAAACCCCTTTTCTTTGCCTCAATTCTGCCTCAGTTGTATAAAGAAACTGTATTTGTTCTTTGTGTATTTGTTACATCATTTGCAGTTTCCCATCAGAAAAGTAAACTAGTCATACTGTCGCCCTTAGATCTAGACCTATCGTAAGTGTTGTTTTGATCTTAGGAGTGAGTTTGTTTGTTGTTCACAGTTGATTAAGCAAGATATTTTTTGTGGCGACAGCACAAAAAATCTTACGAGCAGGATACTTCTGGCCAACCATGTTCAAAGACTACATAACCGCAGTCAGAAGTTGCCATGCTTGTCAAATTTTTGATAGCAAAACCAGAAGACCACCCGCACCGTTACAGCCGATAGTTGCTGTTGGGCCTTTCGCCAAATGGAGCATCGATTTCATGACATGTAACCCCACCTCGACCGGGGGGCATGGGTATATTATAGTCGTCGTTGACTATTTTACCAAATGGGCCGAGGCGATGCCTACATTAGATAACACTGGTGAAACAGCTGCCCTTTTCTTTTTCAATCATGTAGTCGCCAGATTCGGCATACCACAGGCTATAGTTACAGATCATGGATCGCACTTTCGCAATCACATGATGGTTGAATTAGCTGCCAAGCTAGGGCTATCTCACGACAGCTCTACTCTGTATTATCCGCAAGCCAACGGACAAGTTGAAGCGATCAACAAGGTCCTGAAGCGTATGTTGCAAAGGATGATCGGAGTTCACAAAAGAAAGTGGCACCTAATTCTGTACTCAGCCCTGTGGGCTTACCGAACATCGGTAAGGAATGCGACCGTGGAATGCCCCTATCCCACTCTAAGGTGTGATAGTGCCTTAGCAACAAACAAGGAAAACTAATTGAGTATTCTTCTTTATGAAATGTAAATGAGGAGAAAGAATCTAACTAACCTGTGTCTTTCGCTAGTTTGTTGATCCAATCGCTCCTCTCTTCAGTAGCTCCCAGCTCCCAGCTCCCTCACTGGCCCAGCTTCACCGAATACCTGCAAGATCACAAGAGAGAGAAACTACACGAAGATACAGATATACATTCATAAAAATATCAAGATCAGATTAAGCTAAACATGCAAATATAACAAAACATCATTGATACACAGCATGTAGGAGAAACTCAAATAGTTTATTGATAGAATAAGAAAGTCCAAGAGGAGATACAACCAAGTGAGTTCCGATCCATCATCTACCTCCCAGCAAAGGAATCCCTTCCTCTCCTCCAACAAAGCATAAATCACCCAATGTACTAATCTCAATCTCAAACCAACAGCAATTCTTTGCAAAGTACAAAATTCCCGCCTCCTAGACCTCTGGGTGAGAGATCCATATATAGATGTAAGTAGAGAGGATGAGTCAGCTTATGTTTTGACTTGTGGCTTCTCTCTGTCAGTTCTTGCTTCCACTTGGAGGTTGAGAGCCTCTTACTCATCACTAGTTGAATTCATTGAGGCAAGTGTCATTGAGGAAGATTCTGGAAGCTTCCAGTGTCTGTACACCTTGCGGAATGACATTGCCATTTGGAATTTCTCGCTCAGCACACCCTGGTAGTGCTTTTAGGTGCGTTGAAACACACCTAGCTAGTGTACTGGGGTGCACTGCAACGCAGGCAGCTAGTAGAGCATCTGAATTGATCCTGAATTGACTGTTTCTGAGTGGTTTTTGGTAGAGAACTTCTGGGAGAAGCTGTCATTGGTTGACCTTGTTCCTTTAGGAGCTGTAACAACATCTTTAGGGACTTTGGATCCCTTGAATTATGGACATTTCATGCTTATAGCTGTAAGGCACAAAAATGTCTATAACAGTTGCCCCCTAAAGTATGAGGCCGTTTATCGGGTGAAATGCTTTATTAGGAGGATCCGAAGTTCATTCAATGCTGGGAGGAGACCTGTAATAAGATACAATACAATACATTATTCTTCATACTGTTTTCATGATCTAGCTGAGGCGGGCATTCCCATGCTCAGCTTTATAAATTCATTTTTTATGTACATAGGACAGACAATCGTCTGATGGTAGACTGATGACTGTGAGGAAATCATCATCCTTTTGGTAGGATGATTATCTGTTCTGCAATGTCGTACATGTCAAAGTATTTATTTTTCCTGAATATATATCGCAGCCCGGATGGATGAAACTAGATCCGGGGTCTTCAATCTCGTCTGATCTTCACTCTAAGTACAAGTCGATCCATGTGAGAAATGTTTTGAAGTCGAACATGGAAAGACATTGCTTGATTACCAGTCAATGATGTAAACTGTTAACAAGCGCGAGAGGAATCACCGATAAGGATGATGACCCTCAAGGTACTGCAGTACAATTCACGTGGTGTGAATAAAGGACTTGGCGTCGAACACCACGCAAAATCTTTCGGTCAAAGGTCATTGATGTATACCTGTCGCAGGAAGTGAGAAACTTGCCATTGAAGCATGCAAGCTTCAAAGTACTGAAGGGGGTGTTCCTAGATCAACTTCTTGGATAATGAGCTAATGTCGACAAGAAGCGATCCATCAAAGGAGGGCCTTGATGTATCCCACATTAGTGACACGGAATGGAGCAAATGATTTTTATGGAGGTGAAAACGATCTGATGATATATGGTTCAGGGTGGCGGTCATGAAAGAATGAAGGATAATGTATGGTAGTGGATGGGACACGGTTGACTTCTCTGGATGACTTCTCTTGAACATATCGGCGACACTTATGTGATGGATTGGTAGCATTTACCCCAAAGGTGGATGGTATGGCGAGACCATGGTGATGTGACCGGTGAATGAAACAACCCAACCCGACTCAGGCACGGAGTGGAAGTGTCATGTTCAAGAGCGACTTGCTACCAATAAAGGTTCTTTGAGTTTCTTCCCAATTTTTCCCCAGTCATTGCTGACCAGTACCTCTTTATTTTTTTCAAGCTTGAGGAGGATAACATATGCGTGTTCTATAATTTTCCCTTCGGGCAAACCCATCGCTATGTTTTAAAGAGCCTAGCGATAGTGAAACTCGTTCTCGTCTAAAGACAAGTTTGTCGCTATTAATGTTTTTAACGAGTCTAAAGACAAAGATAACTCGGTCCTTTTCATTTTTAGAGAGTCTGAAAAGGTACGTAAAGTTAACTCCGGAAGTCCTTTTTCGTCATCTAATCCCTTAAGTCCGAAAAAGTATAAAACAATACAGAAGGGATGAATTTTCGATAGTTTTAACGAGCCGAACAAAACAAGCGCTCGATCTTTTTGTGCAATAATCCCTCAGGTCCAAAAAGATTAAAATCTAGAGGAGGGATAGCTCTTCCGATCGCTTTAACGAGCTGGAAGGCCTAAACTCGGCAATCTTTTCATATTTTACGAGTCAGATGAAAAGAGCTTAAAGAAGACTCGTCTTTTGAGGAATGAGTGATAAACGGGTAGCGGCTGATTACAGGTAAGGGTTGGAATTTTCCAATCACGGCAGTGTCACAAGGATGGCTAGTGAAATCACTCTTCGCCGTTGTTCCTCAAAATGGGTAAACAATCAAATGGAGGTGAATGATCGGCCAATGGAAAAGTGGAGGTGAGGGTGCAAACACGACCAAGGCTTTGATGGCTGATAATGTTACATTCACGGTGGTTATTTACCGGAGGGTAGTTCATTTTTTAACGAGCTTAAACGTGGAAAAACACTGCTCGGTCTTATGTTTATTTTTTAACGAGCATGAACTATGTGCTAAAACTGCTCGATTATCCAGTCATATGATAAGAATGTCTCATGTAAGATGCTATTTTTTATGGAGCTTGCACCTTACTAAAGCTATGCCCCGCATCCTTTCGTTATGCAAGTTCGGAAACGACTAATCCTACGAGTTTAAAGGGTTAGACCTACAGGTTTAAAGGGAGGACCTAAAAATTTAAAAAATAAATAGCCACCCCTTGCTTGCACTCCAAAAGGTTTGCATGCCCCCAGGTATAAAGTACGATTTCAAGGTTACCCCTCAATTTGCAGATAAAACATTTGTTCTACCAGGAAAGGCCTACCTCTTTCAGGTTACCAAAGATTGTCTCATTTGCGCAGCAAACAAAACACTTCCTCGGCGATGTCTATCGAGATAGACAAAGGTGAGTGACAACGAGCGCCAAACACATAACTTTGACAAGAGAATCTTATTCTAGAAAAACCCCTCTTCCAAGACGGACGGGGTACAGACTAGTCATATTCTCCCGCGGAAACCTACCTTATATCCGAAGTTTTCCTGCCGAAGCAGACCAGGACGCATGCCCCCTGGGTTCCAGTCATATCCTTCTGAATTACTCGCGCTCATCGGGAGGACGGACCGTGGGTTGAGACATTTCTTGCTAGAAGAGACCATTTAGGGATGGTATATGACTATTTGCGATGCGTGATCCGGGAAATGAAAGCTGGTCCACGAGCTTGACCACTCTTCCTTCGTGCGGAAAACACATTACTCTAAAGAGTGAGGAGACGATGGCTCCCATGCAATATATATAGTCTCGTCCAAGGAGTAGGTTATAATCCAAGGGTCCTTGAATGACCATCACGTTCATTTGAACGGTCTTCCCTTTCAATGTTATGGGCACATTGGGGAGGATCCCTAATGATCGACTGGTTCCTTTATCAAAGCCTGTCAGATTTCTCATTTCAGGAAAACGCGCTGGCGAACCAAGCGCTTCCCAAGCAATAGAGGAAAGGATACTCACAGATGCCCCCTCATCAATGATGGTGCCAGCCATGACCATTCTGTATATTTGGACGATAATTCTGAATGGTATGCTTGCTGGCAAACGGGGTCTGCCTAGTTGGTTCCAGTCGAAAGAAACAACTAGGTTGCTTGGTGGTGGGACCGAGTAGACGGCCGGGTATCGCTCTGACGAACTTCCTTCCCGCGATAAAGGAATGGGGGGATTGCCCCCGTGCTCGTCAGAGTCTGTGTTGATGAAGAGAATTTGGATGATGTCATCTTTATCCTCTTCAGTGACTGTATCATTCGAAGACAAAACCTCTGAAGGCAAGACCGTGTCAACTGCCGCCTCGACCTTTTGACTTTCGTCTGGTATGGATTCAGCTGGTTCATCTTCAATGACCGGCGCTTCAGCTGACCACTTGAGCGGGCTAGCTGGATTTTCAAATAACGAAGGACTCGGCAAGAGTTTTTTATATCCAGGAGGAAGTCGGAACGGTGAAACCGGACGATCGTCCAAAACTCTTTTCGCTTCGTCTAAGAAGCGACAACGGTGGATAGCATGATTGCCTTCACACAGTCTACAGCGAGATCTAGCTCTCCCTTTTTGTCCATGGACTTCACTTTCGCTAGTTGACGGTGTGCATTCAACATGGCTATCAGAGGTTGATGCCACCGGATTGTGCAAACAGGGAGACCAGTCCCTTAGTATCCGAGGGATGCAGCGACAATCTCTGTGGAAGTGGTCTCCTTTACATATGACACATGGCGATTTAGGCTTAGTTAGTGTTGTGTGTGGATTTTTGTTAGACGACACTTGTTTGCCCCTAGTCGCTTTTGGCTCCTTCTTCCTTTTCTCTTTCTTCTTCTTTTCCTTCTTCTCCTTAGGAACTTGGTTTTTATCTTTACTAGTCCCGTCAAGAGAAGAGGAAGGAAGAGAGGAAGAATTAGAGGAAGTAGAAGGCTGGTGGGTAACCCTGGACTGGTCTAACTGCTGATTCGACTGTTCAGGAATAGTGGTGTTCTGAAAGACATTGGTTGAGAAGAGCCAGACCGGCAAGCCAATTGTCAGTCCTGGAAGCGAAAATGTGGCCATATGGGGCGCACCAACATCTCCCCAAGAGGAGAAGGGACTAGGATTTCCACCAAGGGGAATTCCTTGGTTGGTAGGCTCCATTTTCTCAACCTAAAGATCAACGCAGGAAAAAGGGTATGAATATTCCGTTTAAAATAAATTTTAACAACGCTTAGACACAACTTGATTTTTCAATTTTAAAGAGTCGAGAAAAAGCAAAAGATGACTCTAGTCTCCTTCGATGTTTTGACGAGCCCAAACTGACAAATGCTCGGATGGACTTTTTCCATTATAGAGTCTGAAAAAGGCCAAAAGGAACTGCTCTGGAGTTCTAGGTAGAGGGTGTGCCAAACTTTTCGCAAAACCGCAGAATACTTTTTAAGGTACGGGCGGTCAATCTTCCCGAATGCTGTGTTCAGTGCATTGCGATCAGTAGGGCGGCCGACACGGCTTCCTAAGGATAAAGGTTTTATGCCTATAGGGGTCTCCCAATATATACTCGACGGTACGTGGGAGCACAATCCGTACTGGCACTTATCGTCTCTCAGGAGGAATCACCCAACCATCAGTGAGGCGACCAGTGCCCAGGTTTTACGACGCCGGAACACGTCTCTAGCCTAGACCTCTATGTTGTGCGTTAAGTTACAAAGCGTTGTTAAGTTCATTCAATTTATTTTAGGTTGATCTTTCTTAGAAGTTTGCCTTTTTGGATCACCACAAGATGTATGATACAATTCCTAAATGCAATCTAAAGATGATAAGCAAGCTTTTATATCTTTTCAACAATGAAAATCCTAGCTACAAGGGGAAAAGAAAGACACAATCTTTTCTCAAAGAGCATAGAGCACACTGTAAATGCACTTTTCCTAAATCAACATATAAAAACTGTCAAAATGCAAATGCACAAATGCATGTATTTGTTTTCGCTTTCTTAATATTGATGCCTAAAAAGAAAGTTGTTGTACAAATTTGAATTCGATTTCAAGTGAAAAACACAATCAAAAGACGATTACGACACTTTATGATTTACTTGTTTCGACACTAGAAATGCATAAATTCAAACCAAAAGACAAAAGTAAAAGCGTAATCAACTGTGAACAGCAAACAAACTCACTCCTAAGATCAAAACGACACTTACGACAGGTCTAGATCTAAGGGCGACAGTATGACTAGTTTACTTTTGTGATGGGAAATTGCAAATGATGTAACAAATACACAAAGAACAAATACAATTTCTTTATACAACTGAGGCGGAATTGAGGCAAAGAAAAGGGGTTTCAGATAGGTACACACACTGATAACAAGCTGCAAAAACAGAGATAAAACTGAACACAAGGATGCAAAGAACCACAGCTGCACCAGGCAAAGGCTGATCAGCGCACCCTCAGCACAGAGAAACTGAACTTCAGCGCAGGTAGCCCACACGGGACCTGCGTTGAAATGTAGAACCTCTTCACAGAGTCTGCGCTGAAGCAGAAACGAGAGTTGTTTCTGGGTTCTGGGTCACGGTTTGCAGTCTAATCTACAGTTTTTGGCTGGATAAAAGCTATCAATTAGGTACAATTAGGAGGATGATTTAAAGGAGGACTAAGATCTATCACAAAGGGATGTTAGAGCACTTGTGGATCAGTTTGTTCAGATCATAAACAGGCCCAGCGAATGGACTAGAGTAGCAGATCTCTACTTTGCATTTGTAAATGGCAAATGTAGTTCGATTCAACACTCCTAAGTTTATGAGAAGAACAACAATAGAAACACAAATAAACTAAAAAAAACACATAACTTAGAGTGAAGATCGGACGAGATTGAAGACCCCGGATCTAGTTTCATCCATCCGGGCTGCGATATATATTCAAGAAAAATAAAGACATTGACATGTACGGCATTGCAGAACAGATAATCATCCTACCAAAAGGATGATGATTTCCTCATAATCATCAGTCTACCATTAGACGATTGTCTGTCCTATGTACATAAAAAATGGATTTATAATGCTGAGCATGGGAATGCCCGCCTCAGCTAGATCATGAAAACAGTATGAAGAATAATGTATTGTATTGTATCTTATTACAGGTCTCCTCCCAGCATTGAATGAACTTCGGATCCTCCTAATAAAGCATTTCACCCGATAAACGGCCTCATACTTTAGGGGGCAACTGTTATAGACATTTTTGTGCCTTACACCTATAAGCATGAAATGTCCATAATTCAAGGGATCCAAAGTCCCTAAAGATGTTGTTACAGCTCCTAAAGGAACAAGGTCAACCAATGACAGCTTCTCCCAGAAGTTCTCCACCAAAAACCACTCAGAAACAGTCAATTCAGGATCAATTCAGATGCTCTACTAGCTGCCTGCGTTGCAGTGCACCCCGGTACACTAGCTAGGTGCATTGCAACGCACCTAAAAGCACTACCAGGGTTCACTGAGTGAGAAATTCCAAACGGCAATGTCATTGCGCAAGGTGTACAGACACTGGAAGCTTCAAGAATCTTCCTCAATGACACTTGCCTCAATGAATTCGACTAGTGATGAGTAAGAGGCTCGCAACCTCCAAGTGGAAGCAAGAACTGACAGAGAGAAGCCACAAGTCAAAACATAAGCTGACTCATCCTCTCTGCTTACATCTATATATGGATCTCTAACCCAGAGGTCCAAGAGGCGGGAATTTTGTACTTTGCAGAGAATTGCTGTTGGTTTGAGATTGAGATTAGTACATTGGGCGATTTCTGCTTTGTTGGAGGAGAGGAAGGGATTCCTTTGCTGGGAGGTAGATGCTGGATCAGAACTCACTTGGTTGTATCTCCTCTTGGACTTTCTTATTCTATCAATAAACTATTTGAGTTTCTCCTACATGCTGTGTATCAATGATGTTTTGTTATATTTGCATGTTTAGCTTAATCTGATCTTGAGCTTTTTATGAATGTATATCTGTATCTTCGTGTAGTTTCTCTCTCTTGTGATCTTGCAGGAATTCGGTGATGCTGGGCCGGTGAGGGAGCTAGGAGCTGGGAGCTACTGAAGAGAGGAGCGATTGGATCAACAAACTAGCGAAAGACACAGGTTAGTTAGATCCTTTCTCCTCATTTACATTTCATAAAGAAGAATACTCAATTAGTTTTCCTTGTTTGTTGCTAAGGCACTATCACACCTTAGAGTGGGATAGGGGCATTCCGCAGTCTCATTCCTTACCGATGTTCAGTAAGCCCATAGGGCTGAGTACAGGATTAGGTGCCACCTTCTTTTCTGAACTCCGATCAGCCTTTGCAACATACGCTTCAGGACCTTGTTGATCGCTTCAACTTGTCCGTTGGCTTGCGGATAATACGGAGTAGAGCTGTCGTGAGATAGCCCTAACTTGGCAGCTAATTCAACCATCATGTGATTGCCAAAGTGCGATACATGATCTGTAAATATAGCCTGTGGTATTCCGAATCTGGCGACTACATGATTGAAAAAGAAAAGGGCAGCTGTTTCACTAGTGTTATCTAATGTAGGCATCGCCTCGGCCCATTTGGTAAAATAGTCAACGGTGACTATAATATACCCATGCCCCCCGGTCGAGGTGGGGTTACATGTCATGAAATTGATGCTCCATTTGGCAAAAGGCCCAACAGCAACTATCGGCTATAACGGTGCGGGTGGTCTTCTGGTTTTGCTATCAAAAATTTGACAAGCATGGAAACTTCTGACTTCGGTTATGCAGTCTTTGAACATGGTTGGCCAGAAGTATCCTGCTCGTAAGATTTTTTGTGTTGTCGCCACAAAAAATATCTTGCTTAATCAACTGTGAACAGCAAACAAACTCACTCCTAAGATCAAAACGACACTTACGACAGGTCTAGATCTAAGGGCGACAGTATGACTAGTTTACTTTTGTGATGGGAAACTGCAAATGATGTAACAAATACACAAAGAACAAATACAGTTTCTTTATACAACTGAGGCGGAATTGAGGCAAAGAAAAGGGGTTTCAGATAGGTACACACACTGATAACAGGTTGCAAAAACAGAGATAAAACTGAACACAAGGATGCAAAGAACCACAGCCGCACCAGGCAAAGGCTGATCAGCGCACCCTCAGCACAGAGAAACTGAACTTCAGTGCAGGTAGCCCACACGGGACCTGCGTTGAAATGCAGAACCTCTTCACTCAGAACCTCATAGGAAACTTGCCATTGAGGCATGCAAGCTTCAAAGTACTGAAGGGGGTGTTCCTAGATCAACTTCTTGGATAATGAGCTGATGTCGACAAGAAGCGATCCGTCAAAGGAGGGCCTTGATGTATCCCACATCAGTGACATGGAACGGAGCAAATGATTTTGATGGAGGTGAAAACGATCTGATGATATATGGTTCAGGGTGGCGGTCATGAAAGAATGAAGGATAATGTATGGTAGTGGATGGGACACGGTTGACTTCTCTGGATGACTTCTCTTGAACATATCGGCGACACTTATGTGATGGATTGGTAGCATTTACCCCAAAGGTGGATGGTATGGCGAGACCATGGTGATGTGACCAGTGAATGAAACAACCCAACCCGACTCAGGCACGGAGTGGAAGTGTCATGTCCAAGAGCGACTTGCTACCAATAAAGGTTCTTTGAGTTTCTTCCCAATTTTTCCCCAGTCATTGCTGACCAGTACCTCTTTATTTTTGTCAAGCTTGAGGAGGATAACATATGCTTGTTCTATAATTTTCCCTTCGGGCAAACCCATCGCTATGTTTTAACGAGCCTAGCGATAGTGAAACTCGTTCTCGTCTAAAGACAAGTTTGTCGCTATTAATGTTTTTAACGAGTCTAACGACAAAGATAACTCGATCCTTTTCATTTTTAGAGAGTCTGAAAAGGTACGTAAAGTTAACTTCGGAAGTCCTTTTTCGTCATCTAATCCCTTAAGTCCGAAAAAGTATAAAACAATACAGAAGGGATGAATTTTTGATAGTTTTAACGAGCCGAACAAAACAAGCGCTCGATCTTTTTGTGCAATAATCCCTCAGGTCCAAAAAGATTAAAATCTAGAGGAGGGATAGCTCTTCTGGTCGCTTTAACGAGCTGGAAGGCCAAAACTTGGCAATCTTTTCATATTTTACGAGTCAGATGAAAAGAGCTTAAAGAAGACTCGTCTTTTGAGGAACGAGTGATAAACAGGTAGCGGCTGATTCCAGGTAAGGGTTGGAATTTTCCAATCACGGCAGTGTCACAAGGATGGCTAGTGAAATCACTCTTCGCAGCTGTTCCTCAAAATGGGTAAACAATCAAATGGAGGTGAATGATCGGCCAATGGAAAAGTGGAGGTGAGGGTGCAAACACGACCAAGGCTTTGATGGCTGATAATGTTACATTCACGGTGGTTATTTACCAGAGGGTAGTTCATTTTTTAACGAGCTTAAACGCAGAAAAACACTGCTCGATCTTATGTTTATTTTTTAACGAGCATGAACTATGTGCTAAAACTGCTCGATAACATGGTCTAGTTTTGATTTTTTACCATAAATAGCTTTGCCTTTTCAAAGATAGTACTGTACCCTCAATTGCTGCATCAAACTAGTTAGAAATGAATAACATTTGAAAATGAGATTAAAACACTAATATTTCACTTTGAACTACGTAAAAAGCTATTAAAAAGTGTTTTTACCTCTCATTTTACCATTTCATTTGAACTTGGTTTGTTGGAGCTTTGGAGGTGCCTCTTCTCCCTTGATTTTCATCAGCTGATTTCGGGAGATTCTGTGGACGATTCCCGGCGCCGTCTGGACCAGGTAGGAGATAAACTTGAGCTCTTTCATTTCACGGTTTCCTTTCTGCATTCTGTGCTTCATTTCCTGTTTTTCTGTGATAAATTCTTATTTTCACTTGTGGATCAGTTTGTTCAGATCATAAACAGGCCCAGCGAATGGACTAGAGTAGCAGATCTCTACTTTGCATTTGTAAATGGCAAATGCAGTTCGATTCAGCACTCCTAAGTTTATGAGAAGAACAACAATAGAAACACAAATAAACTAACAAGATACGTTCCCCAGTGGAGTCGCCCCTATCCAATAACTAAATTTGTTGTTGGGAAAAGTATCCATTCGGAATGCCCCTATCCCACTCTAAGGTGTGATAGTGCCTTAGCAACAAATAAGGAAAACTAATTGAGTATTCTTCTTTATGAAATGTAAATGAGGAGAAAGGATCTAACTAACCTGTGTCTTTCGCTAGTTTGTTGATCCAATCGCTCCTCTCTTCAGTAGCTCCCAGCTCCAAGCTCCTTCACCGGCCCAGCTTCACCGAATTCCTGCAAGATCACAAGAGAGAGAAACTACACGAAGATACAGATATACATTCATAAAAAGATCAAGATCAGATTAAGCTAAACATGCAAATATAACAAAACATCATTGATACACAGCATGTAGGAGAAACTCAAATAGTTTATTGATAGAATAAGAAAGTCCAAGAGGAGATACAACCAAGTGAGTTCCGATCCAGCATCTACCTCCCAGCAAAGGAATCCCTTCCTCTCCTCCAACAAAGCATAAATCACCCAATGTACTAATCTCAATCTCAAACCAACAGCAATTCTCTGCAAAGTACAAAATTCCAGCCTCCTGGACCTCTGGGTGAGAGATCCATATATAGATGTAAGCAGAGAGGATGAGTCAGCTTATGTTTTGACTTGTGGCTTCTCTCTGTCAGTTCTCGCTTCCACTTGGAGGCTGAGAGCCTCTTACTCATCACTAGTCGAATTCATTGAGGCAAGTGTCATTGAGGAATATTCTGGAAGCTTCCAGTGTCTGTACACCTTGCGGAATGACATTGCCATTTGGCATTTCTCGCTCAGCGCACCCTGGTAGTGCTTTTAGGTGCATTTCAACGCACCTAGCTAGTGTACTAGGGTGCACTGCAACGCAGGCAGCTAGTAGAGCATCTGAATTGATCCTGAATTGACTGTTTCTGAGTGGTTTTTGGTGGAGAACTTCTGGGAGAAGCTGTCATTGGTTGACCTTGTTCCTTTAGGAGCTGTAACAACATCTTTAGGGACTTTGGATCCCTTGAATTATGGACATTTCATGCTTATAGCTGTAAGGCACAAAAATGTCTATAACAGTTGCCCCCTAAAGTATGAGGCCGTTTATCGGGTGAAATGCTTTATTAGGAGGATTCGAAGTTCATTCAATGCTGGGAGGAGACCTGTAATAAGATACAATACAATACATTATTCTTCATACTGTTTTCATCATCTAGCTGAGGCGGGCATTCCCATGCTCAGCTTTATAAATTCATTTTTTATGTACATAGGACAGACAATCGTCTGATGGTAGACTGATGATTGTGAGGAAATCATCATCCTTTTGGTAGGATGATTATCTGTTCTGCAATGCCGTACATGTCAATGTCTTTATTTTTCGTGAATATATATCGCAACACAGATGGATGAAACTAGATCCGAGGTCTTCAATCTCGTCCGATCTTCACTCTAAGTACAAGTCGATCCATGTGAGAAATGTTTTGAAGTCGAACATGGAAAGACATCGCTTGATTACCAGTCAATGATGTAAACTGTTAACAAGCGCGAGAGGAATCACCAATAAGGATGATGACCCTGAAGGTACTGCAGTACAATTCACGTGGTGTGAATAAAGGACTTGGCCTCGAACACCACACAAAATCTTTCGGTCGAAGGTCATTGATGTATACCTGTCGCCGGAAGTGAGAAACTTGCCATTGAGGCATGCAAGCTTCAAAGTAATGAAGGGGGTGTTCCTAGATCAACTTCTTGGATAATGAGCTGATGTCGACAAGAAGCGATCAGTCAAAGGAGGGCCTTGACGTATCCCACATCAGTGACACGGAACGGAGCAAATGATTTTGATGGAGGTGAAAACGATCTGATGATATATGGTTCAGGGTGGCGGTCATGAAAGAATGAAGGATAATGTATGGTAGTGGATGGGACACGGTTGAATTCTCTGGATGACTTCTCTTGAACATATCGGTGACACTTATGTGATGGATTGGTAGCATTTACCCCAAAGGTGGATGGTATGGCGAGACCATGGTGATGTGACCGGTGAATGAAACAACCCAACCCGACTCAGGCACGGAGTGGAAGTGTCATGTTCAAGAGCGACTTGCTACCAATAAAGGTTCTTTGAGTTTCTTCCCAATTTTTCCCCAGTCATTGCTGACCAGTACCTCTTTATTTTTGTCAAGCTTGAGGAGGATAACATATGCTTGTTCTATAATTTGCCCTTCGGGCAAACCCATCACTATGTTTTAACGAGCCTAGCGATAGTGAAACTCGTTCTCGTCTAAAGACAAGTTTGTCGCTATTAATGTTTTTAACGAGTCTAACGACAAAGATAACTCGGTCCTTTTCATTTTTAGAGAGTCTGAAAAGGTACGTAAAGTTAACTCCGGAAGTCCTTTTTCATCATCTAATCCCTTAAGTCCGAAAAAGTATAAAACAATACAGAAGGGATGAATTTTTGATAGTTTTAACGAGCCGAACAAAACAAGCGCTCGATCTTTTTGTGCAATAATCCCTCAGGTCCAAAAAGATTAAAATCTAGAGGACGGATAGCTCTTCCGGTCGCTTTAACGAGCTGGAAGGCCAAAACTCGGCAATCTTTTCATATTTTACGAGTCAGATGAAAAGAGCTTAAAGAAGACTCGTCTTTTGAGGAACGAGTGATAAACGGGTAGCGGCTGATTCCAGGTAAGCATTGGAATTTTCCAATCACGGCAGTGTCACAAGGATGGCTAGTGAAATCACTCTTCGCAGCTGTTCCTCAAAATGGGTAAACAATCAAATGGAGGTGAATGATCGGCCAATGGAAAAGTGGAGGTGAGGGTGCAAACACGACCAAGGCTTTGATGGCTGATAATGTTACATTCACGGTGGTTATTTACCGGAGGGTAGTTCATTTTTTAACGAGCTTAAACGCGGAAAAACACTGCTCGGTCTTATGTTTATTTTTTAACGAGCATGAACTATGTGCTAAAACTGCTCGATTATCCAGTCATATGATAAGAATCTCTCATGTAAGATGCTATTTTTTATGGAGCTTGCGCCTTACTAAAGCTATGCCCCGCATCCTTTCGTTATGCAAGTTCGGAAACGACTAATCCTACGAGTTTAAAGGGTTAGACCTACAGGTTTAAAGGGAGGACCTAAAAATTTAAAAAATAAATAGTCGCCCCTTGCTTGCACTCCAAAAGGTTTGCATGCCCCCAGGTATAAAGTACGATTTCAAGGTTACCCCTCAATATGTAGATAAAACATTTGTTCTACCAGGAAAGGCCTACCTCTTTCAGGTTACCAAAGATTGTCTCATTTGCACAGCAAACAAAACACTTCCTCGGCGATGTCTACCGAGATAGACAAAGGTGAGTGACAACAAGCGCCAAACACATAACTTTGACAAGAGAATCTTATTCTAGAATAACCCCTCTTCCAAGACGGACGGGGTACAGACTAGTCATATTCTCCCGCGGAAACCTACCTTATATCCGAAGTTTTCCTGCCGAAGCAGACCAGGACGCATGCCCCCTGGGTTCCAGTCATATCCTTCCGAATTACTCGCGCTCATCGGGAGGACGGACCGTGGGTTGAGACATTTCTTGCGAGAAGAGACCATTTAGGGATGGTATATGACTATTTGCGATGCGTGATCTGGGAAATGAAAGCTGGTCCACGAGCTTGACCACTTTTCCTTCGTGCGGAAAACACATTACTCGAAAGAGTGAGGAGACGATGGCTCCCATGCAATGTATATAGTCTCGTCCAAGGAGTAGGTTATAATCCAAGGGTCCTTGAATGACCATCACGTTCATTTGAATGGTCTTCCCTTTCAATGTTATGGGCACATTGGGGAGGATCCCTAATGGTCGACTGGTTCCTTTATCAAAGCCTGTCAGATTTCTCATTTCAGGCAAAAGCGCTGGCGAGCCAAGCACTTCCCAAGCAATAGAGGAAAGGATACTCACAGCTGCCCCCTCATCAATGATGGTGCCAGCCATGACCATTCTGAATATTTGGACGATAATTCTGAATGGTATGCTTGCTGGCAAACGGGGTCTGCCTAGTTGGTTCCAGTCGAAGGAAACAACTAGGTTGCTTGGTGGTCGGACAGAGTAGACGGCCGGGTATCGCTCTGACGAACTTCCTTCCTACGATAAAGGAATGGGGGGATTGCCCCCGTGCTCGTCGGAGTCTGTGTTGATGAAGAGAATTTGGATGGTGTCATCTTTATCCTCTTCAGTGACTGTATCATTCGAAGACAAAACCTCTGAAGGCAAGACCGGGTCAACTGCCGCCTCGACCTTTTGACTTTCGTCGGGTATGGATTCAGCTGGTTCATCTTCAATGACCGGCGCTTCAGCTGACCACTTGAGCGGGCTAGCTAGATTTTCAACTAACGAAGGACTCGGCAAGAGTTTTTTATATCCAGGAGGAAGTCGTAACGGTGAAACCGGACGATCGTCCAAAACTCTTTTCGCTTCGTCTAAGAAGGGACAACGGTGGATAGCATGATTGCCTTCGCATAGTCTACAGGGAGATCTAGCTCTCCCTTTTTGTCCAAGGACTTCACTTTCGCTAGTTGACGGTGTGCATTCAACATGGCTATCAGAGGTTGATGCCACCGGATTGTGCAAACGGGGAGACCAGTCCCTTAGTATCCGAGGGATGCAGGGACAATCTCTGTGAAAGTGGTCTCCCTTGCATATGACACATGGTGATTTAGGCCTAGTCAGTGCTGTGTGTGGATTTTTGTTAGACGACACTTGTTTGCCCCCAGTCGCTTTTGGCTCCTTCTTCTTCTTCTCTTTCTTCTTCTTTTCCTTCTTCTCCTTAGGAACTTGGTTTTTTGTTTTACCAGTTCCGTCAAGCAAAGAGGAAGGAGGAGAGGAAGAATTAGAGGAAGTAGAAGGCTGGTGGGTAACTCTGGACTGGTCTAACTGTTGATTCGACTGTTCAGGAATAGTGGTGTTCTGAACGACATTGGTTGAGAAGAGCCAGACCGACAAGCCAATTGTCAGTCCTGGAAGTGACAATGTGGCCATATGGGGCGCACCAACATCTCCCCAAGAGGAGAAGGGACTAGGATTTCCACCAAGGGGAATTCCTTGGTTGGTAGGCTCCATTTTCTCAACCTAAAGATCAACGCAGGAAAAAGGGTATGAATATTCCGTTTAAAATAAATTTTAACGACGCTTAGACACAACTTGCTTTTTCAATTTTAAAGAGTCGAGAAAAAGCAAAAGATGACTCTAGTCTCCTTCGATGTTTTAACGAGCCCGAAGTAACAAATGCTCGGATGGACTTTTTCCGTTATAGAGTCTGAAAAAGGCCAAAAGGGACTGCTCTGGAGTTCTAGGTAGAGGGTGTGCCAAACTTTTCGCAAAACCGCAGAATACTTTTTAAGGTACGGGCGGTCAATCTTCCCGAATGCTGTGTTCAGTGCATTGCGATCAGTAGGGCGGCCGACACGGCTTCCTAAGGATAAAGGTTTTATGCCTATAGGGGTCTCCCAATATATACTCGACGGTACGTGGGAGCACAATCCGTACTGGCACGTATCATCTCTCAGGAGGAATCACCCAACCATCAGTGAGGCGACCAGTGACCAGGTTTTACGACGCCGGAACACGTCTCTAGCCTAGACCTCTATGTTGTGCGTTAAGTTACAAAGCGTTGTTAAGTTCATTCAATTTATTTTAGGTTGATCTTTCTTAGAAGTTTTCCTTTTTGGATCACCACGAGATGTATGATACAATTCCTAAATGCAGTCTAAAGATGATAAGCAAGCTTTTATATCTTTTCAACAATGAAAATCCTAGCTACAAGGGGAAAAGAAAGACACAATCTTTTCTCAAAGAGCATAGAGCACACTGTAAATGCACTTTTCCTAAATCAACACATACAAACTGTCAAAATGCAAATGCACAAATGCATGTATTTGTTTTCTCTTTCTTAATATTGATCCCTAAAAAGAAAGCTGTTGTACAAATTTGAATTCGATTTCAAGTGAAAAACACAATCAAAAGACGATTACGAAAATTTATGATTTACTTGTTTCGACACTAGAAATGCATAAATTCAAACCAAAAGACAAAAGTAAAAGCGTAATCAACTGTGAACAGCAAACAAACTCACTCCTAAGATCAAAACGACACTTACGACAGGTCTAGATCTAAGGGCGACAGTATGACTAGTTTACTTTTGTAATGGGAAACTGCAAATGATGTAACAAATACACAAAGAACAAATACAGTTTCTTTATACAACTGAGGCGGAATTGAGGCAAAGAAAAGGGGTTTCAGATAGGTACACACACTGATAACAGGCTGCAAAAATAGAGATAAAAATGAACACAAGGATGCAAAGAACCACAGCTGCACAAGGCAAAGGCTGATCAGAGCACCCTCAGCATAGAGAAACTGAACTTCAGCGCAGGTTGCCCACATGGGACCTATGTTGAAATGTAGAACCTCTTCACAGAGTCTGCGCTGAAGTAGAAACGAGAGTTGTTTCTGGGTTCTGGGTCACGGTTTGCAGTCTAATCTACAGTTTTTGGCCGGATAAAAGCTATCAATTAGGTACAATTAGGAGGATTATTTAAAGGAGGACTAAGATCTATCACAAAGGGCTGTTAGAGCACTTGTGGATTAGCTGTTCAGATCATAAACAGGCCCAGCGAATGGACTAGAGTAGCAGATCTCTACTTTGCATTTGTAAATGGCAAATGCAGTTCGATTTAGCACTCCTAAGTTTATGAGAAGAACAACAATAGAAACACAAATAAACTAACTAGATATGATCCCCAGCGAAGTCGCCAATTCGGAATGCATCCATAAGACACTTGTTATAGACAGAAAAAATGTCTATAACAGTATCTTATTGTTGTTGGGAAAAGTATCCATTCAGAATGCCCCTATCCCACTCTAAGGTGTGATAGTGCCTTAGCAACAATTAAGGAAAACTAATTGAGTATTCTTCTTTATGAAATGTAAATGAGGAGAAAGGATCTAACTAACCTGTGTCTTTCGTTAGTTTGTTGATCCAATCACTCCTCTCTTCAGTAGCTCCCAGCTCCCAGCTCCTTCACCGGCCCAGCTTCACCGAATTCCTGCAAGATCACAAGAGAGAGAAACTACACGAAGATACAGATATACATTCATAAAAAGCTCAAGATCAGATTAAGCTAAACATGCAAATATAACAAAACATCATTGATACACAGCATGTAGGAGAAACTCAAATAGTTTATTGATAGAATAAGAAAGTTCAAGAGGAGATACAACCAAGTGAGTTCTGATCCAGCATCTACCTCCCAGCAAAGGAATCCCTTCCTCTCCTCCAACAAAGCATAAATCACCCAATGTACTAATCTCAATCTCAAACCAACAGCAATTCTCTGCAAAGTACAAAATTCCAGCCTCCTGGACCTCTGGGTGAGAGATCCATATATAGATGTAAGCAGAGAGGATGAGTCAGCTTATGTTTTGACTTGTGGCTTCTCTCTGTCAGTTCTTGCTTCCACTTGGAGGTTGAGAGCCTCTTACTCATCACTAGTCGAATTCATTGAGGCAAGTGTCATTGAGGAAGATTCTGGAAGCTTCCAGTGTCTGTACACCTTGCGGAATGACATTGCCATTTGGCATTTCTCGCTCAGCGCACCCTGGTAGTGCTTTTAGGTGCGTTGCAACGCACCTAGCTAGTGTACTGGGGTGCACTGCAACGCAGGCAGCTAGTAGAGCATCTGAATTGATCCTGAATTGACTGTTTCTGAGTGGTTTTTGGTGGAGAACTTCTGGGAGAAGCTGTCATTGGTTGACCTTGTTCCTTTAGGAGTTGTAACAACATCTTTAGGGACTTTGGATCCCTTGAATTATGGACATTTCATGCCTATAGCTATAAGGCACAAAAATGTCTATAACAGTTGCCCCCTAAAGTATGAGGCCGTTTATCGGGTGAAATGCTTTATTAGGAGGATCCGAAGTTCATTCAATGCTGGGAGGAGACCTGTAATAAGATACAATACAATACATTATTCTTCATACTGTTTTCATGATCTAACTGAGGCGGGAATTCCCATGCTCAGCTTTATAAATTCATTTGTTATGTACATAGGATAGACAATCGTCTGATGGTAGACTGATGATTGTGAGGAAATCATCATCCTTTTGGTAGGATGATTATCTGTTCTGCAATGTCGTACATGTCAATGTCTTTATTTTTCCTGAATATATATCGCAGCCCGGATGGATGAAACTAGATCCGGGGTCTTCAATCTCGTCCGATCTTCACTCTAAGTACAAGTCGATCCATGTGAGAAATGTTTTGAAGTCGAACATGGAAAGACATCGCTTGATTACCAGTCAATGATGTAAACTGTTAACAAGCGCGAGAGGAATCACCGATAAGGATGATGACCCTCAAGGTACTGCAGTACAATTCACGTGGTGTGAATAAAGGACTTGGCGTCGAACACCACTCAAAATCTTTCGGTCGAAGGTCATTGATGTATACCTGTCGCCGGAAGTGAGAAACTTGCCATTGAGGCATGCAAGCTTCAAAGTACTGAAGGGGGTGTTCCTAGATCAACTTCTTGGATAATGAGCTGATGTCGACAAGAAGCGATCCGTCAAAGGAGGGCCTTGATGT
The DNA here is from genome assembly GCA_031772625.1 of Pinus tabuliformis. Taxonomy (NCBI): domain Eukaryota; kingdom Viridiplantae; phylum Streptophyta; class Pinopsida; order Pinales; family Pinaceae; genus Pinus; species Pinus tabuliformis. Next base: position 168,271,428 of record CM062812.1, read on the forward strand.
ATCCCACATCAGTGACACGGAATGGAGCAAATGATTTTGATGGAGGTGAAAACGATCTGATGATATATGGTTCAGGGTGGCGGTCATGAAAGAATGAAGGATAATGTATGGTAGTGGATGGGACATGGTTGACTTCTCTGGATGACTTCTCTTGAACATATCGGCGACACTTATGTGATGGATTGGTAGCATTTACCCCAAAGGTGGATGGTATGGTGAGACCATGGTGATGTGACTGATGAATGAAACAACCCAACCCGACTCAGGCATGGAGTGGAAGTGTCATGTTCAAGAGCGACTTGCTACCAATAAAGGTTCTTTGAGTTTCTTCCCAATTTTTCCCCAGTCATTGCTGACCAGTACCTCTTTATTTTTGTCAAGCTTGAGGAGGATAACATATGCTTGTTCTATAATTTGCCCTTCGGGCAAACCCATCGCTATGTTTTAACGAGCCTAGCAATAGTGAAACTCGTTCTCGTCTAAAGACAAGTTTGTCGCTATTAATGTTTTTAACGAGTCTAACGACAAAGATAACTCAGTCCTTTTCATTTTTAGAGAGTCTGAAAAGGTACATAAAGTTAACTCCGGAAGTCCTTTTTCGTCATCTAATCCCTTAAGTCCGAAAAAGTATAAAACAATATAGAAGGGATGAATTTTCGATAGTTTTAACAAGCCGAACAAAACGAGCGCTCGATCTTTTTGTGCAATAATCCCTCAGGTCCAAAAAGATTAAAATCTAGAGGAGGGATAGCTCTTCCGGTCGCTTTAACGAGCTGGAAGGCCAAAACTTGGCAATCTTTTCATATTTTACGAGTCAGATGAAAAGAGCTTAAAGAAGGCTCGTCTTTTGAGGAACGAGTGATAAACGGGTAGTAGCTGATTCCAGGTAAGGGTTGGAATTTTCCAATCACGGTTGTGTCACAAGGATGGCTAGTGAAATCACTCTTCGCAGCTGTTCCTCAAAATGGGTAAACAATCAAATGGAGGTGAATGATCGGCCAATGGAAAAGTGGAGGTGAGGGTGCAAACATGACCAAGGCTTTAATGGCTGATAATGTTACATTCATGGTGGTTATTTACCGGAGGGTAGTTCATTTTTTAACGAGCTTAAACGCGGAAAAACACTGCTCGGTCTTATGTTTATTTTTTAACGAGCATGAACTATGTGCTAAAACTGCTCGATTATCCAGTCATATGATAAGAATGTCTCATGTAAGATGCCATTTCTTATGGAGCTTGCACCTTACTAAAGCTATGCCCTGCATCCTTTCGTTATGCAAGTTCGGAAACGACTAATCCTACGAGTTTAAAGGGTTAGACCTACAGGTTTAAAGGGAGGACCTAAAAATTTAAAAAATAAATAGCTGCCCCTTGCTTGCACTCCAAACGTTTTGCATGCCCCTAGGTATAAAGTACGATTTCAAGGTTACCCCTCAATTTGCAGATAAAACATTTGTTCTACCAGGAAAGACCTACCTCTTTCAGGTTACCAAAGATTGTCTCATTTGCGCAGCAAACAAAACACTTCCTCGGCGATGTCTACCGAGATAGACAAAGGTGAGTGACAACGAGCGCCAAACACATAACTTTGACAAGAGAATCTTATTCTAGAATAACCCCTCTTCCAAGACGGACGGGGTACAGACTAGTCATATTCTCCCACAGAAACCTACCTTATATCCGAAGTTTTCCTGCCGAAGCAGACCAGGACGCATGCCCCCTGGGTTCCAGTCATATCCTTCCGAATTACTCGTGCTCATCGGGAGGACGGACCATGGGTTGAGACATTTCTTGCGAGAAGAGACCATTTAGGGATGGTATATGACTATTTGCGATGCGTGATCTGAGAAATGAAAGCTGGTCCACGAGCTTGACCACTCTTCCTTCATGCGGAAAACACATTACTCTAAAGAGTGAGGAGACGATGGCTCCCATGCAATATATATAGTCTCGTCCAAGGAGTAGGTTATAATCCAAGGGTCCTTGAACGACCATCACGTTCATTTGAACGGTCTTCCCTTTCAATGTTATGGGCACATTGGGGAGGATCCCTAAAGGTCGACTGGTTCCTTTATCAAAGCCTGTCAGATTTCTCATTTCAGGCAAAAGCGCTGGCGAACCAAGCGCTTCACAAGCAATAGAGGAAAGGATACTCACAGATGCCCCCTCATCAATGATGGTGCTAGCCATGACCATTCTGTATATTTGGACGATAATTCTGAATGGTATGCTTGCTGGCAAACGGGGTCTGCCTAGTTGGTTCCAGTCGAAGGAAACAACTAGGTTTCTTGGTGGTGGGACCGAGTAGATGGTCGGGTATCGCTCTGACGAACTTCCTTTCTGTGATAAAGGAATGGGGGGATTGCCCCCATGCTCGTCGGAGTCTGTGTTGATGAAGAGAATTTGGATGGTATCATCTTTATTCTCTTCAGTGACTATATCATTCGAAGACAAAACCTCTGAAGGCAAGACCGGGTCAACTGCCGCTTCGACCTTTTGACTTTCGTCGGGTATGGATTCAGCTGGTTCATCTTCAATGATCGGCGCTTCAGCTGACCACTTGAGCGGGCTAGCTGGATTTTCAACTAACGAAGGACTCGGCAAGAGTTTTTTATATCCAGGAGGAAGTCGTAACGGTGAAACCGGACGATCGTCCAAAACTCTTTTCGCTCCGTCTATGAAGGGACAACGGTGGATAGCATGATTGCCTTCGCACAGTCTATAGGGAGATCTAGCTCTCCCTTTTTGTCCAAGGACTTCACTTTCGCTAGTTGACGGTGTGCATTCAACATGGCTATCAGAGGTTGATGCCACCGGATTGTGCAAACGGGGAGACCAGTCCCTTAGTATCTGAGGGATGCAGGGACAATCTCTGTGGAAGTGGTCTCCCTTACATATGACACATGGTGATTTAGGCTTAGTCAGTGCTGTGTGTGGATTTTTGTTAGACAACACTTGTTTGCCCCCAGTCGCTTTTGGCTCCTTCTTCTTCTTCTCTTTCTTCTTCTTTTCCTTCTTCTCCTTAGGAACTTGGTTTTTATCTTTACTAGTCCCGTCAAGCGAAGAGGAAGGAGGAGAGGAAGAATTAGAGGAAGTAGAAGGCTGGTGGGTAACCCTGGACTGGTCTAACTGCTGATTCGACTGTTCAGGAATAGTGGTGTTCTGAACGACATTGGTTGAGAAGAGCCAGACCGACAAGCCAATTGTCAGTCCTGGAAGCGACAATGTGGCCATATGGGGCGCACCAACATCTCCCCAAGAGGAGAAGGGACTAGGATTTCCACCGAGGGGAATTCCTTGGTTGGTAGACTCCATTTTCTCAACCTAGAGATCAACGCAGGAAAAAGGGTATGAATATTCCATTTAAAATAAATTTTAACGACGCTTAGACACAACTTGCTTTTTCAATTTTAAAGAGTCGAGAAAAAGCAAAAGATGACTCTAGTCTCCTTCGATGTTTTAACGAGCCCGAAGTGACAAATGCTCGGATGGACTTTTTCCGTTATAGAGTCTGAAAAAGGCCAAAAGGAACTGCTCTGGAGTTCTAGGTAAAGGGTGTGCCAAACTTTTCGCAAAACCGCAGAATACTTTTTAAGGTGCGGGTGGTCAATCTTCCCGAATGCTGTGTTCAGTGCATTACGATCAGTAGGGCGGCCGACACGGCTTCCTATGGATAAAGGTTTTATGCCTATAGGGGTCTCCCAATATATACTCGACGGTACGTGGGAGCACAATCCGTACTGGCACTTATCATCTCTCAGGAGGAATCACCCAACCATTAGTGAGGCGACCAGTGACCAGGTTTTACGACGCTAGAACACGTCTCTAGCCTAGACCTCTATGTTGTGCGTTAAGTTACGTTGCCTTTTTGGATCACCACGAGATGTATGATACAATTCCCAAATGCAGTCTAAAGATGATAAGCAAGCTTTTATATCTTTTCAACAAAGAAAATCCTAGCTACAAGGGGAAAATAAAGACACAATCTTTTCTCAAAGAGCATAGAGCACACTGTAAATGCACTTTTCCTAAATCAACACATACAAACTGTCAAAATGCAAATGCACAAATGCATGTATTTGTTTTCGCTTTCTTAATATTGATGCCTAAAAAGAAAGCTGTTGTACAAATTTGAATTCGATTTCAAGTGAAAAACACAATCAAAAGACGATTATGACACTTTATGATTTACTTGTTTCGACACTAGAAATGCATAAATTCAAACCAAAAGACAAAAGTAAAAGCGTAATCAACTGTGAACAGCAAACAAACTCACTCCTAAGATCAAAACGACACTTACGACAGGTCTAGATCTAAGGGCGACAGTATGACTAGTTTACTTTTGTAATGGGAAACTGCAAATGATGTAACAAATACGCAAAGAACAAATACAGTTTCTTTATACAACTGAGGCAGAATTGAGGCAAAGAAAAGGGGTTTCAGATAGGTACACACACTGATAACAGCCTCAAAAACAGAGATAAAACTGAACACAAGGATGCAAAGAACCACAGCTGCACCAGGCAAAGGCTGATCAGCACACCCTCAGCACAGAGAAACTGAACTTCAGCGCAGGTAGCCCACACGGGACATGCGTTGAAATGCAGAACCTCTTCACAGAGTCTGCGCTGAAGGAGAAACGAGAGTTGTTTTTGGGTTCTGGGTCACGGTTTGCAGTCTAATCTACAGTTTTTGGTCGGATAAAAGCTATCAATTAGGAACAATTAGGAGGATGATTTAAAGGAGGACTAAGATCTATCACAAAGGGCTATTAGAGCACTTGTGGATTAGCTGTTCAGATCATAAACAGGCCCAGCAAATGGACTAGAGTAGTAGATCTCTACTTTGCATTTGTAAATGGAAAATGCAGTTCGATTCAGCACTCATAAGTTTATGAGAAGAACAACAATAGAAACACAAATAAACTAACTAGATACGATCCCTAGCGGAGTCGCCAATTTACAAATGGAGCCTACCAACCAAGGAATTCCCCTTGGTGGAAATCCTAGTCCCTTCTCCTCTTGGGGAGATGTTGGTGCGCCCCATATGGCCACATTGTCGCTTCCAGGACTGACAATTGGCTTGCCGGTCTGGCTCTTCTCAACCAATGTCATTCAAAACACCACTATTCCTGAACAGTCGAATCAACAGTTAGACCAGTCCAGAGTTACCCACCAGCCTTCTACTTCCTCTAATTCTTCCTCTCCTCCTTCCTCTTCGCTTGACGGAACTGGTAAAACAAAAAACCAAGTTCCTAAGGAGAAGAAGGAAAAGAAGAAGAAAGAGAAGAAGAAGAAGGAGCCAAAAGCGACTGGGGGAAAACAAGTGTCGTCTAAAAAAAATCCACACACAGAACTGACTAGGCCTACATCGCCATGTGTCATATGCAAGGGAGACCACTTTCACAGAGATTGTCCCTGCATCCCTCGGATACTAAGGGACTGGTCTCCCCGTTTGCACAATCCGGTGGCATCAACCTCTGATAGCCATGTTGAATGCACATCGTCAACTAGCGAAAGTGAAGTCCTTGGACAAAAAGGGAGAGCTAGATCTCCCTGTAGACTATGCGAAGGCAATCATGCTATCCACCGTTGTCCCTTCTTAGACGAAGCGAAAAGAATTTTGGACGATCGTCCGGTTTCACCGTTACGACTTCCTCTTGGATATAAAAAACTCTTGCCGAGTCCTTCTTTAGTTGAAAATCCAGCTAGCCCGCTCAAGTGGTCAGCTGAAGCGCCGGTCATTGAAGATGAACCAGCTGAATCCATACCCGACGAAAGTCAAAAGGTCGAGGCGGCAGTTGACCCGGTCTTGCCTTCAGAGGTTTTGTCTTCGAATGATACAGTCACTGAAGAGGATAAAGATGACACCATCCAAATTCTCTTCATCAACACAGACTCCGACGAGCACGGGGGCAATCCCCCCATTCCTTTATCGCAGGAAGGAAGTTCGTCAGAGCGATACCCGGCCGTCTACTCGATCCCACCATCAAGCAACCTAGTTGTTTCCTTCGACTGGAACCAACTAGGCAGACCCCGTTTGCCAGCAAGCATACCATTCAGAATTATCGTCCAAATATACAGAATGGTCATGGCTAGCAACATCATTGATGAGGGGGCATCTGTGAGTATCCTTTCCTCTATTGCTTGGAAAGTTCTTGGTTCGCCAGTGCTTTTGCCTGAAATGAGAAATCTGACAGGCTTTGATAAAGGAACCAGTCGACCATTAGGGATCCTCCCCAATGTGCCCATAACATTGAAAGGGAAGACCGTTCAAATGAATGTGATGGTCGTTCAAGGACCCTTGGATTATAACCTACTCCTTGGACGAGACTATATATATTGCATGGGAGCCATCGTCTCCTCACTCTTTAGAGTAATGTGTTTTTCGCACGAAGGAAGAGTGGTCAAGCTCATGGACCAGCTTTCATTTCCCGGATCACGCATCGCAAATAGTCATATACCATCCCTAAATGGTCTCTTCTCGCAAGAAATGTCTCAACCCACGGTCCGTCCTCCCGATGAGCGCGAGTAATTCGGAAGGATATGACTGGAACCCAGGGGGCATGCATCCTGGTCTGCTTCGGCAGGAAAACTTCAGATATAAGGTAGGTTTCCGCGGGAGAATATGACTAGTTTGTACCCCGTCTGTCTTGGAAGAGGGGTTATTCTAGAATAAGATTCTCTTGTAAAAGTTATGTGTTTGGTGCTCGTTGTCACTCACCTTTGTCTATCTCGGTAGACATCGCCGAGGAAGTGTTTTGTTTGCTGCGCAAATGAGACAATCTTTGGTAACCTGAAAGAGGTAGGCCTTTCCTCGTAGAACAAATGTTTTATCTGCAAATTGAGGGGTAACCTTGAAATCGTAGTTTATACCTGGGGGCATGCAAACCTTTTGGAGTGCAAGCAAGGGGCGGCTATTTATTTTTTAAATTTTTAGGTCCTCCCTTTAAACCTGTAGGTCTAACCCTTTAATCTCGTAGGATTAGTCGTTTACGAACTTGCATAACGAAAGGATGCGGGGCATAGCTTTAGTAAGGTGCAAGCTCCATAAAAAATGGCATCTTACATGAGACATTCTTATCATATGACTGGATAATCGAACAGTTTTAGCACATAGTTCATGCTCGTTAAAAAATAAACATAAGACCGAGCAGTGTTTTTCCGCATTTAAGCTCGTTAAAAAATGAACTACCCTCCGGTAAATAACCACCGTGAATGTAACATTATCAGCCATCAAAGCCTTGGTCGTGTTTGCACCCTCACCTCCACTTTTCCATTGGTCGATCATTCACCTCCATTTGATTGTTTACCCATTTTGAGGAACAGCTACGAAGAGTGATTTCACTAGCCATCCTTGTGACACTGCCGTGATTGGAAAATTCCAACCCTTACCTGGAATCAGTCACTACCCGTTTATCACTCGTTCCTCAAAAGACGAGTCTTCTTTAAGCTCTTTTCATCTGACTCGTAAAATATGAAAAGATTGCCGAGTTTTGGCCTTCCAGCTCATTAAAGCGACCAGAAGAGCTATCCCTCCTCTAGATTTTAATCTTTTTGGACCTGAGGGATTATTGCACAAAAAGATCAAGCGCTTGTTTTGTTTGGCTCGTTAAAACTATCGAAAATTCATCCCTTCTGTATTGTTTTATACTTTTTCGGACTTAAGGGATTAGATGACGAAAAAGGACTTCCGAAGTTAACTTTACGTACCTTTTCAGACTCTCTAAAAATGAAAAGGATCGAGTTATCTTTGTCGTTAGACTCGTTAAAAACATTAATAGCGACAAACTTGTCTTTAGACGAGAACGAGTTTCACTATCGCTAGGCTTGTTAAAACATAGTGATGGGTTTGCCCGAAGGGAAAATTATAGAACAAGCATATGTTATCCTCCTCAAGCTTGACAAAAATAAAGAGGTACTGGTCAGCAATGACTGGGGAAAAATTGGGAAGAAACTCAAAGAACCTTTATTGGTAGCAAGTCGCTCTTGGACATGACACTTCCACTCCGTGCCTGAGTCGGGTTGGGTTGTTTCATTCACCGGTCACATCACCATGGTCTCGCCATACCATCCACCTTTGGGGTAAATGCTACCAATCCATCACATAAGTGTCACCGATATGTTCAAGAGAAGTCATCCAGAGAAGTCAACCGTGTCCCATCCACTACCATACATTATCCTTCATTCTTTCATGACCGCCACCCTGAACCATATATCATCAGATCGTTTTCACCTCCATCAAAATCATTTGCTCCGTTCCGTGTCACTGATGTGGGATACATCAAGGCCCTCCTTTGACGGATCGCTTCTTGTTGACATCAGCTCATTATCCAAGAAGTTGATCTAGGAACACCCCCTTCAGTACTTTGAAGCTTGCATGCTTCAATGGCAAGTTTCTCACTTCCGGCGACAGGTATACATCAATGACCTTCGACCGAAATATTTTGCGTGGTGTTCGACGCCAAGTCCTTTATTCACACCACGTGAATTGTACTGCAGTACCTTGAGGGTCATCATCCTTATCGGTGATTCCTCTCGCGCTTGTTAACAGTTTACATCATTGACTGGTAATCAAGCGATGTCTTTCCATGTTCAACTTCAAAACATTTCTCACATGGATCGACTTGTACTTAGAGTGAAGATCGGACGAGATTGAAGACCCCGGATCTAGTTTCATCCATCCGGGCTGCGATATATATTCAGGAAAAATAAAGACATTGACATGTACAGCATTGCAGAACAGATAGTCATCCTACCAAAAGGATGATGATTTCATCAGAATCATCAGTCTACCATCAGATGATTGTCTGTCCTATGTACATAAAAATGAATTTATAAAGCTAAGCATGGGAATGCCCGCCTCAGCTAGATCATGAAAGCAGTATGAAAAATAATGTATTGTATTGTATCTTATTACAGGTCTTCTCCCAGCATTGAATGAACTTCGGATCCTCCTAATAAAGCATTTCACCCGATAAACGGCCTCATACTTTAGGGGGCAACTATTATAGACATTTTTGTGCCTTACAGCTATAAGCATGAAATGTCCATAATTCAAGGGATCCAAAGTCCCTAAAGATGTTGTTACAGCTCCTAAAGGAACAAGGTCAACCAATGACAGCTTCTCCCAGAAGTTCTCCACCAAAAACCATTCAGAAACAGTCAATTCAGGATCAATTCAGATGCTCTACTAGCTGCCTGCGTTGCAGTGCACCCCAGTACACTATCTAGGTGCGTTGCAATGCGCCTAAAAGTACTATGAAGGTGCACTGAGCGAGAAATGCCAAATGGCAATGTCATTCCGCAAGGTGTACAGACACTGGAAGCTTCCAGAATCTTCCTCAATGACACTTGCCTCAATGAATTCGACTAGTGATGAGTAAGAGGCTCTCAACCTCCAAGTGGAAGCAAGAACTGACAGAGAGAAGCCACAAGTCAAAACATAAGCTGACTCATCCTCTCTGCTTACATCTATATATGGATCTCTCACCCAGAGGTCCAGGAGGCTGGAATTTTGTACTTTGCAGAGAATTGCTGTTGGTTTGAGATTGAGATTAGTACATTGGGTGATTTATGCTTTGTTGGAGGAGAGGAAGGGATTCCTTTGCTGGGAGGTAGATGCTGGATCGGAACTCACTTGGTTGTATCTCCTCTTGGACTTTCTTATTCTATCAATAAACTATTTGAGTTTCTCCTACATGCTGTGTATCAATGATGTTTTGTTATATTTGCATGTTTAGCTTAATCTGATCTTGAGCTTTTTATGAATGTATATCTGTATCTTCGTGTAGTTTCTCTCTCTTGTGATCTTGCAGGAATTCGGTGAAGCTGGGCCGGTGAGGGAGCTGGGAGCTGGGAGCTACTGAAGAGAGGAGCGATTGGATCAACAAACTAGCGAAAGACACAGGTTAGTTAGATCCTTTCTCCTCATTTACATTTCATAAAGAAGAATACTCAATTAGTTTTCGTTGTTTGTTGCTAAGGCACTATCACACCTTAGAGTGGGATAGGGGCATTCCGAATGGATACTTTTCCCAACAACAGTGCCAACTGCTCGAATGAGTCTAAAAGTTGTATGGACGCAGTTTCATCAATTTGTGTATGTTGCGCCTCCTGTTGTACTTATTCCTTCTACGATTCATTCTCTCTTCTACATAGCTCATGTTCATCCCTGAGTTGTCGCTTCAACTTCTGAAACTCCTTTTTTGTTTCTTCCATCTTCTATTTCTCTCTTTTCCTTTTCGCGATCCTTTTGTCACATTGTCACCTCTTAGCCTCAATCTCCAAAGCTGCTTTCAACACAAGTGGATCTGCTTTGAACTTGCAGCTTTGCTTTACCTCTACGCTGTCAACAACCTTCCTCTTTCCTTTGTCACGCACAGGTCTGCTCCCCTCTGCTACTGCTAATTATGCTACTCTATGAGATGTTGCTTCCCTCTGCTTTGCTAACCACTCTACAGCTATGCCAACTGGTTCATTGAGCCTAGATAAGTGATAGTAGTATCTCCATGGGTCTTCCTCGGGCCAATGACACACCTTGTGGATCCAAGGATGTTGCAGTCTCACATAGTGGTCCTTCACTAAGCAATGCAAGTCATACAAATTGAAACTTCTGGTGCTGAAGGTGAATCTTTTGAATTCCTCCATCTCAGCCTCAGCATGCTTGAGATTCTGTATCTCATACAACCCGCTTCGCAAAGGAAGAGCAGGCCAAGGTGCCTTCTTCTTCCTGTGTAGTCTAGCTAACAACCTTGTTGACATGTGATATGACACTTCTTGCATGACGAGCTTGTCCATGGCAAACTTTGGTAAAACATGCGGAGCCTTCTCCACACTATACACCCGTATGAAGGTGCCAAAGGGTGAGTCATACCAATCTGCTATGTCAATCAATGCCTCCATTGTTTCCTGCGACATGCAAGGTGGATCCTGCTCAAATATCATCCTGGTCACTGGGGTGATGAAGTGGTCTAACAACTGTATGATAACTCCAAAGAAGCTAAATTTGGAGAACAATCTGCAATAAGTCTACACAGAGGTTTCCGAAGGTGTCCATGCCCAACCTAATCCAGGGAACTGCTTCCTAACCCTTGGGCAGATGCCAGGCTTCTGTTACATGTTCCTTCAATCTAAGAGGAAACATGTCGGACCAATTGCAAGATATTCCTTCACTGGCCAGTTGGTCCAACGCGATCACCCAACTTTGTGGGAAGGTTTCTATGCTCTCTTGGTTGTATAAGCAACATGAGAATATGATCAAGTACTGATATGCCCTCCATAGTATCTTCATCTTGTAAACTTGGCTAGCTGTTGTACTGAACTTTGTTGGCTCTTTCACCCAACTCTTCAAGATCTCTCTTGAGTTTGCACTGTTGTTGGGTCTGCTAAAGGGTTTCTCCATTGTGATCACCAGCTGTGGCAAGTGGTACATCTCCTGAAAGTCCTTCGCCCTGAAGGTAGCAAGTTGTGTTCCACTAGCACTGTTTAGCACCATTCTCTCAGTAGCAGTATGCGAGACAATCCAGTGGATCATGTCCATGCATGGAAACATAGGATACTTGCATGCAATCCGGTACAAGCCAGACTTGTGAATGTTTACATAGACCCTGCGGTCTTCCAAATTTTCCTCAAATGTGCCTGAGAATGTATCATTGATTTCCTTCCATTTCATCTTGATATCTTTGTCTATGAACAACTTGGTGTCTTCATAGATGGGCAAGCTCATAGACACTTGCTCAACTGCATCTCCAGTCGCACTCTTGACGATGTCCTTTGACCCCACTGTCTTGGAGGCCATTGAACCTGAGCTACTGAGAGAAAAACAAACACCTATGATGCCTGGAGACATAGCAACACTCATCGCAAGAAATCTATTAGTTTAAAACCAAAAGCGACTTTGAGGATTGACATGTAACATACCTGGGTGATTGACTGGGAAGATTGCGCAATTTTCATCGAGAGGCTGGGAGATTGATTGCCAAAACTGTGAAAGGCACAATCAGGGCCGTTAGGAGGCTAATTGACTGTTGAAACTGTGTAATGCACAGTCCAGCCTGGCCTACTGAGGATTGAATCTGTGCAATGCATAGTTTCAGTCAGCAAGGACTGCAAAGCAACAAACTGCATTTGTGCAGTTTCTGGGGCTAGAAAAGCACTGCCTCTCAGAATCGCATAGAGCAAACCTAGAGGCTAGTGTTGGGCCAGCTTCACACAATTTATGGGAGGAGGGCATAGCCTTCACTCTCAAAAACGTGCATTGCTAGCTGGGCAATGCAAGGTCTGGGGAAAGGCATCCCAGACCCGTCGACGGGCTACTGAAAACATGAAAAGTTCTGAATGCATGGCGAAGCTGAGTGCAAACAAGAGTGAATGATCATGCATGCAAAGAGTGAGTGCAATATTCATAAAAGGGGAAAATAAGCATGTGTGTGAAGTGAGTCGGTGCAACGCGACTGTCAGTGCAGAAACAATGTCATGCATGCGACAACAGTGAGATGCAATGAAAAACTTGAAACAGTGATTCTACAAGCCAACATGTATTAAAACGATAGCAGGTGTTCAACAAAGCCAAGAAAACAACATTCACACATAGAAAAATACAAAAAGCGACAGAAAAACAACAAAAGGCATGAAAAGCTGACTTACCCAGAAAAAGTTGAGTTGAATGTGCTGAATGCTCCTAGATGTGATGTGGGATGTTAAAGCTCCAAGATCGATGTGAGGAATGAGCTCTGAAGCATCAAATAAATAAGTTTGATGAGATTGAGGCTTATGACACACATGCCACAAATCTAGGAAAAAGTGACACTTGGTGGGAGGTCTCTAAAATGGGTTTTGCATGTAACCACCAGCTATTAAAAATAGATCCCTAAAATCTAGGGTTTTTTGATTTTTTTTTTTTTTTCCTGAAAATGTAGCCCATGCATGCAAATCAATATTTCTCAGTCCTGGAGGGAACTAGTCAACTTGGGGGCACATGCAACAACCTACAAGCTTGGGAATGACATTTGCACAGTTTCTAGGCTAAACAAGTCTAGTTGTCCCTCATGCAATGCGCAATTTTTGGACTTAAGCCTTGGCTGTCAATCAGAATTGTGCAATTTTTGAGATGAAGCCCAATGTTGGGCTGCATTGCATAATTTTCAAAGGGAAGGTTTCCTGGATGGATTGTGCATTTCTAGAGCCCAGCAGGCAGTCCAGATGGATTGCACAATTTCCAGAGGGAAGGTTGGTTCCCCTCCATAATTATGCAATTTCCTAGGTGAGCATCACAACCAGAAAATGGTTAAGTCCCAGAGTGTTAGCCTGCGAGTGGGAGGCAAACAAGTTGACCAACACAGGTTGTTAAGCAACTGAAACTCAACTGAAGCATTTGTACTTGGACAGTATAAGATATGCTACTAAGGATGGTTGGTAGGAAGGCTCCAAAATGAAGCTAAGGAAAAATTTTGGACGAGGGTGGTTGTAGCCACTACAACAACATCATAAATGATTTTTTTCTCGTAAATTGGAACAATTCGAGGTTGCCATGAAAGCTTAGTTCCAATTGATGATATTGATTGGTACCAACTCAACGAAAAGATGTGACATATACTATATATTGCCTTATTTAAAAAGTTTTTTAATGTTTTCAATTGGACATACATTGAAATGTTAGGTAGTAGTCCTTGAATTATTGGCCGTGAGATCAAAACATATAATAGAGCTAATCCTATTTGGAAAAGCTATGGCCCATTAATCCATAGAAGGAAGTCCCCATCAACGTATAGGTAGAAAACTAATTTTATGAAGACATTATTTATTAGATGCCTCTAACCCAATGGGTATGCAATTGTGAATAAGTTGGGCGCTATTAGGGTGTGTATTGATTTTAGGTATCTAAATAAGGATTCCCTAAGAATAAATACCCTACCCCATTCATTGATCAAATTATCAATCAATGTTTCAAAAGTGAAATACTTTCTTTCATGGATGGATTCTTTAGATATAATTAGATACAAATCAACCAAAAGACTAACACAAGGCTCCATTTATTTGTCCTAAGAGAACTTTGACCTATCAAAAAATGTTGTTTGATCTTAAAAATGATGGGTATGTGTTCCAGTGGGCCATTTCATATGCTTTTCATGATATCAAACACATTGTTAAAGCATACTTAGTTGATTTCATTATTTGATCCAGCATCATGATGAACATACTTGTCATCTTTATGTTTTATTCACTAGATGTCAACATTATAACATCTATTTTAATCTATATAACTGCATCTTTTGTGTGATTTTTAAGTGATTATTGGGTTTCATAATATCTAAGTTTGGATCATGGTTTACCCATTGAAGATTAAGGAAATAGTTCAATTGCCTCCAATACATAATTAAGTCAACTTCAAAGTTTGCAAGGGAAGGTAAACCTTTTGTGAAGATTCATAAATTTTGTTGAGACAATCAAAAGGATTCATGCACCTTTTGAAGAAGGGCGTTCCTTTTTTCTTGTACAACCAAGTGTATTGGTCATTCAAATCTTTGAACAAATCCTTGATGTTAGCTCCACTATTGAGTCCTCTAGGCTATTAGATTAAACTTAACTCAGTCATAGAGTCATTTTGATATGGTAATTAATAATTTTATCATTGGTGATTTACAGGTCCAAGGTTTTGGTAACCCATGGTATTTGATGTAATATAGCCTATTTAATGGCTCTACTATAAGCTACTTTTCCCAGTTTATGGCTTCTAGGATAATCATGGTATTCCCTGGCTATGCATTTTCTTATTGTTGGTTAGTGATGATTTTCTCTTGCATTTTAATCATAATAAATGGTATCATAGCAAGGTTAACATGGTATCTCTGAGGAGATTGAGTGATCTAATTCCTTTGTTGCAAAAAATGATGAAGTAAGATGGAGTGTCCCGCGACATGATTGTTGAAGTGCAGAGGTAAGGTTTCAATGAAAGAAATCCCATGAGGCACTGAAACATGAAATCAACATGCACATGAAAGAGTACAAGACTAAGTGTGTAGAGAGAAACTATGGGACTTGGAATTAGAGATTGAGTTCAAGCTAGAGTTATCTATGAATAAATATTTTGGTGGCATAAGGAGAGCACTAGACATGTGAAGGAGAGAGGATGGTGGCATAATTGTCAGGATAGCAACAATAAAAAGATATATATTTTATTTAATGGAGTTAAAAAATCTTGCATGTAAATGGGCATATGATTGTAAGACCTGGTTAGGCATATATGTTATTTATCTAATTTTTCCTTTGTTGCTAGAGTACTAATCCTACAGGCTTTCCCAAGACTATGACAAGAATTTATTCCTATTACCTACTCAACCCCTATTGAGTTGCATGTAAACAAAACCAAAATGAACAAACAAATGGAGAGGGAACATACCTTATCTTGGAATTTTGGTGCTTTCTTTCTCTTGGTGGATATAAACTCTAGCTCTTTGCTCCTCACACTTGTAACCTATAAATATAGAACCAAAAATGCACCAAACTCTACAACTTATAGCAATGTTAGAATTAGCAACTCAAAATAATGAAGTACATACATTTGCATAGAATAAACAATGAGAAAATGGGGAGAAGTAGTGTTTTCCATTATGTAAAAGCAGTTAGAATGGTTGCAACAATTTTAGGTTCCCTGAACCTAGCTTCTCCTCTCATCAATACCTAGAGTTAGGCTCACTACATGTTTTGCTTTATCTCAACGTAGAGCTTAATACTCAATTTGGAAACATGTACTTGTGCTCACTTTGTCTTCATTTGCCTTATGGATTATTTTAGTTTTATAGATGAGATGATAAAGTGATTAGATGAATCTAGACATCCTTTTGACTTAGTTTGATTCAGTGCTTTCATACTAATCTTGAAACTTCATTAGTTTTGACCTTGTCAACCCTTATCCATGCACTTTAGCCACCATGGGCACTTCAACACTTTGTGTTTGAAGGTTTGGAGCATTCAACTATTGTTTCTAAGCTAGTTGAGGTGTTGCAATACCTTTTGCCAGTGTCTTGGGAGAGTTGAAAGGTCAAAACTTGACTTTTCGTAGGGTTTCCATGACGCTGATGTTACATTTCAAGATTCTTTTTGCGTTTTTCTCTAATGGCCTCAAAAGAGTATCATTTCTGAGTTACAATGAATGCCCCCTAATGTATGAGGTCAAAAGAGAAAATGATAACTAAAATATATTACATCAATATAGTGAGTGTGAGAGATGGAGGGAGCCAATGATCGCAGAACCTACAGGGACTCGCAAAAGTCACAACTAGATACATATGATATACATTGTTGGTGACTTTCTTGTAGCAAAAGTTAGCAAAAGATCTAAACTATGGGTTGTAAATAACCCCACAACGTAAAAATTTATTATTTAAACCCTAGAGTGATCATTCATTCATATGTTTTACTTATAGATATGCAAAATAATCATAAGAGAAAACATAAATACAATATCATATAGCATTTAATCAATATTCTTCAAGGAAGCTTTATCGTAAAAGTCTCCTATTCTTCCACCTTATCACACTTGGCCAACATATCCCAAAAATTAAATTTGAGGAGAGATGATCAGAAACAATTTTACTCACCATTCAAATTGAACATTAGCGATAAATTTTACGAAAATGTTACCACTCCATATGCTTTTATATCTTTACCACTATATCAGAATTTAGACTCTTGTGATCCATATTTTGATTTCAAACTCTTTTTTTAGAAAAGATCACACCTATCTATCGATGTGTTTGAACCATCTAATGTGATTCATCATCAAAACAAAATGGTTCAAACCACCCTTTCAAACCATCTTTTACAATTCATCATCAAAACAAAATGGTTCAAACCAAACTAAATAATTCAAAACACATCACCAAATAAAATTCGATGTAATCTTCTCCGAAAATTTATAGGTGAAATCTGTGTTGCGATTCTCGAACCTCCCTCCATGTTTCTATTAATGTTATCTAACCTTCAATAAATATAAAGCAGAAATACGTTTAATGTTTCTGTCGGTGCCCTAAATATGAAGGCCAGCGAGCAAGAGTGTCAACGTAACTGATCTGCACGCAACATGATCGCTGTCAGGAGTAAATGTGTGCATTTAGAAATTCCAGTGGTTGGAACTTGCGCTATTAAAGTTACGCCTCGTTCCAGTGTACGCTGGTTCAGGCACAGATTTAATGATGGACATCGGTTAGTACTACTACCATGTTCTAGAAGCTCTTTATCAATATTCACTGGTTCATTGCAGAATTCCGAAGGGTTGCCCGCTAGGACGACTTATATACATAAATATGCGAATCTCGAAAATACAGATCAAATTGAGAGCACGTCCCTCGGTCTCATCGAGAATACTGTATTGAGTATTTTCCCCGAAGGTTTCTGATTAAAGTTCAAGACCTCCGTGCTTGACTGTTTCAGTATTTTATCTGTTTGCTGTGAATTTTTTTTTTATGTACGATGGAAAAAATGCCAGAAGCTGCATCAACTGTGATGATAGCATCAATTATGAGCAGTTTAGCTATAAAAGATGATATTAATATACAGGGTTCTCATGAATATGACCATGACAGTCTAAACTGGTCAAGAGTTGCAGATGCCATGAAAGGCAGCCATGCGAAGGAGGTGAGGAATCTGATTGAAGAGTTCCAGGGCATCAAGGTTGTGTCTCTCACAGGATTCGATTTGAATATAGCTCAGGTAACTGCATTGGCTCGTAGGCCAGATGTGAAGGTTGTTCTGGATGAGCTAAATGCCAAGCAAAGGGTGGATGCGAGCTCAGAATGGGTGATGAATAATATTAACAGGGGAACTGATACATATGGGATTACTACTGGTTTTGGTGCAACATCCCATAGAAGAACTAATCAGGCAGTTGAACTGCAAAGGGAATTGATTCGTTTTCTGAATGCTGGAGTGATGGGGAAAAGGGATTCCAATTGTCTTTCTGTCTCTGCTACGAGAGCTGCAATGTTGGTTCGAACTAATACCCTCATGCAAGGCTTTTCGGGTATCAGATGGGAAATACTGGAGGCAATGCAGAAGCTTCTTGATTCGCACATTACTCCTAAATTGCCCCTGCGAGGCACCATTACAGCATCTGGGGATCTTGTTCCCCTGTCATATATTGCAGGCTTGCTCATTGCCAGACCTAACTCCGTTGTGGTTGGGATAGATGGGAATGAAATGGGTGCCGAGGCGGGTTTGAGATTGGCAGGCATTGATAAGCCCTTCGAGCTTAACCCTAAAGAAGGGCTGGCTCTTGTTAATGGAACAGCTGTAGGGTCTGCAGTTGCCTGCACTGTGTGCTATGATGCCAATGTTTTGGCTGTGTTTGCAGAAATTGGGTCTGCGTTTTTCTGCGAGGTGATGCAAGGAAAACCAGAATTTACAGACCCATTAACTCACAGGCTCAAGCACCATCCTGGTCAGATGGAAGCTGGGGCAGTCATGGAGTGGCTTCTGGATGGGAGTTCCTATAGTTTTTTGAAATTGGCAGAAACAGATCCCTTGAAAAAACCCAAACAGGATCGGTATGCACTGAGGACTTCTCCACAGTGGTTAGGTCCCCAGATTGAAGTAATCCGCATGTCAACACATGCAATTGCCAGAGAAATCAATTCTGTCAACGACAATCCACTGATAGATGTCGTTAGAGATAGGGCTCTGCATGGAGGCAATTTTCAAGGGACCCCCATAGGGGTATACATGGACAATATTCGTCTAGCTCTGGCTGCCATAGCCAAGCTCATATTTGCTCAGTTTTCTGAGCTTGTCAATGAGTATTACAACAATGGGTTGCCTTCCAATCTCTCTGGAGGGGCTGATCCCAGTCTGGACTATGGTCTCAAGGGTGCAGAGATAGCCATGGCGTCCTATACTTCAGAAATTCTGTTTCTGGCAAATCCTGTGACTAATCATGTTCAGAGTGCAGAGCAACATAATCAGGATGTGAATTCTTTGGGATTGATCTCTGCTCGGAAGACTGCAGAGGCTGTTGATATTCTCAAGCTTATGGTTTCCACTTATCTGATTGCTCTGTGCCAGGCAGTGGATCTTCGTCATCTGGAAGAGAATTTCCATGGTGCTGTTAAACAAATTGTCTGCCAGGCAGTCAGAAGGATTTTGTATTCAACAACAGAACAGGGAATATTGGTATTGCCATTCGGATTCTATGAGAATAAACTCCTGCAGGTTGTTGATTGCCTGCCAGTTTTTAGTTACATAGAAAACCCAGCGGGCCCTTCTTCTCCATTGACGTTGCAACTCAGACATGTCCTTGTCGAACAGGCATTGAAGGCTGACAGCGAGCAATATTCTTTGCTCAGTAAAATCCCCATTTTTGAAGAAGAGGTGAGAAGGAAATTAGCCATCGAGGTTCCTCTTCTTCGCCAAAGATATGAGAGGGGAGATTTCGATCTTCCAAACAAAATTCGAGAGTGCAGAACTTATCCCCTCTATAAATTTGTTCGAGAGGAACTTGGGACGAGCTTGTTATCAGGGCCGAGAGGAAGAACGCCTGGTGAGGACATTGACAAGGTTTTTATTGCAATCACTGAAGGTAAGTTGGAAGGCCGCTTGATGGAATGCTTGGATGGATGGAATGAATCTCCTGGACCTTTCAATGATCTGAAGAAGAATGCTAATAATTATGATATTTTGAAGTCTCACAATAACAATTCTTGTGTCTGGAGCTGGTTCCAGCAGATTGGAGGCCCTCAAGTTAATGGAGGAAAGGGCTACTGGCTTCTGACCATTGCCTGATGACCTTAAATTTTTTGTTTTTGCTCAGAGTTTTAGAACTGAAAAATCTAATATATGTACCGTGGCTGCACTGAACGATACGGTTGCCAAAGGAGTGAGTTATCTGGAATAATGCAGAATGGCAACATACTTCTTTTCTAAAATGTTTTGGATAATAACATCCCGTCTTCCAGTGGAAGGGGAAGACCATATATAGTTTTGTTTGTATTAGTGTGAAAAGTTCAGGTTTGGACTCGGGAAGATGTGAAGGACATTGTATGAGTTTTGGACTGTATCATGACACAGGTAACTACTGTCTATGTATGGGGCCAAATTAATCATTTATTTTGCTTTCTGCTAGATGTTCATGTGTAACAACCAAAACTGTTTATGAAGAATTTTCTTCTTTTTTTGGCACTACTTTTAATGTTGAAGGGTGACACCCTAAGAATAAATAGATGTGGAAGATGTGAAGGCCTATTGGTATGAGTTTTGGACCGTATCATGACACAGGTAACTACTATCTCTGGGGACAAACTAAGCATCCAAACTAAGCATTTATTTTGCTTGCTGCTCTTTGATGTTGATGTGTAACAACCAAAACTGTTTATGAAGAATTTGTTTATTTTTACTTTTAATGTTGAAGGGTGACACCCTAAGAATAAATAGTGGCTTTGGATTGAAATAGCTGCAGAAATATATTAATATGTACGTTGCTGTTCCAACCAGAAACAATAGGTTTGAGACTTCATTTCTGAAAAAAAAAAAAATTAGAGTGTGATTGGTTGGTTAAATTGAATATTTTTCTCATAACTGCTCCCGTAATAGCATATTTTAACTTCAAAACAATTACAAGAATATCCAGATGACTTGGATGCTAACTTTTTATAACTGCTTAGCTGTAGGGGCTAAACCACAATGTTTGTGTTGTGACCAAGTGCTAGGACCGTGGTCTAAACAATTGTTCCGGAGGATCCAGAATCGGAGTCATATTTTTTCTGGGGACACATTTTGAAACTCTGGATACCCTAATTCCCTTACTAGCTCAAGGGCTCAAACACTCTTAACCTTGTGTTAGGACCACGTATTAAACAATTGCTCCAACAAATCTGTAATATGGGTCCCTTCTTAATGAGGACACTCTTGAACACCTAGATTCCCATATACCAATCGCTGACCAGCTCCAAGGCTAAGCCATCAAGCCCTTGCAACTATGTGTCGTGACCATGGTCTTAACTCATCACTCCAGTAAACACAGAGTTCGGGTCACCGAATACATGAATTATTTTTATAACCCTTTAGCTCCAAGTGCTAAACCACTAAGCACCATGATCAGATGTTGTGACCTCGATGTTGTGCTTGGAACCTTGGCTGACTAGATATTTGACCATCCATGCTGGATATCGGAGACCCGTTATACTCCAACATTGTTAATTTTAGGCAACAATGGTATGTTCTATGCTTTAGAACAATTTTACTTCAATTTCTTGTGAGTCCAATATCAATTTCAGTTTAACAATCACATAAACATGTAAGTAAAACGCTGATAGAACATAAACATAAACAGTAGAAGACAAGCCAAGGCAAGAGGACACAAGATGTGGCACCAGCAAGGGACAAACCCCAATGTGGGGAAACACTTGATCAATTCATCTTTTAGTCTTCAATATTTCAACAGAGAGAGATAATACAATTTACAAATTCTGATAATTTATAACAACAGCAAAAGAGCCCTAACCAGAAAAGTCAACACTGGTCAATAGGGAAGATTTCTTCCTTAGTTCAACTTGGTCAAACCTAGTCAACTTCGCCTCCAACAACAAGTCTAATAAGCCCAAAACAATCCGAAAAAGTCCAATCCAAATTGGTCAACAAAAGTCAACCCTACGGCCAACCCTAGTACAGTCAACACTGGTCAAACAGGGGGTTAGATTGCCTCGGTTTCTGTGCCCAGATTTGTGGCTTGCTGGGACAAAATTCCTCTACCCAAAATTGGACTAAAATAGGTCAACACTTGGTCAACGCAGCCCGAAACAACGTCTAAAATTTTCGGTCAAATTTGATCAACGCTGAAATAGAAAAACCCTTCCTTCCCTTCGCATGTGTGGAGAGCAGCTTCGGATTTTTGTACCCAATCAAAGTAGGAGAGAGAAGATGAGTGAGTGAAGTGTGTCCAAATGAGGAGGAAGCATTATGTATTTATAGGCTAACATTGAGGATGAATATGTTGGCATTATGATATAGGTGTTGTCCTTGATGGCAACTCACTCAGATGACAGTTCACAGTGTAGCAGGTCAACAACGAAGGATTACAAATCAAATTCCAAAGACTGAAAAAGAGAGGTATACGCTAGTTCACCTTGTCCAAGGAGCGTATACATGTGGGTTAACAGAAAAAAAATAGTGTATAATGTATACACGCACTTTCACATGAGGAAAAGCGCGTATATGTTGGAAAACCAAGTTTTTGGTCCAAGGTATTTTGATCCAAGGTATTTGGTCCAAGGTAGTGACACTAGGTATTTGGTCCAAGATATTGGTCTTAAGTGGTTTTAGTCCAAGGTATTGAGAAATGCTTAAGAGTATATAAGGAGGAGAAGATCATTAGACCATGTGGAAGCAATAAGATTCTAAGGAATACTTCTATCTGAAGTATATTTTATGTTATAGGGTTGTGTTTGGGACTGGATCTGAAATATTCATGTGCACCTTGAGTTCAACATTGGATCAGGAATCATGAGACTTGAAATGACTTATTCTTGAATAATCTGATATTGGTTGAGACTAGATCTGATGTTTTGTGCCTGTTCTATTTGTTATCTATCATGATCTAGGTTTGTCTGAAGTTTGGAATTGCAGCAAAGTTCTGAGTCAATATTTGCAGATCTGTACGCAAGTTCGTCTCGGCCAAAGAGCGTGTACACGTAGGTTTGGTCCTTTCAAGTATCGTATACCAAAGAAAAGCTTCTTTTCAATTCTAACTGATCTATCTAATCAAATTCTGTTGTTTTACTACTGTCCATTAATGAAGTCTTCTTAGATCTGAATGTAAAACTGAATGCATAAGGAGGCTGGCATTTGATTGATTGATTGTATAAGTGAGAAGAAGTGATCTTTGTCCCTACCTCTGTAAAGCTTTGTAGATACTCAGTATATTGAGGGTTGGTACAGACTTGATTCAAAAGTTTATGTTTGCAGTAGTTTTAAAGGTATACGCAGGTTTAAAACACGAAGTTGCATATACATGCAAGTTGGGTTCAATTAAATAACGTATACACTCTAATGCATGATTTTTCAGGTTACAACTAGTTTTGAATGATGCAGGGTTCTGGGTTCAGCACAGTGTTCTGGTGTCAGTGATCTGATTGTTCAGATCAATTGAATATTGGTTGATGTAGTTTAAGTTTAAAAGCTTTGATGGGTCCAGTGTGAAAATTTGATGAAACGTGGCCTTCAGATTGGGGTGTTGTAATCCAAGAGTATCCAGTCTGAAAATTCATTAAACATGGTCCTTCGTGGAAGAGTGGAGTTTTCTGTAGGCTGGAACCTACGTACTAGTAAACATATTGGCTAGTACAAGAGCTAGGGGGTTGTAGAAGCTGGGGAAAGAGAGAAGGTTGTAACCTTCTACAAGTAGAAGCTGCGTACTGGTATGAGTCTGCACCAGTACAAGATTGTAAACAGATTTTCTTATTATTAAAAGAAAACAGAGATGACAGCGGCAGATGGTTTTTACCCACATTGGGTTTCCACCTTAAATCTTGGTGTTCATGTGTATTGCTTATGTGTGATGTTTTATTCTGTTTTTACTGCATTGTCTAATAAATCTTTGATATACTGGTTTAAGCTCAACACATAATAAATTGTCTAGATCACAAGTTCTCTTCATATATGTTGGTTTCTGTAAGCACAGTCGCGTGTACATGCTAGTTTACTTCACTGAAGTAGCGTATATAAATCTATTTGGGAAATAAAATTATTGATCTGATAATACTGATTCACCCTCCTTTCAGTGTTATTTCCAACAATTAGTATCAGAGCAGATCCTTCAAAAGAAGCTTGATCGCTTGAAGGGAGATCCAACATCATGAATAATCAAGAAAGCATGAGATCCATCAGACTGCCAATCTTCGATGGGAGCAACTTTGTTTATTGGAAAATAAGAACCACAACCTATCTACAAACGCTTGGAACGGATGTCTGGGAAATTGTGAAAGGTCCAACAACAATTCCTACAGATGCAGCAGGTAAAAAGCAATATGAAACCAATGCCAAAGCTGTCAATACTTTATTGGGAAGTCTGACAAAATCAGAATTTGTCAAAGTCATGCAGTTCAAATCAGCCAAAGAAATATGGAACAAAATCGTTCTGAGCTACGAAGGAGACTCTAAAGTAAAACGTGCTAAGCTTCAAACTCTCAGAATTCA
Source organism: Pinus tabuliformis (assembly GCA_031772625.1). Classification (NCBI taxonomy): domain Eukaryota; kingdom Viridiplantae; phylum Streptophyta; class Pinopsida; order Pinales; family Pinaceae; genus Pinus; species Pinus tabuliformis. The sequence goes on from CM062812.1 coordinate 168,295,610, forward strand.
GTGTGAAACTCTTAAGATGCATAGTGATAAAAGTATAGCTAGTTACTTCTTACGTATAGATGAGGTTGTTAATTGTATGAAGAATCTGGGTGAAGAAATAAAGTTACCTTAGTTGAGAAAGTTTTGAGATCCTTGTCTGCTAAATTTAAATCCAAAGTGTCTGCCATAGAAGAAAAACGGGATCTGCATAATATCACTATGACACAGCTTCACGGAATCTTAACTGCCTTCAAGATGAGAAAAGAAGGACCATCAGATATGAGAGAAGTCGCATTTAAAGCTTTAGCAAAAGGAAAAGAAAAACACAATGAATCATGACTATTTCAGAAGAAGAGGATGAGGTAAACTTTGTCAAGAAGCTTCAACAGGGTTCTGGAAGGTTTAGAGGTAAGCTACCCTTCAAATGCTTTGCTTGTGGTAGAGTCGGTCATTATGCTGCCATATGTCCTCATAAAAATAAATATGAAAAATGAAAGGAATATGTAAAAGGGAATAGAAAACAAGTTGTGAATAAAAAGAGTTACTATACTCATGAAGATAGCGCTGGTTTATCTAATAGTGATGGAGATGAAACTAGACAAGATTACAGACTTCTTATGGCTTATGATATCAATGATTTTTGGGATAGTTTAGAAGATGATAGTGATGATTTATCTAATAGTGATGATTATAGACTTCTCATGGCTTATGATGATGATAATTTTTGGGATGCTTTAAAAGAGGAAGACTTTCATGAAGAAATATCTAAACTCAAAATTTGTTTGGAAGAAAAGAACATGATTATAGATACCTTGACATACCAACTCGCTAAAAAGGAAAAACACAATGAAAAACTAGAATGTGAAATTTTGGGTCTAAGAAAAGATCTTGAGAAAACGAAATCTCTCAATCTTAGATTTGCTAAAGGATCAGAAACTTTAAAAGAAATTATCAAATTTCAGCGTTCTCCTCTGATAAAGACAGGTCTTGGATATACTGAAGATGCATCTCAATCACAAAAGCCGTCAACCTCCACCAAAGCTATCTTGATGCAGCAAAGACCAGTGAACAATATGACAATCGTCAGCAAAGGCATAAAGAATATCACCAGGTAAATCATACTCATTTTACTCCAAGGATGAATAGAAGCCACAACCAACCTCAGGCAAATCATACTCAATTTGCTCCAAAGATGAATATCAATAGAAACTACAATCACCAGGTTAATAGATTCGATAGTCACAAGAACTTCTTTAATGGGAAATGTTTTTCATGTCATATTTTGAGCACAAAGTTGCTTAATGCGTTGTTTACAAAACCATCATGACTAGAGAAGCACAAAATCAAAGGAATATAATAGGGATCAAGAGAAGTTCCTATAATAACTTTTCTCCTCTTGAAAATGAAATAGAATGCTTATTGAAAATTTCGGCAAACATCTTAAAAGGAGCAAATGCCATTAAATCCCAAGATATGGAGAAGGAAAGAATCTCAAATAGAAATATGTGTTATATCCTTGTATGCAGAAGGACAAGAAAATTAGTGGTACATCGACAGTGGATGCTCAAAACACATGACAGGTGACAAAGAAAAACTTCACTCATATAATGCCTTAGACAAGGAAAAGAATGTCTCATTTGGAAATGACACTCCTGCTGTCATAAAAGGTAAAAGCTCTATTTTTTTGAAAGAAAAGGTTAAAGTTGGAAATGTTATGTATGTAGACGGTTTAAATCATAACCTGTTGAGTGTTAGTGAAATGTGTGATCAAGGAAATGAAGTAGTGTTTCGACCAAACGGATGTGTTATTCGTGAGCTTGATACAGGAGAGACCGTGATCAAAGGTACAAGAACTCCAAATAATTTATACATACTCAAGAGAGAACAACAACAATGCTATCTAAGCAAAAATGATGAAAACTAGTTGTGGCATAGAAGATTGGAACATCTAAGCTTTTCTCAAATAAAAAAAACATGCAGACTCAAGGATGTTCGTGATCTTCCAGATTATTAGCTACCTATACCAATAGGTTTCATATTTCATGATTGACAATGAAAAGTTCCAAATATGCTCTGTTTTGATCATGCAAAGATCACATATTTCCAAGAGAAAACAATCTGTGTATATAGCTTGATGTTGTCTAAATTTTGATGGATGGTCCAACAGCCTAATCTGGATCATGCCATGTTTTAAATTTTCAGTTGTAGAATAGAGAGAGAAGTCTGTCCAAACTGTTTAATCTTGGCAGACAAGTAGCTTAGGTGGAGAAGTAAGGCTCCCAACTGCATAATCTGGAACCTTGGAAGCAATAAGGGTAGCAGTAGATAGAAAATCAAAAGGAAAAAGCCAAAGAAAAGAAAAGGCAAATAAGGGTCTGCAAGTCCAAGTGCACCCTCCAAGAAGAAACAAAAAAAATGCTAGGCAAGTAGATGGGTAGGCAGTTGGGGTTGCAGAAATATCATTCCTTGCAAATAAATGTGTGCTGAAATGTCCACAAAGGAAAATCAATGGTTGAGAAGCTCCTCTTCTCCATCTGGTTGCAGCAAAGAAAGGAAGCATGTCTAACTTCCCAAATTTCCCCTTTCACTCTTATTACTAACATCCCTTCATCTATGGAGATTGATGAAAAGATCTGAGGTTTTATGGTGGTTCTTGTTCCTTTAAAAGCCACATTTCTTGTCTAAAAATCTTTTCATTTTGATCTACTCCCTAAACTAAGTAACTTTCAAATACACTTGATGAAATCACTCCTCATTCACTTTCCTTATTCACATTAACCCCTAACTTCTATTATCTAAATCCCCTAAATTGCCCTTTCCCTACTATTATAACACCATGGTGTATAAACCCCAAACATGGTATAAATATCCCCCCCCCTTTGGCACTATAGCTAAATAAGTTGTTTAGGGAGACTTCAGTCCACCAGGGGCTGTGGTCAACCCTGTCTTGGGGCTGCTCTAACCTCTGGTTATGAGCAACAACCTTTCCCCTAAGCCCTCACCTTCCCTCTGCTCAAAAATACCACAGAAAACCCCTTTCCCCCTGCTAAACCCACTCCTAAACCCTCTTTTTCCTTATAAAACCCTTGAAAAACCCAAAAATCCCGAAAATACATGCAAAAACCCCTAACCCTAAGGTTTTCCGCCCAAAATATTTAACTGAATATTTTAATAGGCCGACGGGACCCCCCCAACCTACACGATCCGTCGAAGGACCCGCCAGTCGTCTGATCTCCGCCGCCCAGATCTAACGGTGGGCGGTAATTTTCGCTCCCCGACCTGCCGACCTTTAGCGTCCGGGGAAAGTGGTTTTCCGCCCCATACAAGGGACGCGTGGCAGGCGGTGGGGTTGTTCGGAGCCCCCCTCCCCGATACCGCCTTTACCCAAAGGTGGTGCGGGGAACCCGCTTACCACCATCCCCTTACCGCCTTCCCTTACGTCATCAATACGTCAGCATGACGTAGTGCCCTCCCCCGCCCCCGCGCCGTATGGCCCTCCACGTAGCCCTGCCACCTCATCCACCCGCCACCGTGTCCTGCCACCCTGGCCTACACCTCAGCAGCCACGTCATCCTCCGTACCCGGGCCCGCCATGACGTCATGCTGACGTCATCAGCGGAAAGGCGCCAATTACCCATTTTTTCCGAATTTGGTCGTTAAAGTCATGTTTTGGGCAGTTTTTATGTCATTTTCGCGTAAAGGAAGAGATAGCCGTTGCAGCTGCCAAAGCGCCTCAACACCTCCAAATTCAAATTCCAACCATTCCAATTCATCAATTCAACCTCCAGAGTTCGGCCTGCAGGCTTTTCAAGCGTTTCATCCAGGTATTCACCGTAATTCCTCTGTTTGGCCCATGCATACCATTTCTCTGTAAATTGCCATTAAAATACCTGTTGAATTCCACATAAACTCTGCACCTACTACCTAAAGTGAGCCAAGTTAACCTGCTTACCCTCAGAACCACAAATTCAGCATTGAAACAGGCAATTCGCGGGCCAAAACTGTGAAATTATCTTCGAGGTGCCCGGCATTGTTCCCTTTTGCCGGGTGTAGACCAACAGCAATTTTTTCACTAAAGAAAACCTCATATCCTCTGCAATTCACCCCTAGCAATTCACAATCTCTGTGAACCTACCAAGACTGCAGAAACAAGCCTGTTTTTGACTATAAAAAAGCATTTCAGACTTTGTCCACAGTTGGCCTATCACCTAAGCTCTTAAAAGCTTTGCAAACCAGTGCACTCATATCACTCAAAATCAAACCATACAATGGCTGCCCCTGCACCCACAGCTCTCAATGTTGCTCCATTGAATCCACCCAATAAAGACCTGCAGTCTTTATCTCTTGCTGACCAGGACTACCTTATTGAAGACTATGTGGGAGACAGAGATTTTCTGCAAACCTTCAGACAGTTGAGAGAGGACTATCTGATGGGTCATGACACATATGGCATCTGGGAGTCAAACCTGCCATACTATTGTCTCCCCTCTGTAAATGTGTTTCCTGAAATCATTCGCCTATGTGCTGAGAACTATGATGTGCACCACAGGGCCATCAGCACCCCATCTGGGAGGGTCCTTTTTTACATTAATCCTGAGACCATCAACAAAATGCTGCATTTTGACCAGACAGAGTTGTTGTTCCCATTCTCTATGAACTATCTGCTGGACACTGGTACCAAAATGACCAGTGAGGAGATTCAAAGGGTCACCAGGACATTCATGAGGCCTGAGTGCTAGCCTACAGGGCCACCTCCTTATTTAAATGTCCACTTCACTGAAGTAGGCAGATTACTCCTGGACATGATTGCTTATGTGCTGGGGTACAGCACCAGTGAGCATGTGGATCAAACCATGCTAGTACTGCTGGCTGTTTACAGCCCAGGCCAACCCCCTGCCCGCAAATACAACTTTGCAAAGTTCATTGCTAATAAGATTCATGATCAGCTGAGCAAAGTGGACAGGCAGGGTGTCTTCAAATACTCAGCCTATATTTATCATCTCTTCATGTATTATCAGTCTGAGGCTTTTCCATGCTATATCAAAAAGCTGGATTATAGAGGGGAAAGAAAATCTGTCATCTTCTGGACCTCTGTCTATCACAATGTCACAAACTCGCCCTATTCCTATTGTGAGTTTGTTGACCAATTTGTGTATCCGGTCTCTTGCCTATTAATGAGGTCCCCTCCTCCCAGAATGTCAACAGAGATACAGAAGGCTCTGCAACTTTCCAAAAAATGTAAAATAGGTGATTGGTACCTATATGAGGAACACACAATCATCAGGGTCTATGGCTGTGAGCTCTGTCCTTTCAGACTCCCAAAGTATGTGCCCATGAGGATATTTGCCTTGGAATATTATAGGCAATTGATTCAGTCTGACCTCGCCCATTTCCACAGCTCCAGGAAGAAGGCTCACCTCAAGTTCAAACACCAGTTGGGCCCATTCATCATGAATAAAAAAGAAGGATGGGAAGATGCTGACCTCATCCTCAAGGAAAAATATAAACTATCACACAGTTTCCGGTGGGTCCCTTATGACCCTGAGGGCTTCATCACTGCAAGAAGAACCAAATACAGACTTCTAGGTTATAGGCATTGTCAATACCCACATATTGAGAAATATGCCAACCAGCAAGAATGGCTACAGGGTTCTTTAGTTGAAAAGCTAACTGAAGAAGAAATAATGCTAAAGAATATGAAGGAGCTTGAAAAGACCTTTGACCTAGACTCTGTGCAGCAGGTACCCCTCAAACCGCCTCACTCAGCAGGAGAAGGGACCTCGGCCACAAGGACTGCACCACAGGCACCCTCTACATCAGCACTGGTGACAGACAAAGGCAAGGGCATAATGGGTGCAGAGGAGGAAACAGTGAAGGAAAAGCCTGCCCCTGTAACAGAGCAGCAAACAGGGCAACAAACAGAGCAGCAACCAGAACAGCAGCAAGGGCAAACTGTCCTACCACAAACTGGGCTGCCAGCAGCTCCAATAATGCAAACACCACCACCTCAAACTGAGCCATTGACTGCCCCAATTTTGCAGACCCCAGCACATGAGGAAAGCGGTACAAAAAGAGATAGAGAAGAGTCCACTCCTCTTAGTGGATCCTCCTAGCAAACAGAAGCCAAAAGGCAAAGGCTAGACTCCCCAGAGGTGGAAGACATTACTGAAGAATTCCTTGACAACACAAGGAAAAACAGGGAGGGCAGCCAGCACACAGGAACAAGCTCTTTTCGGCAAGAGAAAGGATTGCAGCTTGGTTTGGAAGTGTCTTCCTCCTCCCAGCAGAGCAAGAAGCCCAAGAGCACTAAGGCTTCTTTCAAACAAATAAAAGCTCAGAATGATCTGCTAAGGGCTGAGGTCTACAAGAAATTCATAGATGCAACACCAGCCCAGTAAGAAAGGCTAATGTCAGTATATGACATTCAGGAGGAAAAATTGCTCCTCAGCCATTTTAAGCCCAAAGGGCCGCAACCTAAGTCAGCTGCAGATTTTGTGAAGACAAGGGTGGAGGTCCTAGCCAGAGATATACATCCCATGGACCAGATTGAACTCCACAAGCAAGCTGGGGAGATGGTCTATGCAACCTTGGTGGAGAAGGCCACCATGGCACATGAGCTGAAAGAGTCCCTGAAAAACACCAATACACAGTTGGATTTTGAGAGAATGTCCTCTCTGGCCAAAGACAATAGAATAAAGTCTCTCGAGGAAATCATCATTGATCTAGGACATGATCCTAGTGACCCAAAGGGTGTGAAGGCCCTTATGAAGAAGAAAGATGATGACCTCAATGCATTAAAGAAAAAGTTGAAGCTGCAGCCCACAGAGCACCCTCAAACAGCAGAACTTCAAAAGCAAAAACAGGCTGATGACCAACTAGACCTCCTAATGCAGCAAGACCAGAGGATCAGGGAATTGGAGAAAGAGCTGGAAGGAGCACTACAAGATAAATAGGGAGAATCCACTTCCCAAGCTCCTCCAACTACTTCCACAACAGAAGCAGCAGGAACAACAACAGCTCCAGAAGCCAGCAAAAGTGTAGAGGAATTGACCAAGGCCATCAAAGAAATGGAGCTCCAGGCCAATGAAATAAATAAGGCCAAGGAAAAATTGGCAGAACTGGATGCCAAATATGACAAGTCGAAGGTAACTGTGGCTGAACAGGGCAGAGAGATAAAGGCCCTCAAGGACAAGATAAAGGTCTTAGAAAAAGAGCTAAATCTAGAAACAGCCATGGCCGACATAAAAAGGATTCTATGGGCCAAAATAGGCCAATCCATCACTCAACAATGGAGATCAATAAAAACAATGCATGAACAGATGGACTTGTTGGGCCAAGCACAAACAGAAATCAATAAGGCCAAAACACTGCTGCAAAACAGACCAGAGCAGGCCAACAGAGTGATAGACTTCCTGAACAGGCAAGAAAAGGAGGAACTGGCAGCCATAGGCATTCCCAACAGAACAGAGGCTGTCCTCACTGCCAAGAAGGTGCTAACTCTCAGAAACTATGTACAAACTATGGAGAGGAAGTGCTATGAGATCACAGCAGATGTGGAGGAATTCAAAGTCAAGTTGCAGTGCTGCAAGCAAAAGGCCTGCCCAGCCTCCTAACTAGTGCAGGAAAACTAGTCTCCCGGGATCAATTTGCCAACAGAATGGCAACATATATTGAGAATCAGATTACTGCATCTGGCAGTACATCTGAACAAACAGGACCTCCCTCAGGACAGAGCTTGTATGACAAATTGGAAGGCCTGTTCTTTATTGAGAATGAAGTGAATCATCTTTTTGAGACTCCTCCTAATTTCTACAGATATACAGAGGCCGATGAGACCTTGATAAAGATTAGGAGGCATCAAATGCCAAAAGAGGATTGGTGGCAAGCAATGCTCCAAATTCTGCCACGGTAGCTTCAGCTGTTCGGTCACTGTCAGCTCAAGGTCACTACAAGACAAACAACATGATAAAGTCAGCATTAAAAGCAGCTGAAATGTGACTCAGCACATAGACAACGACGGCTAGCCCAAAAGGTAAAAGAAATGCGCAAATTTTGACAGCGTGCCCTCAGCCGACTCCAACTGCCACCAAGTCAACAGGCTCTGACCATTTTTTGACAGCTAAGGGAACAAAAGTTATTTCAGCATTAACTTTCTCAGCTGCTACACTCTAGCGGTTGGCATGCTATTAATGAAGCATTTACTCTCCATTCAGATATTTTCTTATGTAAACTTTGTATATATACTCCCCTTAGTAACGCATAAGGGGTTGGTAATTTTTCACTCTGAGGCATGTACACTGTTTACCTTCAGAATTGTTTAATACAAAGAGCTAGATCAGCTCAGTGATTTCCTGGAACTATGGTGTCTTGCTGATGATTCATGTGTTGATGCAGAATTCCTGTGCTGTCTGATGAAATAACAAGTTTTTTCCTTAATCTCTGTTCTTGTCTTTCTTATGTTTATCAAATCATATTCATGTTACACTAAACTAGCAGTAAAGAAAAAGAATAGTGCAGGATTTGTTTACTACACCTTGTACTCAATTTTTACTGCTGTGAATGTTTGTCTGCAGAATTAACCATGAACATGAATTCTTAATTGCTCATGTAGCTGTTAATTCTATATGTATGAATATTACCTAGAAATTCTCAAATGCTCCTAGGTCAATATTCTCATTGTCTTTCTCTAGCAGTTTACTGTAAGATTCTTGAGTGCCTTGCATAAACTGGACACAACCCACCCAATCACTTTATGAAAGTTTATTTCTCAGACACTAACCTTGCTCTGCAGCATCACTACAGCATCACACAGCACCTCAAAACAGTTAAAGGACCACTGACTCCATTGCCCAATGACATATAACATTCTAATGAGAGCACATATATCTTGACTGAAACATTATTCAACCAAACACAAAACAAAAGTTTGAACAACATAGCTAGCCTAAAATACTATCAGAACAGAGACAAATTATAAAGAGAGAGCCCTCTCTGATTACAGTTTGGCTAGAAGCTGTAATCCAAAGATTGGTTAGTGGTTACCCCGGCCGTATTCCCTTGGGAGTCATAGGGAACAACCTGGGTGTTAACATAATTGGCGACTCCACTGGGGAGTTCCTCAAGATTTTCTAATTTCTGTTTATCTCTTGAAAGCTGCTCATTCCCTTTGCTGCTAGCTTTGGAAAATATACAGTAAGTTCAAAATCTTGTCTGGCCTCTGTAGACACTAAAATATCCTAGAAAATACCAAAAACAAATTCAGAAGCTGGCTCCTAAAAGGGAAACCAGACACACTAGGTCAAACCCTGACCCAAATCCAGCAGTTTTTGAGAATCCTAATATAATCCCTAGAATAATTAGGAAGCAGCAAAGGCAGGGAAATCCTAATGATTTGAGTCCTGAGACAGCCCATCCTGAATCAGTTCCAACCCCTATTAAGGTTCTATTTCGCTCTACCCCTGTCTCCCCCAGTTCACCATCTACATCTCAAAGCCCTCCTGGCACATCTTCACCCACTGCACATATCCCCTTGACCAACACTCTAGGTGCTGCCACACCTGTTACCCCTGTGGTACACACCGTTCCTTTTATCCCAGCTGCTCCTGTGAATCCCCAAAACCTTGTGAATATGGCTAACAGATATGCACCCTTGCAAATACCAGCTAATGCTGCAGCTCTACCCCAAGACTACCAAACCAAAATCTCATATTTTGATTCCAATGGCCCTTTGACAGCTGTTCAGCATGCTAAAAGGATGCAAGACCATTTTGAAACCTATGAAATAGATGATGACAGTGTGAGAATGAGGATGTTTGTTCAAAGCCTAACTGGGGATGTAAGAACTTGGTTTAGATCCCTGAATGCAAATTCCATCACAACTCCTGATGAGTTGTATCAAGCCTTTACTAACAGATGGGAGAAAAAGAAAGATCCTCTGCACATACTTGGGGAATATGACACTATCAAAAGAGGTCCCCAAGAGACTGTTTTGGAGTATTGTGCAAGATTCAACAATGTATATAACGCAATCCCACAAAATTTAAGACCCCCTCCTGATTTAGCTTTGTACAAATTCCCTGATGGTTTTGACCCAGACATGGCCTATCAGTTAAAGGAAAGAGACCCTCAAACCCTCGCAGAGGCCCAAAGGGTTGCTGTCACAGTGGAAGCTAACTTCATTGCCAAAAGAAACAGAGCAAGGTTGGAAAAGAGAACCGCTTTCAAAGAGGAACCCTCAGCCTTTGATAAAAAACTGGATGCAATACTCACTGGTATGAAGAGATTGGGGGATAGAGTGGAATCGGTCGAGAGAAAATCATCTTGGGAAGCACCACAAAACAACCCTCCTAGGAATCCAAATTTTAGGAGAACTCAAAACCCAAACGTTGTCAATACCAGTGCTGACCAGGACATAAGACCCCCTTTCCAAGAAAACTATGCTGAAACTTCCACATCAACTGAACCCAATGAAGATTCTCAGATTAATTTAATGGGTCTAGATGGTGAAAGTCAAGTCTTTTTGACACAATAAGACCATGAGGATGAGGTAATCACGCTGTTCCCAACCAAATTAGGTGAATCCTTTGACTTTAAAGAAGGCTATGACACTGTTGTTTATGAAGTCCATAAACAATACAAGCTAAGGAGCAGAACTGTGAATCTAAATCAGCCTGAAAAGACAAAGGATAATCAGCAGCCTAAAAGAGCCATAGTCACAGAGCCTAATGACAAAACAAATTCACCTGCAGAAGAAGTAATTATTGAAGAGATCACTGAACCATTGTCCTTAAAACAGCAGCCTATGGCTACTTCATCCTCTCACCCTAATTTAAATATTACTCCTCAAGAGATGGGTAAAAAGGACAAGTCCCAAAATCAAGATAAGAATCAAGAAGAAGAGTTAGGGAACAAGGAAAGGACTGTTATCCATAACCCTAAGACCCAATCTGAAAAACCCTTTGACCTAGAAACTGAAATTGGCAAACTAAAGATAGCAATTCCTCTCTCAGAACTAGCCAAGCATGACATCTATAAACAACAGATCAAGAAGTCCCTTCAACTCACTAGCAACAAAGATGATGTTAATGTGTTGGATGATACCCCAGAGTTACTTTTTGGCCCAGAGGTGGATGGAAAGATAGCAGGTGTAGGCATTTTACCTTTTTATGTCAGTTTACATGTTCATGACAAGATATTACACAATGCAATGTTTGACTCGGGTGCCTCTCACAATCTCATGCCAAAAGCAGTCATGGAGAGATTGAATCTAGATATAACAAGACCCTACAAGGACCTGTTTTCCTTTGACTCCAGCCAAGTCAAGTGTTTAGGTCTCATAAAAGATTTATGTGTGTCTCTGGTTCAATACCCAAACAAAACAATTCTAATGGATGTTGTAGTTGCTGATATCCCACCTAAGTATGGGATGTTGTTATCAAGATCATGGGGAGCTAAACTTCAAGGTTCCCTGCAGTTAGATATGTCATATGCCACCATCACTGTTTTTGGGCAACCAAAAAGACTATACAGAGAAACACTCATGAAATACATGGTCAGCAGTGAAGAGAAGCCTCAAAATTTTCCCATATATGCTGTCCATTCAGACATAGACTCATACATTCTCTTCAATGACAGCACAACTCACTCAAAAAATGATGTTGAAACCAAGATACTCATACAAGAGGAAGATACTAATGAAAGAACTACTACCCATGAAACTACGGTCAATCAATCACTAGACACTGCTGCTGCTCTAGTTGTTAAGCATATTCAATCAAATGATGAGACTGTCCTAGAAGACAAGCCGGATGAAGAACCAGAACTTCAACTTACATTGCCAGCCCATGAATAGATCATTAAATCCCCTTCACAACAAGATAGTCTATGGTTCCTTGAATTTGATGGCTCAGTCAACAAATAGGGGCAGGAGCTGGAGTTTGGGTACACAATAAAGAAAACAGTCATGCAGAAGGCAAAGCCTATAGATTAAACTTCAGATGTACTAATAACATGGCAGAATATGAAGCTCTTTTACTAGGCCTCAAGTTAGTAAAGTTCTTGCAAGCTGCTAGGGTTTCAATCATGGGAGATTCAGATTTAGTTATCCAACAAGTGAAGGGAAATTTTGTCACCAATGACAAAAGACTAAGGTCTTATAGATCTGCTGCGGCTGAAATACTAAGTTTTTCACTGAATTTCAAATTACTAAGATTCCCAGAACCCAGAACTTGCATGCCCATAGTTTAGCCACATTTGCAAGTACCTGCAAGCTGCCTTTTGAGCCCCATCATTGTTTTACAGCTGAGGTGAAACACAGACCTTCTGTCCCAAACAATGTCAAAGACTGGCAGGTATTTGAAGATGATGCACAAATAAACAACTTCTTGACCTTGCAACAAGAATTTGCTGGACTAAATATTGACACTGAAAGAGCAAGTCAATCACAAATACTTGATGGAGCAAGTCAATCACAAATACAGTTTGAACAGAATAACTACCCAATATCACCTAGAACAGCAAAACAAATGCTAAATCCAACTATCTTTAACAAGGAAAACATTCAGCAAATTCACCAAATCAGTTGTGAAGAAGTGGCCAATGCTGAAGCTGAAATCATTGAGCTGAAGAACAATTTTCTTCCAACAGGCCTAACTCCATTAGAGGATATCTTTGACTCAAATGACATCCCTAGAAAACCGAAAATGCAGCCCCTTAACTCTGCCATTGAAGAATGCAACATTGGGACTACTGCACAGCCCAAAATAATTAAATTGTCTGCATCTTTACCTCCTGATCAAAAGCCTAAATACATTGACCTCTTTAAAGAGTTCCAGGATGTCTTTGCATGGAGCTATGAGGATCTAAAGTCCTATGATACCTCTGTTATCCAACATACTATCCCTCTCAAGCATGATCAAAAACCCTTTAAACAAAAATTGAGGAGAATCAATCCTATGCTTCTCCCAGCAATGGAACAAGAGGTACAGAAAATGTTCAAGGCAGGCATCATAGCACCAATCAGATTCTCTGAGTGGATTTCAAACTTAGTCCCTACAAGAAAGAAAACTGGTGAAATAAGGCTGTGTGTGGATCTTAGGAACTTGAATCAAGTATCCCTCAAAGACAACTATCCCTTACCCAAGATGGATCACATTCTCCAAAGAGTGGTAGGGGCCTCAAGGATCTCATTACTTGATGGATTCTCAGGTTTCAATCAAATCTTAGTACACCCTGATGATCAAGACAAAACTGCGTTTACAACCCCATGGGGAACTTTCAAATATGTAAAAATGCCTTTTGGATTGAAAAATGCAGGGGCAACTTTTCAAAGAGCAATGGATATTGCTTTTGCAAAGGAGATTCATGACTTTTTAGTCATTTATTTGGATGACCTCACACCCTTCTCAAAATCTGACCAAGAACATTTGAAACACTTGAGGCAGATCTTCTTAACATGCAGGAAATATGGAATTTCACTGAATCCCAAGAAATCCCTGTTTGGTTTAGAGGAAGGTAAATTATTGGGCCACATCATTTCTAAAGATGGCATAAGAATTGATCCAGATAGGATACAAGCTATCTTACAAATGCCCCACCCAAGAAATATCAAAGAATTGCAAGCATTCTTGGGAAAAATCAATTTCTTGAGAAGGTTTATCCCAAACTTAGCAGAACTGATCAGATTGCTAAATAACATGCTAAAGAAGGATTCGAAAGTAAAATGGACTGTGGAAGCAAATCAAGCCTTTGAAGGTATAAAATTGGCCCTTACTCAAACTCCAGTCTTAACAAATCCCCAATTTGACAGAGAATTTATCATTTTCTCTTTTGCCTCCCAGCATACTATTGCTGCTGTTTTATTACAGAAAGATGATCAAGGGAATGAAAAGCCCATTGCTTTCTTTAGCAGAGCTCTTAGGGATGCACCTCTGAAATACCAAATCATGGAAAAACAAGCTTATGCTTTGGTTAAAGCCATTAAGGACTTTAGGATCTATATCCTATACTCCCATGTTATAGCCTATGTACCAAGCCCAATTGTCAAAGACATACTTACTCAAGAGAACTTAGAGGGCAGAAGGGGAAAATGGATTGCAAATATTCTAGAATTTGACATTGAAATAAAACCTACAAAACTGATAAAAGGACAAGGATTGGCTAAATTAATGTCTGAAACAAATTTCCAAGCCTTGGACATCAACCAGCTGGACAGTGAACCGGAGCTGGCGACTCCAAAGATCAATGTAGCCTTTGAAGAATCCCACTGGTATTCTGATATCTGTTATGTGTTACAAAACCTGTGTGCTCCCCCAGGGCTGTCCAGAACTAAATGTAGGTTCCTAAAAATGAAAGCTTCTAAATTCTGTGTTATGGATGGAAATTTACTATGGAAAAACCATGAAGGGATATTGTTAAACTGCTTAATTGAGAATGAAACTAACAATATCATAAAAGAATTTCATGCAGGTGATTGTGGTGGACATTTGTATTGGAAGTCCACTGTGGATAAAATACTGAGAGCTGGTTACTACTGGCCCACCATGTTCTCTGATGTCAAGAAATTCACCACCTCATGTCATAAATGTCAAGTGTTTGAGGGAAAGAGACAGTTGCTGCCACTTCCCTTGAGGCCTATTGCAACAGAGAGACCTTTTCAACAATGGGGCTTGGATTTCATTGGGGAAATTCATCCCTCATCTTCAGGACAACATAGATGGATTCTGACAGCTACGGACTACTTTACTAAGTGGATTGAAGCTGCTCCATGCAGACAAGCAAATGATTCAACAATTATTCAGTTTTTGGAGAATAACATATTGGCTAGATTTGGCTGCCCTGACAAAATAATAACAGACAATGCTGCTGCTTTCAGATCTAAAAAAATGGTGAATTTCTGCCACAAATTTCATATTACCTTGGGTCATTCTACTGCATATTATCCCCAAGGAAATGGCCTTGCTGAATCATCAAATAAAAGCCTAGTAAACATCATAAAGAAGGTGCTGGAAGAAAATAAGAAGAATTGGCATAAGAAGCTGGTTAATGCCTTATGGGCAGATAGACTAACAACCAAGAGATCAATTGGGACCAGCCCATATGAGTTAGTTTATGGATTAGAAGCTAAATTTCCTTCATCACTAGGGGTGCCTGTTATGAAACTTCTTCAAGAAAGCCAAGCAGAACCAAATGATATGCAAAGAAGGATCAATCAAATAATATGTTTACAGCAAACTAGAGATCAAGTGTACAACAGAGTTCAAGTGTTACAAGAAAAATTAAAGAAGGCCTTTGACAGAAGAACTAAGGCAGAAGACTTTAATGTTGGAGACAAAGTCCTCAAATGGGACTCAAGGAGAGAGGATAAGGGAAAACATGGAAAATTTGATTCCCTTTGGAGGGGACCATTTGTTGTCCAAGCAGTACAAGGAAACAACACTTATTTCCTTAAAAGTCTTAATGAAATTGATTTGGATGAAGGTCCTGTGAATGGTAGGATGCTGAAGCACTATTTTGACTATCACCCATAAGTGCAGCCTGAGGTTCCATTGTACATATTCAAGTGTATATATTACTTTCTGTGAAAATGTAAAAATGCAGTTTCTCAAGTTTTATTAACTATCAGAAAAAGATAAATAGATTCAGAGATCTACCAAGAAGGAAAGTGCTCAATTTTTTGCATTTCAAAGCAGCATACTTCAAGTTTGGTAAAAGCAGTCAAGGGCCAAGGCATTCTGACCTGCTGTTCTTGGTCTTTCAAATGAAAAACCATCCCCATGTGGAGCCACTGTTAGCTACCTATACCAATAGGTTTCATATTTCATGATTGACAATGAAAAGTTCCAAATATGCTCTGCTTTGATCATGCAAAGATCACATATTTCCAAGAGAAAACAATCTGTGTATATAGCTTGATGTTGTCTAAATTTTGATGGATGGTCCAACAGCCTAATCTGGATCATGCCATGTTTTAAATTTTCAGTTGTAGAATAGAGAGAGAAGTCTGTCCAAACTGTTTAATCTTGGCAGACAAGTAGCTTAGGTGGAGAAGTAAGGCTCCCAACTGCATAATCTGGGAACTTGGAAGCAATAAGGGTAGCAGTAGATAGAAAATCAAAAGGAAAAAGCCAAAGAAAAGAAAAGGCAAATAAGGGTCTGCAAGTCCAAGTGCACCCTCCAAGAAGAAACAAAAAAAATGCTAGGCAAGTAGATGGGTAGGCAGTTGGGGTTGCAGAAATATCATTCCTTGCAAATAAATGTGTGCTGAAATGTCCACAAAGGAAAATCAATGGTTGAGAAGCTCCTCTTCTCCATCTGGTTGCAGCAAAGAAAGGAAGCATGTCTAACTTCCCAAATTTCCCCTTTCACTCTTATTACTAACATCCCTTCATCTATGGAGATTGATGAAAAGATCTGAGGTTTTATGGTAGTTCTTGTTCCTTTAAAAGCCACATTTCTTGTCTAAAAATCTTTTCATTTTGATCTACTCCCTAAACTAAGTAACTTTCAAATACACTTGATGAAATCACTCCTCATTCACTTTCCTTATTCACATTAACCCCTAACTTCTATTATCTAAATCCCCTAAATTGCCCTTTCCCTACTATTATAACACCATGGTGTATAAACCCCAAACATGGTATAAATATCCCCCCCCTTTGGCACTATAGCTAAATAAGTTGTTTAGGGAGACTTCAGTCCACCAGGGGCTGTGGTCAACCCTGTCTTGGGGCTGCTCTAACCTCTGGTTATGAGCAACAACCTTTCCCCTAAGCCCTCACCTTCCCTCTGCTCAAAAATACCACAGAAAACCCCTTTCCCCCTGCTAAACCCACTCCTAAACCTCTTTTTTCCTTATAAAACCCTTGAAAAACCCAAAAATCCCGAAAATACATGCAAAAACCCCTAACCCTAAGGTTCTCCGCCCAAAATATTTAACTGAATATTTTAATAGGCCGGCGGGACCCCCCCAACCTGCACGATCCGTCGGAGGACCCGCCAGCCGTCCGATCTCCGCCGCCCAGATCTAACGGTGGGCGGTAATTTTCGCTCCCCGACCTGCCGACCTTTAGCGTCCGGGGAAAGTGGTTTTCCGCCCCGTACAAGGGACACGTGGCAGGCGGTGGGGTTGTTCGGAGCCCCCCTCCCCGATACCGCCTTTGCCCAAAGGTGGTGCGGGGAACCCGCTTACCACCATCCCCTTACCGCCTTCCCTTACGTCATCAATACGTCAGCATGACGTAGCGCCCTCCCCCGCCCCCGCGCCGTATGGCCCTCCATGTAGCCCTGCCACCTCATCCACCTGCCACCGTGTCCTGCCACCCTGGCCTACACCTCAGCAGCCACGTCATCCTCCGTACCCGGGCCCGCCATGACGTCATGCTGACGTCATCGGCGGAAAGGCGCCAATTACCCATTTTTTCCGAATTTGGTCGTTAAAGTCATGTTTTGGGCAGTTTTTATGTCATTTTCGCGTAAAGGAAGAGATAGTCGTTGCAGCTGCCAAAGCGCCTCGACACCTCCAAATTCAAATTCCAACCGTTCCAATTCATCAATTCAACCTCCAGAGTTCGGCCTGCAGGCTTTTCAAGCGTTTCATCCAGGTATTCACCGTAATTCCTCTGTTTGGCCCATGCATACCATTTCTCTGTAAATTGCCATTAAAATACCTGTTGAATTCCACATAAACTCTGCACCTAGTACCTAAAGTGAGCCAAGTTAACCTGCTTACCCTCAGAACCACAAATTCAGCATTGAAACAGGCAATTCGCGGGCCAAAACTGTGAAATTATCTTCGAGGTGCCCGGCATTGTTCCCTTTTGCCGGGTGTAGACCAACAACAATTTTTTCACTAAAGAAAACCTCATATCCTCTGCAATTCACCCCTAGCAATTCACAATCTCTGTGAACCTACCAAGACTGCAGAAACAAGCCTGTTTTTGACTATAAAAAAGCATTTCAGACTTTGTCCACAGTTGGCCTATCACCTAAGCTCTTAAAAGCTTTGCAAACCAGTGCACTCATATCACTCAAAATCAAACCATACAATGGCTGCCCCTGCACCCACAGCTCTCAATGTTGCTCCATTGAACCCACCCAATAAAGACCTATAGTCTTTATCTCTTGCTGACCAAGACTACCTTATTGAAGACTATGTGGGAGACATAGATTTTCTGCAAACCTTCAGACAGTTGAGAGAGGACTATCTGATGGGTCATGACACATATGGCATCTGGGAGTCAAACCTGCCATACTATTGTCTCCCCTCTGTAAATGTGTTTCCTGAAATCATTCGCCTATGTGCTGAGAACTATGATGTGCACCACAGGGCCATCAGCACCCCATCTGGGAGGGTCCTTTTTTACATTAATCCTGAGACCATCAACAAAATGCTGCATTTTGACCAGACAGAGTTGTTGTTCCCATTCTCTATGAACTATCTGCTGGACACTGGTACCAAAATGACCAGTGAGGAGATTCAAAGGGTCACCAGGACATTCATGAGGCCTGAGTGCCAGCCTACAGGGCCACCTCCTTATTTAAATGTCCACTTCACTGAAGTAGGCAGATTACTCCTGGACATGATTGCTTATGTGTTGGGGTACAGCACCAGTGAGCATGTGGATCAAACCATGCTAGTACTGCTGGCTGTTTACAGCCCAGGCCAACCCCCTGCCCGCAAATACAAATTTGCAAAGTTCATTGCTAATAAGATTCATGATCAGCTGAGCAAAGTGGACAGGCAGGGTGTCTTCAAATACTCAGCCTATATTTATCATCTCTTCATGTATTATCAGTCTGAGGCTTTTCCATGCTATATCAAAAAGCTGGATTATAGAGGGGAAAGAAGATATGTCATCTTCTGGACCTCTGTCTATCACAATGTCACAAACTCGCCCTATTCCTATTGTGAGTTTGTTGACCAATTTGTGTATCCGGTCTCTTGCCTATTAATGAGGTCCCCTCCTCCCAGAATGTCAACAGAGATACAGAAGGCTCTGCAGCTTTCCAAAAAATGTAAAATAGGTGATTGGTACCTATATGAGGAACACACAGTCATCAGGGTCTATGGCTGTGAGCTCTGTCCTTTCAGACTCCCAAAGTATGTGCCCATGAGGATATTTGCCTTGGAATATTATAGGCAATTGATTCAGTCTGACCTCACCCATTTCCACAGCTCCAGGAAGAAGGCTCACCTCAAGTTCAAACACCAGTTGGGTCCATTCATCATGAATAGAAAAGAAGGATGGGAAGATGCTGACCTCATCCTCAAGGACAAATATAAACTATCACACAGTTTCCGGTGGGTCCCTTATGACCCTGAGGGCTTCATCACTGCAAGAAGAACCAAATACAGACTTCTAGGTTATAGGCATTGTCAATACCCACATATTGAGAAATATGCCAACCAGCAAGAATGGCTACAGGGTTCTTTAGTTGAAAAGCTAACTGAAGAAGAAATAATGCTAAAGAATATGAAGGAGCTTGAAAAGACCTTTGACCTAGACTCTGTGCAGCGAGTACCCCTCAAACGGCCTCACTCAGCAGGAGAAGGGACCTCGGCCACAAGGACTGCACCACAGGCACCCTCTACATCAGCACTGGTGACAGACAAAGGCAAGGGCATAATGGGTGCAGAGGAGGAAACAGTGAGGGAAAAGCCTGCCCCTGTAACAGAGCAGCAAACAGGGCAGCAAACAGAGCAGCAACCAGAACAGCAGCAAGGGCAAACTGTCCTACCACAAACTGGGCTGCCAGCAGCTCCAATAATGCAAACACCACCACCTCAAACTGAGCCATTGACTGCCCCAATTTTGCAGACCCCAGCACATGAGGAAAGGGGTACAAAAAGAGATAGAGAAGAGTCCACTCCTCTTAGTGGATCCTCCCAGCAAACAGAAGCCAAAAGGCAAAGGCTAGACTCCCCAGAGGTGGAAGACATTACTGAAGAATTCCTTGACAGCTCAAGGAAAAACAGGGAGGGCAGCCAGCACACAGGAACAAGCTCTTTTCGGCAGGAGCAAGGATTGCAGCTTGGTTTGGAAGTGTCTTCCTCCTCCCAGCAGAGCAAGAAGCCCAAGAGCACTAAGGCTTCTTTCAAACAAATAAAAGCTCAGAATGATCTGCTAAGGGCTGAGGTCTACAAGCAATTCATAGATGCAACACCAGCCCAGCAAGAAAGGCTAATGTCGGTATATGACATTCAGGAGGAAAAATTGCTCCTCAGCCATTTTAAGCCCAAAGGGCCGCAGCCTAAGTCAGCTGCAGATTTTGTGAAGACAAGGGTGGAGGTCCTAGCCAGAGATATACATCCCATGGACCAGATTGAACTCCACAAGCAAGCTGGGGAGATGGTCTATGCAACCTTGGTGGAGAAGGCCACCATGGCACATGAGCTGAAAGAGTCCCTGAAAAACACCAATACATAGTTGGATTTTGAGAGAATGTCCTCTCTGGCCAAAGACAATAGAATAAAGTCTCTCGAGGAGATCATCATTGATCTAGGACATGATCCTAGTGACCCAAAGGGTGTGAAGGCCCTTATGAAGAAGAAAGATGATGACCTCAATGCATTAAAGAAAAGGTTGAAGCTGCAGCCCACAGAGCACCCTCAAACAACAGAACTTCAAAAGCAAAAACAGACTGATGACCAACTAGACCTCCTAATGCAGTAAGACCAGAGGATCAGGGAATTGGAGAAAGAGCTGGAAGGAGCACTACAAGATAAATAGGGAGAATCCACTTCCCAAGCTCCTCCAACTACTACCACAACAGAAGCAGCAGGAACAACAACAGCTCCAGAAGCCAGCAAAAGTGTAGAGGAATTGACCAAGGCCATCAAAGAAATGGAGCTCCAGGCCAATGAAATAAATAAGGCCAAGGAAAAATTGGCAGAACTGGATGCCAAATATGACAAGTCGAAGGTAACTGTGGCTGAACAGGGCAGAGAGATAAAGGCCCTCAAGGACAAGATAAAGGCCTTAGAAAAAGAGCTGAATCTAGAAACAGCCATGGCCGACATAAAAAGGATTCTATGGGCCAAAATAGGCCAATCCATCACTCAACAATGGAGATCAATAAAAACAATGCATGAACAGATGGACTTGTTGGGCCAAGCACAAACAGAAATCAATAAGGCCAAAACACTGCTGCAAAACAGACCAGAGCAGGCCAACAGAATGATAGACTTCCTGAACAGGCAGGAAAAGGAGGAACTGGCAGCCATAGGCATTCCCAACAGAACAGAGGCTGTCCTCACTGCCAAGAAGGTGCTAACTCTCAGAAACTATGTACAAACTGTGGAGAGGAAGTGCTATGAGATCACAGCAGATGTGGAGGAATTCAAAGTCAAGTTGGCAGTGCTGCAAGCAAAAGGCCTGCCCAGCCTCCTAACTAGTGCAGGAAAACTAGTCTCCCGGGATCAATTTGCCAACAGAATGGCAACATATATTGAGAATCAGATTACTGCATCTGGCAGTACATCTGAACAAACAGGACCTCCCTCAGGACAGAGCTTGTATGACAAATTGGAAGGCATGTTCTTTATTGAGAATGAAGTGAATCATCTTTTTGAGACTCCTCCTAATTTCTACAGATATACAGAGGCCGATGAGACCTTGATAAAGATTAGGAGGCATCAAATGCCAAAAGAGGATTGGTGGCAAGCAATGCTCCAAATTCTGCCACGGTAGCTTCAGTTGTTCGGTCACTGCCAGCTCAAGGTCACTACAAGACAAACAGCATGATAAAGTCAGCATTAAAAGCAGCTGAAATGTGACTCAGCACATAGACAACGACGGCTAGCCCAAAAGGTAAAAGAAATGCGCAAATTTTGACAGCGTACCCTCAGCCGACTCCAACTGCCACCAAGTCAACAGGCTCTGACCATTTTTTGACAGCTAAGGGAACAAAAGTTATTACAGCATTAACTTTCTCAGCTGCTACACTCCAGCGGTTGGCATGCTATTAATGAAGCATTTACTCTCCATTCAGATATTTTCTTATGTAAACTTTGTATATATACTCCCCTTAGTAACGCATAAGGGGTTGGTAATTTTTCACTCTGAGGCATGTATACTGTTTACCTTCAGAATTGTTTAATACAAAGAGCTAGATCAGCTCAGTGATTTCCTGGAACTATGGTGTCTTGCTGATGATTCATGTGTTGATGCAGAATTCCTGTGCTGTCTGATGAAATAACAAGTTTTTTCCTTAATCTCTGTTCTTGTCTTTCTTATGTTTATCAAATCATATTCATGTTACACTAAACTAGCAGTAAAGAAAAAGAATAGTGCAGGATTTGTTTACTACACCTTGTACTCAATTTTTACTGCTGTGAATGTTTGTCTTCAGAATTAACCATGAACATGAATTCTTAATTGCTCATGTAGCTGTTAATTCTATATGTATGAATATTACCTAGAAATTCTCAAATGCTCCTAGGTCAATATTCTCACTGTCTTTCTCTAGCAGTTTACTGTAAGATTCTTGAGTGCCTTGCATAAACTGGACACAACCCACCCAATCACTTTATGAAAGTTTATTTCTCAGACACTAACCTTGCTCTGCAGCATCACTACAGCATCACACAGCACCTCAAAACAGTTAAAGGACCACTGACTCCATTGCCCAATGACATATAATATTCTAATGAGAGCACATATATCTTGACTGAAACATTATCCAACCAAACACAAAACAAAAGTTTGAACAACATAGCTAGCCTAAAATACTATCAGAACAGAGACAAATTATAAAGAGAGAGCCCTCTCTGATTACAGTTTGGCTAGAAGCTGTAATCCAAAGATTGGTTAGTGGTTACCCTGGCCGTATTCCCTTGGGAGTCATAGGGAACAACCTGGGTGTTAACACAGATATCAACACCCTAGAAAATAAAATATGCAAACCATGTCAAATCGGTAAGCAAACCAGAGTCCACTTCATGGAAAAAGAAGGGTCAGCTAGTAAGCCTCTTGAACTTGTCCATACTGATTTATGTGAACTATCAAAGAAAAGTCACCTCGTGGAGAAGAATCCTTTATTTTGTTCATTGATGATTTTTCCAGAATGTGTTGGATAGGTCTTCTAAAGCATAAATATGAAGCATTTGAAAAGTTCCAAGCCTTCAAAGCTTTGGTTGAAAATGAATCAGATCGAAGAATCAAATGCCTCAGAACTGATTGAGGAGGGGAATTTACATCGGATGAATTCTTTAACTTTTGTGAACAACATGGAATAAAAAGGCAAATGGTGTGGTAGAAAGAATGAACAGAACAGTTCAACAAATGGATCAAGTTATGCTAGATGAATCTGGAACTCCTGTAACCTTCTCGGGTGAAGTTGCATTCGCTGGCATAACTATTCTCAACAAAGCAAATGTTTGGATAAATAGCACTCAAACTCCACATGAACTTTGGTATGGCAAGACTCCTACTGTAAAATACTTTAAAGTTTTTGGAAGCAAATGTTTTATCAAAAGCACTAATGAAAAACTTGGTAAGTTTGAAACCAGAGTAGATGAAGGTATTATTCTTAGTTATTCTTCCAGAAGTAAAGGATATAAATGTTATAATAAAAGACTTGGGAAAATTGTTGAAAGCATTGACGTTTTAGTTGATGAAGCATGCAAAAATTCAAAACAGATAAAATCAACAAAAGATTATGACAATGAAGAAGATGGGGATTATTTTCCCACATCAAATCAAAATGATATTGAAGAGGAAACCAATAAAACACCAAAAGAAGAGATAATGGTAGAAAAAAAGACTCCGTCTAGGTATGTTCAGAAAAATCATCCAGAAACTCAAATTTTAGGGAAAAAAGAGGCAAGTGTACAGACAAGAAGAACTATTATAGGGACCTCAAGCTATCTAGCATTACTATCATCCACCGAACCTCAAAATGTGAATGAAGCATGCAAAGATGAATGTTGGGTCAAGGCCATGGATGAAAAAATTGAGCAAATTGAAAAGAATGATACTTGGGAATTAATTCCTAGACCTCATAATAAAAATATTATAAGAACTAAATGGATATTCAAAAACAAGCTCAATGAAAATGAAGAAGTCATTAGAAACAAGGCCTGACTTGTTTGTAAAGAATATGCTCAACAAGAAAGTATAGATTTTGAAGAAACCTTTGCACCTGTTGCTAGACTTGAAGCCATAAGGATGTTTCTTGCTCTTTCTAGCTTTCAGAAATTCAAAGTATACCAAATGGATGTAAAATCAGTCTTCCTTAATGGAGATTTAGAAGAAGAAGTTTATATTGAACAACCAGAAGGATTCATTCTTGGAAATGATGCAAAACTTGTATATAGACTCAAAAAGGCTCTCTATGGTCTGAAACAGGCTCCAAGGGCCTGGTATTACCACCTTGACAAATATCTACACCAACAAGGTTTTATAAAAGGTTCTGCAGATAGCAATCTATATACAAAGATTGAAACTGATAAATTACTAATTATTATTGTTTATGTTGATGATATCATTTTTGGTAGCAATGAAGAACCCATGAGTCAAAATTTTGCTTTAGTAATGCAACAAGAATTTGAAATGTCCTTACTTGGTGAACTTACCTATTTTCTTGGTCTACAAGTTCAACAAACTAAAGATGGTATTTTCCTGTCACAAACCAAATATCTCAAACAGATCTTGAAAAAGTATGAAATGGAAGATTCTAAACCTGTATGTACCCCAATGGTAACAGGATGTCGTCTCAGCTTAAATGATGAATCAGCAGCAGTACATCAACCAACTTATAGATCCATGATTGACAATCTGCTTTATCTAATAGGTACCCAACCTAACATCATGCATACAGTAGGAATAGTTGGAAGATTCCAAGCAAATCCAAGGGAATCACACCTTTAGGCAGTCAAAAGAATTTTCAAATATCTTCAAGGAACTCAGAACTTTGGTTTATGGTATCCTAGAGATACAGATCTTACTTTTCATGCATATACAAATGCAGATTGGGAAGGAAGTGTTGATGATAGAAAAAGCACTAGTGGTGATACATTCTATATGGGTTCTAGATTAGTGTCTTGATTCAGCAAGAAACAAAGTTCAATTGTTTTATCTACAGCTGAAGCAGAATATGTGGTTGCTACATCTTGTTGCACACAACTACTTTGGATGATGTAAACTTTGCAAGACATTCAGATCACATGTACTCCACCTATTTCCATTTTATGTGATAATATAAGTGGCATCAGTATTTCAAAGAATCCAGTCATGCACTCCAAGACCAAGCACATACCCATCAAGTACCATTTTCCACGTGAACAAGTGCTTGAACAAAAGGTCAAATTGGAGTATGTTCCCTCCAAAGAACAGGTTGCTGATATATTCACTAAACCACTGACCAGAGAAACATTTAAATATCTCAGACAAAAGCTAGAAGTAGTTGCTGCATCATCATGCTGTTAAATCCCAATTTTTTAGAGAAATGTTATTATACCCATGTTTCATGAAGTATAGTCACGTACACACGCGGGCTTCTGTGGGTCAAGGAGCATATATGTTATTTCAGACAGGAAAAACAATGGTGCAGGCTTTGATATGGGTGCTCTATCTGATGTTGATGATTACTGTTTATCGATATGCTTTGTTCATTAATTTTTTTATCTCATTGACAAAGATGCCTTGATCATTGAATTGTTAACAATGCACAGGTAGCAAAGGTTCAGGGGGAGAATTAGCTGTCACATATGTTAGCTACCTATACCAATAGGTTTCATTTTTCATGATTGGCTTGGGAAATGCCAATATGATCTACTTTGGCAAGGCAAAGATCTCATATTTTGATGAAAGGCACACATGTGCATTTTATTATTGATGTTATACTTCTCAATGGGTGATCCAACAGCCTAAGCTGGGTCATGCCATGTCTCAATTTTTGTTGTAGATTAGAGAAAGAAGTATGTCCAAACAGTTTAATCTTGGCAGACAAAGGTAGTTAGGTAGAGAATTAAGGTTCCCAACTGCTTAATCTGGGGCCTTGGAAGAAATAAGGGCAGTCTTAGATAGATGATCAAAAGAAAAGCCAATGAAAAGAAAAGGCACATAAGGGTCTACAAGTTCAAGTGCACCCTCCAAGAAGAAACAAAAAATGCTAGGCAAAGTAGCTGGGTAAGTAGATGGGGTTGCAGAAGTGATATTCATTTCAGATTGAATCTTGCTGGTCAAGATAAGACAGGCAAGGCAAAGGAGCATGTCTAACTTCCCATTGTCCCCTTTTTCACATCCATTTACTAACATCCCTTGAGCAACCAAGATTCATGAAAAAGTTTGAGGTTTTATACTGGTGCTTATGCCTTTAAAAGCCACATTTCCTATGTAAAAATCTTTTCATTTTGATCTACTCCTACAGCTAAGTGGTTTTCAAATAAACCTGGTCATTTCACTCCTCATTCACCTCTTCTATCCATATTAACCCCTAACTCTATTATCTAAGTCCCCTATGGTCCCCTTTCCCTATTATAATAACACTATGGTGTATAAATCCCAGCATTATATACATATCCTCCCTTTAGCACTATAGCCAAATAAGTTGTCAAGGGAGACATTAGTCCATCATGGACTATGGTCAACCCTGTCATGGGATTGCTCTGACCTCAGGTTGGAGTGACAGCCTCCCCCTAAGCCATTACCTCACCTCTACCCTGTAAATTTCACAAGAACCCATTTTCTCTGCTCAAAACCACCTTTTAACCACTTTTCCCCTTTCAGATTGACCCTTACCTCGAAACAACTCGCAAAAACCCTTAACTCTAAAGTTTTCCGCCTAAAAATATTAAATTGAATATTTTAATAGGCCAGTGGGTCCCCCCAACTTGCACGATCCGTCGGAGGGCCCGCCAGCCGTCGATCTTCCGCCACCCATGATCTAACGGTGGGCGGGTATTCTTGGGCCCGGATCTGCCGACCTTTAGCGTCCGGGGAAAATGGTTTTCTGCCCCGTACAGGGACGCGTGGCAGGCGGTGGGGTTGTTCGGAGCCCCCTCCCCGATACCGCCTTTGGCCCAAAGGTGGTGCGGGGAACCCACTTACCGCCTCCCCATTACCACCCATCCGGCGCACGTCACCCTCACGTCAGCTTGACGTCATGTCGCTTCCGCCCGCCCCCGCGTCCCGTGGCCCTCCACGTAGCCCTGCCACCGCATCTACCCACCACCGTGTCCTGCCACCCTGGCCTACACCTCAGCAGCCACGTCACCTCCGTACCCGGGCCCCACCATGACATCATGCTGACGTCATCAGCGGAAAAGCGCTAATAGCATGTTTTTTCCAAATTTGTCGTTATAAACGACCAAATTAGCCGTTTGCGGTCATTTTCACGCACAAACGACGTAGCCGTTGCGAACCAGCTTGCCGCGAAATCTGTTTCCAGCCATCAAATCCAAGATTGAGACCGCTACAAGTCAAGAATTCAGCTGCATTAAGCCTCCACGGCCCGGCCCACATGCTTCCAAGCTAGTTTATCCAGGTATTCACCATAAAGCTCATGTTTTGCCCCATGCATGCCATTTCTCTGTTATTTCACCATTAAAACACTGGTCAAAGTTCACAGTCTAGCTCTGTCTGCTAACTAAGAGTCAGATAAAGTAACCTGCATTGCCCCCAGAACTAAAAATTGACATTAAAACAGTCGTTCCGCGGGCCAGAACCATAAAATTTTCCTCGAGGTGCTCGGCATTGTTCCCTTTTGCCGAGTACAGGCCAGCTGCAATTGCTACCAAAGGAAACCTCATACCCTCTGCAACTTACCCTTAGCAATTCACATCCCTGTGAATTTGCAACATACTACAGAAACCAGCTTGCATTTTCCACTGAGAAAAACACTTCAGACTTGGTCTACATTTGGCCTATTACTTAAGCTCTTAAAGAACTTTGCAAACCATTGCCATCACCTTATTTCAAAATCAAGTTTTACAATGGCTGCTTCTGCATCCTCATCCCTCAGTGTAGCTCCATTAAATCCACCAAATAAAGAGCTGGAGGCCTTGGCATTTGCTGACGAGGACTATCTTATTGAAGACTTTGAGGGTAACAGGGACTTCTTGCAGACCTTCTGTCAATTAAGAGAGGACTATAAGGATGGTCATGGTACACATGGGATATGGGAGTCAAACCTACCATACTATTGTCTCCCAGCTGTAAATGTCTTCCCTGAAATCATTCACCTATGTGCTGAAAACTATGATGTGCAGCACAGAGCTATTAGCACTCCATCTAGGAGGATCCTTTTCTACATTAATGCTGAGTCCATCAACAAAATGTTACATTTTGATCAGACAGAGTTGCTAATCCCATTTTCCATGAACTATTTGCTGGACACTGGTGCCAAGATGACCAGTGAGGAGATTCAAAAGGTCACCAGGACATTCATGGGACCTGAGTGCCAGCCTACAGGGCCACCTCCCTACCTGGATGTCCATTTCAATGATGTAGGCAGGCTTTTGCTGGACATGATTGCCTATGTGTTGGGATACAAAAACAGTGAGCATGTGGATAAAACAATGTTGGTATTGATATCTGCTTACAGCCCACGCCAACCCCCTGCCCGCAAATATAACTTTGCTAAGTTCATAGCTAACGAGATTCATGATCAGTTGAGTAGAGTGGACAGACAGGGGGTCTTCAAGTACTCGGCCTATATTTACCACCTGTTCATGTACTATCATTCTGAAGCCTTCCCATGCTACATCAAAAAGCTGGATCACAGAGGGGAAAGAAGATCTGTCATCTTCTGGACCTCTGTCTATCACAAAGTCACAAATTCACCCTACACCTACTGTGAATTTGTTGACCAATTTGTATACCCAGACTCTTGCCTGTTGATGAGGTCCCCTCCTCCCAGAATATCAAATGAGATAAAGAAAGCTCTGCAGCTTTCCAAAAAATATAAAATAGGTGACTGGTACCTATATGAGAACCATACTGTCATTAGGATCTATGGCTGTGAGCTCTGTCCATACAGGCTCCCAAAATATGTACCTATGAGGTTATTTGCCTTGGAGTATTACAGGCAGTTGATTCAGTTCGACCTCATCCATTTCCACAACGCCAAAAAGAAGGCCCACCTCAAGTTCAAACACCAGTTGGGCCCCTTCATCATGAACAAGAAAGAAGGGTGGGAAGATGCAGACCTAATCCTTAAGGATAAATACAAGATGTCCTATAGTTTTCGGTGGGTCCATTATGACCCTGAAGGTTTCATCACTGCTAGGAGAAACAAGTATAGGCTTATAGGCATTAGGCATTGCCAATACCCACACATTGAAAAATATGCCAACCTGCAAGAATGGCAGATGGATACTCTAGTTGAAAATGTAACTGAGGAAGAGACAATGCTAAAGAATGTGAAGGAGCTTGAAAAAACTATTGACCTAGACTATGTGCAGCAGGTACCTTTCAGACCGCCTTATTCAGTGGGAGAAGGGACCTCAGCCTCAAGGACTGCACCAGTAATAAAGGCATCTTCCACAGCAGCACCAGTGTTAGATAAAGGCAAAGGGATAATGGGTGCAGAAGAACAAACAATGAAAGAAAAGTCTGCCCCTTCAGGTGAGCAGCAACAAGAGCAGCAACAAGAACAGTAGCAAGGGCAAACTGTCCTTCCACAAACTGAGCTACCAGCAGCTCCAGCACTGCAAATTCCACCCCCACAAACTGAGCTAGTAACTGCTCCAATTTTACAGACCCCAGCACATGAGGAAAGGGGGACAAAAAGAGATAGAGAAGAGTCCACTCCTCTCAGTGGATCCTCCCACCAGCCAGAAGCAAAAAGGCAAAGAGCAGACTCCCCAGAGGTAGAAGACATTACTGAAGATGTCTTGGACAGTGCAAGAAAAGACAGGGAGGGCAGTCAGCATACAGGTACAAGCTCCTTTCAGCAGGAGAAAACTTTACAGCTCGGTTTGGAGGTGTCCTCTTCTTCCCAACAAAGAAAGAAGCCCAAGAGCACCAAGGCTTCTTTCAAACAAATAAAAGCTCAGAATGAGCTGCTAAGGGCTGAGGTCTACAAGCAATTCATAGATGCAACACCAGCCCAGCAAGAAAGGCTAATGTCGGTATATGACATTCAGGAGGAAAATTTGCTCCTCAGCCACTTTAAGCCCAAAGGGCCGCAGCCTAAGACAGTTGCAGATTTTGTAAAGACAAGGGTGGAGGTCCTAGCTAGAGATATACATCCCATGGACCAGATTGAACTCCATAAGCAAGCTAGGGAGATGGTCTATGCAACCTTGGTGGAGAAGGCCACCATGGCACATGAGCTGAAAGAGTCCCTCAAGAACACCAATACCCAGTTGGACTTTGAGAGAATGTCCTCTCTGGCCAAAGACAATAGAATAAAGTCTCTGGAGGAGATCATCATTGATCTAGGACATGATCCTAGTGATCCAAAGGGTGTGAAGGCCCTTATGAAGAAGAAAGATGATGACCTCAATGCCTTGAAGAAAAGATTGAAGCTGCAGCCCACAGAGCACCCTCAAACAGTAGAACTTCAAAAGCAAAAACAGGCTGAGGACCAACTGGACCTCCTAATGCAGCAAGACCAGAGGATCAGGGAATTGGAGAGAGAGATGGAAGGAGCATTACAAGATAAACAGGCAGAATCCACTTCCCAAGCTCCTCCAACTACTTCAACAACAGCAGCAACTTCAGGGGCAGCAGTGGCCCCCACAACAGAAGCAGCAGGAACAGCAGCAGCTCCAGATGCCAGCCCAAGTGTAGAGGAATTGACCAAGGCCGTCAAAGCAATGGAGCTCCAGGCAGATGAAATAAAGAAGGCCAAGGAGAAGTTGGCAGAACTGGATGCCAAGTATGACAAGTCCAAAGTGACTGTAGCAGAACAGGGCAGAGAAATAAAGGCCCAAAAAGAAAAGATAAAGGCCTTAGAGAAAGAGCTGAATCTGGAGACTGCTATGGCCGACATAAAGAGAATCCTATGGGCCAAAATTGGCCAATCCATCAAACAGCAATGGAGGTCAATAAAAATAATGCATGAGCAGATGGATTTAATGGGTCAAGCTCAAGCAGAAATTCAGAAGGCCAAGACAGTGCTAGGGAACAGAGCAGAGCAGGCAAACAGAATGATAGACTTCCTGAACAGGCAAGAAAGGGAGGAATTGGCAGCTATAGGCATTCCCAACAGAACAGAGGCTGTCCTCTCTGCCAAGAAGGTACTAACTCTCAGGAACTATACAAACAGTGGAGAGGAAGTACTATGAGATGCAAGCAGATGTGGAGGAATACAAAGTTAAAATGGGAGTGCTGCAAGCAAAAGGCCTGCCCAGCTTACTAAGTGGTGCAGGAAAACTGATCTCTCCAGATCAAATGGCCAACAGAATGGCAACCACTATTGAAAATCAAATTATTGCATCTGGCAGTTCATCTGAACAAGCAGGGCCTCCCACAGGGCAGAGCTTATATGACAAACTTGAAGGCCTGTTCTTCATTGAGAATGAAGTGAATCACCTGTTTGAAACCCCTCCCAATCTTTATAGACATACAGAGGCCGAGGAAACATTGATAAAGATGCGCAGACATCAAATGCCTAAGGAGGATTGGTGGCAATTTATGCTTCAGATTTTGCCACGGTAGCTTCATTCATTCGGCCACTACCAGCTCCAGGTCACTACAAGACAAATAACATGACAAATGTCAGCATTTAAAGCAGCTAAAAAAGTGACTCATCACATAGACAATGACAGCTATCCAAGTTTCAGACAGCACATCTCCAGCCGACTCTAACAGCCATAAAGTCCAAATATCTTCTGACTATTTTGACAGCTGAGGCATTAAGGAATTACTGCGGCATTCACTCCTTCAGCTACTGCATTCCAGAGATTAGCATATCATAAATGAGATATTAACTCATTCGCTGATATTTTTGATGTAAATTTTGTATATATACTCCCCTGAGTAACTCATAAGGGGTTGGTAATTTTCTCTATGAGACAAATGTATTGTACACTTTCAGAATTATCTAATACAAAGGGCTGGATGAGCTCAGTGATTTCCTGAAATATTTGATGTCTGGATGATGCTCCATGTGCTGATGCAGAATTCCTGTGCTGTCTGATGAAATAACAAGTTTTCTCCAAACTCTGTTCTTGTTTTACTTATGTTTGTCAAAATCATACTCATCTTATACTAAGCTAGCAGTAAAAAGAAAGAATAGTGCAGGACTTGTTTCGCTACACCTTGTACTCAATTTTTACTACTGTAAATGTTTGTCTTCAGGATTACTATGCACATGAATTCTTAATTGCTCATGTCTATATTGATTCTATAAGTATGAATACTACCTAGAAATTCTTAATTGCTTCTAGGACAATATTCCCCTTGTGTTTCTTTAGCAGTTCACTGCAAGATTCTTCACTGCCTTGCATTAACTGGATACACTCCACTTAATCACTATTATAAACGTTGTTCTCAGACACTAATCTGGCTCTGCAGCATCACTACAGCAAATCACTCAGCACCTCAAAATAACTAAAGGACCACTGACTCCATAGCCCAATGGACTAGAACACTTTGGAGAATGCATAAGCACCTTGACTGAAATTATCATCCAACCAAAACCTTAAACAAACCTGAACTTATAGCTAGCCTAAAATCAGTACAAAACAGAGATAAATATTAAAGAGAGAGCCCTCTCTGATCACAGTTTGGCTAGAAGCTGTAATCCAAAGATTGGTTAGTGGTTACCCTGGCCGTATTCCCTTAGAGTCAAAGGGAACAACCTGGGTGTTAACATAAATGGCGACTCCACTGGGGACTTCTTAGGATTTTCCAATTTCTATACATCTCTCAAAGCTACAAATCAAGCCTGAAATCAGTCAGGAGGCCTTCAAAACTGTTTCTGTGTCACATTGACAGCTTTAGGGAAGAGCTTTTTCAGTGAATCTTCATCTCAGCTTTGAAATATATTTAGCCATTCCAAAATCTTTATCCAGTCCTTGCAGATATAAAAACTTCCTATAAAATCCTAAAAAACAGTTAGAAGCTGGCTCCCAAG
This sequence comes from Pinus tabuliformis, assembly GCA_031772625.1. Classification (NCBI taxonomy): domain Eukaryota; kingdom Viridiplantae; phylum Streptophyta; class Pinopsida; order Pinales; family Pinaceae; genus Pinus; species Pinus tabuliformis. The sequence goes on from CM062812.1 coordinate 168,328,616, forward strand.
AAAAATCCACGGCATATTAGGGCAAATCCTGACCCTAATCCACCCATCATTGTTGATAATCCAAATACTATCCCTAGAAACATTAGGAGGCAGAAAAGGCAGGAGCAGCCTACTGATTTAACCTCAGATTCAGATCATCCCAGCCTCATCTCTACTCTATGCAAGGTCCTTTTCCGGTCTACCCCTAGTTCCCCTAGTTCACCATCCACATCTCAAAGTCCTCCTCTCACATCTTCATCCACTGCACATATCCCCTTGACCAACACTCTAGGTTCACCCTTACCTATTACCCCTGTGGTACCCACTGTTCCTATTATCCCAGCTGCCCCTGTTAATCCTCTAAACCCTGTAAATATGGCAAACAGATATGCACCCTTACAGTTACCTGCTAATCCTGCAGCCTTACCTCAGGATTACCAAACCAAAATCACATACTTTGACTCCACTGGCCCTTACTCTGCCATCCAACATGCTAAGAGGATGCAAGATCATTTTGAAAACTATGAAATAGATGATGACAGTGTGAGGATGAGAATTTTTGTCCAAAGCCTGACAGGTGATGTTAGAACCTGGTTCAGGTCACTTGCTGCAAACACTATCACAACCCCTGATGAGCTTTATCAAGCATTTACTAATAGATGGGAGAAGAAGAAAGATCTCCTGCACATACTTGGTGAATATGACACAATCAAGAGGGGTCCTCAAGAGACCGTTCTGGAGTATTGTGCTAGATTCAACAATGTATACAATGCAATACCACAAAACTTAAGACCTCCCCCTGATTTGGCCCTGTACAAATTCCCTGATGGATTTGATCCTGACATGGCATATCAGTTGAAGGAAAGGGCACTTGAAACTCTCCAAGAAGCCCAAAAGGTTGCTGTCACAGTGGAAGCAAACCTGATTGCTAAAAGAAACAGGGCAAGACTAGAAAAGAGAAACATATACAAAGAAGAACCTTCAGCCTTTGATCAAAAACTTGATGCGATACTTAATGGTATGAAGAGGTTGGGTGATAGGGTGGAATCAGTTGAGAGAAAAGCATCATGGGAAGCACCACAAAACAACCCTATCAGGAATCCCAATTTTAGGAGAAATCCAAACCCAAACGTTGGCAAGGCCAATGCTGATCCAGAAATCAGACCTCCATTTCAAGAAAACTATGCTGAAACATCTACTTCAAATGAGCAAGAAGATGATACCCACATCAACCTGATGGGCTTGAATGATGGGCAGCAAGTTTTTCTTAGTCAAGAAGATCACAAAGATGATGATATTCCACAATTCCAAACCAAATCAGGTGAGTCATTTGACTTCAAACAAGGCTATGACACAGCTGTTTATGAAGTTCATAAACAGTACAAATTAAGGAGCAGAACTGTAAATATAACACAGCCTGAGAAACCAAGGGACAGGCTGCAGCCTAAAAGGGCCATAGTCACTGAACCAATCAACATAATTGATTCACCTGCAACAGAGGAAATTGTGGAAGAGATTACTGAACAAATGTCCTCAACACAACAGCCACTGGCTGTACCTTCTTTGCAGCCTAAACCAACTGATAATTCTCAAAAAATGAATGACAAACATAGGCCCCAAGATCAAGACAAAGATCAAGAAGAAAACGCAGTGAACAAAGAAAAGGTTGCTGCCCACCACACTAAGGTTCAAACTGAAAAACCTTTTGACTTGGAGGCTGAAATTGGCAAACTGAAAGTGGCCATTCCTCTCTCAGAATTAGCCAAACATGACATCTACAAACAGCAGATCAAGAAATCCCTTCAACTCACTCATAGTAAAGATAATGTCAATGTGTTGGATGACACCCCAGAATTGCTGTTCGGTCCAGAGGTTGATGGAAAAATAGCTGTCACAGGGATATTACCTTTCTATGTTAGTTTACATGTGCATGACAAAATACTACACAATGCAATGTTTGATTCAGGTGCTTCTCATAACCTTATGCCTAAATCAGTGATGGAGAGGTTGAATCTAGACATTACGAGACCATATAAGGACCTATTCTCATTTGACTCCAACCAAGTTAAGTGTTTAGGTTTGATAAAAGACTTGTGTGTATCCCTTGTCCAATACCCAAACAAAATGATCCTAATGGATGTTGTAGTTGCTGATATCCCACCCAAATATGGAATGCTGTTATCAAGATCATGGGGGGCTAAACTCCAAGGTTCCTTGCAGTTAGACATGTCATATGCCACAATCACAGTCTTTGGTCAACCCAAGAGGTTATATAGAGAGTCACTCATGAAATACATGGTCAGCAGTGAAGAAAAACCTCAAAACTTTCCCATATATGCTGTCCATTCTGATATAGATTCATACATTCTCTTCAATGACAAGTCAGGTTTCACAAATAATGATGAAACCAACACACTCAAACAAGATCAGGACTCTAATGAACAAGCTGCTGCTCTAGATATAAAGCTGATCCAATCAAGTGATGAGACTGTTCCAAAAAACAAACCAAATAAAAAACCAGAACTTCAACTCACCATCCTAGATCATAGAGAAGTTATTAAATCTCCCCTAGAACATGAGATCCTATGGTTCCTAGAATTTGATGGATCAGTCAACAAGCTAGGGGTCGGAGCTGGAATCTGGGTACACAATAAAAAAAACAGTCATGCAGAGGGCAGAGCTTATAGATTGAACTTCAGATGCACTAACAACATGGCTGAATATGAGGCTCTTTTACTAGGTCTCAAGCTAGTAAAGTCCCTACAAGCTATAAAAGTTTCAATCCTAGGAGATTCAGACCTAGTTATCCAACAAGTCAAGGGTAATTTTGTCACCAATGAAAAAAGACTGAGGTCCTATAGGTCTGCTGCTGCTGAATTATTAAATTCGTTTACTGAATTTCAGATTACCAAAATTCCTAGGACTCAGAACCTTCATGCTCATAGCTTGGCCACATTTGCAAGTACCTGCAAGCTACCTTTTGAGCCCCACCACTGCTTTACAGCTGAGATAAAACACAGACCGTCTGTCCCAAACAATGTTAAGGATTGGCAAGTGTTTGATGATGACATGCAAATAAAAAATTTCTTGACTTTGCAGCAAGAATTTTCAGGACTAAGTATTGACACTGATGGAGCAAGTCAATCACAAATACTTGATAGAGCAAGTCAATCACAAATACATGAAAGAGCAAGTCAATCACAAATACAGGATCAACAGAATAACAAAGCAATATCACCTAAAACAGCTAACCAAATGCTACATCCTACAATTTTTAACAAAGACAACATACTAGAAATTCAACAAATTGATTGTGAAGAGACAGCTGATGATGAAGCTGAAGTTATACAATTGAAGGACAATTTTCTTCCCACTGGCTTAGCCCCTCTAGAAGAAATTTTTGATTCCAATGATGTTCCCAGCAAACCAAAAATGCAGCCCCTCAACACTGCCATAGAAGAGTGCAACATTGGGACTGCTGAACAACCCAAAATCATAAAGCTGTCTGCTGCTTTACCCCCTGATCAAAAGCCTAAATACATTGACCTTTTTAAGGAGTTCCAGGATGTATTTGCCTGGAGTTATGAGGATTTAAAATCCTATGACACCTCTGTAATTCAACACACCATCCCTCTCAAACCAGATCAAAAACCCTTTAAACAAAAACTTAGGAGAATTAATCCTATGCTTCTCCCAGCAATGGAACAAGAAGTACAGAAAATGTTTAAGGTAGGTATCATAGCACCAATCAGATTTTCTGATTGGATTTCAAACTTAGTCCCTACAAGAAAGAAAACCGGTGAGATAAGGCTTTGTGTTGACCTAAGGAACTTGAATCAGGTTTCCTTAAAAGATAATTACCCCTTACCCAAGATGGATCACATCTTGCAGAGAGTAGTGGGGGCCTCAAGAATTTCTCTACTTGATGGATTCTCAGGTTTCAACCAGATCTTAGTACATCCTGATGATCAGGACAAAACAACATTTACAACCCCATGGGGAACCTTCAAATATGTTAAAATGCCTTTTGGGTTGAAAAATGCAGGGGCCACATTCCAAAGGGCAATGGATATTGCTTTTGCCAAAGAGATTCATGACTTCCTTGTCATTTATCTAGATGACCTCACACCTTTTTCCAAATCTGACCAAGAACATTTGAAACATTTGAGACAAATATTCATAACTTGTAGGAAATATGGGATTTCCTTAAATCCTAAAAAATCCCTGTTTGGTTTGGAGGAAGGTAAACTGTTAGGTCACATCATCTCTAAAGATGGAATTAGGATTGATCCAGACCGAATCCAGGCCATCTTACAAATGCCTCATCCAAGAAATGTGAAGGAATTACAAGCCTTCTTGGGGAAAATCAACTTTCTAAGGAGATTTATCCCAAATCTGGCCGAATTAAGTAGGTTACTCAATAATATGCTTAAAAAGGATTCAAAGGTAAAATGGTCAGTAGAAGCAAGTCAAGCATTTGAATGAATAAAGGTGGCCCTCACCCAAACGCCAGTTCTAACAAATCCACAATTTGATAGGGAATTTATCATATTTTCCTTTGCCTCCCAACACACAATTGCCGCTGTTTTATTACAGAAAGATGACCAAGGAAATGAGAAACCCATTGCTTTCTTTAGTAAAGCTCTTAGATATGCACCCCTGAAATACCAGATCATGGAAAAGCAAGCATATGCCTTGGTCAAAGCTATTAAAGACTTTAGGATCTACATCCTGTACTCCCATGTTATAGCCTATGTACCAAGCCCAATTGTGAAAGACATACTTACTCAAGAGAACTTGGAAGGTAGAAGAGGAAAATGGATTGCCAACATTTTGGAATTTGATATTGAAATAAAACCTACAAAACTGATAAAAGGGCAGGGCTTGGCCAAATTAATGTCTGAAACAAATTTCCAAGCCTTGGACATCAATCAACTGGACAGTGAACCGGAGCTGGCGACTCCAAAGATCAATGTAGCCTTTGAACAATCCCCCTGGTATTCTGATATCTGTTATGTGTTACAAAACCTGTGTGCTCCCCCAGGACTGTCCAGAACTAAGCGTAGGTTTGTGAAAATGAAAGCCTCAAGATTCTGTGTTATGAATGGCAATTTGCTTTGGAAAAACCATGAGGGTATCTTATTGAACTGCTTGATTGAAAATGAGACTAACAAGATCAAGGAAGAATTTCATGCAGGTGACTGTGGTGGACACATGTATTGGAAGTCCACTGTGGATAAAATACTCAGGGCTGGTTACTATTGGCCCACTTTGTTCTCTGATGTTAAGAATTTTACTACCTCATGCCATAAATGTCAAATATTTGAGGGAAAAAGAAAGTTGCTGCCACTTCCCTTGAGGCCTATTGCAACAGAAAGACCTTTTCAGCAATGGGGCTTGGATTTCATTGGAGAAATTCATCCCTCATCTTCAGGCCAACATAGATGGATCCTCACAGCCACAGACTACTTTACCAAATGGGTTGAGGCCATTCCATGTAGAGAGGCAAATGATTCAACAATTATTCAGTTTTTGGAGAATAACATACTGTCTAGATTTGGCTGCCCCAACAAGATAATAACAGACAATGCTGCTGCTTTCAGATCCAAGAAGATGGTCAACTTCTGCCACAAATTTTAGATTACTTTGGGCCACTCCACTGCTTACTACCCTCAAGGGAATGGCCTAGCTGAATCATCAAATAAAAGCCTAGTGAACATCATAAAGAAAGTGTTGGAAGAAAACAAGAAGAATTGGCATAAGAAACTAGTGAATGCCTTATGGGCAGATAGGCTAACAACCAAGAGGTCCATTGGGGTCAGCCCATATGAGTTAGTCTATGGACTAGAAGCCAAATTTCCTTCTTCACTAGGGGTTCCTGTCATGAAACTACTGCAAGAGAGTCAAGCTGAGCCCAATGATATGCAAAGGAGGGTGAATCAAATTATATGTCTGCAGCAAACTAGAGATCAAGTGTATAACAGAGTCCAAATCCTTCAAGAGAAGCTGAAGAAAGCCTTTGACAGAAGAACCAAAGCTGAAGACTTTTTCATAGGGAACAAGGTGCTCAAGTGGGATTCAAGAAGAGAAGATAAAGGAAAACATGGCAAATTTGATTCCCTTTGGACAGGACCTTTTGTCATTCAAGCATTACAAGGAAATAACACTTATTTTTTGGAGAATTTGGATGGCACCGACCTAGGTGAAGGTCCTGTAAATGGCAGGATATTGAAACACTATTTTGATCACTTTTCATCCACATAACAGGGTCTTCCCTTCTGTACATAAGACAGCTGTATATATCTTTTCTTTTCAACATGTAAATAGTTCATTTTGAGAATGCTGCTGTAAATAAGCAGAAGGGGGCTTAGTGTCTCAGAAATTCCACAGAGGTTGTGGCCTCCAAATTTTGAAACTACAAGAAGAGAACTTACAAGTTTTGGTAAAAACAGATCAATGACCAAGGCATTCTGACCTGCTGTTCTTGGTCTTTCAAGAAGAAAAACCATCCCCAAGTGGAGCCACTGTTAGCTACCTATACCAATAGGTTTCATTTTTCATGATTGGCTTGGGAAATGCCAATATGATCTACTTTGGCAAGGCAAAGATCTCATATTCTGATGAAAGGCACACATGTGCATTTTATTAGTGATATTATACTTCTCAATGGGTGATCCAACAGCCTAAGCTGGGTCATGCCATGTCTCAATTTTTGTTGTAGATTAGAGAAAGAAGTATGTCCAAATAGTTTAATCTTGGCAGACAAAGGTAGTTAGGTAGAGAATTAAGGTTCCCAACTGCTTAATTTGGGGCCTTGGAAGAAATAAGGGCAGTCTTAGATAGATGATCAAAAGAAAAGCCAATGAAAAGAAAAGGCACATAAGGGTCTGCAAGTTCAAGTGCACCCTCCAAGAAGAAACAAAAAATGCTAGGCAAAGTAGCTGGGTAAGTAGATGGGGTTGCAGAAGTGATATTCATTTCAGATTGAATCTTGCTGGTCAAGATAAGACAGGCAAGGCAAAGGAGCATGTCTAACTTCCCATTGTCCCCTTTTTCACATCCATTTACTAACATCCCTTGAGCAGCCAAGATTCATGAAAAAGTTTGAGGTTTTATACTGGTGCTTATGCCTTTAAAAGCCACATTTCCTATGTAAAAATCTTTTCATTTTGATCTACTCCTACAGCTAAGTGGTTTTCAAATAAACCTGGTCATTTCACTCCTCATTCACCTCTTCTATCCATATTAACCCCTAACTCTATTATCTAAGTCCCCTATGGTCCCCTTTCCCTACTATAATAACACTATGGTGTATAAATCCCAGCATTATATACATATCCTCCCTTTAGCACTATAGCCAAATAAGTTGTCAAGGGAGACATTAGTCCATCATGGACTATGGTCAACCCTGTCATGGGATTGCTCTGACCTCAGGTTGGAGTGACAGCCTCCCCCTAAGCCATTACCTCACCTCTACCCTGTAAATTTCACAAGAACCCCTTTTCTCTGCTCAAAACCACCTTTTAACCACTTTTCCCCTTTCAGATTGACCCTTACCTCGAAAAAACTCGTAAAAACCCTTAACTCTAAAGTTTTCCGCCTAAAAATATTAAATTGAATATTTTAATAGGCCAGCGGGTCCCCCCAACTTGCACGATCCGTCGGAGGGCCCGCCAGCCGTCGATCTTCCGCCACCCATGATCTAACGGTGGGCGGGTATTCTTGGGCCCGGATCTGCCGACCTTTAGCGTCTGGGGAAAATGGTTTTCCGCCTCGTACAGGGACGCGTGGCAGGCGGTGGGGTTGTTCGGAGCCCCCTCCCCGATACCTCCTTTGGCCCAAAGGTGGTGCGGGGAACCCACTTACCGCCTCCCCATTACCACCCATCCGGCGCACGTCACCCTCACGTCAGCCTGACGTCATGTCGCTTCCGCCCGCCCCGCGTCCCGTGGCCCTCCACGTAGCCCTGCCACCGCATCTACCCGCCACCGTGTCCTGCCACCCTGGCCTAAACCTCAGCAGCCACGTCACCTCCGTACCCGGGCCCCACCATGACGTCATGCTGACGTCATCGGCGGAAAAGCGCCAATAGCATGTTTTTTTCCAAATTTGTCGTTATAAATGACCAAATTAGCCATTTGCGGTCATTTTCACGGACAAATGACGTAGCCGTTGCGAACCAGCTTGCCGCGAAATCTGTTTCCAGCCATCAAATCCAAGATTGAGACCGCTACAAGTCAAGAATTCAGTTGCATTAAGCCTCCACGGCCCGGCCCGCAGGCTTCCAAGCTAGTTTATCCAGGTATTCACCATAAAGCTCATGTTTTGCCCCATGCATGTCATTTCTCTGTTATTTCACCATTAAAACACTGGTCAAAGTTCACAGTCTAGCTCTGTCTGCTAACTAAGAGTCAGATAAAGTAACCTGCATTGCCCCCAGAACTAAAAATTGACATTAAAACAGTCGTTCCGCGGGCCAGAACCATAAAATTTTCCTCGAGGTGCTCGGCATTGTTCCCTTTTGCCGAGTACAGGCCAGCTGCAATTGCTACCAAAGGAAACCTCATACCCTCTGCAACTTACCCTTAGCAATTCACATCCCTGTGAATTTGCAACATACTACAGAAACCAGCTTGCATTTTCCACTGAGAAAAACACTTCAGACTTGGTCTACATTTGGCCTATTACTTAAGCTCTTAAAGAACTTTGCAAACCATTGCCATCACCTTATTTCAAAATCAAGTTTTACAATGGCTACTTCTGCATCCTCATCCCTCAGTGTAGCTCCATTAAATCCGCCAAATAAAGAGCTGGAGGCCTTGGCATTTGCTGACGAGGACTATCTTATTGAAGACTTTGAGGGTAACAGGGACTTCTTGCAGACCTTCTGTCAATTAAGAGAGGACTATAAGGATGGTCATGGTACACATGGGATATGGGAGTCAAACCTACCATACTATTGTCTCCCAGCTATAAATGTCTTCCCTGAAATCATTCACCTATGTGCTGAAAGCTATGATGTGCAGCACAGAGCTATTAGCACTCCATCTGGGAGGATCCTTTTCTACATTAATGCTGAGTCCATCAACAAAATGTTACATTTTGATCAGACAGAGTTGCTAATCCCATTTTCCATGAACTATTTGCTGGACACTGGTGCCAAGATGACCAGTGAGGAGATTCAAAAGGTCACCAGGACATTCATGAGACCTGAGTGCCAGCCTACAGGGCCACCTCCTTACTTGGATGTCCATTTCAATGATGTAGGCAGGCTTTTGCTGGACATGATTGCCTATGTGTTGGGATACAAAAACAGTGAGCATGTGGATAAAACAATGTTGGTATTGCTATCTGCTTACAGCCCACGCCAACCCCCTGCCCGCAAATATAAATTTGCTAAGTTCATAGCTAACAAGATTCATGATCAGTTGAGCAGAGTGGACAGACAGGGGGTCTTCAAGTACTCGGCCTATATTGACCACCTGCTCATGTACTATCATTCTGAAGCCTTCCCATGCTACATCAAAAAGCTGGATCACAGAGGGGAAAGAAGATCTGTCATCTTCTGGACCTCTGTCTATCACAAAGTCACAAATTCACCCTACACCTACTGTGAATTTGTTGACCAATTTGTATACCCAGTCTCTTGCCTGTTGATGAGGTCCCCTCCTCCCAGAATATCAAATGAGATAAAGCAAGCTCTGCAGCTTTCCAAAAAATATAAAATAGGTGACTGGTACCTATATGAGAACCATACTGTCATTAGGATCTATGGCTGTGAGCTCTGTCCATACAGGCTCCCAAAATATGTACCTATGAGGTTATTTGCCTTGGAGTATTACAGGCAGTTGATTCAGTTTGACCTCACCCATTTCCACAGCGCCAAAAAGAAGGCCCACCTCAAGTTCAAACACCAGTTGGGCCCCTTCATCATGAACAAGAAAGAAGGGTGGGAAGATGCAGACCTAATCCTTAAGGATAAATACAAGCTGTCCTATAGTTTTCGGTGGGTCCATTATGACCCTGAAGGTTTCATCACTGCTAGGAGAAACAAGTATAGGCTTATAGGCATTAGGCATTGCCAGTACCCACACATTGAAAAATATGCCAACCTGCAAGAATGGCAGATGGATACTCTAGTTGAAAATGTAACTGAGGAAGAGACAATGCTAAAGAATGTGAAGGAGCTTGAAAAAACTATTGACCTAGACTATGTGCAGCAGGTACCTTTCAGACCGCCTTATTCAGTGGGAGAAGGGACCTCAGCCTCAAGGACTGCACCAGTAATAAAGGCATCTTCCACAGCAGCACCAGTGTTAGATAAAGGCAAAGGGATAATGGGTGCAGAAGAACAAAAAATGAAAGAAAAGTCTGCCCCTTCAGGTGAGCAGCAGCAAGAGCAGCAACAAGAACAGCAACAAGGGCAAGTTGTCCTTCCACAAACTGAGCTACCAACAGCTCCAGCACTGCAAATTCCACCCCCACAAACTGAGCCGGTAACTGCTCCAATTTTACAGACCCCAGCACATGAGGAAAGAGGGACAAAAAGAGATAGAGAAGAGTCCACTCCTCTCAGTGGATCCTCCCACCAGCCAGAAGCCAAAAGGCAAAGAGCAGACTCCCCAGAGGTAGAAGACATTACTGAAGATGTCTTGGACAGTGCAAGAAAAGATAGGGAGGGCAGTCAGCACACAGGTACAAGCTCCTTTCAGCAGGAGCAAACTTTACAGCTCAGTTTGGAGGTGTACTCTTCTTCCCAACAAAGAAAGAAGCCCAAGAGCACCAAGGCTTCTTTCAAACAAATAAAAGCTCAGAATGAGCTGCTAAGGGCTGAGGTCTACAAGCAATTCATAGATGCAACACCAGCCCAGCAAGAAAGGCTAATGTCGTTATATGACATTCAGGAGGAAAATTTGCTCCTCAGCCACTTTAAGCCCAAAGGGCCGCAGCCTAAGACAGTTGCAGATTTTGTAAAGACAAGGGTGGAGGTCCTAGCCAGAGATATACATCCCATGGACCAGATTGAACTCCATAAGCAAGCTGGGGAGATGGTCTATGCAACCTTGGTGGAGAAGGCCACCATGGCACATGAGCTGAAAGAGTCCCTCAAGAACACCAATACCCAGTTGGACTTTGAGAGAATGTCCTCTCTGGCCAAAGACAATAGAATAAAGTCTCTGGAGGAGATCATCATTGATCTAGGACATGATCCTAGTGATCCAAAGGGTGTGAAGGCCCTTATGAAGAAGAAAGATGATGACCTCAATGCCTTGAAGAAAAGATTGAAGCTGCAACCCACAGAGCACCCTCAAACAGCAGAACTTCAAAAGCAAAAACAGGCTGAGGACCAACTGGACCTCCTAATGCAGCAAGACCAGAGGATCAGGGAATTGGAGAGAGAGCTGGAAGGAGCATTACAAGATAAACAGGCAGAATCCACTTCCCAAGCTCCTCCAACTACTTCAACAACAACAGCAACTTCAGGGGCAGCAGTGCCCCCCACAACAGAAGCAGCAGGAACAACAGCAGCTCCAGATGCCAGCCCAAGTGTAGAGGAATTGACCAAGGTCGTCAAAGCAATGGAGCTCCAGGCAGATGAAATAAAGAAGGCCAAGGAGAAGTTGGCAGAACTGGATGCCAAGTATGACAAGTCCAAAGTGACTGTAGCAGAACAGGGCAGAGAAATAAAGGCCCAAAAAGAAAAGATAAAGGCCTTAGAGAAAGAGCTGAATCTGGAGACTGCTATGGCCGACATAAAGAGAATCCTATGGGCCAAAATTGGCCAATCCATCAAACATCAATGGAGGTCAATAAAAATAATGCATGAGCAGATGGATTTAATGGGTCAAGCTCAAGCAGAAATTCAGAAGGCCAAGACAGTGCTAGGGAACAGAGCAGAGCAGGCAAACAGAATGATAGACTTCCTGAACAGGCAAGAAAGGGAGGAATTGGCAGCTATAGGCATTCCCAACAGAACACAGGCTGTCCTCTCTGCCAAGAAGGTACTAACTCTCAGGAACTATATACAAATAGTGGAGAGGAAGTACTATGAGATGCAAGCAGATGTGGAGGAATACAAAGTTAAAATGGGAGTGCTGCAAGCAAAAGGCCTGCCCAGCTTACTAAGTGGTGCAGGAAAACTGATCTCTCCAGATCAAATGGCCAACAGAATGGCAACCACTATTGAAAATCAGATTATTGCATCTGGCAGTTCATCTGAACAAGCAGGGCCTCCCACAGGGCAGAGCTTATATGACAAACTTGAAGGCCTGTTCTTCATTGAGAATGAAGTGAATCACCTGTTTGAAACCCCTCCCAATCTTTATAGACATACAGAGGCCGAGGAAACATTGATAAAGATGCGCAGAAATCAAATGCCTAAGGAGGATTGGTGGCAATTTATGCTTCAGATTTTGCCATGGTAGCTTCAGTCATTCAGCCACTGCCAGCTCCAGGTCACTACAAGACAAATAACATGACAAATGTCAACAGTTAAAGCAGCTAAAAAAGTGACTCATCACATAGACAATGACAGCTATCCAAGTTTCAGACAGCACATCTCCAGTCGACTCTAACAGCCATAAAGTCCAAATATCTTCTTACTATTTTGACAGCTGAGGCATTAAGGAATTACTGCGGCATTCACTCCTTCAGCTACTGCATTCCAGAGATTAGCATATCATAAATGAGATATTAACTCATTCGCTGATATTTTTGATGTAAATTTTGTATATATACTCCCCTGAGTAACTCATAAGGGGTTGGTAATTTTCTCTATGAGACAAATGTATTGTACACTTTCAGAATTATCTAATACAAAGGGCTGGATGAGCTCAATGATTTCCTGAAATATTTGATGTCTGGATGATGCTCCATGTGCTGATGCAGAATTCCTGTGCTGTCTGATGAAATAACAAGTTTTCTCCAAACTCTGTTCTTGTTTTACTTATGTTTGTCAAAATCATACTCATCTTATACTAAGCTAGCAGTAAAAAGAAAGAATAGTGCAGGACTTGTTTCGCTACACCTTGTACTCAATTTTTACTACTGTAAATGTTTGTCTTCAGGATTACAATGCACATGAATTCTTAATTGCTCATGTCTATATTGATTCTATAAGTATGAATACTACCTAGAAATTCTTAATTGCTTCTAGGACAATATTCCCCTTGTGTTTCTTTAGTAGTTCACTGCAAGATTCTTCACTGCCTTGCATTAACTGGATACACTCCACTTAATCACTATTATAAACGTTGTTCTCAGACACTAATCTGGCTCTGCAGCATCACTACAGCAAATCACTCAGCACCTCAAAATAACTAAAGGACCACTGACTCCATAGCCCAATGGACTAGAACACTTTGGAGAATTCATAAGCACCTTGACTAAAATTATCATCCAACCAAAACCTTAAACAAACCTGAACTTATAGCTAGCCTAAAATCAGTACAAAACAGAGATAAATATTAAAGAGAGAGCCCTCTCTGATCACAGTTTGGCTAGAAGCTGTAATCCAAAGATTGGTTAGTGGTTACCCCGGCCGTATTCCCTTAGAGTCAAAGGGAACAACCTGGGTGTTAACAACATACATTCAACATTGATGGCATTATGGTTGCTGAGTCCAACTATGGTTTCAGATATTTATACCATTTGTTACTTAAGTCATGTAAAAGTCTAGCGTGTGATATGTCTTTTCATACATTTGAATGAGTCCTCTTGGACAAATTATGTAATTTGTATCCCCACTTTGCATGGGATGGATGATGTAATATTTATTATTTCTGTCATGTATAAACAATTGGTATATCCCCACTTGGTTGGGTGGATGAGTCAAATTTGGTATATCCCCACTTGGTTGGGAGATGGATGTATGTATGAGTCATTGGTGATAAGAAGGTCATACTCACATAGTTGATATAGAGTCATGTTATTCTTTTGGAGAATATTTTTGTAGACTCTGCATGTGCTAAGGGAGAGCATGGACAGTTTCAATGCATTTTAGCATGTACAAAGGGGAGCTCAATCAGAGAATTCAACATGTACTCAGGGGGAGCATGGACAACATAATGCATGTCAAAGGGAGAGAATATCTTGGTTCGCCCTTTGCCCTTAATGTCAAAGGGGGAGAGTGTCTTGGTGTTGTTGTTGCCATCAAGTCCAAAGGGGGAGATTGTTGGCATTATGATACAGGTGTTGTCCTTGATGGCAACTCACTCAGATGACAATTCATAGTGCAGCAGGTCAACCGGAAAGGATTACAGATCAGACTCCAAAGAATGAAGAAAGAGAGGTATATGCTGGTTCACCTTGTCCAAGGAGCGTATACACATGGGTTAACAAAACAAAAGTAGCATATAACGTATACACACACTTTCACAGGAGGAAAAGCACATACATGTTGGATAACCAAGTTTTTGGTCCAAGATATTTTGATCCAAGGTATTGATCCAAGGTATTTGGTCCAAGGTATTGACCCTAGGTATTTGGTCCTAAGTGGTTTTGGTCCAAGGTATTGAGAAAGGCCTAAGAGTATACAAGGAGGAGAAGATCATTAGGCCAATGTGGAAGCAATAAGATTCTAAGGAATACTTCTATCTGAAGTATATTTTATGTTGCAAGGTTGTGATTGGGACTGGATTTGAAATATTCATGTGCACCTTCAGTTCAACATTGGATCATGAATCATGAGACTTGAAATGACTTATTCTTGAATGATCTGATATTGGTTGAGACTAGATCTGATGTTTTGCACCTATTCTATTTGTTATCTATCATGATCTAGGTTTGTCTGAAGTCTGGAATTGTAACAAAGTTCTGAGTCAATATTTGCAGATCTGTATGCAGGTTTGTCTCGGCCAAAGAGTGTGTACATGTAGGTTCGGTCCTTTAAAGTAGCGTATACAAAAGAGAAGCTTATTTTCAGATTTGACTGATCTATCTGATCAAATTCTGTTGTTTTACTGCTCTCTGTCAATGAACTCTTCTTAGATTCGAATGTAAAACTGAATGCATAAGGAGGCTGGCATTTGATTGATTGATTGTATAAGTGAGAAGAAGTGATCTCTGTGCCTACCTGTGTAAAGCTCTGTAGATATTCAGTGTATTGATGGTTGGTACAAATTTGTTTCAAAAGTTTATGTTTGCAGTAGTTTTGAAGTTATACGCAGGTTTAATACATAGTAGTTGCGTATACATGCAGGTTGGGTTCAGCTAAGTAGCGTATACACTCTAATGCATGATTTTTGAGGTTACAACTGGTTCTGAATGATGTAGGTTTCTGGTTTCAGTGCAGTGTTCTGGTGCCAGTGATCTGATTGTTCATATCAACTGAATATTGGTTAATGCAGTTTAAGTTTAAAAGCTTTGATCGGTCTAGTGTGAAAATTTGATGAAACGTGGCCTTCAAATTGTGGTGTTGTGATCGAGGAGTATCCAGTCTGAAAATTCATGAAACGTGGTCCGTAGTGGAAGAGTGTGGTTTTCTGTAGGATGGCACCTATGTACTAGTAAACATATTGGCTAGTACAAGAGTTAGGGGGTTGTAGCTCCCTTCCAGTGGAAGCTGGAGAACGAGAGAAGGTTGTAACCTTCTGCAGGTAGAAGCCTGCATACTGGTATGAGTCTGCACCAGTACAAGACTGTAAATAAATTTTCTTATTATTAAAAGAAGACAGAGACGACAGCCGCAGGTGGTTTTTATCCACATTGGGTTTCCACCTTAAATCTTGGTGTTCATGTGTGTTGCTTATGTGTGATGCTTTATTTTGATTTTACTGCACTGTCTAATAAATCTATGATACACTGGTTTAAGCTCAACACATAAATTGTCTAAATCACAAGTTCTCTTCATATACGCTGATTTCTTTAAGAACAGTCGCTTGTACACGCTAGTTCACTTCACTGAAGTAGCATATATAAATCTGTTTGGGAAATAAAATTATTGATCTGATAAAACTGATTCACCCCCCTCTCATTATTATTTCCAACAGAATAGACGTGATTGTTGGGTTTCTGAGCCTACATGAATTTGCTGGCCGACCATGACAATTTGTCCATAATCAAAATAAATTCTTAACTTCATTTGTACATGTCAGAATCAGATGATCTTTAGATCAATCCTACACCTCTCGTAGAGAGGAATCCAAGAAAAATATCAGCTGTCATAAATAATATGACCCATGTGGAGTTTGCTCCTAGTTTCCAATTTTAACACTCCCTCTCAACTAGGGAGAACTCCACCTACTAATCCATCTGTCAATCTGTACGATCTCTGCCATCCATGCACTACTCTGCTGAACTATGAAGAAGAAGAAGTGATCGAGAATGTATCATACCATTCTCTACTGACCCAAAGTCAGACCCAATCAAAAGGGAGTGTTTCATACCACTCTTACTGACCCGAAGTCAGTTCCAATCAAAAGAGAGTGTATCATACCACTCTTACTGACCCGAAGTCAGTTCCCATTGATCCCATATCAATATCAGACATCTTAGCATAAGGAGTACGGTAGTACACGATGCATCCATCGGTAGTACTATGGTCTCTGTCCTCATTTCCCTACTCATTGGCCATATGAGAGGTACTTCTCATGAGTCCCAAAATGCATGGGTAGGATGTCTCGAGAGGAAAAGGATGAACCACTCATCCTGCTTACATGTCACCAAGGGGCATCACAGGGAAAGGATGAACCACTCACCCTATGGTTGCTCACTGCTACAAGAAGTACCCAAGCCCTCCGAGCTCCTAGAGCTCAATGTCCATTTCATACAGGATTCTCATAAGAGGGTCTCTCCACGACTCCAAGTCGTTTTTAGAAGGTCAAGAAGTTGACCTTCCCCAGGGGCTTTGTCAGAATATCAACGATCTACTCATCAGTTCCAATGTGATGGAGCCTTATTGATCCTTGTTGTACCATATCCCGGATAAAGTGGTACCTGATATCTATATGCTTGGAGCGATCATGAATCACATGATTCTCTGATAATCGGATCCCACTCTGGTTGTCGTAGAGGATCACGATGGTATCCGACACATGTCCAAACAGATCACTGAAGAGCTTCCTTAACCAGAAAAAATCACAAGAGGCCATACTAAAAGCTATGTATTCGACCTCAGCGATGATTAAGGCAACCAATTTCTACTTCCTGCTCATCCAGGTTATCAAAGCAGAACCCAAAGAAAAACAACATCCAAATGTGCTCTTGTGATCCACCACATTGCTAGCCCAATCAACATTAGAATAACCATGCAACCTCACCTTTCCGGTATCTCAGTCCATGAATGATTGGGCACCGAAGATATCTCAGAAGATTCTTGGCGACAATCTAATGTATATGATGAGGCTCAACAATGTATTGGCTGAATGCGTTAATTGCAAAACATATGTTCGGACGGGAGTTCACTAAGAACATCATTGCTCCTATGAGTTGACAATAATTTGAAGCATTTCCCAATTCAAGTCCAGCAGCACTACCACATAACTTCTTGAAGTTAAATTCCATCGAAGTAGTCACATATTTGCAGTCCACCATCCCAAATCTTTCCAATATCTTCACAACATATTTTCCTTGAGAGAGGAAAATTTCACCTGCCTTTTGCCTGACCTCCAACCCTAGGAAATATTGCATTGGTCCTAGGTCCTTCATTTCAAATTCAGAAGCCAACTCCCTCTTACATTTTTGAATGATGGGGTCTGCACTTGTTAGAAAGAGGTCATCCACATAAAGTACCAAAATGAGAGGTTTATCATTTTCAACCTTAAAGTAAAGGTTCGAATCGACTTCACTTCTAGTGAATCCCAACTTTATCATATAGCTATCAATCCTCTCATACCAAGCCGGGGGTACTTGCTTCAATCCATAGAGAGATTTCTTCAACATGCATACATGAGATTACCAATCATGAACTTCAAACCCCTTGGGTTGTTCCACATAGACTTCCTCTTTGATTGAACCATGCAAGAAGGCGGTCTTGACATCCATCTGATGTAGGTTCCATCCTTTCGAGGTAGCAAGGGTTAGGATCGAGCGAATGGTGGTTTATCGGGAAACACGTGCAAATATATCATTATAATCTACACCTTCCTTTTAAGATAAGCCTCGAGAAACAAAGAAAGCTTTGAACTTTTCTGCACTTCCATCAGCTCCATGCTTGATTTTGTAGAGCCACTTGGAAGTGACAACCAAATTGTCCTGGGGTCTAGGGACCACATCCCAAACATCATTCTTCATAATTGACTCGTATTCTTCATTCATAACATCCTTCCATACTTGTTGCTTTACGACTTCTTTGTATGATGAAGGCTCATTTTGAATGATAGTGCTCATGGATGTCAAATATATTTGGTAGCTATTTGGCTTCTTGCTTTCATGGAAAGTCTCCCTTGGTGCAATGTGCCTCTCAGCATCTTCGAGAGTCTCCCTAAACCATGAGGGTCTCCTCTTGGAGGAGGAAGGCTCATGAGAGAGTGGATCAATAGGATCCATAGGTTCATCAACATCAAGTATTGTTTCGTCCTCTTTTTCACTTTGATTTACCATGACAACGTCTTTGTCCTTCCTTAAGATAGGAAGGTTATTGATCTTCCTCAGGACCATATCTTCGTCGAAGGTGACATGATGACTTATCTCAACTTTCTTTTGACTAGCCACATAAATTCTATATCCCTTAGAATTTTCACTATAGCCCACAAAGATTCATTTCTTCCCAGATGCACCCAATTTTCTTCTTTTCTCTTTCGACACAAGAAAATATACGGGGCTTCCGAAAATTCTAAAATGAGAGACATCGTGTTTCTTACCAGTGAACATTTCCTCAAGAGTCTTGGAGTCTAATGCTTGATGAGGGCATCGGTTTTGAACATACATGGTGGTATTTTCACCTTCACCCCATAGAAATTTCGAAAGGCCTTGATCATGAAGCATGGCATGAACAAATTCTATAATAGAACGATTATTCCTTTCAGCCACACCATTCTGCTCAGGAGTGTATGGCGTTGTAGTCTCCCTGTCAATGCCAACGTCTCTGCAATAATCTTGGAATTCATTGGATTCTAACTCGGGCATACCTATCACCATCTATCTCACACCGGGTAGGGCCTTATAATGAAGATGAGCGAACCTCCAGTTCCATAGCTCAGATTGTAGAGATGTGTTGCAAGACATGGCTCCTAATGGACTTCCTCCAACTTGATACAAAGTGTCAACCCTAAACCTAAGAGTAAATGCATCCTTGAAATTTCTTTTCCAAACACGTACCTTTCCATCAATAAAAGCCACCTTGAATCCTTTATCTTCCATTGCTGAAATGGACACCAAGTTCTTCTTGAGGTCGGGTACATATAGTACTTCTTGCAAATGAATAGTGTTACCTTGATTCAATTGAAAGGTAGCATTCCCTACTCCCTTCATGGGATAGGTGGCATCGTCTCCAAGGATGATCTCCAAGTTTGTCTCCTTTTCTATCAGATTGGAGAGGGCTTCCTTGTATCCGATGCAGTGCCTTGAGGCACCACTATCAATTAGACAATTTCCCAAAGTGTCCGAAGGAGAGACAGTGGAGAGGGCTGATATAAGATAGTACTCTTTTTGTTTATTGTTAACGACATTGGATTCATCATACCTAGAGTCCCTATATTTCTTGGAGGGTCGACCATTTCCTTGATATCCCGCATTTCTTTCTCCTTTTCCATTGGACCTGTCATTCCTTTGATCGTTGTTGTTGAATTTTCCCTTGGAGTTGTTATGATAGTCATCATATCGAGGTGTATCCCTTATATTAGGAGAATCCCTTGCATAATGGTCAAACTTATTGCAAACAAAGCATCTTCCCTTCCTTCCATTTTTGAATCTCGGTCTTCCTTGACTTTGCTTCTTTGAACCTACATTCTTCTTCCTCTTGACATGAGTAGAGAATGCAGTTGGATTACTTTTATTAGAAGGCATTTCTTGCTCCACCATTCTTGTTTCTTCTTGAGTGCATATTGACATCAATTATTCAAACCCTGGAATTCGATCATTTTTTAGTATAGTGGTTCTAAATACATACCACTCAGGTGGGAGTTCTCCAAGGGTGGTGAGGGTAAGTTCTTGAATGAATTCTCCAATCGAGGGTAGATCATTCTTGATCTTAGTAATACTCAAGAAATAGGATTGAATTTCCTCGTCCTTGCCCTTCTTAAATCCTTCAACGTATTCTTGAGAAAGAGAATTTGATTAGCATTAATAACCTTGAACATTCCAACTAACCTATCGTATATCTCCTTGGAGGTATTCAATTCGGAGATATAGGCCACCAGATGCTTGTCAATGGAATCCCTGATAATATTCTTCGCTTTGACTTCAACCTTATTGTACTTGGTCTTCGCAACAACTGGTGCATTTGAAGGAGGCTCAGGGATTTTACCCTGCACATAATCCATCACTTCCTTCTCTTCCAAGGTCAAATCAAGAGACATCTTCCATTCATGATAGTCAAATTTATCATGGAGCTTGTCTTCAGCTGGGAAGTAGGATGAGGAACCCATTTAGTCTTTTGCCCTTGTCCAACTGTCTTTGGTGATTGCTCTCTCACTCTTGCTTGGGCTTTGTCTTCATCTCAGCTCTGATACCATGTTAATTTTAGGCAACAATGGTATGTTCTATGCTTTAGAGCAATTTTACTTCAATTTCTTTATGAGCCCAATATCAATTTCAGTTTAGCAATCACATAAACATGTAAGTAAAATGCTGATAGAACATAAACATAAAAAATAGAAGACAAGCCAAGAAAAGAGGATACAATATGTGGCACAAACCAAGGACAAACCCCAATGTGGGGAAACCCTCAATCAATTCTTCTTTTAGTCTTCAATATTTCAGCAAAGAGAGATAGTACAATTTACAAATTTTGATAATTTATAATAGTAGCAAAGAGCCCTAACCAGAAAAGTCAACGCTAGTCAACAGGGAAGATTTCTTCCTCAATTCATCTTAGTCAATCCCTGTCAACTTAGGCCTCCAATGGCAAGTCTAATTAGCCCAAAATAGTCTGAAAAACTCCAATCAAAACTGGTCAACAAAAGTCAACCCTGTGGCCAGCACTAGTATAATCAACACTGGTCAAATAGGAGGTTAGATTGCCTCGGTTTCTGTGCCCAGATCTGTGGCCTGCTGGGAAAGAATTCCTCCACCCAAAATCGCACTAAAACAGGTCAACACTTTGTCAATGCAGCCCAAAACAACCTCTGAAATTTTCAGTCAAATTTGGTCAACGCTGAAACTTAAAAACCCTTCCTTCCCTTCGCACATGTGGAGAGCAGCTTCTAATTTTTGTATCCAATCAAAGTAGGAGAGAGAATATGAGTCAGTGAAGTGTATCCAAATGAGGAGGAGAGATTATGTATTTATAGGCTAACGTTGAGGATGAATAGACATGACTATTGGGCTTCTGAGCTTACATGAGTTTGTTGGCCGACCTTGACAATTTGTCCATAATCAAAATAAATTCATAACTTCATTTGTACATGTCAGAATCAGATGATATTTAGATCAATCCTACACTTCTCAGAGAGAGGAATCCAAGAAAAATATCAGCTGTCATAAATAAGATGAGCCATGTGGAGTTTGGCCCTAGTTGCCAATTTTAACAAATGTCAAGCATCCTAGTACTGATATGATTAATGAACTGGTAGATGGATCGTTAGTTGACAGATTCTACTATTGTCGACATTTTTGTTATACCAAACCATTGTACACGAGAGAGCTCTAACATACCATACCACTACAAATTGGAGAGCTCTAACATTTACATCCATTTTGGTACCCCAGTATAGGGCCCATAAGGGCTGAGCCATTGTCTCTTTGGTGAATATCGCCTACAACCTTGACTTTTTGACTTTTCAACAACAAAAAATACATGAGGAAACCTTGCCAAAGACAATCCTAGCACGAGTCCTGAGACCTCTTGATCTGCCACGTTAAACCACTGTGGATCAATCACTATCTGCCACCTGGTCCTTTTTCCATGTCATCTTCCACATGCCACCGTTTAATGCTGCCATGTGTCACTCGCCAAAGCCCTATTAGCTAGCCAAAACTCCATTTTTTCTTTCCATGTGTCACTCACTTCTATTTCCATGTCACCAAATTTGTTAATTCTCATCCATGTGGTGCCACATCATATCTCTACCACATCATACTGCTACCACATCACATAGATCACCACTTGGCATCGCTTGGTGCACCACATCATCTCTGCCACATCATATTGAATACTTGCCTTTTGCTTTTCGATTTTTATATTATAAGTTAGGTGCTCGATCTCCCAGAGCCCGTCTATGGGGGCCCACCATTGCCACATCATCTGCCACATGTCATCCATGTCACTACCACCTATTTGTTGATTGGGCTCCACTTGTAACCTTCTAACTAAGAAAAAAGTTTGGTATCGTTCCATCTAGTATCGGTATACTTGAGCTTTGCTCAACCCCATTTGATATATTTTAACATGATATAAACATTGTTTAAAGCATTACACAAGCTCCCGGTACTCAGTACCCAGAGGACCCGATATGATGGGCCATCAGATGACATTAATCTCTTTCCCATCAACTTTTGTCAGTGATGTGAGGTCCCCAGTATCACTCCATGTGATATCGATATGCATTAACATGCTAAACCTGTCCGACATGATCTTAATCATGACTTATTATGAGATTAGTGAACAAGATTAATAACTCAATGTTTTAGTTTCAAAGTTTTTTCCCTTATTTTTGTATACCAGTACTATGCCCTTACAATTACATAAGTTTCATTGTGGGTGTGTCATGAAAACAACAAATTTTGTTCAATCGACCTACTTGACCCTCTACTGCTTGCTCTTGGGTGGGCATCCATCTGAGCTTCCTTGTGTATGCACTTCCTTAGACATCAATGAGACTACAAAGTGACATAATACTTCCTCTAATAATCAATGACAACACATTTCCAATAAGGACCCACACAACACTTCTTTTGACATCAATGACAACACATTTCTAACAATATCCCCCTCTGTCATTGATGAAAAGATTAGACATAGTCCATTCATTGATGTACTACTACTAAGAACTCTCCTTATCTACTATCTCTTTTTATGTCTAGTTCTAAGATGTCTACATAACTCTCCCCCTTCAACCTCAATGGAAAAGGACCAAATCTAGTTGCAACTTCCCTACATCTTTGGGCGAAGGGCTCCCCCTAACTATGATCTCTCCTTACGTGTGCATATTCCCCCCCTTTTATGAATGACAAAGAATTGTGTCTACTTATAGTTGCAATTTCTCCCCCCTAAGGTATGTACACAAAAAAATTACTTTCTCTTATTTGTTCACTTTCTCTTAGTCTACAACTATGCCTCCCTTGTGAATGTTGGGTCTATTTCTCTTAGTATGCATCATTTTCTTTTCTCCTACTTTGATTTTGAGGTTGTTTCCCCTATTTTTATGCTTCTCCTCGTTTGTAGCTCTTCTTTTGTTTGCAAATTGTCCCTTTGTAATCAAAGGGTTGCTCCCCTTAAACTTGTTTTTTCAAAAAAAATTGAGATGTTTCTTGTATTTTCTCATAGATAAAGGTCCTTTCATGCTTGACTACACATTTTATGATCTGACCGAAGAATGAATCTCCCCCTATCAACATCACCAAATTCATCTTTGATCTGCTCCCTCTGAGCATGTCATTATCTGTTTCCTTTTGCAAGTCTGATGTGTCAATATGGCTTTATTTCCACTTTCCTTAACTTGAGCATTCTTTGATGTAGCCTTAGGATGTGCTAGATCAACTCTCTCTTCTGCCTTTGTAGATTGACTTCTACAATCTATACTATCCTTTGTTATGTTTTTGGACTTATGCTGAGTAGATCAAATCTATCATGATCATAAATAGCTCTCCTATAACTGGAATTTCTTGTTAGAAATACTATGGGGGGGGGGGGTGGGGTAAGGGGGCAGGGGCATGAATCTCTATTTAATGTTGAATCAAGTTATACCTAGCTTATACTTTTTTTGTGATGTTAACTAAATCATCATTTAACTAGTAGCACATTATTACAACAAATCTATAAATGAAATTTCTTGTTAGAAATACTAAGGGGGGGAGGGGCATGAATCTGTATTTCGTGTTGAATCAAGTTATACCCAACTTATAACTTTTTTTTAGTGTTAACTAAATCATCATATAACTAGTAGCACATTATTACAGCAGATCTATACATAAGCAGATAATACATTTATTGTTAGAAATACTAAGGAGGGGGGGCATGAATCTATATTTCGTGTTGAATCAAGTTATACCTAACTTATACTTTTTTTTTCAATGCTAACTAAATCATCATATAACTAGTAGCACATTATTATAGTAGATCTATACATAAGCAAATAATACATGTAGACTATGAGCATGCACATTGTTGGTGTCTAGGTATGAACAAATTATTCACTCCTTTTCCTACATTAATGTATCAATCCGGGTGTGTATTCTTTTCAAGGCAACACACAAGGTATATGCAGGGGCAAGGTTACGATCTGCCCTCAACCAAGGGTTCATGATTGGCAATCAAAACATTGTTGAGACAGAAGTAAAACTCAACTGCAGAATGTAAAAATGTATTCATATTTATCTAAGAGATCTGTAGTAGCAACAAGAAATAACATAGCAAATGGAAGATACACACAACACAAGGAAACACGCAACACCTGATCAGAAGAGTGGGCCCAGCTCTCTAATCAGGGCTGTGTTACTCACAATGAACGATAGATCAGCAAAAGGGGTTATATCTTATTAATCTGAATAATGCTGTTACAGTATCATACCGGGGTCCCCTTGATACAAGAATGACCTATCTTTTATACAATACAAAGGAGAATAATTCTTCCTGAAACCTGGCAACTATATGCCCAAAGATATACATCAGTTGTATCGCAGCACTAGAGCCAAGAGAACTAAGAATAGGAATGGTCAAAAATGGGTTGAGAGCAGCTGCAATCAGTTATGCTATTTTGTCGTGGTCGATCAGCTGCTGTGAATCATGGAATTGTTGCGATATGCTGCGCGGTCAACACCTGTGCTCCATAATATGCAATCATCACAAGTTTTAGTGGTTTGTGTAGGTAGAAACCTTCATGACTCTACTTCATTAATTAAATATCCCAAGAGATGATAAAGGGGAATTACCTCATAATGTTACATAGTAAATATATGCGAATGAATGCAAAAGGGTGAAAAGAGGAGTGGAAATGCAAGGAAAAGATAGGCCAATTTGGTGCCCAACATCTCCCCCCAACTAGCCTTCTGCACGCCCTTGTGCAGCTTGCCATCTCCACAGGTCTGGGTTGGATAGGATGTGTGCTTTCTGAAGCCAAGCGAGATCATATTCCTTGGCCATTTCTGTTCCTAGAACCTTGAACCCTTCTGAGAGGAGAACTTCCTTCCACCAATCATTTGGTACATTATAAGCTGGGGTGTAGTGTTCCGCTGGTAGCCATAGAACAAGGCACTGGAATCGAATTCTCATCCATCGAACCTCGCATGTTTGGATGCATGCCACATATCTTGGCACCTTGCTAAGTGCCCGTGCAAAATTTGGTGCTCCAAATAGTTCTCTGTTCCAAACAGATGTGGGTGACATCATCCACCTCTTCTGACAACTATCCAGGGCCTCAGCCTGAAACGTGACTAATTGTTTGATGCAGAGATCGATGCACCACTTTTGTGTCCTCAGCATCCGTTCCTTGTTTCCCATGATTTCCAAAAATGTAGTGTGCTTATTATACATAGTCACTGATCTCTCGGGTTCTCCTCTTACCATAAAAGACTTCGTGGCCTGATTTGGCTCAAACGTGTCAGAATCCTTCTGCCAACTTATCTGATTAAAAGTGTAAGAGGTGGGGCCCCTTAAATGAATGTCCCCCACATATGGAACCGGATTAAATTCTTTCTCAACACGTAAGAGATACCCATGCATATAAAGCTCGCACATCAAGTGCTAAGTTGGCACATCATGGGCTCTCAATATCCGGAGGAACTATACACAGTCCTAAATATCATGACTAATTTCTTTCTGGATGCTTTCCAAACAAAAGAAAAGAAAGTGCTCATGCAAAAATAAAGAGTAACAGGAAGTAGGAGGGTGACATGCCATTGCTTCCTGTGCTAAATGGAGCATCTGCTCTTTATCGGTTTTTAATTCTGCTACTTGCCTTTCCAGCTGCTCCACCTTGAATTGCTGCTTCGCATGCCTCAATCACATTATATCAATGTGCTCTACATATTCAAAGATAGCCATGGATGCTCACTCTTGGGATCTCTTTTATTCATTCTGATATCGTGTCGCGGTGGAATTCCAGGTCTGTACCTCAGCCGACAAATAAAATTCACGGCCCTCAAACAAATATTCTATCGGGTCTATCTGAGTGGTAACAGAAGTTGTTGCCACTTCCTCTACTTGCGTCCCTGCTTCAGTTGTCATGGGTTTGGGCTTCTTAGCCCGCCACTTAAGTTTCTTCACTTGGTTCTTCAGCCGATGCATTTGTTTCCTCAGCCTCTTAACCTTTGTTTTGAGTCACATTATTTCTTTGAACTGAAGCTGATATTTCTACTTCATAGGCAGCCTTCGTTGTTCACACAACTCCACCCATTCTTGTTTAACCACCACCTCATCTGGTACTGCAGCTGGTTTGACAAGTGGTGATTTACCCGAGGGAGTATCCACAGGGTTACTCCATGGGGCTTCCTTACTTGGTTTCTCTTCTTGGGGAGCAGCCATTTCCTTACTATCTCCTACCTCGCCCTATTGTGAAGCTATCTCGACAGGTGGCGGGCTCATTCGGTGAACGTCCATCGGTGGTTCAGCCAAATTTCTCCTTCCAGGTTCCCTTATTTTAAAAACATCTGCCTCTTCCTCTGTTCTGGGTCCTTGAGAGAGGTCTATGTGGGGATCTGTGGCCAACAAGCCTGTGGCAGCTGGTCCCTTCTTCAACCCATCATATTTCAAAATCAGCGGAATGGCCACCTCCTCTTCTATATTTCAGGCAGAGCGAGACACCCTTGCCCCTTTCGGAATGGAGAAGTATGAGGAAAATTGAAAGAATTCTCCTACCTGATCTATCCCAGCACCAGTTGTGGTCTTGGGCTCCTTCCCTCTGTCTGCAGCGTCTCCGCTCCGGGTTAAAACCTCTGCCTGTGTAGTCCCCTGTTCTGAGGTTGACGCTGGTTCCTTTGGAACAGTGTCAATCCCGACATTTAATTCCTCTATGGTCTCCAAAGTTGGACAGGTTGATGGTGGTTCTTGTGGGACACCACCTTCCATGTCTAGCATTTCTTGAATAGGCGATGTTGGCATTGTTTCTTCTAGCACGACATTGATCTAGATGGATTCTTGCATAATCACATCGATTCCATCCATTAAACCCCTATCCTCTTCTTCTGTTGGCCCCACAGTTCTTTCAGCTTCAGGCCCTTCTCGTTCTGGTTCTTCCTCCATTGGTTCTACGGTTGAGGGTGGTTCTTGTGGGACACCCCCGGCCACAATATTAATGGATTCCTCCACCTCAGCCTGATGTGGCCCCTCTTTGCTTATTATAGTGCTGCTACTTTGCTCTATTGGCTCTATAGTCGAGGCTAATTCTTGAAGGATAGCCTGGGTCGTGGTGCTAGTGGCCCTTTCTATATTGGCCCCTTGCTGTAGCACTTCTTCTTCCATTGGTTCCAAGGTCGAGGCTGGTTCTTGTGGAGCAGCCTTGACTGTCTCTCCTGGTTCACACTCCTGATTCTGTTCCTGCTCTTCAAGTTCCATCTCCATTTCCTCTGGTTCCTCTTGATCTATGTATTCATCCTCTGCTCCAGTTCCTTCCTCCATTGCTTCCAGCTCTTCCTCTCTAGCAGCTCTAGCAGCCATTATTTCTTCCTCTATAGAATCTCAAAATGTTTCCCACAGGATTTGAAATCGACCAATTGCATGCATGATTAGAAGCTGGGCCATGGTTGGTAATGACTGCTGCCACTTTTTGTGAATGCCGAGCAGAGTACGCCATCAACTGGAGACTTCTTAACAGGAAGAAAGGCATATTCAATGAGAAGGCTTTTGCTTATGGGAACCGGATGTGAGCCAATATTCTAAAATGGTACTTAAACATGGTGGTATACCTCCCCTTGCAGGTTATGTATCTCATTACAAAACCTGCTACCTCACCCCATGGGTGTGGTAATGAGTTTCAGTCATACCCCTGGCCCTTCTGAACAACGTTTTCTCTAGCCTGTAAGAATGCTTCGGGGAACTCTGGAAGGGAAGTTCTTCGTGAAAACCATTTATGCCCCTGCTGGGGTAGCCTGCTGACCTCTGCAATGGTTTCTTCAGTGACAGGGATTTCTATCCCCCGGACCTGAGAGCTTTCTTCTTCTAGATTGAGTGTGAATTCAATCGCAATTGCCTCGTTAAATCCTTGCAACCTGTCAAAATAAATGTTCCACCCTGCATTTACGAAGACCTACCATACCTCTGGATTGTTTCTGACCATTGTCGTGCCCTCCAGCTCATGGCGCACATACAGCCCACCCATTGCTGTAAGAACTGGATCAACCCGATGGGTACAGTGAGCTGGTAGAGGGAGAGTAACAACAACCTAATTGACGATGAAAATATTATTAGCATGGTGGCTGCGGGGTGAAAGGATAATAATGACTGGTATACCTCGAAGAACACAACAATTAATGGCATGGTGTGGCAGTATAAGTGAATGATTATGGCAATTGAATACAACGTACTAGGGAAATAACCAGTAAAGTTCTTGGCATACAATTTCAAATTCCAATGCGTGGGAATCATAATTACAAAATCTCACAATTTCTTTTGATTTACGATTTCATTGGATTTGGTAATGATGTGGTATGATTACAATTTTAGGTATGCCATCGTTTCTTTATGACGAGACCCCCCCCAACTTAAATGCAGCCGTCCGTGGCACATACTAGTCTCTTATTGGAATATTTTAATTAAATACATAAGAGTCAATGAAGACGTACCTGGCGGTGGAGTAGCAACAAAGATAACCGACAAAGTAACAACACAACGGAGTAACAACACGACGGAATAACAACACTGGCAGAGTAATAGCAATAGTGGAGTAACAGCACTGGCAGAATAACAATACCGGTGGAGTAACAACAACAATGGAGTAACAACACCATTGGAGTAATAGCAACCAGTGGAGTAAGAGCACCAGCGAAGTAACAACAACAGTGGAGTAACAACATCAGCGGAGTAACAACAATCAGTGGAGTAACAACAACAGTGGAGTAATAGCATCAGCGGAGTAACAACAACTAGTGGAGTACAATAGTGGAGTAACAACATCAACAGAGTAACAACAACCAGTGGAGTAACAACAACAGTGGAGTAGCAGCACCAACGGAGTAACAACAACCAGTGGACTAATAGCAACAGTGGAGTAACAACACTAGCAGAGTAACAACAATCAATGGAGTAATAACAATAGTGGAGTAACAGCACCATCAGAGTAACAACACCGACTTTTACTTGAAAAAATTCTCTGTTTCTCCTTGTCATAATTCAGTTCTTGTTCCTGCAAAAAGACAAACAAGTAAGTAGTAATAACATATTATTATTATTTTTATTTTTAAGGGGCATAGGGAGCATTCTCTACACCAACAACCATCAAACTAGATGTATCAGAAAGATGTTTTATGAAGGCATCTTTAGACGTTGGACAGTGGTATAACTTTAGACGGTGTCCGTTCACTAGGAAGGAAGTATGATTTTCATCTACTGTAACCAATCTGACTATGCCATTGGCAAATACAGTGTCCACTTCATAGGGTCCCATCCAATGAGTGCGAAGTTTTCCTTTAAAATCTTTGAACCAAGAGTCATATAACAATTCTCAATCCCCTGTATGAAGCCACCTTATTCTTGATAAATTTATCGTGCCATTTCATTCTCTGCTGTTGGACAATAGTAGTTCTCTGAATAGCTTTTGAACGAATCTCGTCTAGCTCATTGAGTTGTTCCAGCTGGTGTTTTTAGGCCTCTGATAAGTCCAATACTACTTCCAAAGTTGTTCTGAGCATACTGATTTCGAATTCAATAGGAAACAAGGGAGATTTCCCGTAGACTAGCTCAAATGGGGAAAACCCGATTGTATTTCGCCATGTCGTCCTATACGCCCAAAGAGCCTTTAGGAGTTTCTATGACCAATCCCGACGATGACTTGCTACAGTTTTTGTCAAGATATTCTCCAACACCTTGTTTGTACTTTCTACTTGTCCATTCGTTTGGGGATGGTAAGGAGTTGTCACTCTGTGTTTGACCCCATATTTTTGCATAAGCTTCTCTATCATGTGGGATGTGAACTATGCTCCTCCATCTGAGACAATTTCTCTTGGGGTACCATATCGGGAAAAAATCTCTTCAAAAAGGAAGTCTGCCACCACCTGTTCTGTTGCGTTTGCAACCGCTCTGGCTTCCACCCACTTAGTCACATAATAAATACAGACTAGGATTTGAAACTTTTGATGGGAGGGTGGGTTGATGGGTCCAACAAAATCGATGGCCCATTTCTCAAAAGGTTCCAGGACTATCTGGGGTTGTAATGGCATTTCATCTAATTTCCCAAGTTGTCCCATACGTTGACAATTGTCACATCTTCGGACATAATCTCTAGCATCTCAAAAGATAGAAGGCCAATAGTATCCCATTTGCAGCACCTTGTGGCCTGTTCTTTTATCTTCAAAATGTCCTCCGCATGGCCCACTATGGGCGGCCTTCAATATCTCATAGATATCATCCTCTGATACACAGTGCCGATTCTGTTGGTCCACCCCCATAAGAAAGAGGTATCTTGCCATCCATGAATATCGGGTACTATGATGAATAATTTTCCATCGGTCTTTGTATGAGAAATGACAAGGTACGTTTCCTGTTGCAAGATAGTTAGCAATATCTGCATACCACGGAGTGTTAGAGGAAACTGCAAAAAGCTATTCATCTGAAAAGCTATCTTCGATAGGTGTACCTTCGGTATTGTTTTCTAATCTAGACATAAAATCCGCAACCACGTTGTCTTTTCCTGGCTTATCTACTATGGTAATATCAAATTCTTGAAGTAGAAAAAGCCATCTTGTAATACGACTAGGAGTAACGGGTTTATTCATCAGATACCTGATGGCTACATGGTCTGTGTGTACAAAGGTGGGGTAACTAGTGATATAGTGCCGGAATTTGTTGATGGCGTAGATGATAGCGAGGAATTCTTTTTCAGTCACTGTGTAGTTTAACTCGGCAGAGGCCAATTTCTTGCTAACATAGTAAACTGCGTATGGTACCTTATCCACCTGCTGCCCTAAAACTGCCCCGATTTTTGTTTGTGAAGCATTAGCATGAATGTGGAATGGTAATGCCTAGTCTAGTCCTCTAAGGATCAGAGCACTACAGACTAGTTTCTTGATCTTCACAAAGGTTACATCACAGTCATCTGTCCACACAAAGTCTGCATATTTTGCCAGTAATTGAAAAAGCGGATGTGCTGTTTTAGCAAAATTTTCTATGAAGCACCTGTAATAACAAACACAATCGATAAAACTACGTACCTGAGTGGGTGTTCGGGTATTAAGAAAATGTTGTATTACCATTATCTTGGCTGGATCCATTTGGATTCCTACAGCCAAAAGCAAGTGTCCCAGGACTATTCCTTCATTCATCATCATATGGCATTTTTCTATACTTAAGGAGACATGCGCTTGCTTGCATCTTTCAAGAACATTTTCTAGATTTCCTAATGCTTCTTCGAATGAATCTCCATATGCTGTGAAATCATTCATGTAGATTTCAACACTATCATCCATCAAATCAGAGAAAATCCCCAACATTGCCCTTTGAAATGTTGCAGGTGCATTATAGAGACCAAATGGGAGGACTCTGTATGAAAATGTTCTCCAGGGGCATGTAAATGTGGTCTTATCCCAGTCTTCAAGAGTTATCTGGATCTGGTTGTACCCACTAAATCCATCCAAGAAGGAAAAAGCTTCTTCCCTGCTAATGTATCAAAGACTTGGTCAATGAATGGTAACGGAAAATGGTCTTTCTAAGTTGCCTTGCTTAATTCTCTATAGTCCACGCATATTCACCATTCACCATTTTTCTTAGGGACCATTACCAATGGGAAAACCCATTGGCTGTCTACAATCGGGTAGATAAATCCCACGTCCAGTAGCTTTTGGAGCTCTTCCTTAATGATGTTTTTCAGGGCAGGGTTCATTCTTCTCTGGGGTTGCCTTACAGGACGATAGTCTTCCTTAATGTATATGTGATGAGTGCACAAATTAGCAGGAATTCCCTTCATATCTGTGTAGCCCCAGGTGAAGGCTTCTTTGTATTTCCGAAGAACATGCAGGAGTTGTTTTTTCTAGGTATCTAACAGCTCTGGATTGATATTTAGGGTTTTTCCCGGTTCTATTTCCATGGAAAAATTGTCATGGGGCGTAGATGTAGGTAGCTCCTCGAATCCATTTGTTGCTCCAATACTTTCCTGAGTCTCACAGCTCAAGACTGATTCCAGGATTTGCTAATTCAAATCTGAAACAGAACAAGGATCACTGATAAAGGTAGTAATTGCATCATCTTCTATTTCATCTTTCAACTAGAGGGCCTGCCCAATAGTGAGAACTGGTCTTAACTCCTCGTTTTCTGATTCAGACTCTTTCTTGTATACAAATTTCTTGTGGCCTACTGGTTTTGCTGATGGGTTAGGTTCTGCGGGAGGATATAACACTAGATTCTTAGTGTTTTGCCCATTTGAGATGATCATATGCCCAGACCGACACCCAATATAAGCATCTGTGGTTGCCAACCATGGTCTTCCCAGAATCAAGGGATGGCCTCCAGCTGGAGATTGTGTTTGGAGTACTAGGAAGTCCATAGGGTAGTGCCATGAATCTACTGAAATCGTGATATCTTCTAATTTCCCTACTGGTTTGACTGTAGATCGATCTGCCAGTTCTAACACCGTAGGTGTATGTTTCAAGTTACGAAGTCCTAATGCATGCATGGTTTCAGCAGTGATGACATTTATGGCAGCGCCCAAATCTACCAGTACATTTGGAATTTCTACCCCATTAATGTGCACGGTCAAAATTGGGTTCTTGGGATCCCCATACTTTACAGGCATGGACCTTCCCATCATGAAATATGATAGTTTCCCCATTACATGAATGGTGAGTGGATCTCTCAATTTCTTTTTAGGCTTCTTAGCACAATATTCCCTAAGAGTTTTCATGTATATAGGTACATCCTTCATGGCTTGCAGCAGGGGAATCTTGACAAATAAATTCTGTAGCTCCCCTAACAAGTCAAACTCAGTTTGAGGGGTTGGTTTACTCATAGCCAACCTTTCTGGATAGGGCAGTTTAGCTTGGGTTTCTGAGTAGCTAACGATTGAGGAGGTGTATGATTTTTGTTAACTTGGTTTGGTTCCTCTTCGACCATTTCTGGTTCCTTCTCCTCACTGTCAATCTGCTCAATGATAACTGGTGAGGGCTAAGCACCTACAGGCCGCCTAGATCGTAAATGCATCTCATAGAATTCTGTGGTGGAGATGTTGTATGAAGGCAGGTTGAGGGTGTCAGCTTGCTGAACCCCTTTATTGTTAGGATTCAGATTAGGTTGGATAGGGAGTTGAGGACGAATAGGCTGATTACCGGGGGCACATTAGAGGGCAACTGAAGTTGCCGTTGTGGCATTGATTGGGAAAAATAACCAGGAGGGTAAGGTCCTTTCCAGTTTGGATCCCATGAGGAGCTTGAACTGGCTTGAGGAGCCCACTACTGCCAAGATGGAAACTGGTATTGGGGCCATACGAGTGGATAAGGCATAGTCTAGGGACCCATATTAAAATTTCTAAAATATTGAGATGGATCTGGAAACATACCTTGATTTCCCATCGATGGTTGAGGTTGCCATGGCTTTTTAGGTCCCATAAAGTACAGCTGCTCCATATCTTCTCCTGTCCCTTGAAAAACCGCTTTTAGCCCTGGCAAAGATGGGCATGAACTTGTCACGTGCTTCAGTTCACAGATTGCACACTCCTCTACAGAGTTCAACGGACATTCCCTCTGTGGATGTTTCTTTCTGCATGTGGGGAAAAATACGGCCATAGTTCTTTCTAATTCTAGCTATTTCTGTTTTACCTGCAATGTGTCTATCTGTTCAGACAAGGTACTCAGGATATCAGTCCTCAGGCTGTCCAGCAGGTTCCCAATTTCTACTTTTGTAACACCTCTACCAGATACCTTTGTTGATCGAATCCCTTATTTATTTCTTGCAACCCCTCTTGAGCACTGAATACACAAATCACAGATGGTATCAAAGTCCTCCTTTGATATATCCCCCTTTTCGACTATATTCAACAATTCCAAAGAGTCTTCTCGAAAGGCCCAGAGGAGGATAATTTTCAAAATTTCTTTATCAAGGTCGGAGTGACCTGACCTCTACAACGTGTATTTGAAGCGTTCCACATAGTCTTCCATATTTTCATCCTCTTTCTGTATAAATTTAAAAATCTCTTCTTTAATATCCCGTGATTTACAGTAGTCTTGGTATTTCTCCAAGAAAGCAGTTCTCATTGCTTCCCACATGGTGATAGACCTTCCCCCAAGACCCATAAACCACCGCAGGGCTGTCCCTTTTAGCATAGCAAGGAAAATTTTTAATTTCTGAGCATCCATTATGTAATCATACCCTTGACACACAATGTCAAATTCAAACAAAAACGTGTCAGGGTCTTCTGAAGTAAGCCCATGGAAACTAGGTAAAGTTGTTAAAGGGATGGGCTTTGTTGGTGCACCAGTCCCCAAATCCCCAATTAGGAAGTCAATAGTAGAGGTTGTAGGTGCCATGAATATCCTCCAATACTCACTAGGGATTTCAGCTGGCTCCGCAGGAAGGGCTTTTATCATAGGGGTTCGAGTTGCCTTAATAGCACTTCCTCTATCCTTTGGTGATAGAAATGTTTCTACAATCTCGTCCCCCTTTTCACTATGGCTATACCCTTTAGATCTCCTCTCTGCAATTTCTTCTTCCCTACCGAGATGGACAGTTCGTCCATATGCTTTACTTGTAATCTCTTCTTCTTCTGTTGCAAGCAACGAGCTTCCTTTAGCAGGCGTAGTGTTGCTTGTTTCTCCAGCTGCTGGAAGGGTCTGTTGTATTGGCAGGGGGTGCTGTGAACATCACTGGTTGATCTACAGATTGTCCCTCCAATTTTGTTCATGCACTTGGCCTCACTGCTGCACGAGAAGATGCCTCCGACTTTGCTTTTGCAATGATTTTCTGGATGTAGGTGTTCCTTCCCAAATCTCGTCTTCCTTTCTTTGGGGCTCTTCCTCTGCCCCTCTTATTTGACTCTCTGTTCATACAAGTTGGTGTGGTGACAGAAATCAAACCACAATGCTCTGGGCCTAGAGTAAGGTGTCAAAAGAACATTCCCTCCCCAGGACAAGAGATCACGTTGAAGAGAGGGTAGTTGATGAAAAAAGAAGAGAAAAGAATACAGGAACCTAGGGTTCAGGACCTGGAGCAAGGCGTCAAAAGACTCCTCCCTCCCTGGGACAAGACCCCAATCAAGAAATAACACACACACGAGAAAACCTTAATACTTCAAGACCTAAAGTAGGGCGTCAGAGGACCCTTCCCTCCCCAGGGCAAGAGATTGGGTTTCTCGAAATCAAAACAAAACTGCTAGGAAAAATCTAAGCTCAGAGCCTGGAGCAGGGTGTCAAAAGACTCCTCCCTCCCCAGGGCAAGAGATCGGCCCTACTAAAACAAAAAAAATAAAAACTCAAAATAAACGAAATACCTGCGCTCAGGACCTAGAGCAGAGTGAGAAAGCTCATTCTCTCCCCAGGACGAGAGATTGACCCTCTGGTTAACACAGATCGTGTCTTGCACCTCGTTAGCCTCCTCGGCAATGGCACCAAAATGTTGGTGTCCAGGTATGAACAAATTATCCACTCCTTTTCCTACATTAATGTATCAATCCGGGTGCATATTCTTTTCAAGGAAACACGCAAGGTATATGCAGGGGCAAGGTTATGATCTGCCCTCAACCAAGGGTTCGTGATTGGCAATCAAAACATTGTTGAGACAAAAGTAAAACTCAACTGTAGAATGTAAAAAGGTATTCACAATTATCTAAGAGATTTGTAGCAGCAAGAAGAAATAAACACAGCAAATGGAAAATACACACAATGCAAGGAAACACGCAGCACCTGATCAGAAGAGCGGGCCCAACTCTCTGATCAGCGCTGCGTTACTCACAGCGAATGATAGATCAGCAAAAGGGGCTATATCTTATTAATCTGAATAATGCTGTTACAATATCATACCAGGGTCCCCTTGATACAGGAATGATTCGTCTTTTATATAATACAAAGGAGAATAATTCTCCCCGAAACCTAGCAACTATATGCCCAAAGATATACATCAGTTGTATCACAGCACTAGAGCCGAGAGAACCAAGAACAGGAATGGTCAAAAAAGGGTTGAGAGCAGTTGCAATCAGTTATGTTGTTTTGTCGTGGTCGGTCAGTTGCTGTGAATCGTAGAACTGCTGCGATATGCTATGCGGTCAACACCTGTGCTCCATAATCTGCAATCATCACAAGTTTTAGTGGTTTGTGTAGGTAGAAACCTTCATGAATCTACTTCATTAATTAAATATCCCAAGAGACAATAAAGGGGAATTACCTCATAATGTTACACAGTAAATATATGCGAATGAATGCAAAAAGGGTGAAAAGAGGAGCGGAAATGCAAGGAAAAAATAGGCCAATTTGGTGCCCAAAACACATGAAACATAAGAGCATAACACATCATCATCATCAAAAGGAGACACTAGATATTAGGTGGAAAACCCAATAGGAAAAAACCATTGTTGTTGTCTTTGTCTTCTTTTATTAATATTTAGAAAATCATCTTTTACATCTTGCACTGACCTAGGCTTCTACTAGTGCGCAAGTTCTTACCTGCTGGAGGCTACCACCTCCTATTGTTTCTCCAACAACCACTGGAAGGAAGCCACCACTTCCTGATCAAATTCTCTTCCCACCACTGGAAGGAAGTCACCACTCCCTTATTGAAGGCTCCAACCCTCAGAGCCTTTGTGGACCTTATTTCAAAATCGTTCACACTGGATCCACCTGCAAAAAACTCAAATCCTGTAGCCCACATTTCATCCAATTTTCAAACTGGACCCATCTACAACTTTCCACTCAATCACTGAATACAAATATGACCAAACAATCTCACTTGCACAACTGACAACAAAACTCTGTCTTCAATCATGAAATCAAAGAATGGAAAAACATAGTCGTATTTATCAACAATCAACTTATTCAAAGTCTTTGCTCATACAATTCATATTCAAGCCCACCGTAATATAAATGCCCATGAACCATCAACAACATATAACCACAAAAATCCATCTCAATCAGCTAGGACATCAATTCCTTCTTGGTCCCTATAATACTAGCGTACCCTCCTTAATGTTATTGTTAATGTAGCCTCCTATTGCTATGGTTGTGCCCATGTATCCCCCATATTGTTATTGTTGTGCCCCATAGAAGCCCACTACTATTATTGTTGTGTCCTTACATTATTATTGCCATGTAAGTTCTGATTATATTGTGACCCCTTAGACTCCATTATATACAAAAGAGTTTTTATCATTTGTATCATCCAAGAATTTTTCATTTATGTTATGTAAAGGAAGTTTCCCCCTCGAATAAGTTAATTTTCAAGTTGTTGATCTATCTTTTCTTCTCTTTTGTGAACTAGTATCATAACATTTGATATCAGAGCTTTGGATTCTAGGGTTTCACTTCTTCAAACAGTTCATCTTGGAATTTTCGCTATAAATTTTTCCTACGAGGCTTTAGACGCTGAATTGCGACCACGTGGAGAAGAAATCTTGGAGAAATTTTTGTACGAATTTTGGATCTTGGTTCACTACATTTTCTGAGCTATGATCCGAGGATGATTGGGTTTCTATAGCCTCCAAAATTCAGTTTGAAACACGTGACCTAGGGAAATTCATCATAACTTTCTCTACAAGCACCATATTTGAATTTCGTAAAAAATGGAAAGTGCACGAACTAGAGCTTTTTTTGTATCATTTTCAAGGCCAAAGGTTAAAAAATTGACACGTGGCATTCCGTACAAGTTTGCTTTACTAGACCAATCTATAATTAGGTCATCGTGAAAGATTGAACATAAATTTTCTTAAAGAATCCAATCTTGGTATGAATTGTGGGGTTGGAAAGAAGACTCAAAAGGATACGATAGGACAAAATTATAGACCTTAGAGATATGAAATTATAGAGATATGATAGTTGCAATATCAAGCTCCTAAAAAGAAAGAAAAATGTGTGTAATTGTTTTTAATTTTACATAACGTTTGTTTGAAAAATCAGTTTGAAGTGATTTAAAGGGCATATTGAAGCATATATATTAGCATTTGGTTCTAAAATTCTTCTAAAACAAAATAACTCTACACCCATTAAGCCCTTAGAAAGCTCTACTATGACACATGAAGAAGAGTAATTGTAACATGATATATCAAAATTACAGGACCAAGTGCAACAAATATCGCTCTCACAAAGAGAAACCAAGGATAAAATAAAAGGGGACATGGATGGTTTAAAAGAAAAAATAAAAGGTTTCAAAGATGGTTTAAAGTGTGGAAGCATTGATGAATGTCAAGATGGAAGGGTTGACAAAGTTGTTGCAAGAAAGACTTCCTAATAGTGACAAGGTAATCCATGAAAATCATGACGGGGACAAAAAGAATATGAATTATGATTTTAGAGACTCCAATGTTGGGTTTAAGACTCACCACATTCCAGATATCAATATGAGGAAGTTTGATGGCAAAGATCCAATAACATGGATACTACAGATAGAGCAATATTTTGATCTCCATGATGTGCAACACACACAAAAGGTACACATTGCATCTTCATATTTAGAACTCAATCAGTTTGTATGGTATCGATGACCTTGTTCTCGTAAACCACTTGTCACTTGGTCAATTTTTACGTAGGAAATGATAGCACATTATGAGGATACAAAGAGCAACACCTTCTTTAGCCAATTGATAAATCTCAAACAAAAGGTTTCAATGGCAGAACACATTGAGGACTTCAATGAATTGAATATCAAGGTAACTGATATTCCAGAGGAGCATACGATTGATGTCTTCAAAGGGAATTTAAAGGATAACATCCAACATGAGGTTCGCCTTTGAGAACGTGATTTATTGGAGAAAAAATTTAAGCTGGCAAGAAAAATTGAAAGAAAAATTATGGCAACAAGGAAGTATACCACTCACAACTATAAACATGGAAGTGTTGCTGCTCCTAGCCTTCCACAATCTACAAGGTTGACATCAAAAAAATTGGAGGAAAAAATAGCGAAAGGGATTTATTATAGTTGTGATAGAAATTACAATAAATGTCATAAGTGTGTTGAAAAGACATTATTTTACATAGACTGTGAAGAGGAGGAAGAAAAAGAACAAAAAACATCAAAAGAGGAGGATATACACCAGGAACAAACCCCAGAGAAAAAAGAAATGAATTTGACCATATCTTGTACTAATGTATTGGTAGGAATTACCACTCCTCAAACTCTCAAGATATAATGATATATCAAGAAAAAAGGTAATAGTGTTGATTGATTCGGGTAGTGCCCATACTTTTATTCAATGTGAAATAGCCAATGAATTGAATTTCTTCCTATATCTAGCACTAGAGTGTCAAATGTTGGTTTCAAATGGAGCAACTCTAAATTGCTATGGAAAGTGTCATAATATCAAGCTAACAATGGGCAAATATGTATTGAATAGTCCACTTCTTTCCATTCCGATGGGTGGTGTTGATGTTGTACTAGGAGACCAATGGTTACAATCTTTGGGGATGATAGATTTTAATTGTCAAGAACTTTTCTTGAACTTTTTTTTGGGAAGGAAAGGAAGTTGAATTAAGGGGTATCACAGGGAAACCATGAAAGATAATGAGCTCTAATTTCATGACAAAGATTCTAAAGAAATAACAACGGGGTGTAATTGAACAATTATGCTCACTAGAGGTTCAAACATCAAAATCATTTGTGTCAAGATCTAAAAAAAGTCTTGGACAATAATTCCAAGGTATTTGATACTTGTTAAGGCCTCCCACCTATTCGTGATCATGATCATTCTGTACATTTGATTCTAGGAAGTGTTCCTCCAAATATCAGGCTTTATATATATCCTTATGCCTAAAAGAGTGAAATTGAGCATATGGTTGGAGAAATGCTAGAGGTTGGTACAATTCAACCTAGTCAAAGTTTTTTCTCTACTCCAGTAGTATTGGTGCACAAGAAAGATGGATCATGGAGTATGTGTCCAAATTATAGGGAGCTAAAAAAGCTCACTACTAAAGATAAAATTCCCATTCCTGTCATTGATGAATAGTTGGATGAATTACATGAAGCAATTTACTTCACCAAACTGGATCTTCATTTAGGATATCATCAAATTAGAATGAAGACTGAATACATTCCAAAAATAGCATTCAAAACTCATGAGGGTCATTATAATTTTTGGTCATGCATTTTGGCCTTGCTAATGCACCTTCCACATTTCAAGGTTTGATGAATTTCATTTTCAAACCATTCCTTAGAAAAATTGTGTTAGTATTTTTTGATGATATACTAATCTACAACGAGTCTTGGAAATGTAATGTTCAACATGTTGACAAGGTGCTCAAACTATTGGAGGAGAAACAATTATATGCAAAACCCTCCAAATGTTTCTTTGGCATACATGAAGTGGAATATTTGGATCATATTGTATCTCATGAGGGTGTTAAGGTAGACCCTAACAAAATTAAATCCATTAAGAAATGAAAAATCCTAACAACCATAAAGAATCTTCGAGGATTTCTTGGGTTAACAAGGTATTATCACAAGTGTGTTAAGAATTATGGGAGAATATTGGCACCTCTAGCAACATTATTGAAGAAAGATGCATTTTCTTGGATTCCATAAGCAATGAAGGCCTTTGAACATCTTAAAGAGGCAATGTGCCAAGCGTCGATCTTAGCTATGCTATACTTCACAAAAACCTTTATTGTGGAATGTGATGCCTCAGGAGATGGAATTGGTGTTGTTTTAATGCAATAAGAAAGACCCATTGCTTTTGAAAGTCATCCAATCAAAGGAAAGTATTTACGCAAAGATATTTATGAGAAGGAAATGTTGGAAATACTACATGCACTAAAAAAATGACAACCTTACCAAATGGGAAGACACTTCAAGGTAAAAACATATCATGATAGTCTTAAATACTTTTGGGAACAAGATTATCTTTAGAGGAGCAGCAAAAATGGGTCACAAAGATGTTGGGTTATGACTTTGAAATCATTTAAAAAAAGAGAAGAAAAATGTTGTTGCAGATGCACTCTCAAGAAAGGATGAGGATGTGGAAGCATTGCTTTATGTCAATTCTATTATCCAACCTCATTGGATAACGAAAGCAAGGGATGAATGGAAGAATGACAAAGAGTTGTGGAAGCTCATTCAAAATTTGCAACAAGATCCCATTACACCTAATACATTTAGCTGGAAAAATGATTCATTGTGGTACAAAGATCACTTATATCTTCGTAAGAATTCCCAACTCAAACAGAATATTCTTTTGGAATTTCACATCTTCCCCTTAAGAGGGCACTCAAGATTTTTTAAAACATACCACAGGGTCAAGAAGGAATTTTTTGGGATGGTCTTAAATCTAATATTCAAAAGTTTGTGGCAGAATGTTTGGTTTGCCAACAAAATACCATTGAAACAATTAAGACCCCAGGTTTGTTACAACCTTTAGCCATTCCAAGTCAGCGTTGGGAGGAGGTCTCAATAGATTCTATCACAGGTTTACCCAAGTCTAAAGGAAAGAGCGTTATCATGGTGATAGTTGATAGACTTACCAAGTATGCACACTTTTGTGCATTATCTCATCCTTTTAAAGCCAATACAATTGCTACTACATTTATGGAAACAATTCAAAAGCTACATGGAAACCCAAAGATTATTGTAAGTGACATACATCCCATTCTCACTGGAAATTTTTGGACGAAATTATTTTCTTGTCTTGGTAACTGATTAGCTCATAGCTCATCTTATCATCCTCAATTTGATGGGAAAACTGAGATAGTGAACAAATGTTTGGAAGGATATATCCATTGCTTTGTATCTGATAAACAAATATAATGGGTCAAGTGGTTACCTCTCGTTGAATGGTGCTATAACACTTCCTTCCATACTGCAGCAAAAATGACCCCATTTATGGCACTTTATGGATATCATCGACCATCCATCACATAATCTTTAGGAGAAAATTCTAAGGTTCAACAGTGGAAGATCACATCGAGCATCAACAACAAGTTATCCATCTCTTAAAAGATAACTCCACTCTGGTGCAGAATCAAATGAATAAACAATTTGATCAA
The DNA here is from genome assembly GCA_031772625.1 of Pinus tabuliformis. NCBI lineage: Eukaryota > Viridiplantae > Streptophyta > Pinopsida > Pinales > Pinaceae > Pinus > Pinus tabuliformis. The sequence goes on from CM062812.1 coordinate 168,371,162, forward strand.
CATCGCAGTGAAAAATGTTTTGATGTAGGTGACTGGGTAATTTTATGACTACAACCATACAAACAAATTTCCCTCAAGCAAGCTAAGAAGGATAATAAATGATCACCCAAGTACTATGGTCCTTACAAAGTGCTGCAAAATATTAGTACTATGGCATATAAATTGGAGCTACCTACATCTTCTTGAGTACACCCATTTTTCCATGTTTCCCGCTTAATGAAGGTTATCGGTGACAAGCTCCCAGTTCAAACAATGTTGTTAGAACTTGACGAAGAAGAAAATATCATATTTGAGCCTAAATCAGTCACGGAAATAAGAACCCAACAACTACAAAATCGATTAATTTCAAAGTATCTCACTAAGTGGAAGAACTTACCCCCTAAAGATTTCACATGGGAGGATGAGAATTTAATACAAAAACATCTGGAACTACTCAAGTGTTAAAGAAAACACTTTTTCTGAAGAAAAGGGGCATGCTATATCCTTATAATATTAGTGTTCCCCCCTTATTATTATTGTTAGTGTAGCCCCCTATTGTTATGGTTGTGCCCATATACCCCCCAAATTATTATTGTCGTGCCCCACAGAAGCCCACTATTGTTATTGTTGTGCCTTTACATTTTATTGTTATGTAGGCTTTGACTATATGGTGACCCCTTAGACTCCTATATATACCAAGGAGGTCTTATCATTTGTATCATCCAATAATTGTTCATTTATGTTATGTAAAAGAGGTTTCCCCCACGAAGAGGCTAATTTTCAAGTCGTTGATCTATATTTTCTTCTTTTTTATGAATTGATTGCATAACAATGTAAAACCCCAATCTGGTAGCATCACAATGATAATACATCTCCATAAAGATAACAAAATTCTAACAATCAAAAACATTTATTCATACATGACTCAATTCATCTAGCCATCAATGGTAGTAAACAATACTCCAAGGGTTTCATTACTTTGAGTCAACTTTCTATCACTCTAGCCAACATTTTAACTTCACTCAAACCCAACCATTACATTGGCTCACTATACGTCTAAGTTTATAGGAATTATTGAAAAATTCTAAGTCATAGCCGTGATGCATCATATAAAACATCATCACTTTGACCAAAGAAACTCTATAAACAAACTGCGAAACCCTTTCAATAAGGTTACAACAAAAACATAACGGTTACGAGGCCCAAATTCAGGACAAACACATCAATCAATAATATGACTTCAATATCACTATCAAACCCTAATGGAAGTATACTCACATACAAGAAAAAAATATCACATGAACCTCTCTGCAATATCAACAAATATTTAACCACCTGTTCTCTGTAGAAAAATCAAAACAAATCTCAATACACTGAGGACTCATAAGAACAATAAGAGTATAGTACATCTCTCACTATTTAGTTAACATGTAGAAGATATGATTCAAAAATAGCACAGAACAATATAATATGAGCAATATATGTCTAACGAAGCATTTCCTGCAACCACAATTCGTTACCTCAATCACTCAACTTATGTCATTGCTTCATTGCTCAAAGATATCTGCAACAACAATATAATAATAGTGACATACAATTGATCATAGGTTTGTCAAAGAATATGCAAATAAAATCCCTACATTCTACCATAAGCCATACGTAAACATGAAGATCTATCACTAACACTCAAGCATAACTATACTCAGTCTCTAATCCTTGCAAAATTCACTAACCACTCTATTCATTAATCAAGACAAAGAGTAAATCAACCAATAAATTTTTTTTCCTTCAATACTGCATATAATCTCTTTGCAAGATATGAACTCAAGATAACATGATCATCATGTTGAGATGTCAGTGTTGTCATTTATGGCCATGGATTGAATATATATATAGACATAATAGAAGCATTGGACCCAAGAAGCAGTGATAAGGAGGAAAGGCATCAAAAGTGAGGAAAGCCATTGGAAGCCATCAGAAAGCCATCGGAAGCCATCGGGAATTAAAGGAAAGTCATCAGAAGTCAAGAGCAGGAGCGACAAGCCAAGGAGGAGCAGATCCAAGAGAAGTAGTTCAAAGGAAAGACATCAGAAGTCAAGAACAGGAGCGACAAGCCAAGGAGGAGTAGAGATCGCATATGCCCAAGAGAAAGAGCCAATGGGAAGAAACAATGATGTTAGAGGAGAAAGGAAAAACATATCGGAGAAATATCCAGAACTATAACAGAGAAGTCATATCAATGTTTTGTTATATGTCTCCACCCAAAAAAATCCGATCTCCGATATGTGATTTGCTCCAACTTCTGATATGCAGACCCGATGTGATCTAATAACGAATTTAACTGTTCAATCGCATCGGCTCTTTAGCGGAGGTTTTGGAATGGGACCTCTGATAAGATCCTTTGATGAGGCCTGATCTCTGATTATGATATGCTTTGCGGACCCAACTAGCCTTATTATATTGTTTTAAATTGTAATATCACATCCGTGCATTAGAAATTTCCTATCACAAGTTTTACAGGCATGTCATGTTAAAACCTTTGATTGTAATATGGTTGTGGACCTGTTTGGTTTATCAAAACGATTTTATTGAAATATTGCATCCATCAGAGGTCAGAGTATGTTGCGGACCCAATTGGTTTATCAAAATGGTTTTATTGAAATATCACATCCGCTGCATCAGAGGTCAAAGCAAGTAAGAGCGATATGTTGCAGACCCGATTGGATTATCAAAAAAATTTAATTGAAATATTGCATCTGCTGCGTTAGAGGTCAGAGAAAGTAGGGGTGATATTTGTTATAGGAATATCGATGTTGTTGACATCAAAACTTTGGCATGTGCACAACTTAAAAATCTCTGATATCCATGTAGTTGCGATATGCGGGAATAAAGTGATGATGTGGCATGTGGGACCTCCCGATGTCCATTGTAATATGGTTTCACATTGTTTAAAAGCTATAGCCCCTCCAATGTTGCTATTGTAATATAGTTTCCGTAAATGATGAAACTATGTTATATTTGGTTGATTATTAACAAAGACTCCTTCTGATATACTTTTAATGTGCCACCTCATGCACAAGTCAGCCTCTCCTCTAATAAATGTGTCTTTTCATTTATTGGTGAAACTCATATAAATACAAGTCAAATAATTGATTATTAAGTATCGATCTTGGTCATACATCACAGAGAGGAAGATACAATTCACAGCTCGTGAACTTGAAAGAGCAAAGGAAAGGAGACTTAGAGGTCGAGAAGGATCACTAGATATCTGAAGTAGATAAAGTCGTAAGAGCTCAGATCTGTGGAACATTTTAGTTTTAGAGGAGTGCGCAGTCTTGACAGAGTCCAAAATTGTGGGTGTTGTAATCTCGGGTAGATCAGACCTATTGCAGCAAGTAAATCTGTGACAGTTTGGCACCATACCTTGGGAGGACTATGAGTCAACGTTTTGCTTAAGCTACAAGAGCCTCAGATCATCCTCAATAAATTCAGAGCATCCACAGTTAGTCACAGTTAAACTTGCAGTGCATTAATTTGAGGCTTGACTATTGCAACATTGAACTTGTGGTATACTCACCTGTTTTTGGGTCAGATAAGTGAAGGAAAGTCTTGTATACTTTTATGTGGAGGAGATCGATTGAAAAACTAACATGTGAAGGTGTGAAGGAAGTTTCAGATCATCAGTGGAGGGGAAATACCTAATGCACCACGAGACAGATCTGGCTATACATCGTTGGAGAAAATGGACATGTGAAGTGCAGAACAAGATTTGCGAATTATCTATCTTTATTAAGAAGACTGAAGGGTTGGTGCCCTAGGGGTTGGAGCCTCTAAAATCAGAAAATGACAGGGTTGGAACCCTAGAGGTTGGAGCCTCACAAAAGTCCAAGTTGGTGCTTGGCAACATGTTTAAGCCTGGAAGATTGAATGGTTGGTTCCCTCAAATATTGTTGTACTCAAATTTTGTAAAAGAGGATTGTCTGATTATAGTTGTGAATACTCTTAACTGGTAAACATAACAATTGAAAAGAAATACTAATTCACCCCCCTCTCAGTATTTCCAACAATTGGAATCAGAGTGAGCTTCTTCATAAACATCCTAACAACTCGAAGAAGGATTCTTAGGTCACAATGAAGAATTAGGATGCAGGAAAAATTCCTCAATTTGATGTAACACACTTTGGTTTTTGGAAGCGTAGGATGACATTCTATTTAATGTTTCTTGGACCTGAATTATGGAAACCAGTTACTGATGGGTATAAATCTCAAACTACTCCACCGAAAGATCAGGACGGATGGAAAGATTATATAGAAAATGCCAAAGCACTAAATTCAATAACAAGTGTAATTACTGATTTAGAATTTACAAAAGTTATGAACTGTGATTCTGCTAAGGAAATGTGGGACAAGCTTATTCGTATCTATGATGGATACTCCAAGGTCAAAAAGGCAAAACTCCAAACACGTAGAAGACAATTGGAGAGTCTTAAGATGGATGATGAAGAGGATATTGCAGCTTATTTCCTCCGAGTACCTAAAGTTACCAACTCACTCAAAAGTTTAGGTGAAATCGTTGCAGAAAGCACAATTTTCCAAAAGGTTTTGAGATCACTTCCAGAACATTTTGATTCCAACATCAGTACCATAGAGGAATAACAGGAGTTGGATGATAAAAAAATATATGAACTTCATGGGATTCTCATTGCATATGAAATGAGAAAAGGAATCCCTAACTCCAAGGAAGTTGCATTCAAAGCTTCAAGGTTATCAAAGAAGGGAAAAAATCACAAGGAAGCTAAGGAAAGGGTCCAAGCGCATAGGTAAGTATCCTCTCATTTGTTTTAAATATGGAAGAATAGGACATTATGCTGTAAAATGTCTTCATCAACACGATAGTGATGATGAAGGTGAATATAAAAAGAAGATGTTCAAGGAGAAAGGGCTTAACAAGAAGTGATCCAGGTGGATATTGGTGGCCACTCTCCTATTCCAGCTGTCTCTTTCAGTTTTTCAGTTTCTTTAATTGTAGCACAATTTACTATTTTTGGTAGTTTTTCAGGTCCTGAACTTCTGGAGCCGTTTTGAGGCCCTAAATGACGTTTTTAGGGAAAATGGAGAGAGAAAAGTAATCTCAAATGAGGTGATTGGTTTGTTTTGAACCTACTCTTAGAGATATTCGAAACAAGGTATCATTATATCCAAACGGAAATCGTATGCTAACATTACAACCCCGGGAAATTGATGTACTAATTTACCAAAACAGGTCCCACAGTTTTGGCGCTTCATCTCCTAGGGTTAGGTTTCTAGATGTTTAGGGTTTTCCATTGTTTCTCAATAATAAATAGGCCTTGGAGCCTCATTGTAATGCAACTCAGAGGCATGTAGCCACCACATCTCTTCTCAGAGATAAGCTACCATCGCCCGAGATAGTCTTTTCCATTCTTCTTGTAAGCATATTTCAATATTTGATATTAATGAAATGAAGTGTTATTTCTACTGCATCTTTGTATTTATGATTATAACTGTAATTTGTTGTGTTCCTATTTAAATTTAGATCAGTGGCATCAGAGCGATCTTCTCTTTCTCTATTTCTTTACATGTCCCCAACGAGGTCAAGGTGTAAGGAGTTAGGGCTAGATCTAGTTGAACCTTTACAAGACCATCCTTGCAAACCCTTATGACCTCCTATGGTGGAAGAAAAGAAAGATGAGGGGTCAGATGATCCTTTCAATATCTTGCTCAAAGAAGCACTCGAGTGATAGAGGAACACAATGATGGACAACTTTGCCCAGATCCTTCAGCGACTACACAAGGGTAACACATCTACTTCCAATAGCTACTCTAGAAGTGCCACACCCTTTAAGGTACAAATTAACTTTAACATTCCCATATTTGAGGGCCAGATAGATGTGGATGTCATAGATAAATGGTTAAATATGCTAAAAGGATATTTTTTTTTCATGATCTTTCCAGCAGGGAAAAGGTTAGCTTTTCTCTTCTCAAAGCCACCCCCCACGTCAAATGAATAGTGGGAAACCTACTATGAGTAGAAGGATGAAAGTACGCCCTCACTATTTTCAACCGCACACACTTGGGATTCATTCTGACATGCCATCAAGGAGCAGTAGTACCCTCTCTAGATCTATGAGGATAAATACATAAAGTGGACCACACTACGACAGGGAAGGGACCAAGATGTGCTAGAGTCTACCAATATTTTTCATACCCTTCGCACAAAGTTGGGTATCAAGGATTCTGAGAAACATTTGGTACTCAAGTACCACGGTTTCCTAGATAAGTGCATCTAGGATGAGATGGAGTTTCTGGACATCTCATCACTCAACACGACATACCGATACGCTTTCAAAGATCAAGCAAAAGATTAAACAGAAAAAGTGAAACTTTTGATCTGTGAATACAAAGCAAGGGAAAGGCACCCCCAAACTACATAGCAAAGGGCAAGGCTAAGGTAGGGCGACCTGGGAGAACCCGTCGAAGTCGCAAGAAAATAACAACACCACAAATACAAAGAAGGACACAGAAAAGTGGTGTGAGTTCCATAAGAGCTCCACACACAACACAAGTGAGTGTTGAGACAAATAGTAACTGGTGGCCGAGCTGAAGGCTTCTGAGTCTGACGCATGTTCCGACTTTGAGTCAAAACCCAACAAGGGGAATGAAAAAGGGAAGCAAATCATTGAAACAGAGCCCAGTGCCACTGTGGCCACCACCAAGATCCAAAATATTGAGCCTGAAGATCCAAAAGAGGGGGAGTGCCTATTCCACTCACAAACTTGGGGGAAGGGTTCTCTGCTATAGTTCATTGTCGACAACGGGAGCCAAAAGAACCTCATTTCAGCAAATACCATGAAGCGGTTAGGCCTACTAACTACAACACCTATGCAACTGTATACCATCGGGTGGCTTCACCAAGGACAAGATCTCCGCGTTAGCCAATGGTGTCACCTTTCCTACAACATCAAGCCCTTTACAGATGAGGTACTATGTGATGTTTCTCCTCTTGAATTTTGTGATGTGTTATTAGGACAACCATACTTATGGAAGTGGAATGCTTTATATGAGTCTAGATCTAACTTTGTTATTAGTTCTTTGGGTACTAAGTTATACACGACACCGGAGGTAGCCCCACCTACCACCATCTCTTTGATCTCTGTTAAGTAATGATGTAAGGTCATCTACTAGACTAGAAAATTTTCTTTCTTTCTGATTCTCTCTCAAAGTAAGGGGAAGGTTGTAGCCACATCCATGACCCCTAGGAAGGGTTCCTCTAAGTAGTAGAAGTAGGTGGATACAGTCGTGGAAGAACACAAGGACATATTCTCGTCACCCATAGGGGCACCCTTGCACTGTCAGGTCAAGCATTCAATCGATCTGACTCCCGGAGAACCTCTACCCAGCGGGCCGATATATCACCACTCCATTTTGGAAAATGAAGAGATAAAGAAGAAAATCTAGGAGTTTTTGCAGAAAGGGCACATTCGACCAAGTTCCTCCCCTTGTGGGAGACCGATTGTACTTATACAGAAGAAGGATGGGACCTGGAGGCTTTGCATTTATTCGGGTACTAAACAAAATCATTGTCTACAATAGTTATCCAATCCCATGGATTGATGACCCGTTGAACCAAATCAAGGGGGGAAAGTATTTCAGCAAGATCGATATGAAGTCTTGTTATCACCATGTTCCAATAAAGCCCACAGATGTATGGAAGACTGCCTTTAAATCCAAGGAAGGCCTTTTCGAATGGTTGGTTATTCCCTTCACATTGACGAATTCCCCGACTAATTTTATGAGGCTAATGGATGACTTCTTGTGGCCCTTCACCAACTCTTTCATGGTGGTTTATCTAGATGACATCCTCATCTTCAAAAAGAGTTGGGAAGAACACTTGCAACACATTCAGTAGGTCCTTCAAGCCCTTCGGCAACACAAACTATGTGCCAACTTGGATATATGCACCTTTGGCATGAGCCAAGTCCAATACTTGTGTTACATCATAGATGAGCATGATGTGCATGTGGACTCGACCAAGATCCAAGTCATTCAGGATTAGCCAACCCCAACCACTCTAATGGAGCTTCGCAACTTTTTGGGCGTTTCAAATTCCTATCGGAGGTTCGTGTTGGGATTCTCCCATATCACTTGGCCTTTGAGTCAGAGTACTAAGGGTGGGGAAAAAGAAAATATTTCCTAGTCTGAGTCCCAACAGAAGGCATTCGTTGAGTTGAAGCACCACCTCTTCTTTGCACTGGTAATCACACTACCAGACCTGCAACATCCATTTTAAATCGAGACAGACACCACAGACTATGCTATCAGTGCAGTCCCCACCCAACACAGGCATCTAGTGGCCTATCATAGTGAGACACTTTCTGATACAATTCATAAGTACCCCACCTATGATAAAGAGATGTATTCCATTGTGCAGACTTGTTGACAATGGAAGCACTACATTCTGGGGAAGGAGACAGTCATCCACACCAATCACCGACCTCTTTAGTTTATACGGACACAAGAGAAGTTGCAGAATGATCACCATTAGAATTGGTCTACATATCTACAACAATTCCACTTGAACATTAAATACATACAAGGTAGCACCAATCATGTTGCAGATTGCCTCAACCAGTTCCCAGTTGCAGCACTTACTACTATTCTCAACTCTTGTGGTCACGAGACCTCTGGATCGCCACAACTATACAAAAATGATCTAGAGTTCACCTCGACACACCAGATGCTAGTAGCTAGAAAGAAAGTTCTTGATTTTCACATCCAAGACACATTATTATGCTACTTGGGCCACCTTTGTGTTCTTTCAAGCGAGTGTGCAAAGATGATTTGGGAGGCACACTACACTAGGGTTGCAGGACACTTTGGTATGGAGAAAATTGTGGTTGTACCACAAAATTAATTTTATTGGCCCAAATGCTGAATGGATGTTGGGAAATATATCAGATCCTGCACTACTTACGCCATTGCCAAACCAACCATCAAGAAGCAAGGTTTGTACACTCCTTTGCCTACTCCTAGCCAGCCATGCGAATCCATCTCCATGGACTATATTTCTGGCATCCCTTCTACCAAGCATGTTAATGACTGTGTATTTGTGGTCGTGGACAAATTTTCTAAGATGGATATATTGGTGGCCTGCAAGAGGAGTATCACAGCAGAGGACACTGCAAAACTCTTCTTTGAACGAGTATGGGTACATTTTGGGATCCCGCAGACCATTATATTAGATCAGAATAGTAGGTTCTTGAGCACATTCTAGTCAAGCCTCTAGACACTATTGGACACCAAACTCACCAAATCGACTGTCTTCCATCCCCAAACTAATGGCTGGACGAAGGTCGTCAATAGGATGATAGTGAACATACTTTGCATGTACAACTCCAAGCATCCTTGAACCTGGGATGAGAGTCATCCATATGTGCAACATAGTTATAATAGAGCTCTCCATAGCTTGACTGGTTATAGTCCCGTTCAAGTGGGTCTAGGATTTCAACCATTGTGTTTGATTGATGTTTCCATGCCTCATGCGACTACGTAGGCATAATCTACACATATATTGTCTGAGGCTGATAAGTGACCAGATTTACTAAACACTTTTAATACATCTTCCAACAAGTTCACGACATCCTAAAGAAGTCAAATGCCAAGTACAAGTAGCAACATGATCAACATTGGGTGCCACAAAAGTTTTAGCTGGGTGACAAAGTTTGGTTGCATTTGCAGAAAGAATGCATTATCGAAGCCCATTGGAAGCTCAAATCACTATGATATGGTCCTTACACCCTTACTACAGTTGTGGGAGATAATGATTTTTAGCTCAACATTTCCCCATTCCTTGGCCTGCACCCAGTGTTAAATGTGGAATGCCTTCAACCATACTTCCCTCCATTGCTGGACACGTCAAACATTGTAGAACAACTCACACCAATAGAGTTAAAACTAGAATGTGTGGAACCTGCCACAATTGATCATATTATGGACACACATGTCAAGAACACATGGCAACAAAATATCCAACTATATCGAGTTGTCAAAGCTGGCCAACTCCTGCACCAAGGAAAATGGCTCACTAGGGACCAAGTTCAGCAGAAGTTTCCCCATCTCATGGAGGCACTCAATGCAATGGGGACCATTTCTTCCTAAGGGGGGAGGACTGATCTAGGTGGATATTGGTGGCCACCCTCCCATTACACTTGGACCTCCAACACTATCTCTTTAAGTTTTTTAGTTTCCTTAATTGTAGAACAATTTACTAATTTTGGCAATTTTTCAGGTCCTGAACTTCAGAACTATTTTGAGGCTCTAAATGATGTTTTTAGGGAAAATGGAGAGACTAAAGTAATTTTGAATAGGGTGACCAATTTTTTTTCGGCCTAGTCTTTGAGGTCTTCGAAACGAGGTATTATGATAGCCAAACGGAGATCTTATGCCAAAGCTATAACCCCGGAAATTGATGTACCAATTTACCCAAACGGGGCCCAAAGTTTTGGCGCTTCATCTCCTAGGGTTAGTGTTATAGACATTTTTGTGCCTTACAGCTGTAAGCATGAAATGTCCATAATCCAAGGGATCCAAAGTCCCTAAACATGTTGTTCCTACCCCTAGAGGAACAAGGCTAGCAAACCACAGAAATTCACAGAAGTTCTCCACCAGAAACTGCTCAAAAATAAGTCAATTCAGGATCAATTCAGAAGCTCCACTAGCTGCCTGCGTTGAAATGCAGAGGTTACACTGGCTGGTTGCATTGCAACGCAGGTAGAAGCACTACCAGGGTGCGTTGAGCGGAAAATGACAAATGTCAGGGTCTCTTGTGAGAGGTGTCAAGACTGTGGAAGCTTCCAGAATCTTCCTCCATGACACTTGCCTTGCTGAGTTCGACTAAGTGATGAGTAAGAGGCTCTTAGTCTCCAAGTGGAAGTAAGAACTGACAGAGAGAGAGGACACTAGTCAGATCACAAGCTGACTCATCCTCACTCCAAACATCTATATATGGATCTCTTCTCCATGAGATCTAGAGGCTGGAATTTTGTTATTGCAAAGAATTGCTGTTGGTTCGAGATTGGAATCATTGGGTGCTTAATGCTTTGAAAGGAGGTGAAGATAGGAATTTCATTTGCTGGGAAGGAGATGTTGGATTGGAACTCTCTTGGTTGTATCTCCTCCTGAACCTTGTTATTCATCAATAAAGCTATCTTGGTCTCTCCTATATGCTGATGTGTCTTTGATGTATGATTGCATTAGTGTATTTGGTTTATTTCTAATCCTGAACTAGTTATGAATATGAATCTATGTCTTTGTGTAGTGTTCCCTTCTTGTGATCTTGCAAGAACCTGTTGAAGCTGGGCGAGCGAGAATGCAAGTAGCTGGGAGCTCTCAAAGAGAAGAGAAGCGGGATCGAGGGACAAACGGAAGACACCGGTTAGTCCACCCATCTCTCTTCATTCTTAATTCATAAAGGAAGAATACTAGAATAGCTGTCTCTGTTTGTTGCTAAGGCACTGTCACACCTTAGGTGGATAGGATCGTCCTGCATAGGCATTTTTCCCCACAACAAATTGGCGACTCTGTTGGGGAGATCTGTTTAGTCATTTTATTTGTGTTTCTATCATTGTTTGTTTCATAGACTCAACAGCAACAATCGAACTGCATCTGCTATTCTCAGATGCAAAGTAGACAGCTGCTGCATTGATCCAATCACTAGATTTGTCTATGATCTGAACAATGGACTCACAAATGATTTGATGATCCTTTGTGATAGATCTTAGTCCTTCTTCAAAGCATCCCTTTGATTGTACCTTGCTTGTTGCTTTGATTTGGCCTGAAACTGTAGATTAAATAGCAAACCGTGACCCAGAACCCAGTGAGGAACTCTCGTTTCTCCTTCAGCGCAGGCTCTGTGAAGAGACTCTGCATTTCAACGCAGTTCCCGTGAAGGCTACCTGCGTTGAAATTCAGTTTCCCTGTTATACAGGTGCGCTGATCCAGTTAGGCCTTGTGCATCTGGGGTTCTCTGCTCTGTTTTGCCTTGTTTTGGTCTCTGATTTTTGCAACCTGTAACCAGCATAGGTACCTGTTTGATAGCCCCTTTTCTTTGCTTAAATTCCGCATCCTTTTGTACAAAATATTGTGAGTGTTTTTATGTGTTTGTGGCATCATTTACAGTTTCCCTTTGCAAGAGTGAAATAGTCATCCTGTAGCCCTTGATTCAGATCTGTTGATTGTGATCTTAGGAGAGAGTTCATTGGCTGTTTACAGTTGGTTATACATTCATTTTTGCTTTTGGTTTGAGTTTGTCTCTTTTGAGTGTCAAAACAAGTATTCATTTTGAAAATCGTTAAGTGTTGTAATCTCTTCTACCCTTTCTGATTTCGAAAAAGTAAACTTGTTTGTATTTGTCATTTAAAAGCAAATTCAAAGTTGTGCAAAAAGCTTTCTTTTTAGGCATCAATATTAAGAAAGCGGAAAACAAACACTTGCATTGTGCATTTGCATCTTGATAGTTTGCATGATTGATTTAGGGAAAGTGCATTTAGAGTGTGCTGATTGCTCTCTTAGAAAAGATGGTGTCTTTCTTTTCCCTTTGTAGCTAGGATTTTCATTGTTGAAAAAGAGATAAAATTTGCTTATCATCTTTTAGATTGCATTTAGGAAGTTGTCTATACATCTCGTGGTGAACCTCAAAAGGCAAACTTCTAAGAAAGATCAACATAAAATAAACTGAATGAACTTAATAATGCTTTGTAACATAACACACAACATAGAGGTCTAGGCTAGAGACGTGTTCCGGCGTCGTAAAGCCTGGTGACTGTCGATCTCGCTGATGGTGGGTGATTCCTCCTGAGGGACGATAGCGCCAGTACGGATTGTGCTCCCACGTACCGTCGAGTATATATTGGGAGACCTCTATAGGCATAAAACCTTTATCCTTAGGAAGCCGTTTCGGCCGCCCTACTGATCGTAATGCACTAAACACAGCATTCAGTAAGATTGACCGCCCGTACCTTAAAAAGTATTATGCGGTTTTGCGAAAAGTTTGGCACACCCTCTACCTAGAACTCCAGAGCAGTTCCTTTGGCCTTTTTCAGACTCTATAATGGAAAAAGTCCATCCGAGCATTTGTCACTTTGGGCTCGTTAAAACATCGAAGGAGACTAGAGTCATCTTTAGCTTTTTCTCGACTCTTTAAAATTGAAAAAGCAAGTTGTGTCTAAAGCGTCATTAAAACTTATTTTAAACGGAATAATAAATCACCCTTATTCCCACGTTGATCTTTCAGTTGAGAAAATGGAGCCCTCCAACCAAGGAATTCCCCTTGGTGGAAATCCTAGTCCCTTCTCCTCTTGGGGAGATGTTGGAGTGCCCCATATGGCCACATTGTCGCTTCCAGGACTGACAATCGGCTTGCTTGTCTGGCTCTTCTCAACTAATGTTGTTCAAAACACCACTATTCCTGAACAATCGAATTAGCAGTTAGTCCAGTCCAGAGCTGCCCACCAGCCTTCCACTTCCTCTAACTCTTCCTCTCCTCCTTCCTCTTCGCTTGATGGAGCTGGCAAAGCCAAAAGCCAGACTCCTAAGGAGAAGAAGGAAAAGAAGAAGAAGGAGCCAAAAGCGACTGGGGGCAAGCGAATGGCGTCTAATGAAAATCCACACACTGCACTGACCAGGCCTAAATCACCATGTGTCATATGCAAGGGAGACCAATTTCACAGAGATTGCCCTTGCATCCCTCGGATACTAAGGGACTGGTCTCCCCGCTTGCACAATTCGGTGGCGTCAACCTCTGATAGCCATGTTGACAGCACACCGTCAACTAGTGAAAGTGAAGCCACAGGACAGAGAGGGAAAGCTAGATTTCCCTGAAAACTGTGTGAAGGCGACCATGCCATCCACCATTGTCCCTTCTTAGATGAGGCTAAAAGAGTTTTGGAAGATCGCCCGGTTTTACCAGTGCAACTTCCTCCTGGATATCAAAAACTCCTGCCAAGTCCTTCACCAGTTGAGAACCCAGCTAGCCCGCTCAGGTGGTCAGCCGAAGCACCTATCATTGAGGATGAACCGTCTGAATCCATACCTGACGAAAGTCAAAAGGTTGAGGCGGCAGTTGACCCGGTTTTGCCATCAGAGGCTCTATCTTCGAATGATACCATCACAGAGGAGAATAAAGACGACACCGTCCAAATTCTCTTCATCAACACAGACTCCGACGAACAAGGGGGCAATTTGCCCATTCCTTTATCGCAGGGAGGAACTTCGTCAGAGTCATACCCGGCCGTCTATTCGATCCCACCACCAAGCAACCTAGTTGTATCCTTCGACTGGAACCAACTAGGCAGACCCCGGTTGCCAGCAAGCATACCATTCAGAATTATCGTTCAAATATATAGAATGGTAATGGCTGGCACCATCATTGATGAGGGGGCATCTGTGAGTATCCTTTCCTCTATTGCTTGGAAAGCGCTTGGTTCGCCAGCGCTTTTGCCTGAAATGAGAAATCTGACAGGCTTCGATAAAGGAACCAGTCGACCTTTAGGGATCCTCCCCAATGTGCCCATAACATTGAAAGGGAAGACCGTTCAAATGAACGTGATGGTCATTCAAGGACCCTTGGATTATAACCTACTCCTTGGACGAGACTATACATATTGCACGGGAGCCATCGTCTCCTCACTCTTTAGAGTAATGTGTTTTCCGCACGAAGGAAGAGTGGTCAAGCTCGTGGACCAGCTTTCATTTCCCGGATCACGCATCGCAAATAGTCATATACCATCCCTAAATGGTCTCTTCATGCAAGAAATGTCTCAACCCATGGTCCGTCCCCCTGATGAGCGCGAGTGATTCGGAAGGATATGACTGGAACCCAGGGGGCATGCGTCCTGGTCTGCTTCGGCAGGAAAAGTTTGGGTATAGGGTAGGTTTCCGCGGGAGAATATGACTAGTCTGTACCCCGCCCATGCTAGAAGAGGGTTATTCTAGAATAAGATTCTTTTGTCAAAGTTATGTGAGTTGACAGACGGAGTCTCTCACCCTTGTCTATCTCGGTAGACATCGCCGAAGAAATGTTTTGTTTGAAAGATTAACGAAACAATCTTTGGGTAACCTGAAAGAGGTAGGCCTCTCCCGGTAAAACAAATGTTTTATTGGACTAAGAAGGGGTAACCTTGAAATCGTACTTTATACCTGGGGGCATGCAAACCTTTTGGAGTGCAAGCAAAGAGTGATTATTTATCTGTTTTTTGGGTTAGTCGTTTCCTAACTTGCATAAAGAAAGGATGCGGAGCAAAGCTTTGGTAAGGTGCAAGCTCCATAAAAAATGGAATCTTACATGAGACATTCTTATCATATGACTGGATAATCGAGCAGTTTTAGCACACAGTTCATGCTCGTTAAAAAATAAATGCAAGATCCGAGCAGTTTTAGCACATAGTTCATGCTCGTTAAAAAATAAACATAAGATCGAGCAATTTTTTCCACCCGCGTTTAAGCTTGTTAAAAAATGAACTATTCCGGTAAATAACCACCGTGAATGTAGCGACATCAGCCATTAAAGCCTTGGTCGTGTTTGCCCACCACCTCCACTTTTCCATTGGCCGATCATTCACCTCCATATGATTGTTTACCCATTTTGAGGAACAGCTGCGAAGAGTGATTTCACTAGCCATCCTTGTGACACTGCCGTGATTTGGAAATTCCAATCTTTACCTGGAATCAGCTGCTAACCCGTTTTCATCACTCGTTCCTCAAAAGACGAGTCTTCTTTAAGCTCTTTTCATCTGACTCATAAAATATGAAAAGATTGCCGAGTTTTGGCCTTCCAGCTCGTTAAAGTGACCGGAAGAGCTATCCCTCCTCTAGATTTTAATCTTTTTGGACCTGAGGGATTATTGCACAAAAAGATCGAGCGCTTGTTTTATTCGGCTCGTTAAAACTATCGAAAATTCATCCCTTCTGTATTGTTTTATACTTTTTCGGACTTAAGGGATTAGATGACGAAAAAGGGATTTTCGGAGTTGACTTTACGTACCTTTTCAGACTCTCTAAAAATGAAAAGGACCGAGTTATCCTTGTCGTTAGACTCGTTAAATGCATTAAATAGCGACAAACTTGTCTTTAGACGAGAACGAGTTTCCCTATCGCTAGGCTCGTTAAAACATAGCGATGGGCTTGCCCGAAGGGCAAGTTATAGAACAAGCATATGTTATCCTCCTCAAGCTTGACAAAAATAAAGAGGTACTGGTCAGCAATGACTGGGGAAAATTTGGGAGAAACTCAAGAAAACTTTGATGGTAGCAAGTCGCTCTTGAACATGACACTTTTCCTCCGTACCACAATCGGGTTGGGTTGTTTCATTCACCGGTCACATCACCATGGTCTTGCCATACCATCCATACTTGGGGTAATGCTACCAATCCATCGCATCAGTGTTGCCATATGTTCAAGAGAAGTCATTCAGAGAAGTCACCTGTGTCCCATCCACTACCATACATTATACTCTTTCATGACCGCCACCCTGAATCATATGTCATCAGATCGTTTTCACCTCCATCAAAATCATTAGCTCCGTTCCATGTCATGGATGTGGGATTCATTAAGGCCCTCCTTTGACGGATCGCTTCTTGTCGACATCAGCCCATTATCCAAGAAGTTGATCTAGGAACACCCCCTTCAGTACTTTGAAGCTTGCATGCCTCAATGGCAAGTTTCTCACTTCCGGCGACAGGTATACATCAATGACCTTCGACCGAAAGATTTTGCGTGGTGTTCGACACCAAGTCCTCTATTCACACCACGTGAATTGTACTGCAGTACCTTGAGGGTCATCTTCATTATCGGTGATTCCTCTCGCGCTTGTTAACAGTTTACATCATTGACTGGTAATCAAGCGATGTCTTTCCATGTTCGACTTCAGAGCAATTCTCACATGGATCGACTTGTACTTAGAGTGAAGATCGGACGAGATTGAAGACCCCGGATCTAGTTTCATCCATCCGGGCTGCGATATATATTCAGAAAATAAAGACATGGAAATGTACAGCTTTGCAGCACAGATGATCATCCTACCAAAAGGATGATGGCTCTTTCAGAATCATCAGTCTGTCATCAGATGATTGTCTATTATATGTACATGAAAATGAATTTATAAAGCTGAGCATGGGAATGCCCACCTCAGCTAGATCATGAAAAATGTATGAAAATAATGTATTGTATTGCATTACAGGTCTCCTCCCAGCAATGAAAGAACTTCGGATCCTCCTAATAAAGCATTTCACCCGATAAACGGCCTCATACTTTAGGGGGCAACTGTTATAGACATTTTTGTGCCTTCCAGCTATAAGCATGAAATGTCCATAATCCAAGGGATCCAAAGTCCCTAAACATGTTGTTCCTACCCCTAGAGGAACAAGGCTAGCAAACCACAGCAATTCACAGAAGTTCTCCACCAGAAACTGCTCAAAAACAAGTCAATTCAGGATCAATTCAGAAGCTCCACTAGCTGCCTGCGTTGAAATGCAGAGGTTACACTGGCTGGTTGCATTGCAACGCACGTAGAAGCACTACCAGGGTGCGCTAAGTGGAAAATGACAAATGTCAGGGTCTCTTGTGAGAGGTGTCAAGACTGTGGAAGCTTCCAGAATCTTCCTCCATGACACTTGCCTTGCTGAGTTCGACTAAGTGATGAGTAAGAGGCTCTTAGTCTCCAAGTGGAAGTAAGAACTGACAGAGAGAGAGGACACTAGTCAGATCACAAGCTGACTCATCCTCACTCCAAACATCTATATATGGATCTCTTCTCCATGAGATCTAGAGGCTGGAATTTTGTTATTGCAAAGAATTGCTGTTGGTTCAAGATTGGAATCATTGGGTGCTTAATGCTTTGAAAGGAGGTGAAGATAGGAATTTCATTTGCTGGGAAGGAGATGCTGGATTGGAACTCTCTTGGTTGTATCTCCTCCTGAACCTTGTTATTCATCAATAAAGCTATCTTGGTCTCTCCTATATGCTGATGTGTCTTTGATGTATGATTGCATTAGTGTATTTGGTTTATTTCTAATCCTGAACTAGTTATGAATATGAATCTATGTCTTTGTGTAGTGTTCCCTTCTTGTGATCTTGCAGGAACCTGTTGAAGCTGGGCGAGCGAGAAGGCAAGTAGCTGGGAGCTCTCAAAGAGAAGAGAATCCGGATCGAGGGACAAATGGAAGACACCGGTTAGTCCACCCATCTCTCTTCATTCTTAATTCATAAAGGAAGAATACTAGAATAGCTGTCTCTGTTTGTTGCTAAGGCACTGTCACACCTTAGGTGGATAGGATCGTCTTGCATAGGCATTTTTCCCCACAACAGTTAGGTTCCTGGATGTGTATGGTTTTACATTGTTTCTCAATAATAAATAGGCCTTGGAGCCTCATTATAACATATTTTAGAGGCATGTAGTTGTAGAATTTCCTATAGATTCACAAGCTCATGCAATGTACTGAAGCACAGGACAAGAATCTACTTCTACTATTAACCAATGGAAGCCAATAGAATGATGAAAATAATATTAAGAAGAAGAAGAAGATAAATCAATGACACATAACACAACTGGGGAAAGCCACAACTCAAAACCCATACTATCTATATTGCATTAATAAAAAATCCATGATGATAATATAATGCTTTTCTCATAAGAACAATCCATGCACAAGTATAATCAACTCTCAGCTCACAAGCTAGCTCAAGCCAAACTCTAGTCCTATTCTGCAAATCTCCAAGCCACTATTTCCTTGCACCCTTTGTCAAAGAATTTGGATGAATACAATATGCTCTTCTCAACCTTGAGCTTAACCTGCACAAGTATTTCCTATCCTTCGCATGATGACTTCATTTGGCCAATACTTCACCAAATTTCCAAGCCTTCAAGATTCTAATTCTTTGCATTGTTTCTTTGAGAATTAACCCATATTTAATGTGGGAAATCCTTCCTCAAAACTACGCAATCCATTAGGTCCTCTTCCTGATTACATGCATGATATTTAAAAGTCAGTAAATCATACAATTGATAGTACATTGTCCATGCACTCTAGTCTCAACTGCATCTTTCTCAGAATCGACACGCATGAGTTTCTAATCAAAGAATATTTAGTTAACTAGAGTGACACTTGTGGATGCATTAGTGCACCAACTGACTGTTAACTCTCTATTAGTTCCACAAATAGTTTGGAACTAATTTAACTCAACATAACTCAGTGAACTGAGTTATCTAATTACAACTCACAATTAAACTCATCCTGGACCCCTAAAACTTAGGGAGAACATATACATGACTTCCAAAAGACTTCCAACTCAAAATTCCTAAGTTAACTAAGTCAAATTAACTTAGTTAACTATTACAAGTTTCTATGAGAAAAGAATTACAATTTTAATTTAAGGACAAATTAAATTGGAATTTCTGGATTCTATTTTTAACATTTCTTGTTTGCTATTTTCAACACTCCCTCTCAACAAGAAAGAAATTCAACTCGATCCTGATCATGAACCTTTGGAATGTTCTACATGAAACAATTTTCTCTAGTGTTGTTGCTACATCAACTCTAGAAAAAAGAAACATCTAACCTGAATCAGTATGATGCATTTGTTATCAAAGTCTTTGACTGCTACTGCCTTTGTCAACTGAAAACTTTGCACTTCTACTGACTCTACCTTTCTGCACTGTTGTCAACCCTTCTTTCTTTAGTATTTTATTGCTCTAGCCTCTACCACTATGATATCTAACTTCATCAATCACCACTAATTCCTCTCGCTAATATGTACTTTTGGGCTCCCGTAGCTAGGTACAATCCATGAGATAAAACCTCTCAATGGACCCTGCCCAATTTCAACCCTCTTGGGACTATCACTTCAAATCGCCCTACCTCATACTTGGATTTATGAATGCATGTGATCCCTCTTCCCACCTGATCAGATATTGGCCCATGACCTAAATGATAGATCAAATTTCAAAGTGTTCGAAAGATTGTCGAACCTGAGCGACTAGATAGATCTCATCTTCCTGATTCGCGTTGTGAATGGTTCGAAAAACTAATACCGTATGAAGGGGTTATCGCAATTTGAAAAGTCCAGTAAACTACAATTTTTTGACATTTGACCAAGATTAATTTGGTTTTTGAATATATTAAAAAGATTAATGTTCTGTGGAATATTCCCTTTTGGGGTAAGCACTAAACCTTTCTTTAAACTTCTTTCTTTAAGTTCCGTATTGAGCACGTGGGTAGTATTCAAAAAGTGGGAAATGGTATCTCACACAAACAAAAAGTTGTAAATGGTATTCTATGATTTCATGCGATTAACCTTAGCGGGCGACATGTAGCACGAGAAAACCACTTTTCTCGCATGCTCTCGACCTGATATCGGTCGTGCAAGAATTTGTGTGAGATTGCGCGACAACCGTTCGATTGGATGGGTCACATTGATGGTGGAGATCATCTAGGTTAGTTGGTGAGCGGACAACACGATATCCATTGGATCGAGCAGGATAGATCGATGTGGAGATTCTACTATTTGAAATGCTTCCGGTGAGGATTATCCCTAACCGCTGGGATTATACCGCCTCATATGCGTGCCTAAACAGTTATTGTAACGGCTCACCTCCGACGGTTAGCTTGGTGGAGTGGCTAAAAAGGGCGGTTATGCTATGTTTAAGTGGAATTAGGTGCAGTTCACCAAATTTGGTGGAGTATCCCTAGGGGATATTGATTAAATGCACTCCAGGAGCAGTTTTCGACCAGAGAGAGAGAGAGTGAAACAAGAGGCTAGCTAGGCTAATTGGAGCCTTCTGAAGCCAATGGAATAGTCCAGAGAAGCTGAAGAAGTCATCTTCATAGAGATTTTCATCCAGGGAGATTTTGGAGCTCAGGGCCACCAGGGGTTGGAGGCAGTTGTAGGAGCTACCAGTACTCGTTCTCAGTAAACCAATAGTCATTCCTGATTGTAATGAGCCTTATGAATACATTGTAGGGATTTGCAAAAGAATTTGGAGACTTCTAAAGGCCGAGATGCTACAGGGAAGTTTCAGGCAGCCGAGTGCCAATCGTGGAGGAAGGCCTAGTTTGGGGATGCATTGCTCATTTAGAGCAAATGTTCAATCTATTTTTGATGTCTGATATGTGCTGGAGATAGGAGATGAGGTTTTAGTGACAGTTAAAGAATTCTTAAGGAGTTAGTGCCATCAAGAAGCTCAGGGTAGCTCAGAGCACTGATTGAAGGAATCAAGTCTAAGGGAGCTTAGATCTATTTGCAGAGTGATGATAGCCATGACAGGGATGTAGATGGTTTTCTAAGCCCATTGGTTCAATTCAGTAACCTTTGGAGTTAAGTGTGGAACTTGTAAAAGAAACTTTACCATAATCCCAAAGAGTCAAGTCAAGATGACAAAAGCTCAAGGAGACGTAGCCCATGATATTTGAGTGAACTCCTAGATTAAATTTACTGTTATGTGTTAATGTTTATTTGTTGCATTATATGGCTTATATGTGTTTAATATCAGCACAAAAAAACGGACTTAAAGCACTTAAACAGTTAAAAGAAAACATATACCTGTTTCAAGTATTTAATTCCACAAATGTCATATATAAGCTAGATCATTTATTTTTTAACTGAGTCAGAGGTTCTTCTAAGCATAACAAGTTATCAAACCCCCATTTTAGATCAGGTTGCTTGATTGATAGAGCAATAAATTTCTTGATTGACAAAGCAATAGGTTGCTTGTTTGACTTGAAAGGTGTTTAAACAATATAAAGAATTTGATTGTTTGATTGTTTGTAAACTGACTGTTGTTTGAGTTTGCAAAAGTGAATAGAAAGCTACTGATAGCTAAGTCCAAGAAACGACAAGAAGGAGGAAGATCTGAAGGCATTCACCTTACCCAAAGGACCTTAAGGAAACCCTTGAAATACAAGAGGGTTTGCTTGCAAAAGGCTACTTGAATAAGAGTTTGAATCTACAGCTGCATCAATTACCGATAATAATGCTTTACTATGCCCCTTTGAATTCCTTAAAACTAATTTTTCAAACCAAGCTTATGCAAAAATAAAAAAAAATTAAAAAACTAAATACCTTTTTTTCACTTTGTAGGAGCTTGATATTGATCTAATGTATCTCTGTAATTTCATATCATCTAGTTCTAAAATTGCGACCTGTGGTAGCCCTCTGCGTCCTCTTTCCAATGCCACCAATCTTATTTAAATTGGATTCTCCAGGGAAGAGTTATGCCAAATCTTCCACAGTGACCTAATTATAGACTAGTTCAGTAGAGCAAACTTGTACGACGTGCCATGAGTCACTGTTTCGACCTTTGGCTCTGAAAAATATATACAAGAAACTACAGTCCATGCTCTTTCTGTACCTTCTTACCAAATTTTAATCCGATGCTCAGAAAGAAAGTTATGAAGATTTTCCCTAGGTCATCTGTTTGGAATGTAATTCAGGAGTCTACAAAAAGACCAACTTCCTTAGATTATATCTCCGCAAATATAGTACGAAAAGATCTGAAATTCAGACCCGAGGTTCAATGAGAAATTATCTCAAATGGTTTTTTTTTAGCTTCTGAAACGTCACAGAAAAAATGTTATAGTGAAAATTGCACGATGACCTATTTGGAGCAGCAAAACCCTAACATCCAAAGCTCTGATACCAAATGTTATGAAACCAGCTCACAAAAAGATATAAAAGATAGTTGAACGCCTTAGAATTCTGCCTCTTTAAGGGGGCAACCTCCTTTACATTACAAAAATGAACAATTCTTTGATGATTCAAATGAAAAAACATTCTTTCTATATATATGAGTCTAAGGAGTCACAATATAACCCAGCCGACCTAACAATAATAATATAAAGCCACAAAAATAACAATAGAGGGATTCTATGGGGCACATTAATAACAATATGGGGACAATAGGGGCACAAAAATATTAATAAGGGATATAACTACAATAATAATGGGGTAATCACAAGTATTATAGGGACCTAACAAGTTCTTTGAAAGCTTTGTGAATTTTGTTGAAGTTCTTTTGTTCATTTCTATTATGACAACTTCTATAAGTGAGTTTCAAAATCCTCCTCCTTCACAAGATTCTTTGATGAAGACCTGAAGCGTGACTTGTTCATCATGATGGATATGGTGAAACAAATGTATGAAGATGAAAGGAAGAGCACCAAACTTTGAGAGCAATTGAATTCCATGAAGGAAGAGAAGCAATTTCTTTTTGACAAGTTGCAGGAAATGGAGAGCCAACTTCATATTGAAAATATGAACCTAGAAAGGATGCATGAGTTGGAGACATAGCTCCTTGTTGCCAAAGAAGCCTTAGTCAAGCATCAGTTTGAAGAAGAGGTAAACAATCCTAGTTTGTCTTCAATTTCCTCTAAGAATGTTTATGTTGGTTCTTTTGAAAAACATACAAGAGGTATAGGGTCCAAGTTGATGTCAAAAATGGGCTATGAAGGAAAAGGATTGGGAAAACATGCACAAGGCATAGTTGAGCCAATAATGGTTGAGGAAAGGCCTAAGTATTTGGGTCTTGGCTATGGACAATCTTATGGAGAAAGTTCCAAAGCAGCCATGAAGGCAATTGAAACAGTTCCTAGAAGGAGTTTCATTTTAGGTTCTCTACCTCAAGTTTGTAAAGATTGTATTCATGGGGAATGCAATTGTTTGAAACATACTTTGCAAGAAGAAGGTGTTCATAAGCATGCACTCGAACAAGGGAGTTGTGAAAGCTCTAAAATCATTGAAGAGATTGATGGTGTTCCAAAGGGAGCCACTTCTTCATTCGATTCACCTTCTCATGAAGGCAACAAAGGTGAAAGAGAAAGGTATAAATCTGATTTTAATCACATTTCTTTTGATTATGTAAAGCATCGTAAATTTCCACATAATCTTTGTAAAAGAATTGCATGTTCCTTTTGTGGATTGGTTAACCATAGTGTTTCTAGACGTTGGAAGAAAATAGCCACATATAGGAAACTTTTGAAGAAAAGGAGGCAAGAAGCCAAAGGTCCATTGGACAAGGCAAATTATGTTGTAAAGAGGATGAACATGTGTTGCAATTATTTCCATAAGCAAGGACATATTGCTGAAAAGTGTTGGATTTTGAATCCAATAATGCTTCCACGAAATTTGAATAAGGTGGAAAAAGAGAATGGCAAGAATGGAAAGGAAGTTTCCATAATTGATGTGTTTCAGGATGATTCACATGTTGATGTCGATGTGAAGTTAAAGGAAGCACCTTTGATGTGGATTAGTAAGAAATGTTTAGAGTTCTTATCCAATTAAAGGTTGCATGTCTCTTGATTTGATAGATTTCTTTGCCAATGGAATGCAAGTTGCAGAGTTTTACCAAAAAGGTGAATGAAAAAGTTGAGTATGAGACTCACTTTATTACAACAAAATTATGTTTATTTCAGATTTGTAAGTACATTTACATATGATTGAGGATATTTTACTTATGATTGTGCTTGAGAGAAAGTTGAAGAATGGAATACATGCATGAGAATGGTATTTATGAACAAAGGAATGTTGATGATTTCATTGTATTTGAACATGTATGTATAATTAACTTGATGGTCAATTACTTTGTTTAAACATGCATGAAATGTCATTGTTGGTTTAGGTGCACAGCAAGTCAATTAAACACACAGCAAAAAAATATCAAGCACATAAACACAGTTTTAACGTGGTTCACCCAACCAATCTGGGCTACGTCCACCAAACATAGGCATCAGGAGTTTATTAATCAAATTAGGAGATTACATGATGAAATCCTCACACTCTCTTAGCAAACATCCGAATGGTTGCCTGCTATATAGCCTAGAGAATCTAACAGCCTCATAACTCCCTCACATCAAATATAGGAGGCATTAACTCCCTCCCAACAACCTAGAGCTAATCTAGGAACTGAATCCCTATTGTTGTCATCAGCTGAGATTTTTCCTATCTCATCCCAAACAGAAAATCTCAACAATCTCCACCTTGACAAAAATTCGCCTGATGCCCTGTTATTATTATTTTATCTTTTCTGCAAGCCAAGAGAAGCCAAACACCAGCGTAGCTTCTCCAACAAAACTGGTTTCGTGAACATGTCTGCACAGTTCTCCTTTGTATGCACCTTTTCAAGAGAAACTCCCCTTTCAGTGATAACCTGTCTTACAAAATGATATTTGATTGGAATATGCTTTGACTTACTATGATAGGCCGGATTCTTAGCCAAATGTATTGCACTTTGACTGTCACAAAGTAACCTGATGTTGTCCTGTAACCTACCAAACTCACCAAGCAAACCTTTCAACCAAACCGCCTCTTTGCAAGCATGAGAAGCAGCAATGTATTCTGCTTCAGTAGTAGACAAAGCAACAATGTTCTGTAGCTTTGACATCCAGCTTATAGCTCCACCTGCAAGAGTAAAGACGTACCCTGAAGTTGACCTTCTCTTATCCAAATCACCTGCAAAATTGGAATCAACATATCCGCAAACAAATTCACTACTCTTTTTGTAAGAAATACAATAACTACTTGTGCCTCTCAAGTACCTAAGCACCCATTTCACTGCTGACCAGTGTTCTTTACCCGGATTTTCCATGTACCTGCTGACAACCCCAACTGCATGAGAAATATCTGGTCACGTACACACCATCGCATACATCAAACATCCTACTACATTGGCATAAGGAATTCGAGACATATAATCCTTTTCTTCATCTGTATTAGGACATAAACTCGAAGAAAGCTTAAAATGGGAAGCTAAAGGGATCGACACAGGCTTCACATTGTTCATACCAAACCTCAAAACTATTTTCTCAACATACTTCTGTTGTGATAGCCACAGCTTACCATTGCCCCTGTCTCTGAAAATCTCCATGCCCAAAATCTGTCTTGCGGCTCCTAGATCTTTCATATCAAACGTCCTTGCCATCTGAGTCTTCAACCTGTTGATTTCTTCAATGCTTTTGCTTGCTAAAATCATATCATCAACATATAACACTAAGATAATGAACATGCCATTATTTAACTGCTTAAAATAAACACAATGATCATATTCACTTCTAACATATTTCTGACTCAACATGAAAGAATCAAACTTCTTATACCACTGCCGAGGCGACTGCTTCAGGCCATATAATGACTTCTTGAGCCTGCAGACAAATTTCTCATTGCGACGGTGAACAAACCCTTCCGGTTGTTCCATATATACTTCCTCATCTAAATCACCATGTAGAAATGCAGTCTTAACATCTAATTGCTGCAACTCCAAATCAAACAAAGCCACTAATGCTAACACAATTCTAATTGAAACAATTTTAATCACTGGCGAAAAAATCTCATGAAAATCTATGCCAGCTTTCTGAGAAAACCCTTTTGCAACCAGTCTCGCTTTGTACCTGTCTTCCGTATCATTCACACCCCGTTTCAGCTTGTACACCCACTTACATCCCACAGTCTTCCTTCCTTTGGGAAGTTCAACCAGATCCCACGTGCCATTCTTACCTAAGGCCATCATTTCTTCCTTCATGGCTGCTTTCCATTTGTCACTATTTGAACCTTCTACAGCGTCCTGATAACACAAAGGTTCATCATCATTAGCGATCAAAGCAACTGAAGTAACATGATCATCATACCTTCTCGGAGGGCGTTTGATCCTTGTAGACCTCCTTAAGAATGTTTCTGGTGCTTCCACAATTGGCTGTCTATCAACTGTAGGAATTTCTTCATGATCACCATCTGAGACCTGTTCATGTCCTCCATCTGAACCCTGTTCATAATCTGATTCTGAAACCTGTTCATGACTAGAATCTGAACTATGGTCGTTATGACTATCATTAGAAATGTTGTCAAACTGAATATGCTGGAAATCAGATACATCATCCTGTTTCAATCTTCTATCTACATCTAACTGTACAAGAGAGGATTCATTAAACTTTACATCTCTGTTGATGATGATTTTGCGGGTAGTAGGATCCCACAATCTATATCCCTTTGTTCCAACACCATACCCAACAAAGATATACCTTTTAGACTTTGGATCTAACTTAGTTCGCTGATGTTTGGGCACTAGAGCATATGCATCACAACCAAACACTCTGAGTTTAGAATAGTCACAAGGGTGTCCTGTCCATACCTCTTGCGGAACCTTGCAGTCTATTGCCGTTGATGGAGATTGGTTTATCACATAACAAGCTGTTGCCACCGCTTCCGTCCACAACTCCTTCGGCAACCCGGCGTTACTCAGCATACTCCTTGCTCTCTCCAGAAGAGTTATGTTCATGCGTTCAGCAACTCCATTCTGCTGAGGAGTATAAACCGTGGTCTTATGTCTCTTGATCCCTGCATCCTTGCAATAGCTGTCAAAATCCTTGGAGTAAAACTCACCACCATTGTCAGTTCTTAAACATTTTATAGTTCTACCAGTGCTGTTTTCTACCAATGCTCTAAACTGCTTGAAAACTGTAAAAACATCAGACTTCTTTTTCAACATGTAGACCCATACTTTCCGAGAAAAGTCATCAATGAATGATATAAAATATGACGAGCCACCATAAGACGTTGTAGGGGCTGGACCCCAAACATCTGAATGGATATAATCAAGTATGCCTTTACTAGTATGTTTGCCTGTTTTAAACTTTTGTTTACCAAACAGACAATGTTTACAGAAATCCAATTTTCCAGATCTTAGATTAGGAAGTAACTTTCGGTCAGCCAAAATTTTCAATCCTCTTTCACTCATATGCCCCAATCTTTGATGCCATAAGTGAATGGAACTACTGTCATGTTCAGACACAGACACATGATCTGACCCAGTTCTACCTTCTAACTGAAATAGATTTCCTACTTTCTTAGCCTTCATCACTAGTAAGATACCTTTATAGATTTTCATAACTCCACCTTGAATTACAGTTTTATATCCATTTGAATCAAGTGCTCCTAATGAAATCAAATTTTTCCTTAAATCTGGTACATGCCTCACATCTGTTAATATTTTTGTTGTCCCATCAAACATTTGCAGTTGTATGCTCCCAATTCCCACAATATCACATGTTACATCATTACCCATGTACACAACACCATCATCAATTGATTTATATGTTTTAAACCAATTTTTATGTATACAAATGTGGTTAGATGCCCCGGAATCTAACAACCAATGTTGATCATGTTTTGAAATATTAACTGACAATACCTCATCACTCATACCTGAACCTGATACTGAACCTGTATCTGTGGTGTTGGCTTCCTTATTTTCTGTCGAAGAGCCTTCTTTAGCAGCCTGCTTTCGCTTCCAGCAATCCTTTTTCAGATGTCCAGCCTTGCCACAATGCCAGCACTTCATCTTTGGCTTCTTTCCTTTGGACTTTGAGCGAGAGTCGCTATGCTTTCCCCCGGAGTGTCTCTCTCGTGAGCGACCTCTGGCCATCATTACCTCTGATGTAGAGGTGTCTGCATTCGACCTCTTCCTCGTCTCCTCAGCCAACAAGGCTCCAACAACATCGTCAAACTCAAGAATTTTTGATGTACTAAAACTTATGGAAGTAACAAAGTGATCCCAGGATTCAGGCAAAGAACATAATAGAGTTATTGCCTTATCCTCTGAATCAAATTTCACATCTAGACTGTTTAATTGCACTAGTAAGGTATTAAAAACATTCAGGTGATCAGCAATTGAGGTACCTTCTTTCATCCGCAAACTGTAAAGCTGCCGTTTCAGGAGAATCCGATTTGTCAAAGATTTCGTCATATAGAGCTTCTCAAGCTTTGACCATAAGCCTGCGGCAGTTTTCTCTGACACAATGTTGAACAGAACATCGTCCACCAGACATAACCAAATTGCGCTCAGAGCTCTATCGTCCATCTCATCCCATTCATCCTCCGTCATGGAAGGAGGCCTTTTGTTTTTCCCCAACAATGCTTTTGCCACACCTTGTTGAACCAGCAGATCGTGCATCTTTACCTTCCGGATCTCACAATTATTCTTGCCATTAAATTTCTCAATTTCAAACCAGGCACTTTGAGTTTTCGCCATTTGTATCAACAAAAAACACAATAATCTCCAATATCCAACCAGCAATTTAAAAAAATTGCCTATGCCTTTGTCATAACAAAGAAAAAACTGCCTATGCCTTTGAAAAACAAGCAACTATCTGCCCTTTGTAAGTCGCATACATATATCTGCCATATGCCTATGCTTTTGAATGCTTTTGTTTTTACAAACAAAAAAAAAACTGACTTGTGGCTGTGCAAGATTGCAGTATAAAAAAACTGAGCATCCACTGTGCAATTACTCTAAAATTACAGAAGCGCTTTCGGTACTGAGCATCCACCGTGAATTACACCAATAAACCAATGTTTTATTTACGGTTTTGCCACAAATAGTTTCGCAGAAAATCTCAACATCAAATGCATTCGTTACTTGCACCGATAGAAGACAGTGTTCATATTCTGCTATTCACGAACAATGGAAATTAAAACGCCTACCGGAATCAACAAACGCGAATAATGAACAATCGCAGTCTTCAATGCCATTGCCACGCAATTTACAAATATATACCCACGCAGTTTCAAGTTTTACCTCCACGCAGCATACAAAAACAAAAAATCCACGTCGTTTTCAAAACAAATCCTTGCTGTATTTAATACAAATATCCACGCCACGCAATCGCCGTTTTATGTTATATATTCATTTCTGGTTTTTCAAATATACATCAACGCTGTTTACAAATCCATACCCACGCTGCGTTTAAAATCAAAACATATATCCGCTGGTCTTTGAATGGAAATACGCACCGGTTTTCAAAAAAAACATATGTACCAACACCGTCCACAAACGTTCCATGAACCACACTTTTTCAATACATATACACGTTGTTTTTTTTTTCAAAATATATGTATCAACGTTTGGTTTTTTGACTGCGCATACCTTTATTCTACCAGCAAATGAACGCCACGCTGTTGGACATTACTGCGAACACTCCCTGCCCATCGCCTTTTATTCACGCAGATACAGCTCCACGCAATACAGCTATACGCTCTCCAGATTAGCACGATGGATGTTGAACAGGTCCGCTGCAGCATATCACTGCTGCCCACGCAGAAAGTGATTTTATTCCTCCACGCAGGTAACCAGCGCCACGCAATCTCCAACACGCACCAGCTCTAATCCACGACCAGTGCTCAGCTGTGCTCCAACATCGCTCTGATACCAATTGTTGGTTTAGGTGCACAGCAAATCAATTAAACACACAGCAAAAAAATATCAAGCACATAAACACAGTTTTAACGTGGTTCACCCAACCAATCTGGGCTACGTCCACCAAACATAGGCATCAGGAGTTTATTAATCAAATTAGGAGATTACATGATGAAATCCTCACACTCTCTTAGCAAACATCCGAATGGTTGCCTGCTATATAGCCTAGAGAATCTAACAACCTCATAACTCCCTCACATCAAATATAGGAGGCATTAACTCCCTCCCAACAACCTGGAGCTAATCTAGGAACTGAATCCCTATTGTTGTCATCAGCTGAGATTTTTCCTATCTCATCCCAAACAGAAAATCTCAACAGTCATATCGACTTGGAAAAGTTGATTTTGTCTCCAAGATTGAAAAAAGGAGATAATGATGAAGTGTTTCACAAGAGGTGGAATTCTTTCTACTTTGAAAAAGAATCGTCAAGTTCTTTTTGTACATGCTTGACTTGGAGAGTTAGTTGTTTGAAAAGGTATGTTTTTTTCGGCTTGTGATTTAGTCAATCATTTGTACACAAGATGTAAGAGACATGATGATGATTCACATGATGTGAATTTATGTCATCAAGTTGTTTTTTTTGCATTATGTTGTTTTTGACAAGATGTCAAAAGAAGATTTGCAATAGAAAAAGTCGCCATAGAAGTGGCTTGGTAAGAAGTGGTTTGACTTCTTGACACAGTAAAACATACTTTCATTGGTACATATGCAAATTTCAGTTAAGTATGCATATATTTATGATGTAATCTCACATTTTTTTGAGCCACCTTGGGTCGATGATCAAGGAAGCGATGTTCAGCTACCTTCTGTAAACTTCTCAACAGAAATTCTGAATGAGTTCAAGGAAGACAATTCTTAATAGGAGGACAAGCACATCCAGGAAGGGAAGTGTCAACTACCTTCGAGTTTTGGTTCAAAGGCACTAGACATGCAAGGCAAGTGTATGAAGGCTGAAAGAAGAGGGTGTTGTATTCTCATCTACTATAGAGAGCAGTATATTAGTCTTTTGGGATCCAAAAGATACCTAATGGTGAGGAGTGATCAGATATTGATCCATGACCTAAATGATAGCTCAAATTTCAAAGTGTTCAAAAGAGTGTCTAACCTAAGGAAATGGATAGATCTGGTCCTCTTGATTCTGGAGCCATGAACGGTTCGAAAAACCGATACTGTATGAAGGAGTTATCGCAATTTGAAAAGTCTAGTAAACTGTAATTTTTGGACATTTGACCAAGATTAATTTGGTTTTTGAAAATATTAAAAAGATTAATATTCCCTAGAATATTCCCTTTTGGGGTAAGTGCTAAACCTTTCCTTAAACTTCTTTCTTTAAGTTCTGTATTGACCACGTGGGTAGTATTCAGAAAGTGGGAAATGGTATCTCACGCGGACAAAAAGCTGTAAATGGTATTCTACGATTTCACGCGATTAACCTTAGCGGGCGACATGTAGCATGAGAAAACCACTTTTCTCATGCACTCTCAACCTGATATCGGTCGTGCAAGAATTTGCGCGAGATTGTGTGGCAGTCGTGCGATTAGATGGGTCACATTGACGGTGGAGATCGTCTGGGTTAGTTGGTGAGTAGATGACGTGATATCCATTGGATTGAGCAGGATAGATCGACGGTTGAGATTCCACCATTTGAAATGCTTCCGGTGAGGATTATCTCTAACCACCGAGATTATACCACCTCATATGCACACCCAAATAGTTATTGTAACGGCTAACCTCCAACAGTCAACTTGGTGGAGTGGCTAAAAAGGGCAGTTATGCTAAGTTTAACTGGAGTTAGGTGTAGTTCACCAAATTTGGTGGAGTATCCCTAGGGGAAATTGATTAAATGCACTCCAAGAGTAGTTTTAGACTAGAGAGAGAGAGAGAGAGAGAGAGAGAGAGAGAGTGAGTGAAACAAGAGGCTAGCTAGGCTAACTGGAGCCTTCTAAACCAAATGGAATAGACCAGAGAAGCTGAAGAAGTCATCTTCATAGAGATTTTCATCCAGGGAGATTTTGGAGCTCAGGGCTACCAGGGGTTGGAGGCAGTTGGTTAGCGAACCAACAGTCATTCCTAACTGTAATGAGCCTTATGAATCCATTGCAAGGATTTGCAGAAGAATTTGGAGACTTCTAAAGGCCGAGATGATACAGGGAAGTTTCAGGCAGCTAAGTGCCAACCGTGGAGGAAGGCCTAGTTTAGGGATGTAGTGCTCATTTTGACCAAATTTTCGGTCTGTTTTTAGTGTCTGATATGTGTTGGAGACAGGAGATGAGGTTTCAGTGATAGTTAAAGAATTATGAAGGAGTTAGTGCCATCAAGAAGCTCAGGGTAGCTCAGAGCACTGATTGAAGGAATCAAGTCTAAGGGAGCTTAGATCTGTTTGCAGAGTGATGACAACCATGATAGGGATGTATATGGTTTTCTAAGCCCACTAGTTCATTTCAATAATCTTTGGAGTTAAGTGTGGAGCTTGTAAAAGAAACTTTACCATAATCCCAAAGAGCCAAGTCAAGATGACAAAAGCTCAAGGAGACGTAGCCCACGATATTTGGGTGAACTCCTAGATTAAATTTGTTGTTATGTGTTGATGTTTATTTGCTGCATTATATGGCTATTATATGTGTTTAATATCAACAAAAACAAATGGACTTAAAGCACTTAAATAGTTAAAAGGAAACATACACCTCTTTCAAGTATTTAATTCCACAAATGTCATATATAAGCTAGATCATTTATTTGTTTAACTGAGTGGGAGGTTCTTGTAAGCATAACAAGTTATAAAACCCCCATTTCATATCACCACCTCGCTCAAAAGCTCTCCTACTGAATGTCTCTGCATGAGTGGATGCCTCCACTCGGTCTCCTCTCAGCACCTCTAGTTGTGGCTGCTCCACAACTTCCTGAAGCTGTTTCTGAGGCTTCTTTTGGGCTGCATGTTGAGAGGTAATTTACTATCCCTCTCAACCACCAAGTCTCTAACCTTTTCCTTTCTCCTCACGGCTTTTCATGCATCTTGTACCTCAAGTGGATACAGGTTCTTGGCTAGCACAACAATATGTTTCATTTGTCACGTCGTCACAAAATTTTCTGGAAAAAGAGCTGATTTTAAATCAGCGATATCTCCCTCATCCGAAATCTGATTCGGCTGATGTTTTTTTTTTGAATTGGGGTATTGTTTCACAAGGAATATAGATATGATATTTTTTTTTGAAAATTTTGCACAAAAATTTTCAAATGTGCTCTGCAAACACGCGACCCAAAACAAAATCTTGCTTCGATAGCATGTAGAATTTCTTGTAAATCTAGCTTTGATAACATGTAGAATTTCTTGTAAATTCACAAGATCATGTAATGTACTAAAGCACATTACAAGAATATACTTCTACTATCAATCAATGGAAGCAAATAGATTGATGAAAACAATATGAACAAGAAGAAGATAAATCAATGGCACATAACACAATATTTATCCAGGGAAAGCCACAACTTGAAAACCCTACTATCTATATTGCATTAATAAAAAATACAAGATGCGAATACAATGTTTTTTCTTACAAGAACAATCCCTACACAAGTATAATCAACTATCATCTCACAAGCTAGCTCAAGCCAAACTCTAGGCCTATTCTACAGCTCTCCAAGCCCCTATTTCCTTGCACCCTTGGTCAAAGAATTTGGATGAATACAATATGCTCTGCTCAACCTTGAGCTTAACCTGCACAAGTATTTCCTATCCTCCACATGATGAATTCTTTTGGCCAATACTTAGCCAAATTTGCAAGCCTCCAAGATTCTAATTATTTTTATTGTTCCTTTGAGAATTAACCCATTTTTAATGTTGGAAATCCTTCCTCAAAACTACATAATCCATTAGGTCCTCCTCTTCCTGATTGCATGCACGATATTTACAACTCAGTAAATCATACAAATGATAGTACATTGTCCATGCACTCTAGTCTCAACTGGGTCTTTCTCAAAATCGAAATGCATGAGTTTCTGATGAGGGAATCTTCAATTAACTAGAGTGACACTTGTGGATGCACCAGTGCACCAACTGACTATTAACTCTCTATTAGTTCCACAAATAGTTTGGATCTAATTTAACTGAACACAACTTAGTAAACTGAGTTATCTAATTACAAATCACAATTAAACTCATCATGGACACCTAAAACTTAGGGAGAACATATACATGACTTCCAAAAGACTTCCAACTCGAAATTCCTAAGTTAACTAAGTCAACTTAAATTAGTTAACTATTACATGTTGCTATGAGAAAAGAATTACAAAATTAATTCACAATTTAATTCAAGGAAAAATTAAAATGGAATTTATGGATTCTATTTTTAACATTTCTTGTTGCTATTTTCAACAGTAGCACCACATCTCTTCTCAGAGATAAGCTACCATTGTCCGAGCTAGTCTTATTTCCATTCTATTTGTAAACATATTTCAGTATTTGATATTAATCAAATGTATTATTATTTATGTTGTATCTTTGTATTTATGGTTATATATGTAATCTGTTGTGTTCATGCTTAAATTCAAATCAACAAGAATTTATTCTCCAAACAATATAAATCTGATGATGAAGAATTTGTGATTACCAAGAAGAAATCGGCTAAAGATACCTCTCTACACAAAAGAGATGACGATGAGTCCGATAAGCAAGATAACTATGATGGAAGAAGTGAAGGATTATTTATGGAATTCACAAATAAATATGATTCCAAACAAGAAGAAGAAGGAAATGTGGGTGATTTACTAATGAGCTCCATTGAAGAAAATGAAAAGTTCTGGAAGAAGGTCATTTCTCTCAAAGTGGAGAAAGAGGAAGCAAAAAGGAAGGAAGAGTTCTTGAACAATAAACTAAAAGAAAGAGAAGAAATTTGTGGAAAACATGAAGCTGCAATTGTTTCCCTAAGAAAAGAGTTGAAACAAGTTAAAATGAGTTGGAGAAACTCTAAAACTCTTGATAACATTCTTAATACTCAAAGACCTCAGCATGGCAAGTTTGGAATAGGTTTCAAAGGAGAATCATCAAGTACGAAGGAGAATATAAAAATCCAAAAATGTTATGTTGACATCCTGTACAGTCATCCAAAAGAAGAGAAGTCATCCCACCAAGAGTAAAGGTCCACCTTTAACAACCCAAGGAATGAAGGAAGTCTACCTCCAAGGAAGAATATGACATCAAATCAAGGCTATCTTAATAGGTACCACACAATCTTCCTTGGTCATTGCTTTCATTGTAAAAACTTTGGTCATCAAGCTAAGAATTACAAAGATCATAAGGATATTGGTTCAAGCTATAAGATCAATCATCAGAGCAAGCCAGTAACCTAAAAGCACAACGACTGATCAATACTTACAATTCATTTGATCTTGTGGCTAAGTATGATTCTGTTTTCCCAAAATGCAATGATTATGGCCATGATACACAAAATTGTTCATTCAATAAGGAAGAATTGAAGAAGGAAGAACCCACTACTGATAAATGTGGTCTAGTTTTATGTGCACATAGTGATGAAAATCAATGGTTTGTGGATAGTGGTTGTTCAAGACACATGACAGGTGACCAAAATAAGTTTATCACGTTAAATAAGAAGGATGGAAATATATCTTTTGGAATTGGATCTACTAAAATTGTTGGAAAAGGGACTATTTCTCTTGTTAATGGAAAGGGAAAAGCTCAAAATGCACTACTGGTGGAAGGGATCAAACACAATATTTTAAGTGTCAGTCAAATTTGTGACCAAGGACATAATGTTGTCTTCAGTACTAAAAGTTGTGAGATAAGGAATTCCTCCTCAGGAGAACTTGTGGCAAGAGGAGTAAGAACACCAGACAACGCATATATCCTGAGTAAAATTCAAGAAGATAAATGCTATATGAGTTGATCATATGAAAAATGGTTATGGTACAAACAATTGGGGCATCTAATCTCCAATAACCTGGTTAATATCAGTAAAACAAATGCAGTAAGGAACATTCCAAAAATTGTCAAGCCAGATCAGGTTGTTTGTGGCCCATGCCATCCTGGAAAGCAAACTAGAACCTGCTTCAATACTAAGGAGGTCTCAACATCAAAAACTTTGGAGATCATACATGCAAATTTATGTGGACCAGCTAGAACTCCAGCTCTACAAGGCAAAAGGTACTTTTATCTATTTGTTGATGACTATACTAGAATGATGTGGGTATACTTTATAAAGTTTAAATCTGAATCATTTGAATGTTTTAAGAATTTCAAAGCTCTTGTGGAAAATGAAAAAGAATAAAAAATCAAGTGTCTTAGAACAGATAGAGGAGGAGAATTTACTTCTAATGAATTCAATGATTTCTGTAATCTACATGGAATCAAAAGAGAACTTTCCGTAGCTAGAACTCCTAAAGAAAATGGAGTACCGTAAAGAAGAAACAGAATCGTGCAAGAAATGGCAAGAACAATGTTACTAGCAGTTGATTTACAAGCCAAGTTTTGGAGAGAAGTAGTTGATGCGATAGTGTATACCTTGAATAGAGTCCAACTAAGACCAAATAATGACAAAATTTGTATGAATTATGGAAAGGAAGTCTTGCTTTGGTAAAATAATTTTGAATTTCTAGAAGTAAATGATTTATGAAGATAAATGATGACTCACCAGGAAAGTTTGATTCTCAGGTTGATGAAGGAGTATTTCTTGGATATTCTACAAGGAGAAAAGCATACAAATGCTAGAATAATTGACTACGAAAGATAGTATAAATAATTTATGTGAAGATTGATGAGGAACTCCCAGGAAAAAAAATAAATAAATAAATAAAAATTAAAAAAAAATAAAAAAAAAAAATTAAAAAAATTGAAGTATGTGAAGAAGATTCTTTCCTTGAATATTTTGAAGAAGATACAATAAAGGAAGAAAAGGATCAAGAAAATCGAAAGGAACCATCTCAGACTCCAGCAAAAGTAAAATTTGTTCAAAAACACCATTCGAAAGAACAAATTATCGGAAATACAGATGATGGAATACATACTCTAAGAAGGATGACTAATACACCAAGAAAATATGATGTTGCCTTATAATCCATGGTAGAACCAAAAAACTTTCCCCAAGTGAGTAAGTAACCTCATTGGGTGAAAGAAATGGAAGAAGAAATGTTCCAAATCGAAAAGAATGAAATATGAGAACTTGTACCTTGTTCAAAATATAAAAATATAATTGGAACTAAGTGGGTGTTCAAAAACAAAATGAATGAAGATGGACAAATCATCATAAATAAGGCAAGGCTTGTTTGTAAAGGTTATTCACAAATAGAAGGAATTGACTTTGAAGAAACCTTTGCACCTGTAGCTCGTATGGAGGTTATAAGAATGTTTTTGGGATTTTCTTGTTCAAAAGGATTCAAAGTTTATCAAATGGATGTGAAATCAACATTTCTAAATGATGATCTAAAAGAAGAAGTTTACATGGAGCAACCAGAAGGGTTCGACTAGTAGAAGGAAAAGAATTTGTATGCAAGTTGAAAAGGACACTATATGGACTAAAATAAGCTCCTGGAGCTTGGTATGCAAGAATGGATCATTATCTACAACAAAAAAGATTCATAAGGGTAGTGGCAGGAAGAAATATCTACATGAATATGGATGAAGAGAAACTGCTAGTCACTCTATTATATGTTAATGATTTGATTTTTGCCAACAATGATGATGGGATGAGCCATGAATTTGCTCAAAACATGTCGACAGAGTTCGAAATGTCAATGATTTGTGAGTTGTCTTACTTCCTTGGAATACAAGTAACTCAAACTACAAGTATGTTCATATCTCAAGAAAAATACCTTAAAGACATGCTTAAAAGATATGGGATGGAAGAATGTGCATCGATGAGCACACCGATGACCACATATTGCAAATTGAGCAAAGATAATTAATCCCCCTTGGTAGATGCAACTCTTTATAGGTCAATAATTGGAGATCTCCTATACTTAACTGCTACAAGACATGATATTATGCAAACAACAGGAATGGTGGGAAGATTTCAATAAGCTCCTAGGCAATCTCATTTGATCGTTGTGAAGAGAATTCTCAGATACTTGAAAGGTACTTCTGATTTTGGTCTATGGTATCCCAAAATCACTACTCTTACTGTGAAAACTTACACTGATGTTGATTGGGTTGGAATCATAGATGATCGAAACAGTTCCAGCGAAAATGAATTCTTCATGGGAGATTGTCTAGTATCTTGGATCAACAAAAAACAATATTCTATATCGATCTACACAGCTGAAGCTAAATATATAGATGTTGCAAATTGTTGTACACAAATATTGTGGATGAAGGAAGAATTGAAAGATGTCAAAATAGAGACTAATCAACCAATCACCATCTACTGTGACAACACCAGTGCCATCAGTATTTCAAAGAATCTGGTAATGCACTCAAATACCAAACATATTCCAATCAAATACCACTTTCTTCGTGAACAAGTTGTTGAACAGAATATCAAGTTGGAATATGTAAATACAAAGGAGAAATTTGTAGATATCTCCATAAAACCCCTACCACGAGAAGCATTTGAATATCTTTGCCAAATAATGGGGGTCATTGCTCTTGCATCACATTAAGAAAAAACATTGACAAGAGTAGAACCACCATGATAGGGGGAGCAACTTGATAGGGGAAGTACTTGGGCACCCCATTTTCCATTGATTCCAAAGGGGGGGAGATTGTTGAGATGTCAATGTTGTCATTGATGGCCATGTGGATTATATATA
The DNA here is from genome assembly GCA_031772625.1 of Pinus tabuliformis. Classification (NCBI taxonomy): domain Eukaryota; kingdom Viridiplantae; phylum Streptophyta; class Pinopsida; order Pinales; family Pinaceae; genus Pinus; species Pinus tabuliformis. Next base: position 168,410,205 of record CM062812.1, read on the forward strand.
GAGACATAATAGAAGCATTGGACCCAAGGAGCAGTCCCAAGGAGGAAAGCCATTGGATGCTATTGGAAAGCCATTGAAAAGCCATCAGAATCCATTGAAAATCAACTGGCAGCCATCAAGAGCCAAAGGAAAGCCATCATAAGTCAAGAGCAAGAGCGGCAAGACAAGGAGGAACATATCCAAGAGAAGCAGTTCAAAGGAAAGACATTGTAAGTCAAGAACATGAGCGACAAGCTGAGGAGGAGCAGAGACCACATATGCCTAAGAGAAAGATCCTGAGGGAAGAAATAGTGATTTCAGAGGAGAAAATAAAAACATATTGGTGAAATGTCCAGAACTAGATCAAAGAAATCATATTGGCATTTTGTTATGTGTCTCTACCCAAAAAACTTCAATCTCCGATATGCGATTTTCTCTAACATCCGAAATGTGGACCTGATGTGATCTAATAACGAATTTAATTGTTCAATCAAATATACCCTTTATTAGAACTTTTGGATTGGGACCTCCGATAAGATCCTTTGATTAGGCCTAATATTTGATTGAAATATGCTTTACGGATCCGACTGGCCTAATTATAATGTTTTAAATTGCAATATCGTGTCCGTGCATCAAAACTTTCCTATCACAAGTTTTGCAGGCATGCAACGTTAAAACCTCCGATTGCGATATGGTTGCAGACTCGATTGGTTTACCAGAATGATTTTATTGAAATATTTGATCCATCAAAGGTCAGAGTATGTTGTGGACTCGATTGGTTTATCAAAACGATTTTATTGAAATATTGCATCCGCTGCATCGAAGGTCAAAGAAAGAAAGAGCGATATGTTGCGGACCCAATTGGATTATCAAAATAATTTAATTAAAATATCACATCTGCTGCGTCGGAGGTCAGAGTAAGTAGGGGCAGTATGTGTTATAGGAATATCGCATTATTGACATTGGAACTTTGGCATGTGCACAACTTAAAAATCTCCAATATCTATGTAATTCTGATATGCGGGAGTAAAGTGATGATGTGGCGTATCTCCGATATCCTATGTTGCTATTTTAATATAGTTTCCGTAAATGATGAAACTATGTTATATTTGGTTGATTATTAACCAAGACCCCTTCCAATATAATTTTAATGTGCCACCTCATGTACAAGTTGGCCTCTCCTCTAATAAACTCGTCTTTTCATTTATTGGCAAAACTCATATAAATACAAGTCAAATACTTCAGTATCAAGTATCAATCTTGATCATCCATCACAGAGAGGAAGATACAGTTCACAACTCATGAACTTGAAAGAGTAAAGGAAATGAGACTTAGACGCTGAGAAGGATCACTAGATATCTGAAGTAGATAAGGTTGTAAGAGCTCAGATCTGTGGAACATTTCAGTTTCGGAGGAGTGCACAATCTTAGTGGAGTCCAGAATTGTGCGAGTTGTAATCTAAGGTAGATCAAACCTATTGTAGCAAGTAAATCCATGATAGTCTAGCACCATACCTTTAGAGGACTGTGGGTCAGCATTTTGGTTAAGCTACAAGAGCCTCAAATCATCCTCAATAAGTTTAGAGCATCCACATTTAGTCACAATTAAAATTGCAGTGCATAAATTTGAGGCTCTACTGTTGTAGCATTGAACCTGTGGTATACTCACCTGTTTGTGGCTCGAATAAGTGAAGGACAGTCGTGTAGATTTTTCTATGGAGGAGATCGGTTGAAGAACTAACATGTGAAGGTGTGAAGGAAGTTTTAGATCATTAGTGGAGGGGAAATACCTACAAGACTAGGAGATAGATCTAGCTATACATCATTGGAGCAAATGGACATGTGAAGTGAAGAACAAGATTTGTGACTTATCTATCTTTATTAACAAGACTGAAGGGTTGGTTCCCTAGGGGTTGGAGCCACTAAAAACATAAAAGGATAGGGTTGGAGCCTCACTAAATTCCAATTTGGTGCTTGGAAACAGGTTGGAGCCTGAAAGATTGAAGGGTTGGTGCCCTAAAATATCATTTTACCCAAATTTTGTAGAAGAGGATTGGTGTCGTTACTTATTTATAATAAAATCCTTATTATTTATTTTTCTAATTATAATTGTAAATAATCTTAACTGGTAAACATAATGATTGAAAACAAATACTGATTGACCCCTCTCTTAGTATTTCCAACACATCACACACCCCTTAACTCAATATAGGCACACCTAAAACCATACATTATTAAATTTTCATCCTTATTGTTGTGAAAAATGCACTGATATTTGAATACAACAATCTTTGATTGCAAACAATACTGTGCATTCATGATTAGCCCTAGTATTACAACAAGAATGTTGTAACTCCCAAGGCTACCAACTTAAATTATCAACCTAGGGTTCATACAAACTTAAGAGGTGTCGACACTATATGTGAAACATGGAATGTGTCATTCTTTCATTGATCTGATGTAATGAAGTGAATGCCATGAAATTCAAGTCTAAACTAATTGCAGAAATGGAAATGTTACTCTCTTTGCAGAAAGGAAACCTAATTGCTTTTGTAGCATGGAAATCCTAGTTACTTTTGCAAAAAGGAAATACTATTCTACTTTGCATGAATGTAAATGTTAATCCTATTTTCATAAATGTAAACATTAACCTATTAGAATATTGTAAATGGTACATCAAAAGGAAGCCTGGAATATGAAATAGAAATAACAATGGTGGAAATAGAAACCATAGCTTAAGATGTATGAAAGAAAATGAAATCATTCTTCAATAACTGCATTCAATATAGATTTTTTCAACAAAGTTCATAAGGTGCTTCATAAAGTAATCATGAAAATCATTATTATGCTCTTCAAGTCATGAATCTGTCCAATAACCATAACTGCAGAGGTGAATTGCAATGGAGAAGAGGCAATGATTAAGAGGTTTTTGTTTTTACTCAATCATGGTTTTGGATCCTAGGGGTCATTATTAAAAGCCTAAGAGACAAAAACCAAACCTTTTGAGCAGATGTGGTCAAGTTTACACGTGCTACATGAATGCTACAGGAGGTGCTAAAAGAGACCCTGTTTTTCTACATGAGTGCGATAACTTGCCAAATTCCCAAGTAAATCAAATGAAAATGAGATGGGAATTTTTTTATTAAGTAGGATTTCTTAGGACTCTGTTCCAAGTGGAATCACTCCAAAATACCCCCGTTAACACGTGCTAAAAAGTAGCATAAAAATACTACTCTAAAATTTAAAAATTCAAGAACTAGTGAGCTAGTTAACTTACCAAATGCTTAACCTAATCAAGTGAAAATGTTATTGGATCAATTTTTTTGTGAACTTAAATGATTTTATGACCAAATAAAAGTTGAATCAACTCAAATGAATCTCATTAACACATTCTAAAAAATAACATAAAATTACTATTATTTTGCTACAAGGGACTTCTAGAAATTCTAGATTTGTGAACTAGTAGACCAATCCAAGTAGCTCAATGATGAATATGGCTTTTCAAATATGTTCCAAGGATGAATCATGCTTTTGAATTTGTAAATAAAATTCTTAACAAATCACTTTAATCATTTAACCAATAAGGTCTACAAGAAAAGAAGCATGAATGGTAAATGCAGGGAAAAGAGATGCAAGTGAAAAAGATATTCAAAGGAAATAAAGAAATTGTATAAGAGGACTTTGTTGACTGTGCTAGACCTGTCAACATTCACTTGGTCTCCCCGATATGAAGTCCAAATTATACCTCACACTGTTTGGATTAGGAGCCCCATTCGTAATACGACTTGGTTTCCGAAGCAATGGGATTTAATGATGTGCCTTGGCTGTAATAACACATAGAATGATGTATTCGCGACTTTGGGAAATAAGTGTGTGACTCTACGGAAGGTCAAGTGAAATGTATGAATGGTGAGCCCCTTAGAATCTTGTAATAGTATGCAACTTTAAAGGAACACGAGCAAAAAATACATCATGAGTTAGTCTACAAAATAGTTCACAAGTTATCCATGACGAAAATATACAATAGAATGGATTCGACAAGATTCATACTAATGCAAATGAAATAGTTTGTAATTTTTAGTGTAAGTTAAATAACATATATTACAAACATAATAATAATAGTCCTACTATATTCACAACATATGCATGAAAACATGTCGGCACTGAGCTTTTATTAAAGTGAAAGTTCCTAGCATACATATACCATTAACGAACCACTGGTCCCAATAGTGGAACATGAAGTATACACCTGGTCCTCCAAAGAAGGATACTCCCTCTATGCTACAAATAAGCCAAGGCTCTCAACAAAACTCCTAAGCTCCTTATCCTAATCTAAAATCCTCGCCAAAATCTTGGCTCCCAAAATCCCCTTACATGATTTATGATGACATATTTATAACAAAAAGGGTGACTATTCATATCCCTTTTGTTAGTCTTGGACTTCTTGTTGATTTGGGGTAGCATCAGATGTGATATAGGCCTCAATATTTGCAATGAAGCTTGGGCACATGTATTCCAAAGAACCCAAAAAGTGTTTTTGGAAATTCCACCCAGAAACGATTTTATTAAAATAATTAATATTTTTTAATGGGACCCTAAGTCTAAACTTAGGAAATTAAAAATATTAATGTGTATCAATCTAGTTGTGGGTGTAACTTCTAGAAGAATAAGAGGATAAAGATAAAATGATCTTAGCCATTGATTAGCTTTTAATCTAGGTCGTTGAATTGCAATGAGAAGATTATTCAAAGGAGCTTGAGGGTCATTTGAAAAATACACCGAGAGATCAAGAGATCGAATATTTCAAGTGAGAAGTTCTAAGGAGGAAATTATGATCGAGTAGATTTCTTACAGTTAAGGGGCAAGGATATTTGGGTTGGAGTATCTTCTCTAGAGCCTGGGATATGCATCAGAGAGAGGCAGAGAGACACTATAGAGGTTAACACTGAGCCAAAAGGGCCCACGTAGAGCTTGACATTGAGCTAGAAGGGCTCACGCAAAGGCAGCTCAGTCATCCAGGTAGAAGTCTGAGTTTTGCAGAGGATCTTACATTTATGAGTTGGGAGGGATGGAAACTGCTCCATAAGGTAAGACATTTCCCAGTTGAGCTGACGTAGAGTCTCAAAGAGCTCCATGCAGGCCCATACAGTTACTATGCAGGGGCAGTGTTATCTCAAAATCAGGCCCTGGAAGGCTGTAGACCAGGAAGACTTCAAGTAACTGTTTCAAACCAATCTTTTAGCTAAGGCTTAGCCTCCTTAGCCTGAGAGGGCTCTCTCAAAGGATTAAAGGTTTCTGATTATGATCAAGATGACTAACTCTTGTGAAACAAATGAAAATGAAAATGGTGGAAACACAACTAACAAGTATCCATTGGGCTTATGGAGTCATATATGATTCAGTATTAACAGCAAGGTTGGCTTTGTGTAAAAGTCAAGGCATTCAGATTTCAACACATGTAGAGCATATCAAACACATAGAAGGCAGTTTACGAGTATATGAAGGAAATTGGAACACTGTAAGCGATTTCTAAGTAATAAAATACTCATAGCACTGTAGATAACATGAAAAGACAACAAAAGAAACTCATACATTGAACTCTCTATGATTCTTGAGAAGCATAAGCCAGTACTGTATTACCAAAAAAGACAGAGTCTTTACATAAGCCAAATATCAGAGCTTTTTTATAAATTTCCAACACTTATTACATTGCTCTTTCTCCTATATATAGAGCTCTTATACCTAACTGAGATTCCTCCTCAAGCATGAGGGGAACTCGAAATCTACTTCTAATGACACCTATTCAAATTTTAACTACCTATTAAATGTAACAAAATGCTACTAGACTTTCTAGAGATCTAAATAAAATAGGAGTCTAACTTCATATTATGCTAATAATAGCCTTAATTACAATCATTCTCGTTCTTTGACAAGTGGTCTTTTTTAGTTTGGCTGTGGTGGATGTTCAAAGCTCCATACTGGTCCTCAATGTCACATCTTCTCCATTGCCCTTGAAAAATAGGAACTACCCCTGTTTATTGGCCTTTGGTTTTCCTCAAAGATGTTCGAATCCAATGAACCATGCCCTTCATATTTGATTATACAAAATATATCAGAATGCCACGTCCTTGATGTGTTGTCAACCTCTTCCATGTGTGAAGACAAAAGCTCCTCCAAGCTGTCTGACATATCTTGGACTGTAGTAAATGTGATCACTTTATAACAAAAAGTTTAGAGTTGGATTCGAATATATGTTTCCTCCACCTATCTTGACCTTGTTGAAAGTTGATACCTTTAGATGATCCCTTGAAGATATTCCTTTTTCAAAAAAATTCCCTTTGTATTTCAAAATCGGTTGACTGAGTTTAGATTATGTAGCTTCAGCAGTTTCGTAGCGCGCTACGAAACTGCTGTGCGTTAGTCATCATCTTCAACAGTTTCGTAGCGCGCTACGAAACTGTTGTGTAATTACAAAAAACACAGTTTCAACCATTTTTTTGCTATTTTGAGCCTCTTGATATTTAAATATCCTTTTCAATTGCTCCAAAGCTTTTCAAAACTGAATGGAAAGGTATGATTCTTCAAGAAGGGTTATAACAAGGAAAACCATCAAAATTTGAAACATAACCTTACTTGATGTGTGACTGCCTTAAGGAAATTCTTTTTGTTGGCTTAACTGTATGTTTAAGTCTCCAATTTGTTTCTTCATGACTCTAATCCCAGCTCTCAGGTTTGTATTGACCTTTCTGATAAACTGTGCTTCTTTTATTGCAAGGACAGTCCAGCTACGGAATTGAAATTTACAATCCACTACCTTAGGTATTTGAAATGTTTTGTCCTCCCACCGAGCTTGCATTTGGTTAAAATAAGCCTCTTTAATTGTAAATTTCCTGGAGGCTTTCTTCAATCTAGCAATTTCAAAGTTTGCCAATTCCAATCTCCTTTTCAAGTCTTCCACACTATCTTCTTCTTGAATGGTAACTGCTTTGCCTTTATGCTTTCTTTCATGAGGTTGTGTCACCTCCCCTGTTTCATCTGCTCTTGGCAGTACCTCCTGTATTTGTTTAAACTTCCTCGTTATGGGTCTCCTGGGCTTAAAGACAAATTGATAAACTTGATCATAAAACTTGAGTTTTTTCGAGGCTTTGACTCTCTTAGCCTTGTCTTTTCCTGACTCTATCAAATCTTCTTGAACCAGTGGAGATTCTTCAATGTCAATGACTTGCAATAAGTCATTTAAGTCTCCCTTTGAAAGAGGGCTTTCTTCAATAATCACTGACTTGCATTTTTCTTTAGCTACCTGGCTCCTAGTCCTTCTTCTTTGAACTCCTTCACCTGTGCTTGATTCATGTGCACCTTCTTTGACCTGAGCTTTCTCTTTAAGGGACTATTGGGGTGTATCCTGGATAGTTAGTGGCTTGGTGGATTCTCTTACTTGTTTCCTAGCCTTCAACTTTGAAAACAACCTGGATCTTGTTTCTGCCTGATGACCAGTTGTTGTTGGAAGATCTTTTGCAGCTTGAGGACTGAGACCGGTCTCGTTCTTGAAACCAGACATGAATATGAATGTGGGCCAATCCTTACCTACTCTCTGGAGTTCATGCAGAACAATCAACTTAATTAAACCGTGGTGAAACAATGAAGTCTCACAGGCTTCTTTTCTTAGCCGCACCTTATCACACATTTTACTTAAGCTACGAAATAAGTAAAAAGGTAGATCAATGGATATCTTTCCTGTGAAATGTATCAGAAGCTTGAAATGATATGAATACACCCTGTTATATCTGCCTTCACAGGTAAGGTACCTTTGTATACAGGTAAGCAGATTGGCATATGAGTCTTTGACATAATTTATAGGCACATACTTGTTTAAATCTGAGTCAATGTATTCTGGCTTCATAAACTCTTTGCATGGAGTCATATCAAATTTGAAATTCTTAAACCAAGTTTCTTGTCCCCTTGGAATCTCAGTAACTGTGGATATTACCTCTGGTGAGACTTGCAATTCGAGCATCCCAACCTTTGAATTCAGCCCTGTGAAATTCAAAGCAAATTCCTAGGTGGTTTGTGCATGACCTCTTGTAGTTTCTCACAAAAATTCCAACATCCAACCTGCTTGAATGCATGCTCAACTTCTTTGTGTTTCAAAATAATGTCTACACCTTCAGGTTCATTTCTCAAACATCTGCCTGATCTGTGGTCTTTTCTTTTTGTCGATCCCTCCATGAAGGCTCAGTGTAATGGAGGTTTGAAATGCTAGCGCTGCTCAAACTTCAATCTCTGCCTCGCTTGAATGGCTGCCTCACTTGATAACTACCTCGCTTGATAACAATGCATTCAAATTGAAAACTTGCAGACTTGTTCCTCATGCAACGAATACAATCATCATTAAGACTGTGAATACCTGGCTTTTCTTGGAACTTGCAATCCGTGTGTACTAATGTACCTAGCGGCTGTAATGATGGAGATAAGTGGTTGGACATGATATGTGGAGTGGATAAGCTGATAGTGAATAATGCAACCATAAATGAACTTGACAGATTTGATAGTTAGGAAAGATTCGTTGCGGATTGCCCGAATCTCCGATTTCGTAGCGCAGTCAATGTAAATTTTGAATTATGCGCTACGAAATCACCTAAAACATGTTGCATTGCGAAACTACTAAAAAGGATTTATGCACTGCGAAAACACTTCAAAATGATTATATGCGCTACGAAATCACCTAAAGAGCTTTGTGGCACATAGTAACCTTTGAACAAAACTAACACATGGTTATGAGACCGGTGATGAATGAGAATGACCGGTGATGAATGAGAATGCATAGTTGACTCAAGACTCCTAAGACAAACAAAAATCAAACTTAGACTAGCATCGACCTTTACCATCAAACTAATGTGAGAAATTTTGGCATTAGAATTCTTAAGTGATAACAGGCAGCATAGTTGTAGTCGGGGACAATTGATTCAGCTGTCGGAACAACCAAGATTTTCCAGGTTGAGTGAGGTAATCTCACAATTCTTCTTTGCCAGTTGTATTTCTCTTTAACTAGATTGCTGGGAGAGAATCTGTAGTTGTATTAAGAAACTACTTCTTAATAATATAAAACCCTCAGAGCTGTTGCAGCAGTTTTCCCGCATTGGGTTTTTTTGGTGACATTTGTTCAAAAAATAACAGTGTCTATTGTGTTGAATTTTATTTCTTTCTCAATCTCTTGTTTCCGCATAATATTAATTAAGTCAAGGCTGTAGTGTATGTATTACGATATTTTCCGTAGGAAACTACAAGTAATTTGTTTAAAGGAATTTAACAAATAAGAGTAATATCATCAGTTGTTGCAGTAGGAATTCCGATTAAGGAATTTTCACATGGTATCAGAGCTGCAGGTGGAACAAGAAGAGTAGAGCCAAAGAAACCAACATTGAGCAGAAGAGGAACTTCAAAAAGGTATAGGAGGCAGCAGTTCAAAAACCAAGAGGGTTTGCGTAGTTCATAGCCGAAGGGCTAAAATTTCAAGGCAGTCTCTCACTTGAGTGAGTCGACTGAAAGAAGCACTTCCAGATCAAATTTTTGTGAGGGTAGAAGGAGCAGTGCTGAAGCCTCAGCGTGAGGAGATCTAGTGGGAAGAAGATTTTTCTACAGGCATTTTCCTAGGAAAAAAATCGTCAGAAGAGAGAGGGGAAGCACGATTGAGGGAATTTCATCCTCAGAGAATTCATAGCCAAGGAATTCGAATTCCCTAGAGTTGAGCAGTAGTGAGGGGCAACAGTTTACTAGGTCCAGCAGGGAGTACGTAGTCTATCCCAGCAACAATGCAGAGGAGAGAGGAGGCTATTTGACATTTTCATTTGGAAGAGATGGAAGTCACATCTCTAGGAGGGAGATGGGAATATTTAGAGTTGTAGTTCGAAAGAGCTACAGATGGGCAGGATCCTTTAGGATCCCACCTCTTGGATCAATTCCTTGCTATAGAAGCCCATATCAAAGGTAGTAGGATGCACTAGTTTCGGATGGTGTCAAGTGTCGATGAGACAGTTGCAGTGGCTAGGAGCACCAAAAACTGAACAACGCAGAGAAAAGTTGGAAACAATGCAGATGGCACAGAGCATAGGTTAGCAACAATGCATTAGATTAAGAGGGTCAACATAAATACTAGCAACAATTAGACTCCAACATTCACGTGGTATCATAATGAACACAATTAGTTCACTAATTTTGGATGTTTTTCTATTGCTTATGGAGTAGCAGCAACAGTTTGCAGTGTAGTGGCAGTTTGCAGTACTAGTGCTAGTAGCAACACAAATGCAACACTTGAGAGGAAACTATAGCACAGATGTAGTGTTGATAGTGGCAGTGTTAGTAGAAGTACAATTGCAGTAGCAATGCAGTAGTTGGTGGACAACATGTCAAACATTAGCAGCACAGAGGACGATGCTTCAGATTCAAATCAGTGTGCAACAACATTTTGCTAGAGCACATTCCTCGCTAAGAGGGAGTGTTTATTTGGGGTAGCATCAGATGTGCTCTAGGCCTCAAATTTTGCAGGGAGGCTTGGGCAAATGTATTCCAAAGAACCCATAAAGAGTTTTGGATAATTCCACCCAAAAACAATTTTATTAGAATAATTAATATTTTTTAATGGGACCCTAAGTCTAAACTTTAGGAAATTAGAAATATTAATGGATATTAATCTAATTGTGGGTGTAACTTCTAGAAGAAGACGAGGATCAAGCTAAAATGATATTAGCCATTGATTAGCTTTTAATATTCATCATTGAATGTCAATGAGAAGATTATTTAAGGGAGCTTGAGGGTCATTTGGAAAATATACCGAGAGATTAAGAGTTCAAATTTTTGAAGTGAGAAGTTCTGAGGAGGAAATTCTGATTGAGTAGATTTCTTGTAGTTGAGGGGCAGGGATAGTTGGGTTAGAGTATATTCTCCAAAGCCTAGGATACGTAATAGAAAGAGGCAAAGAGACACTAGAGGGGTTGACATTGAGCTAAAAGGGCCCACACAGAGCTTGACGCTGAGCCAGAAGGGCTCACGTAGAGGCAACTCAATCAACCATGTAGAAGTCTGAGTTTTGCAAAGGAGCTCAAATTTATGAGCTAGGAGGGCTGGAAACTGCTCCAGAAGGTAAGACATTTCTTAGTTGAGTTGACGTAGAGCCTCAGAGAGCTCCATGCAGGCCCACACAGTTACTGTGCAGGGGCAACGTAGTTGTAGCCGGGGACAATTGATTCAGCTGCTGGAACAACCAGGATTTGTTGGGTAGAGTGAGGTAATCTCACAATTCTTCTCTTCTAGTTGTATTTCTCTATAACTGGATTACGGGGAGATCATCTAGAGTTATATTAAGAAACAACTACTTAATAATATAAAACCCTCAAAGCTTCTACACCGATTTTCCCACATTAGGTTTTTCCAGGGACATTTGTCCAAAAATAACAGTGTCTATTGTGTTGTATTTTCTTTCTTTCCTAGTCTCTTGTTTCTACGCAATATTTAATTAAGTGAAGGCTGCAATGTATATATTACAATATTTTCTATAGGAAACTTCAAGTAAATTGTTTAAAGGAATTAAACAAATAGGAGTAATATCATCAGTTGCTGTAGTAGAAATTTCGGTTGAGGAATTTTCACATGGTATCAATGCTGTAGGCGGAACAAGAAGAGAAGAGCCAGAGAACCCAATGTTGAGTAGAAGAGGGAGTTCAAAAATCTAGAGGAGGCAGCAGTTCAAAACCCAAGAGGGTTTGCGCAATTATTAGTCAGAGGGATAAAATTTCGAGGCAGTGTCTCTTTGAGTGAGTTAATGGAGAGAAGGGCTTCCATATCAATTTTTTTTTTTTTGGGTAGAGGGACCAGTGCTAAAGCCTTAGCATGAGGAGAGCTGGTGGGAAGAATATTTTTCTACAGGCAATTTTCTAGGAAAAAAATCGTCAGAAGAGAGAGGAGAAGCACGATTGAGGGAATTTCTTCCTCCAAGAATTCCTAACCAGGGAATTTGAATTATCTAGAGCTGAGCAGCAGCAAGGGACAAAATTTTTACTTGCTCCAACAAGGAGTATGTAGGCTAGTCCACTAGCAGTGCAGAGGAGATATGAGGCTATTCAAAATTTTCATTTAGTAGAGATGCCAGTCACATATTCAAGAGGGAGGTGGGCTGATTTAGAGCTGTGGTTCGAAAGAGCAACAAATGGGCAGGATCCTTGAGGATCCCACCTCTTGGATCAATTCCTTGCTACAGGAGCCTAGATTAGAGGTATCAGGATGGAATAATGTCGAATGGAGCCGAGGAGTGTCGGAGAGTCAGTTATAGTGGCTAGGAGTGCCAGAAACTGAACAATGCAGAGCAGTGTTGGCAAAAGTGCAGATGACACAGAGCAGAGGTCAGCAGTAGCGCAATAGATTAAGAGGGTCAACACAAAGACTCGCAATAGTAAAAATTCATCATTCATGTGGTATCACACTGAACATAGTTAGTTCAGTAATTTTGGATCTCTTTTTGTTGCTAATGGAGTAGCAGCGATAGTTTGTAGTGCAATGGCAGTGCTAGCAGCAACACAAATGCAGCACTTGAAAGGAAGTTGTAGTACGGATGAAGTGTTGATAGTGGTAGTGTTAGTAGCAGTATAGTTGTAGTAGTAGCGTAATATTTGGTGGAAAACATGTCAAACATCAGAAACGCATAGGATGATGCTTCAGAGTTAGAGAAATATGCAGCAACATTTTGCTAGAGCACATTCCTCGTTAAGAGGGAGTGTTGATTTGGGGTAGCATTAGATGTGCTTTAGGCCTAAACTTTTGTAGGGAGGCTTGGGCACATGTATTCCAAAGAACCCAGAAAGAATTTTGGGAAATTCCACCCATAAACAATGTTATTAAAATAATTAATATTTGTTAATGGGACCCTAAGTCTAAACTTAGGAAATTAAAAATATTAATGGGTATTAATCTAATTGTGGGTGTAACTTCTAGAAGAAGATGAGGATCAAGTTAAAATGGTCTTAGCCATTGATTAGCTTTTAATCAGTGTCATTGAATGTAAATGATAATATTATTTAAGGGAGCTTGAGGGTCATTTGTATAATACACCAAGAGATCAAGAGATCGAATTTCTTAAGTGAGAGTTATCAAGAGGAAATTATGATCTAGTAGATTTCTTGTAGTTGAGAGGCAGGGATAGTTGGGTTGGATTATCTTCTCCAAAGCCAAGGATACGTAGTAGAGAGAGGCAGAGAGATAGAAGAGACGAGCTAGAAGGGACCATGCAGAGATTGACGTTGAGCCAAAACAGTTCATGTAGAGGTAGCTCAATCACCCACGCATAAGTTTGAGTTTTGCAGAGGAGCTGACATTTCTGAGCTAAGAGGGCTAGAAACTACTCTAGGAGGCAAGACATTTCCTTGTTAAGCTAACGTAGAGCCTCAGAGAGCTCCATGTAGGCCCACACAGTTACTTTGTAGGGGTAGCGTAGTTGTAGCCCGGGACAGTTGATTTAGCTACCAGAACAACCAGGATTCTTCGAGTAGAGTGAGGTAATCTCACAATTCTTTTGTGCTAGTTGTATTTCTCTGTAACTAGATTTCTAGCAGAGTATCTAGAGTTGTATTTGGAAACCACTTATTAATAATATGAAACCCTCAGAGTTGTAACATCGGTTTTCCTGCATTGGGTTTTTTCGGGGACATTTGTCCACAAATAGTGATGTCTATTGTGTTTTATTTTCTTTCTTTCTCAGTCTCTTGTTTCTGCATAATATTTAATTAAGTGAAGGCTGCAGTGTATGTAATTTAAACAAATAGGAGTAATATCATTAGTTGTTTCAGTAGGAATTCCGGTTGTGGAATTTTCACACTTCTCTCATGACTCTTCAACTTCTTTAAAAATGACTCTTCACATCCCAAAATTGACACTTGAAATTCCACTTAAAAATTAATTACAAAATAATATTACAATATACTTATACCCATTTAGGAAAAAATTGGGTAGAGCCAACTAGACAACCTAATAAGACCAATAAATCAAGCTTGAGATTGGGGAAACCCCAACTCAAAAACATCGACTTGTAGGTTCTCAGCCATATGACAATGGTAAGCTTTGTGCTGCACAATGAATTTCCAAAAATATACGATGGGATCACAATGGAAGTAGACTCTAGCCTCCATGGCATCCAAGTACATTGATTTGGAATCGGTATGAGTTTCCTTCTTTAGCAAGAGAAACATGGTATTGATCTCAACAGGGCCACCAATGTACTTCTACATGTTATTCCTGTTCACTTCAAGACCTTCCTCGGTAGTGATTTGTTTGAGATGATCCAAGTATTCTTCAACCTCCTGCCTCACCTGATTCCCATGTTATGCAATTTCACCATGAAATCCATGTTGTTATACAATCATGCATATGAGTCTAAATATTGGTGATGAGTGAGGCGAGTTGTTTGTTACTATAAATGATCTATCTCACTTGTGCTTTCTCCAACTCTACCCGTTGCCTTGTTTTCTTTGCCAATTCGAATGGTGATCGATCAAATTTTCCATTACTCCTTTGTAGCAGCACTCTGAAACCAGCTTGCAATAAATGTGCACGATAGGCTCTCTTGCTGTCCATGTCCAATTCATGTCACGAAATAAATTTTGAGCACATAATGCATATAGTAGGTAGGTAGACATGTAAAATATGGCTTGATTTCCCTTGTGAGGATTTTGGGCATTAACTACATGGATCTTTAGTTGTTGAGCCAACAAGTTTGACCAGTTGAATGGTTTTCCTTCGTTCATAATCTGATTCAAAAAGAATTCCCACCCTTTGGGGAAGGTCTCAGTACTTTGCTAACCATAGATCCTACAACAATAGAACTATAAAGTATTTATAAGCCCTCCTGTGAGATTTTGTCTTGTAGGTGTTGGTGGGTGTCTAACAGAACTTTGTTGGCTCTTTCACCAAACCTTTGACAACCTCCTTTATGCTCAAGTAGCTGGTGGCTTCATAGAAGTAAGAGTCTATGATTGATTCTGAATCCAGCAAATGATACATAAGATGGTAATCTAGTGTCCGAAAAGAGGCAAGCCTTTGTCAGCTCGTGCTACTAAGAGTCATGGTCTTAGAATATATATGAGGTTTTATCTAGCTGATAATGTATGCACATGGGAAAGTCATGTACCGGCATGAAATCTTATGTAACCCTGACTTTTGGACATTGATATACACTTGGCAGTCTTCAATATCTGTTTGAATCTTCTTGCTAAGAAAGGCTCATTCATTTTTGGCCATGTGATGTCTGACTCTTTCTCTATAAAAAATTGAGTATCTGAAAAAATTGGCAAGTTCATTGGAGTACTCTCAACTTCCTCCCCAATTCTGCTTTTTGTAGTGTCCTTTGAGGTAGATCTCTTGGGGGCCATGTTAACAGTGACTAATCAAGAGAAGTGCTCAACAAATGAAATACTTGTAGGAGGAAAATGCACTCATGGAAAACATCGATTAGCTTCAGCAAAATGACTCACAAAGAAAGATAAAGGGAGCAAGAAAAAGACTAATGGGGAAAATTGCATAATTCTTGAGATGGGGGAAGGGACTGGCTCCAAGAACTTCACATTGCATAGTCTCAGCAGCCAGGGGAGCAACTTGAGGCTTGACTCTGTGAAATGCGTAGTCTCAGCCTGAGCAGATTGAGGGAGATACTGCGTATTGCGCAGTATGAGTGGCCAAGTGATGAGTCTCGTTATTGGGTAATTATATGGGCCTTAATTCACCTCCTAACTTAGTCAAACCAACTATTCTAACAAATTATTGCATACTTTTGATTATATTTTGTTTATGAGATTAGTTAGAGTTGGATATTTTGCTTTGTGGTCTAATGTGCATTTAATGCAGGATTTAAGGATAAAAGAAAGGAATTTTGGCAAAGACCTTGGTAAAAACTCGAATGGGACAAGGGAGAGGAATCATAGGAGGTAAATCCTCCTCATTTACTACCCCTCCATTCGAATATTCCCCCATCAGCTTAGAGTGCAAACAACCAAATCACGAGGACTAGAAGGCAGTCGAGCAAGTGAAAGTCAAAGCACCAGTTTATCTCGAGTTTGGGACCCGAGCCTCCCTAATTTTAAGGAAGTCGTTGGAGAATTCAAATGTATAAGTAGAGAGGCCTAGGACCTTAGTAGGATTCAGACTTTTGATTGTAACACTTTACTCTATTTTCGAGTTGCAAGACTTGTGACAGTTTTTGATGTAATCCATTGTTTTGATAATAAGAATGAGTTTTGTTTTGAGCCAGCACTGAGTTAACTGAGAGGGCTGAAGCTCTTGGGTTAGGGCCCAACCCTAGTAGCTAAGGATCCTCTTTATTGTACATGTATGCTAGCATAGATGCATGGTTTAATCATTCATTTTCTTAAATAGCTACGTTTCCATTACAAAAGTGTAGCGTAGATTGGTTATGTTTTAGTTTGCTTCCATTTGTGTCTTCTTTCAATTAGAAAGTTAGCAAGGAGAAAAAGATCCCCATAAGGTTTTCAGTAGGTGTCTCAGCCTCACCTCCTCCCTCTGGGACCATGACTTGAGGAAGAGACCCTTCAGCAACCCCAAAAACACAGATTTCTAGTTCTCGCATGAGCTTTGGAGTTTTTCGTCTTGATTTAGTACTTGGTTCATTTCATCGTTATCTTTCTATAATAAGATCTCACTCATATTCTCATTTCCTTCAACACTTTCTTCATGCATAATATATGCGAAAGCCAATAAATCACGTCTTAATCAGATTATACCCATAGATCTCCTTACTGTCTGATCCATAATAAACCTGACCAATTGCTATTAACCGCGTGTCACATATTCATTTCAACGTTTGACTTTAGGCACTCCAAATATCCACTGTCGATCTATTTTGCTTGATCCAACAGTTATCACATCACCCGCTTGCCAACTAGCTTGGTCGATTTCCACTGTTGATCAATCCCGCATGATCCAACGGCTATCGCGCAATCTCACGTGAATTATTGCATGACCGATACCCAACCGAGAGCACGCGAGAAAAGTGGTTTTCCCGTGCTACATGTCATTCACTTAGGCTTATCGCGTGAAATTTAGAAATACAACTTACAGTTCTTAGGGTGAGCGAGATATTACTTACCACCTATATTCATTTCAATGTTTGACTTTAGGCTTGGCCAATCTCCACCATCGATCTTCCTCGCTTGATCCAACGGCTATCGCGTCACCTAATCACCAACTAGCTTGGGCGATCTCTACCATTGATCAATCTCGCATGATCCAACGACTATCGCGCAATCTCGCACGAATTCTTGCACGACCGATATCTGATCGAGAGCAAGCGAGAAAAGTGGTTTTCTCGTGCTACGTGTCACTCACTTAGGCTAATCGTGTAAAGTTTATGAATTCCACTTACAACTTTGAGGGAACACGAGAAACTTCTTACCACCTACAAAAACCCACTCCATCATTTTGCACGTTTTCCACCCTTCTGTCAATAGGTGACTTGATGTGATCCATCCGTCTATTGACTTCATCTCCCGTGATAAGAACTTTGCCATTCATCTCCTGTTAATCCTGTTCATCCATCTATTGACTTAACCTCCCACAATACGATCTCCACCATTCATCTTCCATTAATCCTGTTCGTCCATCTATTCACTTAATCCCCTGCGATGAGATCTCCATCGCTTATCTTTCATTAGTCATCTTCATACATCTGGTCACTTAATCTCCTGTGATACGATCTCCACTGCTTGTCTTCCGTTTATACTGTTCATTGATCTAACTGATCCAATGGTTCCCATGCATTATTGCTTTGTTACGTCCTCCTTTCACTGATTCGATCTTCGCTTTCTCTTCCACTTGACTCCTTGCATGCTTGATTTTACCAAAAAAGCCAAAAACGTGAAAACAAATTTATTTTAGTTTCCTTGCTTACACATTAGTATGGTTTGATGCTCTTTATTTCTATAACTAAGATAGTAGCATTAGATTAGCGTTCAATTAGCAATTCTGCTTAGCATATCTGTTTAAATGGTTAATTAGGATATGGTGTGATTTAGCATTACATGTTTTCTTCATTACTGCAGTAAAGTAGCTCTCTTAGAATAGATTTTCTCTTCTTCCATCAAAGAATAAAGCTTCTTCTGACTCTATAGAAGTCTGGCTTGGAACCCCTGGGGTCTCTCGCCAGATGAACAGTGACAATAGGAAGGACCTTCACTTCTACTTGTTCATATAGCATTGTCACCTCCAAGTTTGTACGAACCCCAAGTTGATAAGTAAATTTGGTATCCTAGGAGTTGCATTATCCTTGCTGCAATACTGGCACTCATCACATTTTGGCATCATTGCTGGGGACGGTGTCTAAGTAGAATGTGAGTATTGCTTCCTTTTCTTCTATTTCTAGTATGCTTTCTTTTCTTCTATTTCTAGTCTCCAATTTTCTGCCATTAGTTTATTTCTGCAAAGTAATATAGTGGCTTCCTTTCTTTCAGTTGTCATTATCTTCTTTCCTTTCCATTTTGCATGTAGAACTTCAATTCAGCAAGTAGTTTTTTTGTTAGTAGTTTTCATTCCATCAACAATTTCATTTCTGCAAAGTACTTTCTAGCTGAAAAAAATCTTATAACATCCAACCCAAAAATATTTCTTTTCATGCCTCATACAAATAGGGACAATTTAGGGAAATTCTTGCCAAATACCCCCACTGCATCCAACAACCAACCTTCTCTCTTCTTCGGTGGCTGTGAACTAGAGGAACCTTTAGGTGAGAAACCTGACATATTTGAAGAACCTACAGGGGAAGAAGAAGAAGAAGAAGAAGAGGAACCCATTCCTACTGAACCAATGGTTGAAAAATGAAATGACAGAGGGAATAGAGAGAGAGTTGAGGGTGCCTTCCCCATCAGGGAAACCAATGGGGACACCAAGATGAAGAATATAAGCCCCTTTGCTTTACCTCATTTCCATGGCCTAATCACAGAGGACCCTGACACTTTCCTATTTGAGTTTGTTGTTATATGCTGAACCTATGACTATACAGATGATGAGCAAAATTTAAAACTATTTCCATCTACCCTTGAGGATGCAGCATTGCGTTGGTTCATGGGTTTACTGGGAGATAGCATCACAACTTGGGCTCAGATGCAACAGGATTTTAACAACAAATATAGGGACTACTCTAGGTCAAAGGATACTAAAGAAGAGATTTTCAGGATTACCATGGGCCTGGATAAATCCTTAGAATACTAGGAAGAAAGATTCCAGCTCAGTTACAAAAGGGCCAGATGCACACTTGACCCCGAGTGACTAAAGTTGGTCTTGCTTAGAGGAGTAAGGTAAGATCTTCTAGATACATTACATTCGTCAGTAGGAGGAGATATCTGCCAATTACCCTATGAGTATATCAAGACTATCTTTAGAAACCATTCTAGGGCAGCCATGAAAAAGGATAGGAGTACTCAACCTATGGCCAGTACATCATCT
The DNA here is from genome assembly GCA_031772625.1 of Pinus tabuliformis. Lineage (NCBI taxonomy): Eukaryota > Viridiplantae > Streptophyta > Pinopsida > Pinales > Pinaceae > Pinus > Pinus tabuliformis. The sequence continues at coordinate 168,429,674 of CM062812.1, forward strand.
TCCAACTCATCCATCAAGGGTGAAATTGAAAATATGCTAGAAGATTTCAAAAGTGAGATACTGCAAACCCTTGCCTTACAATTTGACACCATGAACATCAAAAGGAAGCAAGAGGAAGCAGAGAGAGCATTGGACATCTTTTGTCCTAGATGCACCAAGAGGCATCCTAGGAACGAATGTCCATTGAATTGCATTGAGATTTGCTCGGTCTGTGAAGAAAACCACTCCACAGACAAGTGCCCTTCTTTACCTGGACTCAAAGCTGTATATCAAGGAGATGAAGGGGTCACTAAGTAGCTTTGTTACATCAACCAAAGGAGACCTCCTGGGCCTAGACCATACCAACAGGGTATGCAAGGGTCATCCCATGCATATTACAACCCCAACCAAACCACAACTATACCTTCTTGGGGACCCCCTACTCATTCTTCTTGGTCTACACCCCCTCCTTGGTCCTATGCATCTCAGTATCATTCCCAGCTAGCCAGCCAGTCATTTCAACCTTATGTTCTACCACAACCTTAGTGGAATACCCCACTCTAGGGTTGGAGGCCCCAATACAACAATGCTCCAGCTCTATTTCCTCCACCACCTACCCAACCACAACTCCTACACTCTGCTCCACCCAAGCAACCCTAGATGCCTGCCCAGCCAAATCCGAACCTGAACAATAGGCAGGCTCAACAAGTATACAGTGGAGAGACATCATACCCATGTTATGTTGTAGAAATCCAGGAGATCAACCTATGATCTGGGAGAATTCTCCCAGATAACCAACCTCCCTCTCCACATAGGGAGGTTGAGGAAGAAGGAGAGGAAAACAACCTTAAATTAAATCCACCCTTTCCTGAGAGAATATCCCAACCACTCCAACCTACCCTAGAAGAAACTGAACTTCTGGGAGAATTCAAAAATCTATGTGTAAATATCCCCCTTCTCCAAGCAATAAAATATGTTACCATTTGCAATAAGTTGATTAAGGAGAAATGCTTCAAGCATTAAGGAAGAAGAAAAAGGGATGTCCCTACCATTAATGTCATTAGGCAACGACCTGACTTAATGATAGGGCAGGTAATATGTCTAAAATATTTGGACCCTGGAATCCCTATAGTAGATGTGCACATCAATGACACCATTGTCCCACACATTCTGATCGATCTTGGGGCTGCCATTATTGTGATAACCAAGAACACTATGCTCAAGCTCAACCTCCAAGGGTCATTGAGGAAGACCACAACAGTTCTGTAACTTGCAGACCATTCCACAGTCACCCCTGAGGGAATTGTGGAGGATGTGATGGTATCCTTTGACTCCTGGGAGTACCCTGCAGATTTTCTAGTTCTCCAGCCTAAGGCTAAGGTTACTGGTTACCCTCTCATCCTTGGGAGGCCATGGTTAGCCACAACCGATGCTTACATTAGCTACAGAGATGGGAATATGACCATCAAGAATGGGCATATGTCCAAACAGTTAGTCCTATACCCTCCTGCTCAACCTTCTCTAGAGCGTGATTTACCTTTATGGTTGGAGGAGGAGGAAGAAGATGAGGTTTATTCAGCCCAACTTTATGCTTTCGAAGCAACCATAGGGGGAGGACAGCAAGATGAGGATGACTTAATTGAACACCTACTCCAAAGTCCAACTCCTAGTTCATTACCATTAGAAGAAGAAGTAAGGGAAACCCAGAACAATCATCCAATTGAATTATGCTTGGCCAATTCCAACCCACTCCATGTCAAAACAATAGAATTTGGCCCAGAGAAAACTTTGAAAATTAATCCATCTCTTTATGCTCTCGAAGAGGAAAAGATATGCAACATGTTGAGAGAAAACCTAGAAGCCTTCACTTGGAGTTACAAGGAAATGAAGGGAGTACACCCCTCAGTGTGTACTCACCACATATATATCAAAGAAGGTTGAAAGCCAGTCTGGCAACCACAAATGAGGATGAATCCAACTCTGAAAGATATAGTCAAAGAAGAACTCCAAAAACTGCTAGATGCAGGATTCATTTACCCTATCTCTGACGGTGAATGGGTCTCTCCTTTAGTGTTAGTTCCCAAGAAAAATGGTAAGTGGAGGATTTTTGTCGATTACAGGGAGTTGAGCAAAGCCACAAAGAAGGATCATTTTCCCCTACCCTTCATTGACCAAGTGCTAGATGGCTTGGCAGGGAAGAAGTTCTTCTCTTTACTAGATGGATTCAGTGGGTACAACCAAATCCAAATCTACCCAAAAGACCAGGATGAGACCACATTCACCTGTCCTTGGGGTAATTTTTCCTATAGGGTCCTTCCTTCCAGCCTATGCAATGCTCCTGCCACTTTCCAGAGAGCAGTCTTGAGTATTTTTTCTAAATTAGTACATGATGCAGTGGAAATTTATATGGATGATTTTACACCTTATGGCTGTGATTTTTAAGAAACCCTAACTAACCTAGGCAAGGTATTGCACAAATGCATTGAAATGAACCCGTCTCTAAGTCCGAAAAAATGTGAATTCTTAATGACTAAAGGGACCATGCTAGGTCACTCAATATCTCAGCAATGACTGCAAGTGGACCTGAACAAAATAACAATCATCCAAAGGGTCCCACCTCCACAAAAGCAGAAGGATGTTAGGAGTTTCTTGGGGTTAGATGGATACTACCGAAGGTTCATAAAGGACTTCAGCAAGTTGGCCTCTCCTTTATTTGGGTTGTTGGCCAAAGATTTGGAGTTTATATGGTCAAAAACCTGTCAAGAGGCCTTAGACATTTTAAAGGGTAGGTTAACCACTACATAAATTCTTCGAGGCCCAAACTGGGCCCTCCCTTTTTGTATTCATGTTGATGACTCACACAAAGCCATAGGAGTAGCCTTAGGTCAGGTAGAGGAGAAATTCCCCTATGCCATCTATTTTATCAGTAAGAACCTGTCAAAGGCTGAGCTCAATTGAAAAGGGACTCCTGGCTATTGTGCATTGATTAAACAAATTTAGGCATTACCTTAGAGGCTACCAAACATTTGTGCATACTGACCACACTGCAATCAAATATTTAATGCACAAATAGATGTGAATGCATTATAAGATGGTTACTTTTATTATAGCATTTTGATCTAACTATTGTTAATAAGCCTGGTAAGGAAAATGTTGTTGCATACTTTCTATCTACGATGAATCTTCCTGGATATGAAAAAGGAATGGTGGATGACCAATTACTAGATGAGCATTTTTTGCTATTTCATTTCTCTCCCCATGGTTTTCTGATATAGAAAACTATTTGGTATCAACAGAGTTCCCACCAAACTTGCCCTCCAAAGAAAAGAGCAAAATAGTCAGGAAAAGCACCCCCTTCACCTGGATTTGGGGCAATATTTTCAAACTTGGCCCAGACCAAATCTTGAGAAAGTGTGTAAGGGAAGAGGAAGTTTTTGACATCCTTCTTACCTGTCATGATGGGTCTTGTGGAGGTCACTTTGCAGCAAAGAGGACAACATCCAAAGTGTTACAAGCTGGCTATTATTGGCCCACTCTTCATAAGGATGTGAAAAAGTACATTATTCAGTGTGATCAGTGCCAGAGGATGGGAAAACCTACTCCAAGAGATGAAATTCCCCTACAACCTCAAGTGACTTTCGAGCCATTTAACAAGTGGGGCATGGACTTCATTGGGCCTATCAACTCTCCTTCAAAGAAAAAATAGTACATTAGTGTGTGCACTAATTATTTGACTAAGTGGGCTGAAACCAAAGAGAATAAGGCAACAACAGAAGAGAAGGTGGTTGAGTTCCTAAGGGAGAATGTATTCTACAAATTTGGGTACCCTAGACCTAGGCAACCAGTTTACTTCCAACATGATTGAAGAACTGCTCATCCATCACAAAATCAAGCATAGGACCTCCACTCCTTATCATCCACAAGCTAATGGGCAAGTGGAGGTGACCAACAGGGCACTGGAGAGCATCTTAACCAAGGTAGTGAGTAGCAGCAGGAAGGGTTGGGCATAAAGACTAGTTGAGGCCACCTGGGCCTATAATACAACATGGAAGACCACCACTGGATTTACACCCTATGAGCTGGTCTATGGGAAAAAGGCTTTGCTATCCATTGAGTTTGAATATAACACATTGAGGATGGCAGCCCAACTAGATTTGGATCTCAATCATGCACAAAAAGAAATATTGTTCCATTTGAATGGCTTGGATGAATTCATAATGTAGGCCCTCCTACATACAGAGATAGTTCAGCTTTAGAGGAAGATATGGCATGATAAACATATTAAGGAGAAGCAATTTCAAGAGGGCGATTGGGCATTGTTATATGATTCTAGTTATAAAGACTTCAAGGGCAAGCTAAGGACAATATGGCTCAGACCTTATGTGGTGGAAAGATGCCATGATCCTGGTTCAGTGCAAATCAGAACTATAGATGAAGAAGCCATTCCATTGCTTGTTAATGGACACTGATTAAAAATGTACAAGATGCCTTTATCAAAACAAGAGTTCATTGACAATATCAATAAGACAATGATGATGGTGGAGTAAGTTCTAGATAATCCCTCATTAGGTCACTGAAAAAAGAGAAAAAGAGAATAAGGATTTAGGTGAAAAACTCCATGAGGTGCCTGAGTCCCATCTTTCGGTTGAAAACCTCGTGAAGTGGCCCAATGATGAAAAAAATGAAAAAAAAGAATAAGAAGATCCCTGGGTTAAAACCTTCCTTAAGGTACCCAGGGAAAACATCTCATGTGAAAACCTCTCTCAAGCAGCCTAGGTGTTTTTCAAATATATATATTTGTTATTTGCAGGTGTGCGAGAAAGACAATCAAGGAGCAAAGAGAGGATCCAAAGGGAACCCTGCCTCACATATATTCATCTCCTCCACTCCTTATCATGCATCTCTCCATCAATTCCATTTTTTTTTTCACTTCATTGCTTCTATTTAGGTGAAGACTGTGTTTTCTACAGGATCCCTTGTATTACTATAGGATCCCCCGAAAACCTGCAGGGAGAAATCCGAGGGTGAATGGTAGGTTGGTTAGGTCCTGTAGCAGCCTATCCCATAGAATATCAATCATCAGCTATAGGTCTTCACTAGGATGATCCAGGAGCTCCAAACAATGGATAGGAGAGAAGGAAGAAGAATGACCATGCAAAAAATAAACAACGCAACACCTTTGATATTCGAGAACTGCAGCATGGCATCGAGACCACAGGTATGTATCCTGCTCACTCACTCATATGCATCATTTCATCAAAAGTTGTAAGGATTATGAGGTAGTTGGTTTATAAGTGAAAATATGGCTAGTTAACTTGGCCACCTTCGACAAAGCAGACAGTCAGGTGGCAAAAAGGAAATTCTTTTTAAAATCAAAAGAGAATGCAAGAGTAAAAAAACGGTGATTTTTTTTATGGCATTCAAATCCGATGTAAGGTGGGGCCCCGACCCATATTAAAGTTCGAGTGATAGCACAAGATTTAAGTAAGCATGGGTTCGAGAGGCAGATAAAGTGCTCTGTGAGGGAGCAATGAGCACGAGTTATAACTCAGGCTCAACCCCCGCATTTGACCATGACGTCAAGGTGTTTGACCAAGATCTACGGCCTGAGATTGCTGCGGGGGGGTTCAAGCCTGATGAACATCTCGTACACTCCCTACCCCCGTAGCGGGCCACCCCAATCGCTCCACTCCATCTTATCTCCTCTATGACATCCACCACCCTCATTCATTACCATCCACCTCATTCACCGTACCCCATCACCTCATCTGCCATTCAATAGTTACAATGTTGTTTATGGCTACCATTTTAGGATGCTTGAAGAATTAAGATTTGGGGTAGAAGCACTAGTTCACCAGAGACTTGGCATACCCTATTTCTTGAAGCAATCACTCATAGACTCCAGTAACAAAGCAAACGAAGGGAATTCCAAACAATTGGCTCACCATGGGTTGATTAGGATCGTCATTGAGGATTCCCTCCAAAACCTCTAAATCCCTATAACATGGTCAGTCTTCAGAGACTTACCAGCAGATGATGACATCAAAAGCCTCACCTATGATGTTAGTCCTTCTATCAGTGAGGAGGAGGCAAAATAAAAAGAAGAAGATACAGAGCTAGATGGGGATGAGATTGATGAAGAAGAAACTAATACAGAGGAACATGATGAAGGAGAAGAGAAGGAGGATGATGCTGAAATAGAGAAAGAAATGAAGGAAGAAACTGATGGAGATGAGAAAGAACAACAAGAGGAAGAAGATAAGAAAAACAGAGAGGAATAAGGCATTGAAACGAAGCTCAAGGAAATGGGCAAATATCTAAGTGGCTTAAGGGATAGAGAAGCAATAATGAGAGATCAACTTGAGAGGGAAAATGCATGGCTGAGAGGACAGCTGCAGGAAAGGGAAAACCAACTAGCATGTATGGCCAGCCTCTCCTTGGAGGCCATCTAGTGTAGGATGCCAGCTAAATCCTATGATTTTTACCTCAGAAACAATGGCTGCAATTTCATATTAAAACACTAGCACAAAGGGGCACCATGCCATTTTAGGACTACAGGCAGTTTATTGATCTTTGTGATCAAAGTACACTAGAGGATAGGGCCAAAATGGCTAAGTTTTACTTGCACAACATGGCCCTCACAAACATGAATTTTTGGGATCCTAATGCCGAGCTAGGAGATCTACAATTAATGGCTTTGGCATCATGGATGAACCATGAGGAGTCAAGGCTTGCAGAGATGAAAAGAATATTTGCTAGAGAGAAAAATGAACCTCTTTTCGTCAAAGCTAAACAATCAAATCCCATGGCCCTAATCAACACCCATAATCTAATTGCAAGTGATCCTCAACTGGCATCTAGATATCTTGCTTCCCAAGAGCAAGAAATTTCACATTTTGAGGATATGTTTAGGCTGCTAGGAGATGATAGTATACATGCTTGCTTCAGGAGATGGAACACACTGCCACATAGCGTGAAAATCATAGAATATCACTCCCCTCAAAAGTTGAGAGAGGCACTCAACAGGACACCTATGTATAAGCAATGAATGCAAAGGTTTAAGGTCAATTGGATAGGCCTAATACTCAGCCCACCATTACTCCTAGGGATGCTAGAAGGGAGTAAAGAAGAAGAGGGAAAGAGGTAGTGGGAAGAAGAAGAAAGGAAAGCAGGCTTCTATGAACAAGAAGAAGAGACCACAACAGAGGCATGGGATGTCAGAGAGGTTACCAGAGCCATGAAGGACATGGACATTGATTATGTTGCTCAGAGGATGAGCAACACTTTCAGTAGGGGGTGATGATGAGCCTCATCATTGGGTAATTATATTGGCCTTGATTCACCTCCTAGCTTAGTCAGACCAACTATTCTCACAACTTATTGCACACTTTTGATTATATTTTGTTTATGAGATGAGTTAGAGTTGGATATTTTGCTTTGTGGTCTAATGTGCATTTAATGTAGGATTTAAGGATAAAAGCAAAGAATTTTGGCAAATACCTTGGTAAAAACTCGAATGGGACAAGGGAGAGGAATCACAGGAGGTAAATCATCGTCATTTACTACCCCTCTATTCAAATATTCCCCCATCAGATCGGAATGCAAACAGCCAAATCATGAGGACTAGAGGCAACCGAGCAAGTGAAAGTCAAAGCACTAGTTTATCTCGATTTTGGGAGCCGAGCCTCCATAATTTTAAGGAAGTCGTTGGATACTTCAGATGTATAAGTAGAGAGGCCTAGGACCTTAGTAGGATTCGGACTTTTGATTGTAAAAATTTACTCTATTTTCGAGCTACAAGACTTGTGATAGTTTTTGATGTAATCCATTGTTTTGATAATAAGAATGAGTTTTTGTTTAAGCCAGCAATGAGTTAACTCAGAGGGCTGAAGCTCTTTGGTTAGGCCCCAACCCTAGTAGCTAAGGCTCCTCTTTATTATGCATGTATGCTAGTGTAGATTCATGGTTTAATCATTCATTTGCTTAAATAGATGCATTTCCATTCCAACAGTGTAGCGTAGATTGGTTATGTTTCAGTTTGCTTCCATTTGTGCCTTCTTTCAATTATCAGGTTAGCAAGGAGAAAAAGATCCCCATAAGGTTGTCAACAGGTGTCTCAGCCTCACCTCCTCCCTCTGGGACCATGACTTGAGGAAGAGACCCTTCAGCAACCCCAAAAACATAGATTTCTAGTTCTCGCATGAGCTTTGGAGTTTGTCGTCTTGATTCAGTACTTGGTTCATTTCATCGTTATCTTTCTGTAATAAGATCTCACTCATATTCTCATTTCCTTCAGCACTTTCTTCATGCATAATATATGCGGAAGCCAATAAATCACGTCTTAATCAGATTATACCCATAGATCTCCTTACCGTCTGATCCATAACAAACCTGACCAATCGCCGTTAATCGTGTGTCGCGTATTCATTTCAGTGTTTGACTTTATGCGCTCCAAATCTCCACCGTCGATCTGTTTTTCTTGATCTAATGGCTATCGCGTCACCCACTTTCCAACTAGCTTGGCCGATCTCCACCATTGATCAATCTCGCATGATCTAATGACTATCATGCAATATCGCTTGAATTATTGCACGACCGAGAGCATGCGAGAAAAGTGGTTTTCCCATGCTACGTGTCACTCACTTAGGCTAATCGCGTGAAATTTAGAAATACAACTTACAGCTCTTAGGGTGCGTGAGATACTGCTTACCACCTATATTCATTTCAACGTTTGACTTTAGGCTTGGCCAATCTCCACCGTCGATCTGCCTCACTTGATCCAACTACTATGATGTCACCCGATCACCAACTTGCTTGGTCGATCTCCACTGTTGATCAATCCTGCATGATCCAACGGCTATTGCGCAATCTCGCGTGAATTCTTTCACGACCGATATCTGATTGAGAGCATGTGAGAAAAGTCATTTTCTCATGCTACGTGTCACTCACTTAGGCTAATCGAGTAAAATTTAGGAATTCCACTTATAACTTTGAGGGCACGTGAGAAACTGCTTACCACCTACAAAAACCTGCTCCATCATTCCGCACGTTTTCCACCCTTATGTCGACACGAAACTTGATGTGATCCATCTGTCTATTGACTTCATCTCCTGCGATAAGATCTCCACCACTCATCTCTCGTTAATCCTATTCATCCATCTCTTGACTTAACCTCCCGCGATAAGATCTCCACCATTCATCTTCCATTAATCCTGTTCATCCATCTATTCACTTAATCCCCTGCAATGAGATCTCCATTGCTTATCTTCCGTTAGTCCTGTTTGTCCATATATTCACTTAATCTCCTACGACACGATCTCCGTTGCTCATCTTCCATTTATACTATTCGTTGATCTGACTGATCCAATGGTTCTCGTGCACTGCTGCTTTGTTACGTCCTCCTTTCACTGGTTTTGATCTTCGCTTACTCTTCTGCTTGACTCCTTGCATGCTTGATTTGACCAAAATAACCAAAAACGAGAAAACAAATTTAGTTTAGTTTCCTTGCTTACACATTAGTACAGTTTGATGCTCTTTACTTTTGTAACTTAGATAGCAGCATTAGATTAGTGTTGATTTAGAAATTCTACTTAGCATAGCTATTTAAATGGTTAATTAGGATATGGTGTGATTTAGCATTACATGTTGTTTGATTCATTACTGCAGTAGAGTAGCTCTCTTAGAATAGATTTGCTCTTCTTCCATCAAAGAATCAAGCTTCTTCTAACTCTATAGAAGTCTGGATTGGAACCCCTGGGGTCTCTCGCCATATGATTAGTGACAACAGGTAGGACCTTCACTTCTACTTGTGCATAGAGAAATGTCACCTCCAAGTTTGTATGAACCCCAGGTTGATAAGTAAAGCTGGTAGCCCAGGAGTTGCAACATACTTGCTGTAGTACTGGCACTCATCACGAAGAGTGAGGCTTGAGCCCTAGAACTGTGAAATGCGTAGTTGGTCAACTAGGGATTATGCATTGTGTATTCTCTAAGTCCAAGCATGAGTCTTGAGCATTGGAATTGCATAATGCCCAGTTGAGTAAGGCAATTTCTGGCCAAGTGAAAGGTAGATTTGCCCAGAAAGAGGATGGGAAAGTGGCATATCTGAGTGATAGTGCAAGTTAGATTGTAGATATGACTAAGGAAATATAGATTAGTGAAGATCAAGTAAATAAGATACACATGCCAAAGGAAAAATAGACATGCATAGGGATTTGTCGAAACAACGACCACTAATGGGAAAAAACAAGAGAGTTGAGGCGACACTTGTAAAAGGCGAATGATGGACTGAACCAACACTTGTACAAGATAATAAAAGTTAAAACACCAACAACCATGAAAAGAAACAAGAAAATCAACACTCACAAAAGTGAAACGAAAAAAAGCGACAAAAGACAACAAAAACAAACCTCACCCAAAAAAGCATTGCAAACTCCACCGAAGGCTCCTTGATCTCCTTAGGAAGCTAGAGCTCCAAGATTGAATGTGAAAATGAGCTCTAAGGCTTATGGGATGGCCAAGGCTCCTGGGATGGCCAAGCCCAAGGAAACATAAAATCCTATAGAGGAAACCAAGCTTTAGAAGCTAAAAATGGCACCAAACTTCATTATTTGAATAAATCCAAGTACATCCCTGCTAGAAATGAAAGTGGCGCGTCTAAATAACAAGTTTTCTCCACAAGAAGACTAATAAATACATACCCCTAGAGGCCTATTCGAATTGGTATGTATACAAAGTGATGAGAAAACATTCTTCCTTGAAACGAGGAATATTTCCCCTCTAAAAGCTCTCAAAGAGTGGATTTAGTTCCCAACACTAGGAATCTGCATTAAATGACAGGGAGCACATTTAGAATTTTCCAATCACTAGAGCTCCAAAATTTGAGCAATAATTTCATAATATCTTGTTCATTTATTATCCAATCTTGGTCCTCCCATAGCAGGGAGAAAGTCCCTAGATTATCTCATCCTCAAATCTTCATAATCTGCCCAATATTCTCACAATATTCTACAAAAATAAATAATATTAGGCACATAATAAACAAGGATAAACCAAATTGCTAAGGACCCATTAATACAACGAATTATCTCTATGATGTGTAGGTAAGGGGGACAAATACATGTTTTCAATGTCTATAAATAATCAAATGGACCTAATAAAATAGGCAATTCCTAGGCCCATCATCTCCCCCCTATTGAAATTGTTGCTCATCCTTGAGAAACCTAGCCTTATTGCTCTTTCCTTCCTTTTTCATGGTGCCATTTGGTATCTTATTGATGTCATAGGCAGTTGTAGAGGTAATTTCTTCTAAATAGAACTCAACCATTGATGGTATTTCTCTAGGCGTCCACTTTGATCCTGATATTACTTTAATGGGCAGACTTGGTGTGGTTGTACCACATCCTCTACCTTATTTGATTTTGCAATTTTCATCCATCTGTGAGTTCTTCCCCTCTTTTTTCCAATTCGAATAAGAGGGGTACTACAAATTTCTCGAGAATAATGCTTCCTTTCACAAATTTATAATAGGACTCCAGGTTAGGTTATGGTTCAAGCTCTTGGAGTTCCTGGGGGCCTATTTGTACCTCTTTTGATGTAAGTCCCTCCTCTTGTAGCACTTTTTCTAAATTTTTTCCTTCCTATAGCATCCTTGTCTTTCTCTTGTATCACCCCTACTTTCTCCTGTAGCAAGGTTGTTTGTGCTTTTAGTTTCTTAGTTGTGGTTGATCAAGTGGTTGGTTTTGTCATGGATGTCACAAGGGCATGTTAAATTCGGTATTTTTTCATACAAAGTTCTAGACTGAGTGTAGACCAAGTCTAAGTACTGGGCACAAGAAATTTCTTGCTATTCTGTGACAACACCCCCCTTGGAAACACCTTCCATGATAACGAGAATAAGACACTTTGTAAACCATTCAGCTAAAATTTGATCTGGAATGAAAATTTTGACTAAGTGACGTCTACGTCTCCATTCATGGATATGATCGGAGATGTGATTCAAATTTTATTGTTTTAAAGAAGTCAATATTTTGGTACCAATATCATAATGGATTGGTAGCTAAAACCGGGTTAAAAATGTTGCTTCCAGGGAGTTAAAGTTATTGAAAGAGGCACAAGGTAGCTCAACATACCATTTAACTGCCAAACTAGTTAAAGTTAGTTGGAAAAGATGTAGACAGATGGAATCATTGATTAAAGAATTATATACGCGCCAAAGATGATATGTCATCACATGATTGGAAGCATCCTCTCCTGATTTCCCTTTGAATTTAGGTATGTCACTTGGTAACTTGGTAGGAATTGCCGACCAAAAAGGATAATAATAAATAGGATTATTAGTTAACCAAGTTAAATATGGTATATCTATCATTACAATAAATTGTAACTACCGGGTAGGATCTTATAGTAAATTTTGATAACCTTGAGGGTTAAGACCAACCTGTGGAGGCGGAATTCCAGGATATCTTGGAATGGCCTGAGAAATTGGAATTGGAATTCCACGAGGGTAACCAGCGTGAACCATACCAGGTTGAGGTTGAACATGTACTTGATAAGTATTATTAGGTTATGGTTGACTCTAAAAAGGTTGAGCTTGACCCATTTGACCTAAGTAATATTGCCCCTGCATAGGTTGTGCTTGCAAAGGTTTACCTTGGAAAAATTGACTTTGAACAGACTGACTTTGAATAAATTGACCTTGAAAGGTGGGTTTTGGAAATTTTGGCCTTGATTGATCTGAATTTGGAATATTAGATTTCTATGCAAATATCCTCATCAGAATACACAAATGTGCTTGAGGTTTTTACTCTAAAATAACAAGTAAAAACATGAGTTTTTATGTGTGTTTTCTAAAATTAGTTTGAAGAAAAACTTCAAACATGAAATCAAAACATGGAATGGAAGCATGCATCAATCAGTAATATACACCAACCATTGTTAAAGGAGTTCACCCCTCTTGGGCTACATCTCCTTGGATCAACTCTAAAGGCATGACCCCTTCTCATTATTCTCAATATCTAGAAAAAGAAGAGTACATAAACTATTGAAATGGAATGATTAATTTATCCTTCAAAGAAACAACTTCTACAAGATTTTTCACTCCATACACATGTTAACCTACAGTAAAACATGTAAACTTTCAGCAAACATAAGCATCTTACACCAAGACCCCATACTCCAACTGCAAAAAGCATAAACAATACCACAATCCACTTGAAGTACATAAACAAGTCTCTTCTCCAAAACACATACAGAGAAAAGAGGAATATAAATTACAACATTGATGTAATGGCTGTTGCAAAAAGCACATGGAGGCTAGAAAACCATTGCAAGGTCATTTCCATCTTCAAACTCCTCCATAAACTAAATCAACACTCTGGTTGACCATGACACCCATAGGCTTCAATTTGCAAAAGTCCTATCCCAAAGTTCTCCTTTGATCTTGAGACCTGTTCCAATGAGTCAAGAATTTCCAAAAAGGGCTACCTAGCCTCTTTCTGCATCCAATTTGGTCAAAAACTGGAGAAGTTATGACATCTGCTAGTTTCTCCACTATTCGGTCCACAAATTGCACCAAATCTGGTACCATCCTACAAATTCACCCCATTTTCCGCTAATGGAGCAACAAATTCCCTGGATTTCAAGTGGATTTGTAGGATCATTAATTTTTCCACCGAGGCCTTAGAACCAAAATAATTGGGTCATATGGGGGTCATGCGCCCAGGGGCTAGCCCCCGGCACTGGCCCCCCCTCCCTCCGGCGGTCTCAGTGAATGTTAACGGTTTAGTAGGAGCAGTCACATGGCGCTTGTCCAAAGGTCACAGTGGTGATTACCTGTGGTAGTTACAATAACTGCTACGGGTAGGTGGATATTGTTCACATGGGGAGGGTGGTGGGTTAAGTCCGCCCGCCCTCAAACTAGCGGTTGCTAAACCTTGGTACAAACCCGCTACCATTATATGTTAAGTTGTAATGCGTAGGTGGATTGGTAAATATTTTTCATGTGTTTTGGGAGGTCGCGGGGTTGAGCCCAACCTACGATCTGTCTTGCCATACAAAAATTTTAAACAACCATTAGGAGGACACGTGGTGGCTTTGGGCTTACCACATGTCACCTCCTAATTGGCCCAAACCCAAACACATGGACCAATAGGACTTCACCAAATCGATGGAATATTTTGAGAATATTATGATAATATTCCTTTTGTCACCTAGGCTATACGTATTCCCAGTCAAAATCCCAGTTAGCCACCTGCAAAATTTTTACATGTTTGACAAAGTGAACAGATCACGTTTCTAGGAGCATACAATGTCCGTTTTATGCAAAAGTTGCACCGGATTCAGGATGACGAGCACTACGCAGTCATTCAGGTTGCACACCATTCTGACAACTTTGATTTTTTGGAAAATTTTGAGCTCCTAATCACTCTTCCCCACTAAAAAACTTTTGGTCTCCAAAAGTTCACTTTCAATTGTTCAACATTTGAAGGTACAGTTCGTTTATTTTTCCAAACCTGATCCAATTGATCTTTGTAGTGCCTTGACTTGTACTTGTCTTGGCTCTTTCTCAAGCTGAACTTGAAATATAACCTGACCAAAGAATTCAAGTTCAATGTTCTTCTCAGGTTGTCCATGTCACTATGCCATCCATAGCAACATACTTCCCAGGAAGAATTCCATAGCGCTCTTCTACAAAATGCTTATCAAGGATAAGATCCCAAAAAGATTTTGACAGATGAATCAAAAAAAGATTCATATAGTGAATACTTGTATAACTTGAGTGCTTAACACATTGTAACATACTGAATGTGTTGCAACTACTCATAGAATAATTTTAAAATGCTTTCTTAAACTATTAATAGAAATGAATTTTACAAGATGGAATAACTTGACTCCCAAAATTTCCATTCAAATTGACTATCAACAAGCCAAACTAGCATAGTAATGCCCAAAGAAAACATTGTTGCATAATTGATTTATTTATGAACATAACTTTTACAAATTAGCCAGCAATGGGGATATGCAACTAGTGCAAAACAAAGATTTACAAGCTTTAGTTGGACAAATAGTCTTCCCATTTCTTACCCAACCAGGTAAATGAACCCTCTATTTTAACTTTTTCTTCTTCTAAAGTTTCTTTAGGGATGATCACATCTTGTCCAACTTTTTCTTTTGTCACTTCCTCTTCTGGTGTTTGCACAATTTGCTCGCCCTTACCAGGATGAAGTTGTGGAAAAAATTTCCAACACTTCTCAACCCAGTGCCCACTAATATTTTAGTGAGTGTAAAAGTTCTTTTGAGCTTCTCTTGGCTCACATGTCTTTAACCTTGGATCAGATTTTCTATTTCATCCTCAATCCCATTAGACATAAACATCTTCTTGATGATTGCTTTCCTTTTATCACACTTATCTACAATATGGTTAGATGAAAGGAAAAAGGTGCATGGAAACAAATTCCTCAACATGTTATTCAAATCAACATGTTGTTTTCCATTATGAAAAGCATTAGAATTAACAGGATGATTATACCTCCTTTTTTTGTCCTTTGGCTTACTCTTCTTGTGTGAGGAACTCACACGGCAAGAAGAACTTAGCTTTTTTCTTCTTCAACTTGTTCATATCTCTTTGGAGATGTTTTGCACTTCAAGTCCTCCTTATACTTGAGGAACCAAGAATGTACCAATTCTAGATGCAAAACCCAACATCTTGCCTCCTCATGTCCTCTCTTATGGAAAAAGGAACATGATACCCATGGGCTGTCGCTAGAAGACCATTCTTCTTTTGCAACCTAGCCTAAGACTTCATATTTAGGCCTGTCCTTTGCCTCAATTGGATTTTTAATGCCTTGATGGTTTACTCCAAGGCCTCCTCCCTTGTAACCCATCTTGGTCAAGATCTTGGATCTAATGCATTTACTATGTTTTTCGAAGGCTGAAAATGAATTTACATCAACAATTTCATGTAAAGAAGAAGCATGTAAATGGTTACGATTTTCCTCATCTTTTGATTGACATACAAAGATGTTTTCAAACTCTCTTTTGATTTTGGATGTGTCCTCTTGGAATATTTGGCTCTCTTCTTTCAGCTTCTTGAATTTGGGTGTTGATAGAACCTCACCTTCCACATCATGTGGACAAAAGGTACAAACTTGTCCATCTTCCTTCTTTGAGGGACTTTCTACACTAGCAGTTTTCATAAGAGTTATAGAAAAACATGAAGATTGTGGAGAATATGGTGGTTTATCACCATTATTGTTACCTTCTTCCCTCAGAGAACATTCTCCTCTTGGAGGTCTAGAGCTTTCACTTTGCAATTTGGTATTCCTCTCTTCATAGAGAATTTTC
This sequence comes from Pinus tabuliformis, assembly GCA_031772625.1. NCBI lineage: Eukaryota > Viridiplantae > Streptophyta > Pinopsida > Pinales > Pinaceae > Pinus > Pinus tabuliformis. The sequence goes on from CM062812.1 coordinate 168,445,997, forward strand.
ACCATTTATGCCATGTCTAAGAAATCCTTTCTAAACGCCTTCACATCCTCTGACATTATTGCAGGCTCTCCTCCTTGGGACATGCTTTTCTTGAAGCTTCTACTGCAACTTGAGGTAGAAATGGTGGTATAGATTGTAACAATCTTTCTCTCCTTTCCAAAACCTTCTCCTCACTTGAGCTTCAAAACACATTCACTTGCAAACAACAGTCAATTCCTCCTTACACAAAGAAAACTAGTGCTCTGATACCAACTTGATTTGAATTTGGAATATTAGATTTCTATGCTAAGATCCTCATCAGAATACAAAATTGTGCTTGAGGTTTGTACTCTAAAATAACAAGTAAAAACATGAGTTTTTATGTGTGTTTTCTTAAATTAGTTTCATGAAAAACTTTAAACATGAAATAAAAACACTTAATGGAATCATGCATCAATTAGTAATATACACCAACCATTGTTAAAGGAGTTCACCTATCCTAGGCTACATCTCCTTGGATCAACTCTAAAGGCATGACCCCTTCTCATTATGCTCAATGTCTAAAAAAAGAAGAGTACACAAACTGTTGAAATGGAATGGTTAGTTTCTACTTCAAAGAAACAACTTTTGCAAGAGTTTTCACTCCATACACATGTTAACCTACAATCAAACATGTAAACCTTCAGAAAACATAGGCATCTTACACCAAGACACCATACTCCCACTGCAAAGAGCATAAACAATACCACAATTCACTTGAAGTACATAAACAAGTCTCTTCCCCAAAACACATATAGAGAAAAGAGGAATAAAAGCTACAACACTAATGTAATGACTATTGGAGAAAGCACATGGAGGTTGGTAAACCCTTGCAAGGTCATCTCCATCTATAAACTCCTCCATAAACTGAATCAACGCTCTAGTTGACCATGTCACCCATAGGCTTCAATTTGCAAAAAGGTTATCCAGAATTGTTCCTTTGATCCCGAGACCTACTCCCATGAGTCCAGAATCTCAAAAAATTGCTACTTAGACTCTTTCCACATCCAATTTGGTCAAAAATTGGAGAATTTATGACATCTCCTAATTTCTCCACTATTTGCTCCACAAATTGCACCAAATCCAGCACCATCCTACAAATTCGCCCCATTTTACGGTAACGGAGCAACAAATTCCCCCAATTTTGGGCAGATTTGTAGGATCATTAATTTGGCCACCGAGGCCTTAGAACCAAAAATTGGGTCATATGGGGACCATGCGCCCAAGGGCTAGTCCCCGGTGCTTGCCCCCCTCCCTTCGGCGGTCTCGATGAATGTTAACGGTTTAGCAAGAGCGTCACATGGCGCTTGTCCAGTGGTCATGGTGGCAGATACCTATGGTGGTTACAATAGCTACTGTAGGTAGGTGGATATTGTTCACATGGCGGGGGGGGGGGGTTTAAGTCCACCCACCCCCAAACCTGGCAGTTGGTAAACCTTAATACAAACCCCCTACTGTTATATGTTAAGTTGTAATGCATAGGCGTATTGGTAAAACTTTGTCGTGTACTGTGGGAGGTCACGGGGTCGAGCCTTGCCTCCAACCTGCCTTACCCTACAAGAATTTTAAACTGCAATTAGGAGGACACGTGGCGACTTTTGGCTTAGCCATGTGTCACCTCCTGATTGGCACGAACCCAAACACATGGACCAATAGGACTTCGCTAAATCAACCGAAGATTTTGAGAATATTCCAAGAATATTTTCAGAATATTCCTTTTTCCACCTAGGCTGTACGAATGCCCAATCAGCATCCCAGTCAGCCACCTACAAAGTTTTTACCTGATTGAGCATATAGTGTTCATTTTTTGTGAAATGAGTTGCACTAGATTTACGATGATGAGCACTATGCGGTCATTCAAGTTCCACACGATTCTGACAACTTTGATTTTTTGGCAAATTTTGAGCTCCTCATCATTGATAAGGAGAAATTTGAAAAAATTGTCCTTGAAAAGGTGAAACCTGGTAGGCTTGACCTTGAAAAGGTGAGATTTGGATAGCTTGACCTTAAAAAAGTGTTTTTCCTGTTTCGACAATAGGTTTCTCAATAGGAATGTGTGGTATAAACTGGAATGTAGGAACAATTTGATAAGAAGAAGATTGTGGGATTGCCTAAGTAGTCTGAGTAATAGATATTTGAGGGGTTACTGGATGTTCGTTTGTGATACTCCTAGAATAGGTGTTTGAGGATAAATTGGAACTGGTTGTAAAACAGTTGTTTCAACAGGGGTCTATGGCGTGCTCTGAACAAGTCATTGAATTGGTTATTGAACTGGTGTTTGAGGAATTCCTTGAATAGGTTGTTGGAAAATTGTTTGAGGAATTCCCTGAATACGCTGTTGGGCAGGTACAACAATACTTGGAACAAGTATCTGAGGTATAACTTGTTCAGTAGGCTGAACAAGTTGATAGAGTGGCACTTATGGAGCACTTAGACCATGTTGTTGATTAAAGGTAGGATTCCAAATTGTGTTCATGCAAGGATAAGGAGTACCAATTAAAGGTTGATTCGCAATAGGTTGACCAAGGTCGAGATGAGGTATCTAACGATAGGTTTTGGTAAAATATCGACCTCCAGAAATAGGTTGTCCTCTAGGTGGAGGATAAGGTGGCTTACCCACAAGCTCGTAATAAACACTAGTTGGGGTTACTTGAGGGTTACTTGAATTACTAGACACCATGTGAATATGGTTATTTGATGTCGTAAATGCTTAAGGCATGTATGTTATGCTTTGGTCAATAGACGTAGATGAAACTAACTCATCTGTGGGCGAATAGATGAACCAAGTTCCAGAAGACAAATTCTGAGTACTACAACTGATCTGAAAATCACTTGTGAGTGATCTCAGTTTATTAATGTAGGTATTACAGACTCATGTGTTGGTGTGTGTGTCTATGTTATCTTAGGCAAATGATCGATAAGATTGCAAAATACACAGACAATAGAAAACAATAAGAGAAACACAGTAAGCAAATACAAAACACAACAATTTAATAAGGAGTTCACCAAATTCTCCGGGGCTACATCTCTTGGTCCAGCTTTCATTGGTGGCCTTCTTTATTTTGTCTTTAAGCAAAGTTTTTACAATGAGGAGCTCAATTTGAGTCTCCTGTACAGAAGATGCTTAATAGGGTGGTACTTGATTCCCCAAGCCACTAGAGTACAAAGACTCCCCCTTACCAAGTCTCGACCTCAACTAGTCTTAATGGGATGAGTCCAATTTGGTACTCAGTTCCCAACAGATATCCTCATAGGGATTGCTTGAACCTCTCAAGCCTTCTCGATTCTGTCTACTCGATGCTGCCTTAGCTCTGCAGGTCAGCTCGACTTCTCTATTCTCTGCTTCTTGCTTCACTCTCTCCGCTGTCTCACTGTCTCCTTCTGTTCTTTGTTTGTTCGTGGCTTAAAGCCAATCCGTCCCTTGACTATTCGATTCCTCTTCCGGCCCTTCGGTTCACCTACCTTTGTCTACTTGGAATTCCCTGCTTCTGCGTCATCGCCACTATGTAATGTTTCACAGGGAGGTGGCCACTTGTCCCCTCACGAACTGAGCGCCAGCTCTTCCTCAAATGGTTGTTATCTTAGTTACTCTGTGAAATGATTCATCCGCCAGCTCAGCGGTCAAATCGGACTTCAAACCTTTATGCACCGTAGCTTATTTCTCCCTCCAAATCTGGTCTCCCATCAGGTGTAATCTCTGCCGTTAGATTTGGAGCCTCTAGATCCCATGGTCATCACTTTTATCGCACGGGTGACTTGCTTGTACGTTAGCCCGCGATGAGAGCGGTTTTCTCTCTCATCTGCCAGACACGTGTCATTCAATGTATGGCATCACTTGGTCCTCTGACAAACCCGCTTACCGCCCGAAATGCCTTCGATATTCCGTCGGTTTTGGAGCACGGGACCCGCCTGTCGGTTTTGGCGCTTTTCCCATGGTTTTACCTATTTTCCACATGACCATGCACTCGGGGCTTTTCGTTCTCGAGGGGTTATGCCCAGCAATGCACGATTAGCGCTTTGCACTAATCGCACATCAGAAACAGCCTCCGTTTCTAGGTTTGAGCTTCCCAACTGCCATTTCTTTGCCATGCACAGTCCCCATGGGCCAACAATCAACGTGCTTTGACCAAAGGTCCTCGTTGCTCCGTGCTGGCTGCAAATTACCATTATACAAAGGTTATTTATGATAGCTCATTGTTTACAATGTTTGGAAGTCTGTCATGATTGGAAACAGTCATAGAACTCTGGTAATTTTCATGGATCCAACTCGGATCATGGCCTTCCCACTGAAAAAGCTTTTGGACCACCAAAAGTTAGTTTCAATCATCGACTAAGTGAGGATACAATTGTCTCACTTGTCCAATCTCTATCCACTTTTCACTGCTTGGCTTTGAACCCCTGAGCCCAATTTTGAGGTACTCAACATCTCCCCTGCGCGTCGTTCTCACCTTCCTATCTAGAACTGTGTCTTCCTACAATTCATCAAGATACTCAAGTAACAGGTCATCAACAGAAGGCAATTGACTCTGCTCTTCAGGATCCTCAATTAGTGAAGGTTCAAACAATCTCAAGCTATCTGCATTTACGACTGAGTAGATGTGCATGTAAGCTGGTAGATCAAGGCGAAAAGCATTCTCACCAATTTTCTCAAGTATCTTGAAAGGTCCATACCTGATAGGCTTTAGCTTTTTACCTTAAACTTACATCCTGTCCTTGCTGATATATAGCCAAACTTGATCACCAACTTGGAAACTATGTTGCATCTGATGCTTGTCATGACTTACCTTGTATTTGGCCTATCTCTTTTCCAGCTGTTCCTGTACTGCCTAGTGAATCTCTCGGATTTGTTCGATGAACCTAGTTTCCCTATCCACATCACTGTGTCCCTCAACTGTTGTGTCCTTACCAAAGACAAAATCCAAGGGGGGCTTTGGTGTGAAACCAAAACAGGTCTCAAAAGGATATCTCTGTGTAGAAGAATGTTTGGCTCGGTTGTAAGCATGCTGCACATAACACAAATGTTCATCCCAGAGTTTGGGATGCTTGCTGCAATATCCGCTGAGTAACTAGATCACTGTCCTATTGAATACTTCTGTCTAGCCATCGATTTGTGGATGGAAAGTTGTACTTTTCTTTAGGTTGGTGTCCATCAGTTCCCACAGACTTGACCAAAAATTTCCCACAAATCAGGTGTCTCGATTAGATATAATGGAAGTGGGTAATCCAAAATGAACCCATTCATGTTGAAAGAATAGTTTGCAGTTTGTTCAGCTGTAATCTGTTTATTACAAGGTATTAAAATACACATTTTGTTGAACCTATCCACAACAACATATAGATAATCATGACCTTTCCTAGATTTAGGCAGTCCTCCCACAAAGTCCATGGAAACACTTTCCAAAGGATGAGAAGGAACTGGTAATGGAGTGTACAAGCCTAGTTTTCTATTGATGAGCTTTCTTTTAGCACACATAGTACACCCTATTACATATTTAGAAACTGTCTCGTTCATTTTTGGCCAATAACAAAATCTTTGCAGCTGTGCAACTGTTTTACTTACCCCAAAGTGACCTGATATTAGAGAAGTGTGTGCTTCTCGAATTATCTTTACTCTTTCATTTTGTGGAACGAATAACTTCCCACAATGATATAAGAGTCGGTCCTTTGCATGATAATCCAATTCTTCTACTCGTTTGCCTCGACTTAAAGTTGCATATACATCTTTAAAGTCTGTATCTTGAGCATATTGTTCAATGTAGCTCTCATGTAACACAAAATTATGCTTAAGTATAGTAGATGCATTTATAATGGGTCTAGATAACATATCTGCAACTTTATTGTGTATGCCCTTTTTATATCTAATGAATAAATGAAACTGTTGTAGAAAACCCATCCATCTATAGTGTCTTGATTGCTGCAACTTAGTATGGGAGAGTAGATATTGAAGTGGTTGATGATAATTATGTATTACTGTTTCTTTGCCCATTAAGTAATGTTTCCACCTTTTCACACTTTGTACTAATGCATACAATTCTTTATCATATGTGGGATAGTTAACTAATGGAGAATTAAATGTCTCAGAATGATAACATATGGGTTTACCGTGTTGTGTCAACACTGATCCCATGGCATAGTCACTGGCATCCGTTTGAATCTCAAACGGTCTTTGAAGATCAGGCAGTGCTAGTACTGGTGTTGTACTAATCTTTTCTTTCAAGGTGTCGAAGGCTTTCTGCTGTTTGCCTCCCCACTGAAACACCTTGTTCAATCCTGTTAAAGCATGTAAGGGAGCTGCAATTAAGGAAAAGTTAGAAATGAACTTTCTCCAATATTTTGTTGGTCCTAAGAAGCTCCTAACTTCTGTAGCAGATTTGGGTTTAGGCCAGTTTACAATGACTGCCACCTTAGAGGGATCTATCTTCAATTCACCACCCCCTACTATATGTCCCAAATAATTCAAAGATGTTTTGCCAAATTCACATTTTGAGAGTTTAACATAAAGTTTTTCTCTTTTAAAAACATCTAGTGTCTGCTTAACATGCTTTGAATGTTCTTCCCATGTTTTGCTAAATATCAGAATGTCATCCAGATACACAATAACAAAATCATCAAGAAAAGGTCTGAGTACATCATTCATTATTCTCATGAAAGTAGCAGGAGCATTAGTCAAGCCAAAAGGCATAACCAGCCACTCATACAATCCCTGCTTTGTTTTGAAAGTAGTCTTCTATCCATCTTGTTCTACAACTCTGACCAGATGATATCCACTATGCAAATCTAACTTGGAAAAATAAACAACTTCTTTCAATTGATCTAACAGATCGTCTATGCAAGGAAGGGGATAACAATTTTTTATTGTTATCGTATTCAGTGCTCGGTAATGAATGCACATTCTCCACGAGCCATATTTCTTTCTCACCAAAACAATTGGTGACCCACATGGTGATGTGCTAGGTCTGATGAACCCCTTCTCGAGCAACTCCTGCACCTACTTCTTGATTTTTGCGTTCTCTAAAGCAGACAACCTGTACATTCCAATATTAGGCAATGGAGCATCTTGCTGCAAATTAATTTCATGCACTATTTCCTTTTTGGGTGGTAGACCTTTAGGTTCTTGAAACAAGATATCATACTCTGAAACAACTTTTTCTAAATCAGCTTGCTGTTTAGCATCACAGCTCTCAAATACATTGGTTTTATAAGGTTTCTTTTCCTTTACAACCATCAGTAAAAATTGTTTGCATGAATTTATCATTCATTTCATCTGCCCTAAGTTTATGAGAGTATAATTATTCTTGAGCTTATGAGCTCTTACAAAGTATTCGATTCCGTCTTTAATGAGTAGATACTTGTTCTCTTCTCTATAGAAAATAGCTCTTCTGTCATACAAGTAAGGACTTCCTAAAACAATTCCAATATATCCAAAGGAATTATGTCTAACTCAACCTCATCTACAAATGCTGACCCAAAAGAAAACTTAAGTTTGCATTGTCTAGTCACTTGTAGTTGTGCTTTATCACTTAACCATCCTAATGGGTATGGTTTCTTGTGAGGTGGAGTCAGTAATCCCAACTTCTTTACAATTGCTTCAGAAATTAAATTTACTTGTGAGCCACTATCAAACAAAGTATCAATCTTTTAATGTTTGGAAATAACTCGAATATGGAAAAGCTCATGTCTTTTTCTCTCATTTTCTTCATTAATAGTAGATTGTGCAGAATTACTAGTAGATGCTTTAGAATTCTTACCTTTTATACCTGTGGCTACAATGGTTGTTTCATCTCCCGAGTCTGACCCCAAATCCTTCTGAATAGCTGCAACAATCTTCTTCTTCTTGCCCTCAAACTTCTTAGGTTTCATCTCCGGATGCAGAATCCAACAGTGCTCATCGTCATGCCCATCCTTCTTATAGTGAGTGCATGAAGACTTGCTTTTCAGTGTAGTGTTGGCCTTCCTTGCTTTCCATTTCTGTTTTCTTTTCTCCTTATTCTTGCTTGCAATGGGTTGGGATGATCCCCCAACTTCTGGGTTTCCATTCTTTCCTCTAGCTTCTAGATGCGTAACTTGAACAGATACCTCATCTATACTAGTGGGATTAAACATGAGGATAGTGTGCCTCATGTAGCTGTGTAAACCACCGATGTACTTCAACAGAGTCTCAGGTGAGTCTAATGAGATTCCTAGAATCAATGCTCTCTTCCTAAATTCTTGGGTGTAACCTTGTACACTTTGCCCTTTCAATTGTCGAAGAGTTTGCCAGCTCATCATGGCTTTCTACATGTAGGCCAATGGATAGAACTGCTTTTTGATTGTAGAAACGAATTCACTCCAGACAGAAATAGTCTTACCATGTCTCTTCATGTCAGCTTGGGTCCTGCGTTCCCACCAAACTAAGGCAGTGCCTCCAAGGTGTAGGCTAGCCAACTGAATCTTACTTTTGCCTGAATCAATACTTTGCACTCTGCTATAAACATCAATTTGTCTGATCGAATTGTCCAACTTTTCTGCATTCAACTCTCCATCATATATTGGTAAATCAAATTTAACATCTAGTTTAATCAAAGATGTCTTCTTTTTATGTTTAGTGCTATTAGGAGGTGTGAGAAAGCTTTCTTCTTTCCCTTTGCCTTTTGAGTGGTCATGGAGGAGAGACTCTTCTTCTCCTTTATCTTATTTGGAGCCTGATGAATCTTCATCTTTGTGTTTTATAAAATCCTTATACATTTCCTCTACCATGGGCCTTATGGCTAGGAAATTATCTATGAATTGAGGGTCTGGCCCCATAGAACCTTCCTTTGACATTGTCTTCTGAGGATATACTCTTCAAATTTTAGGATTAGTTTTGACCAACTCTCCTTCTCCTAATTTGAGCTTCGATCTAGTTAGCATTCAATAGCTAAATCCAACACAAGCTTGTCTAACCTAAAGCAACCCTTGAGCTCTGATACCACTTGATCTAAAAATCACTTGTGAGTGATCTTAGTTTATTAATGTAGGTATTACAGAGTCATGTGCTAGTGTGTGTGTCTATGTTATCTTAGGCAATGGATCGATAAGATTGCAAAATACACAGACACTGGAAAACAGTAAGAGAAACACAGTAAGCAAATACAAAAAACAACAATTTAATAAGGAGTTCACCCAATCTCCCTAGGATACGTCTCCTGGTCCAACTTTCAGTGGTGGCCTTCTTTATTGTGTCTTTAAGCAGAGTTTTTACAATGAGGAGCTGAATTTGAGTCTCCTGTATAGAAGATGCTTAGTAGGGTGTTACTTGGATTCCCCAAGCCACTAGAGTACATAGACTCCCCCTTACCAAGTCTCGACCTCAGCTGGTCTTAATGGGATGAGTCCAATTTGGTACTCAATTCTCAACAGATATCCTCAAAGGGATTGCTCAAACCTCTCAAGCCTTCTCGGTTCTATCTGCTCGATGCTACCTTAGCTCTGCAGGTCAGTTCGACTTCTCTGTTCTCTACTTCTTGCTTCACTCTCTCTGTTGTCTCATTGTCTCCTTCTGTTCTTTGTCTGTTCGTGGCTTAAAGCCAATCCGTCCCTTGACTGTTCACTTCCTCTTCCATCCGTTCGGTTCGCCTACGTCTGTCCGCTTGGAATTCCCTGCTTCTGTGTCATCGCCACTGTGTAACGTTTCACAGGGATGTCCCCTCATTAACTTAGTGCCAGCTTTTCCTCGAACGGTTGTTATCTTGGTTACTCTATGAAATAATTCATCTTCCAGCTCAACGGTCAAATCGGACTTCAAACCTTTATGTGTAGTAGCTTATTTCTCCCTCCAAATCCGGTCTCCCATTAGGTGTAATCTCCACCGTTAGATCTGGGGCCTCCAGATCCTACAGTCATCACTTTTATCGCACGGGTGACTTGCTCAAACGTTAGCCCGCGATGAGAATGGTTTTCTCTCTCATCCGCCGGACACTCGTCATTCAATGTATGGCATCGCTTGGTCCTCTAACAAATCTGCTTACTGCCTGAAATGCCTCTAATATTCTGCTGGTTTTGGAGTGCGAGACCTGCCTATCGATTTTGGCGCTTTTCCCGTGGTTTTACCTATTTTCCACATGACCATGCACTCGGGGCTTTTCCTTATCGAGGGGTTTTGCTCAGAAACAGCCTTCGTTTTTGGGTTTGAGCTTCCCAACTGCCATTTTTGTGCCATGCATAGTCCCCATGGGCCAACGGTCAGTGCGCTTTGACTGAAGGTCCTCGTTGCTCCGTGTTGGCTACAAATTACCATTATACAGAGGTTATTTCTGATAGCTCATTGTTTACAAGGTTTGGAAGTCTGTCATGATTGGAAACAGTCATAGAACTTTGGTAATTTTCATGGATCCAATTCGGATCAACGACTAGCGCCATCAACGAAACCAATGTAAGTCTAGGGGAATGTTGACATCTGCAAATCGGGTGTAACACAAGATAAGCAGGAGAAGTAGTGAAAAATCACAAACTGCTAAAAGATGTCATATGAAAAATTATGGTACAATAATATACAAATGTTTCACCAATCAATCTAAGCATAATATTTCTTTAGGTAAAGACCATTTCTGGGCTTTCTCGAAGGAATTCTGTCATAATCCACTACTTCATAGGCTCCTTTTGCTAGTGCATGCTTTACAATATAAGGGCCATGCCACATAGCCTTGAATTTTCTAGCGCCTAAATTATCGTTCTCTTGATCATAGAACAATACTAAATCACCTTTTGCATACAAACGAGGTTTGACATTCTCATCAAATTGTGCTTTAACTCATTTATTTTGGGCCTCACTAGCTAATGCAGCATCACAGTGAGTCTCATTGAGATGTGCAAAGTACATAAAGAGTTCCTCTTCAGCAAAAGTAGCTGGTAATAATTAAATTGCCAGTTTCAAAGATGGTATCTTGCATTCAATTGGTAGAATTGCTTCCATGCCACAGACAGGCAGGAAAAGGAGTAAAACCAATTGAATTTTTTGTTGTAGTATGGTATTCCCACAAGGCTAGATGTAGCATTAAATTCCATTCTTGTTTATGAGTCTCGATAATCTGTTTAATCATGGTGGTTAAAACCTTGTTAGCGACTTCCTCTTGGCCATTTGCTAGTGGGTAATATGGGGTAGAAATTTCATGACACAAGCCTAGTTTGGTGGTAAGATCGATCATCATATAGTTTCAAAAATGGCTACCATGGTCTATGACGATAGCTTGTGGTACTTCGAACTGAGAAATTACATGATTGCACTAAAAAATGGATGTTGGTTCACAATCATCCTTGTATGTAGGCATCGCCTCAACCCATTTTTTTAAATAATCTACTGCAAGGATAATATACCCATGCCCCCCAACGGAGTGAGGGTTACATTTAAGAAACTCAATGCCCGATTTAGTGAAATGATTGACAACAATGATTGGGTGAAGAGGATTTTGATGTGCACACATTTTTCGATCATAAATTTTACAATTATGGCATTTACAGGTTGTAGTTATACAATCTTTAAACATAGAAGGCCAGAAATACCTTGCGTGCAGGATCTTTTGAGCAGTGGAAAACCCTAACATATGACTGCCACAAGCTCTAGAATGGCAGTCATTCAATGCCTTTTCAACTTCTACATGAGTTAAACATCGTCAGAAAATAGAATCGGCACCACGAAAATAAAGTGTGTCGCCAACAATATTGTATTGTTGGGATTGATACCGAATTTAGTGACGATCAGTTCGACTCATTTCTAGCCGAAATGTATGGGTTTGGAGATAAATGATGATATCTCCATACCAGGGATCTAAAGTACTTATTAGAAAGAGATATTCATATGGAAGAGAATCTTCTGCCAGGTTTTTAGTTTTAGTACGGGGAAAATCACACAATAACATAGAAAATACTAATGATTTCTTCGATTTGGATTTAATGAATTCCAAATTGAATTCCTCTAAGATGACTATTCATTTGGAATACTCCCCCCCGCCCCAACAATTTTCTAGTAAGAATGTAAACCATCGGGTTGCAATAAGGAATTACAGTAGTTTTGCGCAATAAAATGTAGTGACAGAATTGTTGGACATCTTGGACAACTGTCAAGGCCAATTTCTCCACATGTGCATATTTTACTTTAGTTTTGGTGAAATTACAACTTTAGTAATATATCATGTGCTATTCGTTTAATTCGTCTTCCTAAACTAGGACCATACCAATGGTGGCATCGGACACTACTAAGTATAAAAAGTAATCTCAGTGATAATTGGGAGGATGCAACAATGGTGCATGGGTCAACGCATATTTAAGTGCATCAAAGGATTTTTTAGTCACTTCATCCTAGATAAATGGGATTCCCTTTTTCAAAAGTCGAGTAAAACCCTTAGTCAACTCGCCATAGTTCTTGATAAATCAACGTAGAAAGTTTTCTTTTCCTTGCAAACTTTGGAGTTGGCTTAGATTGGAAGGAGGAGGTAAATTCAAGATAGCCTCAACCTTCAATGGATTGACACGAATGCCTTCCTTTGAAGCAGGAAACCCTAGAATTTGACCATATTTCACACAGAAAACAAACTTATTTGGACTCAAGCAAATATTGTAATGACGACATCTGATGAAAATTGCCCTCAAATGCATTGGATGGTCTTCCCATCTCAGCGAATGAGCTCGCAAGTCATCCAAATACGGTTGCACAATATGCTTGATATCGTGAAATTCATAAGACATAGCCCCTTGAAAAGTGACACCTACATTCTTTAGACCAAATGGGAGTTTTCGATAAGCAAAAGTCCCCCATGGGAAAATAAATGTGGTTTTATGTTGATTAGTTGGGAGTATGTTGATTTGATTGTAGCCAGAAAATTCATCCATAAATGAAAATATTTCATTTCTGGCACATTCATTGATGATTTGATCGATATAGGGAGTAGGATAATTGTCTTTTGGACAAGCCTTATTGATGTCCCTATAGTTGACACATACTCTAATGGTTCCCTATTTCTTGTTAATAGGCATGATATTAGATACCCAATTAGTTAAGGGAACTGGGAAGATGAAATTTTCTTTGAGTAGTTTCTCGAGCTCAACTTTAATCGCATCAACTTTTCTTGAATGCACTGGACGTAATCATTGTTTGACAGGCTTGACATCCAGGTAAGTCTTGATTTCATGTATTACAATTCTTGGATCAATTCCTGGCATTTCCTCATAGGACCAGGCAAAAATATCGCATAATTCTTGAAATAGGTCCTTATATGTTTAGATTTCTTCGATTGATCATGAGGCACCTATGTGAATATTTTCAACAATCCTTGTTTTAATTGAGATGTCAATGACGACGGTCATATATATATTCCCCAAATTTGTTTCTAATTCAGATTGAAATACTAAAATGGGTGATTCTGGACTATTTACTATCTTAGGTGAAAACATATTTGAAAAATCATTCTCGATTTTGTCAGGGCTAGGTAGAAAAGATGAACGATGATGGTGATCATTCCATGGAATTTCATCCAAATTCATAACCTCCATGATACTTTCGTTAGTTGGAAACGTATGATTGAAAGGATCAAAGAATGAAATTGGTTCTAACCAAGGCAAAGGAGAATAATATTCATTGATCATATCCACTCGATCAATATCTGAAGATGTTGGGTCAGAAAATGATTATATTGCCTCATAAGCCAATTCAAAAGGGCTCAAAGGCATCTCACTACCATAGGAGGATAACTCAGACTCTAAAGGCACTATCCATGGATCAGGAGATTGCATAGTGCTTGATGTAATCATGTTTACCTCGACAAAATTAGAAGGAAAATTCAATGGAGGCATCGCAAAGGTTCCCATCAATGATGAGTCTTTGAGTAAACCAACACCAATATCTTCATAAGGAGAATTCGTTTTTCCAAGAAAAGGTAGCAGAGTTAGGGTCTGAAGTGTAGTAAGAAAACTGGTATACTTTGACAATTTTTCCCTTATGAGGAAATTGTATCATTTGAAACAGTAACGATACCACTGCTGACATAGTATAGGTTCAACTTCGACCAAGAAAAAGGTTGTAATCTAGTTGAGAATCCACAACTTCAACTTTGATTGTGACATTTTACCCACTAGCTCTATGGGAAAATCATTCAGGATCCCATATGGATTAAAACATTTCCATCATAGGCTTTCAGAGTGGTAGGTGACTAATTAATGGTTGGAAAACCTAAATCTTTCCAACAAGAAATCGACATAATGCACATAGAAGCTCCTTCATCAACAACTTTACGAAATACTCGCCTAGTTTTAACAAAAACTGGAATTTGGATTGAAATTTGATGAGGGAGTCTCAGGATATGACTCTCAAGATCATAGATAATTAAGTTAGAATCCTTAGGATCAATAGCTCCTATAGATGAAAATGAAAGCTTTCGTTATGCCAAGAATGTTTGCAATAATTCCATAACTGACATTGTGGAAGGAGACATAGCGAGGTCTTCAACAATGTTGTAAATTTGCATAGCTCTAGCATGCGGGGTTGAAATATGATTTCCAAAGAACACCTTTGGGAGGTCATCGGATCATCATATCTAGATTTGGATTCACAATCTATAATGTTTCAAGTGGAGAATGGGGAATTGAATTAGAAGGTTGGCCATACAAACTAGCTTCATTTCCATTTTCGATAGGATGCTTGGACCCGTAATCTTTGGAGCTCGTAGCTACCAAAATTTCTTGCGAACACATCATAAGGATATCTTGTGATGTGGAAGAGGAAGATGTGTTATGAGAAACCATTTTTTGTCTTGAGAAGGAAATGGATGCTTCAAAATAGTGAGAGTTGGAGAAACTTTAATGAATTTAGAAACCTCTGCCTGATGCAAGCATTCCTTCATATAGTGATCCTCATTGCAAATAAGGCAAGGATAATGAGGTTTTCGTTTTTCATCAGTAGGCTAAGCTTTAGAAAATTTATCTTTTGGAGAATCATTCTGTTTCGAGTTACCTTTCTCCTTCTTTTTATTTCTGATTGACTTCATCTTTCCATTAGATGATTCTATAACGTTGATCTTAAAAATAGTTTATGGAGGAAGGCTTTCAGATGGTGTATCTTGTATGGCCAAAGTATGACTATTTTTAGAATTTTTCTTTTTCCCTTCAGACTATTAGCTAACAAAATCTATAATACCATCAACATAATTAGATCCTAATCCTATAGGAGATGTAATAACGGGTTCACCTGTAGGGCGAGTGATGTCTAGGAAAATCCTCTCTGCGGACATAGATGATCCCTCTAGCCCAATGAGTGGGACTAGAATCCTACATGAAAATCTACAAGAAACTTTACTAAATTACAATCGAAATGAGAGAAGAGGAAGATGACCTACCTCAGTCTGATGCTTTAATTTTCTCCTTTGTTTAAGACATCGAATCACTTGCACCTCAGGCTCAGTCCTACTACTCACAACATTTGAATGCCTGCACAAGAGATCACAAACACAACAAAGAATATATGTACATGTTGTATCTCTGAGATGATAATGGTCATCTATCATGCCAGGGCATCTAAAATAATTGTTTTGGGGGTTTTGTTTTGATTTGGAGGACCAATGTAGGAGATGGATTTAAAACAGTGAGGCTTAACCTTTTGAATAATAGTAATATCTAAATAGAGGGCTGCTATTAAAATTCACACAGTGATTTTAGCTTGTAAGATGGTGGTGAGAAGAAATAGAGAAATGATATGATTATCACAATCTTCAGATTGAAAATTAAATAATCATAAGTATGAAAACATTTAAACTATGTTCTGAAGGTTTAATAGAATATGCTTAAGCTTACAAAAGATACTGATGATTTATTGATTTAGAAGGAATTAATTAAACAAACAGTTCGTTAATTCATTCTCTTTACAGATTTTCACTTCAGAAGCTTATAGGAATAGATCAAAACCCAATTATTCCTGCCTAGTTATCTCTGTAAGACATAAGAATATGAAGAAAAGCTTAATAAATAATACTAGAAAAGCTTACAAGAAACACAAAACTGTGTAAATCAGAATTCAGAATCCTTTGCTTTTATATTAATGATCCAGAAAAGTCAAGTATATTTGAGGCTTAAAAATGATTCTTCAAGGGTGCAACCTATGATAACTCATGAAGAGAGTTACTTATACAACAGTGGAACTAAGAAAATAATATAAACTATTTTTACAAAAATATATTATTACAAAATCAAAAATAAAAAATGCTAGTTGACTTGGCACTATTTTGGTGTTGAGGTGTTGATGACTGACGCTAGAAAAATTGAAAACTATTGAAGCAAAGGATTCTGAATCATTAATATAAAAGCAAAGGATTCTGAATTCTGAATGTTGTTAGATCACCCTTCAATCAAGTAAATTTGTCAACTATTCCCAGCGTTTCTTTTCTGGGATATATATCTTAATTACTCTTCTATAGATTTCATCCATCTCTGTATATTTAGTAAAAGTGGGTTTTACTAAAAATATGTGTCTGGTTTCATTCAAAATAAAGAAAGTATCCCTGAGTGTATTTACTATAAGTGTTGGTGTTGCTGCAGCTCTAATGTTTGAAACTGAAGCTGCATGTTTTCCCACCTCTGCCAGGTTCTGAACATAATCCTCAATTGGCATCAATTTGTCATTGATCACAAGCATAGAGGGTAAACCCTTGCTGGTCAAGGGTTCTATCTTGCTGAAAAACCTCTGAACTATGGTATTGACATTGCTACACTTTTCTTGTAGCTGAAGGATGAGGTTTTTCTTGGTGATGATCTTCTTTACCTCTAATATAGTTGTTGTTCTGTCACTTATGCCTAATTCCTCAAGCTCATAGCTATCTTTGGAATTTAGGAACTTGATTATATCAGAGGAAATTTATGGCATATCCTCAAGCTATTTGGTAATGGTTTCAACTACTTCCTGGGCTTTCTCTAAGAGATCTTTCTGATCAAACACTATCTTGATATAGGGCCAAATATCCTTGATTGATTCTATAATTTCTTCCCACAGAATTTCCTTTGCTAAACCCAATTTGTTTCCAATGAAAGATTCCTTGAGTTCCCTTTGTAGTACTTCAATCTAACCTTTGACTCTGTTCAAATATGCTGCATGTGAACTATTTGCTACTGACTTCATAAGTTGTAACTCCTTGAGTTCATCCTTCAAGTTATTAATTTCTCCTGTCTGGATAGACAGGTTCTGAACAGCTTCAACAAGTTGTTCAGCTCCTTCTGCTGCACTTGTAGTTGATGTTGTAGCTGAAGTGGAAACTTTGGTGGTGGGAATTGTTGTAAGGGGGACTATATCCATTGGAGTTTGAGCCTTGTTAACAACTTCCTCTTTTTCCTTGACCAGTTTCTCCATCTTGTCCTCCATTTGTTTGATTTGCAGATTTTGTTCTATGAGGTTTAAACTCGAGTTTAATCGAAAAAATGGTTAAGTGGTGGAGTTAGTAAGGTGGGGGCTTTTTAGAGTTAGGATAAAGGGTTTATAGGAGTTTTGGGTAATTATTGAAGTGAAAACATGATTTTAAAAGGGGGGAAAGGGGTTTCACACTTAGGGGAATGGATTTTTAGGAGTAATTGACTAGGGAAATGTGTGAAACTAAGCGATAGGAGTGAAAATGAGGGGGAAGGGGTTTTCATAAGCCATGAAGGGGTAAAAGGGAAGTTAGTGATTATATAGTGGGGGTGGAATGCAATGAAGGGGGAGTTAGGAAAATCAGCTTATGAGCATGCTTTTTTCATTGATAACTTCTCCTGCACACTTGAAACACATAGTTAAGTATGATAGTAATGCTTATGCTCCAAATGAATTGTATTTCTGCAACCTTTCTTTACTTACCCTTTTACCTACTCTAACATTTTTTCTTCACTTTGGTGGGTTCACTTAAGCTAGCAAACCCTTTTCTTTCCTTTTCTTTTATGAAACAAACTATCTACTTCTAACCTTATATATTCCAAGGGCTCAGATTAAACTGATGAGATCCTTTATTTCTCTACCTACCTAATGATCTGCCAAGATTGAACTGTTTGGTTAGATTTTTATTCTTTAACTATAAACAGGAAATTCAAAGCACGAAATAGTCAAGATTAAGAAGTTTGACTATCATGGGTTGTGGCATGTATGACAAGCTACACACAACCATTATTTAAGACAGTAAAGTAAAAAGTAGTGGCACTTGGACTTGCACACTTTCATAATCTATTTTTTGTTTGGAGTTCATGTTTTTTCATTTTTTGATATTTTCTTATTTTTCTTATCCTTTGATATTTCTTTTAGGACATATCCTCTTTACATTTTTTAATTTTGATATGGAAAACATTTGCAAAAAGAAAAGGTATGTACAATATTGCAAGAGTTAACCTCAGCCAATTCAAAATTATGAATCCTATCACTATAGGACTCTAACACTAGAGAGGTTCCAACTTACCTCCTTTTAACTTACCATGATCCCAATCATAGACTAGAACTAGATCACCTTCCACAAAGACGAGGTTGAACATATTTATTGTACTGAGCCTTGACACACCTTTTATGAGTTTCATTAGATATTGTAGCAGAGAGATGTTTGTCAAGATGGGATAAGTCTAAAAGATGCTCTTCTTTGGCAGAAGTGTCAAATATTAGTTTGATGGTTATTTTCAAAGATGGAATTTCACACTTAATTGGAAGCACAACCTTTGCATCATAAACCAATTGCAAATGACAAAAGTATGTACAAGTTTTGATTGAGGTTCGATAGGCCCATAACATGGAAAAAGGAATGATATGCCAATTTATCTTATAATTCCCTACCATCCTGCAAAACATGGTTTTCCAAACACGTTTAACGATCTCTACTTGTCTTTGATCTTGAGGATAATAGGGGGTTGAGTGTTCTTGATGAAAACCCAACTTGGCTACTAATTTCGTTGCCATTACACAATCATAATTTATCATATTCAACTACAATTAGTTATCAACAACCATGGTCATTCATAGTCAACTCTATATTGACCATAATAAATATTCATTAACCATAACTCTAACATATTTAGTCATAATGAGCCCTAGTCAACCACGGTCTGCTAATCCTCCCCATGTATGCAACCATCAATTAACATAAATACATTAGTAAATGTGGTTGATATATGTCGATAGTAACATTTTCCACATAATAAATTGATCCGAATGGAAAATGTCATCAACCCATGGTATTCATCCACCCATGTTATTCATCCACCCATGGAATTTACCCATGGTATTGTAAGTGGCATCCACTCTGGTATTTATCCACCCATGGTATTGTAAGTGACATCCACCCATGGTATTGTGACATCCACCCATGGTATTGTGACATCCACCCATGGTATTCATTCACCCATGCAATTGACCCGTGGTTTTGTGACATCCACCCATGGTATTCATTCACCCATGGAATTGACCTGTGATATTGTAACTGAAAAATACTATAAGTAACAAGTCGCATTTTGTAAAATGACAGATTGTCCACCACAATGTAGCTTTTACAGTTATTCTCCGTTTTAATAAAAAGTTTCTTTGTGGTTTTGTTTATTGGGCATTCTCTTATTTTTCTTCTAGCATTTCAATTTTTTAGATCTTGGGGGCCTCCCCCCAAGATCAGGATCAGTGGTATCAGAGCAGGTTATGATTCCATGGGAATGAAGGTTTGATGCATATTTCAGTTTCAAAATTTTTAGCAATATTCAAAAAAATTCAACCATGTGCTACGTCCTCCACAGAGCATTTTCTTGGGCCAAACAGGAAGGATTTTTCTTTTTTTCATTTTTTTGCAGGAATGTTTTGGGGCAGCAAGTTTGCAAATCAGATCTGAAATTTTTGGTGTAAAATTTATGAAAAAAATAACATATCTCGATTCCTTGCGAAAAAATATCCAAATTCAATAAAAAATCGGCCGAATCAGAGTCTGGATGAGGGAGATATCGCCGATTTAAAATCAGCTATGTTGCACAAATGTTTTTGACGGCAATTTGTGGAAGATGGATCTCCTATCTTTTTTTGCAATTTTAGTGCAGAATTCCATAAAAGTAATTGTATATCTGAGCGCCTCTCGAAAAATCACTCAATTTCAAAAAAAAAAGGGTCAAATTGGAGTTTGGATGTGGGAGATATCGCTAATTTAAAATCAACTTTTTTTTTTTTTCCAGAACTTTTGTGATGGCAGAAAAATTACAGCACGAATCTAAGATTCTATAGTGTTCAGATAAGGATTACCAACACATGAGAAGATGCAAAATGGTCCTTCTGTTTCCAAGCACAGGTTATAATAAATATTCAGAGTTATATTGACCGAGTTATGTCCGTTTTAATTCTGGAGCAACATTCAGAGCAGGTTCCCTTTGGAGACGTGCCCTTCCACCCTGCTTTAGTAGGCACATGCTTCAAATTCATCAGTTTCAGCATAGCAACATTCAGCTTGGGTTATTTGGAGACGTGCCCTCCCACCCTAGGCTATGTAGGCACCTGCTACTTCATCAACAACCAACATCACAGTTATGGGTCAACCGCACAAAATCCTTGTCATCGAAGTCCATTTGCTAGGCCGCACACTGTTAGTATCACAGTTGGTCACAAGCATTACAGGGTATCTCTATCCTCAGATCTTCATTTTTCATGGTTATGAGTCATCCACAAACTCACACTTCATCGAAGTCCATTTGCTAGGCCGCACACTGTTAGTATCACAGTTGGTCACAAGCATTACATGGTATCTCTATCCTCGGATCTTCGTTCATCATGGTTATGGTTCATCCACAAACCCACACTTCATCAAAGTCCATTTGCTAGGGCGCACACTCTTAGTATCACAGTTGGTCACAAGCATTACAGGGTATCTCTATCCTCAGATCTTCATTCATCATGGTTATGGGTTAACCACATAAAACCCTTCTCTTCAGTGGCTCTTCATATTCAACAAAGGCTTCGCAGGAGGGAACTTCACGCAATGGAGACCATTGCTTCTTAAGGAGGGAGGAATGATTTGGATGGAAAATGACATCAACCCATGGTATTCATCCACCCATGTTATTCATCCACCCATGGAATTTATCCATGGTATTGTAAGTGGCATCCACTCTAGTATTTATCCACCGATGGTATTCATTCACCCATGGTATTTGCCCATGGTATTCTAATATCCACCCATGGTATTCATTCAGCCATGGAATTGACTCGTGGTATGTGACATCCACCCATGGTATTCATTCACCCATGGAATTGACCCGTGGTATTGTAACTGAAAAATACTATAAGTAACAAGTCGCATTTTGTAAAAGGACAAATTGCCCACCACAATGTAGCTTTTACAGTTATTCTCCATTTTAATAAAAAGTTTCTTTGTGGTTTTGTTTATTGGGCATTCTCTTATTCTTCTTCTAGCATTTCAATTTTTTAGATCTTGGGGGCCTCCCCCCAAGATCCGGATCAGTATGGCAATTGATCTTGATTGACATATATCAACCACATTTACTCATGTGATTGTGCTAGAAATAATAATATATAAATTAAATATCTAATATATATCTATAAATTATAAATAATATTTAAAAAATAAATAAACATTAATTTATATAGAAACACACTTTTATTTACAATCAGAGATGAAAACAATGGTCACTAGTTGAATTGTATTCTTAGGATTTTATTTTTTAAGTTGAAGTTGAGGTTATATAAAAAAGGGATATGTGTCTATTGAATATGATTATTAAGCTTTGACTGCAACTATAAGGACTTGTGAGCGTCCAAAATACTAAACTAAGAATTAGATAGATAGTGTATGATTCCAAGCAGCAAGCATTTAAGAAAGATGATTGTGAAAAACCTCAAGGCTAGTTTTATTCTCGCTTTAAATAGGCTATATTTCACATGAATACCATGGGTAAACCATGGGTTCTAATAAACCTTGAGATCAAAAACCATCGGTAACT
The DNA here is from genome assembly GCA_031772625.1 of Pinus tabuliformis. Lineage (NCBI taxonomy): Eukaryota > Viridiplantae > Streptophyta > Pinopsida > Pinales > Pinaceae > Pinus > Pinus tabuliformis. The sequence continues at coordinate 168,467,942 of CM062812.1, forward strand.
TGACCAAGTAAAGTTTCCCTTAACTACTTAACAAAAAATTATTAAAGAAAATAATAACCTCGAATTTTTATTTTAATATAGAGTTATTTTTATTTTATTTTGATGGAGTTAAAATGCTTACATTACATTATATTAATCTTTTTATTTAATTTGTTTTATGCATTTTGACCGAAAGGACATGACATGACATTACACCATCTCTTGCATATTGGGTTGGAGAGCCCCTCTTGGCACAATAAATTCAAAAATATAACATAATTGAAGTATAAGTACCTTGATGGTGCAATTCTTCAGGGCATTTAGGGGATTGAGGCAGGGATGTGCTCTGTCACCTCTCCTCTTTCTCCTAGTGATTGATTGTATGAGTCGCAAGATGGGGGATGCAAGGAACAGGGGGACGATTTCTGGGAATTGTGTTACTAGACACAATGCTATCACGTATATGATGTTCGTGGATGACTTATTATTTGATGGTGTGACATCTCTTGAAAAATGGGCACATATTCATAAGAACATTAAGACTTTTGGAGAGGAAACATGTTTATACATTAGAAAAACTAAGTCTATTAAGGTATTTGGTGACAAAGAGGACTCAATGATTAGGGACATATGTAACCTCTTTGATATTGCATCCATTCATTATGATGAAGGATTTTCATACGTAGGTTTTAGACTAAAACCTAACAAGTATAGTATAAAGGATTGGGATTAGTTGATTGATAGATTTGACAAAAAATTGGCTAGTTGGAAGCATAGATGGTTATCGATGGGTGGGCGAATGACATTGTTAAATTTGATGCTACAAAACATCTCAATATACTGGATGCATATGTTCTTGTTACCAAGGGAGATCATTCATAGGTTAGAATCTATTATGGCTAGATTCTTGTGGTCTGGTACCAACCTTATGGGGAAGATACACTTAGTTAAATGGAAAGCACTGGTCAGGCTGATTGAGGAGGGTGGCTGGGGGATTATAGATCCTTATACTTTTAACAGGGCACTGATTTCTAAAAACATGTGGAGAGTTATGTCTAGTAATGGATTATGGTCACAAATTATTAGATTTAAATATATGTATGGTAAATTGTTCTCTTCATCTAGTGTAGCATGATGAAAAACTTATAGTGGTTGTTGGGATACATTTTTTGGGACATAGGTGATAGAACAAAGATTGAGATCAGATTAGATGCAATAAAGGGATTAACTGGAAACCACTCTTTATTTGTTCCTCTGCTTGATTTCATCCATGGAAAAGGCATATACCACCTTGATCAGATCCATTATCTACACAATAATAACATTAATTTACAGTCCTGGATCAAGGCAGAGGAGTTGGGGTTACAAGGAGATATTGTTGATGAATGGGAGAGTTACCTTACACAATTAAGCACAGCTGGAATAACAATCACTGATCAAGAGGACAAAATGGTTTGGGATGGATTGATAAAAAAAGGTTAGTTGGTGGTCAAGGAAATATATCATAGATTTCCTATGACAGAGAAGGATTTTGACTACCACATGTGGTTCCAAGATGCATGGAAATGGGAGATGCCATACAAGCTCAAATATTTTTGTTGGTTGGCATTACATGACCGCGTGCTCACATGGAAGAACCTATAGCTCGAGGGATTTATAGGTCCTAACATTTGTCATATGTGCATGAGGGGCCCCGAAGATGTAGATCATTTGCTTCTATGCTTCCCATATGTTGTGGCGGTTTGGGATGGGGTACTAGATGCACTGAATATCGCTCCATGTAGAAAATATCAAACATTGAGAACTTGTTTATATTACTAGTTCAACTCTCAACAACAACATCATTCCCTACCATTCTACATCATATGGTTCATATGATGCAACAAGAATGCTCTTATTTTTTTATCAAAAATTTGCAATGGTTCAGGAAGATGTAATCAAGACAGTGGCATATTTCGGTGAAATTGGGGCGAATAAGAGGTGCACAAACATAAGATAGATCAGGTTCAAAGACATCTAGAAGGACTTTCTTGTGGGGTTTTTTAATGGGGCATGTTTGTAGAGAAAATGTGGATGTGGAGCTTTCATAGTATTAGAGCCATGTAACTATTACCATTTCTGGTGGGAGGGTGGTTATGGCACTAACAACAGAGCATAGATTATTGCTTTATGGGGAGTACTCATAACTGCAAAATGGTTGGGGTTAGAGAGCTTACAGGTTTATGGAGATGCTAAGGGCATCATTGACTCGGTTAAGGATTATACTCTATTTAATCCTCCCATATTCTCAAATTGGATGAAGCGTATCTGGAATGAACATATTCAATTTGAACATATTTACAAGGAATAAAATCTGATTGCAGATCTCCAATCCAAGCAAGGTATTTCCAAAGAACCTGGTAAGTTTTACTTTGCAACTTTTGCACGAAATGTCATGATTAATATTAGCAACATTAATTATTCTGAGGAAAGGAATCTGGTCTTTTTTTTTTATAATCCAAATGAATTTTATTATAATTTTTTTAGATTCAAAAATGAAAACATAAAATATAACAATTTGGTACTTTCTTTATCAACAAGTGGAATCATAAACTGGTTATTTATATTATCAAGATCTATTATACTTTACAAAAGATAAAAAGGTTGTAAATACACTCGACATATATATGAATATTATCATTAGACTGATGTGACAAGTCACCGTAAACAAAATTGCAGACCCATGATTATTTGCACCCATGATTATTTACTCTCTTTGTATTTTAATGAAAAGAAAACATCTTTTTCCTGTCGAAAAAAAAAAAAAAAAACCTTCAGCACACTCTTCCTATATTTTATAACGGATGTATAATACCCTCCATGAAACAAAAATTGAGCTGTAAATTCCCGATTATTATTATTATTTATTGTAACGATTGCAACCATGCATTGACAGATAATTAAATCTTAGTTTTAATTACACCAATTTTAGTTTTAAGATCTAGTTAATTATATTTTTATATTGGAAATAGATTCAATACTATTAAAAATTTTGGCAAACACTATTAAAAATTTTGGCAAACACTTAAAATATATTGAAGTTTCACCACTATAATTTAAATTTACAAAAATCCCTATCAAACTTTATCAAAATCTTACCAAAATTTACATAATTTTCAAAACAAATTTACACACTTGTTACACTATTGCCATCCGGCCAAATCACAGACGGACGCTTCTGAATGCCGCAGATAAATTGGTGGAACCATGCATGTCAAATTGGAACCAGTCAATAGGTATAATCATCCAAAGTTCACTGGTAATAGTTACGGAGGAATCAGGATCAACCCTTCTTCATGATTTTGGGAGACTAGTATGCAATGAGCATTTTTTCAGAGAAAAAAAACAGCATAGCTTTATATTAAGAGTATATAAAGATCTTCAATACATAATTCGAGATAACTGATATGGAATGGATATGTCTAGACCTATCATAAAATGCATACAGATTGTCTATACAGACAGATAATGCCTATCATCCTTAGCAAAAAAACATTATGTCAGACCAGATCAAAAATACACATAAAAAAGAACAGAGACATATATAATACATCTCGAGGACCAGTTGATCAAAAGCTTGATGGAGATCTGTCAAAACTTAACGAGGCTGTACCATAGTATGCAATGAGCATTGATAAGATATAATTTTACTAATTTAACATATACTTTATCTAATTTTATTGCTGAATGCATATTGTTGGGATATGAATTTATACTGTCTAATTAGGAATACTTGTCCTTTTCCCCGTAATAATGGTCAAAGGTTTTGAATCGATGGTGGAAAAAGGTCTGAAGATGCTCATGGTTAAAATTGAGAGTTTAAAATGTTATTAGGTAACGAGGACACATCACTTTTTAAATGTCATATTATAGGGTTATATTTAAAATTAGCATTTGATTAATAAATGAAATGGTTTTTTTGGTTAATTTTGTAAATAAATTTTGTTAACATAATTTAATAGAGATTTTTAATAATTTTAAATTATTTAATTTATAAAATTAAAATAAATAAAGTAGTGTTATTATTATTTTTAAAATATTAAATTAACTAATACATTTAAAAATGCATATTAAATATCAAAATCCCATTAAATTTTGACGAATATTTTATCTATTATTTTACCTTCAATATTTATTAAAACATATATATTATATAAATTTATTCTTTTAATTACAAACCCTCTTATTTATCTTAAAATGTTGAATACAACTTTTTCCTCAAAATAGTTACTTTCATATTTTGAATTAGTTACTTTCATATTTTGAATTAGTTAGAGATAGAGGAAGAACGGTGCCCATTGTTAAGATTTAACTTTTTTAAGTAATAATAGTAATTTAATTTTTAACATTATATTTATTTAATTATATATAATTTTATTATTATTATTATTAAGTAATTTTATTGTTAATTGGTTTTGGTTAAATAGTTAGAAAAATTGTTGAGAAGATTTTTCAGCGAAATCACATTATGATATATTTGTCGAGGAGTTTCGAACCAACAAGTGCAACAAGTGTGGTTCATCATAAGGACAAGTTGAAGAATCAGACTAAGGTAGCAAATTAAAAGAGAGCAGATCATCCAATGGCTATATTGGACCAAGAACGACTAAATTTGACCATGAAATGGTAAGTTTGACTAGGAAACTAGACTAAGGTAGCAAATTAAATAGAGAGAGCAGATCATCCAATGGCTATATTGGACCATGAACGACTAAATTTGACCATGAAATGGTAAGTTTGACCAAGAAACTGTACTAGGACCGAGGGATATGAATAGGGAAAGTTAGTTTGGTTAATTTTATTTAATAGTTTATAATAAATCAAGAAGGTTCATTTGATTTAACCATTCTTTGACTTTTTCTATTAATTTTGAAGCCTATTTAACTATATTATATTATTGATTAACTAAATCTTAGTTTTAACTCCATATAATTAATAATATATATATTATTAATGTTAAGGTTGTATAAATTTAAATTAATCTTATTAATAATAAATAATTAATAAGAGAGATTAAAAAGTTAACTTAATAAGGGTCTAACTTAGAGGAAAGGGGAATATCTTATAAAATATATTATTTTAAGGTTATTAAGGTTAATAAGGGTCTAACTTAGAGGAAAGGGGAATATCTTATAAAATATATTATTTTAAGGTTATTAAGGTTATTAGGGTTATATTCAATTAAATTTTTAATTGTTAATATTTAATGAGAGTAACTAAATATTATTACAGCTAAATATTAATTAAATTGACATTGTTTATGAAGGGCTCACTAAACAATTAAACAATTATTATTATTTTAAGGTTATTAATGGGCTAAGAGAAATTCTAAATGAAAATTCATTAATAAAGTTTATCATCTTTTAAAAATCCTTTAATAAAATAACATGTTAAAAATGTTGATTAACAAAGGCTTAAAGAGATTCTTACTTATAGATGGTTATCTAAGGAGAACAATCGAAAGGTTAAATAGAACTAAAATCCAATAGTAGAGACAGGATGAGGGATAATCCAGAGATTGTCTTTTGACCTTGGATTATCCCTCATCCTGTCTCTGCTATTGGATTTTAGTTCTATTTAACCTTTCGATTGTTCTCCTTAGATAACCATCTATTAGGATAGTAAGAATCTCTTTAAGCCTTGGTTAATCAACATTTTTAACATGTTATTTTATTAAAGGATTTTTAAAAGATGATAAACTTTATTAATGAATTTTCATTTAGAATTTCTCTTAGTCCATTAATAACCTTAAAATAATAATAATTGTTTAATTGTTTAGTAGAGTGAGCCCTTAATAAACAATGTTAATTTAATTAATATTTAACTGTAATAATATTTAGTTACTCTCATTAAATATTAATAATTAAAAATTTAATTGAATATAACCCTAATAACCTTAATAACCTTAAAATAATATATTTTATAAGATATTCCCCTTTCCTCTAAGTTAGACCCTTATTAGGTTAATTTTTTAATCTCTCTTATCAATTCCTTTATTATTAATAAGATTAATTTAAATTTGTACAACTTTAACAATAATAATATGTATTATTAATTATATGGAGTTAAAACTAAGATTTAGTTAATCAGTGATATAATATAATTAAATAGGCTTCAAACTTAATAGAAAAAGTCAAAGAATGGTTAAATCAAATGAACCTTCTTGATTTATTATAAACTATTAAATAAAATTAACCAAACTAACTTTCCCTATTCATATCCATCGGTCCTAGTACACTTTCCTGGTCAAATTTTGCCATTTCATGGTCAAATTTAGTCGTTCTTGGTCCAATATAGCCGTTGGATGATCTGCTCTCTCTATTTAATTTGTTGCCTTAGTCTGATTCTTCAACTTGTCCTGACGATGAGCCACACTTGTTGGTTCGAAAAGCGTCGACAAATCTATCATGATGTCTTGTCCTGATGATGAACCACACTTGTTGGTTCGAAACGCGTCGACAAATATATCAAGATGTGATTTCACCGAAAAATCTTCTCAACATTGATATGGATCACAGAAGCCTCAATTCAATAGTTAGATAAATTATCACTTTTTTCTCTCTATTCAAATTTAAAGTTTCCAAGTGACATATAAATTTTATACTTTTGAACCTTGTTATTATAGGGCCTTAAGCCTTATAACACATATTACCTTTATTTATGAAGAAATATCTTACCTTTACCTATAAGCGTAAAATAAAATATTTTATTATAGAAAAAATATTATAATTAATTATTAATATATTCATATACCTTGTAATGTTGGGAAAAATAATTTGAATTAAATAATAATAATAATAATAATAATAATAATAATAAAATCACCTTGAAAAGTAGACATTTGAATTATTCGCCAAATTTTAAATAATTAAATATTGTAAATTACACACAAAATAAATTCATTATAAATTAAAATTTCCAACTTACTTCAAAAATATTAATAAATACCATTCTTAAAAATTTGAAAAAGTAATTCTCAAATATATATTCCAATAAATTTTATATTATATTCCTATAAATACATAACTTTATAATATATAAAATTCATTATTATTAATTATTAATATATTTATTTACCTTAAAACGTTGGATACAACACCTGTTTTTCTTTCGCTCTTAATAAACATTGAACTTTCGATTATAAAATATTAAGTTGAAATGCATACCTCATGTTTTGAGTCAATATTTAGTTAGGGATGGAGGAAGGATCTAAAGATGTCAATGGTCAAGATTTAGAATTTAATGATAGAAAACTATATCTAATATCATATTAATAATTAATTAAATAATTAAATTTTATTAATTTTATTTCATATATATTAAATGATTTTAATATATTTATTAAACAATTACATAATTTCGTATTATTTTTCGAGGATCCTTGGTTACTTACATACGCGCAATATTTGGATGCTCTTGTAATCTTCGGTTGGTCCGTAAGAAAACCAAGTTATTATCAACAATTGAGTAATTTTAATAAATTCAATAAAACCGACTTATGATTGGACTTGCAAGAATAATAAGGCATCTATTTTTTTAGAAGCTTCATAAGCTAAGATCAGCCAAACATCGTACTTGCAACAAATATGAGGGGAATAACAGGCCCACTTGATAAAAGCCATCTCGTTTATATACGAAGCGTAATTTTGATTCTTAGATTTCAGACCTATTTCTCTTTGCAACATATTTTACAAGCTCATTTTTAAGATAATTGCGGAGCGTAACATATTTTACAAGCTCATTTTTAAGATAATTGCGGAGCGTTTGAAGGGTACTCACTCTTAGTATATTTTTTGGGAAAAAATTGGTTTCCTGCACAACCGATTGATCTATGATGTTGTAGTCACTATACAAGAAACTATACATTCCATCCACACCAAATAATTGCAAGCTTTGGTCATGAAGGTGAATTTGAAGAAGGCATATGAATGTCTAGATTGGCATTCCTGTGCCTTATTGTGACGAAGATTGGCCTCGCGGTTCAGAGCATAGCATGGATTATGGCTTGTCACTATTTTACATTTTGTTGTTCTAGTCAATGGATACCCTTCTAATTTTTTCAAAGCAAGGAGAGGGTTGTGGCAGGGATGTTTACTTTCACCATTACTATTTATCTTGGTGATGGATAGCCACAGTCATAAAATAAACATAGCACAATGAGTTGGCCTCTTATGTGGTATCCATTTGGGTAGCTGTATTGATATTACATTGTTTTTTTATGGATGACATCGTTACTTTTGGAATGGTGTCTAGATATCAATGGATGGCACTTCATAATATCTTCAAGAGATTTGGACAGGCCTCTGGTATGATGGTGAATGAGGATAAATATCTTATTATGCATTCATATGGAGATTAGGATGAGATTAACAGTATAGCACAACTCTTTAATTTTCGTTCCTAACCCTTGTGTGATGGATTCACTTACCTAGGCTTTTCGACTCAAGCCGAATAATTACAGGATTACAGACTGACAATGGCTTCTGGATAAAATGCGCCATAAACTCTATTGTTGGTCCCATCGATGGCTTACCCTTGGAGGTAGATACATTCTGGCTCAAGCACTGCTACAACAGATCTTCGTGTATTGGGGTGCATCTATATATTTTAACCTCGTCCATTATTACTAAACTCAAAAGCATCATGGCACACTTCATTTGGGTGGACTCGGACAAGAAAAACAAATTCCATCTCATCAAATGGTAGAAAATCACCATTCCAAAAGAATTTGGTGGTTGGGGAATTTTGGATATTAAGATTTTTGGATGGGCACTCATTATCAAATCCTTATGGCATACTCTTTTACGAGAGGGTATCTGGCAAGATATTATTGTTACAAAATATCTATGTAATAAGGAAGCTATTGACTCGATCACAGTTGGGAAAATTGGGATAAAATCAGGTTCTTACATTTGGACCAGTTTCAACAAGGTAAAAGATACTTTTCTCTAGAGAATAATTTGGTCATTTGGCAAAGGTAACTGCATCATTATTGGCATAGATAATAGACAAGGTATTGATGGTGACAATCCCTTGTTTGAGGTTACCATGGGGAGATTATGCTCTAGAGGCATTTTTCCTGTTTGGAGAAATGCACAGGATATTGGCCTGGATGGTCTCAATGCAGTGGAATGGAATGACTACACATAGATAATAAGAAGAGTCAGTATTTGTAGATTTGAAGAGGGTGATCACATCACATGGCCAGGGAAGTTACAGTCTAACTTGGTGGAGGTAGCAAATATCTACAGGTATCTTATGTGCATAGATTTTTCTCTTTCTCAACCATCTTGATTCAAACAATTTTGGAAGTTGAATGTACCTATTAAGATAATCCTTTACACATGGTTAGTATGGCATAACAAAACTCTAACTTGGGAAAATCTCCACAAAAGTGGCATTCATGGGCCTGGAAGATGCCCTCTATGTAGGGAGTCGAATGAGACAAATGTACATCTTTTATTGGAATGTCCCTTGGTAATACAAATTTGGAATAACATTCTACTTCAACTCAATATCCCTACCAAAAGATTTTAGTCCATTGAACACTATTTATACTAGTGGATCGAGCGTGGGGGTAAATTTCAAGCAACTCCACTATTTACGTTTTGGGAAATCTATCACGTGGTGTGCCAGAAATGGTTACATATTTGAGGGATTGCATATTAACATATATAAATTTGTCACAACATCGGGATGTGGATGGATACATTAAATTGACACATTTAGAAAGATAAAGATATTTCACGCAGGTACATCCCTCCAGACATTCATTATCCAGTCAGTTTTTTTAATGGAGCAGCTCAGAGACATATATGCAGTTATGGTGTTTGTCTTGGGATAAATCATAGTCTACATTATAAGATATCATGGAATGAAGGTACTAGAACAAACATGAGGGTAGAGATCATGGCACTATAGAGACTTCTATGGTTCTCCAAGAGAATTTCGATGAATGTTATACATGTTCATGGAGACTCAAAGATCCTTATTGAAGGCATCGACTGATATCAATCCCCCCCACTCCCATATCTTAGTGGTTGGATATCACAGATCCAGTCCCTCAAGTGGTCCTTTACTGAGATTACTTTTCAACACATCTACAAAGAGTCAAATTCGGTTGCAAATTTATTGTCAAAGAAGGGCCTTTTGGAAGATTATGGTTATATGCACTTCGTACATTTGGAGAATACCACAATCAGGGATGAAAGTTGAATCCTACTCCCTTAGCTATTTTTTTTTTGGGTTTTTCTGCTAAATCAGGTGGCACTGTATTTTGATAAGATTACAAATGGTAGCATAAGTGAGCCACTCCCTTTAGATTCTCTTTAATGTTATTTTGTCCATAAAGACTCCTTGTTTTAGGATTTAACTACAATCGCCAAATTTCATTGGGGGATCTATTGTGAAAAAGTGCGTAAGATAATTTGCATCATTTTTTTAGAAAATGTACTAGTACATTATATAAATGAGTGTTTTTTCATCTCAAAAATAAAAATAAAACAAATTCCAAAATGGAGAATAATTATGTCCATTAGCTAGGGAAACTACCTTATAATAATGGTTGGTTATATGAAAAAAATATTTAAATCAACCCGTGCGCTATATAGAGAGAGAGGGCATTTATAGTGATACTTAAATGGTTTGATTTTGATTTATGCCATTGTAACCTATTATTAATTTATTATTTTAAAAAATTAAAAATAAATATATGCTAATTTTTTTATGAATAATAATTGGTGATGAAATATTTAAGAGAAATAAGGTATGATTTTGATTGAAATAACTATTTAAGATTATTATAGAGTTTTAAAATTTATGTGTATTTAGAAATTTGTTTTGTTTTTTCTAATTATGGTAAATTGGTAATATATTGAAGTAATATATAGAAATTTTTTAATTTTTTTTTTTAATTTTTATTTTTAACGATAAATTCGGTGGAATTAGTATCTCAATCCTTATCACAATGGAATAATATTAACTTATCAACAAATACAAACTCTACTTCCATTACATCACAAAAAAACACATTCTTAATCATTAAAATCACCCAAAATACACATATTTAAAAAATTATTACCTTATAAAATATTGTGATATCATAGAGATTGTATTGCAATATTTTAAAATCACTATAAATAAATAAATAACTTTAATGCTTAGCACATCTAAACTATTTAGGAGAACCTTATGAAAAAAGTTATAAAAGGCTTATTAAAAAGCTTATGATAATGTAAACTTGCATAACTCTAAAATATACCAAATGTATCATAGAGGATACTAAACTATTTTGAACTTTAAACGGTCTAATTTAGACCATTGAACACTATAAAATAGAGTGTGAATATAGACCTGAGAAGTAGCATCATGGGAGATATATGACATGAGAGATATATGTTTTAATACATGGAGTAGGATTAATCGAGACTTATTATTGATATTGTGGATTGTCTAGGACCATAATCCAAAGATTATAAAGCATCCAATAAGGTTGCGATCTCAAAGGTGTGAAGTTTAGAAGATGGAATATGCATAGATCTATGTTATTTTAACATCATTTATAAAGGAAGATACAATGTTGTAGATAACAAGTCATTATCATTGTTGTAGATAATAAGTCATTATCATTTTTTCTTACTTAAGCTTAACAATGGTAAAAATGGTAAAAATTCTAATGTAATAATCAAATATTTATAGAAATTCACATAAATTCATAATAGAGATTGATTAGAATATATATAAGAATTGATTGAGAAATACAACACATTATTTCATCCGACATATACTTGATTTTACTTCTTTTTTTTTTGCCAAATATACTCTAAGTGAGGCTCCATCCTACCTTACCACACATATTTAATTCTCCAACCTTGAAACTATCAACAAAACCTTATAAATTTGTAATAAAAGTGGAAATTTCCTCTAACTATGAGAGTGATACTTATGTCCTAGCATTATAAGTGCTACATTGCTCATATCTAAAGAAAGTGTTACCCCATACAACCAATTAATATAACCTTATGACACTTCATTTAGTTGAACTAGGATGTGCCTCTTCAAATATAATATGTTGGAATATGTTATCATTGATGTCAACATGTTAGTGGTTGTGTAATTGAATTAGTGGAATAACCTAGATCAGTCAATGCTAAGGTCAAGCAACAACGCCAATTTGTTGTCATTTATGTCGTAGGAGAAGAGCAGACACATGCGACTACACATTAGATAAGTGATGAAGATGGGATCGACGAAGTGAGCAAGCAAAGTGCATTTGAATGCACAAGGTGTGAAATGGAAATTCATTAATATTTACACATTGTAAGATTGGGAAAGATCAACAACCCTTATTCTTTTCGGGGGTTCCAACCTAATCGATGCTTAATCGCAAGGGGGGTTTGAAATAACATCATGAAGTAATATTGCTTAGGGCACATGGAGTTTGATGAATGGATGCTCCCTCTCACTACCTCCTTTCCCAAACCACCATCGGCTACCTCCCACACCCCTGAATCTACTTAATGTGATAAAAAAACAAACAAGGGTGATGAGACATCAATGGGGCTAGTCCACCATCAGTTAGGAAATAGAAATATTGTCGTTAAGTGTTCATTCGTCTATTGGATGATCAACCATCTAATGAATTTCAAGGAAACATTTCTCGATATTTCCAAACATGTTATATGATAAGTCCTTGGTTAGGGTGTCGGTTGCAAGGTGCATAAGTACAAGCACCTAAGGGCTAAGCACCCATTAGGCCCTTAGAATATCGAAATATTTTCAACAAATTTCTCTAATACCTTATTGAATTGACTCTTGATTAAGCCTACAGTCACAAAACACAAAGGTATCACACTTAAGGGCTAAGATCCATTAGGTCCATCAAACATTAAGCATGCAAAAGTTTAACAGATTGCTTGATAGCCCAATAGCCAAATAATTTGGGATATTCCAACTAGATAGGTGACAGAATAGTGACATGGAAAGTGTTAGGGAAGTGATGAGGCATCATAGGTACAGAATATGATGTGGAAATAAACACATGTCACCTAGATTTAACATTTTTGGATGGCTAGTTGCTTTAAGGATATTGACACCTTGCATGTATTGGCATAACAATGTGGCAGAGGATGCCTCAACACTAGCTATATGTCAAAGTATGATTGGCCGATGAAATAATGAGGTGGTAGGCCAAATTACCCTTGTTTCCCTTGAATCCCAAAGTAGTGGTTTGATATCAAATCACCCAATGGCCCAAGATCCATTAATTTAAAATCCCTGGAGATGGAATAATTTTCTGACAACATATAGGAAGTTTGCATCATTGAAACCCTCAATCACTTGAAACCTTGTGTGGCATTTTTGTAAAATATCTCTTGATAGCCTGATTACCTGATAAGGTTTGGCTTGTAGTCACATGGCCTGGTCTTAAGGGAATGAAGCATAACATGTGATGGATCAACACCCCTAGACCCTCAAAATCCTAAAGTAATGTTTATGAAAGTATGTTCAAGTATTCTTGAATGCTTGGGACCTGATATGGACCTTCTTCATAATGTATGTGTTAGGCCCTAGAGTTGGATGCACCTTTAATGCAACGATATGAGGATTTGGTTGATGATTGAGTGGTGGGCCAAGGATTTGACAAAACCAATATTGATCCAGGTCTGGGTGTGACAAAGGACCCTTCCAAGACCTTTTACTTTCATGATGTGTTAAATTGTATTTTTAAAAGAAACATAAATGACATGTGCATGCTTTAAAGAAGAGGAACACGGCAATCATCAGCAACATAAAAACATAAGTCGTTGATAACGGAGTTCAACCAAGAGGGACTACGTCTCCGGGCCTCGGTGTCAAGATGGTGTAGGCCAATGCATTAAGCATTGTCAATAGTGATGATGTACATAAGAGGTGATGCCGTTATCATACTAGGAAAATTCCCTCATGCAGGAGTGGCGCCACGAGATGTTTGACTATAGGAACTCTCAGGCAAAAGACTCTTATCAGTATGACACAAAAACTCATGCATGTTGAGCATCCCGCTAACATGGAATAAAAGGGATCTCAATGAAAACATGCATGATGACAACATGAATATCCCATAAATATACAACAAAGGGATCTCAAAACATAACATGATGAATCATGACTACAAGTACATCATATAGACGATTCCATGTCACATCAAGTAGGAATAATGAAAACAAGTAATAAACAAGATCCCACATCAAGCATCAAACAGGGATCTGTGCAACACAATGCATAAAGAAGAAGTACATGAACACAACATACATCCAGGGCCATCTGAAGAAGATGATGTCAACCTGCTGAAGCTGTTTGGACCATCAATCTCAAGGCATCAATCGCATGTAGATGGTTGCTCGCAAATGAACGCTGACACCTGCATTCCACTTAGAAAAGTGGCTGAAGAATAAAATGAGCAAATGAAAAGTCTGAATGCACCATCAGATTTGTGATGTCGAAGAGTGCAAAATTAACTATCCAATTTTTGAATTCTGAGAAGTTGAGAATCCGGAGCTCAAGGAATCTGTTAGATTTCCCCTTCAATTCCTAAACGATTCTGCTCCATGGGTGGACTGGAAATCTACAAATCAAAAGGCAAATCTGATCTCGCCATTATGATCCCTGCGGAAAACCATGAAAAATGACTGTAAACTTGACTCTATTCTGACATGGAGAAAAATTACCTCCTCGGGAAACTTGCAAGGATCATGGTTCCGCTACTTGTTTCTGCAGTGATCATGGTTCCACCTACATACTGAAAAATGACCGAAAAATGTAGAACTCGGATAGAGACAGATAAAAATAATCAAACTTTGAATTAACAGAAGGAGTTGCAGCTCACAGGTGTGTACATCACTTGGAGACTGCACTCAAACAAGGAGGAGACTCTCTCTCTCTCGTTCACTCTACCTTACATGAATGAATATTACATATTAAATACATGATTGGAAAATAGGTAGCTGAAAAAAACCTCCTAAATTCTAGGAACAACTCCTAAACTAAGAAGGTATGTTACAACCACATAACCATTTCTCCATTATTTCTAACTCCCCCCCTTAATGGAGAAAGGGTTATTTTTCACACCTAACATCCCTCTAAATAACTCAAACTTTACTCGCCCTAGAGGCTTAGTAAAAATATCAGCTAAATTATCACAAGTATTACAATAATCCACACAAATTTCCTTAGACTGTATCTTTTCTCGTGCAAAGTGAAACTGAGTATCTATGTGTTTAGTATTCTTATGGAAAACTGGATTGTATGTGAGCTTTATTGTACTTTGGTTATCAGTTTTGATGCTTGTTGCTTCTTTTTGTCCTTCGCCTGCATCACTGAGCAATCTCCTCAACCAGATGGCTTCGCATGTAGCTGCACACAACGCCTGGTACTCTGCTTCACATGATGATATGCTACAGTGCTTTGCTTTTTTCAACTCCATGAAATAACCCCGGATCCAATACTAAATGCATAACCTGTGATGGATCTATGATCATCTAGGTTGCCTGCCCAATCAGAATCTGAATAACCTGCTAAAGTAACATCAGAAATGTCAGTGTATAAAATACCATAATTACAAGTACCACTAAGGTACCTCAACACACATTTTGCTGCATTCCAGTGACTGTCAAGTGGTCTGGACATAAACTGGCTCAGCACACTAACAGAGTATGCCAGATTAGGCCTAGTTGTCGTAAGATATATCAGACTTCCCACTAGCTGTCTATACAAAGTGGCATCCACCTGTTTTGTGCCATCGTCACTGCTTAACTTGAGATTCTGCTGCAATGGTGTTGCTGTTGTTTTGCACTGTTCCATTCTGAATCTTTCCAACAGGGTTCTGGCATACTTTCCTTGAGTTAGAAAAGTTTGACCAGAATCTTTCCACACTTCCAGTCCTAGGCAATAATGAAGATCACCAAGGTCTTTCATTTCAAATACCTGTGACATTTGCTGCTTGATTTCTTTGATCAAATTATTTGCATTTCCTGTTATTATCATGTCATCCACATACAAAGAAATCAAAATGATTTGCCTCTGTTTATTTATCTTGGTATACAGGTTTGGATCGTTGAGGCTCCTATGAAAGCTATGCTGAATAAAAAATGAATCAATTTTGTCATACCATGACCTGGGTGCTTGTTTCAATCCATAAAGTGCCTTATGCAGTTTACACACTAAATGCTCCTGCCCCTTTTTCACAAAACCAGGAGGTTGTACCAAATATATTTCTTCCTTTAATTCTCCATTTAGAAATGCAGATTTAACATCTAACTGGTGTAGCTTCCATTTATATTTTGTTGCTAAAGAGATTAGCATTCTAATTGTATTAAGTTTAGCTACAGGGGCAAAGGTGTCATCGAAATCAATTCCTTCTTGCTGTGAATAACCCTTTGCTACCAGTCTAGCTTTGAATTTTTCTACACTCCCATCTGCATTTATCTTAGGTTTATACAGCCACTTACAACCTATAGGGGTTTTTCCTTCTGGCAACTCAACTAAGTCCCAAGTATGGTTTCTATATATTGATTCCATTTCTTCATGCATTGCAGCCCTCCATTCATCTGATTTACTTGCTTCTTCATAGTTTGAGGGTTCTACAATATTTAAAATTTTGGACATTAAAGCATAGTCTTTCAATCTTGCAGGTAGTCTAGTCTTCCTACCTGATCTTCTAGGTAAAGGACTTACCTCAACTCTATCTGTTTCAGCACTGTCCGGGCCTGTATCATCACTTATTACACTATCTGCTGCTACTTCTTCCTGTTTATGCTCCTACTCCTACTCCTGCTCTTCTTCTTCTTCACTATTCAGTTCTAGCAGGAATGGAATGTGGCTATCATTGTTAGAGTCTTCCTTTCCATCTTTTGTCTGTTCATGAAAAATGACATCTCTGCTTGCAAACACTTTATGAGTCACAGGATTATATAACTTGTATGCCTTATACTCTGTGCCATATCCTACAAATATACATTTCAAGGCTTTGGGGTCTAGCTTTTTCCTATCTGCTTTCGGTATATGAGCAAAAGCTTTAGATCCAAATATTCTTAAATGACCGACTACTAGTTTGAGTCCAAACAGTGCTTCAAAGGGGGTTTTGAAGCCTAGACATTTGGTGGGACTCCTATTCTTTAAATAAACATCAGTATTAATGGCTTCTGCCCAAAGACCATTAGAAATACCCTTACCTTGAAGCATACTTCTCTCGCACTCCACAAGGGTCCTGTTCTTGCATTCTGCTACTCCATTCTGCTGTGGAGTGTGTGGCACTGTGAATTGTTGTATAATCCCATGCTGCTTGCAGAAGTTCATGAACTCACCTAACCTGTATTCCCCCCCTTGGTTCGAGCGGAGAATCTTTATCTTCTTTCCTGTTTGGTTCTCTATCATAGATTTGAATTCTTTAAAATACCGAAAAGCCTGACTCTTTTTGCTTAAAAAATACACCCAACAGAACCTAGTGCAATCATCTGTAAACAGTAGAAAGTAGTATACACCTCCTAAATACCTAGTCTGCATAGGTCCACAAATATCTGTATGTACTAGTTCTAGGATGTCTCTTTCTTTTCTGTTGACAGGCACAAGAAATTCATCTCTATGCATCTTCCTTGATGCACATCCATCACATTCCAGTTTGATATTATGTAAAGCAAGAAGTCCATCGACCATACCTTTCTTTTTAAGTAAGATGAGATCTTGTAGATTGAGATGTCCAAATCTCTGATGCCAGAGATTTTCAACTGTTGATGTTGCTGCAACCATCGCTTGTCGTGGCATGCTCCTTGCATCCAGTCTGTACAAATTCCCCACGCGTACTCCTGTTGCAACTGTCTCCAATTGGCTATCCTGAATGACACATCCATTCTTGAAGAATTGCACCTGCATGTCCTGGTCTGTTATCATAGAGACAGAGATCAAATTCTTTTTAATTCCTGGAACATATAAAACATTTTTGAGATGCTTGATGTCGCCACAAGGTAGCTTCACAGGAATATCCCCACAACCTTTGATCTCATACCCACTGTCATCACCTAAATAAATTTTTGATCCATATTCAAATTCTTCAAGAAACTCAAAACATTCTCTCTTACTAGTCATATGCGAGGATGCACCAGAATCGACATACCATGTATTGTCCTCATCTCCTTTCGATGCTGAAAGTGCACAGTCGACTGTGAATAGCCGAAGATCATAGCTGTGGTCCTCCTCTTCTTCAACAAAACAGCCCTGATGTTTCTTCTGTTTACTTCTCCTTTCATCTGCTTGCCTCTTATAACACTCTTTAATTTGGTGACCAGGCTTTCCACAGTAAAAACATCTCTTAACATAGTTATCATTCATACCTCTAGATGGCCTCCTTTGAAAGGAATTGGCTCCTTTCTACTGCTGCTGCTGTGGTTGCTGGTACTGGTGTTGGTGCTGGTGCTGGTGCTGCTTCCCTCTATGCTGTCGCCTCTTTGCCATCAGAGCAAGGTCATTGCTCTGAGTCTTTAGATTTTGTCTTCTCTCCTCCTCCTGGAGTAGAATCGCTGTCAGCTCATCAAAAGAGGGGGCTTTCTCCCTCGCTGACAACCCTGAGATGAATGTCTGATATTCATCGGTCATCCTGTTCAGTGTGAGTGTAACCAGATCTGAGTCTGATACCTTTTCTCCAATGGATCCCAATTTGTCTTTCAGATCCTTGACTCTGGCCATGAATCCACCAACAGATTCATTCTCGTCCATCTTTAATGCAAACAATTTTCCCTTGAGTGCCAGAACACGATTTGTGTTCTGTGTCTCGTACAGACCCTTGATTGTGCTCCAAATATCCGCGGCCGACTTGCAATCTCGGATATGGGGGATAATGTTGTCTTTGACAGACATCTTCAGTATGACTTTCGCCTTTGTTTCTCTCTTATCCCAGTCCTGTTCTTGGGTTGTATTTCCGGATCTCTGTTCATTTCCCAAGACGATCGACCATGCGTTCGCACTCTCCAGCAAGGTTTGCATTTTGAACTTCCAGTTGGAAAAGTTCGTTCCATCGAGCTTGCCAGACTCGTGGAGGTATGATTCCAAACTGTTGTTCATTTTCGCGCAACTGAACACTCTAATCGGCCACCACCGGGCAAGTCCGATCTGCTACCAATGAACAGATCAGGAACTTCACTGTGCCACCACCGGGCAAGTCCGATCTGCTGCCACCAAGCAGATCAGGGACTTCACTATGCCACCACTGGGCAAAACCGATCTGCTACCACCGAACAGATCAACAAACAAGCTCCAACACGCCACCACCGGGCAAAACGATCTGCTTCTACCAGACAGACCGAGGAGCTGCACTGCGCCACCACCGGGCAAAAATCGATCTGCTTCCACCGAACAGATCACAGAGCTCTGATTCGCCACCACCGGGCAGGTCCGATCTGCTACCACCGAGCGGATCACAGAACCTCAACTCGCCACCACTGGGCAGATCCGATCTGCTACCTCCGAGCTGATCAAGGATCCTCAATTCGCCACCATCGGGCAAATCAAATCTGCTGCCACCGAGCAGAAACCTTCACGTGCCTCCACCGGGCAACTCCGATCTGCAACAAAGATTGCAGATTTGCAGAGAGAAAGGGCTGGCGCTCTGAACAGCGCCGAATCCGCGCTAATTGCGGAAAATAAAAATTTATGATGTGCAGGAAAATTGGCGCGCTTAACAGCCACGGATCCGCGCCAATTTGGTCGTTGATTTCTCTGGCGCGCTTATCAGCCTCAAACCCGCGCTAATGGGCGCGACTGTTCTTTAAAAACTCGCGCTAATTGCTGCACCTTCCAAAAAAAATTCGCTCCAACCCTTCCTTCGGCTCAGAGATGATCAGTCATCTGACGCCTTTTCGCTCCAGGTGTTACTGCAGTTCCACCTGATCACACAGATACCTTTACATGCACTCCTACCACTACAGATGTGTAACTAATGATACATCCCAAAAAAATAAAAATTAAGGCTACCTCTACCCTAAGCTCTGATACCAAGATAAAAATAATCAAACTTTGAATTAACAGAAGGAGTTGCAGCTCACAGGTGTGTACATCACCTGGAGACTGCACTCAAACAAGGAGGAGACTCTCTCTCTCGTTCACTCTACCTTACATGAATGAATATTACATATTAAATACATGACTGGAAAATAGGTAGCTGAAAACAACCTCCTAAATTCTAGGAACAACTCCTAAACTAAGAAGGTACGTTACAACCACATAACCATTTCTCAATTATTTCTAACTATGGATAGTGCCATTGCGTTTGTGGCATCAAGAAGTGATAAAACCATATAAAATTTGTCAAAATCTGACAAAGTGAAATTTCACCCCTCCTGCAAAATGCTGCCTCGAACTATGTGCCAAGATTCTACCTCCTCTGTCTTGAAATTTGTGCCCACTCCTGGTTCCTCCATCTGCCCTGTGCACTGAGAAAACTGGGTTTATATTAATTTTGTGGGTGGATTTGACAATAATATGGTTGGCGCGTTTCATTAAGAAAAAGTAATCGTTGAGGAGGGGTCGGGGGGTCAAATCCCGCCCCTCCCGAATTAACCCACGAATAATTATTTTTTTGGTTAAGTCTGGGGTGGTAGGTCTGCTATTTTGGGTGGCTCGCCCCCCATTTCTGCACTACATGTTTATTTAAACATTAAATGGCGCATTTGTTTGTTGGGCCGTTTGTATTAAGGCTTATGGTGGTGCGTTTTATGATTTCGTTGCCACCACATGGGGCTGCTCGGTGGGGGCCGGCCCACGTGGGCTGGGAAGGTTCGATCCCCACCGGCCTCACCTCAAATGGCATACGGTTGTCATTGATATGGAGAGGTGTGGGGTGGTTGGGGTGGTGGCCCACCACCTCCCTTATATATATATATATATATATATTTTAAACAAAACAAACATGCACATTTTTGAAAATTCAAATTTAAGCTATAGGAGTCATTTTAAATAGGCAACGATTTTGCCCGGAATTTTTCCAGATTTGGCCAGATTTCGTCCACTGGAAAAGGTAAAAATTGCGGCCTCCTTAAGCCTGCCCAGTCAGCAAAAAGTCAACCCAAATTTGATGGCCTCTATCTCCTTCATCCAGACTCGGATTGAGAAACCGTTCACACTGCGATGATCACGATGACAAGATCTATGCTCTGGGCCTAGTTAGAGCATAATCCAAAACACTTTTATTTTTTAGTTTCCCTGATTACTCTTTGTCTTGTGTGTGTCTCTGGAGCCACCTAGATCAAATATGGTAGCATGTAACCGAGAGGCATGAGCAAGAATGAGCTCAACCAAGTGGTGAAAAATTAATTTGGGGGTTTCTACTTTGGTGCACATGAATGGATATGAGGACGGCTCAATGGCACAGGTGCCACAAAAGCACAACACAATTGAGCACCCCACCCGAGCGCATGGAGGAAGAAAATTGCATAAATGATGGAGAATAGAGTCAGGGTTTTGTGTGTGGAGCACATGATGTCCTGGTGGCATGAGCGGCACAACAACATTGCATGATTGAGAAAGCAAGCATGCAGTGAAGTGAGTTGGAAGGAATAAAGTAGGACCAAGTAGGGTAGCAGAATGAGCTGAGCACATGAGTTAGCACGTCAGCCCAAACTAAAATGAGGAAGCACACAGATGAGACAACACAAGTGGAGGGAAAATCAAAGATAGAGTGAGCTGACACGACAAGGGTACATTGCACATGAAGGATCTAACCCAACCTAAGGTGAAGGGTCATAAGTGTGGAATGGAACACACATCGCGCTCACACACACACACACACACAAATATATATGTGCACAAAGTGGCAATAGAAAGGAGGGGAGAACATGACAAGAAGCATGCATAAGAGAAAGAAACGAAGGAAGAACTGCAAGAAGGCAAGAACGAGTCAAAGCAAAGGAACATAACCAAAATGGATAAGGGAGCTTAGCGAGTTCTGTGCTACGGTAGACAAACTGTGTGAAACGAGAGTAGAACTTATTGGTAATGGATCTTTGTTTAGCTAACCATGGTTATGGATCTCTGTTCAGCTAGCCATGGGATTTATGATGGTATATGTTTCACAATCCTCTCTAGGTTGAACCGTGTCTTTTTTTTTCCCATCTATGTTGGCAATTCAGTCTCTATTGTTGGGGTTGCATGAGTGGTGCTCATTTTGAAATTAGCTCTTTCCTTTACTGTTTTTTATTTTCCCTCTAGTCTTTGGTATACCTCCCTTTCAACACAATAGTCATATGATGGCCTTGATGGGGTTAGTCCTTCAAGCTTTGGGTATGAAGTGTTAATGAGTAGGTGTGCTCTAGTTTCATGTATATACAGACTATCCTTTACCATCTTTTCCATCCTTGCTTTTATGTTGCTCCCTCCAACTAGAATTTCTCTTTCCTCTCTAGCTTTCAATAACTAGGCCTATTGTTTAACTTTTGGTTCATTTCAAAGATTTTCTCTTAAGCTTCTTGGTACCTAGCCTCAAATATACTCTTCAAATTTTACCATATTTTCCACCCATGTTTTTGTGTTTCTCCCTTTAGACAAATTAACCCTTCTCTATTATCTTATCAATGACTAAGGCTACGCTTCTTTTACAGGTTCATATCATAGATTTTCTTCAACGCTTGTGAGTATCTTGATCATCATAATGGTATAATATGGTCATCCTCATCTTGAGGGATGCAGACAAAGATGTACTCACACACTCCCTTCTAACTCTTGTGCTAAATATTTGATTGAATGATTTGCAATTGTCTATATGCATTCAATCCCCCTTGAAATTAGGAAATAAATTTAGGAAGAAGATAAATAAGCTAGAATTGAAAGAAGGTTTACCACCCACACAAAGATGGAGGAGGAAATGGAAGCTAGGTCCTTGATGCTAGCCATATTAAGAAAAGAGAGACTATATATATGCAAACAATAGATATATATTGGCAATTAAAAACCACCATCACAGAAGTCTTTGTAGCTAGTTGCAAAACCCAATAGGGAATCCCTTTGTGCATTGAATCAGAAAATATGTTTTATACTTGGGCTTTGACAAAAAAATCAGATATTCACAATGTGTGAGACTCCCCAATATGGCTGCTTATTCTAAATAATTGCATACATGCATTGATAGTATGTCAAAGTTTGAACTAGACAGGGATCCACTGGATCTCAACGCCATAGTTCCATTTATTTGTTGGCAATGTAGTATTGATGTTGACCACACTTGTGAAGGCACTACAACCTTCCTTGCGCAGGCGTATTATATGAGACGTCATGGCACTGTCCTTGAGATAAGTGCAGCAGAGCTTGTTTTGGCAGGGCCTGGCTTCTTTCGTGTCCCGCACAAACTGATGGCAAAGGCTGCTTGAGGTGCAGTTGAGAGGGGAAAGCAATAAAGCTTCAGAGCAATTAAACAACATGACGGTGTTGCGCTTAGAGATGTTGAATGGCAAAGTGTCATTGAGAACAAGTCCACCATCCTGAAAATCTGTAGAAATGCATGTACCGTTCGCCAGTGCCGGCTGTCTAATCACCAGACTAGACGCAGATGGGTCAATCCTCACGATCGGATAAGCAGTGCCATTAGCCGACTTGAATTGCAGCTGATTTTTGTTACAGAATATGCGGTACTTCGGGTCCCCGCAGGTATCATGGGTGCTCAGCGGATATGGAACGGCGTGCTGCCCACACTTGGGACAAGTTATATTTGCAGCGTTGCACATGCATAAAACCATTGCAAATACCATAAATTTCAGGCCAGGCCCATTTCTTGGCATGATGGGAAGAAAAGCGGAACACAAAACCAAGAACATGTTAACACAAGTTTGAGCCAGGCACATTTTACGGAACTCTCTGCCCTTATCTTATAGAATTTCATGAACGATATATATAGAAAAGTCTCATTAGGGTCGGTGAAGAAATATTGCGGGGCAAAACGAATATGACGGTACCTTTCCAGAAGATTTTGCCGTTGTCGCGATCCTTAAAGATCACCGAGACTTCTATATGCCGCTGATAATTGGGTGGAATGATGTACATCAGGTTGGAGGAGGTCAATGGGTAGAACCATCCATGATTGATTGGAATTAGTTACAAAGTAATAAGGTTCAATCTCTTACCATGATTTTGGGAGACTAATGTGGACTGAACGTTGTTAACATATCATTTAACTAATTTCAAGTCTGACTGTTTAGTCTTTGTATGTGATTTACTTTCTTTGACCAAGGTTAGTGATTCAACATTTGATTCAGATAACCATTAATTAATTAACTAATTAATTTGACAACTTTTCACCAAAATATTTTAGATGGTTCAATATCATACAGATAAATAAAATAATTCTTTAATATTTAAATTACTTTATAATATTTTTTTAATATTTAAATTACTTTATAATAAACTTTATTATTTTCTATTCATCAGGGGTAAAATACACTGTTATGGGTATATTGTTAAGCATTGTGATGGGTGTACTTTTAAGTCAGACGATGATGCAAAGATCACCAGTTCTAAATTCGGTGGGTAAAAATGGGTAAAAATCTAGCCGTGTGAAGAGATGTGTTATCCATGGGTGATTTTGATGGGTAGAAATCTAGCCATGTGAAGAGATGTGCAATCCATAGGCGATTTTGATGGGTAAAAATCCAGCCATGTGAAGAGATGGTGCGATCCATGGGTGATTTTGACGAGTTACATACCCTTAAGTCGGAGTTTCTCAAGCCCCAGTCAAGCCTCAAGTAATATGTGGAAAACTCAAACAACTTGACAAACAAACAATTTTTTATTGTTTTATCCTAATAAATTTGGACATTTATTACATGACTCTAAAAGTAATACAATTTTGCAATTTCAAGACTCTTACTACCATAAGCACGAATATAATTTTTCTTTTCATTTATATAATAACATATATTTTCTTTTCATATATATATAGTTTAAGAGTATTTCAATTTTGTTCAAATTTTTTTAAAATATTTAAAGTTCTAATATTTTAGAGATTTTTCAGAGAACTGAGTCTATTTTTGCATTTAAAAATATCTTTTAAACAACCCAACATCGCAATATTACTTAAAATTGTGTTATAAAATTCTAATTAAAAAAAATATTTCAAAGTGTATTAATCACACTGGATATATATGTATTACAACAAACATTTTACATCTATGTATATAAACCTAGATTTCACAACAATGTTTAGAAAGTATTACAACAAACATCACCCAGGTACGCTTATATAAATATTTATTTTTATATCAAAAAATTTAAGCATATTTTATCTTAATAGAATTGAAATTTTAGGCATACAAATTTGTGTTAAAGTATACAAATTTCGGAAACCATAAATATTAAGCATCTTTTCTATAAAATATTTAAATTTTTAGGAATTTATATTGAGGAGGTAAAGTGTATATATATTTTTATAGACTTTAGTCCTTAAATTGGTGAATAATGGTAGTTTTTTTTTTCAAAAGTGTCTTATTAATTGGCTTGAACATGATTTTAAAATTATATTATTATTATTATTATCTGGTTTCAAATTCGAAAAAGGGATATTTTTGGTCAATTGTGATAAAGCTCCCCCACCCTCGAGGAATCTTGCGTTTTGCTATATCATAAATTCTTTGTATATAATGGTAACGACTAGGTTTAATTTTGGGCCTCTCAAAATTACTCCAAAAAGTTACCAATTTACTATATAATATTTGAAAAAAATTTGATATTATTATTTTCTAAAATTTAGAATCAATTAAAAAAAATTGATTTTTCTTTTTAAATAATAATTTTTTTTGCCAAAAATAAAATTTAGTTCCTAATATTTTCTGTCACTCCTAACATAACAACTCATAACATAACAATTCATGTTAAACTAGCTTAAATTCATTTTGACTCTGGATCTATCAGGTGAGTGGCATCAAACTCTCAAGGTCCAAATCTTTTTTCTGAGTACAAAACGTGAAGATATATTTGCACCTCACACAGGGATCCAAAAGTTGAAGAAAGGTTTGAACCTCTGGAGATTTGATCCCTCTCAGAGCGGATACCCGGGTCAATGGGTAGCCGCTACATCCAGGGTTGTTCAATGGGTAGCCGCTACATCCAGGGTTGTTCAGGCATCAACACCCCTCGGCCTATTTACTGACCTAACCCCAAGAGCTTTCGGGATTCGACCCTGTGACCTCCCATTGGCAAGGCACTTGATTTGATGGATTGAGCTAACTCTTGGGGCTTTTTTTAGTTTATTTTTTATTTTTAAATGTAATAGGATTAAATTACAAAAAAAAATTATTTACAAAATATTTTGATTCTCAAATGAGAATGGATTTTGGCCATGTGGTATTGATGAGCGATGGTATTGGCCCATGGTATGACATGGTTAATAATATCCATGGTAAAGTGGGGTGAGTATACATAGTCAAAAATCTTGTTATATTATTTTGATTGTAAAATGTGTGATGGTTTCTGGGCATGCGGTACCGATAAGCCATCGTATTGACCTACGGTATGGTATTCGTGGTAAAATGGTGGTGAATATTCATGGTACAGTGGTGGTGAACAGTGATTAAAAATCTTGTTATATTGTAAGTATTAAGTGTTTTTGTGCTTATTAATGAAATTTAAATATGGTTATAAAATTATTATTTTAATTTATGTGGTGAAATGCATATTAATTTATAGCTACTATTTATATCTTATATATTTTCTTGTGTTAGAGGTGTAGATATATTTCATAAACAATTATAATATATTTTTTTAAATTTAGTAAAAAAATGTTATAAAATTAAAATTAAATTTAAATAAAATATTTATAAAATATTTTAAGTGTTAAATGAGAGATAGTTTTTGGGCGCGTTTTATTGATAAGCCAATGTATTGGCTCATGGTGTTGTAAGAAAGTCTATTTACAAGTTAATAATATCTATGACAAAGCCTATTTACAAGTTAATAATATCTATGACAAAGTAAACGTGAATATATCCATGTTAAACATATTGTTATATTTATTGAGAAGAGTTTTCAACGAAAATCACATCATAATTCATCTGTCAACGCTTTTCCAACCAACTAGTGTGACCAAATCATGGTTGCATGTTAAATAGAGAGAGCAGATCATCCAACGACTATATTAGACTAGGAAATGACTATATTTGAGAGGCAACTAGACTGGACCAACGACTATATTTAACTAGGAAACACTATTGTTATATTGTAAGTTTATGTGCCTATTAATTAAATTGAAATGAGATTATATAATTATTATTCTATTTTATAAAATAAAATGGATCTTAACTTATTGTTGCTACTTATATATTTTAATGTAAAATATATATTATGAAATTTTTTAATCTAAAAAACTATTCATAATTTTATTAATAAAAACAAAATTATAATGCAGCAAATTTGAATTTTATTATTATTATTTTTTTTACGGACACTATAACATCTTCGCTCTATACTAATTTTAACATGTAAATGTTTACCAATTTACATATTATAAATTAGACATATTAATATGAATTCAATATAATAAGCCTACATGTAAAAATGTTTACAAATTTTCTTATACTACATTTACACTTTACTCTTAAACTGAGTTGTAAAACGATTCTAGGTACAACAAAATTACACATATATAAGGGGTTTGTCAAGAAACTGGACAACATTTATTGTGAAGCTTTATAGGAAAAAAACAAAATACATCAACTAGATAAAAACACAAGCAACTTATGAAACTTCATAAGAAAAAAACGAATACATCAACTAAATGAAAACACAATCTATCTTATAAACTATTTTTAACTTCATAGACTTTTAAAATATTTTTCCTTCTTTGTATATTAATTTTTATATTATTCTTTGAATTTGTAGCAAGATAATTAGGTACCTTATGAAGTTTAATGAAAGAATGTTTCCTAAAGATTTGCCACCCTATGAGAGTCTCGTGCAGGTGAAGAATGAAATCATTGGTGAACCGTAAAAATAGCCATGTATGGCTTGTCTGCGCGTTGGAGAGGATGAATGGAATAAGTAGATGTCCTCTAACAAAGGATATGTCTAAGTTAATAACGTGTTTATAGTTGCAAGGTAATGATACGGTTTTTTTCTTTGGCGTGCTTTCAGGAAATATAGGATAATATAATATAAATAGAAATAGTATAAATTTTAATCGGAAAAACCTAAACCTATTTACAAAAATATTTATTATAAAAGTTTTATTATACCTGTTGAACGGCCTGGTACATATTAATCGGAAATCGATATCGTTTTGAGTCACATTAATTGTGTTGATTTTTTTTTTT
Organism: Pinus tabuliformis; assembly: GCA_031772625.1. Classification (NCBI taxonomy): domain Eukaryota; kingdom Viridiplantae; phylum Streptophyta; class Pinopsida; order Pinales; family Pinaceae; genus Pinus; species Pinus tabuliformis. The sequence goes on from CM062812.1 coordinate 168,496,276, forward strand.
TTATATCAAATGCTTTCACTAAAGTTTTGATTTTTTATTTATTTATTTACATTGGCCATATATATTTGGCTTCTCATTGCAAGTGAAGTATATTTCACATGTTTTTTCTTTTTGTAAATTTAGGTATTTTTTCTTTCTATATTATTATAACACAATCTTACAGCATATTTAGTTTCAGGTGGTTAGCTTGCCCGCAGGAAACCAGACCGCCATCTATTAGCATTATATCCAGACCAAAATTTGAAAATGTTTTTCTCCTTCATACTGTCATATCTATGCTTTCGAATACTACTAACTAATCTATCTACTAGACCATAACAAGGCAACTAGACACAAAATAGCAAAGGACCTAGCTTCGTCATTCCTCGTCTGAGGAATTAACCGGGGCAGGCACCATGGCGCTAGACCCAGGATTCACTTTCTTCTGCTCCAGAACCCATTTCATTTTTTGCATCATTTGTTCCATTTTCCCCAGCATCAGGTGATTTCTCGCTGCCTGTATTTGGACGGCCGCAATCTCTTTCAGGAAGATAGCCTTTAGATTTTCTATTTCTTCCCTAGTCTGGGTCTTTAGTTGTTCCTCTTTCTGCTTTCTTTCCTCCTCCTCTTCTTCCCGGACTTCCTGGTTCATTTCCATGGCACGAGCTACCACGTGTTTCATAATCCAATACTGTTGGAGCGACTTATTAAACAGGGAGTTTCGGCTCCTGGTGTTTCCTGGGTCTAGAACCAAATCCTCCCATTCCTCCCTGGGAATTTCCTTGTTCTCACTAATGGACCTCAGCTCCCGTTCCCACCCATTGATTTTCTCTTGTATTTTCAGAGAATTCCCAACCATATATGCATTTACCATGTACATTCTTTTTTCTGATTCTGGCTTCCTTCCTCTCCACTTCAGATTGCTACTTGAGCCTTCTTCCTAGGTCCGAGCTTGTTTTGATTTCTTCGGAGCCATCTTGCTGTGATCCTGAAATCTTTTGTTGATTGTGTCTTGCCAACCTATCAAGACAACAAACCACAAGTCAGTACCTTTAATTCGTAATTCCGCTTCAATCCATTCACTTACCCCCCTAGTCTTAACATGATGTTCCCGCTGGTTTTTCTGGCTCACGGTCCTGAGCCGCGTCTCGACCTTTCTTGCTATTTGGCTCGATACCTTCCCCCCTCTCTCTACTTCTCTGGAATCCTCTCGCTGTCCAACTGGGTGGCTATCTGAAAACGATGCCATCCTCCCTCGGCTCTCTAGATGATGGGGAGAACTACTGGCCTTCCAGTTACCCATTGGATTTCTGGCCTTAGCCTTTCGGGATTTTTCCTGAAAGCAGACATGGGTAAGGTTCCTGTGACCAACAAAGAACCTGTCGTGGCCCGACATGGTGACCCTCCCCTCCCACCTTTCCTTTCTGGACTTTAGTTTTACCCTCCTCCGAGGCTCAAAAATCTCTCTACATGATACATCCTCTGCTCTGTTAGGGTAAAGGATTTTCTTCCCATTTTCGGGATGGCCTCCTCCTTTCCTACTACTATTTATCGACATCTTTTTTCTAGACATCTCTGAAAAAGAGCAGATGATTCTACCTCTAACTAACACAATGGCTGTAGGATAAGGAAATGAATAAACATACCACCTTTCCTCATCGAAACCGGAGATGTGGACTGGTCGTTGTGCCTTGCTGCCACCTTTTGTCTTTCCTTCTTGCTTCGTGCTATACTGCATGCGCACTCCAGCTGCCACCTCAGGCCTTTGATTGTAAACTCCCCTTTGTCCTTCCGTCCTGACCTCCACTTGGCCATTTAATTCCCCGGCTCTCATCCCTGCGTCCCTTCCTCGGGATTTGCCTCTACCTATTTGACCTCCTTTATTCTTCATAACTACTACATTCTCCCGGCTGCTCCTACCATATCCTTTTTGTACCACTGATGCCACTTGTCGTCCTTCCGCTACCATTTATCCCGACTTCCCACGCTCCCTCCAATTCTTTCCTTGATGACGTCTCAGTTCTCTCTCCTTCCCCATCCAATGGCCCTATCCTACCTTGCCCCATCAGCTGCCCCGCTCCGTCACTTATACCTCTCCTATCCTTTCTCACAAATGTGTTGTCCATCCCCACCTGCTGTAATCTTTCCTCGCATCTGCCACAGACTATCATTTCCTGGCCATTCGCCTCGGAATTGCCATGACCACCCTTGTTGACGTCGAGAAGTCTCCGTAAACGATCTCACTCCTCCGGGTGTAGTGGCTCCATTCCTTCACTATCTATAAGCTTTCCCCTGTTCTGACTACCCCAGTTCGCTAACCAGTCTATCGATTTATTTCCTGATCGCCTTACATGGGTAGGGATTAGATTGTCTATTTTGGTCAATAGCTTCCCTATTTATCTGACGAGCCATGTCGTTCGCTAGCTCTTACTAGTTTTTTCCACTGGTTTTTGCTGTTGCAATTGCCTTACCATATCCACCACCAATTTTGAGTCCCCCTCAATTTGGAGACTCTTAATCTTTACCTGTATCGCAATTTCCAGGCCTCTTTTTAGCGCGTGCAGTTTTGCTTCAGTGTTCGTCGCCTCCCCACAGTCCATCACAAAGATTCTCACTGTTTTTCTGCTGTCATTCCTGAAGACTCCCACAATACCTGCTTCCCCCGGGTTGTGTTTGGCGGTGCCATTGAAATTTAGCTTTGTAAATCCCTGAGGGGGGTGCCTGTACTATTTAGTTTCTGCCACCTCTCTGACTTGGTCTTTTCTTTGGTCACCCCCGCTTAACATACTCTGAGTTACTGCTAGCCTTTTCAGGATTTCCTCCTCTACTTGCGGCGCCTTCCAGTCCTCATCCTTCCATCTTTCCATTAAGATTGTTTCTCTAATGTTCCTGATGGTTTTCTCCCAAATGTCTACTGGAGTGCGATTTTTTGCCTTGAAAATTACACTATTCCGAGCCTTCCAGATGTTCCAGATCAAGAACCCAGCGAAAAGCAGCCATGCACGATTTACCACCGGGTTTTGGTAAGGTTTCCTCGGCCAGTTTTCTATGGTATTGGTGATATTTTGATAATTTGTGTGCCAGCGCTCGAATAACTTGTACTGGCTTTCCCACAAGGTGTTGTTGACTGTGCATTGGTTCAACAAGTGCTCCATTAACTCCTCCTATGAATTACAGAGCATGCAACATGATGGTCCTTGTTGTCCCTTCCTCTGTAGTTGGTCCCAAGTGAGCGCCTTGCCATGTAACATAATCCAGACAAAGAAGGACACTTTTGGCCAGTGTTTTATTTTCAATAAGTTTTTCCATTTTTTCGTCTCTGCCTGTTGATTTTGTTTGGCTTTTAGGTAATACCCTTATGTTATTGAAAAAGTACCTTGAATTCGGGTGCCCCATCTTAGGATGTCTTGCCCTATTTTCCTCGCCACTTTACAGGATGCCATTTCCTTGTAGTAATCTTGCCATTTGTCTGAGTCAGGGGCCCTTCCCCAATCCTCTTTCTGTTTCTAATTACACCAATAATTGCCTACACCTGGTTTCCAAAATTTGTCTACAACATTCCCCTCCACCTGGGACGTGAAATCATGGATGTCTTGAAGGTTTTCCTTAAAAATGACTCTTTCACGTTGCTGCCATGATTCCTCCCAAAACCTGGCTTTATCTCCTACTCTTATCTCCCAAAATTTGTATTCTTTAATAAGTTCTTTGTTACCTCTCGCCAGGTTCCAAATTGCGGAGCCTTTGGCCTCTGTCTGGCTTCTCATTTTGTTTTCGGGTTCCCCTGCTACCTCATATTTCCTTTTGTAGATTGCCTTCCATAAATCTTGGCCACCCTGCATCCATCTCCACCAAAGCTTCACTCCCATCACTTGGTTAAGAACGTAAGGGTCCCTTAATCCTAAGCCCCCATCTTTGGAAAGCCTACTTAGCCATTCCCACAAAATGAAGGCACATTTTCTGGTTTTGTTGGTTCCCTGCCAAAGAAATTTCTTAAACATGGCTACCAACTTTTAACTAATGGACTTGGGGATAGCTTGACACGAAATCTGGTAGATTGGAATAGCCTACAGAATAGCTTTTAATAGAATTAGCTGAATGGGAGCATTTAGTGAGCGAAAGGTCTAGTTGTCCATCTTATTCCTAATTTTTTTAATTATAGGTTCCCAATTAGCGGCCCTGTATTGATGCTCATTAAGCATAATACCCGGGTATTTTGATGGGAAGATTCCAATTCTGAATCCCATTGTGCATGCCAAGAATCTTTGGGCCGCCAGCTCGATGTTAAAGAAAAAAACTTCAAATTTCTCTTTATTAATCTCAGTCCCGAAAGCTTGATTGAAATCGGATAAGGTTTTAACAATCTTTTGAGCCTCCTTGAGGGTGGCCTGGCCATATAACATAACGTCATCTACGAATTTTTGGTGAGTTATAGGGAGATCATTCCCACATATTCGTAGCCCCTTTAGCTGATCCCTGGCTACTTGGGCCTTTATCATCCTGCCTAATCCTTCTGCAACCAGGATGAAGAGGAACGGAGACAAGGGGTCTCCCTGCCTTAGCCCTCGCGAGGGATTGAAGGCTTCGGAGGGGGTACCATTCAACATGACGAACAACACCGGGGTACTTACAATACATAGGATCCATTTCACCCATCTTGGATCAAATCCGTGGGCTTTAAGAATGCCTTCCAAGTACCCACAACTAAGGTGGTCGTACGCCTTAGCCAGGTCTAATTTGATTAACATACCTGGGTTTCAAGAGTTTTTCAGGGAGTGAACCACTTCCTGGGCCACTATAATTCCGTCTGTAAACTTTTGCCCTTTGACAAAGCCTGTTTGTTCCTACGCTGTAAGGTCCGACAGAATAGGCTTGAGTCTATCACCATAATTGTTGCTAATATTTTATACACTACATTACAGAGGGATATAGGCCTGAATCCCTGCAGTTCATTCAAATTTTCGTTCTTCGGGATCAAGGCCAGGAAAGTGGCATTCAGTCCCTGGTGCATGCGTTTGGAACACCTTGATTCCTCCACTAAGTCCAGCAAATCATTACCCATAAAACTCCAGGCTGCTTGGTAAAACTCAATGGTAAAGCCATCAGGACCTAGGGCCTTATTCTTCGCCATTTTGTTAACCACTTCCTCTACTTCTTCCTTAGTGATAACCCCGAGCAACGCCATATTTTGTTCTCTAGTAACTTTTTTAGGGATATGTTGGCAAACCTTCTCTATTTCCTCTATCCTGTTAATGTTAGGCTCTATTAGGATTCCTTTGAAATATTCCACTAGGAGCTGTTCCATATCTTTCTACTGCAGCACTCTGTTTCCTTGACTATCTTTCAGTGAAAAAATTCTATTATGATGACGGTGATTCATCATCGCTTTGTGGAAGAATTTGGAATTCTTTTCCTCATCTTTTAGCCATTGGACACGAGATTTCTGTTTCCACAGAATCTCTTCTTGTTTGTGTCTTTCCTCCAGTTGATTTATTACCCTGCCTTCCTCTTCAGCCAACTCCTCACTTCTTCCATCCTTGATGATTTGTTGTTGTATTCCTTCCAATCTAGTCTGAAGTTTACCTTTATCCTACTGGATGTTTCCGAATTCTTCCCTATTCCATTTCTTAATTTTTCCCTTTATTTCCTTAAGTCTGAGCTAGAACGTGTGCATTTTGTTCCGGCCTTCCATTCCCCTCTTGCTCTCCTACCACCAGTTTCTTACTTTGTTTGAGAAATCTGGAGCTCTAAGCCAAAAGGACTCAAACCAAAAAGGTCTCTTTTTATTATGATTGTTCAAAGCTATTTCCAGCTTTATTGGCCAGTGGTCAGACCCTATAGAGGGTAGGATAGAGGCTTCATAGAAAATATCCATCCCTATTATGTGCTCAGAGACTAGAAAATGATCTAGTCTTGACGCAATTTGTTTGTCCCCGCCTCTTCTATTGTTCCAGGTGAATTTCCCGTTTATAGTAGGTATATCTACCAGCCTTAATTCTGTTTGGACATCTTTGAATCTTTCCATCTCTGGGTCTTCTCTGCTTATTCCGCCTTTCTTCTCTTCTCTAGATGTTATCAAGTTGAAGTCGCCTGCAATAATCCACCTTTGCTCCTGGTGCATATTTTTTAGTTTTTCTAAATGGCTAAGGAATAGGCCTCTATCAGCCTAGGTATGAGGCCCGTAAACAACCGACACCACCACCCATTCACTCTGCCCAATGTGTCTAAATCTTCCAGTTAGGATTCTTGGCATTCCTATCCACCAATTTGATAGGACTTCTGTTGGATTCCACATGACGGCTATCCCTCTTGCACTTCCTTTGGCGTCTATGGTTACTTGTTCATATCTTGGTTTTATTTTATTGAGGATTTCCTCCATCTTCTGACCTGAAATTTTAGTTTCCTGAAGAAGCATGATTTGAGGTTTGTCCTTCCTCAGTCTTGCCGCTAAATGTCTCTGTTTCCCTTTACTGTTTAGGCCTCTAATATTCCATGATGTCAAAATCATTGATGAGGTTGAGATAGATTTTGAAACACCGCTAACAGCGGAACCACTCTCCCTGTGTTCACCAGCATTTCACCCATTATTTGGATGGAGTCCTTAAGATTTTTCCTTCCTCTTATTTTCCCCCCCTTGCCTTGTCCTTGCTGATCTGATCTGTTTTCCCTCTGGCTCTCTTGGTATTCTTCGGGCGTAGCTTTACCTTTTTCCTATTTAGCCTTATACTGTTGGAAGGTTTCCGCATACAACCCCTTCTGGTCTTCCGAGATAAACCTCTCGTCTAGATTCCTCCATTCATTCAATAATTTTCTTAAGACTTCTTCCTCTTGACTTAAATCTTCCCTGGTCCTCTCCATGTCTGCCTCCATCTGTTCTGCTAGTTCTTCCTGTTCCTTGCCTTTGTCTATGGTCTCACTTGGGGCTTTCCTTTTTGTGTGGGTTCTTTCACTGCTAGCGCTATTGTCTGACTCCTTATCCTCTTGATTTTCCATGGTTTGGTCTTTCTCTGCTCCCTCTTCCTGTAATATTTCAAAACTGTTTGATTTCTCTGGGGTTGTTTATTTTTCCTTCTGATCTTCCTTGGGGATTTCTTTGTTTATTCTTTGTTTGATTTTCACCTCTTGGAATCCTTCTTGGTCAACTTGCCCTCTCTTTTGCAGGTTACTCCTCCTTTCTTCTTCTTCTATTGTAATCGGGCATTCCTTAGCTAGATGGCCATGGCCATGGCACCTACGACATCTAAAAGGGATGTGCTCATAGTCTAATTTTTGCTGCCAGACTTCTTCATGGTACTCTAGTTCCACAAAATCTGGGATACAGTTTGCTAGGTTCATATAGAGACATATCCTAGCGTACAAAGTATACCTTCCTTTCTTCATGGTTTCTGCTATTTTCACAAAACTACCTGTTGAGTTTCCTATCCCCTCTAATATTTCTAGGTCCCAGAAGTCAATAGGTAGCCCAAATAAACGAATCCAGACTGGCACTGTTAGAAATTTTTCCTTATCGGGGTTGTAGCATTCCTCCTAGTAGCGCATAAAAATACCAGCATTATAATAGAAATAAGGGCCATTTTCAAATACTTTTTCCTTATCTTACAGGTTTGAGAAAATTACTGTAAATAAGCCCTTCGCTCCCAGCTTTAGCTCAATGTGTCCTTGGGGCTACCATTTTTGCTGAATCCACTTGGTTAGGTCTCGTTCTGACGGCCAAACACCTACAAAATTGCAAATAAGGGCATGATATTTCATATAACTTCTATACCCTTCCAGTTTATTTGATGGTATCACAAACCTAGGTTTCTCCTCTGCACATGGCAGGCATCTTCCCCTTCTGCTCACCTGCCAAGTCACTCCTAGAACCGGACCAACGTTCTGTTTCTCCTTTGTCGACTGACTATTTTTTCCGTCTCCTGTCACGATATCCTAATAAGAGGGGATCTCTCCGCTCCTGACACCTTCTGTCATGACTTTTGTCTCTCAGATGTCTGTCTTATCTTCTACTATACTCTCTGTTGTCTGCACCCTGGCCTTTTCTCTGTTCCTCCCTGCCGATTTTACCTCCTTGCCGCCATTAGGGTTTCGGTTGCACAACGACCGTGACCCATCTCATGCTTTATTAGTCCACTTATCTGTTCTAAAATATAAGTATATTTCACATGTTAGTAAAGTCTCTCAAAAAAAAATATTTATAAGTACAAGTTTGCAAAAACCTTTATATTAAGTAAAGTCACCTCTCATGAAATATTTCATGTCTTATGTATTTCCAATACATATCCCTTTTAATATATATGTTTTTTATTATAAGTCTATATTCCATCCTTGGTGTCTAATTTACCATTTGGACACTTCAATGTTTCTGCTTACCATTGTAGTCAATTGTTCAATATCGTATAATTTTCGATATAAACTCAACATGGTCACAGTTGCACTTGCATCATGAATTGAAGAGCCACTTAGTTTCCCCGAGGCACTAGGTTTTAAGAGTATAAGCAAAGAGAGCTAAAAAGGAGAAAGAAAAGTAGCGAAAGGGGTATTATAGGGAGGTTTTGAAAGGATAGAAATCCACCACCTCCGAGTTTTATGTGAGAGTCCCCTCTTGACTAATTTTTTGCTATGGTATGGTGCACACTAAGAGGGATGATCTCTTAGCTATTGGCTCATAAATGGGTATAGCAACCTTCCTCTCTGCCACCTATGTTGTTGTTGTTTCTACAATTGGTGATCCATTGACATGTTGTTAAAAACAATACTTGCATTGACATGTTACTGCATGTAGGGAATTGTAGAATCAATATTGACAAATTATATTGAAGATGATCTTGACAAGCTATGTTAAATACAATATTGACATTGACAAGTGAGGGAAGATGTTATCATAATGATATGGGGACATACAACCAAGGTTAGCTTCCAGATTAGTAAAAATAAAGAAATAGTGAGGGAAAATAATATATAAGATAGAGCATTATGGAATTGAGAATACCTAATTTTCTTTTTTGCTGTAGTTTCCACCAATTGTACACAAAATATGTAACCTAGGAAATTATTTGAATACAATAAAGTAGAAAAAAATTGTAGCTAACAAAAAGGTTTTAGGCAAAGAATACCAACTTATAGATGGGTAATATTACCCTAGAAAAGATGGGGAAAAATAATATTTGGAAAATGATTACAAAAGTGAATATAATTAATACTCATTCTATGTGAACAATATTTCAGAGGAAAGAAGACTATCAACATCAAAATTTAAGGAAGGAAAGAAGAAAACCAGAACTTCATTGTGAATGTACCTCTCAAACTCATTGTCCCAAAAACTATGTAGGTTCTTTTAATTAACCAATTCACTAAGGTTAATGTGGCAGAGACTGAGATTTGGTCATTTGTTAATAGAGAGTAGGAGGTGGTATTTCCTGCAAATGGCATCCCTATCACTAAAGATGTTGAAAGTACTCATTATTAAAAAATTTGTCAATGACGTCAAATGTTGAATGGACCAACATTCATTTTATGATTTGCATGCACAAATCAAGTGAATTTGGTTTCAAGGACCTACCAGATTGATCCCCTCGGTCATGCCATTTTGTTTGAGAGGTGGTGCATTTTTTGGGACTTCCAAGTTGAACAGATATTAATTTTTAAAGTATGGCACCGCAAGGATTGGGTTAGCATAGCATATTTGCCCCAAAAAGGAACATGACCCTATTATTGATTGTTGTCCTTGAAAATAAGGCTAAAATTTATAAATTAAGAGGCCTAAATCCAAGTGTCTAAAGTTTCCTTGAAAAGACCAATTATAAAGAATCAAACTAATATGTTTATGAATCCTAATGCCTCCTTTAACAAGTATTCTTCAGGCCAGCTTCAATATAGTCACGACTCTTCAAAAGTTTGTTATTATTATGTTGAAGTTGACTCCAACAAATGTGGTGTCTATTCATGTGTCAAGTCTGCCCCATTATATGTTGGCATTATGATTTCTGGTATGGCTATATGTTACAGATGTTGTACTTGATGGCAACTCCCATGACAGGGCTCTCAATTTATGAAAAATTAAGAAAGATGCAGGATATCAGTTCAGAAGGTGCGTACCCGCAGGTACACCATGCAGGGACCGCGTCCAGAGTCGCAGGCCAGCCATTCAGGAGGTGCATCCACCCAGTGCACACATTTCTAGGCAGAGAAAAGCCCACGTGGGGGTTTCTTGTGTTTTACTCTTGGTATCCGCCGACGGTATTGTGTTATTATGGTGTCGGCTCGTGGTATTGTTCCATGATTTGAGGAGGAGCTTGCCTATATAAAGCAAAGGAGATCATTTGGCTTAGGTATGTCTTTGGTTGAATATCTTATTGGGTGAGATCTGGTCTAGATCTAAAAGGCGAATCTACTGAAGGACTGAGATCTCTTTGGCGCAAGATCAGATCTGTAGATCTGACTGTTTGGGTTACACTTAAAGTCTTGAAATCATTCATACCCGAAGGGACGCAGGTACAGTGAAAGGAAAGCGCGCCGGGACGCAGTGCAGAATCTGGAGATCTGCGTGGGGACGCAGAGCGATCAAGGTTCAGGTGCGTCTCTGAAGCAAAAGGACGCGACGCGATAGTGTTTTTGGGTGCGTCCCTGTAGCAAAAAGACGCGGCGCGATAGTGTTTCTGGATGCGTCCCTGAAGCAACAGAACGCTGAGCAGTTAAAGGAACAGTGCGTGGGCACGCAGCGCAGCAGAAGGATATCTGCGTGTGGATGCAGGGTAGCAGAAGGTTAACTGTGTCTGGTCGCAGGCCACAGAAGGAAAAACTGCGTCTCTGTCTTAAGATGTTATGTTGATTGAATTTCTCTGTTGATAAAGTGTTCTGGGTTAGTTCTGTTATTGCTGATCTGATATCTGTAGTGGACTGTAACTGTTATGTACTTGTTGATCATCTGATGCTTTATGAAAAGAAGTAGGGGGTTGTAGCTCCCTTCCAGGAGTAGACTGGAAAACGAGAGTGAGAGAGAGTTGTAGCTCTCTGCAGGTTGCAGCCTGCGTACTGGTAAAGGACTGCACCAGTACAAAATCATTGTAAAAGAAGTTTCTAATTTGAAAGAAGATAGAGACATATTGCAGCAGGTGGTTTTCACCCACATTGGGTTTCCACCTTACATCTTGTGTTTTTTGGTGTGACTATCTGTTTTCTTTGTTCATGCTCATTATTTTATGGTACTGACATGCAAAAATAATTCAAAGATCAAACAAGGAAGATTTATTAAATTGCTAGATAATACTGATTCACCCCCCCCCCTCAGTATTATTTCCAACAATTGGTATCAGTGCAGGTCCTTCAGAGAAGCTTGATCGCTTGAAGGTAGATCGTTCATCATGAGCAACTACGAGAGAGAAGCATCAATCAGGCCACCGGTTTTTGATGGGACAAACTTCAATTATTGGAAGGTAAGAGTTACTGCATATCTTCAATCTCTTGGTACAGAAGTTTGGGACATTGTAGAAACAGGCTATGCTTTTCCTTCAGCTACTCCTACAGATCCAGCTGAGAAAAAGAAGTATGAAACAAATGCAAAAGCAGTCAGTACTCTATTAGGAAGTATATCCCAAATGGAATTCATGAAGGTAATGCACTTCAAATCAGCAAAAGAGATATGGGACAAAATGGTCACGAGCTATGAAGGAGATGAACAGGTAAAACGAGCTAAACTTCAAACTCTCAGGATTCAGTATGAGACTCTCAAGATGTATAATGATGAAAGTGTGGCTAATTATTTTCTTCGGGTAGATGAGATTGTTAATTGTATGAAAAATTTGGGTGAAGAAATAAAAGAGGCTATAGTAGTTGAAAAGATTCTAAGATCATTATCCCCCAAGTTTGAATCTAAAGTATCTGCAATAGAAGAAAAGGAAAATCTCCGAATTCTCACTATGTCTCAGCTACATGGAATTCTAACTGCTTATGAAATGAGAAAGGGAGGTCCATCAGACAGAAGGGAAGCTGCTTTCAAGGCATCAGGCAAAGAAGATTACTATGAAGCAAGCCATGTTCCAGAAGAAGAGGAAGAAGAATCAAATTTTGTCAGAAATCTTCAAAGGGGTTCTGGAAGGTTCAGAGGTAAGCTACCTTTCAAATGCTTTGCTTGTGGAAGAGTAGGTCATTATGCTGCAAAATGTCCTTATAAGGATAAAGGAAAGGAACCTGCTAGATGGAACAAGAAACAAAGTGAAAATAAGAAAAGCTACTACACCCATGAAGATAGTGATGGTCTATCAAACAGTGATGAAGATGAACGAGGTAATGAATATAAGTTATTAATGGCATTTGAAGATGATGATTATATGGATGCTATAGATGTGGATAACCTTTATGATGAAATCACTAGACTCAAGAGATGTATAGAAGAAAAGAATGTGATCATTGATACTCTACAATTTCAAATTGATGAAAAGGAAAAACATCTTGAAAAACTAGAAGGAGAAATTGTTGGTCTTAGAAAAGAAATTGAGAAAACAAAAGCTATTAATATTAAGTTTGTCAAAGGATCTGAAACTTTGGATAAGATTATCAATGTGTAGCGGTCTCCTCTAAACAAAACAGGTCTGGGATACAATGGAGAAACCTCTCAAGCATCCACCTCAAAGAGTTATCTTGATGCAGCAAGAAGAAATGAGCAAAAGAACAATGAAGATCATCAGGTAAAGCAGGGACGAATTACAAACAGAAACTATCAAGGGCAATCCATCTTAAGGGTGAACCAGCCACAGGTAAAATCTTTTCAATTTGGTCCAAGAATAGATGAAAATAGAAATTACAATTAGTTGGCTGGTAGATTCGATAACCGCAGAAGTTTCTTCAATGGACAATGCTTTTCTTGTCATAACTTTGGTCACAAAGCAGCTCAATGTGTTGCATATAAAACAATCATGACTAGGGAAGCTCAAAAACAAAGAAGTATGACAGGGATTACAAAAAGGACCTATAACAACTTTTCGGTTCTTGAAAATGAAGTCGAATGTTCTATTTGCAATAACTTTGGTCATGAAGAATCTGAATGCAGGAGCAGGTTTCAGCAGAAAAAGGAGCAAGCCTCAAGCACCAAAACATGGAGAATAAAGGAACCTCAAACAGAAAGATGTGGAATAGCATTTTATGCAGAGGGACAGGAAAATCTATGGTACATTGACAGTGGATGTTCGAAGCATATGACAGGTGATAAAGAAAAACTTGAATCTTATTCTGCTCTAGAAAAGGGAAAGAAAGTCTCTTTTGGAAATGATACTCCTGCAACTATAAAAGGAAAAGGCATTGCTCAGTTAAAAGAAAAGGTCAAAGCTGGAAATGTTTTGTATGTTGATGGATTAAAGCATAATATTCTAAGTGTCAGCCAGATGTGTGATCAAAGAACCGAGGTTATTTTCAGATCGAATGGATGTCTTGTTCGTGATCTTGATACAGGTAAAACAGTACTCAAAGGCAAAAGAACCCCAAATAATCTGTACATATTTGAAGAAGGACAACAACAATGCTATCTGAGCAAGGATGAAGAGCACTGGTTATGGCATCGAAGGTTGGGACATCTAAGCTTCTCACAAATAAGGAAAGCATGCAAATATCAGGCAGTTCACGATCTTCCAGATATCAAAATTCCTGACAACACCATATGCAGATCATGTCAGTTTGGAAAACAAACCAGAACTAACTTTCCAGAGAAAGAAGGATCAGCTAGCATGCCTCTTGAGCTAGTACATACAGATACATGTGGTCCATTCAGGAAAAGAACACCTAGAGGAGAGGAATACTTGATATTATTTATTGACGATTTCTCCAGGTTTGTCTGGTTAGGACTTATGAAGCACAAAGATGAAGCATTCGAAAAATTCAAATCCTTCAAAGCCTTGGTTGAAAATGAATCAGGTCACAAAATTAAGTGCCTCAGATCCGACAGAGGTGGGGAATTTACTTCAAATGAATTTTTCGATTTCTGTGATGAACATGGGATAAGGAGAGAATTCTCTACAGCTAGAACTCCTCAGCAAAATGGAGTTGTTGAAAGAATGAACAGAACAATCCAACAAATGGCTCGTGCTATGCTTGATGAATCAGGAACTCCCGCAACTTTCTGGGGTGAAGCTGCACATGCTGCGATTGTTATTCTCAACAAAACAAATGTCCGGGGGAACAGCACTCAAACTCCTCATGAGCTTTGGAGTGGCAGGACTCCTTCGGTAAAGCACTTCAAAATCTTTGGGAGCAAATGCTATATCAAGAATACTGATGAGCAGCTTGGCAAACTTGAACCTAGAGCAGATGAAGGAATTCTTCTTGGTTACTCTCCATATAGCAAAGCATACAAGTGCTACAATAAAAGACTTGGCAGAATTGTTGACAGCATTGATGTAGTGGTTGATGAGAAGGGATACATTCCTAGGCAAGTCCATCATGAAGACATCGAAGAAGATGAAGGCTACCCTCAAAGACAGAATGATGAAGAAGAAGAACCTCAAGAAGAACCTCAAGAAGATCCAGAGGAGCAAACAAGAATAGAAGAAAAGACTCCATCGAGATATGTTCAAAAGAATAATCCAGAATCTCAGATTGTGGGGCAGAAAGAAGCAGGTGTACAAACAAGAAGAACAGTTGCAGAAGCCTCAAGCTATTTGGCATTACTCTCCTCTACTGAACCACAAAATGTAAAAGAAACATGCAAAGATGAATGTTGGGTGAAAGCAATGGATGAAGAACTTGAGCAAATCGAAAAGAACAACACTTGGGAGCTGGTTCCTAGACCAAAGGATAAGAATGTTATCGGAACAAAATGGGTCTTCAAAAATAAATTGAATGAAAATGGAGAAGTAATTAGAAACAAAGCCAGACTTGTTTGTAAAGGGTATGCGCAGCAAGAAGGAATAGACTTTGAAGAAACTTTTTCTCCTGTTGCAAGACTTGAGGCCATCTGAATGTTCCTTGCTCTCTCAAGTTTTCAAAACTTCAAAGTATTTCAAATGGACGTGAAATCAACCTTTCTGAATGGAGACTTGGAAGGAGAAGTGTACATTGAACAACCAGATGGGTTCATTCTTGGAAATGATCCAAATCTTGTATGCAGATTGAAAAAGGCTCTCTATGGTCTCAAACAAGCTCCAAGGGCTTGGTACTACCGGTTGGACAAATATCTTCATCAACAAGGTTTTTCAAAAGGTTCAGCAGATAGCAATCTGTATATAAAAGTTGAAAATGACAAATTGCTAATACTTGTTGTGTATGTAGATGACATTATTTTTGGCAGCAATGAAGAAGCTATGAGTCAAAGCTTTGCCTCGGTCATGCAGAAAGAATTTGAAATGTCCTTGCTAGGAGAACTGACATATTTCCTTGGTTTGCAAATCCAACAAAAATAAGGAGGAATCCTTTTATCTCAAACCAAGTATCTCAAACAGATTTTGAAGAAATATGGCATGGAAGATGCAAAACCAGTATGTACACCCATGGTCACAGGATGTAGTCTCAGTGCAAATGATGAATCTGCAGCAGTACATCAACCAACCTACAGATCTATGATTGGAAGTTTACTATATTTGACAGGTACCCGACCGGACATCATGCATGCAGTTGGAATAGTTGGAAGATTTCAGGAAAATCCGAAGGAGACTCATCTTCAGGCAGTGAAGAGAATTTTCAAATATCTTCAAGGGACTCAAAATTATGGCTTATGGTATCCTAGAGATACAGATCTTACTCTTCATGCTTATACAGATGCAGATTGGGCCGGAAGCGTGGATGACAGGAAAAGCACAAGTGGTGGTGCGTTCTTTATGGGTTCCAGACTGGTATCTTGGTTCAGCAAGAAACAAAGTTCGATTGCCTTGTCTACAGCTGAAGCTGAATATGTTGCTGCTGCATCTTGTTGCACCCAACTTCTTTGGATGATGCAGACTTTGCAGGATTTTCAAATCACTTGTACACCACCTATCCCCATCTTATGTGATAACACAAGTGCAATCAACATCTCAATGACTCCGGTTATGCATTCAAAAACCAAGCACATGCCAATCAAGTATCATTTTCTCCGGGAACAAGTGCTTGAACAGAAGGTCAAGTTGGAGTATGTTCCTTCTAAGGAACAAGTTGCTGATATTCTCACCAAACCATTGCCCAGGGACACTTTTGAGTACCTCAGGCAAAAGCTGGGGGTTGTTGATGCATCATCTTATTGTTAAACCTTTTCTGATTGATGGTACAGGTTCAGGGGGAGCATATAATGCATTGCTGGCATTATGGAGGATGGTCAGAAGGAGATCTTGGAAATAGCTGCAATATGTCTCTATCTCTTTCATGGAGGATTATGGTTCTTTGTTACAGATCTGGTTCAGGGGGAGCATGATCTTAGGGGGAGCATAACCCTTTGCCCTTGATGTCAAAGGGGGAGAATGAAGCTGAAGTTTGTAAGGTTGCCATCAAGTCCAAAGGGGGAGATTGTTGGCATTATGATTTCTGGTATGGCTATATGTTACAGATGTTGTACTTGATGGCAACTCCCATGACAGGGCTCTCAATTTATGAAAAATTAAGAAAGACGCAGGATATCAGTTCAGAAGGTGCGTACCCGCAGGTACACCATGCAGGGACCGCGTCTAGAGTTGCAGGCCAGCCATTCAGGAGGTACGTCCACCCAGTGCACACATTTCTAGGCAGAGAAAAGCCCACGTGGGGGTTTCTTGTGTTTTACTCTTGGTATCCGCCGACGGTATTGTGTTATTATGGTGTCGGCTCGTGGTATTGTTCCATGATTTGAGGAGGAGCTTGCCTATATAAAGCAAAGGAGATCATTTGGCTTAGGTATGTCTTTGGTTGAATATATTATTGGGTGAGATCTGGTCTAGATCTAAAAGGCGAATCTACTGAAGGACTGAGATCTCTTTGGCGCAAGATCAGATCTGTAGATCTGACTGTTTGGGTTACACTTAAAGTCTTGAAATCATTCATACTCGAAGGGACGCAGGTACAGTGAAAGGAAAGCGCACCGGGACGCAGTGCAGAATCTGGAGATCTGCGTGGGGACGCAGGGCAGACAAAGTTCAGGTGCGTCTGGGATGCCGCTGAGTGACTAGAGATCTGCGTGGATGCAGAGCGATCAAGGTTCAGGTGCGTCTCTGAAGCAAAAGGACGCGGCGCGATAGTGTTTTTGGGTGCGTCCCTGTAGCAAAAAGACGCGGCGCGATAGTGTTTCTGGATGCGTCCCTGAAGCAACAGAACGCTGAGCAGTTAAAGGAACAGTGCTTGGGCACACAGCGCAGCAGAAGGATATCTACGTGTGGACGCAGGGTAGCAGAAGGTTAACTGCGTCTGGTCGCAGGCCACAGAAGGAAAAACTGCGTCTCTGTCTTAAGATGTTCTGTTGATTGAATTTCTCTGTTGATAAAGTGTTCTGGGTTAGTTCTGTTATTGCTGATCTGATATCTGTAGTGGACTGTAACTGTTATGTACTTGTTGATCATCTGATGCTTTATGAAAAGAAGTAGGGGGTTGTAGCTCCCTTCCAGGAGTAGACTGGAAAACGAGAGAGAGAGAGAGTTGTAGCTCTCTGCAGGTTGCAGCCTGCATACTGGTAAAGGACTGCACCAGTACAAAATCATTGTAAAAGAAGTTTCTAATTTGAAAGAAGATAGAGACATATTGCAGCAGGTGGTTTTCACCCACATTGGGTTTCCACCTTACATCTTGTGTTCTTTGGTGTGACTATCTATTTTCTTTGTTCATGCTCATTATTTTATGGTACTGACATGCAAAAATAATTCAAAGATCAAACAAGGAAGATTTATTAAATTGCTAGATAATACTGATTCACCCCCCCCCTCTCAGTATTATTTCCAACATTATAGGCCACCTCAATCACTATAAATATATCCAACTCGTGGGAAATTGACGCAAGCAAATGCATATCATGTAAGGAAAAAACATAGACAAAGTAATCTGAGGCCTAAGCTTAATAGAACATCTAAAGAAGTGTGAATATCAAGAAAGTTTTTATCTTGTTTTTGTGTTTATTTTTGTGGTGTTTTTCAGTTCTTACTTTGTTGATGATAGAGCATTATTTTCAGCCATTTCTCTGAGGATTATTTTGGGTCTATTGAAGCATTTCCTTTCGAACAATTTCATACTTTACTAAGGATTTTGTGACCTGATTTGAGGCCTTCCCACAGTTTGATATGAGGCTCTCTACAACCAAATATGAAGCCTACAAAATTCGTCCCTAAGGCCAAAATTTTGACCCTCCTATAGACAATCTTAGTCCTGAGGTAAAAACAAAATTCAAATGGTGAAACAGACATTATTTAACGTTTTTGTGGACAAACTTTGAACCTTGTTTTCATCCTTGGAATTGAAGCCGAATTTGGAGCTGAACTAGAATCCCTCATTGTAGCAGAGCTTGAAACCTCTTTGAAGAAAGCTTGGAGAGACTTGGAATATATCTTGAAGATCCATTGGAGCATGCTTGTTGAAGCAAACATGAAAAAAAATTGGAATTTTATAACATAATTATGTTGTTATGAAATAGAAGGAATATTGAAGTTGGTTGAGGTAAGGGAATTTGTGTTTTGATGGTCTAAGGTATGAAACTTATTATTAAAATATCTATAAATTACACATTGGCATGAGAAGGGGAAGATGTGAAGTTGAAAACGATTATTGTTGCAGTATGTGGATGTTGTTATAATCAACCCATTGTCCCTGGTTCGAGAGCCCAAGAAAATTTATTTTATCTTTTATTCTATAAGGTGGTAGGTAGTGCTAGGGAAAGAATTTGTAGCTTCCTTCAGGAGGTTGTTTCATCTTTTCTTCATTTGATGTGGTGTTATTAGTTAATCATTTTGATACTTAACTTGTTGAAATTTACAAAATATTGATTCACCCCCACCCCAATCCCACACCCCCCACCCAACCCAACAATATTTCCAATAATTAGCATTAGAGCGTGTTACCCTTTGAAAAGCTAATCACTAGAGGGAATATCATGAGAATATATAGAAATATAAGATATATCTTCAAGAACAATTTTAGTGTTTGCTAGAAATGATTATCCACTATGGAGCAGTTACATGGAAACCTACTCAAAGGCTTTAAGAGTGGATGCTTTGCTCTCCATTATAAATGGTTACACATTTTCTAAAAATCGTCCAACTAATCTTGATGCGAATAATTTATTTAGTTTCAATTCAAAATCTCTTCATACCATCATGGGTGGTTTATAAAGAACCATTAAGTCCAAGGTGATAATTTGTACCATAGCCAAAGCAGTCTGGGATAAACTTAAAAATCCGTATGAAAGTCATGAGAAAGTTAAGAAAGTCGAACTTCAAAAGTGTAGAACTCGGTTTGAAAATATGAAAATGGATGAAAAAGAAGATGTTGCAACCTACGTACTCATAGTAGATGAAGTTATCATGCCCATCAGAGGATTACAAGAACAAATTGAAGATCACTTCGTACAAATGGTCTTGAGATCACTTCCCTTAAAATATGATGCCAAAGTGACCACCATAGAAGAAACCAAGGACTTGACCAAGATGAATACAAAAGAATTACATAGGACTCTTACAAAATACGAAATGAGAATAGATACAAAAGATGGACCATCATCCAAAGAAAAAGGTTTTAAAGCCAGAAGGAAGGCAAGAAACAAAGAGCTCAAGTGCAAAGGAACTCCAAACAATGATTCAAATGTAGAAGAAGAAAATTTTATTAGGAAACTAAGAAGGGGAAAACGAAAATTCAAAGGTAAGTTACCTTTTAAATTATTTGAATGTGGTAGAATACACCATTATGCTAAGAGATGTAATTTTAAGTAAGAGAAAAGAATTCACAAGAAAAAAAATTATTCTAAAGAGGACAACAACTCTTCAAATAAAGTGATATTGAAGAACCTAATGCAAGAGAAGTTCTCTTCATAACCCAAGACAATAAATATAATGACCATAATTACGAAAAGGTAAACGAGTCAGATGATGAAGAACTAGATAGGAGAATAAACTCTTTCTAGGGACTCAGAAAAGATTCATAGACTAAATAGGAAGATGAATATTTTCAATAAAAGTTGAAGAATAATGAAAAGGAAAATGCCTTGCTTAGAAATAAAAATAGAGAATTGAGAAACTTTCTTTAAATCTATGATGAGGAGATAATCACTTTAAAATTTCATCTTGAAGAAGTAAAAATAATTGAGGAAGTGAAAAAGATCCAAATGAAGAAGAATGAAGAAGAGTGTAAGAATCTTGAAGAGGAAGTTGTAACATTGAAAGTTGAAGTTGATAATCTTAACAAGAACTTGAACAACTCATTAGTGCTGGATAACATTCTTAGCTATCAAAGATATCCAAGAGATAAAATGGGACTTGGTTATCAAGGAACATCTTCAAGCAAGGAAGGAACAAGCTCCAAGCCTTTGATGGAAGAAATTAAAACGGAATTTGGAGATGCTCTTACCTTAAGAAGCTTTGATGATGTTGCTAAGAACATCCAAAATGAACAATGGTTTGAACCTACTCCAAGACAAAACAACTTCAAAAGGTCATCCTACTTTCCCAAGGATGAAAATATTTTTCTTGGTCATTGTTACTCCTATGGAAATTTTGGGCATAAAGAAATCCATTGTAAAATCATTACAATATACAATTATACAAGAAGAAGGAATGACTATGGAAGGAAAAAATTAGGAAATGTTGATGTTTCTACCAATAGAAACAACAATCCATTTGAACCACTAATGAATCAGAATATTATGTGCTAGAAATATAATAATCTTGGTAACAAGGCACATGATTTGAAGCTTGAAAATTCTCCAATCATAAAGACAAAAAAACCATTTATGAAAAGGGAAAGGAAAAAAGAAGAAATATTTCATCTTAGCATTGATCATTGATGGTAAAGAAGATGAATGGTACATAGACAGTGAATCCATGACACATATGACTGGAGATCGAAACAATTTTTTCAGCTTCAAAGAAAAGAGCGACATTGTTGCATTTGAAGATAACTCTTACGTCAAGATACTTGGGAAAGGTGTGGCAAGTCTTGGAAGCAAACATATGAAGGTACACAATGTTTTTATAGTTAACAATTAGAAGAAAAATCTTCTCAGTGTTAGAAATATGTGTGTTCAAGGGTACAATCTCTTGTTTTACTCTCAAAAGAAAAAATTCAAAGAAGAAGACTCGGGAAGATTGGTTGCTACAGCCACAAGAAGACAAAACAACATATACATTCTAGATAAATTAGAGCAGAAGAAATTTATAGCCAAGAAAAAGAGTTGTAAGAAAAACAAAGAAGGAAAGGATAAGAAGACAAAAATCATGATGAGTGCCATATGTTCAGGGGGAGTAGTCCCAAAGAAATAAGTCACCCTTTTCTATTGATGTCAAAGGGGTAGAGAAAATGAAGTTTAGTACAGAGATGAAGGAAGTGAAGCAGGGATACAGGGGGAGCATGTGTGTTGATATCAATGACAAAGGGGGAGATCATTGGAAAAATTGTCATTGATATGAAAGGGTGAATGGGATAGAGTTTGTTTGATGATTTTCATGCACAAATCAAGTGAATTTGGTTTCAAGGATCTCCTATATTGATAGTCTCAGTCATGAAATTTAGTTTGATAGGCTTGTGAGTCCTTCTAGTTGAAGAGATATTAATTTTTGTATGGTTCCCCAATGGCTGGCTTAACTCAACACATTTTCCTAAAAAGGATCATAGCCATACTATTCATTGTTTCCTTAAAAGGAAGGCTAAAATTTACAATTTAAGAGGCCTAAATCCAAGTTTCTAATTTTACCTTGAAAAATCGATTATAAAGAACCAAAGTTAATATTTTTATGAAGCCTAAATCCCCTTTAACTAGTCAAATTCAACTCCACTTCATAGTCATGAATTTTCAAAAATTTGTTATTATTATGTTCAAGTTGGCTCCAGAAAATGTGATGTTTGTTCGTGGGTAAAGCTAGACCCATTATAGGCCACCTCAATCACTATAAATATACCAAATCGTGGGAATTGAGGCAAGGAATTGCAGATCATTTGAGGCAGAATTAGAGGCAAATTAATCTTAGGTTTGGGCTTAATAGAAAATCTAAAGAAGGTTGATTCTCAAGAAGGATTTTATCTTGTTTTTATGTTTCTTTTTGTGGTGGTTTTCAATGCTTACTTCACTAGTGATAAGGCATTACTTTTGGCCCTTTCTCTGAGGATTATTTCGAGTTTGTTCAATCATTTTCTATTGAATAATTTCATACTTTTCTAAGGTTTTATGCGGCTTGATTTGAAGCCTTTCTGTGGTCTAATTTAAGGCTCTCTATGGCCTTATATGAGGCTGAAAAAATTTGGCCATAAGGTCAAAATTTTGACTCTCCTATGGACAATCTCACACCTTAGGCAAAAGTAAAAATTGGCCTATGAAAGGGACAACATTTGGCATTTTTGTGGATAGAATTTGACCCTATGTTTTTCAGCCTATTTTTGACCTAGATATTGACCTATCTGGAGGTTATTTGTAACAAACATTTAGCTACTTTGTTGAATTTTTTATTGAGGTTGTTTTTGGGATTAATATTGAGAAGGCCTTGAACCAATTTCTCGAAACAATCTTGTAGAATTTTTTATAAAAACTTGAAGATATTTTGTAACATAATTTCAATACTCTTTGAAGGTACTTCCTGAAGAGTAGGAGCATACTTGAGCTTCCTTGTACTAGATTTGGAGACTTCTTGAAGTGGAATTGAAGCTGACTTTGTGGTTGAACTAGAAGCCCTCTTTGTAGTAGAACTTGAAACTTCTTTGAAGAAGTTTTTGAGTAGAATTGGAATAGATATTGAAGATCCCTTAGAGAAGGATTATTGAAGCAAACATAAAGAAAATTTGGAGGTCTTATTTATGGAATAATTAGTTTGTTATGAAGTAGAAGGAATATTGAAGCTAGCTGGGGTAAGGGTATCTGTATTTTGATGATCTAAGGTATGCAATTTATTGTTGAACTATCTATAGATTACACTTTGACATGATGATCTGAGGCCTTTTATTTCATTGATGTATTCAAAATTGCATGTGAAAGAGCATGACAAAACAAATATTCATACACTTTAAAGAAAGAGGAAAAATAAATGCAACCATCAAGACAAAGAACACAAGGAGCTTGATAACGAAGTTCGTCCAATGTGGACTACGTCTTCGGTTTGTGCACAAAGTGGGGAGGCCTCTTCATTCATCTTAGCAAAATCAAATGAATATATGGAAAAAGTACACCTTATACCTCCAAATCTAGGAATGGCTTGAAAATTGTTTGCTCAGATAAAAAAAAAGACCACACCATCAAATTCTTGGCAAAAAATCATGAAATTGGAGTATAAACACAACCCCTTTCTGTCACAGTCAAATCTAGGCTCGTACAGAATCTTTTATATTCCTCCAAGATTCTCTTCCGAGGATGGACAAAAAATCGGCTACTCAAATGAATAAATGGACAATACCACTATGATCCTTGCAAAAAATCAGTTCAGATGAGTATGAAATTGGTATATTTCCACAATGTCAAATTCTGGCCCCTAGGGAATATTTTAGATTCCTCAAGATTCTGTTGCAGGAATATTCCCTTAGAATCTATAATATTCTCATGGTATATTCTACATAATATTTTTTCTCGAGAATTATGCCTAGACAGGGTTCCGCTTGATCCACTTGGTTCCTGCTGCGTGGTTCCTCTATTTTCATGCGCTAAGACTCCATCTTCTGTTGGTAGAATGAAAACATGGTTTAAATATAAAGTTTTAACATTAATACCAATACCGGCCTAGCTAGCATCTTGGTTGCCAGATATGTTAGGTTGTTGGAAGTTGGGGAGGTCTTGGGGTCAAACCCTGCGGGACCATCGACTTGCAACTTTTTGTGTGTTATTTATTTTATAATGGGGTTGTTGGTTGGCAAGTCGACCCAACTAGCACGGGTTCAAATCCCGCCGACCTCCATATTAAGTTGTATGGTTGTTGGACCAACGAGTGACGTTCCAAGTCAGAGCTGCAGGCCCCAACCCATTTAACTTTTATGTTTTTTATTTATACATATTCAATTGTCCCACCAGATTCTGTTAAGGGTCACTGAAAAAATTAAATAGGTGACAATTTGGTCATTTCCGTTCATAATTTAGTGCTAAATTATCGCTCGGTTAGTTTCCACACAATTCAGTGGATTCTTCCATATTTAGCTGGACTTCTAAATTTAGTGAACCTCCACATTTATATGGCGACAAAAGTCCTACTTATTTGAATTAACACTTTGAGTAATAATAAATTTTGAATACGAGGTTAGATTTGAGTGTCACCTACACTGTGTGAATTAGGAATATGAGCTCTTTGATTTGGTCCTAGTTTCGATGAAATCTAAAGAGATCATTTTTTGAGCCTCTCTAGAGCCACCTAGATCATTCCTCCACACTAAAGTTCTTTTGGTCCTCCAAAAGTATAAACATGACATTAGTCTCGATTTGCATAACAAGTGCCTCTAACAAGCCACCTTCCCTTTCCTTCACCTTTGTATTTTAGAACTCATAATGATGAAACCAAAACTTGTATCATATGAAAACCCACAGTTTCTAATACATGTTCAATTACAAGACCAAAGCAAAACCGATACTTTACAAGAGTTTATAGCACACTCATGGTCAAGTTTACATCAGAAACCAAACCCTTTATTATCCATGTAAAAGGCCAAAATATCACCATGTTGCATTCATAAGTGATGGCAAACACTTCATCACTTTTACAAATATTTTCGCAACATGTGATTTAAAAATTTGGCCATACTCAACTACTTAAAAATGATAATGGTCTCTTACCCAGCCAAGTTAATGGGTCTTCTTCCTATAGTTGATTATGTTGTTTAACAACTTCACTGGTTAGTTCCTTTGCAGCTGCTTTCTGGTCCATCTTGAGACACAACTCTGGATGGAGTTCACAACATGTGGTTCTCAGATATCCATTCTTATTGCAATCACTGCAATGGTTATTCCTCCTCCAAAATTTCTTGGCCTTCTTTGAACAACAGTCTTTGGTGTGGCTCTAAAAAGTAGATATTTCCTTAGCTCTTCCTTTGGAATTCTCACTATCACTAGAATGTTGAGATGTGCTCTCAACATCCATTGTTGATCAGTCACTGGTTGTCTTGGAACATTCTCCAACCTCCTTTCTGACACAACCAAGCCCTGGATAGCGAGGTAGATCCTCCACTTTGAAGGGATTCACAATGCCTTGGCCATTAATGTCAAGGCCCTTTCCTTAACATCCCATTTCATTTATCAATTTTGAACCAATTCATGCTGTGTGTTTCTCAAAAGTAGTGAAGTCATCATCATAACATGAAACTAAAGAATCAATTTTTATCTCAAGTGTCAAATTTGAAGTGGGTGAGTATGTCTTGTAATGTTGTAACTTTTCCAAGGTCTCTTCTATGGCTTGTAACTGATGTTTCAAAATCTATTTCGCGTCCTTTTCTTCTTGCAGGAGTCTCCTTTGTTTAGCATTATCTACTTGAATGTTTTGGCTTATCTCCTAAATTTCTTAGAGCCATGTAGTCTTTGGTGTTCTTCTCACCTTTGGCACAACATCTGTTTCAATATTCATCTCATCGCTTGAATCATATCCAAAGTCAATAGCTCTATCACCTGTAATTCCAAGATCTACGATCTTCATCTCATCACCTGAATCAATACATAGGTCAGTTGGTCCAACTTCTACAAATTCAGAAGCTATGACCTTCACCTCATCCTCTAAATTAGATTCATGGTCTTGTTTCAAGGTAGTAATCTTCTTATGCTTCCCTTTTTATCCATTCCTCTTTCACTTCAATTCTAGATGCAGTTCCCAACAATGCTCCTCATCATGCCCTTGTTTCCTGCAATGAGTGCAAGAGAGATTTACTTCCTTTTTCCATTTTGTTGATGTTTTGTTTACATAGTTTCCTTGTTCATACTTCTCCTTACTTTCAAGATGAATCGATTTCACACTGTCCAATTCAAGAGTAGTGGGTTCAAATAAATCATGCGATGAGGAGCTCTGCTACTGCACCCAAACCCTAACCAGCCGCCGCCCTGTTTTTTTCGCCCTGCTACAGCCGCCGACTCCTTGCTGGTCGATAGCAATGGATATGGCGGGAGGAGGGGAGAGCTCTGCTCCCCCTCCAAAACATTCTGCAAGCTCTGACGCTACCAGGCACTCTCAGAATACGCCCCCTTCTGACGCCGACCCAGAGACAGGACAAGGCGCAAATCAGAAAGAGGAAGCAAGGATCCATACGGCCCCTACAGAAGAAGTAGAAGACGACAAAGAGACGCCTGCTAAAGCCAAAACGAATCAGCATAAAGTTACATCGGCCACCTGCATCCCAAAAGCGGCTGAACCCATCAAAGTGGACCTGCCCAGCCAGCGCATCAATGGTGAAATCCAGTACATGCAAGACCATGCACTCATCGGAAAATTTTTAGGCTTCTGGCCAACGGAAAGGGCCTTACAAGGCTGGATAGCCTCAAAGTGGAAACCCAAAGGTCAAATAACTCTGCAACTAGGACCAAAGGGCTTCTTTACTGCTATATTTCACTGTGTGGAGGATAGAGTGAGAATATTCGAAGGAGGGCCGTACTTCTTCAATTCTTCAGGCCTCTATCTCACTGAATGGAAGCCCAGATTCAATCCTGACAAGGAGGACTTCAGCTGGGCGCCAGTCTGGATCAGGATGTACTCCCTCCCTGCAGAATACTGGAAAGAAGAAACACTTGCAGACATAGGCAACAAACTGGGCACCTTCATCAGAGTGGCAGCTGAGACAAAGACTCGCAAGTACACCTCTTATGCCAGGATCTGCGTCCTGATGCACCTTGCCAACGCTCTCACGGATACGGTAAAGCTCTATCATGATGATTATGAATGGACTCAATCTTTAGATTATGAACACATTCCCTTTCGCTGTCGTAAGTGTCATGAGCACGGTCACCTCTTCCGTGACTGCCCCTTAAATGTTCAGTCCAAAGCAGCTGCTGCTGGCTCTGAAATGGACTCAGAAGGTTTCATCAAAATACCCAACCGCCGCAGGCATGCCAAAAAGAGCCAGCCAGTCATTGAAAACACTCCCAAAGTGGACCACCAGAATAAATTCTCCGTTCTTGCAACGCAAGAAAATATTGGCCAACCCAGTTCTGAACCCCCTCACATTCCCTCCCCGCCCTCTCCACCTCACTCTCGCCCAGATCCCATGCAAGTCTCTGTCCCTGATCCATTGAAACCCACACCCAGTCCCACTATGGAGAAAGGCAAATCCATATCAAATTTCAGTCCCTCCTCATTCTCCAAAGAACACTCCCCAGAGGCTAGCCAGCAGCAGGACACCGATGTTTCTCTTGCTCTCAGGCTTCAGCACGAAGAGGATGAGGAAGCTCTAGATGACAACATTGTTATGGTAGAAGATCAAGCGGATGTCACTATTGATGGATTAGATATCTTCACACTTGAAACAGCATGCAAACAAAAAGAATATAACTCCATTCAACCCTGGCAGATCGACAAGCTGGAAGGAGTCCTAGCCAAGGCGCAGCATAACAAAAGCCTGGGTATCCAGGGAGGTAGCCCATGGGATGGAAAAAAGCTCCTCAAGGACCTCAAGAAAAGAGGACGAAAGACAGAACTCCAGCGCACAATAGCATTGGGTGAAATACTTATGGAATCGGGGCGATTCCCTAAGTTGACAAAATTCTACAAACCCAAACAATAGTTTACATGAAGCTAATATCATGGAATGTGAGAGGATTCAACAGTCCCTCAAAACACAGAATGATCAAACACCTGATTCAGCAAGAAAAACCAACCATAGTTTTTATGCAAGAAACCAAAAGCACCATGGATGCTATTGAACGAATCCGAAGCAAAGTTTGGGCAGGAAGCAGAGCCATCTCTGTTGATGCCTCTGGAGCCTCAGGAGGCTTAGCCATCTTTTGGAACCCTCAGATAGTCACATTATACGACTTTCACGCCACACTCCATTTCATTCAAGCCTCATTCCATCTCGTTGGCACTGGCATACATGGCCACCTTACGAATGTCTATTTCCCTCAATTAGTTCAGCAAAAGATAGAACTTCTGGAAACGCTTGCTCAACTCAATGAAAGCAGACAATTCCCACTATGGATTGGGGGTGGCGACTTCAACATAATAACTTCAATGACGGAGAAACAGGGAGGCCGAATCGGGCTCGACAGTGACAGCGAAAGCCTCAAAGAATTCATTCGAACCAACCATCTCATGGACATCCCCACCTCTAATGGAATTTTCACTTGGACAAACAAGCGACGAGGCATACAACACATAGCCTCCCGCCTTGATAGATTCTTCCTCTCTGACAATGCAATCCATCTTGGAGGGGATTTTCATGCTTCCATCCTCCCTCAAGGAGGGTCGGATCACTGGCCAATTTTGCTACAATGGACCAGACCAGGCAATCAATGCAACAGACCCTTCAGATTCGAGGCATTCTGGTTCACAAACGCCACTTTCAAAAAGGTTGTCCACGATGCATGGGCAGCCTACATTCCGCCGCAGGGAGCCAAAATGTATCAATTTCAGCAAAAGTTAAAGAATCTGAAACATGTCCTCAAAATCTGGAATCGCACAAGTTTTGGCAACATTCAGGAGAAGCGCTTACAACTAGAACAACAAATGAGTAAACTCCAACAAACCCTCATCCTCCAAGGCAGAACAGAAGAACAAGCACAACAAGAACAGGAACTATGGAACCAAATCGAGGAGCGCAGGAAGCAAGAAGAAATACTCTGGTGGCAAAAATCAAGAATCAACTGGCTCAAAGAAGGGGAGAAGAACACAAAATTCTTCCATAAAACCACCATTCAACGGCGAATGCATAATAACATAGCATTCATCAACAACCAACAAGGTGAAAGAATTGAAAAGCATGAGGATATGGAAAAGGAATTCACAGGGTATTTTAAGGAAATATTAACGGAGCCTATTGAAAACAGAGAAGCAGCCATCCGCGCCATCACACAGCACATTCCAAGCATAATTACTGAGGATCATAACAGCAGATTACTTCAGCCCACTACCATGCAAGAAGTCGACGAAGCCATGGCTCAACTCAAGGATGGAAAAGCGCCAGGTCCTGACGGTTTCACGGCTAACTTTTTCCATGAATTCTGGGACCTCATCAAGCAGGAAGTTTGGAATCTGGTTGAAGAATCCAGAAGCATGCATTGGATACTTCCGTCCCTCAATACAACTTTTCTAGCCCTGGTTCCTAAAGGCGAAGAACCCAACAGGCCGGAGAACTTCAGACCTATCGCACTCTGCAATGTTATATACAAGCTCATCTCAAAGGTCATTGCAAATAGGCTCAAGCCTCTCCTCCCCCTACTTATATCTCCGGAGCAGACAGGCTATGTGGAAGGACGACAGATTATGGATGGAATCATACTTTCCAACGAGGTCATACATTCTTTAAAGATCCTCAAGAAACCAGGTATGATTCTAAAACTCGACCTCTCCAAAGCTTTTGATAAGCTTAGTTGGAATTTTATCCAAAAAATGCTTCTAGCCTTTGGATTTAATGCTACATGGACCAGGTGGATCATGAACCTTATCACCTCCCCTAGCTTCTCAGTCCTTCTGAATGGATCCCCCTCTCCTCCTTTTCGGCCCTCTCGTGGCATAAGACAAGGGGATCCTCTCTCCCCTTTTCTTTTTGTCTTAATGGCTGAGGGGCTCAGCAGACTACTCAAAGCAGCCACAGCCTCTCACAAGCTTAAGGGTATCTCCATTCATGGCCTCAATCCGCAGACCCATCAACAATTCGTGGATGACACCATGTTATTTGGCCACCCATCCTCAAAAGAAGCTTCCATGTTTAAATCGCTCCTCTCCCTCTACTCTGAAGCATCCGGTACCTCCATTAACGCCTCCAAATCGCAGCTCTTCTTTTTCAATACCCCCCCCTCCACTCAAAGGAACATAGCAAGAATCTTGGGATTCACCATCTCCCATCTGCCATCCAAATATCTTGGAGCGCCTCTCTCGGCCTCTGCTATTAAAAATGCCTCATGGCAATCCCTCCTTGATAAGCTGGAATCAAAACTCTCTTCGTGGACCTTTCGTGCTCTCAATATGGCTGGCAGATTGGTCCTGATCAAGTCTGTCCTTCAAGCTATGCCGCTGTATCTCTTCTCCACTCTGGCAGCTCCAAAATGGGTCCTTAAAGCTATTCGCAACCTTCAACGAAACTTCCTCTGGGGCTCCTCGGGCAGAAACCGCAAATGGGCCCTCGTGAATTGGAAAGATGTATGTAAACCCAAAACAGAGGGAGGCCTCGGGCTTCGAGATCCTCTTCAAAGCAACAATACTATGGGAGCCCGCATGTGGTGGAACTGGCTCTCCAAGCCTTACACACCTTGGGCTCGCTTATGGCAAGCAAAATACGCTATGGGAAGTCAATGGCAAGAACTAATCAGAATCAACCCCAGCGCCAAAGGCTCTCCAATCTGGAATGCGGCGAAGATACACAGTAGCTTCATACAGGACCATAGCTTTTGGGAAATACACTCAGGTACGTCAGCCAGGTTCTGGGAGGATTCGTGGCAGCAACTCCCCAAGCTGACTAATCTATTCCAGATGCCACTCTGGCAATCGTATATGCAACAAGAAAACCTCATTCACGTGCATCAATTCTGGCAGCAAATGCACCATCAAGAATACCAAACATGGAGATCTGCAAACAGCTGGCAAAGAGACTGGGCAGGTGAAACATTCTCAGACTTGGACCAGGAACTTGTGCAACGGAAAATACGCTACTCTAACCAGCAGGACAAGCTCAGATGGGGTCACAGGCACAAGGGCACATTTACCACGAAAGAAGCACATCAGCTGCGCTACTCAAACAGCCAAGAGAATCAAGACCAAATCTGGGCACGAGTCTGGCTTCCTGGGCTCTGGCCCAAAATCTCAACATTCCTATGGTTGCTCAGTAAGAGGCGTATACTCACTTGGGATAACTTGCTAAAGCGAGGATTCATCGGGCCCTCTAGATGCCCGAACTGTAACCTCCACACTGAAACAATCAGCCATTTAATGGAGTCCTGTCCACTAGCAAAGCAACTATGGGAGAAGGTGGAGCACTGCAACAAAAGAGCAGCTCCAAGGAGCGAAGATGTGACGGACAATATAAGGAACTGGGCCAAGAATCCGTTTCGATGCCAAATACTCAACTCCTTATGGGATCTCACTCCAGGTTTCATGTACTGGCTGCTCTGGAAAGAGCGTAACTCACGCATCTTCAACAACTCCTCCAGATCAATAGACGCCCTGTGGCTCATCTATAAAAGAAATGTCCAGGAAACCTTAGCTATCAGAACCTGGTATGACACTGATATGCCAGAAACGCAACAAGAAAAGGAAATCTTTAAAGCATGGAATCTTGACCTTTCAGCCTTTGCAAAGGTCACCACGCGCCCCCCCCGTGGCCCCACCTCTCCATCCTCTTGGTCCCCTCCAGCTCTCAACTCTTTCAAGCTCAACTTTGATGGAGCGGCAAAGGGTAATCCTGGTCCGGCAGGCTATGGAGGAATCATCAGAAGTCACACAGGCAAACCCATGCACATATATTATGGCTCTCTCGGCAAAGATACCAATAATGTAGCGGAAATGGAAGGACTTTGGCAGGGGATCTGCTTCGCAGAGCAACTTCACTTCCTCCCTCTGGAGGTTGAAGGCGATTCTCTCATCCTAATCAATGCAGCCAAGAAAATTCAAGCAGGAACAGCAGCGGACAAGGTAGCGACCAGCTGGAGACTCTTGAGCAGGTTGGAAGCCTTGGAAGCAAAGCTTACAAATCCACATAGCTTCACCTTTCAGCATGTGCGAAGAACAGCAAATAAGGTAGCCGATAGACTGGCTAACCAAGGAGTTTCCCAGACATCAACTCACTTCTCAGGACCCCTGGACATAGTTGAAGATGAACAACTCAAAAAAGACTGCATCACCCTGGTGCAACAAGATCTCTCTCCCCCGGATGCGGGTGGTCGCTAGACACATGGCGCATAAGGCTCGTCCAAAGGGCAGGTGTCCGCCCGGACGAGCCACGCATGACAGGAGGACACACCATAAATTCATCAACCCGCTGCATTTAAGGAAGGGAGTTAAGGGAGTTGACAGAGGCGTCCTGTCGACATTCATGGCGAGTCTTGAGAAGCGTAACATGGCGCTTCATAACCGCATTCTCTCGGACATTCTCCCGCAATTCCTATCTGCAACTGTTCTGATCTTGCCGGAGGTGACGGAGGTTCAGCCCTTCGACTCTCAGTCTGGCCCTGAATGTGATTGTGAGTGTTTAGCTGCTGCAGAGTGGGGCAATTGGCAGGCTCACAAGCAAGCCAGTGGCGACTCTGAGAATTTGGCAGTGCTTACTTACCCGCGTCTCTCGTTGGCTCTTGTTCTGGTTTCGATAGAAGTTGTGGAGGTTCAGAGTCTCGGCTCTCATTCAAGCTTTGAGAGCGAGGGTCAAGGCTCTGCGGCCACAGCTTTGGGCAATTGGGAGGCAAGGATCCGGTCTGGCAATAAACCTGTGCCAACAGTGGTGTTGCGTTGCGGAATTGAGCGCTCTGTTCAGAGGACCAGAATGCAGCGCAATCGTGGAAGGGGCAACAGTGGTAGGGGAGGTCACAGTGGTAGAGCCCCCTCGACTTCTTCCTCAATTGAGGAAACCTCTGAGTGCAGAAGGCCGAGGGGAAGGCCCCCGGGCAGAGGTAGAATGGGGGAACCTCCAGCGCGCATGGACTGTGGGCATACGGAACACCCAATGGTGAGATACCGCATCCCCTGCACCTTAGCCAATTCTACTTTCTTCGTGACTGTCTCTGTGGAGCACTGCAGCAATCCCTGGGAAGATGAGGATGGTAATCCCCGGGCCAACCCTCCGCATGTTCCTGGGATTGTTCCTACGGTGGAAATGGAATTCCCTGCTGTTGAGATGATGCGGCCCATACATGACCCGGGAGCAAGCCTGAGAGAACCTGTTTGTGACTATGGCGCTGGCCCAAGTGACCTTGGAACGCGCAACTCTGGTAAAGCCATCCTCCAGCCTCCCTGCTGCAAGGCGGAAGATGAACCGCAGACTACTGATGAAGATTAACATGCCCAGCTCGCGCTCCAGGTTCTACAGCAAGAATTTTTCTCTGTCAGCTCCCTATGCGGTTATATATGAGTCTGTCACTCTGTCTCTATGTAATTGTGTCGGTTTTATGTTATCTCTGTTCTGCGTCGATGTTCTTCAAGTGTTTTTGTCCATGTGTCAGCTACATGAGTGTGGCTCTAAGTCTTTGTCCATGTGTCCTATGTAATACTGGCATGAATACTCAGGTGTCTACTGTCTGTCCTCGGACAAATCTTACAGGGCCGCGGACCCGTTGTAATTTTGATAATGTAACTTTGCTCTTGCTGTAATATAATAGTTTAGCTTTACTTAGAAAAAAAAAAAAATAATAAAGAATTCCAAAGATAATCATGTAAAGAACCAATATACTTCATCACAACATGAGGTGAATCTAAAGGAATTCCTAATGTCAAAGCTTGTTTTCTAAATTCTTCCGTGAAGCTTTGAACATATTGACCTTTACCTTGTTTAAAATGTCGCCATTCTATCATGGCTTTCTATTGATATGCTAATGGATAACATTGTCCTTTTAAAGAAAAAACAAATTTAGACTAGGAAGAAAGGAGTTTGACCACATGCTTACAACCTTTCTGAATTGTTATCTCCCACAATATGAGAGCAATGCACCCCAATTGAAGAGATGCTAACTGGATGATCCGGATTTAAATATGAATGCAAAAAATTACAGATATAACCGTACATATAGAGATGCAACATAAATAATACTTCATTTCATTACTATAAAATACTGAAATATGCTTACAAATAGAAATGGAAATAAACTAGCTAGGGCGATGGTAGCTTATCTTTGAGAAGAGATGTGGCGGCTCCATGCCTCTGAATTGTGTTACAATGAGGCTCAAAGGCCTATTTATTGTTGAGAAACAATGGAAAACCCTAAACATCCAAAAACCTAACCCTAGAAGATGAAACGGCAAACTGTGGGCCCTATTTGGGTAAATTGGTACATCAACTTCCCGGGGTCGTAACTTTGGCATACAATCTTCGTTTGACACACAGAATATCTTGTTAGAAAGATATATCTCAGAACTACAACTTTGGGAACAAAAGAATTAGCCCATGGACCGATGTTGCTCCCATTTTTCCCAAAAAGCGTCGTTTAGGGCCTCAAAATGGCTCCGGAAGCTCAGGACCCAAAAAACTGCGAAAAATAGTAAATTGTGCTACAATTAAGGAAACTAAAAAGCTGAAAGAAACAATGGTGGGGGTCTAAGTGGACTTGGTGGGTAGCCACCAATATCCACCTGGATCATTCCTCCCCCCTTTGGAAGCAGTGGTCCCCATTGCGTTGAGTTCCTCCATGAGATGAGGAAACTTCTGCTGAACTTGGTCCTTGGTGAGCCACAAGGAGTTGACATGCTTTGACAACTCGATACAATGGGATATTCTACTGGTGAGTGTGCTTGATCTATGTGTCCATGATATGATCAATTGCAACTTGTTCCATGCAATTTGGATTTAACTCTGTGAGTGTGAGTTGTTCTGCAATGTCGAATGCGTCTAGTAATGGTTGAAAGTATGGCTGAAGGTGGTCCATATTGAACACTAGGTGTAGGCCAAGGAATGGGGGAATGTTGAGCTCAAATTCATTGTCTCCCATAGTCTTGTTAATGGTGTAAGGACCATATTGGAGTGGTCTGAGTTTCCGATAGGCTCCGGTAAGGCCTTCCTTTTGCAAATGCAACCAGAATTTGTCACCCACCTGAAACTTATGTGGCACCTGATGTTGATCATGTTACTACTTGTACTTGGCATTTGATTTTTTTGATTTCTCCAGAATGTCATGGACCTGTTGGTGAATATGTTTGATGTGCTCAATGAAGTTGCTTGCCTTATCATTTTCAGACTAGACATGAGTTGAATCTGTGTGAGTAGCTGCAAATGGCATGGCCACATCAATGGGACATAAAAGCTGGAATCCCAAGCCCACCTAAAAAGGGTTGTGGCCAGTCAAGCTATGGAGGGCCTGGTTGTAGCTGTGCTGAACATAGGGGAGGCTCTCATCCCATGTGTGTGGATCCTTTGAGTTGTACATGCGTAGAATATGTACGATCATCCTTTTGACAACCTCTGTCTGGCCATCAGTTTGAGGATGTAAAGCTGTGGACTTAGTGAGTTTGGTGTCCCGCATCGACTAGAGACTGGACCAAAATGCATTGAGGAACCTGCTATCCTGATCTGAGATGATAGACTGTGGGATCCCAAAGTGTACCCACACTTGTTTAAAGAAGAGTCTAGTAGTGGCTTCTGCTGTGATATTCTTCTTGCAAGCCGCCATAATGGCCATATTCAAGAACTTGTCTATGACACAAAAACATAGTTGTTTCCATGCTTAGTAGAAGGAAGGCTAGACATGTAACCCATGGAGATGGATTCCCAAGGTCGACTAGGGTTAGGCAGCGGGGTGTAGAGGCCTTGCTTCTTAATGGTCAGTTTGGAAATGTTGCATGCAGTGCATGATTTGATGTACTTCTCGACATCCTTTCGAAGATTCAACCAATAGAAATACTTCTACAGTACTACCACCATTTTCTTGACCTCGAAATGCCAAGCAGCCTGACTATAGTGTTCTTCCCAAATATTCTTGGCACACTCACTTGAAGGAACATAAAAGGTGACCTAAGTGGCATAACAGGGCATCCTGGCAGGTGGAAATCTGGAACATGCTAACCCTCCAAGAGTGTTTGGTATGTGTGGCCGAATTCTGGGTCACTTTTGTAGAGAAGTGCCCAATCAAAAGTCTTGTGCCCACAAGAGTTGAGCACGGTGGTTAATGCCATGATCAGTGGTCAACTGAGGCAATCTGCAACATTATTGGTGCTGCCCTTCTTATACTTGATATTCAAATGGAACTATTGTAGGTATGTGGACCACTCTAATGGCGATCATTCTACAATTTCCC
Source organism: Pinus tabuliformis (assembly GCA_031772625.1). Classification (NCBI taxonomy): domain Eukaryota; kingdom Viridiplantae; phylum Streptophyta; class Pinopsida; order Pinales; family Pinaceae; genus Pinus; species Pinus tabuliformis. The sequence continues at coordinate 168,532,394 of CM062812.1, forward strand.
TTAGGTCAGTGGTTTGTGTGGATGATCGTTTACCTCCCCAAAATGTAATGCTTCTATTGTTGGCAAGGCTGCACAATGGAATACATCTCTTTGTCATAAGTGGGATACTTTTGGAGTGTGTCTCAAATTATCTCACTGTGATATGCCATTGGATGCCCGTGTTGATTAAGGACTGCCCAAATAGCATAGTCAGAGGCATAAGCCCTGACTTCAAATGGTTGTTTCAAGTTTGGTAATGCGAGCACTGGTGCCGAGTAGAGGTGATCTTTCAACTTTGTGAATGCCTTCTATTGAGAGTTAGGTCAAAATAATTTTTCTTTCGCATCTCCCTTAGGGAATTGAATCAAGGGTCAAATGATATGAGAAAATCCCAACACGAACCTGTGGTAGAAGTTAGAAAGACCTAGAAAGCTACGGAGCTCTGTCAGAGTGGTTGGAGATTGCCAATCCCAAATGACTTGGATCTTGGCTAGATCCACATGCACCCGCCATTCATCAATAATGTATCCCATATACTGAACCTGTGTCATGCCAAAAATGCATTTCTCCAAATTGGCACATAACTTGTGTTTCCACAGCATTTGGAGAACCTGTCGGATGTGGCGGAGGTGCTCTTCCCAACTCTGGCTAAAGCTCAGGATGTCATCCAAGTATACCACTACAAATGAGTTTGTGAATGGCTGCAAGATATCATTCATTAGCCTCATGAAGGTTGTAGGAGGATTCGTCAATCCGAAAGGCATAGCAAACTATTCAAAAAGACCCTCCTTGGCTTTGAAGGCAGTCTTCCACACATCAGAGGGTTCAATTGGTACGTAGTGATATCTTGACTTAAAATCGATCTTATTTAAATATTTTCCCCCCTTCAATTGGTATAGGAGGTCATCAATCCATGGGATTGGGTACCTATTACAGACAGTGATCTTGTTCAATGCCCGATAGTAAAATACAAAGTCTCCAAGTCCCATCCTTCTTCTGTACCAACACAAACGGGCTCCCATAGGGTGGTGAACTCGGACAGATGTGACCTTTTTGTAGTAGTTCTTGAATTTGCTCTTGATTTCATCATTCTCCATAATAGAGCACCGATAGATTGGTCCATTGGGCAACAATGCACCTGGGGTCAGATCGATGGAGTGCTTGACCCAACAGTGCAGAGGAACCCCTGCAGGGGAGGTGAAAATGTCCTCGTACTCCTCGACGACCTTTTCCATCTGTAGTTGTCATGTGGAGGGGCCCTGTCTGGAGGTCGTGGCCACTATCTTCTTCTTTCCTTGAGGGCGTATCATTAGGAAAACAAATTTCCCAGTTTTGGAAATGAGCTTATTGCATTGTTTTGCAATAACCAAATAAATGGTAGAAAGCGGTGCTACCTCCAGTATCCTGTACAACTTATTTCCAAAGTAACAATAACAACACGGGGCCTTGATTCATACAAAGCATGTTGCTTCCACAAGTATGGTTGTCCTAATAATACATCACAAACATCAAGGGGAGCAATGTCACACAATACCTCATTCGTGAAGGGCTTGATGTTGTATGGAAGGCGACACTGCTAGCTCATGCAAAGATCCCTTCCTTGGTGAAGCCACCTGATGGTGTACAGTTGTGTATGGGTTGTGGTCGATAAGCCCAACCGCTTCATGACCTCTACCAAAATGAGGTTCTTTTGGCTCCCGCTCCTCCTCCTCTGGATCTTCGGGTTCCTCCTTTTGGATCTTTGTCGTGGTAACGGTGGTGTTGGGTTCTGCATCATTAATTTGCTTCCCTTTGCCATTCCCCTTGTCAGGTTCTGACTTGGAGTTGGAACATGCATTTGATTTTGAAACCTTTAGCTCGACCACCAGTGATTGCTTGGCCTGACACTCACTTTTGTTGTGAGTGGAGCTCTTATGGAACTCACACCACTTTCCCGTGTCCTTTTTCAGCTTCGCGGCGCTATTCTTTGCTTGCAGCTTTGGCAGGTTGTCTTAGGGCGCCCTGCCTTGGTTTTTTCCTTTGTTCTATGGTTTGGGGGCACCTTTCCCTTGCTTCGGATTCATAGATCTAAAGTCTCGCTTCTTCTATTTAAAATTTTGCTTGATCTTGACGGCATTTCGGTATGCCGTGTCAAGCGAGAAGATGTTCAGGAATTCTATTTCTTCTTGGATGTACTTGTGTAGGCAGCCATGGTATTTGAGTATCAAATGCCGCTCTGAATTCTTGATACCCAACTTTGTGCGAAGGGTATGGAAAATATTGGTAAACTCGGCACGTCTTGGTCCCTTCCCTGCCGCAGCATGGTCCACTTTATGTATTGATCCTCATAGCTTCTGACAGGGTAGTATTGCTCCTTGATGGCAATCCGGAATGAATTTCAAGTGTGTGGGGGTCAACTTTGAGAAGAGCGAAATTAATCTTTTCCCGACCGGAAAAATCATGAACAGAAAAATACCCTTCTAGCAGATTTAACCATTTATCTACTTCGTCTGCATCTATCTGACCCTCAAATATGGGAATGTCAAAGTTAACTTGTACCTTAAAGGGTGTGGCACTTCCAAAGTACCTGCTGGAAGTAGATGTGTCGCCCCTAGGCAGCTGCTGAATGATCTAGGGAAAGTTTTCCATCATTGCATTCCTTTATCGTTCGAGGGCCTCTTTGAGCAAGATTTTGATAGGATATCCTACCCCCTCGTTTTTCTTTTCATCCGCCATGGGAGGTCGTCAGGATTTGCGAGGCTGGTCTTGTAAAGGTTCGACTAGTTCAAGCCCTAACTCCTTATATCCCAACCTCGTTGGGGACATGCAAAGAAAGACAGAGAAAGAGCAGACTATTCTGATACCACTGATCCACATTTAAATAGGAACACAACAAATTATATATATAACCATACATATAGAGATGCAGCAGAAATAATACTTCATTTCATTATTGTAAAATACTGAAATATGATTACAAACAGAAATGGAAATAAACTAGCTAGGGTGATGGTTATGTCTGAGAAGAGATGTGGTGGCTAGATGCCTTTGAACTGTGTTACAATGAGGCTCGAAGGCCTATTTATTGTTGAGAAACAATGGAAAACCCTAAACATCAAAAAACCTAACCCTAGAAGATGAAACGCCAAACTGTGGGCCCTATTTGGGTAAATTGGTACATCAACTTCCCGGGGTCGTAGCTTTGGCATACAATATTCATTTGATGCACACAATATCTTGTTAGAAATATTTATAAGAGAAATACAACTTTGGGAAGAGAAACATCGATCCATTGGCCCATGTTGCTCCTAGGTTTCCCAAAAAACGTCGTTTATGGCCTCAAAATGGCTCCAGAAGTTCAGGACCCGAAAAACTGCTAAAAATAATAATTTATGCTACAATTAAGGAAACTAAAAAGCTGAAAGAAACAATGGTGGGGGTCCAAGTGGACTTGGCGGGTGGCCACCAATATCAACCTATATCACTGGATCTTGGCCTCATCTTCTTCAATATGTTGAATCTGACAATACACTTCAATTTGTTTGATCCAATTATTTAACTTTTCTATAATGGACTCTCTGTTAAACATAGGAAAATTAAACTTTACATCCAACTTAAAAAAATTCTTTCAAAAAGCATGTCGATGCTACCTATTGGAGTGATGAGAATGAGATGATGAAGAAGAAGAACATTCACTGGAAGATAGAGATGGAGGTTCAGGAGGCTCTGCTCCTTCTCCTTGATTTAACGAAGCATGATATTTTGTTGGTTCTTTCTTCTTCTCCTTCTTCACTATTGTCTTCTTGTATTATGCATACAATTTGTCCAATTTGTTGGCCATTGTGTAAAAATATTTGTAAAAATCCTGTGCTTCCTCATCATGATTGTCATGATTTCCCATTTTCCTTCTTTGTGCTACACACCCCGCTTCTAGTTCAAAGGACTTAAGTTTACCTTCACCCAATTTTATTTTTTCCTTGGTTATCATACACACTCGCATCTCACATCAACAAGAAGACCACTTTGATACCAAACTTGACCTGAGATCTTTAAATTCTTTGATGTATTCAAAATTGCATGTGAAAGAGGATGATAAAACACATTGCGTACACTTTAAAGAAAGAGGAAAAATAAAGGCATCCATCAAGACAAATAACACAAGGAGCTTGATAATAGATTTTGTCCAATGTGGACAACGTCTCCATGCCCTGCTCAAAATGGGGAGGCCTCTTCATTCATCTCATCAAAATCAAATGAATACATGGAAAAAATATACCTTATACCTCCAAATATGGGGATGGCTTGAAAATTGGTTACTTAGATTATAAAACAAATTGCATCACTAGATTCCTGGCGAAAAATCCTCAAATTTGAGTATAAACATGAACCCTTTCTGTCACAGTCAAATTTGGGCTTTGAGGAAATATTTTATATTCCTCATAGATTCTACTCTAAGGATTAGCATACTATCATCTACTCAAATGAAGAAATGGATGATGTCATTTTGATGCTTGTGAAAAATTGATTCAGATGAATATAAACTTGACACATTTCTAACACTGTTAAATTCAAGCCCCTAGGGAATCTTTTAGATTCCTCAAGATTCCACTATAGAAATATTCCCATGGAATCTGGAATATTCTCCTAGTATATTCTACAGAATATTTCACCTCGAGAATTGTGGCTGAAGATGGTTATGCTCATCCCTCTTGGTTCTTAATGCATGGTTCCTTATCATGCGCTTGACCTCCACCATTCATTGGCCAAATGAAAATGAGGTGATGAGCCCCAATTTTGGTACAATTTGGGCTCATTTTGGCCTATTCTACTTGCTCAAACCATTCATTTTTTATTGCTTATGCATGCATTTCTTAGTTTATTCATGTTGTTTGTAGGAAGAAGGGTAGGCACTCTCTCTACGTGACTGATGCATTTTGATTCCAGGTTTTGGCATTAAAAGGGAGCAAAAGACAACGAAAAAGGAGTTAAGGAGACAATGAGGTGGCACTGCAGGTTTTGGGAGAGGATGTCCACGGTTCTAGGGACATCCCTCGTGATTCCCATCAAGAACTCCGAGCTCTAATCCATCTCCCCTCTGAGCTTAAAAAACGGCCAGCTGTTCTACAGGAACAGCAGTTATAAACTGCTCTACAGGAACAACAATTATGACCATCCTACAGGATCAGCAGTTAAACTCTAGTTGGACAGCCGAGCTCCTAAAATGTAGGACACTTGTTGGATCATCGTTTTTGTATAAGTATGAAGGCTTTAGCCCTAGATAGGTTGTTGAAACTCTCGTATTGCTATTGTAATTTTGGAGCACAGTTCAGTTTTTGTTCCTTTTTGTAAGCCAATTTGGCATGATATCAGTTATGAATAAAGAAGGCAGTTTGTGATCTAGTTCTGAGTTTTTCTCAAGGAGAGCCATAGATCCCCTCTACTGTAGTGTTGTTCTCATTTCATTTCGGCACTGTGAGCTTTCCATTTACGCATGCAATTCGAATTACAGGTTGTTGAGTTGGTCTTTTTCATGATTTAGATAGGAGATTGCTTATAGTGAGTTTGTTTACAGTTGTTTAGTGTAGCAGAGGATAGATATAGTCCATTGGAGCTCCAACAAAAAGGTTGTTAAGGCTCACTGCCGTCTCATCTGGGATTGGAGTGAAGTCCATGATTAACTACCAAAAATACGCATTTCTTTATTCCATGATTGCTGCAACCACAGTCACGTTAAGTTAGATGCTTCCACATGATTCGCACCTGCACCACACTTCCTTACCACAGCTGCATGCACGTTCTCTTTCACGTTTAGATTTCTGCTCATTGAATTTACAAGCACAAGTAGTTTAGGATTGATGCATTTTTGGTTAAGTGACAGTCATAAGCATTTGTTTCACTTACACTGCTCTCTCTCATTCCATCACTTTGTCCTCCATCCTGATCACGCATGCAGACATCTCTTTGACCCCTGCTCCGCTCCGTTACCTCACAAAGTTTTTCACTCCTCACTTATTTCCATTCTCTAGCCTTTCGTTGACATAGCCCTTCACCTTCCATCCTCCTCCCTGCACTCACTTCCCATCCTAATCTTCCACTTCTAAAGCCATCACCAGCCTCATCCCTACCTTACACATCTCCCTCTACCATTTCATCATCCCTCCATCACTCCAAACACTCATGGTAGGTCATCCTGTAGCCATTTATAGACATCCTGTAGAAAACAGAGTATCCTGTAGGATTCTCCACAGCCATCCTGTAGGAGGCCACTCTCTCGGTTGCTGAGCAGCTGAATGCGAGGAACCTCTGTGGATGGGTGCTAAGGATCCCTAGGGACCTCTTCTAGCCTCCCCAACCTATCCCACGCTTTCCTTCCTTCTCCATCCCATCTGCACAACCAAACCCTAGTTAGCTCAAGATCACCATCATCCCACACACTTAAAAGAAAATACAAAAGCATAACTTTCATGATGCAAGTAGTTTAGAACGATGCATTTTCATTTATCAGAGGTAGTGAGAGCATTGGTAGAAGCTTCATTCACATTTCTTGCATTGTAGAGGTTAGACTAGTTAAATTAGGGTTTCCTAGGTTTACATGCTTTGATTTGCTTTCAGTTCATTTTTGTCAAGTAGAGTAGCTTTCCTTTGAGATTAGCTTTCGTCCATCAATTAGCAAGCTTCTTCTGAGAGCCTATAGAAGTTGGCTTGAGCCCTAGCGGACTTGTGCCAGCTGACCAAGTGACAGCTGCGACAAGAGCTAGTACTTGTGCATATAGCACCGTCGCTTCCAAGTTTGTACGAACTACCGGGTTGATAAAATGAGAGACAGGAAGCCCCAGGAGTTGTAGCATTATTGCTACAATACTGGAGCTCACCATCCTTTTTGGCACCGTTGCCGGGGACGCGTCAGAGTATTAGTAATTGTTGCTTTTCTTCTACTTCCATACTCTTACTTCTGCTCAGTAGTTTACTTCATTTCCCTTTTTGCAAAAGTAGCTTAGCATTTCTTGCTTTCCTAGATTAGCATTTCCTGCTTTCCTAGATTAATATTTCTTGCTTTCCTAGATTAGCTTTCCAATTTTGCAATTTCATTTGAGCAATATAGTTAGTTGTAGATCACTTTGTTTCAGTTTTGCAGGTACCAAAGAAAAAACAAAAGCACTCAAAACAAAAGAAAGAAAATTCCTTTCCATTTCATGCCTCGTAGGAACCGTGATAGATCAGGAAAATTCCTACCAAACACCCCCACCACATCACTGAGTCACCCTTCACTCTTCTTTGGTGACCGTGACCGAGAGGAACCTATAGGTGAACATCCAAAGATATACCAAGACCCTATAGAAGAAGAAGAGTTAGAGACCACTCCATCTGTAGCTATGGCCGACAATAGAGAAGATGAGAGAATAGAAGGAGCTTTCCCCATCCGAGAGACCAATGGGGAGATGAAAATGAAAAACATTAGCCCCTCTGCTTTGCCTCACTTCCATGGACTGACCACTGAGGATCCTGATACCTTCTTGTTTGAGTTTGCTGTCCTTTGTAGAACCTATGACTATACTGAAGATGAGCAAAAGCTGAAGCTTTTCCCTTCTACTCTTAAGGATGCAGCCCTACGCTGGTTCATGGGATTACCTGGGAATAGCATAGCTACTTGGGCTCAGATGCAGCAAGCCTTCAATACCAAGTATAGGGATTATTGTAGGTCCAAGGAAACTAAGGGAGAGATCTTTCGAATGACCATGGGGAATGATGAGTCTTTAGAGGATTATGAGGAGAGGTTCCAACTTAGCTATAAACGGGCCAGGTGCACGCTTGACCTTGAATCCCTCAAGTTGGTTCTACTCCGAGGAATCCCTGAAGATCTCTTAGACACCCTTCACATGTTAGCTGGGGGGGACATTTACCAACTGCCTTACGAGGACATCAAGACTGTGTTCTGAAATCATTCTAGGGCAGCTAGGAAAAGAGGTAGAGGAAATCTCCTCTCCACTGGTGTCCCTTTCTCCAAACATGAGTTTACAAACCAATTAGAAGATCTTAAGAGTGAGGTGAGACAGACCATTGCCATGCAGCTGGACACATTCAGGATCCAGCAGAAGAAAGAAGAAGCTGAGAGAGCCTTGGCTATCTTCTGTCCTAGGTGCACCAGAAGACACCCTAAGAACGAATGTCCATTGCATTCGGTTGAAGTGTGTTTCGTTTGTGAGGAGGACCACCCAACAAATCAGTGTCCAACCTTACCTGGATTTAAGGCCATGTACCAAGGGACTGAAGCCCCCACTGAACCTCTCTACTTCATCAACCAACGGAGGCCTCAAGGATCTAGACCTTATCAGCAGGGGATGCAAGGGGCATCTCAAGCTTATTACAACCCCAACCAATCGACTCCTATGCCTTCCTGGGGTCCCCCTGCTCATCCTTCTTGGTCCATGCCTCCTCCATGGTCTTATCCACCTCAGTATCCTACTCAACCTCCCTCTCATCCATATCACTCATATACCCAGTCGCAGCCTCAATGGAGTGCTCCTCAGTCGGGGTGGAGGCCCCAATACAACACTCCTCCTGCCATTTTGCCTCCACCACCAGTTCAACCTCAGCCTTTACCTCCTGCTCCTCCTAGGCAACCTCAGATGCCTGCTCAACCGAACCCGAACCCCAACAATAGACAGGCTCAGCAGGTATATACTGGGGAGACCTCATGCCCTACCTATGCTGTGGAGATCCAGGAGATCAATCTTAGATCTGGAAAGACTCTTCCAGATCGCCAACCTCCTCCCCCAGAGGATGAGGAAAACCATCAGGAGAGTGAACCAAAGCCTATTCCACCCTTTCCTGAGAGACTAACAGCCACCACACAACCTAACCCAGAAGAAGATGAGCTTTTGGGTGAGCTCAAGCAGTTGTGTGTAAAAATCCCACTTCTCCAAGCCATCAAGGATGTGCCTATATATAACAAGCTGGTTAAGGAGAAGTGTTTCAAACACCCAGGCAGACGGAAGAAAGATGCCTCAACTAACAATGTCATAGGACAACTGTCTGACCTTATGCTAGGACAAGTCATCTGCCCAAAGTACCTAGATCCTGGAAGCCCTGTAGTAGATGTTCACATCAATGGCACCATTATCCCCCACACCTTGATTGACCTGGGGGCAGCCATCAATGTGATGACCAGAGATACCATGCTTAAACTCAATCTTCAGGGTTCCTTGAGGAAAACCTCGACAGTACTGCAATTAGCAGATCGCTCCACCGTGACTCCCGAAGGGATTGTGGAGGATGTCTTGGTCTCTATTGATTCTTGGGAATACCCTGCAGACTTCCTGGTTCTGCAACCAAAGGCCAAGCTTACTGGGTATCCTCTCATCTTGGGAAGGCCTTGGTTAGCTACTGCAAATGCTTACATAAGTTGTCGGGCAGGAAACATGACCATCAAGAATGGTCCCATGTCCAAGCAGCTAGTCCTATACCCTCCTGCCCAACCTTCTTTAGAGCATGATTTACCACTCTGGTTGGAAGAAGGAGAAGAAGATGAGGTGTATTCAGCACCTCTGTGTACCATAGAAACCAATAGAAGAAATCCCCCAACCGAGGATGATTTGATCGAGAACTTGATCCAGAATCCACCTACCAGTGCACTACCTTTAGAAAAATTGGTGGAGGATGCCCAAGCTAGCACCTCAGTGGACCTTTGTACAACCAGCCCTGTCACTCCCAGAGTCAAAAGTGTGGAGTTTGGCCCTGAGAGAGCATTAAAGATCAGCTCCTCCCTATCTCCTTCCCAAGAGAAGGAGTTGTGTAGCCTATTGGCCAGCCACTTAGATGCTTTTGCTTGGAGCTATAAGGAGATGAAAGGAGTCCATCCCTCGGTCTGTACCCATCATATATACATCAAAGAGGATTGTAAACCAGTTAGGCAACCCCAGAGGAGAATGAATCCAGCCCTTAAGGACATTGTCAAGGAAGAGCTGCAAAAACTGTTGGATGCCGGATTCATCTACCCCATCTCAGATAGTGAATGGGTGTCCCCTCTAGTGTTGGTTCCCAAGAAGAATGGGAAGCGGAGGATCTGTGTAGATTACCGTGAGCTGAACAAAGCTACCAAGAAAGACCATTTCCCCCTATCCTTCATAGATCAAGTGTTGGATGGACTGGCAGGAAAGAAGTTCTTCTCTTTCCTGGATGGGTTTAGCAGGTACAATCAAATCCAAATCAGCCCGGAAGACCAAGATAAGACCACCTTCACCTGTCCTTGGGGTACCTTTGCCTACAGAGTCCTTCCCTTTGGGCTATGCAATGCTCCTGCTACTTTTCAGAGAGCTGTCTTGATCATCTTCTCAGAGTTGGTCCATGATGCAGTGGAAATATACATGGATGACTTTACCCCTTATGGGGCCAACTTCCAGGAAGCATTGTCCAACTTGGGAAAGGTCCTAACCAAGTGCACTGAGATGAACTTGTCCCTTAGTCCTGAAAAATGTGAATTCCTAATGACTGAGGGGACCGTGCTAGGCCATACTATTTCTTCCCAAGGATTGCAGGTGGATCCCAACAAAATTGCTCTCATCAAGAGGGTTCCACCTCCTCAAAAAGTAAGGGATGTACGGAGTTTCTTGGGATTAGCAGGATACTACCGGAGATTCATTAAGGACTTCAGCAAGTTAGCCTCACCATTGTTTGGTCTGTTGGCAAAAGATGTGGAGTTTAAGTGGACTGACGATTGTCAGAAGTGTTTGAATGAGATAAAGGACAAGTTGGTGTCAGCACCAATCTTGAGAGGTCCAAACTGGGCCCTACCTTTCCACATCCACACTGATGCCTCAAACAAAGCCATAGGTGCAGCCTTAGGACAAGTTGAGGAAAAACTTCCATATGCCACTTACTTCGTTAGCAAAAACTTGTCCAAAGCCGAGCTGAACTACACTGTAACCGAGAAGGAATTCTTAGCTGTGGTCCATGCACTGAACAAGTTCCGACATTATATTACCGGTTACCAGAATTTTGTACATACTGACCATGCTGCTATTAGATACTTGATGAATAAACCAGATGTGAATTCTCGTATTATTAGATGGTTACTTTTATTGCAGCAGTTTGATCTAATCATTGTTGATAAACCAGGGAGAGAAAATGTTGTTGCTGACTTCTTGTCTAGATTGGATTTGTCTACAGATGAAGATGGGACGGTGGATGACCAGATGCCTGATGAGCATCTGTTTGCTATATCAGTACTCTCTCCATGGTTTGCTGATATAGCAAACTACCTTGTTTCAGCTCAGTTCCCTCCGCACCTCTCTTCAAAAGAGAAGAGCAAAATCATCAGAAAGAGTGCCTCATTTACATGGATTGGGGGCAACCTGTTCAAGCTTGGCCCTGATCAGATCTTAAGGCGTTGTGTAAGGGAAGAGGAAGTCTTTGACATCCTCCTCACCTGTCACGATGGGCCTTGTGGAGGACACTTTGCAGCAAAGAGAACTGCCTTCAAGATTCTGCAGGCAGGCTACTATTGGCCCACACTGCATCAAGATGTCAGAAGATATGTCAGCCAGTGCGACCAATGCCAAAGAATGGGGAAACCGACCCAAAGGGATGAGATGCCCCTCCAACCTCAAGTGACTCTTGAGCCATTTGAGAAGTGGGGCATGGACTTTGTGGGTCCAATCAATCCCTCTTCGAGGCAAAGATCCTACATCATTGTGTGCACTGACTACCTGACGAAGTGGGCAGAGACCAAAGCCATCAAAGCAGCAACAGAAGAAAAAGTGGCCGAGTTCTTGAGAGAGAACATCTTCTATAAGTTTGGCTATCCAAGAGAGCTGGTCACCGATCAAGGGAGCCAGTTCACCTCCCACTTGGTTGAAGATCTCCTAGCTCATCACAAGATCAAGCATAGAACCTCCACTCCCTATCATCCTCAAGCAAATGGGCAGGTGGAGGTCACCAATAGAGCATTAGAGGGGATCTTGACCAAAGTGGTGAGCAGCAGCAGAAAGGACTGGGCAGATCGCCTGGTTGAAGCCACCTGGGCTTACAACACCACTTGGAAGACCACCACCGGCTTCACACCTTATGAGCTGGTCTATGGGAAGAAAGCTTTGCTGTCCATTGAGTTTGAGTATAACACTTTGAGGATGGCAGCTCAGCTGGACTTAGATCTCAGCCATGCACAGCAAGAAAGGTTGTTGCAGCTGAATGGACTGGATGAGCACCGCATGCAGGCCCTCCTTCACTCAGAAGTGGTTCAACTTCAGAGGAAGGTGTGGCATGACCAACATCTCCATGACAAGCAATTTCAGCCGGGAGATTGGGCTTTGTTGTATGACTCTAGATTCAAAGATTTCAAGGGAAAGTTGAGAACCAGATGGCTAGGACCATATGTAGTGGAGCAGTGCCATGACAATAGATCTGTCCTCATTCGAACCATTGATGAGGAAGCCATTCCCATGCTTGTCAATAGGCACCGATTGAAGATCTACAGGAAGCCTCCCTCAAGACAAGAGTTTATCAGCACTATGGAGAAATCCGTTTTGGTCATAGAGAAGGGTTCTGCCTCCATTCTGGGCATACCCTGAAAAAAAAGAAAAAAAAAAAAGGAAAAAAAAAAAAGAAAAAATAATAAAGATCCTTGGGTGAAAACCTCTCTGAGGCGCCCAAGGCAGGCAGTAGGGGTGAAAACCTCATTGAGGCGCTCCTATTGTCTTTCAAAAAAAAAAGGAGAAAGTTAAAAAAAAAAAAAAAAAAAAGAGAAGATCCTTGAGTGAAAACCTCTCTGAGGCGCTCAGGGCAGGTAGCAAGGGTGAAAACCTCTTTGGGGCGCCCCTGCTATCTTTTCAAAAAAAAAAAAAGAGAAAAAAAAGAAGAAAAAAAAACAATAAGCACAATAAAAGTTTTGCATGCAGATGTTCTATGGAGGAGAAGAAGCCTCTCCACTCCAAGCCAGGGGCCTTCATCATGCTATCAAAGGATGTCATCAACACCTCCTCCAAAAATAACAATGTTTTTCAAGGTATGTGCAATTTTCATCATGATTTGGATCTTCTACAGGAAGATACAGTTTTCTACAGGAAGAGACAGTCTTCCTACAGGAAGACGCGGATCTTCTACAGGAAAGTGCAAAATTTCTACAGGAAGCTCTGTGTTCTACAGGAAACTTCCTGTAGAAGGTTGCGACGGCCGAAATGTGTTTTAAATGAAGATCTAGCGACTGAGGAATGGATTGAATGCATGCATGCCACTGATGGCACTCGTGAACATTGCTATTATCTTGCTCCACCATCCTCGTCGCCATGCAACCAAGATCCCTGCAGCAGCACAACAGAGCAATGAGTTCTCGTGAAAAAACATCTGTCAAAGAAAAACCAAGCACCTAGAGCCATACCACATCCACGTTATGCATCACCAGCGCTGGGATCGCGATCGAGAAGCCAGAACCGCCAGCATGCAGCATGCACCCAAGGAGGTGAGACTATTGCAAGGCTCCCACGGGAATCCTGTAGCAGTCAAACCTGCAGGAGTGGATGCCATTCATCGCCCAGCCATCTGCAAGAAAAACGCGGGCGCATGCAACCAGAACGTCCACCACAGCGCCAGCATCCCGTGACCACGAGCCTCCGGACTGTGTAAGCCACATGCAGCAGGTAGATCCGTCGTCCAAAAACCTGAAAATCATATGCAGACGCGCGCAGGTAAGTGTTCTAATCCTTCTCTCCATCAAATCGCATGGATATTACTTTGATTTGTTTTGCATGGCATAAAGGTGAATGGTTGAGCGGCCGTAAGGCCAGTTGACTGGCCACATCGGCTAGTAAAGGGATAGTAGGATGATGAGGTGGCAGCCACAACAAAGGACACACGCAGCACGCACGTGAAGATCAGTCCCGTCAACTGTGAAACGAGTTTAACCGAAAAGGGCGGCGGCAGATCTGTGGGAATGAATGCGGCAGCAAGCGAATGTGCAGGCGGATGATGGGTGACGTCACCCAACGGTCCGGCGGGGACAACTCACCCCCCGCGCCACGAGCTGCGCCGATTCAAAATCTAATCGGCTCGATTAAGCGTGTATATCCATCAACCTCACTTCAAAACTCGAGTAGTTCCTCTGATTACCTCTGCATGTTGATACGCCAAGCTCTCGGCTACCTAAACGCTGGTAAGGCACCTCTCGACCGCTGTCCAACTAAAGCTCCCCCCGAAGTCTGCGCACTGCTCCTACAGGAACAGTTTCTACAGGAACGCAGTCCTACAGGAAACAGTATCTACAGGAAAGCAGTCTCTACAGGAAGGTGAAGTCTTCACGTAAAAAAAGGTGGCGGAAAAGAGGTAACCCTGAAACTCCTTCCGCAATTGGTTTTCAAAGGTGGCAAGGTCATTATTCACAGTATGGTCATAAAAGATATTGGATTACCGTGCCTATACTATCGCTTCTACAGGATAGCAGTATAATTAGACTGTGGTTTTGTGAATTCATTGCATGCTCTGTCTATAAGACCGAATTTCCTTTGTATCTACCGCCTTTGGTCAAAACCACTGTGTTCGTCATGCCTGGTGGGTTTATCAGGCGAGAACCCACAGATTCCGCCAAATTAAGGAGAAACCCCGCAGTGGTTGAGCTCTTCACCAGAGCACAATGGATGCCTTTTTGTGGTAAGCTACAAGGCTACGATGATGAAGTAGCCGAGGAATTCTTGCAGGCCTTGAAGCCTAAATCCTTGACACTGGCCACGGTAAGCTTCAGAGGCCTCAGCCTCCAACTCACCCCAGAGCACATAAGTCGAGTCACGGAACTGCCCATGGGTCTGCCGTGGGATAAAGAAGAGCGGAAGCAGAGCCAGCAAGCAAAGAAGGAGTTCTTCCCGCCTGAAGAATCATTCACAGAGGACAAAAATGGGGTGAAAAGGACAAGCCTGTTACCACCATGGGACGAAGTCAGTTTGCAAATTATGAAATATATCACCTGTGAGGGTCGTTACAGCATCATATATGTGTATCACTTCAGGCTGCTCAATGAACTAAGACACCAGATTGACCTCCCTGCAGCACAGAGGCTGAGCATTCCTTACTTTTTACTGCAGTCCTTGATAGAGTGCTCTACAAAGCTCAAGGACGGAATCCCTGATCAGATAGCCCATCATGGGCTGATAAAATTGCTTGTGGAGGATGCTCTCCACTCATATAAAGTCCCCCTCGCATGGGAATCATTTAGGAACTTAACAAGAGAAGGGGACATAAAAATGTTGCTTGAAGAAACGGGGTCCTCTAGCGGTGAAGAAGAAGAGCCCATAGCCAAGAGTAAGAAAGGGAAAAGCAGAAAGGTCCCGACTCCAACACAGAAGAAAGAACGAAAAGAGAAGGAGGAGGGAAAGGATGACAGAGCAAAAGAAGACACCCCCATCCTGTCAGCAAGGGAACAGAGGTTGAAAAGCAGGGCAGTCAAAACTAAGGTGGTCCCTGCCAGCCCAAGCACCTCGTCAGCTCCTGCAGGTAATGCCAAAAGCAAAATCCATGCAGCCAACAAAGAAAAGGTGGCGGAAGTTGCATCTACAGGAACACAAGCACAGGCTTCTACAGGAAGCCCGAAAACACAAAAACAGGCTTCTATAGGAAGCCCGAAAACAAAGACAAAGGCTTCTACAGGAAGCCCGAAGATCAGTAAGGAGCAGGCTTCTACAGGAAGCCCAAGAGCAACAACCAAGGCTTCTACAGGAAGCCCGAAAATCATTAGGGGATAGGCTTCTACAGGAGGCCCAAAAACGGAGAAAGAGGCTTCTACAGGAAGCCCGAAAGTGCAACCACAGGCTTCTACAGGAAGCCCGAAAGCGGGCAAAGCAGGGTCTTCCACAGGAAGCCCGAGATCTAAAAAGGAGAGGCCCTCTACAAGGAGCTCCGAGAGAGCAAATCGCAAGAAAGGGAAGGCTGGCATTCTTGAGAAGGAGGCAGCAGTGGCACTGGCTGCCCTCAGCACACCTCCAAAACCGAAAGAGAAAAGGGAGAGGGAGACCCCTCTACCACTTGAAGTCAGGAGGAGCAAGAGGATGACCACGGGCAAGCCACAGCCTCCACCCAACAGCCAAACCACTTCAGGGGATGTCCCTACTTCACCCAGTCCAAGGACCCCCTCTAAAACATCGGCCACCCCAGAAAAGGGGAGCCCAAAAATAACCTCCTGGACTCGAAAGATAGGCCAGTCGCCTTCCGAAGCCCGACTTAAGGGAATGGAAAAGGGGAAGGAAGCATCACCTTCATCACCACCAGGGGCAGAGAAGGCAGGGCCATCAAAAGCGGAAAAGAAAGAGCCTGTTCCGGTCCCGAGTCCTCAACCAAGGATGAGAAGCAGGAGCAAGGTTGCTCAAGGATGAGCAAATGGTTCAGCTGGGGGGTGATGATGAGCCCCAATTTTGGTACAATTTGGGCTCATTTTGGCCTATTCTACTTGCTCAAACCATTCATTTTTTATTGCTTATGCATGCATTTCTTAGTTTATTCATGTTGTTTGTAGGAAGAAGGGTAGGCACTCTCTCTACGTGACTGATGCATTTTGATTCCAGGTTTTGGCATTAAAAGGGAGCAAAAGACAACGAAAAAGGAGTTAAGGAGACAATGAGGTGGCACTGCAGGTTTTGGGAGAGGATGTCCACGGTTCTAGGGACATCCCTCGTGATTCCCATCAAGAACTCCGAGCTCTAATCCATCTCCCCTCCGAGCTTAAAAAACGGCCAGCTGTTCTACAGGAACAGCAGTTATAAACTGCTCTACAGGAACAACAATTATGACCATCCTACAGGATCAGCAGTTAAACTCTAGTTGGACAGCCGAGCTCCTAAAATGTAGGACACTTGTTGGATCATCGTTTTTGTATAAGTATGAAGGCTTTAGCCTTAGATAGGTTGTTGAAACTCTCGTATTGCTATTGTAATTTTGGAGCACAGTTCAGTTTTTGTTCCTTTTTGTAAGCCAATTTGGCATGATATCAGTTATGAATAAAGAAGGCAGTTTGTGATCTAGTTCTGAGTTTTTCTCAAGGAGAGCCATAGATCCCCTCTACTGTAGTGTTGTTCTCATTTCATTTCAGCACTGTGAGCTTTCCATTTACGCATGCAATTCGAATTACAGGTTGTTGAGTTGGTCTTTTTCATGAGTTAGATAGGAGATTGCTTATAGTGAGTTTTTTTACAGTTGTTTAGTGTAGCAGAGGATAGATATAGTCCATTGGAGCTCCAACAAAAAGGTTGTTAAGGCTCACTGCCGTCTCATCTGGGATTGGAGTGAAGTCCATGATTAACCACCAAAAATACGCATTTCTTTATTCCATGATTGCTGCAACCACAGTCACGTTAAGTTAGATGCTTCCACATGATTCGCACCTGCACCACACTTCCTTACCACAGCTGCATGCACGTTCTCTTTCACGTTTAGATTGCTGCTCATTGAATTTACAAGCACAAGTAGTTTAGGATTGATGCATTTTTGGTTAAGTGACAGTCATAAGCATTTGTTTCACTTACACTGCTCTCTCTCGTTCCATCACTTTGTCCTCCATCCTGATCACGCATGCAGACATCTCTTTGACCCCTGCTCTGCTCCGTTACCTCACAAAGTCTTTCACTCCTCACTTATTTCCATTCTCTAGCCTTTCGTTGACATAGCCCTTCACCTTCCATCCTCCTCCCTGCACTCACTTCCCATCCTAATCTTCCACTTCTAAAGCCATCACCAGCCTCATCCCTACCTTACACATCTCCCTCTACCATTTCATCATCCCTCCATCACTCCAAACACTCATGGTAGGTCATCCTGTAGCCATTTATAGACATCCTGTAGAAAACAGAGTATCCTGTAGGATTCTCCACAGCCATCCTGTAGGAGGCCACTCTCTCGGTTGCTGAGCAGCTGAATGCGAGGAACCTCTGTGGATGGGTGCTAAGGATCCCTAGGGACCTCTTCTAGCCTCCCCAACCTATCCCACGCTTTCCTTCCTTCTCCATCCCATCTGCACAACCAAACCCTAGTTAGCTCAAGATCACCATCATCCCACACACTTAAAAGAAAATACAAAAACATAACTTTCATGATGCAAGTAGTTTAGAACGATGCATTTTCATTTATCAGAGGTAGTGACAGCATTGGTAGAAGCTTCATTCACATTTCTTGCATTGTAGAGGTTAGACTAGTTAAATTAGGGTTTCCTAGGTTTACATGCTTTGATTTGCTTTCAGTTCATTTTTTTCAAGTAGAGTAGCTTTCCTTTGAGATTAGCTTTCGTCCATCAATTAGCAAGCTTCTTCTGAGAGCCTATAGAAGTTGGATTGAGCCCTAGCGGACTTGTGCCAGCTGACCAAGTGACAGCTGCGACAATAGCTAGTACTTGTGCATATAGCACCGTCGCTTCCAAGTTTGTACGAACTACCGGGTTGATAAAATGAGAGACAGGAAGCCCCAGGAGTTGTAGCATTATTGCTACAATACTGGAGCTCACCATGAGGTTTGAATATAAATTTTTGACATTAATACCAAAACCACCCTTGTTGGCAACGTGGTTGGCAGATTATGTTATGATGTTGGCAGTTAGGGAGGTCATATGGCCAAACCCCACAGGACCCCCAACTTGTAACATTTTCATGTGTTGTTTATATTTTAATAGGGTTGCCTATTAGCGGTTTGGGTCAACCGACATGGATTCAAATCCCATCAGCCTCCATACAAGGCAGTATGGTTGCTGGGAAAAATGGCAGGGTCCTGGGTCAAACTTGCAGACCCCGATCTATTTTTATTTTATTTTATTTAAAAATATTTAACCGTCCCACCAGATACTGTTAGGGGTCACTAACAAAATTAAAGAGATGACAATTTGGTCATTTTCACCAATCGTTTAGTGTTAAGTTGTCGCTCAGTTAGTTGCCACCAAATTTAGTGGATTCCACCAGATTTAGCTAGTCTTCCAAATTTAATGAGCCCCCAAATTTATCTAGCCAAAAAAAGTCTTGCTTCTTTGAATTGGAACTTTGAATAACAATAAATTGCAATATGAAGTCAAATTTGAGTGTCATATGTGTCATTTGAATCAGGATGAAGAGCTCTTTGATCTAGTCCTGGTTTTGATGAAATGTGAAGACTTCAATTTTTAAGCCTCTCCAAAGCCACTTGGATCACATGACAAGGATAAGATGTGAATTTAAAAAGGTTTATTTTGTAGTATTTGGATGTTGTTGTAATTGGGCCATTATCCTTGGTACAAGAGCCTAAGAAGATGTATTTTATATTTTATTCTATAGGGTGGCAAGGTGGTGTTAGGGAAGGAAGTTGTAGCTTTGTTCAAGAGGTTGTTGTCTCCTTCAAGTGGGAGTTGGTAAATATTGGGGTGTATCCGTTCGAGTTATATCTAGTAAACTAACAATTATAGCTTCCTTTATAATATAAAAATATATCTTATGTTCATTTGATGTAATGTTAATCATCTTGATACTTTACTTGTTGAAATTTACAAAATACTGATTCATGCCCCCTCTCGTTATTTCCAAGACTCATTTCCTTCAAATGATTAAAAAGGAAACAAAATCCTTGTTGTGACAAATATAGTGCATTCCTTGTAGAATTTGTGAACCAACCATCCATCTCATCTTTCAATTTAATAAGTTGCAAAACCACTGAAAAACCTCACCCTTATTCACTTCATGGAATGTTTCCAATAAATTGCTACAAAACCTCACACTTGTTCTAGTTCTTGGAGCGTTTCCACTCAATTCGTTCTTGGATTGCAATGAAATTTTTTAAAGTATATTTCCTCACCATAGCATGGTATATAAAACCCTTTGGTTGGACTTCATGTTTAATAACATCTTTCACCTCTCTGAACACCACATCTCGGCTGTACACAACCTTCCTTGTTACTGGGTTCCAAAGCTTATAACCCTTTAAACCATCCTCATACCCAATAAAGATGCAATTTTCAGATTTACTATCCAACTTGGTTATTTTCTTCTTTGGAACGTGTACATATGCATCACATCCAAATAGCCTCAGATGTGAAAGAGAAGGTTTCTTACCAGCCCATACCTCTTGTGGAGTCTTATCTTCCAATGTTGATGAAGGTGATCTGTTGACTAGGTAGCATGTAGTCTCCACCGCCTCTGCCCAGAATTCTTGTCCTAATTCGGCACCACTAATCATGCTTCTTGCCCTTTCCATAAATGTCTTGTTCATTCTTTCTGCAACTCCAATTTTGTTGAGCTGTATATGGAGTAGTCCTCTGTCATGCCATACCAAACTTCTTACAATATTCTTTAAATTCCTTACTGCAACACTCTCCACCATTATCTATCCTCAACACTTTTTTCTTCTTCTCTGTCTAGTTTTCCACCAAAGCCTTAAATTCTTTAAACCTGTCAAAGACTCAGATTTCTTCTTAAGGAAATATATCCATGTATTCCTTGAGAAGTCATTTATAAATGATACATAGTACATAGATTTACCCAGTGATGGAACTTTCGCAGGTCCAAACACATCACTATGCACAAGCTCTAATATTTTTTTCACCCTCTTACCACCATAGTGGAAACTCACCCAATTCTACTTCCCATATACACAATTTTCACAGAAATCAAAATCCAGAGAGCTATTACTCATACCTTCTACCATACCTTTACCATGAAGTATTCGAAGGCCCTTCTCTCCAATATGTCCAAGCCTTTGATGCCACAACATGGTCTTCTCCCCAGAGACCACTAGATTTTCTGCTCCACTTTCAAGAACCACAGAACTGTTGCAGCCATCAACAACAGTGCTACCTTGCAGCTTGTATAGAGCTCCAATCTGAACTCCCTTTATTAATACCAGTGCTGCCCAAACCATCTTGCAAGTATCCTTCTCAAACATTGTTTTTACACTTGCATCATCTAGCTTGCTTACAGAAATCAGATTTCTGGCCAATGGAAGAATATGTAGGCCTGGAAGTGTTCTAACCCTTCCACCTTGCAACTTCAACTTTACTTTTCCGTGACCAACAACTCTATCCTTCCTATCAGCCCCTAAGAAGAACCATGCATCACCGAAAGATCAGGCCCAAGGAAGAAGGTCAAGGCCTCGAGGTTGGCCATTGACACAATCACCTTAGCTGAAGGTGATCTCCATGACATTGGTGAGACGGTCTGCGATGTCTCAGGTGAAGCAGTTCAGGAGTTCATGTAGGAGCATCAAACTGTTTTGGGGGGCCTAAGGGCGCAGCTGCAAGAGTTATAGGTATGGACCCCTCAAGAAGGTATGTTGTCAACACATGTCACAGCATGAACTTTAGCACAAGAGCAGATGTTGTGTGCAAGGATGGAGAACACAATAGTGTTTCTGGAGGGAGCTCTAGTGTCGTCAAATGCAATGGATCAATTATCGATTAGCATGAAGAAAGGCCTTGGCTTTAATCTAGATGCCCTTCCTCGGGAAATATTGTACCAGTTATAGGATGGGATAATGACATAACTGTAGGCCAAGGAGAGCCACACGATCTAGATTTATAGCGAGCAGAAAATTAACATAGAACAGCTTAGCTTGCAGCTTGATGAATTGTTGTCGCAGAATCAACAATTGGTGCAGATAGTAGATGATGCTTGCCGATGCATTCCGAAGTTCGTCATCACATCAGACCTACTAGTAGAAGTGTGGATCCATAGTTTGGCAAGTGGAGTCTGTGACAGGAGAGAAGAGACAAAGAAGGTTCAGTTGGAGCTGAATCTTCAGATCGTCGAGCTGCAATTGAACGCATAGCCTTCCACTCCCCCAGAAGTTCGAGAATAGCGCACCAGCGCTATTGTAGCAGGGTTGGAAGAAATTGGAGCTGTAGTGCGTGACTTTACGAATATGTTGGAACAGGCACTTGAGGTCCTCACAACTTTGCAGGAGGACACCAACATCTAGTGGCTAGAGGCAAATGCATGCGAACTCCAGCAATAGTGTGACAACATCAGAGGAACTACGTAGACAGTAGTCCTCACTCAACGGCTTGCGAGGATGTAGCAAGCCAATGCATTAAAGGAGCAGGTGGATGCGGCGTGCCATAAGGAAGCTGTTGTCAAAGTGCATTTTCAACCATGGATTGATGAGGCCTCCATAATCAGGGCGAGTATTGAAGGGAAGATCGCAAACTTTCAGGGGATGCATGCATAAATACAGGGTATCACGCCAGAAATAGAGGTCTTAGAAGAACAGATGCAACAAGTTCAATAAGCAGCATCTCAGTGCGTTGCCGATGTTAGTACCATTAGAGTGTAGTTGGAGGGACTTTGCGGCCAAGATCGTCGTGCCGACTGAGTGAATCGAGGGCAAGTCACGATGTTTGTGTTGGAGGCCTATTGGGTATGGAATCGCCCCACCCTGCAACATGTTTTGGGGCTTAAAGCCCAAGTTTTAAGTAATATTATTGTAAAGCTCTGGTAATTATGGGCATAGAATGTATGATAGAGTCATAGGGTTGTCTGCCCTATGTTTTAAATGTAATGACAACCTACCCATGGTCCGCGGACCATGGGATTGTATAAATAGAGCAAAGCTTTAAGTGTAAAAGGAAGCGAAGGGAGGTAGACACAAAGAGAAGAGCGAAGCATAGAGAAAGTGTTTAAGTGTGTCTTGGGTCGTAGTAGTAGGAAGAGGCTCTACAGTTGAATGCGCAGAGACCTATTAGAGTCCGCAGCTTAGTGGGCGGGCCCCTGCAGCTAAGTGCGCAAGGTAGAATAGAGTCTGTAACCAAAGAGAAAGAATAATAAAGAGAATTTTATTTGAATTACATGTATCTATCTTGGGTTATTATCTATTGGATATGCATTGCAATTATACTATTTATTTACTACTCGCACTTGTATGAATTGTGAATATTGTTAAGTATAACAACAACATACAAATAAGCTAAGTTAATCAAATCATATAGGATTACTAGTAAGGATTTGGGTAATAACATTGTTCAGCCCCCGAATAGGGCTGCATGAAGGCAACATCTCAGGTTATGAGGTGCGTGTAAGTGCACGTAGAGATGTGCGCACAAGGTCGAACCGCGGTCCACTTCAACACATCAGACATCTCCATGGTGCAGAAACCTGGTTCTAGCAACCTCCCATGCTATTTTGGGTGAGACCTAAATCCACGCTCCATAGACTATTGCCAAAAGGGCTAGTAGTACCGAGATTTGTTTGGCTAAATCACCTCTGAACCTAGGTTAGGCCCAAACAAGCCAACAACACCTAATCTAAAAGTAGGAGATTCTGGAGAGGATATGGAAGTTGTAGGAGATTCGGAGGGGGAATAACTCTTGGAATGGCCTCTTGTTTTTAGATTGGACTTAATTTCCATTCATATTATGGAATGGAAGTGTTGAGGCCTCAAAAATTGCTACTTAAACACGAGGGAAAACCACCCAGTCTGGACCTTAAGGCAACTCCTTTTCCATTTACGTAGTGGCTCTGACTACATTGTATGGGACCAATTTTCCAATGGGAGGTGATTGAATGAATATGTTATGCTTATAGTGGAGTAAAATAGATGGATTTGTAGTAATGAATCAAATGGAAAACATATGCATTAATCTACTCTATAACTCGGGATTGTTTAACATTTATCTAGATGTGATATATAATCATTTTCCTAGTAAATGACAATATATATTGCTCAAACAACAATGGAAATGAAAATATTTCAAGATGATTATGTTGATTAAATAGTCAATCAAAATAATGTGTACATAACTCATATCACATTTAGAATATCAAAGAAAATTTCTTAACATGTATTTAAAAATATCAATGACAACATGATTAGAAGTGAATACATGTAACATTGTTCTCTAAATACGATGTAATAAACAATCTGAAAATATAAATTCACTATTTATTTATGAACAAAACAAAGGTACACAGATAAAAATACCAGATGCACATTGCTCAACTCATAAAAGAAATAACAACAATTTATTCCTTCCCACAAAGATGATTTCAGGAGTACAATAATGCAACTTCTCAAAATTCTTTATGAAAATTCCTAAACAATGTTCAAGTCGTTTTATTGAGAAAAGTATGAAAGTAAAATAGTTCAAGCTTCGTAAGGCTTTCTTCATAAATTTCTAGACCTTAATTGCATACAACAAGTAAGCTTAAATAGCAGAAAACCAACTAAATCTATTGTACATATCATTGAGGGCATTTAAACAGATCGCTTCAATACGCTTAAAGAAAAAAAAATTGGTAGAAATTTCTGAATGTAATTTTTTTTCTTCATCAGCTATTTTTGTTCCATCATATTATCTAGATGTTTGTTAGTTTGTTTGAACTGAACTACCGCTTATCAGCACAATTTTTCTCTTCTATGATGAACCTGAATAAGGAAAATAGGAATCGATAAGCTAAAAATAAATCAGACTGATAAGCGAGTTTTATTTGAAACAAATCACGTTTTGTAGGAAATGAGGAAAATTGTAGAGCGTAATAAATTATGATCACAACCATCATGGAAAGGGATGTGGAGTGAGCTATGTGACAAGACAAGTCAGAATTTACAGTCTTATTGCAAAGTCACAATCACTTTTAGACTAGACCGAGGGTAGAACTTTCAATAATCACAATCGTTTTAGGACCTGGAGTACTCTAAACAAAATCCAAAGGGGGCTTTCTTAAAACATATCACAATCGAAACATTGGAAAGGTGGATGGCTTGTTATAAGCTATGTCACTTTAAAACCTACAATGATGTCTTGCGGTGACATGGCAGTGTTGTTGCAATGGAAAGGGTCTTATCTCAAATCGTAATCAGCATGAGTAAGAGTCTTTGGAAGAGGCAGCATGGCTTAGTTGCTTTTTCAAAGGGGATTCGAAGTGGTAAGTTGTTTCTAAAGAGGGGGGTCCAAAAGAACGGAAGAGTGACACATAGATATAGGGATTGGATGGGAAACCACTTTTCGAACCCCCTTTGAGAAATCTAAAATTAAGAGCATGGGGGTCCAAAATCTTATCTATAGTTGATCTAGGCGGATTAGATCTGAGCCATTTATTTTATAAGACAAATATGGCTTTTTTGTTTTATCACAATCCGCGTTTGGAGCGGAGACAAACATGACATATGGTTTAAGTCTTGAAATACTTGTGATTTGTGATGTGCGAGATGATGTGGAGTAGAATGTCACATGAAACATGGATATGACATCATTGATCACAATCACGATTGGTGTTGTGAAATAGGATAGAACTTTTAGACACTTGCAATTGTGTGAATGTAGGGTTTTATATAATTGCGTTGAATAATCCCTGCGGGTCTGGCTATATCAGATATCACAATCAATTAAGGAAGAAGGCAGGATTTTTGGAAACTATGATAGCCACGGACATATGATTTTTCATGAATCATAGTTGATTTTCTCATCAGGTCTGGGCCTGATCGCAATCGCAGTTAGTTAAGGTTAAGACTTAAGTTTTGGGAACTTTTGTGATAGTCATGGACGCGAGATTTTATGAATTATATTGACTAATCCTTGCAGGTTCGGTTTATATCACAATTGTAATAGAGTTGGCAGAGGGTTCTTTTCCTTATGAAACTTTGCAATGCCAGGAAGCGAGATGAGTCAGAGTTTATAAAGAATTTATGCTTGGGGACTTTAAGCTCTGATTATTTTGTTTTTTAATTAAATAACCCATATTGTTTAATACTTAAGGTTTTTTGAAGCCTAAGAATAGGTTTGGTCTCGAGGGCTATTAAAATTTGTTTTTTGGATAATCAACGTTTAATACTTGGGTTTTAATTAAAAATATGAAGTATTAAACTTTGATTATAGGATTTTATCAACAATTTTTTTATGTTAATTTTCTATTTTTAATATTTTGGTTTTTTAAATAAATAGAATCAAAGGCTTTTCTAAAATTGAAGGGTCCCTATTTTAATATATAATAAATTTCATAGGAAATTTATAACATATTAAAATGGGGGTTGTTGAACAATACAACACCTTCTTATGAGGACACTCTCTAACGAAGTGGCCAAACCTGTTGCAATTGAAACACCTTCCTTTCCTTCCTTCTTTGAATCCCGACTTGAACCCTTGTCCTTGATTCCATGGACCAACATTCTTCATTCTCTTAGAATGAGTGGAGAAGGCATTAAGATTGTTTCCATTTAAGGGCTTGTCTCTTTCCATCATCCTTATTTCTTCTTTAGTGCATCTGGCCAATAGTTCATCAAATCCAAGAATCTTGTCATTGTTGAGAATGTTAGTTTTGAACACATCCAAATATATTGTAAGGCCCCTAAGTGAAATAAGAGAGAGCTCTCTGTCACTAGTGACTTCACCAATAGATAGGAGATACTTCTTGATCTCAGTAATCCTCATGAAATAGGATTGGACGGATTCTCCTATATCCGTCTTGATATATTTCATCTTGTCCTTGAGTAATAGAATTTGATTTGAATTGTGTAACTTGAACATCGTAACTAGATTTTCATACATATCCTTAGATGTTTACAATTCAGAAATATAGGAAACTAAAGGGTTATGAATGGAATCAACAATAATCTTCTTGTCTTTAAGCTTAGCTTTCTCGTACTTGGTTTTCCAACAATGAATGCATTTAAAGGAGGTTCTATTATTCTCTTATTGACATAGTCCATGGACTCCTTTACTTCTAATGTCAAATGAAAAGTCATCTTCCATGCATGATAGTCGGATTTGTCCTTAAGCTTGTCCTCGGATTTGAAGAAAGATGCAATCTTCATTGGGAATAGTTTGAAGTCCTTGTCCAACATCTTCCCTTAGTGATTTCTTTGCTTCACTCTTTCTTGGGCTTTGTCTTAACCTGAACTCTGATACCATGTTAATTTTAGATAACAATGGCATGTTCTATGATTTAGCACAAATTACTTCAATGTTTCTTATCATCCCAATGAAAATTTCCAATTATCTTTAGTAGCAATCACATTAACTTATACACATTGAAAGTAGTTGTAGATAGAACATAAAACCATATGGAGAAGACAAGCCAAGGCAAGAGGACACAAGATTTGGCGGATGCCAGGGGCAAACCCCACTGTGGGGAAACCCTTTGATCAAATATTCTTATTATTCTTTAATAGTTCAACAAAGAGAGAGAGTACAAATATCTCAAATACATGCCCAAAATAAATCTTCCAAAACAATGATCAAATCAATAGTCAATGCAACCCTAACTAAGAAGTCAATGGTTGTTAAAGCTACCCCAAAACATCCTCCAATAAGCTCGGTCAACAACAAAAGAATGGAGTCTCCAAAGAGTGTCAAAGTCAACCCAAAATAAGCTTGGTCAAACTAGTCCAAGTCTGCTATAATTCTACGGTCAAACAAGAAATTCAACACAACATTCAACTCGGTGAAAGAGTCCTAATCACCCTGAAATCCATGCCAAAGAATGTGGCCTGTAGAAACCAAAATTCTTCCCCCAAAACAGAAGTCAATGTTGGTCAAATAATGTTGGTCAATGCATGCCCTAGTCCTGAAATTTTCGGCCTTCAAAGCTAGTACAAAATTCTTCCTTCCTTCCATATGTGTGAAGAAGAGAGCCTCCAATTTGTACAAACCAATCAAGAGAGGAGGAGAAGATGATCTGGTGAGATGAGTGATGTCCAAATGAGAGAAGGGTCACTCCTATTTAGACAATTCGTTGATGGTGAGGAGACACATCTAGTGGGATTCATGAGCGTACATTTGACTATGTCCAACCTTGTTAATTTTTCCATGAGAAAGAATAAATTCAAAATTCCATTTTTTCTTGTGAGAATGAAAAATATTTATATCAAAATTGTACCTCTTGAAAATAGGAATCCAATGCAATAATAATCTCCATGAAATGAGCTATCCTAAGGTGGAATTTGGCCCTAGTTTCCAATTTTAACAAAAAGATTCCCTCTAACTATAAGAGTATCATGATTAGCCACATTTTAGACAAGTTGTATGGTCTCATTATGGAAAATAATATTAGTTCTTGGCTTGAAACCCATGGGAAAAGAACGATTGGGAAAGATGGTTTTAGAAGGGACCACTCTACGATTGACTACCTTGTCACTCATATGACCATTGCAAAGGATTGTTGTAATAGTAAGACTAATATCTTTGGTTGTTTTGTTAAATTTAAAAAATATTTTGAAATTGTTCCTTGAGAGAAGTTATGTCAAAGGCTCGATGAAATAATGGTTCCTCCTAAGTTAAGGGTCATTGTTATTAGATTATAACAGAATGTTATTTCCAAGCTTAAGATCACCGAGGGTTGGTCTATTGAAATTAAATAAAACATCAGTGTTAAGCAAGGGTGTCCCCTATCCCCTACCCTTTTTGTCATTTACATTGATAAGCTTGACGAATGCTTAAAAGCTGCTGGTTGTGAAGGACCCAAGCTTACTAATATAGCCGTTACTCTTCTCCTTTATTATGATGATATCATTCTTGTTGCTGGGAATCCCAATGATCTCGATGATTATTGTATCAAGATGGGTATGACTGTTAATACTAACAAGACTAAAATTATGATTATTAAATCCAAAGATATAATTTATGACAATTTCATCTATGATAAGAATTACTTAGGGAATGTTTCTTCTTACAAATATTTATATACTGACATTCACCATTAGTTCAAATAGAACTATAACATTGAGAAAATGATTTTAGGAGGTTAGAAAGCTTACTATGAGCTTGAAAACAGTTGTAAGACAACTAATCTTTGGGTTTGGAGGAAAAAAATGCTCCTCTTTGAGACTCTTATCACTCCTGTTATTTTATATGGATATGAGGTGTGGGCTTGTAGTCTTTCTAGAGATTCTTTAAGACATTGAAATGATCTAAAATAAATTCATAACCTACAACCTCAAGATTAAAGTTAATACTCCCTACCCTATTCTTTTGATTAAATCTATTGTTTCCCCCATTGAATGCACAACTATGTTTAGGTATTTGATGTATAAGAAGAAGTTGTCCAACATGGAAGCCAAGAGGCTCCCAAAAATTACTTCTAACTCTAGTCAAAACCACCTTTAGCTCAAACAAGGGTGGCATAAGGATGCCAAGTCACGGCTCATACATTGGGAGATAAGGGAGGACATCCTCTTGGGGAATAAGGATAATAATAAAACATCATTACTTCCAAATTTAAGGATAATTTATGGAGTGATAAGGAGTTAGAGGGGAAAAGAAAGTTAAGATACTATAAGGAGGTAATCAACCCCACATTTTCTTACCCGAATTACCATTTTGTATTAACGAGTGCCAAGAATCGAATGGATATTGCAAGGATTAGAACTAATTCTCATGAGTTCCAGAGTGAAATTGGGTGTTGGTCTATTCCCAAGGTTCCTTGGGATGAAATAATATCTCTCTTTTGCAATACCTATAGAGTCGAAGATGAAAATCATTTTGCCTTCGATTGTTTGGTCCTTACTCACATCCGTTCTCGCTTCCATAACATTTTCTCCACTACCAACATCCTTGAATTGTTCAATCAGGAACACTAAATGGCATTGGAATGCTTCTTTCCCTCTTTTTTTTATCACATAAATAAAATCTTAAATAATATCAATTAACCACTTCTTCCTTAAGGTCCAATAGACCATATTTGTCTTAGTCCTCCACCACCACCACTACCACCATTATTATTATTAAAAAATTAATAATAATAATAATTAATATTATCAATCATAATTTATATTATTACCATGAATATTAATATTTATCATTAATATAATTATTATTAACAATTAATAATATTAATATTAATATAAATATAAATTATTAATATGATATAGGTTTATCTGTATTGATCAACCATATTTATTAGTGTGGTTGTCCTAGTATATATAATTTAGAATTATCTTATAACATAAATATTTTTCTATATTATATAGCTAATGTCATATTAATATCATAATTATATATAACATAAAAATTATATACATTATATTTCTTAATATCACTATATTTTATAATTAAATTATAATTATTATTAAATTTATCTCAATAAATATTAGTATATTATAAATAAATTTGTAATTTTCCTACTTACATTTTTATAAATATCAATAAAAAAAATTATTTATCATGAATCATTTTTGAAGCTCGATAGATTTAGGGTTAAGATAAATCTAGGCTCATTCAAATATTAATAATTTTTCATTATAGCAATTAACAGTTAATAATTCTATTTTAATTTTATTTTTATGCAATTACAACATCTCTTCCACATTGGGTTAGAGAACAACTCTCAACACAATTATCCATAATTATCTTTAAGTCTTTTGACACTTTGAGTAGTTAATAATTTGAAACTCATAAATATATGGAGAATCTTCTAACTTCGTAACCAGAGAACCCATAGTAAAAACCATTTTTCTGTCAACGTTTCAATTCCCAACAGGGATAAGGATTTTTACAGACATGAGAGTAAGGATTTTCATATTTAAATTACAAAGGATTTTCATAACTAAATTTTAAGATTAAATTATGATATCATAGAGAATTGTTATCATTACTTTTACTACTCAATGTCACAATTTGTCATAAGGGAAATCAAAACAACTACATTGGAAGTCACTTACTAGTTTCTTGTCCATCAAAATAGTAAAAAATGAAGATTTAGTTTGAGTTATCCAACATTTAGATATTTGTCTAGGAGCATTGTCAAAATTGTTACATATCATTTTCTAGATGTAGTGGTCATCCATCTATCTATGAAAAGAAAATAAAGCTTCTTTACCCTAAGCATAAAGCAAGAGACTTGTGTGAGCATCATTTAGCAGAGGTTGTTATTGGGGCCAGATGCTACACGCTTGAGCCTACTAGAGGTTGATGGTTGCATTGAAGATTTCACTCGATATGTGCTAGATGCACATCAAGGATAACCATGTAAGAGTAATAGTCACATTAGAAATTTCGGATTTGATTGAGGAAGGAAATTATCTCATTGGGATTATCATGTTTCTCTTTAAAGACACTTTCCAAAAGTGTCTTCATTTTCCATTGAAGGGTGATGGAGTATTTATTTTGTTATCCCTTGGCATGACCAAGGTTAGGAACCTAAAGAGCAACTTTAGTTTGGATTTGAAAGTCTAAAGAAGAATAATGGTCATTGGTGGTCAAGGCTTCCAATTATTGAATTTCCACTTGAATTTGGGGTGGGATGATAGGATGGAAAATTGTTGTAGCAGATTGTGCTTGAGCCTAGGCTTAGGGTTTTGTTAAACAACAATGACCACTAAACTTGCAAAAAGATCACATTCTATGCCTTGGCATGGCCATGGGGGCTTCACTCATTGAACCTCTAACCTATCACGTGCGTTCATGTCATATTAAACAATACCTTTAATTTGACTATATATTGGAAAATACTCCTAAAAATCACATTAGTTAACCCCCTACCAATATGAACCCAATACACCTTCCCAATTTTAAAAAACCCTACTTCCACTTAATATTGCAGGCATCCATTTTTCATTAACATTTTTTATACCCCTTTATATTTTTTCATTAACTTTGAGCTCCATTTTTTTATACGTGCCAATATAAAAACCCTTTACCCCCTATATATCTCCCAATATATTATGCCATTTTTTCCTCAATATATATCCCCCAATATGAACCCACGTGCTATGGTATTTCCCCCAGTGAGGCCCCGTGGGCATGGCATCCAAGTATAGATAGGGACCAGATTTAATAAAAGGCAAAGGTTGGTGGGGACCCATACGCAAAGAAAACTTTAATGAGAATAGGGCTCTGTGGATCATGGGAAGCGATGGTGAGACAACATGGAAGGGAGTGATAAAGGGGGAAGCTTTGGGAGTGCGAATAAACCAAAGAAAACTAAATACTAAGAAAAGTAAACTCCAAAATATTAAGGTCAACCATGTAAAAGAAACCATAGTATAATAGTTGCTTACAAGATATCAAGGGCCACCATG
The DNA here is from genome assembly GCA_031772625.1 of Pinus tabuliformis. Taxonomy (NCBI): domain Eukaryota; kingdom Viridiplantae; phylum Streptophyta; class Pinopsida; order Pinales; family Pinaceae; genus Pinus; species Pinus tabuliformis. Next base: position 168,564,275 of record CM062812.1, read on the forward strand.
TAAAAGAAACCATACTATAATAGTTGGAAATGTTGGACATAGGAGAATATTGCATGTCTCTCCCACACTAATAGGTGACCTTACAATATCTCTTTTAGATATAATTTCTTTTAGGTGACCTTACAACAACTCTTTTATATATAATTTCTTTTATCACTATTTACTAACCTAGATTCGTCTTAATGGCAAATCTACCAAGTACCAAGAGGGATCAAATATCTTTTCACTCTAGAATGGTTTGCACCTAAAAAATTGATCTTTCTACACCAATAAATCCAAAATTAAAATGATTTTAAATTAGTTTAATTATTAATAATTATAATTAATAATTACATTATATTTTTTTAATTTAATTTAATTTTTTTATTATTTGATCAACTAAAAAATATTCAATATTCAGATCTGAAGAAAACCTTTGAATACAACCAATCAAAAGTTAAAACCATTATGTTTTATAAAGTATTATCATTAACTATAAATAATATATTAGTTTTTTTCAGAGAGAAAATCAATATATATATTATATTCAGGAAATATAATGATCTGATACATGAAAAGCCAGATGCATGACTGCTGGTCCTGTTGACAATAGATAGGCTGCTCAGAGCCGCAAAAAAGGAGGAGCAGATCCAAAAGAGGTCCGGAGGACCATACCAAAAATCCAAATAAGTACATGTATGTTCACAGTAGCTATCCAAAAATAAGGAGAGATAAGGAGAAATTACATCCATGAGGAGAAGTCTATATAGGTCATATACAAAAACCAAAGAGAAGAAAGATATCAATCCGAAGCAGCCAGAGCAGTTATGTGCATTAGCACAGAATCGATAGGAGCCTTTCAGTCCTGGAAAATGCGGGAATTTCTCCACTTCCAAAGGAACCAGCAGGTGAGGATGAAAACCGATCTCCAAACTGGACATTGATCACTCCACCACCTGAATGCATCCCAGAAGAGAGAACCGGAAGCACGTCGAGGAGCCGCGTAGCCATGATAGAAAAAGCATAGAAAGAAGATTTAAAAAACCAGCATATAAACAGCAGATAACAGAAAGGAGAGCAAAAGATAGCTCTCCCCCTTCTGGCCGGAGAGGCCCGGAAGGAAAAAAAACGCTATACGCTTCTCTGAGGCCTATATAAAGAGCTAGCAGATAGATGGAAGAGAGGAAAGGACTAAACATATGGCTCTCTGCATGTCGGAAAATCTATGAGCGTGTCCAGCGTAGATAGAAGGTGGCCATGCAGTATCCTGAAAAATAGACCGGGCCTCCTGTAGGGTCAAAGTATGGCGAAGACTGATTGGTGAGCTAGCAGAGGATGTCGATCTCTGGTTGGTTGTGCGCATGGCGAGCTTCAATACCCGATCGAAAAATGGAGATCTGTACAATACAATTGCAAACAAGGGAATTTGTACTTCGAACAATAATTTCAGGAGCAAACCTTATATAGTCACAATCCTGGACGATTTTCGACCTTCAATGGGTATATCCTATGGAAGACATACTTGCGCAAAGTAACATACCCAATACATATGCTGAAATAATTACAATATGTTCACTAATGATGTTTGCTCACTAATTAATAATTACATTATTTTTTTTAATTTAATTTAATTTTTTTATATTATTTGATCAACTAAAAAATATTCAATATTTGTTGGAATATTAATTCCAACTGCTGTGCAGCAGCAGCAGCTATTTTACTTTATTCATTTGTCGTGATCCGGCGCCCCACATTTTTTCCCGATCTTTTTATGTCACCGCCATTACCATCTTTTCACTCTTTAATTATTTTTGTGTTTCCAGAATGAAGAAAATCAGATCCAACGCCACATCGTTACTTTTCAACAACCGTATTAATGAGCAGAACAGCTGAAAGAGAAAAGAACCAGCCTCGAGCCGACGCAACATTTATCAGTCTTGGGTTTCAGCACAACCGACTCAAGAAATACAGCAAAAGATCAAATCTGTTAATCATGAGCAGCATAAACTTTATCAGCAAGTTAAAGCAGTGATGACCCTTTCCCGCACTATAAATAGAAACAGAAACAGAAGTAGAAAACAGAGAGATAGAGAGCAAAGGGGAGCACACAGCAGTGTAGAACAAGAGAGTTTTTTTTGTATTGCACAGCAGTGCTGAAACTTTCTGAGATAGTTGTTTTGTGGAACTGAAGCGTTCCTGTTGTAATCCCTCTATCAAGAGGAAGATGCTCTTTAGCATAATATTTTGTGAAGATCCCTCTACGTGAGGAAGACTTAGTTTTATGTGTTGGTTTATTTTCATAAATAGAAATTTCTTTCTGTGCGTTGCTGTTTCACCAAAAGTTATTTTGTCAAAAAATTTCTCGTAAGTCGAAAAATACTTGACGTCAAAAATCCCCGTTGCTGCAACACCACGAACAGCAACTGAAAAAAATTTATGTTGCTGCAACACCACGAACAGCGTTGCTGCAACACCTCAAACAGCAACTGAAAAAACTGTGTTGCTGCAACACCGTTTCCAGAGAACAAATTTTTCTGTTTTTCTGAGTTAAAAACAGAGTATTTTTCTGTGTCAAAACCAGAGTATTATTTTGATCAGTTTTTGATCCTGAGGCAAAGTAGAGTATTATTTTATGCTCTGTTCTTGTGTTTTTGAATTATCAGAAAACAGAGTATTGCTCTCTGTTCATATTTTTGTTGTTTCAGAATTTATCAGAAAATTCTCAACAGTGGAAACAGAGGATTTTTCCACTGTATTTTGTTTGGAATAACCAGAAATTCCTGACATGGTATCAGAGCTTGTCCAGGCTCTTTGAAGACATTAAAGAAACTGAAAGAAGAATTTGAGATGACTGACATGGGTTTGCTGAGATACTTCTTAGGAATAGAAGCAGATCAAAATGAAAATGGAATTTTTATTTCACAGGCAAAATATGTAAATGAAGTGTTGAGCAGATTTAACATGCAGGACAGCAAGGCAGCAATCACTCCCACAGTGATGGGATTAAAACTCAGCAAAGAAGACAGCAACAAAGATTTTGACCCTAGTGTGTACAAGAGCATAGTTGGAAGCCTCATGTATTTGACTGCAACTAGGCTAGACATAATGTATGCTGTTAGTTTAATTTCCAGATTCATGGAGAAGCCAAAAGAAACACATTGGCAGGCAGCAAAGAGAATCCTGAGGTATGTTAAAGGTACAAAAAGGTATGGCATATTTTATACTGTTTCAGAATGTTCAGATTTAGTTGGATACACAGATAGCGATTGGGCTGGAAGTGTAGATGACCGGAAAAGCACATCTGGTTACATTTTCCACATAGGTTCAGGAGCCATTTCATGGGCTTCCAAGAAACAGCCAATTGTGGCATTGTCTACAGCAGAAGCAGAGTATGTGGCAGCTACAGCAGCAGCATGTCAAGCGGTTTGGATGAGGAGAATGTTGAGAAGTCTATGCCAGGAGCAGGCAACAACAACAATTATTTTTTGTGACAATAGCTCAGCTATTGCATTATCCAAGAACTCTATATTCCACAAGAGAACAAAACACATAGACACAAAGTTTCACTACATCAGAGAATTGGTGAACAATGGAGAAATCATTTTACAACATTGCAGGACTCAGGAACAGGTTGCAGATATTCTGACAAAGCCATTGGATCAGAAAAGTTTTGAGTTTTTAAGGAAACTTCTGGGTATGACTGATAACCCAGCAGTTGAAATTAAAAGGGGAGTGTTGGAATATTAATTCCAACTGCTGTGCAGCAGCAGCAGCTATTTTACTTTATTCATTTGTCGTGATCCGGCGCCCCACATTTTTTCCCGATCTTTTTATGTCACCGCCATTACCATCTTTTCACTCTTTAATTATTTTTGTGTTTCCAGAATGAAGAAAATCAGATCCAGCGCCACACCGTTACATTTCAACAACCGTATTAATGAGCAGAACAGCTGAAAGAGAAAAGAACCAGCCTCGAGCCGATGCAGCATTTATCAGTCTTGGGTTTCAGCACAACCGACTCAAGAAATACAGCAAAAGATCAAATCTGTTAATCATGAGCAGCATAAACTTTATCAACAAGTTAAAGCGGTGATGACCCTTTCCCGCACTATAAATAGAAACAGAAACAGAAGTAGAAAACAGAGAGATAGAGAGCAAAGGGGAGCACACAGCAGTGTAGAACAAGAGAGTTTTTTTTGTATTGCATAGCAGTGCTGAAACTTTCTGAGATAGTTGTTTTGTGGAACTGAAGCGTTCCTGTTGTAATCCCTCTGTCAAGAGGAAGATGCTCTTTAGCATAATATTTTGTGAAGATCCCTCTACGTGAGGAAGACTTAGTTTTATGTGTTGGTTTATTTTCATAAATAGAAATTTCTTTCTGTGCGTTGCTGTTTCACCAAAAGTTATTTTGTCAAAAAAAAAAATTCTCGTAAGTCGAAAAATACTTGACGTCAAAAATCCCCGTTGCTGCAACACCACGAACAGTAACTGAAAAAATTTTACGTTGCTGCAACACCACGAACAGCGTTGCTGCAACACCTCGAACATCAACTGAAAAAACTGTGTTGCTGCAACACCGTTTCCAAAGAACAAATTTTTTTGTTTTTCTGAGTTAAAAACAGAGTATTTTTCTGTGTCAAAACCAGAGTATTATTTTGATCAGTTTTTGATCCTGAGGCAAAATAGAGTATTATTTTATGCTCTGTTCTTGTGTTTTTGAATTATCAGAAAACAGAGTATTGCTCTCTGTTCATATTTTTGTTGTTTCAGAATTTATCAGAAAATTCTCAACAGTGGAAACAGAGGATTTTTCCACTGTATTTTGTTTGGAATAACCAGAAATTCCCGACAATATTCAGATCTGAAGAAAACCTCTAAATACAACCAATCAAAACCATTCTGTTTTATAAAGTATTATCATTAACTATAAATAGTATATTAATTATAACAATGAATTTCACATAAAAGTTTATATTAATACATTGCTTCAATACCCCATCGAGAATGGAGATTTGTACAATAAAAATGAAAACAAGGGAATTTGTACTTAGAACAGCAACTTCAGGAGCAAACCTTATAGAGTCACAATCCTGGACGGTTTTCAACCTTCAATGGATATATCCTATGGAAGACATACTTGTGCAAAGTAACATACCCAATACATATGCTGAAATAATTACAATATGTTCACTAACGACCACTAATGATGTTTCCTCACTAATGGTCCAAATGATGAAATAATTACAATGTGTTCACAACGCTGTGAGTTATTCTGAACAATTGATTGCCTTCACCGACAGAACGTGAAAGCTAGACAGGAATCCACTGGATCTCAACGCCAAGGTTCCAATTATTTGTTGGCAATGTACTATTGATGTCGACCACACTTGTGTACGCACTGCAACCTCCCTCTTGCAACCGTATTTTGTGAGACGTCATGGCACTGTCTTTGAGATAAGTGCAGCAGATCTTGTACTGGCAGGGCCTGGCTTCTTTCTTGTCCCGCGCAAACTGATGGCAAAGGCTGTTTGAGCTGCAGTTGAGAGGCGAAAGCAACAAAGCTTCAGAGCAATTAAACAACATGACAGTGTTGCGCTTAGAGATGTTGAATGGCGAATTTTCATCCAGGTCGAGTCCGCCTGCAGGAAAATCTGAGGATCTGCATGTAGCTACTCCTTTAGAAAACGGAGGCGGTCTAATCACCAGGCAAAAGGTAGATGAGTCAATGCTCACAATCGGGTAAGCAACGCCGTCCAGTGACTTGAATTCTAGCTGATTATTGTTACAGAATATGCGATACTTTGGGTTACCACATGTATCATCGGTACTCAAAGGATATGGAACGGCCATTTGCCCACATTTAGGACAAGTTATATTTGCAGCACTGCACATGCATAAAATCATTGCAAATACCATAATTAATATCCCGGGATTTCTACCTCGCAACATGAAGATCAGAAGAAAAAAGCTAAACCAAATTGATGATGCTATTCCAAAATATTTCTGCCAAACATGTGGCTCAGTAGGTGTATATATACATTCCAAGGCCGTTCTACTTACAGAAACATGGGCACCCAAGTTACAAGTGTCGCACCCTACATTGTGCCGTCAGTGCTTGCGTAAAGAGCACTGGAGGATTAAGAATAGACAAATCAGAAAGAAGATTCCATCATTCAACTGTTCATCGCTAAAATAAACTTCTGATTCTGCAAAATTATGGCGGATGCCCTCTCATTTGTTTTAAAATCGGCTCAGTAGGTGTATATATACATTCCAAGGCCGTTCTACTTACAGAAACATGGGCACCCAAGTTACAAGTGTCGCACCCTACATTGTGCTGTCAGTGCTTGCGTAAAGAGCACTGGAGGATTAAGAATAGACAAATCAGAAAGAAGATTCCAGCATTCAACTGTTCATCGCTAAAATAAACTTCTGAGTCTGCAAAATTATGGCGGATGCCCTCTCATTTGTTTTAAAATTGTGGACACATAAAAGTGGAAAAGATTTGGACAGTATAAAGCAACCAATGACCTAAAAAAGTTGCCAAAGTTGATTATATAGCAAAATCCAAACGAAAATCAAATTGTTCGATGGAAATATGCGCACAGTTTTTCATCTCATCCATTAAATATTACTTTATTTTCATCCAACATCCAACGGACAAGATTTTATCTTGTATTAACAAATGTATCTCTGGAGTCTGCAGTACTAGGTCAAACTTGTCTGCTGTGTTTTTGGCTCCCCATGGTTCACTGAAGTCAACTTGTCTGCTATTTTCTTGGCTCCTCCTGGACCCTGGTTTAGTTAAGTCAATTTGTCTGCTTTTTATGGCCTCCTTCCTGTTCCAATGGCCAGCACCATGTACAATGAATGTATCGATAAACTGTTTCAACAAAAACACACTGGCTTGACTGTGGCGATTCTTTCTTTCTTTTCTGTTATACTTTGTTTTGGTTAAAGTTGAACGCAGAAACCAATGGGTGTGGCAGTGGCTCAGTGAGGTACAACCACTTGTAGGATATAGTAATATTATAGCAACTGGATTTAGTAATATAATAGAAACCATGCAGAAGGCACTTGCTGGATTAGTAATATTATAGAAACCGTTCAGCAGGCACTTGCTCAATTTAGTAATATTATAGAAACCTTACACCAGGCACTGATTGGATTTAGTAATATTATAGCAACCATCCATTAAGTGACTCTTGCACCGACTCCCCTTTCCCTGTCGGCTTTAGCAATTTCGTTGTGGTGCACTTGCTTGATTTAGTAATATTATAGAAACCTTACACCAGGCACTGGTTGGATTTAGTAATATTATAGCAACCATCCATTAAGTGACTCTTGCACCGAATCCCCTTTTCCTGTCGGCTTTACAATTTTGTTGTGGTGCACTTGCTTTTTCATCTTATATAATTTGCTTAATTGGCGTGTTACATGATTTTAAGGTTATTTAGCTCATTTTTCGTAAAAGAATGAAGGAATTTTTAAATTCCTGGCATAAAAACGGTATGCCTGGGGTAGAGAAGCAACTCCGTCTAGATGAAAAACCAAAAAGGTGGTTTTGTTAAATAATTCTCATAATAAAAAAATTAATGGATTACAAAGTTATTTTAGATCGTAGAAATGATACGTGTTAGAAAATTATAGGGGTAGACAACAGATCACACATTCACTATTTTATTGATCACAAGAGATACAAATATAAATGATATAATACACTCTTTTTGACATTTAGATTATGACTCCAACTCATAACACAAGAGCTAGCCACTTCTAGATTGACGCATAGGGAGTCACAATGAGAGTTACACATGACATGGAAGCATTACTTCCAACACCTTCCCTTAATGTTTACATGGATAACAAGAAAAATACATATTAGAACAATAAACAAATCTTTACACCCACATTCACTGTGGAATTTTGCAAACACAACGGTTTCACCACTACATTTTCCAGCTATTACTTAACCTCCATTTAAAATGTAACCACCTCTGACCACCATTGATGAACTTTGCAAGATCAACCATATTGACAACTCCTCTTCGGGGCTTGGCGTAAGAGTCGTCCAGTAATGAACTATCCTATGGACCAACCACCATATGTGGCAATTGATAAACCTCCATTTAAAATGTAACCACCTTTGACCACCATTGATGAACTTTGCAAGATCAACCATATTGACAACTCCTCTTCAGGGCTTGGCGTAAGAGTCGTCCAGTAATGAACTATCCTATGGACCAACCACCATATGTGGCAATTGATAAGATGGAGATCTCGATACTGATTGTGTTCAAAAGTTGATTCAAACAACTTGACCTTACTAACATTCAAGAATTGATGTTTTCAATATTGTTTGTGTTCAAAAGTTAATCAAACAACTTGACTTTACTAACATACAAAAATTGATGTTTTAGACACCAAGACTTCTAGTTTAAGAACCACCAACTCTTTTTATAACTAATAAAAACACAAAAACCAACCAAATCTCTCACATTTTTTTATAATACTCAACATTGACTCACTATATAAGTACATTCAAGACATTCGTTACCACAATGGACAATTTTAATACCACCCTTGAAGGTTGCACATTATCCGAGCACTGATTCCAATCAACATAGGACAGGTTCACGCAACAGTCAACTCCTTGACACAATACCAAGCTTGGCTTCAAAAGCTCAACACGATCCAAGTATCTCCTCTTACACAGTACAAAACCGTGCAGCATGTCCTCGCAGCATTACACAACACATTGGCCGTACAGAGGGCATCGACAGCACATCGTGCTCTCTTTCCTGCTGGATTAGCGGCGTCTATAGGGAGGCCTACGCTCCTTTGAATCTCTCACAACTTAGTGATCTCATGTGCAACAGATCTATGGACTCCTGTTCATTTTATTCTGGTCAATATTTTTGATTCTCTATCTATAAGGGGCGGCATTGAGTGGATTTAATCATTAAGAGTATGCGTTTTTTATGAAGATTTCACAAGTTCAGAAAGAGAAGGGGTTAGAGTATGTATGTTTTTATAGTGCTTTATCCCAAAAATAAGGTGGTCACATACACAAAATTTGATAATAATAATAATAATAAAAATTGAAGATTGTAACCTCCTCGCAGCTAAAAATAGAACTGCTTTCACTTCCACCCAGACTTGTACCAGGCTTTACAACACAACTGGCAAAGCATTTAGTATGCACCTTCTTGAGAAATTCCTCAAAATATGTCTGCAACTGATTCTTCAATTGGTCATAAAGCATATCTGTTCCATCCATTCTATCCATTCTGAAAGCTGATCCCTTGTCCCAAAAATAAGAGAGTATCATGCACCAATTTAGTGTAGTGTGTGGCTTGAACTTGACTTAAAAAAAAATAAAGTAATAAATGATGATATTCCTCACACCTAAAAATACAACTGCTTTCATTTCCACCCATACTTACACCAGGCTTTGTAACACACTTGGCAAAGCATTTAGTACGCACTGTCTTCAGGAATTCCTAGGAATATGCCCGAGCAATCTGGTTCTTCAATTGATTCCATCCATTCTGAGGGCTGATCTCGACGATTTAGTAGGCCACGATTGAACCATGCCTCTTCTGGGTTTTATTCCCCGTGGATCGATCTGCGTATCACAGTGTGCGTTTAATGGATCTTCAATTCCGTCCGCTTCTGCATAGATCTATCTCCCACCTCGGTGACACCAGCAGCGATTAAGATCTGGTGGTAGGAATTGAGATAGAGAGAAATTCGTATTGTCCCTCCTCAAGTGCACGCAACGAAAGGCGACACCATAAAACGCAATACAATACAACACAGAGTTGCTTTCTCCGTTAGCATTTCATGCAAATGAAGACGCTGATCACGTTTCGGTCGATCTCCCTTTACCATCACGCATCACGCAGACATCGCTTAATTGATCACGGCCATGTTCGTCCTGCCCACTCCGTCCTGCCCACGTGCAAGGGTCGTCCACCAGAAATAATTCTTCCTCTAATTAAAGTGAGTACGCAGTTATAAATTCTACATAAAGGAATGCCGCATGACCTAAACTACTCTTAATTGAATCACGTCGGAGGCAGAAGACGAATAGCGTAGCTGGTTATTGTTTTCGGAAGAGTCAGATCTAAGGTTTTCACTTTCTGTCTCCACACTGAGGAACTAACCGCACAAAACACACTAGCATATAAAATACAGAAATTTCACACATTGAAGTAATAGGATCTAACGCACTCTATCATAATCTATTAATATAAGGCTTTCTTACATCTTCCTCGCCCTCTAGTGAAGGAACCTATTAATATAAGGCTTTCTCACATCTTCAACCTATTAATATAAGGCTTTCTCACATCTTCCTTACCCTCTAGTGAAGGAGTAGATAAAAATAGGCTCAGATACTATGTTAGAAAAATATAGAGCATAGGGTTTGGGCAAACAATAAATCACAGTTACGGTCTTGTTGATTAGAAAAGATACCCATATAAATGGCATAACAAACTGACTAGTACACATCTATATTATGACTCCAATCATAACAAAAGCACCATCAATTTCATCAATTTCTAGATTGACGCCAAAAAATAGTCATAATAACAATTACAAATAACATAGAAACATTGCTTCCAACAAATTACTATTTACAAAATTATTTTGGATTATAAAAATATAATTATTACAAATGACATGAAAATATTACTTAAATTTGTTTACAAAATTATTTTAAATTATAAACCTAATACGATATTTTATGCTTTTCATAACGCTTATATTCCTATCATAAAAATGTGGTTGTGATGCCTCAAGGGCCTTTAAACTCATACATTTGGTAATAAATGGAAAACACACTTTTTGATGCGTTTGTAATAAAATGTATGTTACAGATTTCACAGAATATAACAGTGAAATATGAAAAAAATGATTATTACGATAATTTAGAGGTATGATTTAATAACATTAATATATATATATATATATATATATATATATAAAATGTATGTTACAGATTTCACAGAATATAATCGTGGAATATGAAAAAAATGATTACTACCATAATTTAGAGGTATGATTTAATAACATTATATATCTATATATATATAAAAGTTTAAATATAATTATTATATATTTTGTAATAAAATAGAAAGCATATTTTTGAGGGTATAAAATCTGTTACAAATTTTGTAAAATATAAAAAATAAATGTTAAAAATATGAAGTATATAATTAATCTAATAATTTAGAGTTATGACGTTAGTATAATAATTATAATTAAAAATTATCAAATAGGAAAATGTATAACTATGTATAACTATGGGGACTTTTACATTTTAATAATATCTAAAGTTTATAGAAAATAATACATCTTACAAATACTCAAATAAAATAAAAATATATTAGATTAAATATCTTGAAAATAAAAATAAAATTATTGCATTTTATATAATCTAAAGTAATCTATAATTTTTAAAACTTTTATATAATCTAAAGTAATCCATAACCTCTTAAAACCTTTGCAGAATTTAAGTAAAAGAAATCATATAAAATTATGTGTTAATTCCCTATAAAACATACATAAATAAATATAAGCCGTGCTAAATATAAGATGTGCTATTCATTTTCTAGTACTTTGTGATAATTATCTTTTGCAAATACTTAAAACCATATTCTATTAGTTAGTTTGAGATTTTGATATAACCCTTAAAAATTAGGTTAGCCACTTAAAATATATGTTACGGATTTTAGGTAAACCACTTAAAATGTATCTTACATCTGTAAGGATGATTTTATCTCCCAAAAGAAAAAGGAAATTTATGATGGTAATTTAACAAGGTTGTATATCTAGTGTTCCCGTTTAGTTTAATTTAGCTACAAATTGATTTTGTATTGCTATGATGTAATTAGTTTTGGTTAAATGTATTAGAACACTAGGACCCTCCCATGCCGATCAACTTGAGAAACAAGGAATAGTTCTAACACGTTGTATAGAAATCAAAACCTCCATGTTAAATGCATATCTAAGAATCATACTAACACGTTGCATATAAATCGAAGCCTCCATGTTAAATGCATATCCATGAATACTTACATTTGGTAAGCAGAGATTGCCTTCTCGATGCGAAGAACTATGTATTTATCAACCATATGAATACAAAATATATTTAATTAAGTCAACATATGTTTGATAATTTTATTTTTCCTTAAAAATTTTGTATTTTTCCTTAATATGAGTTGTAGGTAAAGTAAACAGGAAAATGGGTAATTTGCAGCAACATTTTTTCCTTCGAATGTTAGATAATCCATGAGATCATAATTGTATGTATTATATGTTCTAATTTCAATGTTTTTTTTTTTTTGTTTGGAACACATTTCTTCTCTACTAATGTTGGTGACCAAAATCATGGACCATTGAGCCATAGAGGAATAATCTATGAATCAATGCATTAGATGGTCATTAAGTTATGTCCCTTGTAGTCAAGCATATGCTCGTTTTTTAGCTAGGGTTTTCATGTTCTACACATGACTAATGAATTCTAAACTGTTAAATATATGTATATATTGTATGCTAAGGCCTAAGATTAAGTTTTAATGGTTGAGCATATGTAGAATGAGTAGAACCACTAATACCAAAGAAAATAGAGGGAGAGCTTCCCTTCTATTTTACTACCCAAAGGGTACCATTACCACTTAAAAGAGCATTGAAAATTTTCCTTAAACTCACCAACATAGCCCATTTCACACTGAAAGAGTAGTATCTCATCACTGATTTCAAAGTAAGGCTTGTAATGCTTTTCTACATTTATTGGTTTTCCTTTTCCTACTTCCATTATAAATTGCTTACCTTAATTCAAATGAAAATTCTAATTATTTATAATAAAAAATTATAAAGGTAGCCATTCACCTAAATTTGATTGGACACACCAAGGTAAAACATTTTTGAGGGTTGAAATGTGAGAATTTTATAGTAAAGGGAGAATGTGAAAGAAGCTTCCCACAAGCTTTAACAAAGTGCGTGCCTCGAAAAATATAGACCTCCAAAAACAACCAACTACACCACAAATGTTGAATAATGGTAAAGTCACAACCATGTAGCATCGTGTCTAGAGAAACGTCATACCAAGAATATAAAGGCAGCATGCAAAGGGTAGCGAAGCAGATCAAGAAGCCTCAGGAAGGCGTCAGCACAGTTTAGATGAGCATATATATATATATATATATATATCTATATCTATATATATATATAGTTAAAGATGAAATATTAACAGTTTGATATTAATCTTGACTTGAAGTACAACATTAACCAAATTCATTGTGAAATATAGTACATTTGTACTTTGTTTCATAATTTTAATTACCACTTACCTCGAAGTGAAGTCTTAGAAAAAGAACTATTGAATGGAATCGAAAAGTAAACATCTTTATGTGAGTGGAGACGAGCCATTTGTTCTTCTTTGAAGACCATGTGTATAGTTTCAATTTTTTGTTTTGCATGAACAACACAAGTATCCCAAATTCGTTGCGAAATATACCACATTTGTACTTTGTTTCGTAAGTTTAATTACCACTTACCATGAAATGAAGTCCTAGAAAAGGAACTGTTGAATGGAATCAAAAGGTAAACATCTTTATGTGAGTGGAGATGAGCCAGTTGTTCTTCTTTGAAGACCAGGTGTACAGTTTCAATTTTGTTTCTTGCATGAACAACTCAATTGTCCCTGGTTATCCACAACCCTGATGACTAGCAGCTACGTTGATTGATTTGAATGCTTTGCTATATTGATGAAATCCAGAATTTGTTATCTAGGAGCTCATATTTGCTACGAGTTATTGTTAAGTAGCAGTAGCAGATACATCTAGAATGCATTAGCAGTCGATCTATTAGAAACCAGCTCAAAAAAAGATAGAAAAGATAGATCAGCTCCTTAGAAATCAGCCTCTCCGAGGAGGAAACCTCCTTTACATTACATAGATGAACAATTCTTAGATGATACAAATGACAAGACCTCCTTTCTATATATAGGAGTCTAAGGGGTCATAATATAATCAAAGTTGACATAACAATAATAATGTATGAGCACAATAATAACAATAGTGGGCTTTTATGGGGCACAATAATAAAAATATGGGGACTACATGGGCACAACAATATAATAAGGGGGTTGCACTAATAACAATAAGGGGTTACACTTGTAGTATAGGGACCTAACATGTCCCTCTCCTTCAAGAAGTGTGAAGCAGAAAACTTCTGATAAGCAAAATAGATATATAAATATTTTATTAATAAGATGAATTTACAGATGATGATTGTTTACAATGGGTTGCCTGGCTTATATACCGCCATGGGCACCCTTTGGGAAAGGGCATGATCTTATGATCGTGCCCTTTCATCTAACTAAACCTAAAATTAACTAATTTTTTACATAACATTGCCTTCCTCTCGAAAGAATGCTTTGTCCTCAAAGCATACGCAACGACAGATGTTGTTGACAAAATGCTTCATTCTCCCAAGAAGCGTCTTCCTCGGTAAGTCCTTCCACTTGATTATATATTCCAAGATGATCAAGGTCCCACACTTTAAAAGGTCTTGGATTAATCTCTCAATTTCCGTTTTTTGGTGATGTGAATATCGGTACGGCTTGATGTTGACGGGGTCTAATCTTGCCTTGACTTCTATTGTATGCTCAATTTCCCTATTAGGCGGCATCTTCATAGGTAGGTCTTGAAATACTTTTTCATGCTTCCGAATCAGATCTTGTATCTCTGGTGACTCTTCTCTGGTCATATTTGCAAATAAAATTTCTAATTGGTGACATTGTATTGCATAAGCAGGTGCTCTTCTTCGACTCAGCTTCATCATCCGAGATGATGATACAACTTGATTTTCTGGTGCTTGGAATCTGTGTAGCATGTACTTCTGACCTCCCCATTTGAATTTTATAAATTGTACTTGATGGTTGGCGTCATAAGTACCTAAAGTTCGTAACCATTGGATACCTAATACTACATCTACTCCTCCTAACGGTACTATGAAGAATGGAGACTCTAGATTAAAGTCTTGAATCTGCAAATTGACCTTATGGCATTTCCCTACCTTTTCAACCTTCTTACCATTAGCTACCATCACTTTCATGTTTGGTAAGGGAAATGAAAAGATATTGAGTCTCTTTGCCACGGTTGCATCTAAAAAATTGTGTGTGCTTCCAGAGTCGATGAGAACCATTACGTTGTTCTTCTTTATGTGTCCTTTTAACTTTAAAGTCTGAGGTTGTGATATACCTGTCATAGCTGATAATGACACTTGTGGAATACTTCCATCATCTAATTCTAGTGAGAATTCTAGGGCGTCTTTTGTGTCTTCTATGTCATAATATTCACTGTTTGAATCATTGGTTGCTTCACAATTATATAGGTTCTTTGGTTCTTTTCCTTTAGCACATCTATGTTTGGGGTCCCACTTCTCACCACAACATTTACATTTACCCTCGTTTATCCTTTGCATTTCCACATTAGATTTTTCATCTTCACGACAATGTGGTGGAACATATCTTGTATTATTTGAGTCCACATACTAAGGTATCCTTCGTCTTGCATAAGTTTTTTCCGCTTTTGACCAAAATATTGGTTCGGATTTCTTTTCGCCTGTTTTTGCTTTTCATCTTGCTACTTCTATAGATGTAATGTCATGCATCTCAAGTTCTGCTTGTAAATGGGTTTCGAGTCCCGAGATGTATGACAGAATTAGACGAGATTATGATAACCCAGGTACTCGTGTTACTAAGGTCTCCCATTCTTGAGTGTATTCATCCACACTTCCTTTTTGTCGTAATTTGATGAGTTTTGAAAAGAATTCTTCTTCCTTTACACCTTGGAATCTTTTGAAGAATGCATCTTTAAATTTTCTCCAGCTAATGACGTGTGTTGTCTTTTTCCACCACATATACCAGTTATATGATTCTCCTTCCATTTTCATGGATGCATGCCTGAGATTTTCGTCATCGTCATTGATGTCATATATCTCAAAGTATTCTTCTGCTTTATTTATCCATGCAACATTGTTTTTTCATTTCCATCGAATTTAGGCATCTCGAGAACTACCCTTCGCTGGTATGTTGCTACTAGTTGAGCGAAAAAAGGGTGTTGATTCGTAAAGTTATCCCAGAGTTGCTTGTTTGTAAAGGCTATGTTACTCACTTCTTGGTTGGATGTCGCTGATTTTTTTGGGGATTCAACTTTGTCATGAGAGTCTGTGGACTTAGTTGAATCTGACGAGATGTGTTCTTGATTTTCTTCACCTTCTTTTAGTAGTTGTTCGGGTGTACAATTTGACCTTTTACACAGAATTTTCAGCATTGTTAAGACCTCTCTGATGCCTGCTTCTGTCTAGACATGGTAATTTTCCATCTTTATTTCTATTCGATTTGTCGTATGGTGAAGATTTTTGATTTCATCAGCTTGCTCCCCAAGCTTAATCTGGAATTCATTTAATCTTTTATTGACCTCATCGTGGTTGCTATTTATCCTATGCTCCGCATCCAACATTTTTTTTTGGAAATCCGCCATTGTCATTGTCGACATTGAGCGGGTTTGCGGGGGCGTGTATTTATTTTCTAGCTAAAATATTTTTCCTCCCCTTTTTTTTTATTAGCTAAAATAAATTTTATACATATAAATTTTAATTAATTAAAATAATTTTATATATATATATATATAAAACTTATAACTAAATTAAGTTATATATATATATATATATATATATATATATATATATATCATATATGTATTATTTATGTTACGGCTAGTCACGTTCCATTGAACCGTCACATTCGACTTTGATCGAGCATATATCACCGCAAAGATTATGACGACAGCAGTGGTAGGTCTTCCGGTGATTGAACAGCAGTTGGACAGCGGATGGGTGGTGGGCAGACAGAGCAGGTTAGTAGGGAAATGGCAGGTAGTGGCCCTCAGTGGCGGAGATTAGTGAACAGTTAATGGCGACCGAAGGTAGATGGTGGTGCTAAACTACGGTAGTGAGGGCGTGGTCACTCAGTGGCAGCGTGAACATAAATTTTGGCAGTGCATACATTGTAGGGCGTTGTGGAAGTTTGCACAGGAATTCGGTGGCGTGGATTCGGCCTGCTACAGTGATCAGTGGTCCTAACGGAAGCGATTGTTATTGTGGGATGTGGATGTCGTTGGAACAGTCAGCTTGTGTGGAGGGCAAGAGAGTGGTGGTTAAATGGTAGTGGCACGACGACGAAGGTGGACAAGATTTTGATGGCGGCACGCTAGTTATCAATGGGTGACTACAACGGAATTGAAAATGATATGCATAACAAAAAGAACTTAGGATGGATGAGTCAAAACGGAATGAAATGGAGCGAAATAATGAACGGAACTAGAATGCGGATGAGTAGGGAACAACGACAGTAGAGGGAAATCGATGGCAGCGGATCAACAACACTGGAGGAATGCACTCCTCTGATACCAGTTGAACCAGAAAACTTCTGATAAGCAGAATAGATATATAAATATTTTATTAATAAGATGAATTTACAGATGATGATTGTTTACAATGGGTTGCCTGGCTTATATACCGCCATGGGCACCCTTTGGGAAAGGGCATGATCTTATGATCGTGCCCTTTCGTTTAACTAAACCTAAAATTAACTAATTTTTTACATAACAAAGTGGTGTCCTCAATGCTTGAGTAGTTCTTGATGATTTTGTATAAAATTATTGTCCACCCATGTGGAATCTTCAGTGGGTAAGTTGTTCCACTTGATGAGATACTCTGAAATTGATCGATTTTGTAGCTATTGGGTTCTTGTTTTTGTGACTACTCTAGGTTCCAATATGATTTTTCCTTCCTCGTCAAGTTCTGGCAATATTGTTTCAACTGGGATCTTCTGCAACTTTTCAATGAGTGGCCACACTTCTTCATCCTTCTTCCATTCATCCCTTGCTTCGTTTATCCAATCTGGTTCGATAGCAGAAATAGCACAAAACAAGGCTTCCACATCCTCATCCTTTCTTGAGACTGCATCTGCAACAACATTTTTCATCCCTTTTTTGTAGATGATTTCAAAGTCATAACCCAACATATTTGTGACTGTTATGAAACCGGCTCAAGAAAAGATAGAAAAGATAGATCAACGCCTTAGAATTCAGCCTCTTCGAGGGGGCAACCTCCTTTACATTACATAAATGAACAATTCTTGGATGATTCAAATGACAAAACCTCCTTTCTATATATAGCAGTCTAAGGAGTCACAATATAATCCAGCCGACCTAACAATAATAATATAAAGCCACAAAAATAACAATAGAGGGATTCTATGGGGCACAGTAATAACAATATGGGGCCAATAGGGGCACAACAATATTAATAAGGGGTATAACTACAATAGTAATGGGGTAATCACTAATATTATAGGGACCCAACATGCCCCTCTCCTTCAAAAAAGTGTTGTCCTCAATGCTTGAGTAGTTCTGGATACTTCTGCATAAGATTCTCATCCTCCCATATGGAATCTTTAGCGGATAAGTTCTTCCACTTTATAAGATACTCTGAAATTGAATGATTTCGTAGCTGTCGAGTTCTTGTTTCTGTGACTGCTTCCAGTTCCAATATAATTTTTCCTTCCTTGTCAACTTCTGGCAATATTGTTTGAACTAGGAGCTTGTCGCCTATAACCTTCTTTAAACATGAAACATGGAAAACTGGGTGCAATCGAGAAGCTGCAGGAAGCTCCAATTTGTATGCCATAGTACCAATCTTTTGCAACACCTTGTATGGACCATAATACTTTGGTGATAATTTACTATCCTTCTTAGCTTGCTTGAGGGACATTTTCTTATATGGTTGTAGCCGTAGGATTACCCAATCACCTACATCAAAACTTCTTTCACTGCGATGTTGATCTGCCTGTTGTTTCATTCTATTCTGTGCCAACACGAGGTTATCCTTTAAGAGTTGGAGGACTTGTTGTTGATGTTCGATGCGATGTTCCACTGCATGAACCTTAGAATTTTCTCTTAAATATGATGTGATGGATGGTGGTTGATACCCATAAAGTGCCATAAATGGGGTCATTTTTGTTGCTGTATGGAAGGAAGTGTTATACCACCATTCAGCCAAAGGCAACCATTTGACCCTTTTTTTCTGATCTTCTAAAGATAGTCTTTGTTCTAAAAATTATTTAAGACTATCATGATCCATTTTTACCTTGAAGTGTCTTCCCATTAGGTAAGGTTGCCATTTCTTAAGTGCATGTAGTATTGCCAACATTTCCTTCTCATAAATAGTTTTCGTTAGATGTAGCCGTAAAAATACCCATTTTCCTAAATCAAAACTTCTTTCACTGCGATGTTGATCTTCCTGTTGTTTCATTCGATTCTGCACCAAAGTGGCGTTATCCTTTAAAGTTGGAGAACTTGTTGTTGATGCTCGATGTGATATTTCACTCCTTGAATCTTTTTCTTCTTGATATGTCCTTCTATCTTGAGAGTTTGAGGAGTGGTAAGTTCTTCTAATGCATTAAAGATATGGTCGGATTCATTTCTTGATGCTCGATGTGATCTTTCATTTCTTGAACATTTTTCTTCTTGATATGTCCTTCTATCTTGATAGTTTGAGGGGTGGTAATTCCAGCCAATGCATTGCAATATATGGTCGGAATCATTTCTTCTTTGTCGATGTGATATTTCACTTCTTGAACCTTTTTCTTCTCGATATGTCCTTCTATCTTGAGAGTTTGAGGAGTGGTAATTCTTGCCAATTCTTTACAAGATATGGTCGAATTCATTTCTTCTTTCTCTGGGGTTTGTTCGTGGTGTATATCCTCTTCTTTTGATCTTTCTTGATCCTTTTCTTCCTCCTTTTCACAATCAATGTAAAATAATTTCTTCTCAGCAAACTTATGACCTTTAATGTATTTGTGATCACAATTCTAACAAAGCCCTTTTTCTCTTTTTTCTTCTAACTGTTGTGGTGTCAACCTTGTAGGTTGTGGAAGGCTAGGAGAAACAACACTTCGATCTTTATAGTTGTGAGGGGTAGACTTCTTTGTTGCCATAATTTTGCTTTCTACTTTTCTTATGAACATGAATTCCTTCTCCAATTAATCAGGTTTCCAAAGATGAATCTCATGTTGAATGTTATCCTTTAAAGTCCCTATGGAGACATCAATCCTCTACTTCACTGGAATATCATTTTCCCTTATATTAAATTTTTTAAAATCCTTAATGCACTCTACTATTGAACACTTTTGTTTGAGATTTATCAATTAGCTAAAGAAGGTTTTGCTCTTTGTATCCTCATAATGTTTTATCATTTCCTCCATGAAAGTTGACCACGTAACAAGTGGTTTATGAGAACAAAGCTCTTTATACCATAAAAATTGATCTTGTTCTAAATATGAATATTCAATGCGTACCTTTTGTAATAGTTGCACCTCATGTAGATCAAAATATTGCTCCATTTGTAGTATCCAGTTTATGGGATCCTTGCCATCAAACTTCCTCATATCTCCTTTTCTTGATTTTAGGAGCTCGATCTTGAAATGATTGTAGCTTTTTAATTTCAGATCTCCAAGTTATAAAATTGTGTCTTGCAGTAACACTCTGAGTCCTATTTATAACCCCACAAGTCTTATCAAGATTTGATTATGCAAGGAAGAGTTATGTCAAATCTCCTAAGATAACCTGATTATAGACTCCTTCAGTAAAGCGAATTTGTACGAAGTTCCACGTGTTACTGTTTCAACCTTAGGATCTGAAACCAATACACAGAAAACCACAGTCCATCCTCCTTCTGTAAATTCTTATGAAATTTCAATCTGATTCTCAGAGAGAGCGTTCTGATGCTTTTCCCTAGGTCACTTGTTTAGAATGTAATTCGGGAGTCTGTAAAAATCCTAAATTCCTCAAATTATATCTATGAAAATATAGCAAGACAAGATCTGAAATCCGAACCCAAGGTTAAGAATGATTTCTTCTCAAATGGATTTTTTGTTTAGATGCTAAAACTTCGTAGCAAAAACGTTATAGCAAAAATTCCACTCTGACTTGTTTGGAGCAACAAAACCCTAGAATCCAAAGCTCTAATACCAAATGTTATGAAACGAGCTCACAAAAAGATAGAACAGATAGATCAACATCTTATAGATATGCCTATTTGATGGGGCAACCTCCTTTACATTACACAAATGAATAATTCTTGGATGATACAAATGACAAGACCTCCTTCCTATATATAGGAGTCTAAGGGGTGATAATATAATCAGAGCCGACATAACAATAATAATGTAAGGGCACAATAATAATAATAGTGGGCTTCTATGGGGCACAATAATACCAATATGGGGACTACATGGGCACAAAAATATAATAAGGGGGTTGTACTAATAACAATAAGTGGTTACGCTAGTAGTATAGGGACCTAACACGATCTCATCTTCATCAATATTTCTTAAACCAATGGAGAGACAGAGCTTGAACACTTAAACCATGCAACTATTCTGTTGAGGAAGTTGAAAGCTCCTGTTATCAGGCTCATGAGCCTTCTCATCTTGTCTGGCCTTTTCTACATCCAACGCTGCCCACTCTAATATTTATACCAGATGTAAGATCTAGTAGTCCAAATTGTTTGATAGGAGTTACCTTCATGTCTAATGCCCAAGTCTAGTTAGAGGACTGTTAAGTTCACAGGAAATTGTTTAGTGACCAATGTGAAACCTTAGTAGGATTCTTACTATTGCCACGCTGCGAAGGCCACTATGTGTCCAAGAAGGATCCTAGAATCGATAAAAAGAAAAACATTTTAATTGGGATTGTGGGGGAAACTGTTGGAGGGGTGGCAACTTTAGTATTATGTGTCGTTTTGGTGTTGCTTAAAAAGTCAAAGTAGAATCAATCAAGAAAACTAGTGTCAGAATGTGCTAAGAAGGCAATTAAGCAGAATCAATTAAGAAAACTAGTTCCAGAATGTGCTTCGAATGACATATCATCAAAATTTCTTGTCAATGCAAGTGAGTTGTTTTATTTAAATTTTTTATATGTGTCTGTTTTTGTTTTTACTTTTTGGTGACTAAATTTTCGAAACTAGTTTTGATCTGGTATTTTTGTTTTCCACTGGTATGTACTTTGTGTCCAGTAATTCAACTCACTTATACTTCGCAGTGTAAAATATATGCAAAACAAATTTGTTTTAATGTGGGAAAATTACTGGCCAGTATCGCGAGTATTGACTTGAGATACTCTGCATACTCTGGAATATTGGACATCGCCATTTTTTAAAAGCTGGGGACACTAAAAAGATCATTTCCCTCTAGGTCCTCACTAAATGCCTAAATCAAAATCAAACATTGGTTGTAAAACCAGTTGATATCATAAATACCAGAAAGTTTGAAATTAAATGTTACCCCAAGGAGTGAGCTAAAGCTGCATATCATCTTAAAATTCTAAAAAAATGAATTTTGCAATAACTATTTGCCATATTGTGCCCATGGTACCACCGTTGCAGCTCATTTATGATTTGTTTTCATTAAAAAAACTTGCACCAATATTGCAATAGAGATGTAGAATGAATGGATCTAATATTAGGTTTATTGCACCCTTCTTTTTCATGAAAGTTTAAATTTGTGTTGAGTCATCCATGATTGTTGCTTGTTGTAAAAAACTTGGATATCCATAAAATTAAGGGACTTGATGTTAGAAAATAAAACTCAGTTCCTCAAATTTATGACTAAGAGTTCGATAAATCAAATCGAGTCAAAGAATGTGCACTATCAATTGTTGTTTTGAGCCTGTCAAAGGTTCTAGATCACTATCCTCTTTTCTTATGTGCTACCCAGACAAAAACTATGTGATGCTAAATGAATCACTAATCTTTCTTCTTATTTTCTATTCAACAAAAATCTCTCTCATGCGAAATGGATCATAATCCTCTCTTTTATGTGCTACTCAACTAAAAACTCTCTGATGGTAAATACCTAAAACCTTTTTTGCGGCTTCTAGTTTTTTTACAATCCGTGACCATGTTTCTTTGTTTCTATCTTTGATATGTCACATATTTTACAAAGCTACAATATAAAAAAAAAAAGAAGCTTCACAAATGAACCCACAATGCAAAAGACTCTGAGACACTTTTGAATTTTTTGTTAAATAAAATGAGTGCTTACTTTTGAATTTTCTGTTAAATAAAATGAGTGCTTACCAGATTCTTGCTCACCCACAATGCAAAAGACTCAACGTCACTTTCAAATTTTTTTGTTCAAATACATAGCCAATGAGGAATGGGATATAAAACCAAAAAGACTTCATAAATAACCCGCAATGGAAGAGGCCACCTGTCTCTTTTTTCTATTAAATAAAATGAATGTTTGCTAGATTTTTTTTTTGGTCGCTGCTAAATAAAATTAACGCCTACCAGATTCTTTAGGCTTGGAATGGAATGTTCACCAATTCCTTATGAGCATGGTTTTCTCTCAACCATCAATACATATACCTGAACGGGAGGAAACATAAATAGTGATCCTGAGGCAACAAAGAGCAAAGAAGTGCATTTATCAGTAATGTACCTCAATTAATTAGCATTATATGTGTTTGGACAGAACATTAATGTATCCATATGATTAAGTTAATAATTGTTCCCTCTAATGCTCTAAAATACATTGGGAGAATCACCTCATTAAAGTAGGAAATCTTCTAAGGATACTGCACCATTAGATTTTGAATTCTTTGTACCAAATTCGTTTAGGAGAATCATTTCATTAAAGCCTAAAATCTTTATGATACTGTAGGTTTCGAACTCTTTTTTCATGCTAATTTCGTTGCTAGCAGATTTCATTGATTTGCTTCATTTACTCATAAGGAGGTGCAGCTATTTAATCGGTTAGCTTTCGAACTCTTTTTTCGTGCTAATTTCTTAGCTATCGGATTTCTTTATTTGCTTCATTTCCTGCTAAGGAGGAAGAGCTATTGAAGATGGTCTGGATTGGTTGTGTAGAAGTTATATTGGAGCTGCATTTCATGAGCGAATTGATTACCTCGAAAGACAACTTGTAGCTGAAATCGATCTCGATGCTCGGAACCCTATTTTGCAATAACCGACTGTAATGAAAATTAACTGCTTCGTAATCGATGATATGATTTCACACATTACAGATTCAATTTTATACCTTATATAACTTTTTTTAACTGTACTAAAGATTAACTTCATAGTAAGAAGCAATAAAGTCTAATGTGTATAAAATCTATGCATATTTAAATAGGTAGCTATTGAAACATTATTTTTTTATTTGTAAAATGTAGCTAAAAATAGGTAGCTAAAAATTATTTACAATAAAATGTCATGTCACTTATCAATTTCTACATGGTGCAATAAAGTCTAATGTATATAAAATTGATGCATATTTAAGTAGGTAGCTATTGAAACATATATTTATTTATTTATTTGTAAATAGTTATAAAAATAATTTACAATAAAATGTCGTGTCACTTATTTATTTATTTGTAAATAGTTATAAAAGATATTTACAATAAAATGTCATGTCCCTTATCATTTTGTACATGGTGCAAATGAGTTGTCATTATTAATGAGGAAATTAAAGTAATCATTACTAAATAGGAGTATCTCTCTTTTGAAATAAATTTAATTTAATAAAAAAAACAAAAAGAAAAACAAAAAACTATTTATAAAGTCTCATATCCACTTTATATGTTATTCACAAAAATAAATTTAATTTAATAAAAAAACAACACACAAAAACAAAAACAAAAACAAAAAACAAAAAAAACTATTTATAAGTTCTCATATCCACTTTATATGTTATTCACAAAATTTTGGTCAATATAAATTTAAATGAAGAGTAAACCGAGTAAACATATTTTTAAATACGTTATACCCTAACCTGCATCAAGGATAATAACCTCGAAAGGAATTATCTCCTAAGAAACCAATATGATAGTAATTTGGTTAGGGCATATCAAATGTGTCATGGTTAAATGAGACGAAGGGTCTTTGTCGTGATGTTAATTTAATAACTTTGAAGGGAATCCACCTTCATTCACTTTAATTTGGTTGGTGCATATCTAAATGTGGCAGAGTTAAAGGAGGCAAGGGTCTTTCCTATGATATAGGAAACAATTTAATATAAATGAGAATTTGGTTGGAGATATCATGTGAGAATTTGTTTGGAGATTATGAAATATTTGTTATTAATGAAATTATGCCAAAAGGAGAGGAGGGATATTTGTATGTATTTTTCATATTTTATAATTTAAAAAATAAAATATATAATATTGGAATATTTTACTATTAAAAGAATATTTTTATATAAAATAATTTATAGTGGTAAGAAATATTAAAAACAATGTATGGTTAATAAAATGAAGTAAGACAATAAAGATAGATTAATATAAATAAAGATAGGTTAATATAAATAAAAATGTGACATTAAATGTACATGTGATAAAACCATAAATTAAAAATTCCATTCTCATTATTACATTTTGGTCTTATGCATTTGTTAGAATGGTACGTCTTTCTATCATGGCATATAGTCGTATCGTTAATAAGGACTACTAGCAACAATCTAACTCATTAAGGCGAACAATAATACACTAACATCTTTATTAATGACTTGGATCACTAAGCTAAAATAGGTATAATGCAACACATGTTTACCTAAAGTTCCACTAAGCTAGGATTAATAAGCATAATAAGCCTAATAAAAAATCCATAGTAAAATTTTACTTAAACTTGACTTAGGGGATAGAAAGAAAATAAACATAGACTTGTGTATTTGACCAAGTGTATATTACCCTAACATTCCCATTTAATATGTACTTGGGAAGGATGTGTATCAAAATAATGGGAATGTTAGCATATTGGCTCTTGAAGTATGTAGTGATAACAAATGGTTAGGTCATCTGTTTATCATTATAAGGGAAAAATGAGATTAAAGTTGATCTTTCATTAAAATCATATTCTTAAAAACAATTTGATTAAATGAAGTAGATAACTAATATTTTTAACAATAAACATAAACTTAAATAATAAGGCGTAAGAATGATCTGAACTTAAACAAGAACACAACAAATTATAGATATGACTATAAATACAAATATGCATAAAAATAACACTTCATTTCATTAATATCAAATACTGAAATATGCTTATAAGCATAATGGATATAAGAGTCGGGCGATGGTAGCTTATCTTTGAGAAGAGATGTGGTAGCGATATTGTCCTTTGAGATAACTCTAGGTCAGTTAGTTATGCGAAAGCATCTATAATGTTTTGTTGTTTTAAATTATTGAATGACGAGTGAACAATTTATAAACAAGTACTTTAAACACAGATAGATTTCCAAGTAAAATAAAAGGTTGTTCTTTAATTGCACATAGTTAATTTGATTTCAGTGGGGTGGAAAAGGAGAGCATAAAGAAGTATAACTCATTGAATATTCAAACTGAATACATAACAAACTATAAGAAGAATTTAAGAAAACGATGTTTGCTTAATCAACAAAATATAATTAAACTGTTACAGATATCTGATGTAATTTATAATTAAAGAGGAACTTACAATAACAAATAGTTCTATAAATTATTCTCTTTTTATAAACACAATTTCACAGGGGATTCAAAATAAGGCTGAAACTCAGTCAAATTTTGCCCAGATTACTATAAAAGACTTAATTTATATGAAGAAAACATAATGAATGAATAACATGAAATAGAACTCACTAAGAAACAGACCATATGAGATAAATCCATAATCCTTTATTATTCCAAAAAAATGCTCCAGCTTAGTACAAATCTGCTTGATAGCTTGTTCAAGGGTTCAACCCATAATAACTCAAAGAAGGATTTATTTATAAAATATTTGAAAAAGATCTACAATATGTTGGAACATCATACCAAAATAGGACAAAATTACAAAAATAGGACAACATTGTTAGGATCATAAATTACTCAATTGTATCACACAATTTATCCCATCTTTCTTCACTTGGGATTTCCAAATTCACCATTTTTCTAAATATTTCATCCACTTTTGTGTACCTCTTGAAACTTGGCTTGTTAAGGAATCGATGTCTAATTTCATGCTTGATGATCAAATAAAACTCCAAGGCTTCCATAAAGGCCTTCCCTGTTATCTGTCCTTTGATTCCTGCAAAATTGGCTCTGTCCATCGCAATAGTATACAAGTTCTTTTAATAATATTCTAATTTGATCAATTTATCATTTAGAGCTACCAATCCTGGTATTCCTTTCTCATTTAAAATATTAAATTTTGAATGAAACCTTTGGACATCAATATCCAGGGTTTGACATTTTGTTTCTAGCTGGTTAATCAAATTCTTCTTTTGTAAGACCTTCTTAATTTCTAAGATGGTAGTTGTTCTGTCAGAAATATTTATCTCTTCTAGTTCTTCTCTACCTTTTAAATTTAGCACCTTTATCATATTTGTGGATTTTGTTGGCTTGGTCTTCAAAGCTTCTTTCTATTCTTCTATTTCTGCTCTGCATATGGTAATAAGTTATTTTTGATTAATTTGTATGGATGGCCATACATATGTCATAGATTGGGTGATATGTGTCCAAATATTTTCATTGGCTTGGGCAAAAGTATATACCATTAGGGACTCACTTTCCATCTTTTGGATCTTAACTTCCAATCTGTGGGACTTTTGCATCTCCTCCAAATACAAAGTATCATTCTTGACATTATGCAATTCTAAATTTTGGAATTTTTGTAATAACTTCTCATTTTCTTGTTTCTTTGTGGCCAATTCTTGTGATAATCTTGTTGGATCAGCTGTTGTTGATGTAGATAAATGGTTGTTGATGATGAACTAGGTTATGTACCTACAACTATTATTGGGAGTACTGTGAGTGGAACCATAACAAGCTGTGCTACTTCCTTCTCCTTTAGTAACTCTTCAATTTGCTCTTCCATTTTCTTTAGCTGTATATTTTGCTCAATGATAAGCTTGAGCATGTCCTCCTTTCACTGTTCATTTTCTTCTATGTCCTTTGTTAGAGGATCTTCTATAGAGGGCAGCTTCAATTGTTTCTTTAATGCAACAATGTCTGCATCTTTCTTTTTGAGGAGTAACTTTGCAGCTTGGACATATTTTGGATCATATCCTACTTTAATCACTAAGTCCTTGAGTGCCTTTATTCTTTTACCTTTGGCTAATGAAAAAATGTTTTCCATCTTGAGCTAAGATTGAACATTGGATATGGCAGTCCTAAGTTTGGAAAGAAACATAGCTGTAATTGTCATGGTGGAAAATAACATCTCACCAGATTGTCTATGCATATCCATCTGATCAATTGGATGGATTTGACAGGCATCAAATGGAAACATTTTCTTTTTATAGTTTGATGGATACTTAGGAAATGGGATTTTTTCTTGGAAGAAATCCATTTGCATTCTGCCTTCCTCACTGTCAAAAGCAGAAAGAAGCCTATGCTGGGAAGTTGATGTTTATTTCCAGAATTGTCTATATACATTAGACTTTAAAGTTTCATTCTTCACTTTAATTTCAAGGAACTCTAAGAAGATGTTCTTATCATCTAAGGAACTAGTTCCTACGGTCTGAATGATTTCAAGAGGTTCTCTAGAAGTTGAAGCTGTAGGAGGAATTCTTGGAACACTAGCTCCTATTGATGTAGAATCTTCTGAATCTCTAATATCAGTTATTACTGGTTGATTCTCTTTTGTTGTAAAATGAATGCCTTCATAATCTCCTTAGTAGATAAAGTCTCCTCTCTCACCCTTTTCTGTTGCTTGCTCTGAGCAACTGGAGTCTGTTCATTGGGGGTGGATAAAACCTGTTCATCTACCTCTTGAAGTGTCCCATCATCCCACTGCTCTTGATTCATATACTTTTCTATTTCTGGTCTTGGAGTATGATTATAGGGAGTCATTTTTAATTCAACTCTCAAGACAAAAATTATACCAAAAGGGTCATAAGACCTGGTAAAGCTAGGCTGGAAATTCATTTTCTTTAACAATGCATCTCTCTCAACACGAGCTGATTTGGTGTTGCAAATGAATGATCCAATCTTTGACTTGATTCCAAACTGAGATTTATTTTTTCCTGATTCAAAATGCAGGTCGTCCATGTTTATCATCTTCCTAATATATTCTAGAGAAAAGATTCTCATAGGAACATACTTGGGTAGGTTATATGGTGCAAGCTCACAACCATCTACCCTTATCTTTGTATAGTTCTAGTATAAATACCAATCACCAATTTTAGTCTGCTCACTTAAGTGTAAAGTCCTCTTTATTTCATCTTCAATCCTTGGCTTTGTGTCACTGTTGAGAATTTGTGCCACTAGATGTATGAATGTATCTATAAAATCCGAGAATGAATAGCTTGTAGAAGTGGTCCTGACTATTTCGGTCCAATGAATCACTCATTGATTCACTCGTTGTTCATCATGTTTGCTAAGTTTGATAGGTAAAATATCTCCCTGCTCAAAAATAAAAATGTGGACAATTATAGAGTTGTAGCTGAACATTCAATGTATAGTGAGATTCATGAATTGTTCATGTATATTATCAGCCAGGAACTGGTTGTAATTATACATGAATGTTGGTTGCTGATCTTTATTGAAGATGGAAAGGAATCAAAGGATGGGTTCATCAACAGACTAGTCATATGGATATCCTAAAAAGTAGGAAAGCAGAGAAATATAATTCCTGGAGGCTTTAGTAAATATGGAAGATGGATAGGGTGGATTCCTTTTTATTAATTCTGCATCCTTAGGAAAAACGATCTCAAAGATTTGGGCTCTCTGTGGAAAGGTTAGCTTATGGTACAAATCCATAAGTGTTGCTTATGAAAAATGGCTCAGAGAGTCTAATTGAGGAATTAGGAGCATCTGGTTAATTATTTTAGTAGAGATGGTGATCACAATGTCTCCATTCTGAGCCACCACCGCTCTTTTTACGGGGTCATATATGGCTTGGCACCAGGTAATCAAGTCAGGGAAATCATATGTTTTTGGGAAGTTGAAGAAATAAAATAGTGATTCCCAGAGTATAATTGGGTCTTGCTCGTCAAGGTACTTTTCTATGAGCCATAGGTGCCATTCGTGGAAGTCAAACTCACACTTGGCATATGCAATCTTGAAAAGGGAGTGAGCAAGGGGAACATGGTCAAGATCGACCGAGGTGGTGGTAGCAACACTTTATTTTGTATTTTTCTTGTTGAATTTCCATTTTGGGGCCATGCTGACAGAGAAAAGAATGAGGTGTAAGATGGTTATCGACTGAACAGAGAGCAGGTACACTACTTGACTTTGGTGACAGATTGATCAAATGGAAAGAGGTTTTGTGCAAGGAAACTATTTCACCTACAACCAATAGTAAGGAGTCAAATGAAAGTGAAAAGGAGATGGATTTAGGTCTATTTATAACATGTAGGGTTTGGCTAATGATTTTTTTTATGACTGAAGTGGCTTTAATGTTTTAGGAGCGGAGCTGTAACGAACGAATAAGAAGAATGGGTATGATAGAAGGGCAACAAATATGTGAGGTGGAAATAGATGGAACAACTTGGCAATGGGTATCTGAGGTGGTGGTGTTTGATTGGTCAAGGGATCTCATTAGAATCTTTATGGTTATATCCTTTAATCACATTCACAGGGAATTAAATTCAAAAGTTCACATATTATCAAAAATGGGAGTGGGTCAACACCTCTTTTTGCAACATGATATGACCACCTATATATGTTGCAACAACCTTGGCAACTTATTTAGTGGGTTGCACATCTATTTCACATTTCTTCTTTGTCTTTAAAAGTGGTAGTGCGAATGAGAGGGTATGAACTTTGATCAAGGAATGTTCACTTAGTAGCACTATCAACACAACAAAACACCCATTCTCTTTTATGAAACAAGAAACATAATAATACAAAATTGTTTTCTTAATTATTTTAAAACTAGATCCATCTTAACTCTGGATATATCAAGTGTCAAGAGGTATAAAACCTTTCTAAATGAAAACCTCTTTTTTTGAGTAAAAAACTTGAGGAAAGGTTTGCACCGCAAGATATTTGATCCCTCTCGGCGCTTGATAGATACAGAGTTAAGATGGATCTAATCTAGTTTCAGTCATGTTTAGCCAAGGAAAATCTATCGAATCTATGATTAATTTTATCAATAATATGTAAATACATCTAATATTAATAGAGTCATTTTAAATATGTTAAATATGTATGAGATTAATGTGGTCATTTTAATTTAAAATTTTCTTAGTTAGCTCAGTCTGTTGAGATGATAAATATTGTTAATAACTTTAATGATGAAAAATGATGAAATAAAAATTTTGAATGCAAAGTGACAATATAATAGTGTTGAATGATAGAAAATGTGAATAATAAGAATGCAATCAGTTACACATAGTCTTCATTGTGATCAATCTTAAACTATTTTCTTCTACTATTCTTATTTTCACCCTTGTTAGTTTTCACTTTTCATATCGATTATATGAAAAGGACAGTTGAAATCATAAAACATTTAAATATTTAGCTCTAGCTGTTCTAGTAAGCATCATATCTTTTCTCTCTTTCTCTCCAATATTAATAAATTGAATTACTAAAACCCAAAAATCAATGTACATTATAAATAATTTTTTGTTCTTACACTGAAACCAATGCAAAATGTTATTCTAATCACTTTAAAATTAATGTACCATCATTCATCCAATTACATCAACTCAGAAATCAACATCTACACTAAAATAAATGCATCTAATGCAAGCAATCAGTAGGATTAGAAAACAAATTCTACACTAAAATCAATGCATCTAATCCAAACAATAAAGTAGGATTACAAATCAACATCTACCCTTAAATCAATGCATCTAGTGCAAGTAAGAAAATAGGATTAGAAACCAACATCTACACTGAAATCAATGCATTTAGTGCAAGAAATTAAATAAGATTAGAAATCATCTACATTGAAATCAATGCATCTAGTTCAAGGAATCAAATATAATTACAAATCAACATCTACATTGAAATCAATGCTTCTAGTGCAAGCAATCAAATATCATTAGAAATCAACATCTACACTAAAATAAATACATCTAGTGCAAGCAATCAAATAGCATTAGAAATCACCATCCACACTGAAATCAATGCATATAGTGCAAGAAATATTCTTCCCTCTCTCCCCCCTCCATCTATATCTATATCTCCCTCCATCTCTCTGTTGTTTCTCTATCTCATCCCCCCAAACACACATGCTCTCTCACTCCATATCTATCAATCTTTTTGTCCCTCCCTCCCTCTCTCCATCTCTCTCTTCTTCCCTCTCTTCACCTTCCATCAATATCTCTATCTCCCTTTGTCTCATTATATCACCCCCAAAACATACACTCTCTTTCTCCAAACTATCTATCTATCCCTCCATCCTCTCTCTCTCTCTCTCTCTCTCCAATCCTGTCTCTTCCCCCATCACTCTCCTCATATCTCTCAAGTCCTATTTCTCATCCTTCCTCTCTCTCCATTTCTCTCCAACCTCCCTTTCTCTTCCCCCATCACTCACTCTCTCTCTCTCTCTCCAACTATGTTACTATATCCCTCCCTCTCTCCTTATCTCTCCTTATCTCCCCCCTTATCTCCATGTCTCCTTGTTTGCCTATGTATCTCACCCCTAAACATACACACTCTCTCTCCATATCTCCCTTTCCACTCCCACTCTCTCCACTTCTCACTCTCTATGTATTTCTTCATCCCTCCCTCTCTCCCCCTCCAAATCCATCTCTCTATCCATCCTTCTCTCCTCCTCTCTCTCAAGTCATCTCTCTCGTCCTTCCTCTCTCCCTTTCTCTCCTACCTCCCTCTCTCTTCCTCCATCTCTCTCTCTATCTCTCTCTCTCTACCCTCCAATCCTCTCACTATCTCCCTCCCTCTGTCCTTCTCTCTCTACCCCCTCCATCTTTATGTCTCCCTCTATTACTCTTCTCTACCTATCTTACTCCTCTCCCTCTCTCTCTCTCTCTCTTCATTCCTCCTCTCTCCTCTCCTTTAGTTTATCTCCAACTCTCCCTATCTCTCCATCTTTATCACTCTATGTGTTGGCTCTTCCCTCCCATATATATCTAGAGTTAATATATATCATGATATATTAATCTATATTATAATATAGCAAATTTAATATTCTATTATTCCAATGTTATTAAATTTAATAATATTAATATTATAATATATTAATATGAATATTAGATTCAATAATGATATTAATATTAATCTTTTAATATTAATATTAAGGTTAATAATTTTTTTTTTTTTTGCATGGTATTAATATTAATTTGGCCCATGGTATTCGGGCCATAGGCTTTACCTAAACGAAAACTCTTTTTTGAGTGTTCATAAATATAAAGAGGATTATGGAGTAAATATAAAAATAGGTTTTATTTATTTACCATACCTTTGGTTTAATTACATTTTTATTTAATTACCATACCTCTTTTATTTACCATGGTATTTGGCCCATAGACTTTTTTTTCTCGGAAAAGACTAAATCTATTAAGTAAAATATAGTACAAACAGGAATAGCAAAAGACCGGCAGACCGGAAATGATGGATTCATCAACCTCGGTCCCGGAGGAAAGATACAATCTCAGAGCTACAGGAAAAGCAAAAGACCGACAGACCGGAAATGATGGATTCATCAACCTCGGTCCCGGAGGAAAGAAACAATCTCAGAGCTACATCAGAAAATTTGAGAGCAAAGACTGACTATCAGGCTATTACCCCAGCGGGTCAGTAACTACACCACAATGCTTTTTCCCTTTCTTTTTGTTAACTTTTGTCCAGCCATCATGGGGAGAATGGGCTAGAACAACTTGAAGACTGGAGTTCTCTATCTTCGGGGACTCCTTCTCTGATTCAGAGGATGAAGTCTCATGGGGGCGTTTCTGGGAGATTGCTGTGACATGGGTGTGCCCCATATTGTCCGCGGGTGGGTCCATCGGCTGCGGTTCCTGGTCTGGATCTGAATCGCTTTCCTTCTTCTCCATACTTGGGGAGCTGGAGCTTCCAGCTGGCGGCGGTGGACAGGGAGCCCAACGCTTGGGCTTGGAATGTGCGAAGAGGCCCTTTTTCGTTCTTGCTGTCAGTGATGGGTAGGAGTTATGCAGGTGCCCTGTTAGGTGACAATGGTGGCATCGGAAGGCAGTGTTTTCGTAGTCTAGAAACTGGGTCCAGACAAAGTCCTTGATCTTGAGATTGATGTACTCTGGCAATCCCTTGCTTAAATCAAGCTCCACTCAAACTCTAGCATATGTATAGAGACCTTGCCGCTCTCTGTTGTAATCTCCCATTAAAAAGCTACCCAAGGCATTGCCTATTTGCTTGTATACTTCTGTGCGCCACAGGTGAATTGGGAGATTTGGAAGTCTGATCCATACAGGGGCTTTAGTGATGACTGCTGAAGCTGGGTCGAAGTCTGGAAACCATGGAGTTAGGAAGAGGCCAGCTGAATCCATAAACCAAGGGCCTTCATCTAGGGCGTTGTAGTAGTGCTCGAGGTCATCGAACAGCACTATAAAGTATCCCTTTGCACAGAAATAAACCTTGCAACGGTCAGTCCAGTTGTCCTTGATCCAGTCATAAAGATCCGTTGAGCGCGGCCAAAGCCCATTGAATCTGCAGATGATGGCCCTTTCAGCAAATTTTTGGGTGTCATCTGCAAGATCAGAGTAGGAGATCTCGACAGAGGGAACTTCCTCCAATTTGTCAACTAAAAAAGGCTTGGGTTTGGGAGGTTCCGGGGTGGCGGGCATCTCAGGGCGAACTACAGCTTTGTATGAGTTTGGAGGAGCAGAAGAGGATTGACCTGCAGCTCCACCTCTCAAACGAAAGGAAAACACGAGAGAGCTGTTGCTATTTATGCTGTAAGAAGAGAGAGGAAGAGGATCTTCGAGCTGTTTACCTTGGAAGATAAGTCTCTGAAGGGCTGAGGGGATCCCAAGCCTGTGCTCCAGATTTGCTTTGAGATTCTGAACCAGATCTGTAGGATTTACCCATTGCATGACGGTTTTGCCAGAGATCTGTGCTATTTGAATCTGAAAGGGGGCAGGGGAATCTTCAGAAGATTTCTGGAGCAGCTTGGTGCCCGAGTCTTTTGAGTTTTCCACCTCTTGACGCAGAGGAGGCCGCTGGTGAGTAGATATCTTCTGGCTGAGATATTTTTTTCCCCAACGCGGATCTGCTGTAAAGGGATCTGTGAATCCTCTGTAAGAACGCTGCGTCAGGGTGAAAGAAGACCAGATCTGCGCAGCCGAGAGCATAGAAATCCCTGAACCTCGTGGATCCAGGTCCATATTCCCTCCACAAACTTGATCTTCGACCCTGTCATTTGAAATCAACCTTGGCTCGTGAGATCGGATCCTCTCCTTGCCAAAATGGGGCATGGACACCATGCGCCTCTGTTTTCCATAGACGCAAACGGATCTGCCGGGCCTGTGTAATGCGATTGTAGAGGGAAGCGCATCAAGACAAGTCTGGGTGAGGATCAGTTGTTTTAGAGTGAGAACCTCTGGATGAAAGGCGAGTGCCACCTTGAAGTTTTCGATCTGCGCCCAGAAGAGAGGGTAACACGCCGAACTCTTCTTGCTGTAGCTTGAATCGTTTAGAATCTTCCCATCTGAGAATCCAACCCAAGGCGAGAGGGAAGATTCAAGCGTAGAGTGACCAGCGTTCAGACTTCTGGCCGTTCGAGAGCAGGGCAAACCTCCAGGAGCCGCGGCGGCGCAGTCTGCTGAAACCCTAATACCGTGAAACGCATCCATCGCTCTCCCCCAAGTCACAATTTCAAATTCGTGCCTCAATCTCTATTTGGCCCATAGACTTGGTATATAATTAGATGTTCATTTCTAATCCTATTTGATATATTTTGGTTTATTTGCCATACCTATTTATACCTCTTTTATAAATATGATATTTGGCCCATGGTATTAAAATGGTATTTGGATCGTAGGTTTCACCTAAATAAAATCTCCTTTTTAAGTTATAGTAAATATAAAGAGGTTTATAGAGATATTTTTTGAGATATGTCTCGGGTAGTGAAGTGAGGCTATAGCTAATAAGTATTTTTATCAGAATGGGTGTGGGATTGGTAAGAGCTAGGGTTTCAAGAATATTTAGGAGCTGAATGCCATGGAGGGGCGCAAAGGGGGGAGCTCCACTCCCTCCTACCATCAAGCAGTAGCCAGTCGAGGTAAGAAATCGTTGGAGATGGCTAGAGGTCTTTCAGGAGAAGGGAATAGGAACATTGACAAGGCACATGATTTGACCAATTCAAGGGAGGACAATAGATTAAAATAAAATGAGGAAGAGGACAAGAAATAGGAAGCAAAAAACAAAATGCAAAAGGGTCCATGTAAGCCTAAGGCTGAGGTCACACCCAGAGTAGTTTTAAATGATCCTGCACTACAGGCGCATAGGGATCACATGTGGACCTATGCTATCATTTGTAAATTCATGGGATTATGGCCCACTGAGAAGGTGCTACAAGCGTGGATTAAATACCACTGGAAAGCTAAAGGAGGCACAGACCTACATCTTGGATCAAAAGGTTTCTTCATGGTAGTCTTCACAAATATAGAGGACAAAGACAGGGTGTTTGAAGGAGGGCCCTACTTCTATGTAGCTGCAGGCCTTTATATACAGCCTCGGGTGATGAATTTTGTACCGGAGCGCAAGACTTTCACTTCGATCCTGGTCTAGATAAGACTCTATTTTGTACCCCTAGATTACTAGCAAATTGAATCTTTATCTGCAATAGGAAATAAATTAGGGCATTTTGTCAAAGCATCTAAGGCAACCAGAAGAGGAAAATACACTTCCTTCGCCTGAATATATGTGGAGATGGATCTCTCTGGAGCTCTGTCGGATGAGGTCATCCTAGAAGTTTTCGATGAAGGATGGGTGCAAACTGTGGATTATGAACATATTCCTTTCAGATGTCAAAGGTGCCATGAACATGGGAACCTATTTAGAGATTGCCTTCTTAGTAAAATAGAGACCAAGAGTAAAGCTACCATAGTGAAAGACACTGAAAGATTTCACAAAATGAGATATAGAGGAAAGGGGGGTAAAAGGGGGCCAAAGAAAAATCAAACAGAGGGGAAATAGGCTAGTCCGAACAGGTTCCATGTATTAGAAGAAGAGGAAGATACAACAAAGATGGACCAGGAAATGGAGGGAAGCCTAGGGGATAAAGATAAGGAAGAAAATAGTGTGAAAACACAGTATACTTATAAATAGAAAGGGACTACACTGAACAATGAGGAACTGGAAATGGACCAAGAAATGACCCCGAGTGAGATGGAAATGGAGGATCATGAACTGCAGGATATTCTTGACAAAGAACACCTAGATCTGGAAGGATTCTTGTAACAGGGGACATTGGGAGGGGTGGACTCATTACCTCAAGAAGAGTTTAATAGAGTGAAACAGTTGTTCCTATGGAGAACTCATACTAATGAGTTGGAAGGAAAAAGACACACCGAAAGGTAGGGAAATTAAGGGGTGAAATTATGAAAACCACACCAGGACTAGCTCCCAGGAATCCAAGAAGGAAAAGGGGAAAAAAAACTAAATGAGTTATTGATGGAATGTGGAAAAATAATGATAGATTCAAGTAAGATGAAAGATCTAACTAGCTACTCCTTTACAAACCTTTCATAATGAAGTTAACATCTTGGAATATCAGAGGTCTAGGAAGTAAAAGGAAAGAAAGGAAACTCAACAATAGATTAAAACAAGAAGCTTCGGACATGATCTGTATCCAAGAAATTAAATGTTCCATTCAAAAATAAAGGAAATACACTGTAAATGGCTCAATAAATATGAGTTTCTAGAAGTCAAAGCAGACAAAACAGCAGGAGGTATCCTTACTCTTTGGAACCACCAAAAGATTGGCATAATAGATGTTGAGGCATCAAAGAATTATTTATCAGTGGTTATTCAGCCTGTGGGAGACATGGAGATGTATTTAATTACAAATGTGTATGGCCCTCAAAGACCTGATGATAAACTCAGGCTTCTAGATTCTCTTGTGGAACTAAGAGATAGACACGCAGGAATACCATGGATAATGGGCAGGGACTTTAACATGATCAAATCCCTTACGGAGAAAAAAGGTGGGACCAGAACTTTAAGCAAAGACTCTATAGAGTTTGAGAATTTTCTAGACAACATGAAGCTAGTTGACATAGATACGAGTAATGGCCTCTTCACTTGGAACAATGACAGAGGAGGAGAGTCTCAAGTAGCCTCAAAGTTAGACAGATTCCTCATCTCAGAGGACCTCATGCTCACAGGCATGGATATGACAGTGAGAATTCTTCCCTTTGGTGGCTCGGACCATTGGCCTGTCCAACTTGAGGTTCAGGGCATTGGCACCCCCAAGAATAGATCTTTTAGATTTGAGAATATCTGGCTCACCCACCCAGATTTTATCAGCAACATTGCAAAATGGTGGATAGAGGATCTACAAATTCAGGGTACGAGAATGTATCTACTACACAAATTACTAAAACATATCAAGCTCAGACTCAAATATTGGAACAAGAATGAGTTTGGCAATGTTTTTGAAGTGAAAAAATTTGTCGAAGGTAAAATGTAGGAACTCAATCAAGCCCTTATCACAAATGGATTTGATAGGGCAAGGAACGATCAAGCCACCAAGCTTCATCAGGACTAGGATAACTTATGTAAGCAAGAGGAGATATTTTGGAGACAAAAATCAAGAGTTCAATGGCTAAAAGAAGGGAAGAGAAACACAAGGTTTTTCCACATATCCACAATGGAGAACAAGTCGCATAATAGGATCTCAATGATTAAGGACTCCAAAGGTCAATTACTCAATACCCATGAAGACATAGAAGCTGAGTTGGTTCAGCACTTTCGAAGTATCGCAGAGGAGACCATATTAGATAGAGCTCATTATATTAGGGACTTCACTAAGAACATTCCTAAGCTAGTAACAAGAGAGGATAATTACAATATCAATAGGCTGGTAAATGAAGAGGAGGTTAGTGATGTTACCAAAGAAATGCATAATGGAAAAGCGCATGGCCTTGAGGGTTTCAATGTCGATTTCTTTAAAGCTTGCTGGAACATTGTCAAGTAATATATTCTAAATGTCGTGGAGGACTCCAGGATGAGTAGAACCATTCTGAAGGTGCTCAATACATCCTTCATCTCTCTGATCCCTAAAAAGGACAATTCTCTGACTCCAGACAGATTCAGACCCATAGTTTTGTGCAATGTGGTGTACAAGATAATCTCCAAAGTAATTTCCATTAGAATTAAAATCATTCTTCCCACTCTGGTTTCTAAGGAGAAAACAAGTTATGTGGAGGGCAGAAAAATTCTCAATAACATCATCCAAGTGCATCAGGTGGTTCATTCATTGTTAAGTAATAGGAAGGCAGGAACGGTTATGCAATTGGACCTAGCCAAAGCTTATGACAAGTTGAATTGGACCTACATCAAGAAGGTCCTTCTAGCCTTTGGATTTGACCACAACTGGGTAAGGTGGGTTATGGCCCTGGTGACTTCATCTAGTTTTTCAATTTTGGTTAATGGTTCTCCATCTAAGACTTTTAAACCTTCAAGAGGCCTCCGACAAGGAGATCCTCACTCCCCCTTTCTCTTCATCCTCATGATGGAAAGACTTTGTTGATCTATCAAGCATGCTAAATAAGTGGGTACTATCCAGGGTCTCAGACTCTCCGAGACTGGACATGCTTTGACCCATCAACAATTTGTAGATGACACCATGCTTTAGGGCATCCCAATGGTAAAAGAGATGCTAGCTTATAAACAAATCCTGAGTGACTTTGCCATGGCAGCGGGTACAGAGGTTAGCCTCTCCAAATCTAAGATTTTCTTCTTTAATAATAATATTTCTATTCAGTGGAATATCTCCAGAACACTGGGCTTTCAAAGAGATGTGCTACCTTCCAAATACTTGGGAGTTCCACTAACTGAAAAACCTCTACACAAGAGTATTTAGGAGCCAGTGATTAACAAGATGCAGGACAAGACCCAGAAATGGACAATTAGATCTTTGAACTTGGTAGGCTGACTGGTGCTTACAAAAGTTGTCCTTCAATCCATCCCCATCTTCATGCTTTTATCCCTTCCAGCTCTGAAAGAAATCTTGCATCAATTTAGAATAATTCAAAGAGACTTTCTTTGGGGTAAGGGGAAGGAGAATAAGAAATGGGCCTTGGTAGTTTGGGATACTATTTGCAAACCTAAAAACCACAGATATCTTGGTCTGGATGATCCGGAAGTGATAAACAAAGTTTTAGGGGAAAAATTATGGTGGAGATGGGTAAAAGATCTAGAGGTTCAGTGGGCTTGTATTTGGAAAGAAAAATACACTAGAAATTGGAAAAACAGTGACCTCATAAGGATGTCTGGCATCATAAAAGGCTCCTACATCTGGAATAAAGCATGGGAGAATAGAAGCATAATTCAAAAAAATAGTTTTTGGGAAATCAGAGTGGGAGATCTAGCATTGTTTTGGGAGGATAAATGGCAACAAGAACCTATACTGCTAAGAGAGGACTTTGTGGATCTCAAGAATGACACTGACACCAAAGGGCTACTTAGGGTAAAGGAATTTTGGGATCAGACAAGTAGTGAAGGAAAATGGCGTACCTGGAAGAATATGGAATACAGGGATGATAGCCCCTTGAAAGAAAAAGATGATGCACTTCTAACAATGTTGGACCAAAGGAAAATACTGGTATTAGAGGATCATGACCAACTTAGATGGGGCAATAATAATGAAGGCACCTTTAATCTTAAGGAGGCAAAGCGCTTAATCCTAGAGCTTGATTCTAATGAACCAGATAGGGTTTGGCAGAACCTATGGAGGCACCAAGGATGGATGAAAACCAAACTTTTCATGTGGCTGGTACATCATAAGAAAATTCTTACTTGGGAGAACATTCAGAAGAGGGGTGTTTTGGGACCATCTAGATGCCATCTTTGTGAGTCTCAAGAGGAAACAATGGAGCACCTACTCAATACCTGCATATTCACCTCCAACTTCTGGGATGCTTTTGCCTTCACTTTTAAAAAGATAGACAGGGACAGGGGGAGCATCACCAATACCCTTAATAACTGGAGAGGAAAATTATTTGGTTATGAAATAATCATCAAATCTTGGGCTTTAACTCCAATCTTCATAATATGGAATATCTGGAAAGAAAGGAACAACAGAATCTTCAAAAATAAAAAAGGTTCCTACCAGAACATCATGGCTCAGATCTTAAGTTAGATCAAGGAGACGGTGGGAAATTTAATGCAAGCTTACCCAAAAAATCCCCCTTCAGAAGCTGATATGTAGATACTTCTTCAGTTGGGTACGCCAGGGGTTATTCCTCAGGGCATAGACACGAAGGTAAAGAAACTGGTCACTGAGAAAGACTTCTAGCATCCTCCCCCTTAGGGTTTTATGAAATTCAACATAGATGGAGCCTCAAAAGGCAATCTAGGTATTTCTGGTTATGGTGGGGCGTTAAGGGATGAAAACTGATGCATCCATTTTATTTATCATTGTCACTTGGGAAGAGCCACAAACAATATGGAAGAGCTAATAGCACTAGAACAATGTTTAGAGATTCTAAAGTAGGACAATCTTCAGAACATCATAATTGAAGTTGACTTTGAGCTAATCATCAATTCGGTCAAGAGAATCTGTTGTGGTTTGGTGCCAGAAAAGGTCTCAAGACAATGTAAGCTACTTCAGGTCTTTCAAAGGATTTAGTTCCACCTTTTTCACTTGAGAACCATAAGTTTCACTCATGTGCGAAGAACGACCAATAAATTGGTGGACATTCTAGCTAATAAAGGGGCTCTCTGCACCAAAAGCAATATCAAGTTTAGACGGCAAGAGATGCCACAAGGTAGTTTGAGGGAGAATTGTCTCAATCAGGTGAATGAGGACCGAACGCTATATCAAAATAGAGTTGGTCATCAACAACAGAAACTGGGTCGAATATGAAGTGTTGTTTCAAAGGTGATTTTTCAGTGGGTATGCAGGTCTCTCCCAACTTTCTCAGCAGAGGAAAGCACGATTGTAGGGGTCTTAGGTGGAAGTTGCTTGGAAGATAGCAATTCTCGGATGCTCGGATGATGAATATCAAGGGGGGTAAGAAGATTTTCTTTTTCCTTGGGATCAAGCGAAAGAGGAGTAGGGGTGATGTGAAGGACTGAAGTCTCAGCTTTCTCAGCCAACATGAAACCCTCCACATTACTACCCGTGGTGTCAATACCAATCGTGGAGTGATTTATGGTTTATTGTGCACACTTAAAGCCGAGAGCGGTTTCTCTGAGTTGAGCATGATTCCACTCACCACTGCACACGTGGCCAAGGCAGGAGAGAGAATACCACCCTCATCGGGTGGTTATTCTTTGAGCTTATTGTTCATGCGATATGATCCTCCACCGTTAGATCTGGTGAGGATTATCAACGGCCATGATACGACATGCATGTTGGTGGGTCTGGGTCTTGAAGGGTGTCCAGGCGGGCACTCACATTTTTCTTTTTTCTCTTCACGGATCTGAAATTCTATTTAGTTGGGGGGCTTTTCTTTTTCGGATCCGGTTTACTTTTTCTCTGTTGTATGGGTATTTGGTTACTTCAACCTTTGGCTTAGGAAGTAAAACCTTAGGCTAAATGGTTTAGCCTTTGTTTGTTTGTAGTATATGTAAATTTCTCCTTTTGGTTATTCGAAATAGAAGGCACGACTCTTGCATTAGCAAAAACAATATCAAGAGGTTTGTGGAGTAAACATAAAAAGAAGTTTTATTTATTTACCATGTCTCAAGTTTATTTATATTTTTCTTTGTTTACTATACCCATGGAGCAAGTATAAAAGGAGATCATATTTATTTACCATACTTGAGGTTTATTTTTATTTTTATTTATTTACCATACATCTTTTTTGAGTGTTAGTAAAACTCTTTATATTTTAAATTTATATTGTGTTTATACATAATAATAATTAGATTGTTAAATAAGGTCCACATTAGATTAAAAATATTAAATGTTAAATGTTAAACATTACATGTTAAATGCTTATGTTTACATTTACATTTACGTGAAATCTATCTCATACCCCCATACTGGGTTGTTTACTAGGTTGTTTACGTGAGATCTAACCCCATGCCCCTCTAACATGTTAAATTTTTATAGTTATATTTACATTTACATTTACTTGAGATCCACCCCATACCCAAAAAATATGTTTACTGGGTTGTCTAACCCCATGCCCCTCTTACATCTTAAATGTTTACAGTTATATTTACATTTACATTTACGTGAGATCTACTCCATACCGAAAGAATATATTTACTCAGTTGTTTACATGAGATCTAACCCCATACCCTCATTACATGTTAAATGTTTATATTTACATTTACATTTAAGTGAGATCTACCTCATACCCCAAAAATATATTTAACAATAAACAAAACTACATATATAAATGATACTCACCATAAAACCATTTCCAAATAAATGATGTTATTGTATGATTACAATATATATTGCTATTAGAAACAACAATGATGAATTAAATAAAAAACCAACCAAAAATA
Organism: Pinus tabuliformis; assembly: GCA_031772625.1. Lineage (NCBI taxonomy): Eukaryota > Viridiplantae > Streptophyta > Pinopsida > Pinales > Pinaceae > Pinus > Pinus tabuliformis. The sequence goes on from CM062812.1 coordinate 168,607,918, forward strand.
AGCCTCTATGAAACTCCTAAAAGACCCAACATTGCACTTATAATTAAATAAAATATATAAATAACTTCGTGTGTCGCTTACCATCGAGAAAATTAGATTTTAGTAAAATGACGAGAAGGGTCAAAATCTATGCTAGTTGATTTAGCAGACATATAAATTCGACAGAGAGAAAAGACTAAGGGAATATAAACAAAAAGAAAAAGATATTATTCATTCATTCTTCTCTTTATTCTCTCTTTAATTGGTTGAGCTCGGTTTTGTGCCTTCGTGGGATTAGACTTTGTGCCTCCGTCTGTGCAGTGGAAGAGGAGGGTGGAAATCTTGGAATCCTGTATATTAATTTATGGTGGGTTTGGTTTGTTAGATTCAAAAAAATCTTTTGTTCAAGTACCCTCTTCGTCATTTTTGGTTCAGGAAAATAAACCTTCAAAGGGCGGGTTGTCTTTCAAGGGAAGGCATTATTATAGGAAGCACGATGAAAATGAGTCGGGCTGTGAGAACCAATGGGGGATTTTGGTCGTTGGGGGATTTTGATTTCATCCAGTGTTAAAAAAAGCATACAAGATATCAAGGAAATATCAGGGAATCAATCGGATGAGGAGATATACACAATGCTAATGGAATTCAATATGGATCCCAATGAGACTGCCCATCAGCTGGCTTCTTTTTCTTTCTTTCTTTCTTTCAGTATTTGAGTTTTGGTTGAATTTTTTACAACATAATTCCTCATTATTTCGCTATGAAACCTAAGAGAAAACCCAAACTATGTGGAAAATAGGGTTTATTGTTGTGCCCATATTTTAGGGTTTTGAGTTGTGGTGGAGTCTGCTTATGTAGTAAGAATAGAATAAGTGTGTTTTGGATTTTATTTTTCTTTATTTCTTTCAGTATTTGGGTTTTGGTTGAATTTTTTACGACATAATTCCTCATTATCTCACTATGAAACCCAAGAGAAAACCAAAACTATGTCGAAAATAAGGTTTATTGTTGTGCCCATATGTTGGGCAGCGGATCCTGCCATAGCATGTTTTTGGTGCTTGAAGCCCGAGTTTTGGTCAAGTGTAATGTAAAGACCCCGTGAAATGCGGGCGTGGAGTGTGAGGGTCTAGGGTTTTCTGCCCTAAGATAATGAAATTTAATGTAAAATGTGTCGGCCTACCCATGGTCCACGGACCATGGGATTGTATAAATAGAGCGAGGCTCTAAATTGTATAGACAGTCTTAGTATTGAGAAGTAATAGATAGATGTGAAGGCATGCTTAGAAGATAGAAGTGGATCTAAAGGTATTGGGTCATAGTGGTAGGTAGAGGCTCTGCCGCTGAGTGCGCAAATGCCTAGTAGTGTCCACAGTTGAGTGTGCGGACCCTTGCAGCTGAGTGAGCAGGGCAGATTCAGGTCTGTAACTGAGCTTGAGTATTAATAAAGATAAGATTGATTCAAAATATTTTGTGTCTGTTTGTAGATTTGTATTTCTATGTTTTGGTTATCTTTATGTATTTATATTGTTTTCGTGTACGCATGCTAATCTGAAATTTCAACAAGTAATAAGAATATTAGGCCTGAAAAAACTAATTTAAGAACTAATATAATAGCACAATATGGATTGGATCGGAACAGTACGGTATTCAAAAAGGTGCGCACAGGTTGCAAAGAAAACACCCTCCCATACTACTTTGGGTAAGACCTCAGTCTACGCTTCGCGGAATGTTGCCGAAAGGGCCAGTAGTACTAGCATTTTCTTAGCTAAACTCATTGCTGAACCTGGGTCAGGCCCCACATAGCCAACAAATGGTTCCATTGCCGAGATTAGGATTTTCCTAAGGGATGTCTGATGTTGTGCCAGTGGAACCCAACAAAGAAGGAAATTGAAGAGTGGTTAGACAAGAAGATTCACGAGTTCACAACACAGGAAAACAGAACTCCGCAGGTATCCGAGAAAAGGTGGCTGGATTGCTACGTGTATACGGAAATCCACGATATCTTCTTCACATCCTTTCCTTCTAAATTGTATGAGTGGATCGTGAGGTTAGCTGATAGCCAGGGAAGGTGTATTCTCAACCAACCAATAGTGTGGACTCTAGAATTAGTGCGCAAACTAGAGGCATCAGAAGATAAGATCACGCGAGCTATGGACCATTGGCTCAACTGGATAATAGAAGGGTTTATCACTGAGTTTACGATAGAGACGACGATGAGCTACAACAAAGAAGAATGACATTTTCTCAAGGGACCACAAGGTAAGTACATTAAATCTTTAAATACCTCAATTAAGACATTTTTATGTGAAAAGCAAGTTATGTGAATACATTAATGTTTAGGAATACATAGAGTGGAAAGATCTACAAAGGTAGCAAGGAGTTTGGAAATAGTCCCTTAATTTCACCTTCACGGGAGAGCGAGGAAGAGATCGCTCGGGTGAGAAGTGCAGTCAGTTTGATAAGGCAACGCATTCTGTAGTTACCACCTCCACCCATGCCACCACCCGCTTCACCTCCTTCACCTCCATCTCCACCCACTCCACCTCCACCAACCCCGTAGTTCACCATGGCGAGTGTGATCAAGCTACCTGTATTCAGAGGAGTAGGGAATGAGGATCAGGACTAGTTTTGGTTCATGGTAAGAGCGGTGTGGGAAGCGCAAGGGGTCATGGATGACAACATTAAGAAGGCTACATTGGTGAGTGCGCTACAGGATCGCGCATTGACATGGTATATCAAGCACTCTAATGACCACCCAAATGCAGGGATAGTAGAGATCTAGAATGCATTCAATAGAGAATTTAGTCGGCCGAAAACAGAGACACAGTAAATTATCGGGTTTAAAGAGATCGCGATGCTTCCAGGTGAGACCCCCTGGAATCTGGATCAGCGACTGAAGATTACAATCCACGAGGCTAATATGACACTCATGGATGGTTTGTGGCATCTCTGACACTGCACCTGAGGACGACGTTGTCACAACAGAAAATTTCTACCCAAGTTGAAGTGTTGGAAATGGAGATGACGTTGCATGAGACATAGATACAAGATCTGTGGCTGGGATTTCAACAAATCCATGCACAACTACAAAATATTTGCCTGGAAATGTAGAACTAGAAGTAGGATAGTGCACTGCGGCTAGAGGCACACAAGGAACTATGGTGCGTAAAATGCAAAGGCCAGGACCATGACAAGGACCACTGTCCAATATTCGCAAACTACTTCGTAGGAGGAGGGCCAATGCCGTTGAGACTAGAGGCACAAGCAGGGCCAAGTGCGACACCCATGTTATGGTGCGTGATTTGTTAGATAGGAGGAAAACACATGAAATATAATTGTCATTTGTTGCAGAAGTATACTTAGACTCCCCAGCGGTTGTTTTGTAATTTCTGCAGGTCGATAGGCCACGATGAGCACACTTGTCACAGTTACAAGTTAATGATGGACCGGACTCGAGCATATAGGATTCAAATAGAAATGCAAGCCCTTGACCTAGTTGTGGGGATGGTGCACACTAGAGTTTTGGTGCGAGGTCGAGGACAAGGAGGAATGGGACCAGGAAGCATGGAAAATTTTAGGGGCTAATGTTCGCCCAGTGGGCTAATTTTCCATGATTTTTCCACAAAAAAGATTCGCCAATTTCCAATTTTATAAAAGACGATTCACCCAAATTTTAGAATATAAAATTATTTTACCTTAAAAATCGCCAAGATTATAGAGAGACTATATATAAAATAATTATAAATTTGATTAATTTTACAAATATATCAATAAACATTTATAATTTGCATATTAGGGATTAATGAGATTCGCCAATGTTTTAAACTTCAAGAAAATTTTCCATCCTTAAAATTTTCCTTGCCAGGAAGGGGCCGCAAATAGTTAATTTGTTATAATTGAGGAGGACCAAGGCACTATGCCTGCGATTGTACCAACCCGATGAGAATATCCTATTCATACTGTGCTTAGTTTGATCATGAAATGGTAGATTTTCCTAATTTGATCACACAAATGCATGAGAAAGGGTTACTCCAATCTCCTCCGACTCAAAATATCCAAATGATGAGGTATGAACCACGCGAAGAAGACCCAAATGTGAACATGGTGCTCAAACGTGGTGCGACCATAGGGGAGGGTAAGGGGGAGCAGCCCAAGGAAGATAGATGGGTTCGAAAGGCTCCTACAAAGGAACCTGAGTTTGGCTTAGAACGTGTAAAGGAGACGTTCATGGAAGCTAAGAAGAGCTTCGCAGAGGCCTCCACTTCAGGTAGTAAGAATCAACCAAAGCCAGGGAAGGATCCTTCTATGCTTACTACCTTTTTGGAGACATGCATGAAAATGTTGCACATAAATAATGCAGTTAAGGGACTACAGGAGTTGATCACTAGGTGTGTAGGGTCAGGGGAACCGCACGTAGTCTAGAAACTAAGAAAGCATGCATTATGCACCAGGAGGGAAATGAGATTGACAGCACAGATTGGTGAGTATGAAATGGATTAGGTAATCCTAGACCTAGGTTGGGACGTGAATGAATTACCAAAGAAAACATGGGAACATATGGGTAGGCCCACATTATAGTGGTCCCCTATCCAATTACGAATGGCAAACCAACAGAAGATTTTTCCCATGAGGAGGTTGCAAGGTGTAACAGTTGATATCGAAGGTGCGAGCACACATAAGGACTTTGAAGTAATAGAGAATGTTGATGACAACAATCCTTATCCTGCATTGCTAGGAATAGAATGGGCCACTGATATGAATGGAGTCATCAACCTACAAAAGCAGAAGATGGTATTCGAGAAAAATTCCCTACGCGTAGTAGTTCCGCTAGACCCAACCGAAGGAGCACGCCACACTGAACCAGTGCGAGACGATAAGCTGGATTGTATTTACCAAATAACACTGCGAGACCAGGATTGGATGAACCCAACTGAAAATGGGAGAATATCATGGGAGTGCGAAAACTCCTATACTTTGGGTTGAAACGAAGAAGTAGAACACTGGGAGGACTAGTTGCACAAAGTGACAATGCTGAATTATAACATGATGATTAGATCAATGCGTTGTGTGACAATAGAGGCAAGGGAACTGCCAACATATGATGGAGTGACAGTGGTGGATGAATTCCTGGACAAATTTGAAAGTGCAATACTAGAACAGCAGCAGTACGGTGCACTGGAATGGGTGCTGCATGCAACACCTACACGATGGTGGAGTACACATCAGGAGACCATTGTAAACTAACATGAATGGAAGAGGCAGATGTGCTTACGGTTTGGAAGCCCCCAGTGGTGAACGAGAGTCAGGCAACTAGGATGAAGCAGCTTGCACGCCTACCTGTGTCGATGGGTACAAACGTGTGTTGTGTAGTCCACACAAATCCATCCCATAGTAGGAATCGAAAATCAGAACAGGACGCAGCAACAGGGAAAGCAACGCGCCCCACAGAGGTTCCATGCAGAAGCATTCAAGAAGGTATGCAAAATCCTGAATAAGGTTTACCAAGTGGGATGAACTAATTGGGACTTGCATGTACCAGTAGTCCAATGGGTCTATCGGGCGAGGCACAAAAACCTGAACGTGGAAATGATTCTGAAGACGACGAACGGAGTTGAGGGTATAGCTTTAGAAAGGAATCCTCATGTAATAACTCCCATAATTGGGATAGCACGTGAGGACTAGAACGAAGGGATTATGCAACCGTGCAAGGATGAACATATGTAGATTCGGAAAGCCATTCAGTGAGGGAACCTTGAGCTTCGCACACTCAAAGAATATTGGGTACAATTGAACAAAAAGGAATGTTAATGGACGTGGAAATCAGAAAAATGGAAACCGAAATCGCGCAAGCATGTCACATCGATAGAAGCACAAGACAAGATATGGGCAGCCATACAACCACATTATAAGATTGTCACCAAGAATTTATGGCTCTGCTACCATGGTTACGATTGCACCTTGTCAAACAAAGTAACCAGGGAAGCACACTGCATAAGGAAGAACGCGAGGTGCTGACTAACATGAGGGTAACTAAGGAAGGCCGATGGACTAGGTTGAAAGGTGACTTGAAGCCTCGCACTGGTGGTGCAACCACCTGACTATCCGTAGGAAGCACAATCTCAGCGCTCCAAGCAGTTGAAGGAGAGCGCGAGACTATAAAAGAGTCTGTATGGGGGCTACGCGACAAGGAAGTTGTGCACAGGATCAGTATGACACACGGGTCACGTTTGCGCATAGGGGGCTATGCTGCTCTACGGGTAGGCTAGGAAGTGACCATTGGTGTCACTATTCATGACAAGATGTCCAATTTAAGGCCATGAGGAGTAGATGGCGGACAATTAAGACACAGAGTCAGAACTAGATTTGGGACAATCTGTCACCAAGAACGCATTAATGACTCAAAAATGGGGGAAATAATCAAATTCAAATTTGAAGGATGCTATAAAACTACCAAGCCAGGCCATGATACAACACTTGTTTGTTTGAGATTTGAGTTGTTAAAGAGAACCCTTAGTGTTGAGCACCAAGTAGTGTTTGAGCCTCCAGAGTTGCGAACAACTATAGACATCTCGAACAAGATGACAACTACTAGGAGAGGTGTGGGTTTTGTCGAAATTACCACTGAAGAAGATGCACAGAGCCCTTCGCAGCAAGTGGGGGAGGAACTAGAAATTCTAAAATTGCCTCAGATGCCGAGGCCCAAAAAGGATCCACAAGCAGCAGGACGAGTCCACATGTCCCCGCGAAATCCGTGGTTTGGTAAACTGTCCATGGAAGATAAGGGTAAGACGGTAAATATTAATATAGATGATGAGGAGGAGGATCTCTAGGCCTTCGTAGAACAGATTGAACCAGATGAAGAAATGGAGGAAGACATTCGACCAGTGCGTGCTGCAACAAAATTGCCCAAATATGCCCCCCCATGAAGAGGGAAAGAAAAGGTACCCAAGGATGTGGATGCTATTAAGAGTGCACTCGAAACCCCACTCCTCCCAGATGTAATTCTATTTGAGGATTTAGCCCTGGGCCGCATGCTCATGATTAAATTTGAATATTGGGACATCACGAACAGTGAAAAGTTCCCACATTTGGAGACTAGCCAACTTATGAAACAAATCAAGGAGGGATTAGTTACAGTGCTACAACCACAAAAATGGCTGTGCAGGGTGGAGGAGGCCAGCCTACTCCACCTACTATGGATTCCACACTTTCACCGGGCACCAATCATGATATTCGTCATCAAAAAACTACTTTTCCTAGTGCATGATGGGTACTTGTGGTAGGAGGAGCCGATTCCCATCACAGTGGAGCTTATTCATAGGATTTCTCACCTTCCTTGTATGGGAAGGAACCCCGCGGAAATAGCTGGCCAAAGAGGAGACTTGGCTCTCGCAAAAGCTGTGAAGAAGAAATACAAGTTGGAGAAGAAGAAAAGAGGCTATGTCATTACTAACATTCAAGACAAGGGGGTGTGCATAGCCACCCAGCTGCTGGCAGGAAAAGTGATGAGAAAATTTCGCAGCAATGAGGTACCAGCAATGGTCATCGCGCTGGCTGAGCAATGCGCCAAGCAAGTATAGTTCAACTCGGTGTAGTTCCTCTGCGAGGAGTTCCTGACGAACTACAAGGAGGCCTAGGAGCACAATAAGACCTTCTGCTACACGTGGCTTCTCTTATCCATCTTGTTGGTTGCAGAGGAATTACCAGAGGACAGTCAGTTTCCTCCTCTTGACTAGGACTTGCCAGAGGCAACGAAATATGCGTCACTCTGGGTGACAAGGTGCACCACACGAATCCGTGAGATTAAGATCTTTTGGATACTCATGAAGGCGAGTGTACAGATGTGGATCAACCAATGGCCACGCTTATCCCCCACGGTATACGATAGTCTATGTAGCATTGTAGACTTTAAGACCGATATGCACAATGTGTATATTCAGGTGTGAAAGGATATGGAGAAGAAATGGACCAAACTCCCATTCATCGTGATTCATGACGCTGTCTTCATGGTGCTCGACTCATGGCCACCTGAATGGTGCACCCCAGATCTGGCATCGCATGACGTGACTGTGATTCAAAGACAGAAGGATGCGGCCAAGCTGCTGGCACAACAGAAGTGGAACGAGCAGTCCACTTAGGAGGTAAGGGCTTCCCGCGAAGTAGCGAAGGCCACCGCGGGGTAGACCAAGGTCGGGGAAAAAGCAGCAATGGGGCCAACCACAACGCAGGAGGGAAGAGGCCCAGACCTGAACACATGATAGGGGACAAATAACACAGCAGTAGGTGCGGGCCCAAACACGTCATCGACACACCTGAAATGGCCGCGTAGTACAGAACGGACCAGGCCCCAGAAGAAGACCAAGACTTGCAAATTTGATGGGGAGCCTATTACACTGACATAGGGTGATCTATACAAAATCAACAACACAGTTCGCGAGGTCACTAGGGAAGTGCTCCAAGAAGCAATGATGGAGTAGTAGAATGTGTTGGGGGCACTCAGGGCACAAATGTAGGGACTTCAGGTGCGACTCCCGCAAGAGAGAACAGTAGCCGTCTATGGTGCCATGGGAGCATTGGAAATAGAGCAGTTGTTGCAGGCCAAAATGGCCAACACTGTTGCACTACCGGAAGGTGCACTCACAGCGGACAACATGGAGGATAGAGTCACGGTAGGATGGATCAATGGACTCGGCCTAAACTTGGCTACCCTTCTGTGGGATATTTTATACTAGCTACAAGATGGAGCGACAACAAAACTCCATGCTAGGGAGGGACGTGCAGTACAAATGCTAAGTGAATAGCGAATCAACATCGAACAACTTAGCCTACAACGCGATGAAGTGGTGGCATAGAACCAACAATTGGAGTAGATCATAGAGGAAGCATGTCACCGTGTCCTAGAACTAGAAATTTCGACTAATCTACCAATAGGAGTGTAGATCCAAAAATTGTCTAGTGGATTCTGCGAGGAAAAGGAGGAATGTAGGAGGACCCAGCTAGACCTCAACTGGAAAATTTTTGAACTATGATTAAAGGCACACCCCTCCACGCCCCCAAAGGTTTGAGAAAAACATGCCAGCGATGTCCGAAAAGGACTCGAAGAAATTGAACAGGTAGTGCAGAGCTGTACCACTTTGTTGGAAGAATCCTTCAGGGTCCTCATAACCTTACAGGAAGACCCCACCATACAATGGTTGGAAACAAAGGCGTGGGAGCTTCAAATGAAATATGATAGTGTGCGCGGGATGGCACAGATAGTAGTCCTAACTCAGTTGCTAGCGAGGCTACAACAGGCGAAGGCATTGAAGGAGCAAGTGGATGGAGCACACTAAAAATAGGCAATACTTAAAGCACACATCCAGCCTTGGATTGATGAGGCCTTCCTCATCACGACTGACATCGAAGGAAAACTCGCACACATGAAAGCGACGCATGACCTAAGGTAGGGATTTGACCCTGACAGTGAGCATTTAGTTGAGCGAGTAGAACAGATCCAGCAAACGGTAGAGCAGTGCGTTGCAGACCTTCTTTCAGCCCAGACACAGTAGGAAGGAGTTCTTGCAAAGATCACTGCACCAGCAGAGTGACTCAGGATGAGTCACGATGATTGTGTTGGGGGTGTGTTGGGTAGCGGATCCCCCCATAGCATGTTTTTGGGGCTTGAAGCCTGATTTTTCGTCAAGTGTAATGTTAATACCCCACGAAATGAAGGCACAGAGTGCGAGAGTCTAGGGTTGTCTGCCATAAGATAATGAAATTTAATATAAAATGTGTCGGCCTACCCATGGTCCGTGGACCATGGGATTGTATAAATAGAGCGAGGCTCTAAAGTGTTAAGACAATCTTAGTTTTGAGAAGTAAAAGATAGATGCGAAGGCATGGTTAGAATATAGAAGTGGATCTGAAGGTGATGGGTCGTAGTGGTAGGTAGAGGCTCTGCAACTGATTGTACAAAGGCCTAGCAGAGTCCGGAGTTGAGTGCGCAGACCCATACAGTTGAGTGCGTAGGGCTTAGTTGGGTCTGTAACTGAACATGAGTATTAATAAAGATAGGACTGGTTCAAAATATTGTGCGTCTGTTTATAGATCTATATTTCTATGTTCTGGTTATCTTTATGCATTTATATAGTTTTCTAGTACACGTGCTAATCTAAAAGTCGAACAAGTAATAAGAATATTGGGCCCACACAAACTAAGTTAAGCATTAATAAAATAGCATAGTATGGATCAGATTGGAATAATACAGTAATCAAAAAGGTGCACACGGGTTGTGAAGAATAGAAAGCTGCGCAGAGCATCAAAGCGCGCAGATTAGGATCACGAACGTCTAGAACCCTCATCAAGACATCCCTATAGTGCAGAAACCTGGTTCTAGCACCCTCCCATACTACCTCGAGTGAGACCTCAGTCTGCACCTCGTGGACTGTTGCTGAAAGGGCCAATAGTACCGAGATTTTCTTAGCTAAACTCACTACTGAACCTAGGTCAGGCCCCACATAGCCAACACCATATTTTAGGGTTTTGAGTTCTGGTGGAGTCTGCTTATGTAGTAAGAATAGAACAAGTGTGTTTTGGATTTTATATTTTAGAATAAAATGATCAACAAAGTTGAGGGGTTTTAGGTTTTGTAGCAGAGAAATTGTTGGGATAGTTTGTAACAGGGAGTCACTCATAAGATGTTAGTGGGATTTGAGTTTAGCCTAAAATTACGAATTATTTTTGGATCATGATCTAGATCAAAGTAGTAAAGGTTTAGCAATTACTTTCCCCTGCTCCATCACTACCCCATGACAGTTCAACTGGCCACAATATATCAGCAAAGACTTGGCACACAACTATTAAATTGATGGTTTTGTTTCCCAATGTTTTCCCCACGTCACTAGTGACTTTACTAAGTCTTACTACTTGAAATATTTCAACTCTTGAAATTTTTATACCTATGAATTCTTTAGTGAACTTGAAATATGCTGGTACATAAGTTTCAATTTATGCAAACATTTTACAAACATTATACATTATAAATCTACATGTATGTATGTGTGATTGTATAAACATTACGGTGAACATTGAGAAGTTAATCGAGTTTGAAAGTTATGTTTTGGTTTGATGGGAATTTCTATATGTATGTTTGTGTGGTTGTGTAAAAATTACCATGAACATTGAGAAGTTAATGGAGTTTGAAATATGTTGGTGCATAAGTTTCAATTTGTGCAAACATTTCACAGACGTTATAAATTTATATGTATGTTTGTGTGGTTATGTAAAAATTAATCGAGTTTGAAAGTTATGCTTTGGTTTGATGGGAATTTTGTTGTTTTTCATGTTACTTTGGTCTATCACTAGAACAAATACTTATTCACTAATGTAAGTTTCAATTTGAGTGAACATTTTAGAGACGTTATAAATCTATATGTATGTCTGTGTGGTTGTGTAAAAATTATCGTAAACATTGAGAAGTTAATTGAGTTTGAAAGTTATGTTTTTGTTTCATGAGAATTTTGTTTTTCAATGCAAATATTTTTCATGAATTCAAGAGGAAGTGAGACAAGCTTAAAGAGGTGAGCTCCCTTTTATTCAAAATTTTACATTTTTTGGAACATATATACTTTTGAAGAAATTCACATTTACCCCTTGTGTAAATCAAATGCATTGCCAATGATTTGCTTTTAAATGGTAGCTAATTATATTAAAGTCTATGATAAGTAGTTTTTTATAATATTTCTTGAAAAATATAATGTTGACATAATCACAAGTCAATTAGAATTTTGAGCCTCAAAAGTTTGACCATTGCATAGATGCATTCAATGCTAACCATTGTATTGGAAATATGTTGGCTGAAAACATATATCTAACAATGTTAGCTTCAATGAAATATTTATCATCAGAGAATTATTGTAGTATCATCCTTTATAAGCAACCTACTTACATTAATGATTATATCATCCATACATTCAAGAGACAAATACAGAAATGCTAAATAATTGACGAGATAATGGACACAGTACAAGATATTGTATTTATTTATGTATGTGTAGGTGAAGGGGCATAATTCTTCTAAAAGACACAATAGATAATAATGTTTACATAATGGCATATATGATTATGCTTTTGATGTATTACAAGTTTCTCTCTTTTGGAGATGCTTCAGCCTTAAAGCATACAAAAGGAAGCAAGACGAGAAAACAATTGAAACTTGGAATTGTACTTGTACATTGTAGGTGCATGGATCCAACCAAGATCTACTTTTATTGGAATTATTTGTTGAGAAATATTTTGAATGAATCTTATTGCAACTTTCAATATAATTGTGTATGTTGTTGTTGATAAGGTTTGGAACAAAAGTAAGATTCTTTGAAATGTATGTAAATTGGTGCCTATTTAGATGCCAATAGATTGTCTTATTAAGGTGATGAGTTTTGTGATTAAGATGATGGTAAGGTTTGTCTCGAGGACAATTTTCTTTATCATAGGTTCAAATTAATGACATTCATCTTTACTTTCAAGTTTTGTAGTCATATGTCCAACAATTTCTTTAAATGATTTACCAATGGATAATATTTCATTAGGAACAATAGATTGATCTTCAAATTCAATCATAATCATAGATCACAATTTGAATTTTGAACAAGATTATTTCCTCTTTTTAATCATTTGATTTTGATTTTTAGGATGAGTAATTTGTTTCTCTCTTATTTCCTCTTGATGATATTCTACTATTTTTCCTTGTAATCTTCTTATCAGAAATTCCCAAATTTGTACCAAAACCATCATGTGACAAATTGTTATCAGAAATTCCCAAATGTTTACCAAAATTACTCAATTCCTTTATGAAAACCCAAGTTTGGGTCTACTCCTAGAACAAAATAGGGTTTGTATTGGGGATGGACATGGACATAGGTTATATAACATCTGCCACTTCAGAATATTTCAAGGTCTATTCTTAGAACTTGAAGTTGACCTTGCATTGAATTTGGAAAATTTTCTTCAATTGCTTGTTCATCACTTTCAAATGGAGGACCAAAAATTCTTTCTTCTTGACCTTCCATTGAACTTGGAAATTTTTATTCAATTGCTTCTTCATCACTTTCAAATGGAGGACCAAAAATTCTTTCTTCTTGACACATTTTATCAACCTTAAGGTAGAGGGCCTTCTTCAACATGATGAAAATGTTATTTTTTTCAACATGGGAACACATCACTTCCTTCTAAACCTTCCCTTGCCAAGGTTCTCAAGCTATCCCTTTGTAATTCCATTTAGACTTGAAGAAAAAAATCTCATTATGGTATCCTCATAAGAGAGGCCAAGTACCAAATATGCCATGTATAATATGGGTGGACAATAAGAGTCTTAAAATATTTATAATGCAAATCATGAAAGTGAAGATCTACAAGGAGTCATATGAAAGGAGAATAATTTTAGAGGCAAGAAATACCAGGGATCTTTGCCAATGATTTTCCATCAAATTTGATTTATAACTAGTAACTGTAGATTTTAGTAGGTAAAAATGTTTCATCTAGCTATTAATAGTAGGATGCTCATTAGTGCAACTCTATATTTTTTTTAAGAGGGGGTTCAATTCATAGGAACCCAAGAACACTTTTGGAGGGTAATTTTTTTAACTTTGATCTAAAGAACTAAGTGTTGGCCCTGTCAGTATAGTATAGTGGATAAGTGCAAAATATGCAATTTAATTATGAAATGGAATCTCAATGGATTTTTGATAGCTTATGTTGTCCAAATTGTTAATGGCTTACTCAACCTATTTTCTAATCTTGATTTTTAAAATATGCACTATTTTGAGGATGCCCCATTTGATGTCAAGCATTCTTTCACAAATTCCACCTATTAGAGGTAGTTTGAGTCTACTCTAACTAGATTAGCCTTGCTCTTGCTTGGCCTATAGTTGAATCCCTTGGTTTAAGTTCTCCACGACTGTGCTATTATTATTATCTTTAAATTTTTAATTTTTCATTTGGAGTTTCTCTTTGGGATGAAAATTTCTTCCCTTGGATGGTCTAACAAACTTTGTAGTATGGTTAGCATTCATAACATTATTGCTTTGGGGTTTTATTTTTTTCATTTCAAATTAATATAAATAATAAAATTTGAATAGAATTGTTATGTCCTACTTAAAATCGTTGTTTCAAGTTTGTGTGGATTGCATGAACCAAATATGGTAAATTTCATATTCAAGCCCTAAATTTTATATATGCTTCATAAAGTCTAACATTGAATCCAAGACCAGAATAAGCCCTTGTCAATTAGGTATGTGATTTCCAGTTGTTTAGACCAAAATAACCTCTTTTGTGAAGGGTTCTTCACTAGATTTAGAGTAGATGGAGAACCTCTTAGAGTGTAGTTTGATATATTATTGAGGCTTGTACTGGAGTTGTGTTTCATGGTTGGTAAGGAAGATAAGGTAGCATGTTTTAAACAACCTAGGAGTTCCATATGCTGTGAAATAAGTGATGTTGAAAGAAAAATAAAGACTCTCTTTGGGGGATTGCAATGAAATCTGAAACTAGGGAAGCATTGCCACTAATTATATACTCCCAATTCATAGTCTAACAGTAACTATACTTTACTCCCTTTTTACTCACTTTTAATTCATTCGCATGAGGATTCATTTTGCTTTTGAAAACTAGTTGATGAACTCAATGCAGGAAATTAAGTACCACGTCGTGCAGGCCACATGATTGATACTTTAAACATAAATTTGAGATCAAGCCTATCTACTCCACACATGGTCACCAAATGTTTAATGAGATCGATCCTTGGCAGACAATCACCTCCACTACATTGGCAAACAATTTGACATACAAATTGAAGTGCCCACCTTATGACGATATCTCTTCAATTATTTTTGACAATGTTACCTTCATCATGTGCAACTTTCATTTTCATGTTTGTTGGTTGCATGTCCAAATCTAAATGCATTTATTTTCATTAAAATAACTCCTTTTTGTAGTTTTCGTATTCATAAAAATGGAATGCATAGTTTGTAAATATAAAATTTTTAATAACTGATATTTTTTTTTTTGAAAATTAAGTTAAGAAGTAGTTTTTAAATGTTAAACTTATATATATATATATATATATATATATATATATATATATATATATATATATATATATATATATATATATATATATATATATATATATATATATATATATATATACATCTATACATATATAGATATACATATCTATATATATATATATATATATATATATATATATATATATATATATATATATATATATATATATATATATATATATATATATATAGATAGATATGTATATCTATATATGTATATATGTATAGATGTATATATATATATATATATATATATATATATATATATATATATATAGATATATATATATATATATATAGAGAGAGAGAGAGAGAGAGAGAGAGAGAGAGAGAGAGGGAGGAAATTAATTTGGGCTAATACTTTTCAATTGAACTACACTCAGAACTTATTGATATTTTATTACTATTAAAATATAAATGAAATTAAAAAAATTAATAATTTAATAATATTTTATTTATATTTAAATTGTTTTGAAAATAATGAAAATGTTTTGTTTTGTTTTTTTTAATGTTTTCATCTATAATTATTTTGATAATGCTTGAGTAAAAAAGACTTTAGAATAGATTTTAGTTACGTAGTAATGAGAACAATGTGTGTGTGTGTGTGTGTGTGTGTTGAAAAATGTGCAACAAGAAATTCTAAATTTAGAATGTGTTAAAAATAGACTTGCTAAAAATAGCATGTCTAAAAATAGCAGTTTGGCCAGTGAGGTCATTGGCGACATTAGGTGAGAGGTGAAACTGCTAAAAATAGAAAGTTCTAAAAATAGAATTTCTGGGTCCCTTCCTATTTATAGCAGTCCCTAGTCTACCTATAGGAAGTAAAATTAATTTTGGTCTTAACAGCAGTTTGAAATATTAATTAATTAATTCAGTTGAGTTAATTAGTTAAGGAAAAGCAAACTTGAAGTCTTTGTGAGAACATGCAATCATTTCTCCACTAATTGGGGAATGTGTCCTTAATTTCCTTCACTGGTTGAGGGAATAAGTATGAGTTCTATAATGAGAGAATCAATTGACTTAGTCCTAACTAGTCAAGTCCAGTTAGATTATTTTAACAAGTTGTTAAAATAATAAAATATAGTTTGTTAATGCTTGCATGCATGTGACAACTATTATTTTAGATAACTTACGATTCACTCATGGATAACTATTGCATGTCAATTCTGTCAAAGACCCAGTTGAGATCAGATGTGGGACAATGTACTATCAGATGCTTGACTATTTCTAGTAAGTAGTTTTTGCATGGTTGAGGAACTAGTGTCCTTAAGGACAGCGTAGTTGGACCATTGGTTAACTTAGTATGTTTGGAATTAATTGCATATGCTTTTGCTATTATTTCCTATGCAAATTGCACAAGGAAATAGGGATTGGACCATAGGTAAAGCCTTTAAATACAGGGCTTGGTTGGTTCATGAGATATATCTTCATATCTTCATAGTTCATTGAGAACTGAATAGCTTGAGAGCTGATTCTTTTTGTATTGTGAAGATGATTTCCACTTGATTGATAATACATGGTTGGGGTTTTATGCTAGTGCTTTCCCCTGGATATATCTTGCATTATTTGTGATTATTTCTCTTGATCATTTATGCATGTTTCTACTTGATGTTGCTCATGAATTCGATTATGCTTCTGCTTAATGTTTTGTAGAAGTAGAACAAGTATTATGCTTTAGGACATTGCATATATCAGTTTGTTCTACAGGTGAAATTTCTACATGGTATCAGAGCACAGGTGATCAAGCAAGAACAATATACTAGCAAGAGAAATTCAAAGTTTATTATTCGAGATAGATCTCAAGTTCTTATCACATACATTTCATCGATGGAATTCTATGGTTTGAGGATTAAGTATGCCCTTGATGGCAGCTCAAACTATATGGCTTGGAAGGATCACATGGAGGCAGTTTTGGAAGATAATGGCCTTAAGGATTTCATTGATCAAGAAATTCCTAAGCCTACTGACAAGACTGAGCAGGTGGAATGGAGGAAGTGTGTGGCTAGAGCTAGGAGAATTCTCTTGGAGGGAGTGCGAGATCACATTGTCTCGAGCCTCCATGGGAAGGAGACTCCACATGCAATGTGGAAAACATTGAAATATTTATATCAGAATAGCAGTGATCAAAGGAAGCTGGCACTGAAGGACAAACTTTGAAAGATCAAGTGTGAAAGGGATGAGATGATCTCTATGTATCTGACCAAGCGCATCACATGAAGGGATGAGCTTGCAAGTGTAGGGGCCATGACCGGTGACAAGATTTTTTTCAGTAATTTGGAGGAGAAATATCTCCAGATACTCATAGCGATGGGTAATTATGAGAAGTATAGTGTCTCAGGTGTAGGCACAGTTATTTTTCAGAGGGAGCATGGAGCTTGCCTTACCTTGACCAATGTCAAGCATGTACTAGAACTGAAGAGAAACTTAGTGTCGATCGCAATGTTGGAAGACAAAGGCTACGATGTAGTTTTCAGTAAGCGAAAGGTTTTCCTTAGACACATCATCACTAGACAAGTGAAGCAGATTGGTTCACGGGTCAAGAACCTGTATGCTCTTGAGGTTCAAGATGCATGTAAAGCCTTGAGCAGCAAGGCAATTGATGGAGACCTAGTGGTTGAGAGGGAGGGTATATTACCTCTCAACATGCAGAGGCAGAAGAAGTCTCAGATGATTGCGAAGGAGCCATGATTGGTGCAGTAGCTTCAGGAGGTTGTGGAGCAGCCACAACAGGGGAAGCTGAGTGGAGATCGAGTAGAGACATCTACTCATGTAGATACCTCTAATAGGGGGAAACTTCTAGCCAGGTGGGCTGAGGGATCACATGCAGCCATACCTCCAGTTAGGAAGTCAGGTGATATAGAGTGATCGTCGCAAGGAGGAGGGGCACGATCCTTGAGGTACCCAACCTCTTGGATGAGACATTGCTACAAGAGCCCTGATATGGAGTAGCAGGAATTGACTGATTGGGTAGAGACAGATGCGGATGGAGCGATAGAGAGAGCGATAGTGTAGGGAATCCCAAGACATCGCATAGCTAGCAGGCTACAGCAATGCGAGAGGCACAAGTAATTTGCATAGTTCTAGGTGGCACAGAGAGGTGTGCAATGGTGTGAGATGCATGGAGATGTTGCAGTAGCGTATATGTTAGAGAGGGAGAATTTTTTAGTAGCAGGTAGAGCTTCAGCATTAGAGTATGTTCGTATCCGAATAGAGTGGTCAGTTGGGAGTGTTTTTGTTCCAAGTGTTGTTGGAGCAAGTGGACTGGGTAGATGTGTTGCATGCAAAACATTCCAGAGTTACAGGATCAGGTTCGAGAGAAAGCCTTTCATGTTGAGAGGGAGTGTTTAAAAATGTGCAACAAGAAATGCTAAATTTAGAATTTGCTAAAAATAGACATGCTAAAAATAGCATGTCTAAAAATAGCAATTTGGCTAGTGAGGTCATTGGCCACATTGGGTGAGAGGTGAAACTGCTAAAACTAGAAAGTTCTAAAAATAGCATTTCTGGATCCCTTCCTATTTATAGCAGTCCCTAGTCTATCTATAGGAAGTAAAATTAATTTTGGTCTTAGCAACAGTTGGAAATATTAATTAATTAATTCAGTTGAGTTAATTAGTTAAGGAAAAGCAAACTTGAAGTCTTTGTGAGAACATGCAATTATTTCTCCACTGATTGGGGAATGTGTCCTTAATTTCCTCCATTGGTTGAGGGAATCAATATGAGTTTTATAATGAGAGAATCAATTGACTTAGTTCTAAATAGTCAAGTCCAGTTATATTATTTTAACAAGTTGTTAAAATAATAAAAGATAGTTTGTTAATGCTTGCATGCATGTGACAACTATTATTTTAGATAACTGAGGGTTCACTCATGGATAACTGTTGCATGTCAGTTCTGTCAGAGACCCAGTTGAGATCATATGTGGGACAATGTACTATCAGATGCTTGACTATTTCTAGTAAGTAGTTTTTTTATGGTAGAGGAAATAGTGTCCTTAAGGATTGCGTAGTTGGACCATTAGTTAACTTGGTATTTTTGGAATTAATTGCATATGCTTTTGTTATTATTTACTATGCAAACTGCGCAAGGAAATAGGGATTGGACCATAGGTAAAGCCTTTATATACAGGGCTTGGTTGGTTCATGAGATATATCTTCATATCTTCATAGTTCATTGAGAACTAAATAGCTTGAGAGCTAATTCTTTTTGTATTGTGAAGAGGATTTCTACTTGATTGATAATACATGGTTGGGGTTTTATGCTGGTTCTTTCCCCTGGATATATCTTGTGTTATGTGTGATTATTTCTCTTGATCAGTTATGCATGTTTCTACTTGATGTTGCTCATGAATTCGATTATGCTTCCGCTTAATGTTTTGTAGAAGTAGAACAAGTATTATGATTTAGGACATTGCATATATCGATTTGTTCTACAGGTGAAATTTCTACAATATATATATATATATATATATATATATATATATATATATATATATATATATATATATATATATATCATTCTCATTACTACCTAACTAAAATCTATTCTAAAGTCTTTATTACTCAAGTCATTTAGAGCTTTAAAAGAGAAAACGGACCATCTTGCTAACTCCTTAATAACCAATAGCTAATTCATTCCTAAAATTGTCAAAGACTTTCACTTAGCCCTCTATTTGAAATCAATAACAATTCCTTCCACTATTCCACTCCTAGCACTAATTTCCCTTGTGTATATCCCTGGTATACTCATTATCATATTTAGAATATTTATAAAAGGAATATTGCATTTTTTTTCAAACCTTGCAAAATATATAAGTATATAACTTTTGTCTAAAAGCCCACATTGAAAAAACTGGAAAGCCAATCAAAATAAATTTCAAAGATTTTATCACTAAGTCAACTAAAACACACTCCACAAGTTCTTCAAAATTTATCTACAATTTGAGCTTATTAGCATGTAACTTAGTTTGCATGATTGTGCCTAAGCTTTTCCTAAAGGTTCAATACTATGCTCGTATGTATTATTTTCTACGGTGACATTTTATTTTCTTTCTTTATATGGGTCATCTAGCACTATTGGCCAACTGAAGAAAAATTGTTCGAGTTTCTTTCTTTTCTGGGGGAAAATGGCATTGACATTGTTGATGTTGAGGTATATGTCATATAAATAGTTTATAGTTTACTTTAGTTTATATTCTAGTGTTCATCATCTTTCATGTCTTATACTTTGCATTGTATCTTCTTTCATTTTTACAAGAGAAACTCTATATTGATGGTAAGAAGCAGGAATTGAAGAAAGAGGAGAACAAGAACACTGGAGCGACAAATGCAGAAAGAGAGAAGAGAATCAGTCCAGTGATGCCCTTTAAACCAATATCATGCAAAATGTCAATCAAGTCTTTAGAGTTGGTGACTTCACGTACAATGCCTTGACAACACGACGATAATGGTTTGAAATGATAAACCAATATTTCATGTCTAAATTGTATTCCAACCAATATTAAGTTAGAAACTCATATGTAATACTTGATATGTCATATAATATAATTTTTGGTTGAAATTATTTATAGTTATACTTGATATTATTTAGTATTGTATTTAACATATGTAACTATGCATTTTCATATTAGGTGAAAATGCACATTTTATGGCATTTTTTTAATTTAGTCACAAAATCATACTAATTAATTTATGTTGATTAATAATGAACACATAAAATCAATTTAAAACTCAACTGCTAAATTAATAGTTTATATTGATTAATGATGAACATAACGAAAATGAGTATACTATTGGACACCTAATCCTCAATGGGTTAGTGTGGAAGCCGAATAGAAAAAAGGAGTCCAAGAGACCTTGGGATGTGGAACCCAACAATCACAATATGTATTATAAATGTATATCAGTTGTTAATAAAAATTTCACTCTCATGTTTTATCCTTCAGTTTCCTTTATTTCCCATGTGTGTTTAACATGGTATCAAAGTGGGCGATTGTTGATCCTGCTCAAATTTGAGCCACTTGTTTTGTGGTCTCTATATACATGTCAGTTCTGCCTTTCTCCTAATCAGAATTGATCAAAATTTCCATTGTATGGAGCGTCATATTTTGCCCATCCAATAACATTCTTGACAACATTAATTAATTCCCTATCTACTTTTCAGAATTGAGCATTTTAATCCTCATTCTGCGCCATATTCTTTCCTGCGCTCTGTGGGCCCTCTGCCATAACCGTTGTCTGCCATTAGTTGCCACATCTGTCTATCAGGTCCGCTACTTACACACACCAAGTCGTTTCATCTAATTATGTGTCTGCAATTCTGAATCTGCTCAGTCATAATAATCTGCTCTCTGGGTAAGTGAGCTCTACATGAAGTATTATCTCCATTGAAGAACCCTCTATTGAAACTAGATGTGGGTTGTTGAAAGGTACTGTCTTCATTTCCACAGAAGAACATTCACTGTAATGCATCTTTTGATTATACCACCTAGATTATTGATCCTAACGCTGGCCTGGTATTATATTAACGTTGGCATGGTATTATATTAACGATGGCCGAATATATAAATTTCATCTAGTTACTTGTTTACGAGGTCTAATCTCTGCAAACTTCGACTTATAAACTTTTCGATATTTTGGCATCTCTTCAAGTAAAGTTCCGTCCAATGCCGAGAGTGGGAGGCAAGCTCCGTCCTGTAGACCTGGATGTGGAGCAGAAGCCGTCTCTGGACTTTTAAAGTGACCTGGACGCGGAGCCGAAGCTCTGTCTCTGGACTTTTAAAGTGACTCATTACTTTTACGGTGACAGTCGAGGCTTTTAGTAGTCCACAGGGAGCAGAAAGGGAATGCCCTGTGTTGAATGTCGTGGTTTGTGCACTGGCTATGGCCCACCGTTGAATAGAAACTCTGCAAATTGTGACTGATGATGCGTGACTTCTACAGATTCGTTCAAATTGCTTAACAACAGTCAAGAATGGTCGAGCAGCGAAAAGCCCAACGTACTACAAGCGAGGATATTATGCTCCTAGCCTTAAGGTTGATGGCATGGATGTATTTGCCATGAAGTAAGCTTGCAAATTTTCCAAGGCGCATGCACTAAAGAATGGGCCCATTATACTTGAAATGGACACATATAGGTACCATGGACACTCAATGTCAGATCCAGGGAGTACTTACAGAACCCGAGATGAATTAACATGGTAACGTGCTTTCCAGAACGTTTTCAACTATTTTTTCCATTCGTACAATCAAACCAGTGACACCATACTGAGGTAGGAAATCAGCAGAACCAAGAAATTTTTGCTGACAAAGTGCAATGGACTGATCCACTGGTTCTAGATTTTCAAACCCTCACACTTGATTGATGAAGAAATGTCTCCCTAGAATGTTGAGTTGAGTTCTTGTGTATAAATTAAGCACCGTCATAGCCCACAACGCACATACAGTCCTTGTGAAACTTAGAATTTTAAGTCTTTCCCACAACTGCAATTTCTCATGCGGATTGGGGTGCCCTTTTCCTTTATTCAATCTTTCAGTCAATTCAGTATAATCCAAAGCCTCTAAAAGATAATCTTTGAAAGTATCCAAAGCAGCTGCTAGCGAAGACGAATCTGTCACCTGGCAATTCTTTGAAGTGTGTACCCAAGAAATTTAAGTTCTGCAGGGACCGTTAACGGCCGACTTGGGGAGGCAAGGTTTTAATTTTTGGACAATAAGAAATATCTATATATTCAAGCGTGCTGATCTGTGTTATGACAAAATCACTTGTGAAGAGGATGAGGAGAGAGTGAGCCGCAAAGCACACATAGGATGTACAAATGTTGCTGCTGGTAAATTGGCCTCACCACTGCGCAGTGAAATTGTTCCCTTGAATTCCTCCTTCAGAACATTGATGCAGTTCTCATAACGTACAGTGTGATGTACGAAGCTCAAAAAGCATTGGATAATCTATGTGCAAAGATGCCAAATGATCAATAGCTGACAGAGGCATTATAATTTTGTCACCAGTTTCCAGCTGAGGCTTATCAATAAAAGAAGCCGGAACAACAGAATTCACATCTGTATTGCTAAGCTATCAGCGATCGTGTCGAAGCATAATGTTGGGTATGGTACATTGGTGTGCTTAAACAATGGCCATTTCTATGAGATGATTAAATTCATTTTTTAAACATTGGTCCATCTACTTGTTTCTTGCACATAATGCCTAGTTCAGTCACTCATGTCTTATGGTCTAGTGTCCAGCTTCTGCTAGTGCGTATGACCTCTTGTTAGTATGATTTGAAGGAAGCAGTGTATGGTATGAAAGAAAAGGTTGAATGTTGAAGCTTTATTCCAACATTGTTTTTTTGAGTTATATTGAAACAAACAAGTTTTGAAATCATAAGAGATCCATTTCAGAAATCCATCACTGCAGCGCATTTTTTCTCTTGATATTTGGATCTTGCACCACTCTTACATTTGGTGTTGGTGCCAGTCTTTCTGTAACATTCAAATACATCTTATTTTTAAGAAAGTTAACAATTCTTTATTTGGTTTTGAGAGTACATTTGGATTCAAGAATTTAAACCTTTGGAAAATGGCCAGATTTGATGATGTATTAGAGTTACTGAATGCACTAATACACTCCACTATTGGTGGGATGGTAAATGTCAGCAAAGACACTCTTTGTGACATTCAAACTTGCCTGTATGATGCACAAGAAAATATTGATTTTATGCAACTAGAATCTCAGTTCCAGCAAGATGAGCTTCAACAGATTTGTCATTCCAAAATGTTTTCTGCTCAAAACAATATGTTGTTCAAGGTTAAAACAAACACCCATCAAAAACCAGCAAGTGATGAAATTAGTAAGATTGAGGTTGAATTAGATCTAGAACCCAATAAAGTAGCAGTTGTACATGCAAATGCAGAAACTCAGTCTGCACTTCCCAAGCCCATCACCAAACCTTGGGAAAAACTTGTCCACAACAAGCACAGAACTGGTCTTGGATATGACAAAGACTTGTCCTTTCATATTCCAAACTACCAAAAGAAAATTCAATTTCAAACTGCTGGATTTCTTGAGGATGATTCATCTTCACCTATTCTTCATGACAGTTCACCTCCAGCTGTTCCAGATTCTGCCCCTCTTCCATAGAAACAGCAACAACAACAGATTGTGAAATGCCAACACTATGACCGAGTTGGCCATTTGAAAGATCACTGTTTTGATCTTCATCCATGTAAGCACTATCATAAAACCAGTCATTGTTCACACAGATGCTTCAGAAATAAACGTCCTACAAGTACAAAGATTAATCTTGGATGGATCGCTTCTTGGCAATGGGAATCAACAGCCAAGAAGATATTCCAAACACATGTCAGAACTTGTTCTAGAGTATTGAACAGTCTTGCAGTTGATTTTTCTCCATCATCTCACCTTGTAT
Organism: Pinus tabuliformis; assembly: GCA_031772625.1. NCBI lineage: Eukaryota > Viridiplantae > Streptophyta > Pinopsida > Pinales > Pinaceae > Pinus > Pinus tabuliformis. Next base: position 168,632,425 of record CM062812.1, read on the forward strand.
CTGACAAGAGGGGAAATGATGGTCATCTACAAGCTTCAAAGCCATATCAAGCGAGCCTGAGCCACAACCTGCCACACCAGTTTCAGAGTTGTAGCCAGAGACAGAGATGCTCGTGAACATGCCTTCAGTTGGTAATCTGGGACATTTCCTCTAGCAGAAGACTTCAACTTCTTGCCAATTTTGAAAGAATTCTAGGAACAAAATTGAGGACACTTCCTCTAGCAGAAGACTCCAACTTCTTGCCAATTTTGGAAGAGTTCCAGGAATTTCATTAAGCATTCCAGAGTTGTTGGTCATCCTTAAACCATGATAGGTTGAGACTTCCCTTTTTAGGTTGAAGTTCTCCCTTTTATGCGGGGTGAGACCTCCCTTTCATGGTTGAAGGTTTCCCTCCTTAAAACAATAGGAACACTTCCTCTAGTAGAAGACTTCAGTTTCTTGCCAGTTTTGGAAGAGTTCCGGGAACTACACTAAGCGTTCCAGTGTTGTTGGTCATCCTTAAACCACCACCCTTTATACCAACATTTCAGAGAGCACATTCAGCCTAGTGCTGCAATGCATTTCTGCACATTTTTTATTACAGCTCTCTTCTTGGACTCATACATAACCCTTCATATTAAGGGGTGGGAATGTTGGACACCTAATCCTCAATGGGTTAGTGTGCAAGCCGAATAGACAAAAGGAGTCCAAGAGACCTTGGGATGTGGAACCCAACGGTCACAATATGTAATATAAATGTATATCAGTTGTTAATAAAAATTTCACTCTCATGTTTTATCCTTCAGATTCCTTTGTTGCCCATGTGTGTTTAACATATACAACAACTAAATTAGTCATTTATAATGATTATTAATCAAAGTAAATGAAATGAATATAAGCTACTAAATCAGTTATTTATATATGAATATGAAACTACCAAAAAATATAAATGACTATTGTCGATGATAAATTTGTGATCACAAATGACGACTAAATTTTGCATATATACGACTATTAGTAGCTAATTTATGGTATCTTATAACATGACCAAAATTTTGTCATATTTCTTTGGTCATTAATTCGTTTAAAATGATGACTAAAATTTGCGTAAATATGACTATTAGTAGCTAATTTATAGTATCTTATAACACGACCAACATTTTGGTCATTAATTGGTTTTCTCGAGTCATCATGTAGTAGTATATCTTGTTGTGTATTTGGTCATTGATTGTGGAAATTAATGACTAAATCAATAAATAAATTAATGACCAAAGCTATGACTAAATAGACTACTAGACGATAAAATTGAGACAACCAATTAATGACTATGCTAAATATGATTAACAGTTGGTCGCGTTATAAGATACTGTAAATTAGCTACTATTGGTCACTGACTGGAAAATGGTTGTTTATATGCAAATTTTAGTCATTGTTTTAGTAATTAATTAGCCATTCTGTACTAGTGATAGTTCATTGATTGTACCTCCTTCAAGTGACGATGAAGGGGAGGGATAGACTATGTCGTGAAGCATTGTTCAGTTAATCATTCAGGGGATTCAAAAAACAAATCATCCATCCACCACACCTCTGCCTCCACCTCCACCACATACACCTTCACCCACCCATCCACCTCCACCTCCACCCTTCAATATGGTGAATGCAGTGAATAAATTGGTCTTCAAGGCCATAGAAAGTGAAGAGCCATAGAAGTTATTCTTTATTGTGAATGTTGTATGGATAGTGAAATAGATTACTGATGAAAATATGAAAAAGGCACATTTGGTTACCACTTTGTAGGATCGCACACTAACTTGGTACATTAAGTATTGCTCTGGTAATCATCTTGCAACACTAGCAGAAACTAAGATGAATTTAAACAAAGAGTTTAGTAAACCTAAATCTAACTCACAGTTAGCAATTGTATTTAAAGAGATCATGATGAGGGTTGAGGAGACACCTTGAGAATTTGATTAGAGATTGAAATGTCAGATAAAATATGCTAACATGTAGATCATAGCTAGCGAGCATCGCAAATGGTTTATAGCATCACTTTTTCCTCACTTGAGAATTTCTCTGTCACAACAGAATACAAAAACAGAGGAAGAGGCCTTGGAGATCGAAATGAGGCTTCATGCATCACCTATTCAATATACGAACCTAGGAGTACATCAGATCCACTCACAGCTAGAAATATTACACTTAAAAATATAGAGTTTGAAGAAAGAAAAGGAAATTAAGCCTGAAGTGTGCATAGAAGTATGGGGTTGATGTGAAAGGGCCATGGGCATGATAAATATCATTATCCCATGTACACGAATTATATTACAAGAGGGGGCCCAATTCCCCTGAAGCTAGAAGCCCTAGCAGGGCCAAGCATGGGGGCTGCGTTGTGGTGCACCATTTGTCAAGCTATTGGGCAACATGCGACAGATAATTGCCATTTACTTTAGAAGTTCGTTCAGACACCCCAGTAGTTGTTCTGTAACTTCTACAAAATTGGGGGGCCACGATGAGAGCCATTGTCGAAGCTATGAACTGATAATGGAAAGAACCCCTACGTATCATATGCAAGAAGAGGCTCGGCCTTTAGATCAAGGCATCGAAGGAGCGTGTAGAGGTTATCAGGTTCGAAGACGGGGCCGAGGAGGAGGAGGACCTGGTAGAGGTCGTGGTCATATTATCTGCTACAACTATGGACAACTGGGGCACTATGCATGAGACTTCTAGAATCCTACACACCCATCATGTCAATACTGTAGAAAATTTGACAATAATATAGAAGATGCTCAGTGCTAATAGCTAAAATGAAAGAGAAGAAAATGTAGCCTCAGCAACCTATGCAAAATTTACAAATCATGAGGGCTTAGCCCCTCAAACAAGATCAAAGCATTAATATTGTTCTAAGAAGTGGAATGACGTATGTCTAATTTTTTTTTGTAATTTTAACCCGAAAAGAAAAAAAAAAGTGTCGATGTTACATCAACATTTTTCCTTTTCAGAGTGTTTTTTCATGTTCCTTTTACCCAAAAGTTGGGTTTTCTTGGGCTAGAGTTCTCGTTTTGAAGTTACAATTCTCATTAAGTTGGTAACCTTGTTCACTACTTGTACCTGAATAATAGGGAGTAATATATACTTTCCTTCCCATTTTATTTTTAGTTCATTGTTCCAACTTATTACATGTTTGTAATAAATATCATAATTGGAATCTATCATGATCTTGCCAACACAAACAAACAAAATTCTTTGTCCACTTGCTTCTCCTATTATTCCCTTCCTTTTCATTCTACCTAATGAGTGATTTTAGAAATGACAAATGTTGGGGGTCTATTATTATTGTCATATAAGATGAATGTTCTTTTTAATTACATTCTTGTTTCTTTTCACATCTTTGTTTCAACATTCTTGAAATTTTATATGACTAAGAAATGTTTGAAATTCCTTTCATCTTGTAAAAAAAACAAAAGAATGACAATTAAAGATTCAACCACAAATTCTTGTGATCCATTCAAGGAACTTAAAGTACATAGATCAACTTGGATGATACAAGAAAGTCTCCTATCACGAGGTACAATTTCGATCCCAAAGGTGTCCCATCTTATTGATTTCTTTTAGAGGTGAGTGGTTACCCTTTTTATCACAAGTTCTACATCCTCAAAGAAATACCATAATATCCTTAACCTTGTTTCTTCAGGTATTTGGTTGATTAATTCCCATAATAGATATGTGCTTTGCAATTCTGCAATATGGAAGACACCATTGATATGAAGTTTATTGAACTACAAATTGTAATTCTTTTTATTCTTATTCAAATATAATGGTAACTATGGACAATTGAGCCTACAATTATGAGTGCACTCTGTTTTGTCAGCTTTTCGTTCCATGAAAATAAATTCAACATGATAACTATCAACCACCTCTTGGTTATCCCTAAAATACTGTAGCTATATTGGGGACTTCACCTTAAAAATTAATACATGTAAACGAAATGATATACTTTTCTGTTTGTGCCACAAAATTATTTTCATGCTTTGATCAACTGACACTTTTTATCCTCTGGATTATGAACTAGTTGATCACCAAAATGCACCACATGGCTTTTTTCATATGTGTTGCATCCATTCCCCTCTTCCCTAGAATCAAGGAAGATAGTCACGAGTTCGCTTGATAAATTTCTATTTTCCCAAAACTTCTATTGCCCTACCAAATTATCATCAACACGCTGGAGTCACGTATAATTTTTTCATCTATTCCTAATTGGGCATGAACGAAAGTCCTAATTGATTACAACTAAATTTTTGTTGGAAGAAAACATAAATTCCAAGAGCTAGCATGTAATCTCTTGTAAAATATTTACCCAAGGAAGAAAACTAGTGTGGTTATTCATTTTGAAAGTCTTTCCACTACTGAATTTCGATCACATGCAATAACTAAATTTCCTCATGTTTATCTTGTTTCATAGAAAACATAACATGAATAAATCACTATATTTACCCTTGAAACTTCAAAATTTAGTCCCCTATGAAATAAAGATTGCATTTTTTTTGTTAACTTATATATCCATAAATTTCCTGAAGTTCAACAATTCTCTACCTGATTTCAATACTCTTTGTATACTTGATGAGTTTCAATAAGAATATGTACATTCTTGTCAAATAAATCAACAGAGTGATGTTCCACTCCCTATCCCATATCTTATAAAATTTCATTATCACAACAGACCAGACTCTTCTAATATTGCACTATGATATCTTAGCATTACCATACCCATGATCAATATGCCACCACAACATCCACAAATGCAAGAAGTCTAATGAAGCCATAACATTATATATAACCATGAATATGCATATCACAATTCCATGTTTCCTTCCATGTGTCCTTATGTGAATGTAAATTCCTTCTAGAAACTTCCCACTTCTACCATTTATGGCATTCGAGAGTAATCTTCCAAAACAGTGTGAGAAATGTCAAATATTAGGTGGCTTGATGGAGTTAACTCCCCCACTACTTCTAAACCCGATGTATTTGTCGATTTGTCTATTGGGTCAATGGAGAAATTGTTGGAGCAATTCTCCACAATGCTTAATGAAATTTACTTGTATTTTGTAATTGTCGCCAATACATATTTCACTCAATCCACAAACTTCTTAGGTTTATACCATGAAGTATATGGGCACACACATTCCACTCTTTGTTCCCTTCCCATCAAATTTGTCTCATGTGCACCACATATAAAGATTTTCATTTTCTATAGTTCACCATATGTAGATATTGAAGATACACATGTTGTTGTCATTGTGTTATATCAATGATGCATGGACTGCATGTAGTGAAGTCATGGATGTTGTTTGAGTTGAATTTGGAAAATATGATAATAGTTTCATAGTTTTTCTATTGAAAAACATTGATAAGGAAGATATATATGTTATGGTCATTCAAGATATTGGTTGATGTCGTTGATCAATTCTATTCTAATCAATGATTTGTGATGTTCGAAGTACTTTTTTTTCACACATATGATTGCTACCTATGGTGCTATTATTCAAAAGATTGATATTGTTTCTTGTTGATTGTGGTAGTTTTGTTAGATGGAGAGAGTGTGTTCGCTTTGAGGACATGAGGTCAAGGGGATGAGTTGCTGACAAATATTTATTTCACAATATTATGCTTTTGCTACATTTGCTTGGTGATGATGATGTTGAAGAGTTTGATGCTACACTCTCTTATCATACATTACTCCTTAACGATGAGGATGTTCATGATGTTTTCATAATGACATATATGTTTATACCAATAGATGATTATGTTGCATATTCCTGTATGGTGCATGGTGGTTTTTGTTGACTATCATGGTCTTACTACTTCTTGTTATGATTATGTATGTATTTTGATGTAAAGTTCACGAAAAGACCCATGTTATAATCATTGTAAAATTCATTCAAGAATGGGATATTGGGATCAAGTCATGTCATGTATGTAACCCCATTATTTTGGATAACTGATGTAAAATTTGGGTCCAATATGTAAACCCAATATTTTGGGTGATTGATGTAAGCATGGGAGCATAGAAATGGTTACATTTGGTTGTTATAATACATTGTATTCAATGTCTTCAAAAGGTCCAACATATCCTTAGGCGGAGCATGGTCAATATGTAGATTTCATATTAAGCATATCAAACTTACAATGATGAACACTCCAAGGGAAGTAATTCATTAAGCCTGGTTCAACCCTTTGCACTTGATGTCAAAGGGGAAGAGAAGACTTGGTGTTTGGAGAGAATACTTGGTGTTTGACTTAATGAGAAGACTTGTTTTTTTTAGGTGTGTTTGCAAGTGTTTAAAGGTGTTGTCCAAACACCAAAGTGGTTTCCATGAAGTCCAAAGGGGGATTTTTTTTCATTATGGATAATGTGTTGTCCTTGATGGAAATATACTTGATAAATATGTCCTTGATGTCAACTTAGTAATAATATGATGATTGTGGAACTAATGCAGATACCATGAATATTGGTACAAATTTTATAGAGGATATGGATAGAGAAATGGAATTTCACTTACAGATGGATAACAAATGTAAAGAATAAAAAGTATACGCGATTCTTGTGAAGAAGGGTCACATACATATGTAGGTCCTATGAGAAAAATTCACATACGTAATCCGAACCATGGAAATATGGATACCATGGGTCATTACCATGGTAAATTCCCGTAGTAATTGGAGTCAAACATTTATTCAATGTTGTCAACAAATACTAACAACATTACCAAGGAATTTACCCAAGGTATTGGCCAAGGAAAAAGTTATATAAGGATATGGAGATCAAGGTGTTAGGTTTGCAAGTAATGGGTTATTCATGTGTGATTTGATCTGGAACAGGAGTTCACTAGGGAGAAAGAAGAAGACTCAGATTTGAAAGATTTGAAGATATGTTGAAATATATGGTTGATTGATTTACTTGTTGCAAATGTCTAAGTAACTAATAATGATGGATCTATGATTATAGTAATGTTGTGATCTAAATGAATTTTCAAAAGTCTGTAGTTTTGACAGTGAAGGTTGTGGAATGTGAGTTGTGTTTGTAGTGAAGGTATGCTTAAGTGATTTAAGATCTGCATGATGATTTTCTTTTGGATAGTCATGTACATACGTAAATCTGTTTCTGGTTAGTCACATGTATATTCTGAGATATGTCTTTTAGTATATTGAAACATGTACATGAGTGTTGCACATGATAAGTGTGTATATACGTAGGTCTTCTTAATAACATTCACGTATCTATTTTGAGTTATATATGGTTAAGGTTTGCAATGTTTCTTGATGAGGAAGGTTGATGAGTTATGTTATATTTTCTATTGTATGTTAATGATTTCTATCTATTGATTTGATCTAGTTGCAATGGATGGTTGAGGTTCAGTTCAGTTATTGTTTTTCTTCATTATTTAGTGGGATGATATTATAGTGATTCAATTGGTTTACCATGCTTTTAGTGATTGTACTTCAGATTCAGTATTCATTTTGGTATTGATCATAATGTTGGGTGTGGGTCTAGTGTGAAAATATGATGAAAGGTGGCTTATAAGTTGTTTGATGATTGTTTGATAGGTAGATCCAGCCTAAGATATTATGAAATTTGGTCCACAAGAGGTGTTGAGGGTTGGAGCTTTCAGTAAGGGAGTCATAACTTCCCTCTAGTGGTAGCTGGTAAATTTATTTAGGGGGTAGGTTCTCCTTTCCAGTAGGAGCTGGTAAACAATATTAGGGGGTTGTAGGTCCCTTCTAGTGGGTGTTGGAGAATGAGTGGAGGTTGTATCCTCCCCCAGGTGGATACTTGCATGTTTGTAAGAGTTTGCGTCAGTGCAAGATGTAATGCATTTTTTCTTTGTAATAAAATAAGAAGATAGAGAGGATGGCAGTGGTGGTTTTCTCCCGCATTGGGTTTCCACCTAAAATCACGGTGTTCTATGTGTATTGCTTATGTGTTGTGATTTATTTGTTTTTTACTACATACTAGATTGTCATTGAATTAATTATGTATGGTTAAGTTAACAAACTTATGGGATTAATAACATATTAAGTAAACTAGATATCAGTTTTTTTACTTCACTGAAGTCGCGTATACACGCGAATTGCATAAATGAAAGTAACATAAAAAAAATATGAATATGAAATTGAAAAGTTAAAATGAATTAAAAATATTGATTCACTTCCCCTCTCAGTTTTTTTCCTAATAACATAGCCTTAAGATGTCGTGTATGTAACAAAACTATATATCTACAAGATAGTTTTCCTCTTGCTAAAAAACTAGCAAATAAGAGGAAGGGAAGTTGAACAAATCAATGAACTGGAAATGCCATGTACACTCTCCATATAATGATGAAGAAGAGGTGGATCAAAGGGCCCCACCCAAGAAAATAAAATGAGGAAATGTCTGAAACAACAAAACAATATGAGCCCCCTCCAAAGAAAACATATATCAACCAGAACACAGAGATGACAGTCACACCAATACCTGCAATACATGAAGCAGTAGCAATGAATAATGATATGATACCAAGAACTAAAAGATCACATGCATCCAAGTGTTTTGAGTAAAAAAAGGAGCTCACCCTTGTAGAAAATATAGGAGATTCGACTTTAGCTATCATCCAACGCTCCATAGGGGTCTGGTGTAACACGCTACCTCCCATATCTACCCGATTTCACAAGATTTCTCGAGGTAAACATGAGTTGATGGTTAATATGATATGTTTCAACCTCCTAGATAACCTTAAGGAAATGGAAATGACAAAACAAGACCTTACTGACTTCCCTCAGGTGCTATAGTACCACCAAGAGCTAACAAACCACTCCAATTGCGCAACCCCTGATTTAACTTTATTTTTCAATGAACTAGACCACCAGTCGCTCTTATGAAAATTCCTCCAAGTGATTATAACCCTCTAGTAACTACCACAAACCTTCTTCCTAATGACTACAGCCTTTTTCACTCAATACTATGTGAGTGACCCTAATATCTGAGCCACTATTTCAAGGCTAGGATGCAGAATTCTACCCAGAACATAATGAAACTCCAAAAAATGATAAATAACATAGATACAAAGTCTTTAACACAAAAATTAATCAAGTATTTGACCTAGCCCAGTCTAACCATGATAGCCATTCCGCCAAACAAATTTATAACATAAAATCTATAGGTCAAGAATGCATATCTGAACATAGAGATATGAAGCTTATCTGAGGTTTACCAAGAAGGACTAATGCCCTCTCACAATAGCTGCAATAAAATCTATCACGTCATGCATTCATTAACCATTCATTTATGAGTCAAACATGATAAGAGTCATGACTTGAAACTTTCATAGAACCATGCTTATAACTAGCATATAACCAAATAAATAACAATGATAGAATAGCCATTAAAGCCACATAATAACAAGTACATTTACTCCTGAAATACAAGAGGAAATTATCTCTTATTGACATATGTGAAATTCAACCAAGTGATAGGGACTTCCATGTACCACTTGACCATAAATTGGGCCGAACCAAATCTTTCTTTCAACCAATCAACCCCATGCCATATTCCAAGCATGAATGTGGGATCTCATGGGATAAACAAATCCATAAACAACCAAGAGAATCCATAGATTAAACCACCTCCATGCTCACACTATAGTGTTCTCTCCTAAACTAGTCCCACGATCACAAAACCAAACTAAGCTTGGATGCCTCAAAATTTATTCACCATCCCTTAAGGAATTTTCCTGTCTCCACTCACCTGTTGAGGGCTTCCAAGAGAAAACCATCTCCACCCCCAACCCTTGGGATTTTCCTGAGACCACTTCAGCTAGATCCAAAACCTTTCAGGAATCCAAAGCTTAACCAAGAATGCATCCCATCACACCATGGCTATTTGGAAATGGGAAGCAAAGGCTAAAATCATTGTTGAAACTTGGAAAAACTCATGCCCATGACAACAAATAAATCAAATACACACATCCATATACTATGCATGACAAAACCAACTAGTAAATCATACATGAAATCTATTACCTGGAAGTATTCCTGTTGAAGCTGCTTGATCCAACCGTTCCTTGTTTAATACTTGCTTTCCTTTTCTCTCCTTTTCTTTCCTTGTCTTTCATTTTCTTGCTTTCTTGTTTTATCCTCTTTGTTTTCTTCTCCTCTCTCACACTAATTCCAAAACTAAACTAATAAAAGGCTAACTAGCAAATTTTGTGAACTGATCCTCATAAACCTTTTTAATATTGATGCCTCTAATTTCTTCATTTTTCCTCTATTTTCCTTCAATTTCCTCCTCACATGCAACCTATGACCTTTCACCTCCCTTTTCCCCTATTTTCCTTTATTTTCATAAAAACAAATACCAATAATTCCTTTTTCCCTTTTCAAAACATCTGCTAATGCCTTTGCCAATTTCCCTTTAAGCCATAATAAATGAAGATTGATGCCCACTAAGATACTTTTCTCAACATTCAGCTTCAACTATGTGTCCCATGACCTTGGTCTTATTTTTCTTTTATTAAATTTATTACATGAACTTTTAACTCGGGGTTGTTACATCTGGAAGTAAGTAAAAAATAAGAAGGGTAAGAAAGGAAAAGAGGATGAATTCTATAATTATACAAGTCATTAGGAAATATAACTATTTTTTTTTTTTTGCTTAGTTACGAGGGTTGTAAACCACTTATGTGATGGATCCAACTGATAATTTATCTCTGAATACATGTTGGACATGTATCTACAAAACATAATTTTACTTCAATTGATAGTAAAATTACACTTTTTCTCGAGGAAAAAAACAACAAACGAACCTTATGCACGTACCTAAGATAGTTCCTAAAAAATTAAGGAGACGATTTCTCACCCATAAAATTAAAGAAAACAATATAATTCCCTTGATGGACCAAAATTCCTATGCTAAAAATATTTAGGAATGCCCTAATGTCATGGGAAATATTAAAATCATTTCTATAGATGAACAAGTTTTTTCCACATATGACATAGAGTTTGTGGTTAAGTAGTTCACAAACATGAAAGCTATGGATGTGTTGTAGTGGCTACAAACACCCTCCAAAATTTTGGCTTAACTTTGTTTTGGAACCTCCCTCCCAACTTTTCACAACACCTTGTCTTGCTTCGTCACGTACAAAAGCTTCAATTTTTTTCTTGCACAAAGGTAGCCTGTCGATCACAGCTTGATGCATTCCACTCACAAGATGTTCACCTGAACTTGGTCCAGCTGCAGGCTGAGAAGCTCCTCCAAGAAATTACACAATTCTGGAGGGCAACCAACCTTCCCTCTAGAAATTGTGCAATTTTGTCTCGCAACCTACTGGGCTCCAGAATTGTGCAATCCTGCGAGTCAGGATTCACCCAGAAAACTGTGAAATCCTCCCCAGAAGGCCTGCTCAACCCAGGAATTGTGCAATCCTTGGTAGCAGTCAGCTGCTCTACCCAGAAATATGGCAAATCTCCTGGGCAGATAACCTAGCTCCCAACCAGAAATGCGCATATCCTTCCAGCAGTTGAGCAACTTCATGCATGAGCAACTTGGTTGACCAGTTCGACCTGACACCAAGGAAGCTTGACTTACATGAATGAATTGCCTTTTCCCAGAATAAAAAAAGGCAACATGCGAGAGGCATCCCTTCATTTAGGAAGCTATTTTTAGTAGTTGGAGGTTACATGCAAAGTTGTTTCAGAAACTTTCCTCCAAGTGTTGCTTTTTCATATATTTGTGGCATGCATGTCATGAGCTTAAAACTCATTCATTCGACGCATCATATCTCATTCTTTCACATTGATCTTGGAGCTCTAACATTCCACAACACATCCAGGACTCTTCAACACATTCGGCTCAACTATTCATAGTAAGTGGCCTCAACTTGTCTTTTTCAACATTTCTATCGCTTTTGTGTTTTCACTTGTGTGAGTGTTTTTTTCTTGATTTATTTGAATTCTTGTTGTCACTTACATGTATACTAGCTGGTACTAGCACCATTTTTTTTTTTTTTGCTATCTCACTATTGTCGCATGCATTAAACTGTTTTGCACGAACACTCGGCTGTTCAGCGACTCGCTTCACCCACATGCATGTTGATCTCTTTACTGAATATTTCATCCATGTTTTCATGCATTATCAATCATTTATTCTTTCGCTTAGTGTCTCCATGCATTCAATTTAATATTTTCTTATAGTTTCCTATCAGTGAGTCTAGCCAACCTTGGCCTAGACTCTACCTTCATCAAGACAACATTGTGCAATCTGGGGGAGGAAGGCTCTGTATTCCTCTCCAAAAATGCGCATTTCTTCCCAGGCACTGTCCTCTAGGACTGTTTTGCACATTTCTTGAGGGGCTTGACCCAGGTTCAGTGTTAGTTAGCCAAACAAATTCATACACTATTGGCCCTTTTGGCATCAGCGCGTAGTGTGCAGTCTGAAGTCTCACTTGAAGCAGTATGGGGGGATGCTGGAACCAAGTTTTCACACCCTTGAGATGGTTGTGATGTTGGTTTCTTCCAACTATTCTTACCTTCTCGTAGGTTTCTTCACTCTCCGTTCCACCCTTCTATACCTTCGTGAAGTGTACAATTGGCTTTCACATAGCCCTAACTAGGGGTTGAAGTCCTTTCGCACTATTGGGCCAGCGAACTGCAATATATTCCAAATTAGGCTAAGTATCTTACTTATCTTATTAACATATCTTAGTTAGCTTCGGATATAAAAATGTTCTTACTTGCGTCCACTTAACCAATACATTTATACACATTCGTGCATCATATAAGCATTAGAAGTGGAATTCCTACCCAATATAACAGATGCATAAACAACAAATAAATACGTAGAAATGATAGAAAACTTCTCTTTATTAATGATTCCAAATGGTTACAGACTCGACTCGCCCTACGCGCTTAGTTGTAGGGGTCCGTGCACTCAACTGCGAACTTCTAGGCCTCTGTGTACTCAGCTGCGGAGCCTCTACCTACACTATAACCCAAAACTAGACTTCTACTTCAGAGCTATCTCTCATAGATGTTTGATCTTAATCCATGCTTGATTATTCTTCTAACTACTTAGAGCTTACCTCTATTTATAAATTCCCATGGTCCGCGGACCATGGGTAGATCTTCTACAGGAAACATTACATTTATCAAAATAAGGGTGGACAACCCTATGACTCTTTAACAACTACGCGCTTCTGCCCACAAAATGCAGAGTCTTTACATTTGTATTCCAAAATTGGACTAAAATATGGGCTCTAAGCCCCAAAACTACCCTTAGGGGATCTCGCGCCTAATAGGCCCCTAACATAAACATCATGACTTGCCCTCGAGTCACTCTGCAGGTGTGGAGATCTTAGCACGAAGACCTTCCAGCTCTATTTGGATCCCTATAACTTCGACAACGCACTGAGCTGCCACCTGCTGGACTTCTTCCACAGATTGGTTGGTGACTGCTGCTAAATTGCTACCCTAAATCCTCTGCTGAGTTGCTTGTAGTTGCGCGAGATTTTCTTCAATGGAGGCTGCACTTTTAAGACCGCTTCTTTGTATCGAGCGCATCCACCTGTTCCTTGAGCACCTTTGTCAACAACATCCGCGCAAGCCTTTATGTAAGTGAAACCATATACACGGTCCCTTTTACCTCATCATACCTCTATTGTAGCTCGCGCACCTTTGTCCCTAAGCGCTCTACATTCAGGTCCTCCTGTAGAATTGTTAGGACCTCAAATGATTGTTCGAAGAGCTGCATGCAGTCTATCACTGCACTGTCAATCGTCATGATCATTGTTGTAACCATGGTGGTGTGATGTTCTCTCACCTATGGTGGAGTTGAAGGTTGAGCCCTCAACTGCAATTCTACTATCTGAAGGTTCATCTCTAGCTAAAGCCTAGCCATCTCTTCTCCAACGTCGAGCACCCCAGTGGTTAACTTACAGACGTGTGCCTCCACCAGTTCTTCTACCTGAATGTCCAACTCCGAGACGATCCAGAAGGATTCCTATACTACCTACATTATCTATTTGTTCTGCTCCACTGCCTCATTGCGATGCAGGCCGAACTGGTCAATGTTGATGTGCTGCTCGCTCATCACTTGTAGAGCATGACTCTCCCTGGCCATGATTTCTACGGTGACTCCATTCTGTAACAAGTAGAGTGTCTCCTGAGGCAGTGCAGCCATGTTCAACCCTACCCCTTTCAAACTACTCACCATGGGTTTATCGACTTCTTTCTTTATAGTAAGTGCCCCATCTGGTAGCACTATCATGTTGCTCACCCTTTTGCACAACATTTCTTCGGCAGTTGAAGTGCCGACTGTGAGGTTGGTGGACTCTACACCATCTGGTGGAGTGTGAACCTACAACTCCTACAACTCTGTTTGAAGAGACCCCAATACCAACTGTTGTTGTTCCTCAAACTGGTGGAGGGCCTTCGCAGTGACATCCCTCACCATTTTGTGATATCATGCGAATTCCCCTTGGTGAGGGTGATTGCGTCGAAAGAAATATTTAATGCCTTTGTCTTCTTTCGCAACACTATCTGCTCTCGTGGGCACAGACGCTTGAGCTGGGTAGATGTTGTTTGTGGGTCCATGCTGCCTTGTTCTGTGTCTGTCTCTGGTTTGGGCGAAGGTGAATTCTATCCTTTACGCTTTTCTTTTGTTGTTTTTTGCTGCTCCACTAACCTCGCAGAGTCACGCGCTGCCTGGGCCTTAGCCACTACTTCTTCCTTTTTTCTCTTCTCTGCCAGTTGTGCCATATAAAGTTTTTTCTATTCCTTCTTGCATTGTGTGATGGGCTTGTCCATGTCCATCACGAAACTAGCGCTCCACTCTGACGCAGTTCCAGTTGTGAGAAAGTCTATTATGTTTTCAAAATGTCCATTCACGATGCGCACAGAAAAGAGCTACTCGTCAGGTAATCTGTCCTCCAAACGAATAGGTTCCTCCCCTGTTTCGATGTGTGATAGGTAATCTGGTCCTGCATTCAATCATCTAGGCTTCACAACAACTTCAAAAACATATTATTAGAACAATAGGATCCATCTGCAAATTCCCCACCTCCCCAACATAGGATTATTGACTAGGTACTTTAGCACGGAGTACATGTGCATCTGCTTAGGTTGGGGCTTTTCATCATAGGCCTGCATCCATGTGCATGGATCATTCTTCCCATAATACTTATCTGCCAGTTTCATCTTAGGCTTCCTAAGTCATACTCACATCACTATCCTACATTCGTGCCAATCATCAAAGCTTCCTTTGTGCGTACCGCACAATCTTGTAGGTGTAGCGTGCAACACCTAGTCCAAGGCCTAGAAGCGTTGCTTTTCTGGCACCTCCCTTTTGAATGAATTCGAGAAGGTATCTACCTCATTTAGACCATCATAAGTAGGTAGATTCCTTTCCTCTGATGATGCACAACACAGAGACCGGGTCATCATGTTGCAATTCAACGTAGTTACCTCGTGTAACTGATTCTACCATTGTTCTACTTCTTCGTCAGGATCTGAAGTGTAGGAACTCTCATGCTACCATGTAATCTGTGCATCTGCGGTGGGGTTGACCGAGTCCGGGTCTCGTGCTGTTATCTTGTAGATGCATTCCATATCATCATCAATCTCATAGTCGCAGATTAGTTCCATATAGCGTGATCCTTCACCAAGATCCAAGGGTATTATTATGCCTAGTGATTTCTTCTCAAAAATCATCTTTTGCTTCTTCAGATTAATTACCCCATTATATCTGTAGCCCATTAAATTCCCAGGAGTGCAGGGTAGGGATTGTTGTCATCAACAATCTCTATTACTTCAAAATCTGCCAATGTGCTCACTCCCTCAATATTCATGGTTACTCCCTGCAATCACCCCATGGGTATGATTTTCTACTAGTTCGCCATTCTCAGTTGTATCGAACACCATTATAACACAGGTCTTCCCATTCGCTCTCATGTTTTTTTCAGTAACACATTCGCATCTGATCCGAAATCTAGAATGACTTGATCCATCTCGTATTCTCTGATGTACATGGTCAGTCTCATCTCATGCCCCATCCTTGTTTTATGCTTTCCAATCTTCCAGACTACATGTGGTTCTCCTGGCATGGTCCGAGCACATTTTCTGATGAGTTCTTGTAACCCTTTCATAGCCTTACTGTCATGTAGTAATTTCATACAAGTTTCTATGAAAATTGTGAGCATGGAGGGATCCATCTCTAGTTCAAGCTTATCTTTGCTTCCTGAAATGGAGGCCTCAGTGAAGCTCTTCTTAGCTTCCATGAAGCTTTCCCGAGTGTGCCCCAAAAAAAACTCAAATTCTTTCGTTGGGGATTTACGAACCCAAGTATTGTCTTCTGGTTGTTTCCTTTTATCATCTCCCATCACGATTCCACTTCTGAGCACTATATTTACATTTGAAAATTCCTCGCATGGATCAAACCTCATCATCTGTAGGTTCTAAGTTAGGGGAGGTGGTATTGCTCCTTTATCACGGATCCTAGCTATCATCGTAGGACAATCTTCTATCTCATGATCAAACAACGTACAATACTTGCACGATGGGCACATTGGATTAGTACAATGGCAGGCATAGTGTCCTCGCCCTCTGCAATTGTAGCAAATCAATTGTCTGTGACCTCTACCAGGTCCTCCTTTGCCTCAACCTCATCCATGCCCCTGAAATCCTGTAGCGCCATCCTGGGATTCTGGTTAAGGGGCCGTGTTTTGGCCTAAATTATATAGGTAAGAGTTCTATCCATCATCAATTCATAGGTCCTACAAGTACGCTTGTCATGTCCCATTGACCTACAAAAGTTACAAAAAAACTATTGCATAGTTTTTGTATACTTTTGTAACAACTATTAGTTATTTGTGGCATGCTTTTTGGCTACTTGACAGATAGAGCACCATAAAGTAGGCGCCATGCTAGGTCCTTCTTGAGATTCTAGTCTTAAAGGCATGAGTCCTCCTCCTGCAAGCTAATTTCTGAAGACCGAGCAGTGGTCCTTTTCATGACCCTAACTCTTGCATTTCAAGCACCAGACCCCTTCATGTACTTTTGGTCAAATCACTATTTTCTATTTCAGACTCTGTATCTTAAGGCACAGGTTTTTAAGCTACGCATGGATCTACTAGACTTTGAGATTAGGACCTTGCATCGGGGTCTCATGTAGTCTCATGGAAATCTCCAAGGCCTCTACTTGAGTTTTTATCTTCTGCTACGACAACTCACTTCTTGAGTGTTGTAGTAGCGAAGCTAGAAACCACTCATGATGTTGTCCATCTATCAAATTCATGTTAGCTTCGCGAATCATACATTTTAGCCTTTGATCTAACTCCCAAGGTGTCTCGCCTGGTAGCATAATTATCTCTGTGAATCCAATAATCGACTGTGCTTCAGATTTAGGCTTGCTAGATTTCCTATTCAGTGCTGCTTTGTTGTCTACTACTCTCGCATTTAGGTTATCATTGGAGTACGTAATATACCAGGTCAACACGCAATCCTGCAGGGTGCTAACCAGTGTTACTTTCTTTATATGGTCATCTGTAACACCTTGAGCTTCCCATACAACCTTCACTACAAACCAGAATTGGTCCATGTCCTCATTCCCTAAGCCTTTGAACAAAGGCAACTTCACTGTGTTCGCCATACTGAATCACTGTGGTGGTGGAGGTGGTACGGGTGAAGTTGGAGGTGATGGCGACAAAGCCGGTGGTGGTGTGGGTAGAGGTGGTATTCACATAATTCCTTCTCTTATTAGATGAATAGCACTTCGTGGGGAGACCTTCACGATTCCTTCCTCGTCCCCTCGTGGAGGTGAAATCTAGGGGCTATGCTTTGGACCCTTATTTCCTTCGTTTCTATAAATTCTTCCACTTTGCGTAGATGTGAACATCAATGTAACTACATAATCTGTTTTTTGCAAAACAACATTTTAATCCAGGTATTCAAAGATTTTACATACTTACCTCAATTTCCTTTGAAAAAACATCACTCTACCTTGCTATAGCTGACTGTGGTGTCAACCGTGAACTCAGTAACAAATCCTCCTACAATGCGATCGAGCCAATGATATATGACACAAATGATATTATCCTCTGATGCTTCTAATATTCACACTGGCTCTGGGGTCCACACAATAGGACCATCAAGTTTCCACCTTCCTTGTCTATCTTCTAGCTTCGCAATCCACTCAAATATCTTAGTAGGGAAGGACGCCAAAAATATTTCATGGATCTCCATGTATAGGTAACTATATAACCACTGTTCTTTTGACAGTCACGGGTCTCTGTTTTTCTGTGTCCCGAACTCGTGAATACTTTTGTTCAACCAACCTTCGATTCCTTTGTTAGTTGGATTCCAATGATATGACATCACACATCTCTTATGTAGATTTTGGTCCCGGCAAAGGAACCATTTGTTGGCTTGAGGGGGCCTAACCCAGCTTCAGTGTTAGTTAGACAAACAAATCCTTACACTACTGGCCCTTTCGACATTAGCCCGTGGAGTGCGGTCTGAAGTCTCACCTAACGTAGTATGGGGGGATGCTGGAACCAAGTTTCCTCACCCTTGAGATGTTTGTGATGTCAGTTTCTTCCAAGTATTCCTGCCTTCGCTTAGGTTGCTTCGCTCTTTGTTCCACCATTCAGTACCTTCGCGAAGTGTACAATCGGCTTTCACGTAGCCCTAACCAGGGTCTAATGTCATTTCACATTACTAGGGTAGAAAAATATGATATCTCCCAAACTAGGCTAAGTATCTTACTTATCTTATTAACATATCTTAGTTAGCTTCGCATAAATAGATGTTCTTACTTGCATTCACTTAACTAATACATTTATACACATATGTGCATCATATAAGCATTAGAAGTGGAATTCCTACCCAATATAACAGATGCATAAACAGGAAATAAATATGAAGAAATGATAGGAAAAATCTCTTTATTAATGATTCCATACGGTTACAGACTCGACTCACCCTATGCACTCAATGGCAAGAGTCTGTGCACTCAGTTGAGGACTTCTAGGCCTCTGCGCACTTAGCTGCAAAGCCTCTACCTATGCTACAACCCAAAACTAGACTTCTACTTCAGAGATATCTCTCATACATGTTTGATCTTAATCCATGCTTGATTATTCTTCTAACTACTTAGAGATTAGCTCTATTTATACAATCCCATAGTCCGTGGACCATGGGTTGATCTTCTACATCTGGCATTACATTTATCAAAATAAGGGTAGACAACCCTATGACTCTTTATCTACGCGCTCTGCACCCACAAAATACCGATTCTTTACATCGTACTACAAAATTGGTCCAAAATATGGGCTCTAAGCCCCAAAAATGTGCTTGGGGGATCTCACGCCCAACAGATAGTAACTACTAGCCTAGAAAATTGGGCAATGAAGTCCCTGAGCCTGCAGTCACTCCTAGCTAGAATTACACATTGCACAATCCCAGCAGCCAACAGCAAGTCTGGATTGTTCATTGTGAAAATCTAGCAGCCAGTCTTGCCTCCCAGATAGCCCAGACTACCTCTCACATAGTTCTGGCATCCAGTCACCTATCCTTCGAGAAGAAATTGCGCAATCTTGCCTATTAGTTCCCCATGTATGTGATATGTCATTCCCCAAATTTCCTTTGGTTTTCGCTAAAAGATTTCTTTCCATACATGTTGCTTTGTCTCTAGATATTTCATGTGTTCATCCACCTCTTAGCAGTACAGGATCAATGGCCTCCAAGAGAGAAGGATCAAAGGACACTCATAGAAATGTAGCTGGAGCAACAATTGAATGAGTGTCCACATGTCTAATGATCTATGAAGATATAAAGTTGTTTCTAGACAAGGACATCAAGCTGAAATGGCAAGAGGTCAATGAAGCATTTTCAAGCACTTCTAAGGAATACCTCGAAGACCGTCAGGTGTATGTGAACATTCACAACTTTGACTTGTACCAGATTACATGTAGATACCCTGCGGTCCCATGCGTGGACATGATACACGGATCGTCTCTCACACTGATCCCGAGAGGATGACCTTGAGAAGTGTCAATGGGATGAAGCTTGCAACCTTTTGGACATGAGATTAGGATGAGATGTATTAGATGTCAGAGCCCGTGACTATCATGAAGACTCCCTTAATCTTACCCAATAGTAGTGCTAACTCTAGAAACATTCTGAAGAACCGCGTAAACGAGCCGGATCGATTCAGTATAACACTTAGCTAGATCTACAAGATAAAGATATTGCTGAAGGAATATCAATATTTGGTCATATTTTCATGTTGAATGTATGGACAAGAAACCAAGGAAACCTTACCCCAGAGTTGGGTGATCACGTTCGACCAACTGGCCAGAGAAGGAAAACCATGTAACTGCTCCGACATGCTGGCTCATTAGCTGAAGGAACAAGTAACGAAGGCTCAACCGTCACCTAGAGGTATGCATGTACATATTTACATGTCCACCTACATCTTAGAGGCAATATGTGCCCGACAAGATTTCCCAGGCTTGGGGTGGGCATGGTCACTAATGGAGACTACTATGAACACATATTTCAAGTGGTTGTGTGAATGGAGCTTCATATGAGTAATCACATGGTTGTTCGGTCATTTTGTCACCCCATTTTACAAGATGATATTCAAACAGGATCTGCCTTACATGTCAAAGGAAGCAATGGAGGCACTGATAGACATTGTTGATTGGTATGCCTCATCGTCTAGCACCTTCATCCAAATATTTAGTGTGGAGAAGCCTTTGCATGTTCTAGCGAATTTTTCCTTGGAAATACTTATCATGCAAGAAGTAGCATATCACATATCGACAGGATTGACAACTAGAGTGCGCTTGCTCTTCCTTTGCAGATTAGGTTATATGAGATCTAGGGTATCAAGCAAGCAAATGTTGAAGCAGAATAGATGAAGAAGTATCCATTCAACCTCTGAAGCTACAATTTGTATGGCCCACATTATATTGTGGATCACTGCATGACATTTCAGTTCAACTAGATCCACGAGGCATTTCATTGGGTTGAGGAGGGCCCATGGAGATATTTCTACAGTTTCCTAAGACCCAATGAACAAGTCAGTTTTGTTGTGGAGTGGTTAGCAAAGCAACATGAAGCTTCATCATGGAGAACACCAGCACCAGTAGTAGCATTACCAACAGAGGGAAGCATACCAGTGCGCGAAAAGGGCAAGAGGAAGATTGTCAATCGCATGGACGGGAAGCAAAAATTGCAAGTTTTGAGCAGATGAATTTGTAGAGAAAGTAGGTATGGCTATAGAGGCAAAGAGGCACCAATGCAACATGAAAATCATGTAGAGCTAGTGGGATAAGAGAAGAATGGAAGAAGTAGAGAAGGAGATGCTTGAGCTAAAAGAACAACTACGGAAGGAACAAGAGTTGTGCAAACATGAGAGGGAAGAAGAGAAACATGAAGTATAGCAGGGGGCACAACATGTGCTAACAGATGAAATAGTGCTCGTACAAGTAGTTGATTCATCAGAACAGCTGGCATCAAGCAAGCAGGATGAACCCTCGCAGGAGCAAGACTTCGCTCATGAGATAGAACAAGCACTTCAATAATTGGATGTAGACATGGAGCAGTAGGAGTTGGAATAGGATACCGACCTCATGCCTCATCACCAAGAGTTCAATTTACCTGCTTCACCGCATCCAGCTTATGAGCAAGTCTTAAGTGACCAACGAGGCACTGAGATCCTTGGTGATCAGCTGGAAAAAGGGATGCACAACATCTCATTCAATGAATCTCAACATAGAGTTGTGTAGTCTCACAGAGTATCAACTCTAAAGGATCATACATCTCCTACAAAATTTCAAGAATGAGTGATCATGACTAATGTGCACAAACATCTAGCAGCCTTGGTCGATACAACTAGAGTGTATGACAAAGCCACTAGCTCAAGTGTTCGCTTTCTGAGAGCTGAGAATGAGCGAATGGAAAAGGAACTACAGACATCCAAGCAAGGAGGAGAGTTGGTAACAGCGTCTGCTCGATATGAACTACAGAAGGCAACACTAGATGAAGTATTGTCCCTTGATATGGTTATGCGAGCGTTGTACTCCAAGTTTAGTACCATGCATAAGCCAATCATCCATCTCAATGGATGGTGATAGCGACGTGCTAAAAGAGCAAGTATCTTAATGAACTTTCATGTTGTTTTTAATGACATGCAAAGATGGATGATGAAATACAAGCGAGCCCCACTTCACTTGCATAAGATGATGAGGGCCAATGTGGTCGAACTGAAAGCACATATCTGGATTCAGATCTGGAACTATGAAGAGATCTCGCAACTCATCACTAGCATATAGGCTTCCTATGCACAAGTATTCAAGAGTATGGATGTTGTGGTGTGAACACATGCAATCCCATCTATTGGGACTCTCACCCAGGTGAAGACAAAGGCACAGGTCCAACTATATCTTAACTCATACTTCGGCGATTTGATGTGCATTGCCGCCAGCCCAGATTTTCGCATCAGTGCAAACATCATGCACAAGTATGTTGCCGGTCTGGCTGCACTGAAGACAATGATGCATATGCTTTCAAAGGAGTTGGACAGAGGAGCCCAAGCAGTGTACCTAGATGCTATGAATACAAGAGTCAGGTTTCAGACATATGTCACCATGGAACACATAGACACCATCAAGGACTACGGTCTTGGCATCAATGTGTTACTATCAATCAACATGAGGATGCTGAGGATTTGGACTTCCATGGTTGTCTAAGTTAGAGTGATGTATAACATGGCTTGCTCAAGTCATTCTTTTTCACATGGGTACTTGTGCATTCTAATGTAAAGTCTTGTTAGGTGTAAGTCAAGTGTCGATAGTTGGATGTAATAGTCATAGAGTAGATGAAGAGTCATGAGGGTAGTTGAACTTTCACAAAGGGGAATGTCAACGGTCACCCCACCCTTTGCTATAAATAGTCCCTCATAACTCATTGTATAGGCTTTTGATCATCCAAGCTTTCGATAATACTATCTGTTGTGGGGAAAAATGCCTATGCAGGACGATCCTATCCACCTAAGGTGTGACAGTGCCTTAGCAACAAACGAATACAGCTACACTGGTTTCTTCCTTTATGAAATATGAAAGAGAGGAGATCGATAGACTTATCGTTTTCTTCCGTTTGTCCCTCGATCTAGATCCTCTTCTCTTTGGATGTTCACAACTACTTGCCTCCTCGCTTGCTCAAGAGAACAGCTACTTGATTCCATGAGATCACAAGAGAATAGCTACCTGTGACAAGAGGACAGCTACTTGCAACAAGAGAAGAACACAATGCAAAGGCAAATATACATATTCATAAATGATTCAGGATTAGAAGTAAATCAAATACACTAATGCAATCATACAAAATACACCAGCATATAGGAAAGAATCAAGATAGCTTTATTGATAAGTAACAGGGTTCAGGAAGAGATACAACCCATAGGGCTCCAATCCAGCATCTCCTTCCCAGCAGAATGGAATTCCTTCTTCAGCTCCCTTCAAAGCATTAAGCACCCAATGTTTCCAGCCACAAACCAACAGCAATTCTTTGCAATCACAAGATTCCAGCCTCTAGATCCCATGGAGGTGAGATCCATATATAGATATTTGGAGAGAGGATGAGTCAGCTTGAGATCTGACTAGTGTCCTCTCCCTCTGTCAGTTCTTGAGTCCACTTGGAGGTTCTTGCTTCCACTTGGAGATTTGGAACCTCTTACTCATCACCAGTCGAATTCCCTGATCCAAGTGTCATTTTGGAAGCTTCCTGGGCATTAACACCTTGAGGAATGACTCTGCCACTTGTCCAAACTCGCCCAACGCAGGTAGCCTTTGTTGGAGTTGACATTCAACGCAGGTAGACAGTGGAGCAGTTGACATTCAGCGCAGATGCTCAGTGGAGCAGTTGACATGATCCAGAATTGGCTTGTTTTTGAGTGTTTTCAGGTGGAGAACTTCTGTGAATTGCTGTGGTTAGTTGGCCTTATTCCTTTAGGGGTAGGAACAACATGTTTAGGGAATTTGGATCCCTTAGATTATGGACATTTCATGCTCAATGCTGTAAGGCACAAAAATGTCTATAACAGTTGCCCCCTAAAGTATGAGGCCGTTTATTGGCTGAAATGCTTTATCCAGGAGGGTCCGAAGTTCATCCATCTGCTGGGAGGAGACCTGTAATAAAATACAATAAAATACATTATGATTCATACTGCTTTCATGATCTAGCTGAGGCGGGCATTCCCATGCTCAGCTTTATAAATTCATTTTTTGTACATAGAACAGACGATCGTCTGATGGTAGACTGATAATTTTGGCAAAACTATCATCCTTTGAGTAGGATGATCATCTGCTGCAATGATGTACATGTCAAATTTCTTTATTTTTCCTGAATATATATCGCAGCCCGGATGGATGAAACTAGATCCGGGGTCTTCAAACTCATTCTATCTTCACTCTAAGTACAAGTCGATCCATGTGAGAATTGCGCTGAAGTCGAACATGGAAAGACATTGCTTGATTACCGGTCAATGATGTAAACCGTTAACAAGCGCGAGAGGAATCACCGATAATGATAATGACCCTCAAGGTACTGCAGTACAATTCACGTGGTGTGAATAAAGGACTTGGCGTCGAACACCAAGCAAAATCTTCTGGTCAAAGGTCATTGATGTATACCTGTCGCCGGAAGTGAGAAACTTGCCGTTGAGGCATGTAAGCTTCAAAGTACTGAAGGGGTTGTTCCTAGATCAACTTCTTGGATAATGAGCTGACGTCGACAAGAAGCGATCCGTCAAAGGAGGGCCTTGATGAATCCCACATCAGTGACACGGAACGGAGCTAATGATTTTAATGGAGGTGAAAACGATCTGTGACATATGATTCAGGGTGGCGGTCATGAATGGATGAAGGATAATGTATGGAAGTGGATGGGACCCGGTTGACTCTTTCTGAACGACTTCTCTTGAACATATGGCGACACTGATGCGATGGATTGGTAGCATTACCCCAAATATGGATGGTATGGCGAGACCATGGCGATGTGACCGGTGAATGAAACAACCCAACCCGAATGTGGTACGGAGGAAAAGTGTCATGTTCAAGAGCGACCTGCTACCATCAAAGTTTTCTTGATTTTTCCCAATTTTCCCCAGTCATTGCTGACCAGTACCTCTTTATTTTTGTCAAGCTTGAGGAGGATAACATATGCTTGTTCTATAACCTTCCCTTCGGGCAAGCCCATCACTATGTTTTAACGAGCTTAGCGATAGTGAAACTCGTTCTCGTCTAAAGACAAGTTTGTCGCTATTTAATAATTTTAACGAGTCTAATGACAAGGATAACTCGGTCCTTTTCATTTTTAGAGAGTCTGAAAAGGTACATAAAGTTAACTCCAAAATTCCTTTTTCGTCATCTAATCCCTTAAGTCTGAAAAAGTATAAAACAATACAGAAGGGATGAGTTTTCGATAATTTTAACGAGCCGAATAAATCAAGCGCTCGACCTTTTTGTGCAATAATCCCTCAGGTCCAAAAAGATTAAAATCTAGAGGAGGGATAGCTCGTCCTGTCCTTTAACGAGCTGGAAGGCCAAAACTCGACAATCTTTTCATATTTTACGAGTCAATTGAAAAGAGCTTAAAGAAGATTCGTCTTTTGAGGAACGAGTGATAAACAGGGATATCAACTGATTCCAGGTACAGGTTGGAATTTTCCAATCACAGCAGTGTCACAAGGATGGCTAGGTGAAATCACTCTTCGCAGCTGTTCCTCAAAATGGGTAAACAATCATATGGAGGTGAACGATCGGCCAAATGAAAAGTGGAGGCGGCAGGTGCAAACACGACCAAGGCTTTAACGGCTGATAAATTTACGATCACAGTGGTTATTTACCGAGATAGGTTCATTTTTTAGATAAAAATGAGCTTAAACACTGGAGGAAACTCTGCTCACTGCTTATATTTATTTTTTAACGAGCATGAAGACCGCGTTAAAACTGCTTGGATCTTGCGTTTATTTTTTAACGAGCATGAACTTTATGCCAAAACTGCTCGATTACCCAGTCATAAGATAAGAGTGTCTCATGAAAGATCCCATTTTTTATAGAGCTTGTGCCTTACCAAAGCTATGCTCCCTCTCCTTTCTTTATGCAAGTTCGGAAACGGCTAATCCTACGAGTTTAAAGGGTTAGACCTACAGGTTTAAAGGGAGGACCTAAAAATTTAAAAAATAAATAGTCGCCCCTTGCTTGCACTCCAAAAGGTTTGCATGCCCCCAGGTATAAAACAGAGTTTCAAGGTTACCTCTACTTACCCTCCGCCAAAACATTTGTTTTAATCGAGAGAGGCTTACCTCTTTTAGGTTACCCAAAGATTGTCTCGTTAATCTTTCAAACAAAACACTTCCTCGGCAATGTCTACCGAAATAGACAAGGGTGAATGACTGTTGTCAAACACGTAACTTTGACAAAAGAATCTTATTCCATAACAACCCCTCTTCCAACCACGGACGGGGTGCGGACTAGTCATATTCTCCCGCAGAAACCTACCCTATACCCAAGTTTCTCCTGCCGAAGCAGACCAGGATGCATGCCCCCTGGGTTCCGGTCATATCCTCCCGGATTACTCGCGCTCATCAGGAAGACGGACCGTGGGTTGAGACACTTCTTGCGTGTATAGACCATTTAGGGATGGTACATGACTATTTGCGATGCGTGATCCGGGAAACGAAAGTTGGTCCACGAGCTTGACCATTCTTCCTTCATGCGGAAAACACATTACTCTAAAGAGTGAGGAGACTATAGCTCCCATGCAATATATATAGTCTCGTCCAAGGAGTAGGTTATAATCTAAGGGTCCTTGAACGACCATCACGTTCATTTGAACGGTCTTCCCTTTCAATGTTACAGGCACATTGGGGAGGATCCCTAAAGGTCGACTGGTTCCTTTATCAAAACCTGATAGATTTCTCATCTTAGGTAAAAGCGCTGGCGAACCAAGCGCTTTCCAAGAAATAGAGGAAAGGATACTCACAGATGCCCCCTCATCAATGATAGTGCTAGCCATTACCATTCTGTATATTTGACAAATAATTCTGAATGGTATACTGGCTGGCAACCGGGGTCTGCCTAGTTGGTTCCAATCAAAGGACACAACCAGGTTGCTTGGTGGTGGGACCGAATATACGGCCGGATAGCGCTTTGATGAACTTCCTTCCTGCAATAAAGGAATGGTGGCATTGCCCCCTTGATCATCAGAGTCAGTGCTGATGAAGAGAATCTGGACGGTGTCGTCTTTATTCTCCTCTGTGAAGGTGTCATTCGAAGATGGGGCCTCTGAAGGCAAAACCGGGTCAACTTCCGTATCAACCTTTTGACTTTCGTCAGGCATGGATCCAGACGGTTCATCTTCAATGACAAGTGCTTCGGCTGACCACCTGGGCGGGTCAACTGGATTTTCAACTAGCGGGGGACTTGGCAAGAGTTTTTGATATCCAGGAGGAAGTTGCGCTCGTAAAATCGGGCGATCTTCCAGAACTCCTTTTGCCTCGTCTAAGAAGGGACAACGGTGGATGGCGTGATCGCCTTCACACAGTCTGCAGGGAAATTTAGCTTTCCTGCTCTGTCCTAGAGCTTCACTCCCACTAGTTGACGGTGAGCAGTCGACATGGCTATCAGAGGTCGACGCTACCAAATTGTGCAAACGGGGGGACCAGTCTCTTAGTATCCGCGGGATACAGGGACAATCTCTATGGAAGTGGTCTCCCCTGCATATGACGCATGGCGATTTAGGCCTTACGAGTGCGGTGTGTGGATTTTTGTTAGATGACACTTGTTTGCCCCCAGTCGCCTTAGGCTCCTTCTTCTTCTTCTCTTTCTTCTTCTTCTCCTTCTTCTCCTTAGGAACCTGGTTTTTAATTCGACCAGTTCCGTCAAGTGAAGAGGAAGGAGGGGAGGAAGATGAAGTTGAAGGCTGGGAGGCAACTCTTGTCTGATCTAACTGTTGACTTGACTGTTCAGGAATGGTGGTATTCTGAATGACATTGGTTGAAAAGAGCCAAACTGGTAGGCCAATTGTCAGTCCTGGAAGAGACAATGTGGCCATGTGGGGCACACCAACATCTCCCCAAGAGGAGAAGGGACTAGGATTTCCACCCAAGGGAACTCCTTGGTTGGTGTGCTCCATCTTTTCAACCTAAAGATCAACGCAGGATAAAAGGGTGATTGTTCCGTTTAAAATAAATTGTTAACGACGCTTTAGAAACAACTTGCTTTTTCAGTTTTAAAGAGTCGAGAAAAAGCTAAAGATGACTCTAGTCTCCTTCGATGTTTTAACGAGCCCGAAGTGACAAATGCTCGGATGGACTTTTTCTGTTATAGAGTCTGAAAGAGGCCAAAAGAAACTACTCTGGAGATCTAGGCAGAGGGTGTGCCAAACTTTTCGCAAAACCACAGAATACTTTTTACGGTACGGGTGGTCGATCTTCGTGAATGCTGTGTTCACTGCATTGCGATCAGTAGGGCGGCCAACACGACTTCCTAAGGATAAAAGATATATGCCTATAGGGGTCTCCCAATATATACGCGACGGTACGTGGGAGCACAAATCCGTACTAGCGCTACCGTCTCTCAGGAGGAATCACCCACCTTCTTCGAGATCGACAGTCACTAGGCTTAACGACGCCGGAACACGTCTCTAGCCTAGACCTCTATGTTGTGCGTTATGTTACAAAGCGTTGTTAGGTTCATTCAGTTTATTTTAGGTTGATCTTTTTAAAGTTTGCCTTTCAAGGTTCACCACGAGATGTATGATACAAATTCCTAAATGCAGTCTAAGATGATAAGCAAGCTTTATAATCTTTCAACTTTGAAAATCCTAGCTACTAAGGGAAAAGAAAAACACTATCTTTTCTCAAAGAGCAATCAGCACACTCTAATGCACTTTCCCTAAATTCAAACATGCAAACTTATCAAATGCAAAATGCACAATGCAGGTGTTTGTTTTCCACTTTCTTAGTACAAATGCCTACAAAGAAAGCTTTTTGCACAACTTTGAATTTGCTTTTACAATGATCAATACAAACAAGTTCACTTTCTTCGAAATCAACAAGGGTAGAAGAGATTACAATCACTTTGCGATTTTCGAAACAAAGACTTGTTTTGACACTTTGAAAGAGACAAACTCAAACCAATAAGCAAAAGTAAATCTATAATCAATTTGAAAACAGCCCATGAACTCTCTTCTAGGATTATAATCAAATCTGAATCAAAGGCTACATGATGACTACTTTACTCATGCAAAGGAAGACTGTAAATGACGCCACAAACACATAAAAACATTCACAATCTTTTTGTACAAAAAAGAGGCGGAATCTAAGCAAAGAAAAGGCTTATCAGACTGGTACCTATGCTGGTTAAAGGCTGCAAAAACAGAGATCAAAACAGGGCAATAGAGGACAAAGAACCCCAGCTGCACAAGGCCAAACTGGTTCAGCGCAACCTCAACACTGAGCACTTGACATTCAACGCAGGTAGCCCCTTCGGGACCTGCGTTGAAATGCAGACTACCTTCACAGCAGTTGCGCTGAAAGAGAAACTCTCGTTTCCCTTGGGTTCTGGGTCATAAAATGCCCAAAAATCAACTGTTTCAGGTCAAATCAGAAACACAAGCAACGTATAAACAAAGGGATACTTTGATAGGGTACTAAAGACTATCACAAGGATCATCAAATCATTTGTGGATCTAGTTTAGATCATAGACAAGTCCAACAACTGGATCAAAACAACAACTTTCTACTTTGCATCCGGGAAAGATGCAGTTCAATAGTTACTGCCAAGTCTATGAAATAAACAAATGACGGAAACACAAATGAAATGAATAAACAAATTCTTCCCCAGTGGAGTCGCCAATTTGTTGTGGAGAAAAATGCCTATGTAGGACGATCCTATCCACCTAAGGTGTGACAGTGCCTTAGCAACAAACGAATACAGCTACACTGGTTTCTTCCTTTATGAAATATGAAAGAGAGGAGATCGATAGACTTACCGTTTTCTTCCGTTTGTCCCTCGATCTAGATCCTCTTGTCTTTGGATGTTCACAGCTACTTGCCTCCTCGCTTGCTCAAGAGAACAACTACTTGATTCCACGAGATCACAAGAGAACAGCTACCTGTGACAAGAGGACAGCTACTTGCAACAAGAGAAGAACACAATGCAAAGGCAAACATACATATTCATAAATGATTCAAGATTAGAAGTAAATCAAATACACTAATGCAATCATACAAAATACACCAGCATATAGGAAAGAATCAAGATAGCTTTATTGATAAGTAACAGGGTTCAGGAAGAGATACAACCCATAGGGCTCCAATCCAGCATCTCCTTCCCAGCAGAATGGAATTCCTTCTTCAGCTCCCTTCAAAGCATTAAGCACCCAATGTTTCCAGCCACAAACCAACAACAATTCTTTGCAATCACAAGATTCCAGCCTCTAGATCCCATGGAGGTGAGATCCATATACAGATATTTGGAGAGAGAATGAGTCAGCTTGAGATCTGACTAGTGTCCTCTCCCTTTGTCAGTTCTTGAGTCCACTTGGAGGTTCTTGCTTCCACTTGGAGATTTGGAACCTCTTACTCATCACCAGTCGAATTCCCTGATCCAAGTGTCATTTTGGAAGCTTCCTGGGCATTGACACCTTGAGGAATGACTCTGCCACTTGTCCAAACTCGCCCAGCGCAGGTAGCCTTTGTTGGAGTTGACATTCAACACAGGTAGACAGTGGAGCAGTTGAAATTTAGCGCAGATGCTCAGTGGAGCAGTTGACATGATCCAGAATTGGCTTGTTTTTTAGTGTTTTCAGGTGGAGAACTTCTGTGAATTGCTGTGGTTAGTTGGCCTTGTTCCTTTAGGGGTAGGAACAACATGTTTAGGGACTTTGGATCCCTTAGATTATGGACATTTCATGCTCAATGCTGTAAGGCACAAAAATGTCTATAACACTATCTTGGAGAGAGATTGGACATTATTGTAATGAGCCTTGGCTTCTCCACTACGCATAGCTATTACATCTCTTTAGAGGAGCAGGCTGTTTTGGCTATAACATTCCACTATTGGAACTAGTGGTTGGACATGGATGTATTTTATGACTAGAACTTACACTTCTTTATATAATAAGGGCCACCATGTTTCATGCATTTGGTGTATTGTATTCTATGCTATCTGGTTTACCCTAAATGATATATGTATTGGTTTTCTTACGCATGAAGGTATAGAATGTTCTGTATAAGTATGTATGAATCTTTCTTAAATGTGTTTTTGGTTTAACCATCACTTTGGATTGCTCGCTAACTTGCCTTCCATGTTGTGATGTATCTTTGCTCATGTGTTCCCTTCCAAGCCGAGTGCTATCACAGGTTTCCAAGGGGCGCACTCATCTCAACCCCAATGTGTTAGAACCTCTCATGCACCTTCCTTGACTCACTGCAACTGTCACACCCTTGCTACCAACAGACTTATCTTACTTGCCTTTGTGTGAAATTTCGTTCAAGGAATTACCATACAATTGACTACTGGGACTCATACACCAAACGGTCTGAGGTATAATTGGGACTTCTTATCGGGGTGATCCCCTAACATGTTGGTGGTTCTAGCACCATAAACATTTCTGGCGCTAGAAGGAGGGCCATATGACAAGCTATGTCCTCTCATCACGTTTTGAACCTTTGCATATATTTCATGGATTCTTGCACTCTTCTCACTTCGCGATGTTTTTTGAACCATAAAGATGTCACCATCACGAGGAATTTTTTTTATCACTTGTCCACTTAGACGTATGATGGTGAAGGTGAAGTGGCCTGGCCTGAGTACTTACATGGCTTTCTTTCCATACTTCATGAGGAAGATGGGTGTTCTGATGAACATGCCAACCTTCTTCTTGCATACAAACTTCGTGAATCTCCACTTCGATGGTTGTTTAGCCTATTAGCTGATAGTGTGCAGTCACTTGATCACTTCTGTGATCTCATTGAACACACTTTCTATCATTTTGATCCAGACCATCTTGACCAAAAACTACTACAACAATGGAAGGCCCCACATAAATCAAGTATGGATTTTTGGCAGCACTTCTGTGACTTGCAGTTTCAAGCTCCAAGGATCTAGATGAAATTTCTCTATCTTTGGGACCAATTCGAGTATTGCATTAAGAAATAATCTCATCCCAAGAATAAGTTTGAAATCAAACCTCACCCAACATTCTTCAGTGAAGGAGCTGTGCAATCTTAGCCAGATGCGGTCACTGTCATGGGTGATTGTCTGCCATCCCCTAATTAGATAGCTCCACCACTGCCGAGTGATGTTGAGGATCATGCTCACACAGTTTTTCAACCTTCACATCCTCCCAACATCACTTCGCTTAATTTTCGTACAGATTTGGTTGTGATTCCATCGAGTTGTCATATGCCTTTTATTCCACAACCTTCGTCTTTGCACTCAGTTGTTCCTCCAGATGATAATGTCTTGTGTTCTTCCATTCTGGACTCTACACTCATTGTGAATGAGGAAAAAGCCATTAATGGAGTTGGTGCTGCACAACCAACATGCGATATCATTCATGAAGAGTATGAGTGGGATCTTGAGCATCAACACTTGGTGAAGGATGACTCCCTTCTGTCTGATCCTCCTCTGTTCTTTCATGACATATTTGGTGAACCTACCATACATGATTTTTCATGTGCATCTCCATCCACGAATGCACCCATTATTGATCACTCATAGGACACACTGGATGTTGGTCCATCATTCGACAACGGAGAGGATAAGATATTCATTGAAAATCCACTTGACCTTTCATCTGCCTTTTCTGGAACCATAGAGGATGAGTTTGTTCGCTTTTCATCTACCCCTCTATTTGATTCATCTAATCATGAGGATGCCGATGAGCTCATTTATTTTTATGATCATGGTGGTCATGATAAATTTACTACCATATTTGATCACAATCATGAATCTATCGCAGTTGATCTTTCGAAGCCACCAGTTTATGATGATCTATCTGATGATGAAGATGAAACACCCAAGACTCTCGAGGCACTTCAACCCGAGTTGATGGTTATGTCAGGCCCTTTCTCTCTTGGGGTTAGTCTCACTTCCGATCAGGAAACTATTCAATCACCCAAGGCTCCTCGTTACTCATATGTATGCATTCAAAATCAATCTTACACATAGATCATGCTTCCTCCACTCGAACTACACAATCCTATTGCTCATGCATTGGAGGAATATTACATTACAAGCACACGTGTATGATGCAAGTTGTCTTTGTTTCTTTTGTTTGTCTGCATGTCATAGTCAAGAGTGTGCTTATGCTTCAAAGCTACACACAGTTTCACATAGCACCGTGGTAAGTCCATGGATTGCTCTTCATATACTTATACTCACTTATATCCTATGGGTACTTTGAAACAAGAAGTGTGGTTGTCTTCATTGTTATATCTTTCTTGCTTGCTAGTGTGCACAGCTGGGTTTCTTGTGGACCAAGCCTTCACTAACATGGGTCAACCAATGCACCGGTGGCTGCATTGGAAATATCCCCTCATAGGTTGTTCACCTAGACTTAGTCTAGCCACAAGCTGAGAAACTCCCCTGAGAAATTTCACAATTTTGGAGGGAAACCATCCTTCCCTCCAGAAATTGTGCAATTATGTTTGGTAGCCTGCTGGGCTCCAGAATTGTGCGATCCTGCCAATCAGGCTTCACCAAGAAAACTATGTAATCCATCCCAGTAGGCCTACTCATCCTAGGAATTTCACAATCCTGGGTATCAGTCAGCTACTCTACCAAAAAATTACACAAATCTCCTCGGCAACCAACCCAACTCCCAACTAGAAATGTGCATTTCCCTCAAACAATTGAGCAGCTTCATCCATGAGTAGTTTGGCTGACCAGTTCCTCCCAAGACCAAGGAAACTTGACATACATGCATGGCCTGCTTTTTCTTGGAATAGAAAAAGGAAATATGCAAAAGGAATCCCATGATTCAGGGAGCTATTTTTAGTAGCTAGAGGTTACATGCAAAGTTGTTTTAGAAACTTTCCTCCAAGTGTCACTTTTTCTTAGATTTACGGCATGTGCGTCATGATCTTAAAACTCATTTATTCGACACATTAGAGCTCATTCTTTCACATCAATCTTGGAGCTATGATATTCCACAGCATATCAAAGACTCTTCGACACATCTGACTCAGCGATTCATGGGTAACTGGCCTCAACTTATCTTTTTCATCACTTCTGTCACTTTTTGCGTTTTCACTTGTGTGAGTGTTGTTTTCTTTATTTCTTTGAATGCTTGATTTCATTTACATGTATACTATCTAGTAGTAGCACCATTTTAGTTTTTGTTGCTATCTCACTTTTGTCGCATGCATGAAATTGTTTTGCACGAACAGTCGTTGATTTGGTGACTCGCTTCACCCACATGCATGTTGATCTATTTACTGAATCTTTCATCCATGTTTTCATGCACTCTCAATCACTTTTTCTTTCACTTAGTGTCCCCATGCATTCACTTTCATATTTTCTTACAGTTTCCTGTCGGCGAGTCTGGCCATCCTTGGCACAGATTTTGCCTTCACCGAGACAATATTGCGTAATTTGGGGAAGGAAGGCTCTATCTTCCTCTCCATAAATGTACATTTCTACCCAGGCACTATCCTTCAAGACTATTTTTCACACTTTTGAGGGACAGTGACTGCTGGCCTAGAAAATTGTGCAATGCAATCCCTGAGCTTACAGTCACTCCTAGCAGGAATTGTGCATTGCACAATCCCAACAGCCAATGGCCAATCTGGATTGTGCATTGTGCAAATGTAGCAGCTAGTCTTGCCTCCTAGACGGCCCAAACTACCTCTTGTATAGTTTTGGTAGCCAGTCACCCAGCCTCCCAGAAGAAATTGCACAATCTTGCCTATCAATTCGCCAGGTATGTGTTATGTCATTCCCCAAATTTTCTTTGGTTTTCACTGACAGATTTATTTCCATACATGTTGCTTTGTCTCCAGATATTTCAGGTGTTCTTCGCCCTCTTAGTAGTACAGTATCAATGGCCTCCAAGAGAGTAGGATCACAGGACACTGACAGAAATGTATCTGGAACAATAGTTGAATGAGTGTATTCATGTCTACTGATCTATGAAGATACAAAGTGGTTTCTAGACAAGGACATTAAGCTGAAATGGCAAGAGACCAATGAAGAATTTTCAGGCACTTTTGAGGAAGACCTAAAAGACCGTCAGGTGTATGATAACATTCACAACTCCAGATTGCATGCAGATACCCTGCATTCCCATGCGTGGACATGATACACTATATCATCTCTCATACTAATCCCAAGGTGATGACCCTGAGCAGTGTCATTGGGACGAAGCTTGCAACCTTTTGGGCACGAGATTGTGATGAGATGTATCAGATGTCATAGACCGTGACTTTCATGAAGACTCCCTTCAGCTTACCCAATAGCAGTGCTAACTCCAGAGACACTCTCAAGAACTTGGTAAAGGATAAAGCTCGATTCATGTTGACACCGAACCAGATCTACAAGACGAAGATGCTGCGGAAGGAATATTAATACTCGATTATATTTTCATGTCAAATGTATGGCCAAGAAACCATAGAAACTTTCCCACAAAGTTGGGTGATCACGGTGGACCAACTGTCTAGAGAAGGAAAACCATGTAACTGGTCTAGCATGTTGGCTCATCAGCTAAAGGAACAAGTAACAAAGGCTCGATAGTCACTCAGAGGTATGAATGTAGAGATTTACATGTTCGCCTACATCTTAGATGCAATCTGTGTCCGAGAGGAGCTCTCGGGCTTGGATTGGGCATGGTCACCAGCGAAGACTGTTGTGAACACATATTTCAAGTTGTTGTCCAAATGCAGCTTCAGAGGAGTAATCACATGGTTTTCTGATCATTTTTTCACCCAAGTTTACAAGATGATATTCGAATAGGATCCACCCTGCATGTCAAAGGAAGCAATGGAGGCACTGATAGACATTGCTAATTGGTATGCCTCACCATCCAGCACCTTCATCTGAATGTTCAGCGTGAAGAATCCTCCCCATGTTCAAGCAAAGGTTGCCTTGGACATACTTGTCATGCAGGAAATAGCATATCACATCTCAGTAGGATTGACAGCTAGATTGCACTGGATGAAGAAGGAACCTTGGCCCACTCTTCTGTTACAGATTGGGTTATATGAGATATAGAGTATCAAGTAAGAGAATTTTGAAGTAGAACAGATGAAGAAGTATCCATTCAACCTCAAAAATTTCAATCTGTATGACCCACATTG
Source organism: Pinus tabuliformis (assembly GCA_031772625.1). Classification (NCBI taxonomy): domain Eukaryota; kingdom Viridiplantae; phylum Streptophyta; class Pinopsida; order Pinales; family Pinaceae; genus Pinus; species Pinus tabuliformis. Next base: position 168,668,801 of record CM062812.1, read on the forward strand.
TATTATGAAAGATCACTGCACGAGAGTTCAGTTCAATAGGATCCATGGTGCATTTCAATGGGCTGAGGAGGACACATGGAGATATTTCTATAGTTTCTCTTGACCCAATGAACTGGTCAGCTTCGTTGTGGAGTGGTTAGTGAAGCAACATGAAGCAGCATCAAAGAGAACACCAACACCAGCACTAGCAATAGCAGTAGAGGCAATCATACCAATGCACGACAAGAGAAAGAGGAAGATTGTTGATCACATGGAGGAGGAGAAAAGCTGCAAGTTCCGAGCAGATCCATTAGTAGAGAAAGTAGCTATGGATATAGAGGAAAAGGGACACCAGTGCCACATGCGAATCACATAGAGGCAAAGAGATAAGAGAAGAATGGAAGAAGAAGTGAAGGAGTTGTATGAGCTAAAAGAGAAACTCCATAAGGAACAAGAGTTGCACAAACAAGAGAGGGAAGTGCAGCAGTAGCAGGTATAGTAGGGGGCACAACATGTGCAAACAGATGAAACATCACCTATACAAGTAGTTGATTCATCAGAACATCTGGAATGAGGTAAACAGGGTGAACCATCACGGGAGAAAGACTTCACTCATGAGATAGACAAGCACTTCAACAGTTGGATGCAGACATGGAGTAGCAGGAGTCGGAAAAGGACACCGACCTCATGGCTCATCACCAAGAGATCGAATTACCCTATTGACGGCATCCAAATGATGAGCAAGTCTCTAGTGACTAAGGATGAACTGAGATCCTTGGTGATCAGCTGGAAGGAGAGATGCATGACATCTCATTCAACGAATTTCAACATAGAGTTGTGTAGTCTCACAGAGTATCAACTACGAAGGATCATACATCTCCTACGCATGTTGAAGAATGAGTGATCATGACTGATGTGTGCAAACATCTAGTAGCCTTGGTCGATGCAACCAGAGTGTATGCCGAAGCCACTAGCTCAAGTGTTCACTTTCTGATAGCTGAGAATGAGCGAATGGAAAAGGAACTACAGACGACCAAGTAAGGAAGGGAGTTGGTGAAAACATCCACCCGAGCTGAACTGAAGAAAGAAATACTAGATGAAGTATTGTCCCTTGATACGGTTATGCGACCATTATACTCCAAGTTCGATACCATGCATAAGGTAGTCATCCATCTCAATGGATGGTAGCAACAATGTGCTAGAAGAGCACATATCTTGATGAACTTGCATGCTGTTGTTGATGACATGCAAACATGGATGATGAAATACAAGGGATCCCCACTTCACTTGCCTAAGATGATGAGGGCCAATGCCGTCGAGCTGAAATCATGTATCCTGAGTCAGGTTTGGAACTATGAAGAGCTCCTGTAGCTCATCACTAGCATACAGGCTTACAATGCATGAGTATTTAGAGTATTGATGTTGTTGTGTGCAGACATGCAATCCCATCTATTGGAACTCTCACCCAAGTGAAGACAAAGGAATAGTTCTAACTGGAGCTTAACTTCTACTTTGACAAGTTGATGCACATTGTCATTAGCCCAAACTTTCCCATCATTGTAGAAATCATGCACAAGTATGTTGCTGGTCAGGTCGTACTGAAGACAATGATGCCATGTTTTTAGACGAGTTGGACATAGGAGCCCGAGAAGTGTACCCGGATGCCATGAAGGCAAGAGTCAGGTTTCAGACAGATGTCACCACAGAGCACACAGACACCATAAAGGACTACCAATCCTAGCATCAGTATGTTACTGTCAATCAACATGAGGATGTTGAGGAGTTGGACTTCCATGGTTGTCTAAGTTAGAGTGATGTCTAGCATGGCTTGCTCAAGCCATTTTGTTTCACATGGGTACATGTGCATTATAATGTAAACTCTTGTCAGGTGTAAGTCAAGTGTCGATAGTTGTATGTAACAGTCATAGAGTAGATGAAGGGTCATGAGGGTATTTGAACTGTCACAAATGGGAATGTCAAGGGTCACCCCACCCTTTGCTATAAATAGTCCCTCATAACTCATTGTAGAGGCTTTTGGTTAGCCAACCTTCCAATAAGACTATCTTGGAGAGAGCTTGGACAGTATTGTAACAAGCCTTAGCTTCTCCACTGCGCAGAGCTAGTACATCTCTTTGGAGGAGCAAGCGGTTGTGGCTATAGTAACGTTCCACTAATGGAACTAGTGGTTGGACAGGGATGTATTGTATGACTGGAACTTACACTTGTTTATATAATAAGATTCGGCATGTTTCATGCATATGTTGTATTGTATTCTATGTTATCTGGTTTACTATAAATGATATATGTATTGGTTTTCTTATGCATGCATGTATAGATTATTCTGTATAAGTATGTATGAATCTTTTTGAAATGTGTCGTTGGTTTAACCATCACTTTGGATTGCTCGCTAACTTGCCTTCCATGTTTTTATGTATCTTTTCTCATGTGTTCCCTTCCAAGCTGAGTGCTATCACAAGTTTCCAAGGGGTGCACTCATCTCAACCCCCATGTGTTGGAACCTCTCATGCACCTTCCTTAACTCACTGCAACTATCAAAACCTTGCTACCAATAGAGTTATCTTACTTGCCTCTATGTGAAGTCACGGTCAATGCATTACCATACAACCCACTACTAGGACTCCTACAACAAACGATCTAAGGTCCAATTGGGACTTCTTACTAGGGAGATCCCCTGACATGTTGGCGGGTCGAGCACCATCAACAGGGTGTCAAAAATTATGAAGTAAAAATCATAAAATCTAGACAACCCATACTTATTTCTCATATCCATAATCTCTTCAATTTACTATTCCAGTATGTCTCCCCTAAACCTTGAACTAAAATCCTAATTGTACCTATTATTAAAAGTGGGGATAAAAATAATCCCTCTACTTATAGAATAATTATGATGACCTCATTTTAGCTAAGTTTTATGGAATTGTTTTGATAAAGAAGATTACTATATGGATAGAAAACCATATAGAAAGGGCTAAATTCCAACCCATATTAGGATCTACCATTCAAATGTGGAACACCCCTTGTTATATTTAAGGTTATTATGAAGAATTATCATAATAATGAAACCAATCTCCTATGTTGTTTCAATGACTTTTAAAAATATTTTGACACAAAACCAAGAACTAACCTTTGGAATATATTAGAAGACATAAAATTATTTCAAGTTCAAAGTTGTTGCTATAAGGTTGTATGATAGCATTATTTCCATGTTTAGGAACACTAAGGTATGGTTGAAAGAAATTAATAGTAATATGCGGGTTAATAAAACCTATCCCCTATCCTTTACCCTTTTGGTATATATATGGATAAGTTAAAGGGTTGTTTGGAAAAATTAGGTTGTGTTAGATTTACTCTAGGTGGTATAGTCATTGGCCTTCTTCTTTATACTAATAATATTTCTGTGATGGCAAGGGGTCCCTATGCTTTTGATAAACTAATAAAAATTGTAAGAGGAAATTTTTCTAATATAGGAATATGAATATTACAACTAATAAAATGAAGGTTATGATAATTAATTCCATCAATATCGCTTATACTAATTTCATGTATAAAAAAATATCTTAGAGGAAGTGATTTTTTTATCCCTCTTGGATCTTGCTAGATCCGTGGTTAAGATGGATCTATATTGGTAATATTAAAATTAAAGGTAATTTAACCTATCATGTTCTCCTCATAAAATTGATACCTTTTCCCTTTCAAAGCACTATATGACTGGGTACCTCATTTACAAGAATAAGATAGACAACGTGGACAACAAGACACTTTGTTTTTGAAAGGATGACCCCCTGATACTAGACAATCTACCTCTGAAAGTTTTTCCAACAACCTTCTTAGACTTAAGCGATTACATTGATTTGGCCAAAGATAAGAGAAAGAAGGATGACCTTAATCTTCTCAATATTGAACTTGAGCTCACAAATCTGGAAGATGTTGATGGGAGGGGATTATCATCTGTTGATGCTAAATCCCATCTCATCTGGCTCGAGGCTGAAAGGAATAGGATTCTAAATGACATAGATGAAACATGGTGACTCAGGAGTCATGCCATCTCGTTACTAGCTCAGGATGACAATACAAAATTCTATCATAAATTTGCAAATGGGTGGAGGGAAATCAACCCCATCTATCAGATGACTAATGAGGAAGGTGAGAGAGTTCATTCCTTCAATCAAGGAAAATTTTAGGGGCTAATATTCCCAAGTGGACTAATTTTCCATGTTTTTTCCAAAAACAATATTCGCAAATTTCCATTTTTTCTAAAAATGATTCACCCAAATTTTATAGTATAAAATTATTTTACCTTAAAAATTGCCAAATTTTTATAGAGACTATATGAAATTATTAGAAATTTGAATATATTTACGAACATGTCGCCAAACATTTTATAGTTTTTGTATTAGGGACTAGTAAAATTCGCCAAGATTTTGAAACTTTAAAATAAATTTATATCCTTAAAATTTGCTTTTCCTTCAATCGACTTGCGTCGCTCAAGACATCTCACTTTAGTGAGTTTTACAAGGCCCCTCGAGAAGCTTCACTTGCTTAGATGATTCAGGTGGCTGGTCTCTTTCCTCGTTTTGTTGATCATGATGTTGTTGAAGACCTCAACAAGCATGTATCTATGAGGGAGTTGGAGGGAACATTAAAATGGTTCAAAAATTATAAGAGCCCTAGCCCTAGTGGATGGTTGTTTGAACTCTACTTGAAATTTTTTGAATTACTTAAGAAAGATCTGCTTCAAGTAATCGAGGAATGTAGAATCAGTGGCTGGGTGTCTGATGCATTCAACTCAACCTTCATTACCTTCATTCCTAAATCTGATTCCACTAAAAATTTCAATGACATTAGACCCATCTCCCTCTGCAATTGTATTTACGAGATCATTGCGAAGATCATCATTAATCGCCTCAAACCTATTCTATCTTCTCATATATCACCTCAGCAGTTTGCATTTCTTAATCACCATCAAATTCATGACACTATTGGCACTTCACAAGAGGTCCTACACTCCATTAAGATTAAGAAATTAAAGGGAATGATCCTTCAGATAGACCTAGCAAAGGCTTTTGATTGCACTAGTTGGTTATACTTGAGAATGCTCCTTACCCATCTGGGTTTCCCCATAAACTTCATCAACTAGAACATGTGTTGCATTACCAAAGTTTCTTAGAGTGTTCTTATAAATGGATCACCCTCCCCTTTTTTCCATGTTGGACGTAGCCCCAGACAGGGCTGACCCCTGTCTCCCCTACTTTTTCTGCTCATCATGGAAGGCTTGAGCTAGCACGTTTCTGAAGATCATAGGCTTAGTTGACTTCAATTTATTAAGAGCACGAACAATTCCATCCTTACACATCTCCTTTTTGTTGATGATGTATTAATTTTGCTCAACAAGGGTATTGGTGATTCATCAACATTTCTTTCATTATTGCAATTATTCAGCCGAGCTACTAGTATGGAGTGTAATTCCTAGAAATCTACTATTGCATTTGTTGGATGCTCACCACATGATATTCATTATGCACACCATAGATTTCCCTTTACACTTCTACATTTTGATGATGGACTTAAGTATCATGAGTTCTAACCCAAACCTCTCCATTACAAGATTGTTGATTGGATCTACCTTGTTGCCAAGCTCGAAAAGAGATCAAACATTTGGCATCATAGATATATTTCCACGGCAGGGCACCAAATACTAATCAAATTAGTTTTGGAAGCCACTCCTATATATTGGATGTCCATGGCCTAGATTCCTAAGGGTATATTGACAAGAATTCAACAGTTGTCTTGCAGATTTCTATGGAAATGGAAACAAGATAGTCACTTATATGCATGGGTTCAATCGGACCTCATTGCACTTCCCAAGAAATGGGGAGGTTGGGGACTGAAGAACCTCGACTCCTTCTTTAAAGCGCTAGATTCCAAGAAGGGCTGGAAAATCCTCGTTGTTAAAAACTTATGGACTGAGGTGGTTTATTAGAAATATATATGGACCCTTCGCATCCTTGATTGGATCAGACTTCCCACTTGGAACCGCTCGAGCATCTCATCCATTTGGCGCGCTCTCTTAAATTCCATATCCTACATTCGTGATGGACTAGCTTGGAGAATAAGATCTAGCTCTTCAGTTCAAGTTGGTATGGATCCATGGTCTGGATACAATAATGCATATAGGCTTCCTCTTGATCTCATACATTTCTTATCTAATGTTGGTATATCATATCTTGATCAAATAGTAGATCCAGAGAACTCTAACATTTTTTCACAGACATGGAAATCTACTTTACATCTAGCCATTCCTGACATCCCACATTTAGATTGCCTCAACTACATTAATTCTCTTACTAAATCACATGTTAGGATAATTGATTAGGAGGAAGAACTTATTTGGGTACATGCCAAGCATGGAAACTATGCACATAAGGATGGTTATACAATCATACATGTTGCACACAAGCCCCGAGTTATGGATTGGTGGTGGAGTGTTTTATGGAAGGAGTTATGGACTGGTGGTGGAGTGTTTTATGGAAGGTGAAGGCCTCGTCACAATCTAGACTATTCATGTGGATTATTCTCCGATATAAATCACCTACGGGAGAAAACTTAAAGAAGCGCTCATTCCATGGCCCTACCTGGTGTGTTCTTTGCTGACAGGATTTCGAGACAATTGACCACCTCTTCCTTCATTGCCCCTCAATTTTACCTTTTTGTTCATAGATGCTCACCTCTCTCTCTATCACCCCTCGATGGCAGGGAGACTCCACCCTTGAGGCCTAGAAATCATGGTGGACGTCTTCCCATCCTTTTAAAGTTAGGAACCTTCCCCTTTTGCTTATCTGGTCTATTTGGCTGCTTAGAAATGAATACATATTTCAAAGGTATTGAACCACATTGGACTTATGCTTTTGCTCATGTTATATCCCTATACTCCATCATCCTAGATGATGACGGACCTGCACCCCATAGAACCATCATTTCTGAAGCCATTGACATGAACCTACCTTGGGCATATTTAGATGAATAAGCCCATGAGAATGGTTGTTCGGGATGTTCCTTCTTACATCTATCACATAATCATTATTTCAAAATTCAGATGGGATTAGGCTTTGGAGCTAAAAATTTTGCGGAAGTGATCACTCTTAGACATCTTTTGTATTTTTCATTAGAGAAGGAGTTTAGGCATATACAAATATTTGACGACTCTAACATCATTATAGAGTAGTTCAAAAACACATCTATTCATTTCTTTTGAAATCACACTTTGACTCAATATGTTTTCATCACATCTACACATAGCACAATCAAATTTCCTACCAGTTATCGAAGGAGGTCGTGATCCAATCTAGGGGCCTATGGTTGACTTAGGAGCAGAGGGGATCATAATTCTATGAGTAATACCATTGGTAAGAGGATACAGGGGGAAACAGGCCCTAATTCCATGGGATATTTTTTAGCGTGAGACAAACTTTTGCATCCTGTAGAGTTTTATGTATGTATGTATTTTCTACTTGTAATTATGCAATTATCATTAGATCACCCTATGGGGTTTTTTGTACAAGAACATTTGAAGGTTGAACACCACAACTTACAACATATGCTTCTTTAAGCATCTACAATATGTAATTTTCAACATATTAATGGATATTACGATTTTTCCTTGGGGGAGAAAACAAGACACTTCCTAAGATTGCTTTAGGCCCTAATCAATATCAACTATGTCTTAAGTGGGGTTGGCACAAAATGAAAAGTAATCATTAAAGAATCAAGGAAGAGGTCACTTTGCAAAATAACGATAATATAAAAATATAATTACATCTAAACTTAAAGAAAAACTATGATGCATAAAGAATTTATGGATTAAAAGAATATATATATATATATATATATATATATATATATATATATATATATATATATATATATATATATATATATATATATATTATAATGAGGTGATTAATATGGTAATGAAAAAAGAAAATCAAACTCTAATAAGATCCATTTTAAAATAAAGCACTAGACATCTTTTACTTTTTAATTTATCAAAACTATTGTAATTTAGAAATATTTTTTAAACTCAAAAATGAAATGCTAAAACTATCCAATAATTTTATGTATATTTTAAAAATTAAGATAATATCAAAAGAGTCTTTTTCACTACATATTTTCTAATTAATTTTAATCCAAATATGACATAGATTTCATGAGGTTCAATCTATTTATACATTCAAAAATACATTTTAAATAACAAAAATTCTTGAAATTATATTAACAGATTTTGATATATTCCTATGAAAAACTATTTCCTCTATTTACAGTTAATTAAAAAAATATTTATTACACATTAAATTTAAAATATAAAGAAATTAACCTAAACCATGTTATATAAAAGCTTTGAACATTTAAATTATTATTTTACATTAAATTTCTTTTCATATTTAAATAGATATATCTGATTTATGACAGGGATATCTCTGATTTGTCCTAAAAAGGAGCTTTTATCTATTTGAGGTTTAGGTTTTTGTTAAGTACTAATTTATTAGTATATATATTTTTGTTAAGTCATATAGTTTGTGAGTTAATACTATATAATATAGTCATGGTGATATAGTCAAAGAGGTGATGCCTGGCTCAAATTACTCCAATACTTATCCTTTTACATTGGTTTAACATTTTTCTTTAAAAAGCTATGTTATATTTAATCCTATAAATGAACAACTAACAATTTACCTTGAGGGAGATCATGAGCATCCTCTATGAGTCATGTAACTGAACAACTAACGATTCATCTTCCAGAGATCAGGATCCTTTATGGTTATTTAGTGTGGAACTTTTTATATCAACCAGTCTTGATCTCTTGGATGGCCTGCATATAGTCCGAGAGACTCCTGTCCCGCATTTGGGCTTGCTTCTACGCCCATAACCATCTCATCAGAATTTTGGGGTAGAAGGCCGAAGAGTTACTCCGATTCTGCATTTCCCAAGTTACAGTGATCATGTCTTTCATAGCGTTTTGCGGTGGACGGTACCTTTCTTTTCTTTAATTTGTATTTACTTGTCTCTATTTTCTGTTGGCAATCAATATTTACAAATTTATCCAACCACAAATACTCAGGGTAAAATTTAAATATATGTATGAGTATATATTGTACTTGACTTATTAATAACTCAATAGACTTGTAAATATGTCGTGCCTTTTCTGTTACCATGTTTGTATTAAAATATTATATAATCTGATTTGGAGGTTTGCTTGTTTCTTTCATTTTTCTTCATGTATTTGCATTCATTTGTTATTATTTTTCAAAATTCCATTGTGATTCTACAACAAAAATATACTTTACCCAAGAGAGAAAGAGCAACAGCTCTGGCTCGTTTGTCGTCATTGTTTACGTGAGGTATGTGAGCCCTTTCATCACTTAACCCTAAATGCCCTTTTATAACATATTTGGTTAAAAATCCTTATCAATGTTTCCAAGATACTGACCAAAACTTCAAATAGAGGGTTGATATTCAACTCACCCAATATACCAAACAGTTATTCAATGAAGATGTCTCAATGTTAACGTTCATATTCGATCTCCATAGATTTCTAGATTTCCAATATTGTGTATGTTTCAGTTGTGTATGTTTCATTCAAATAAATGCCTGAGTTAATGGTTCCATGAAGATGCATCCATGTTGAGGTAAATGTCATGTTCAAATTGTGTAGATTTTTAATAGTGTATATTTATGCACTGGCTAAATGGGTTAGTGTTATTCATTATAGTTAGTGTAAACTCCTGACTTCATCTTCTTTGCATATTCGTATTCAGTAGTGTGTTATTGTTCATGACAGTGCCAATAATTTATTGTTCGCAACATAAATTATAAATTATAAATTATAAATTAATCTTTGATAACAACATTCCGCAACTTGACAAATCTTTCGTGTACGAATCTAAATGGTTGAAACTGTACCAAATCATCTTTGTATCATTTAAAAAAGAAAATGACAACACAATGAAATAGAATCCCTGCTGCGACGTAGAGGAAGGTACAAAACATTGCAGAGATTTTTCTCTCTGTTTGTTCAAAAGCAGCCACAAACAAACAACAATGGCGTCCCCTCCATCGGTTGGCAGCCTTTAATGGATGTTGTCAGTAAACTGCAGGCATGTTCTTGAAAAACTTCATATTATTATTTTGATGTTTCACAGTATTGGGTGCCTTTATTAGATCTTAATAACCGATACCTATTTATATATGGCTCTTCTAGAGTAATAGACATTCACATACGAACCTGATCGAACCGATGGAGTCCTTGTTTATTTATTTACATTCGTAAATGCAAAAGCTGAGTTGCAATGGGTTTTAATAATTATTCGCCAGAAACATGGATCCGTTAATTCATTATAAAACGGACGATGTTGTTTTTACGTTGTAATATTCATTTCTTTATCATTTTAAATCGGAAAAAGATGATATATGTGATTATAAAGATGATAATAATTTTAAACCTAGGTCAATTTAGACATCAAATTCAACACTTTGTTTATATCCTGGTTTAACTCCGGTTAGTTATTTCACTATTTATCCTTTTTACCTAATATATATATAATTTGATTTGTGAACTTTCCAAAAAGAAACACATGAATTCCCATATATATATATATATATATATATATATAATAAAATTTCCCGAACTTGCATCGCTCAGCACATCCACATCTCACTTCAGTGAGCTTATCATGATGTTGTTGAAGACCTCAACAACCATGTATCTATGGGGAGTTGGAGGGAACATTAAAATGGTTCAAAAATTATAAGAGCCTTAGCCCTAGTGGATGGCCGTTTGAATTCAACTTGAAATTTTTTGAATTACTTAGGAAAGATTTGCTTCAGGTAATTGAGGAATGTAGAATCAATCAGTGGCCCAGCGTATGATGCATTCAACTCGACCTTCATTACCCTCATTCCTAAATATGATTCCCCTAAAACTTTCAATGACATTAGACCCATCTCCCTTTGCAATTGTATTTACAACTTTCAATGACATTAGACCCATCTCCCTCTGCAATTGTATTTACAATATCATTGCCAAGATCATCATTAATCGTCTCAAACTTATTCTATCTTCTCATATATCACTTGAATAGTTTAACTTTCTTAATCACCATTGAATTCATGACGCTATTTGCACTTCACAGGAGGTCCTACACTCCATTAAGATTAACAAATTAAAGGGAATGATCCTTAAGATAAACCTAGCAAAGGCTTTTGATCGCACCAATTGGTTATACTTGAGAATGATCCTTACCCATCTAGGTTTCCCCCTGAACTTCATCAATTGGATCATGTGTTGCGTTACCAAGGTTTCTTAGTGTGTTCTTATAAATGGATCAACCTCCCCTTTTTTCCATGTTGGACGTGGCCTAAGACAGGGCTGCCCCGTGTCTCCCCTACTTTTTTTGCTCGTCATGGAAGGCTTGATCCAACACATTTCTAAAGATCGTAGTCTTGGTCAACTTCAAGTTATTAAGATCACCAACAATTGCATCCTTACACATCTCCTTTTTGTCTACGATGTATTAATTTTGCTCAATGAGGGTATTGATGATTCATCAACATTTCTTTCATTATTGCAATTATTCAGCCGAGTTACCAATATGGAGTGTAATTCTTGGAAATCTACTATTGCATATGTTGGATGCTCGCCACATGATATTCATTATGCACACCATAGATTTCCCTTTACACTTCTACCTTTAGATGATGGACTTAAGTATCATGGGTTCCAACTCAAACCTCTTCATTTGTTGATTGGACCTAGATTTTTGCCAAGATTGAAAGGAGATCGAACATTTGGCATCATAGATATATTTCCACGGCAGGGCACCTAATACTAATCAAATTAGTTTTGGAAGCCACTCCTATATATTGGATGTCCATGGATTGGATTCCTAAGGGGATCTTAACAAGAATTCAACAATTGTCTGGTAGATTTCTATGGAAATGGAAAGAGGATAGTCACATATATGCATGGGTTCAATTGGACATGATTGCACTTCTCAAGAAATGGGGAGGCTAGGGACCGAAGAACGTCAACTCCTTCTCTAAAGCACTAGCTACCAAGATGGGCTGGGAAATTCTTGTTGTTAAAAACTTATGGACTGAGGTGGTTTATGAGAGATATATATGGACCCTTCACTTCCTTCATTGGGTCAGACTTCCCACTTGCAACTGCTCGAGCATCTCATCCATTTGGTGTGCTCTCTTAAATTCCATATCCTACATTCGTGATGGACTGGTTTGGAGAATAAGATCTAGTTCTTCAGTTCGAGTTGGTATGGATTCATGGTTTGGATACAGTAATGCATATAGGCTTCCTCTTGATCTCATAGATTTCTTATCTAATGTTGGTATATCATATCTTGATCAAATAGTAGATCTAGAGAACTCTAACATTTTTTCACAAACATGGAAATCTACTTTACATCTAGCCATTTCTCACATCCTTCATTTAGATTGCCTCAACTACATTAATGCTCTTACTCAATCACATGTTAGGATAATCGATGGGGAGGAAGAACTTATTTGGGTACATGCCAAGCATGGAAACTATGCACCTAAGGATGGTTATAAAATCATATATGTTGCACACAAGCCCCAAGTTATGGGTTAGTGATGGAGTGTTTTATGGAAGGAGTTATGGACTGGTGGTGGAGTGTTTTATGGAAACTAAAAGCCTCATCACGATCTAGACTTTTCATGTGGATTATTTTCAGATATTAATCACCTACGGGAAAAAACGTAAAGAAGTGCTCATTCCATGGCCCTACCTCATGGGTTCTTTGCCGACACGAGTCTGAGACAGTTGACCACCTCTTCCTTCATTGCCCCTCCATTTTACCTTTTTGTTCATAGATTCTCACCTCTCTCTCTATTACCCCTCAATGGTAGGGAGACTCCATCCATGAGGCCTAGAAATCATGGTGGACCTCTTCCCATCCTCTTAAAGTTAGGAACCTTCCCCTTTTGGTTTGCTAGTCTATTTGGCTGCTTAGAAACAAATACATATTCAAAGGTATTGAACCATGTTATCACCCCAAGAAACTCTCCTAGGTTGTAGCTCGAAGATGCTTGGGACATCACAAACTCAACTTGATGTTGGAAATGGATGAATGGAAGGAATGATGCATATTCAAGCCAGATAAACATCCTACTCTGCTTGACTCCAGACATTCGTGAACACCCCCAGACTACAAGGCTTTAAACCACCAATTACTCATAGTTTTAGGATTGGCTGAATATGGAGAATACTAACCACACCAGCAGATGCACAGGACCCTGTGATGGTCGGATGCAACCAGTAAAAAGGTCTACAAATCTAACTCCCTAGTGCACATATAGGATGACAGCTCTCTGTCACTCAGTGAAAAGAAACCTGATCAATACATTCACTGATACATGCAAGATTATAACACAGAGGTGGGATAAGAGCCCCTCTAATGCTAAACATGAGGAGTTCAGGAAGAAATGCAAATCAAACACAGCCTAGAACATAAAGAGGTGGAAAGTGAGCAATTAATAGCAAAAGAAGCTTGTATTAGCTGAAAATGCCGACGAGACGCTGCAAGTATCAAAGTAGTCACAGTCTCCAGAAGTTGAACCTTACATCAAAACAAAAACCATCAACCCTGATTACATTTGTTTTTTGGGTATATATAGAGTTTCATTACAAAAATGTTTTGTTGTTCTATGCTTGGAGGGGTCATAATGGACCACCAACCGCTTTAACTGCCTAGTAGAACTTCTGAGTGCAATTGTTTGCTGTGGTGAACAAAATTGATCTCCTTGGATGCTCTGTTGTACTTCTCGAGTAGGTGGAGTGTCGTAGAGGATAGAATTCCATAACTGTTGAATGTGTTTACCTAATTGGTCTGTAACTTTCTTTCTCGGCCATGCTGTTTGTTGAAGATGGTGGTTGAGGAGTAACTGCGCAGAGTATTGGATGCTAACCACCTTTGTCCTTAGAATGCATGGAATGGCTATGAACGTGGACAATATGGACGATCGGAGGGGAAAGATCGGCCGTTGGATTGCACAGATCGATGGCAGGAATCGGTCGGTGGAGGGTATCAGTAGATACGGAGGCAACGAAATGCGGGCCATTGGATCTCGAGCGGGCAGATCCAACAGTCACAGGGCATCAAAGGTGCGCGAAGGTTAACAGGCGGGGAGGACAGTTTTGGCGTTGAGCGGTATTTATCGCACCGCCTTTGGGGGGAAAGTGGTAAACGTACGAGGGCTCGCGATCACAATCATTGTGCGATGCGTGGCAGCGGAAACCACTTTGATCGCGAGTTAAAGTGCGGGCAGCTCGCGGGTGCAGGAGGAGCGAATGCCATTGGATCGCGCAGTAGGAAATCAGACGACGAGGTTTAGTTGCACATGTTTTCATCGGATGTGATGGGGAAAGGGCTTGTGAAAGCGTGCGGTCATGTGATCGCGATTTTATGGGTTTAAACTTCGCGCCCGAGGACCCGAGGGAATAAGGGTTTATACAGTGTTTTGGAGGAAAACAGAGATAGTGGGGGTTATGAGAGTATAAGCAGAGTGAAGAAGATAATGAAAGATGACTGATGCGAACCTTCCTTAAGCACAAATCGCACGGCCAGACTTGTATTTGACCCTCAAAGTGCCCAAATATGCAGCAGAGCTAACACTGGCTCCTTCTGGGGATGAGATCCTTCCTGTGAGGTCTCAAGAACTTGCAGATCGATGCCTTTCCTATGAAAACAAATTAGCAAAATTTCCTAGTGTTCCATTGGGCATGGAGTCTAACTAATCTTACACTAAAATTGATAAAGCAACCCATTTATAATTTTTAAGGCCCAAAGGCCTCAAACAACATAAATTTTCAGAAACCGCCCATTAACTAGGCCATCAAAAACTGTTTCTCCTCCCATACTTTGCAGTATGAAGGTATTGTTCCCTTGGATATGAGAAATAATAAAAGGCCCTGTCCAAAAAGCATCAAACTTCCCATGGTTTCCTTTCTTCTCTTTCAGTGCATCCCACTTTAGAACTAGATCTCCAACTTGGAAATTATTTGTCTTGTCCTTTTGTCAAAACCTTCCTTGATCTTCTTCTGATGTGCTGCAGATCTTTCAACCAGTTGTTCTTTGATTTGGTGTACCTCTGCTAAATCAGTGATTCTCTTTTCCATGTCTTCATCTTCATTCAGCTCTTCTTGTAGGAATTTTGCCACAGGGAGAGTTAACTGAATGGGGAATACAGCTTTGGTGCCATATACCAGCCTAAATGGAGAATTCCATGTGGATCTCTTGATGGTTATTTTGTCAGCCCATAGTGAATATTTGAGCTTAGAATCCCAATTCTTTTTGTTGTCTTCCAACAGCTTTTTAATTATCCTTATCAGGCTTTTATTTGAAGATTTTGCCATACCATTGCCTTAAGAATAATATGAGGTGGAATGAACTAGTTTAATGCCCATTGAGTCACACATGTCCACCAATTAATTCGCCCTGAAGGCTGTTGCATTGTCTGTGACTAATTTATGCGGACAACCAAATCTGGTGAAGATATTCTCTGTCAAAAACTTCATGACCACATTATGATCAGCTTTTTTGGTAGGGATTGCTTCAATCCATTTAGTGAAATAATCAATGGCAACTAGTATCCACCTGTGCTGGCCACTGCAATGTGGATTGATTTCTCCAACGAAATCCAAGCCCCACTACTAAAAAGGTCCATTAGCATGTATTGGTTTTAAGGGCAGGGACTTCAATTGCTGTTTTCCTTCAAATATTTGGCACCTGTCACATGATTTAACAAATGAAAAGACATTAGAAAACAAGGTGGGCCAATAGTACCCAGCTCTGAGAATTTTGTGGGTTGTAGTTTTCCAATAGTGATGCCCCCCACATATGCTGGAATGAAATTGCTACATGACTCCAATGGATTGTTCTTTGTCCAGACACCTCAAAAGCATTCCAGATGGGTCCCTCCAATAGAGTAGATTTTCATGAATGCAACATTTTGTTACCCTGATTTTAACACTTCTAGCTTGACTTTGAGTAAAGCCTGGAGGGATTTCTAGCTTCAGCAAGAATTTAGCTATTGCAGAGTACCAATCACAAGAAGCTATATTTTCTGCCAATCACTATTCTTTCCCTAGTTCAGCTGCTTCCTCTTCTTCTGTTTGACCATTTTCTGCAATTGTGCCCACGAAATCTATATCCAATGATCTGCAATTTTCTTCAGCCAATAGTCTGGCAAGGCCCTGACCTCTAACCAAATTAGTGGGCTTCAATTCTATATTGACTTCAATTAATTTTGTAATCCATTTAGCCCTTCTTCCATTAGCATCAGGTTGTGTTAAGACGTCCTTTATTGAAGCAGAGGGTACATAAGAAATTATCCTAGAATGCAAAAATATAAACTCTGAAAGCTTTCAAACACTTGATAAGAGCATATGCTTGTTTCTCAATGATATCATACTTTAGCTTAGCATCCCTTAATGTTTTGCTAAAGAATGCCACTAGATGCTCTAAGCCTTCTTCATTTTATTGCAATAAAACTGCTGCAAGGGTGTCATTAGAGGCAAATGAAAATCTATGGAAATCCTTTCTGTAGTCTGGACTTATTAAAGTGGGAGCCTCCATAATAGCTTTCTTAATGGACTCAAAGGATCTTCTTGCTACATCAGTCCATTTAATCTCTGACCCCTTTTTCAACATGGAGGTAATATGCTTCACCAATTCTGCAAAATTTGGGATAAACCTCCTCACAAAAATTATTTCGCCCAGAAAGGACTCGATTTCTTTGTTCTCGGGACAGACAAGGTTTGTATTGCTCTTACTCTTTTTGGGTCAATTCGGACACCTGCAGCAGAAACAATATGTTTGAATAGCTTGCCCTCCTCTAAAGCAAGCTGTGAATTTTTAGGATTGACTAAAGTCCCAAACCTTCTGCACTTCAGGAACACTTTCTTTAAATGTTGCAAATGGTCATGATGGCTGCTGGAGTACACTGTTATGTCATCTAGGTAGATAAGGAAAAACTTGTCCTTCTCCCCCACAAATGCTATATCCATGGCTCTCTGAAAGGTGGTTCCATTCATCAACCCAAAAGGCATCTTGGAATACATAAAAGTGCCCCATGGAGTGGTGAACGCAGTCTTCTGTCGGTCATCTGGATGTACAGCAACCTGGTTATAGCCTGAAAATCCATCCAGGAAAGACATCACTTTGGCCCCTGAGACCTTCTGCAGTAAATGCTCCATCTTGGGCAGAGAATAGTTGTCTTTCTTAGAGCATCTGTTTAAGTTTCTGAAATCAACACAGAGCCTGACTTCTCCACTTTTCTTCCTTACCACTACTAAATCGGCTACCCATTTTGAATATCTTAGGGGAACTATGATTTTGGCAGCTAATAACTTCTTTATTTCCTTTTCAATTAGAGGAAGGAGCAAAGGATTTATTGGTCTCAACTTTTGCTTAAAGGGGATGGTGTCTTTCTCTAAAGGGATTTTATGTTGGACAATCTTTTTGTCATATGTTTTCAGGTCACTATATTCCTAGGCCAGGACATCAGCAAATTGCTTCATTAAATTGCAGTATTCAGCGCTTTGGGCAACAGACAAATGGGTAGACATATTATGTATCTTGGCTAACTTGAACTCCCTATATTATGCTTACAGACTGCAGATTGATCTTCTTTTTGGGCAGCCTTATAAGGTACATCATTCTTGTCAAACAACTTTTCTAATGGAACTAAGCCCTTAGGTATATGATTGCTGGGCAGTTGGACAATGCTATCTTTACCAATTCTGTTTCTAAGTTGGGATTGGGGACTTTCTTCCAAGGCTTCATTTTCTTGGTCAATTTGCATTTCAGAAAACTCATCAATGACTTGCAGGAATCTATTTACTTCATCATCATCCTCAAAAACTTTCCAATGGTGGACATTATCAAGCAAGGATGGTTTGTATTTCATTTGAACTTCATAAACTAGTTTGGGAGGCATGGGAGGGATACACATACTAGCAGACACAGCAAGGGAATCAACAAGTTGATTTTTGGCTCTAGTGATGTATGAGATACAAAAATTATCAAAAGAGTCTTTAAGTCACCATACCTCATTTTTGTATGCTTTCAACCTTGGGTGCTTTGCTTGAAATGTTTTATTCACTTGTTGAATGATAAGATCAGCATCTCCAAACACCTTTATATTTCTGATTCCTCTATCTTTAGCTGCCTTAAGGCCCAATATTAGATCCTCATACTCTTCTATATTGTTTGTGACTTAGAAAGCCAGCCTGAAGGACAGATGTGTACTTTCTTGTTCTGGGGATATCAGCACCACCCCTACTCCTGCAGTCTCCCTGGAACATGCTCCATCAAAGAACATCTCCCAAACCAAACTTCCTTGCTCTCCCTTGGCCTGATTTGTTGGTTTCTTGATCTACATTGAGGCCTTCTAAGATTCTTCTATTTGGAGGATACATGCTCCAAAATTAGTGTCCACGGCATATATGGGATGATTAGAAGGATTCTTCTCATCACTGATGATGTATGCCAGCTGTGCCTCCCTATACAGTCTCCTACTTTCTCCTCCAAAAACTAGGACAGTGGCATAAGATAAGTCAATCTGTAATGTCCCACCTAGTCTCTTAATCCACCCTCTAGACAACAGCATGCCAAACTTGGGAGGGACATCTGCTACCACAATATCCATCATCATACTCTTCATGGGCAGCTGGGTTAGGGTAATGGCCAGGTCTTTGATTAATCCTAGGCACTTTACCTTTCTTGAATCAAATGAGAATAAATCATGATATGGTCTAGTGATATCAAGGCCTAACTCTTCCATGACAGCTTTAGGCATCAAATTGTGGCTGGCCCCCATGTCTAGCAGGCAATTATGGAGGATTTTGTCATGAATGGTCAAGGAGACATAAAATGATGGAGAATTACTATCAACATGTTCGATCATAGGGCTAAGCACAATTGCAGGCTCTTCATCTTGCAAATTGACATAGTCAGTGGAGGTTTGCATGGCTTTCAGCTCAAGAGCCTCCAAGATAGGCTTTCTAAAAACTTCACTCTTTACCTGTTCTAACAGAGGCACATATATTTTTAACTTCTAGACTTCTGACTCAAAACTGAAAGGTGAAGGGGACTTATCAGGGCCTCTTACCTCTTGAGTTGGTGCTTTGAGGGTGACTGGATCAGCTGTCGGCTTCTTTTGTCTGATATTCTATGATTCTGTCTGGCCAGCAGCTTTTTGGGCAGGACTCTCCTTGACATTGTTTGCTTTTGACCTTAGATTATATCTTTGTTGTTCGCCAGTCTACAGAATAGCCTCTCTGTCCCACTCTTGTCTATTTTGGTCCTGTAGTAATGATTCTTCATATGCAGCCAATGTCAAAAAAGTAGCACTACCTTTATCTTCCATGCAACGGATTTCATCCTCCTCTTCAAACTGATCCTCCTCCATGACTACATTCTGGAAAGGAGCCTTAACTTTCTGTTCTTCATTTGCTTCTTTACCCCTTTGAATGATGTGCAACTGCTCATTTTCTCTTCTGAATGGATTTGGATTTTTTGGAGCAAATGTGTTTTGAAACCTTATTTTCCCAGAACCCTGTTCAACCTTTAGCTTAGATATCTCAGCAGCTAATGACTCTATCATCTTAGTCATTTTATCTAACTTGGGTTCTGAAGATGAAGCAGAGGAAGAAGAAGCCTCACCTCTCTGTCTCCTTCTGTCAGCATGACTTTTAAGCTTTTTTGCAAACATAATATTTGATTCCACCACTAGTGCTACATCTTGCATATCAACTAGAGTGGCACATCTTCTTTCTCTCAGAAGCAAGCAGAAATCTAAGTCAAAAGCATTGGCATAAGTGAGTTTGGCAGAGGTGGGGGTGGGCTTTAATTCAGCTGGTATCTTACTATACATACGGTTAAATCTTTTATTAAAATCAGGCAATGATTCCCCATTTTCCCTCTTTAGGTTTCCAAACTCTGTATGGTAGTAGAGCAGGTCTTTTCTATCTCCCCATTGCTTTAGGAATGCATCATCCAATGCCTCAATGTCTGTTATGGACCTATGGGGAAATTCTCTTAACCATTTCCTAGCCCCTCCATCAAGGCTCTGAAAAAACACTCTCATCCACACATCATCCTCACTGATGTCTATGTTATCAACGTAGCTATAAAAAGATTCAAGGTGTTCTTCAACTGTTACCACCTTTGTACCAGTGAATTTGGGCATATATTTCTGATATTCTCTTGCAAGCATAGCATTTTAAGGAACAAGAAAGACCAGAGGTCCATACCTAGCAGCTGTGATTCTTTCCATCTTCGTGGGAGCTTGTTGGCCTGCCATGACTGGGTTAGGTGGAAGGATACTGGTAGATTGAGTAGTAGGAAGTAATGAAATAGATGACAGACACAAGGGAATATGATGGACTGTATGGGAGGCTTTCTTTGGACTAAGATCCAAAGGGGAACTGACTGAACAAGGAGCTTTATTAATCTCTGAATGAATTTCTTTACTAACAGTGTTGGGCTTTATGTCTTCAAACTATATATCCTCAGCTATAACCTTATCTTTCAAAGATGCATAAGTTTTCTTAGTCTTAGCTGATCCTGATGCTCCTTTCTGTGATGTTTTCTTCAACTTGAAAATCTTCTCAGGGTCAGGCACTGGGTTAGCTGGTGATTTCTGAGGATTTCTTTGGGTATGCCTCACAAATTGAGCCAGAACTGAAACGTGGAGTCACCACCAAGTAGGTTCTCCAATAGAGCCTCCAGATAAATGATTACAACTAGAAATGTGTCCAAACTTTGTCTATCATCAAAGCATGGAACTGTGTCGTTCTCTCAGGGAAGCTGAGCTTCAATCTCCTCTCCCTGGCAATGGCGCCAATCGATGTTATCACCCTAAGAAACTCTCCTAGGTTGTTGCTCGAAGATGCTCGGGACATCAAAAACTCAACTTGATGTTGGAAATGGATGAATGGAAGTAATGATGCATATTAAAGCCAGATAACCACTCCTACTTTGCTTGACTCTAGACATGTGTGAACACCCCCATACTACAAGGCTTTAGACCACCAATTACTCACAGTTTTAGGATTGGGTGAATATGGAGAATACTGACCACACCAGCAGATGCACAGGACCCTGTGATGGCCGGCTACAACCAGTAAAAAGGTCTGCAAATCTAACTCCCTAGTGCATAGATAGAATCATAGCTCTCTATCACTAGTGAAAAGAAACCTGATCAATACATTCACTGATACATGCACCAAAACTTCACTCTTTTTGAATTGAGCAAGTTAAAACACCAGCAAAAAGTACTTTTGAAAGAATTACATGTTGTACCAGTTGCACCTTTACCAGCTGCTGTAATCTCTCAAGCTTCCCATGATATGGGAAGACCTCCAACTAATGCAATTAATAAAGTTGATCCAAACGATGTCGCATTAATTGGAGGAAGATCGAGATCACACTCCCCCATTTCTCCTTACTTACGAAATTTTCAATAAAAACGTGCATAATTTCTTAGTGGATTCTGGAGCTTCATCGAATATTTTACCAAGATCAATATGTGCAAAATTGAACATTCAACCACAGAAATCTGTTGTGCGAATAATTCAGCTAGATCGATCATAGTCAAAGTGATTGGCGAGTTAAATCAGGTTACCATAAGACTGTCACCCAAACCAAAGGTATGTCAAGTTATCGACATTCTAGTTGCTGATATTCCTGAAGTTTATGGCTTAATTCTTAGCAGAGATTGATCAGAAAAGCTTCATGGATACTTTGCAACTGACTGGTCGCACATGTGGCTGCCTTATAATGGTAAACCAAACCAAATAAAAGTTGAACGCAAACGACATCAGAAATACATAGTAATAGAACTCGAGGGAGAAAACGAACCAGTAGCATACAATTATAACATCATAGGAAACTATTTAGTAGATTCTTTCCTAGGAAATTTTAATGCTCATACTTCACCTTACTTAGAACATTCTGTTTTATCTCAAGTAGAAATTTTTTCTCAAACAGATAGTTCTAAATCATTAATTTTATAGATAGTCCTGTAAATAAATCTTTGTTTTGGAAACTATTTTTTGACGTCTCTAAGTCTAACGAAGGAGCAGGAGTAGGATGCGTGTTAGTAAGCCCAGAGGGAGATAAAACCATGCTAACTTGCAGACTCGAATTTGAGTGTACCAACAATACCGCAGAATATGAAGCTCTAGTCCAAGGGTTATACAAAGTGATCGGATTAGACATCAAATACCTGCAAGTTTTTGGAGATTCTGAAATTGTAATTAGACAGGTACGTAATACTATACATTGTTTATCAGGTCATTTAAAGCATTACCTATGTTTAGTTCAAGATTTGACTGAACATTTTATAGCATTTAATATTTCATCAATTCCCAGACTCCAGAATTCTAGTGCAGACCTCTTAGCCAATGCAGCGTCCAAGCTCATTCCTTCAGAAGATTTTATCCCTGACCGATTTTCAATTAAGTTAATTTTTAGACCATCTATTTTTGATAACATTACCAATTGGAGGATTTTCAACGACGATCCTGATATCGTGAGTTTTCTCACATTTGAAGGATCCTACACCAATCAAATAATTGACGAAGACCAACATGACCAACAATTGCAATAGGATAGTACTAACAATATTATACCTAAATCAATAGTCAAGTTAGAAGATCTTTATGATTTGAAATATTGATTCAAAAGATCTACCAATTCAAAAATCCAAAGTTCAACTTTGAATTATGAATTAGTAAATCTAGGAACTTGATGCCAAACCGCAGAATATCAACCTAGGCATTGGCCTAGCCCCTAAAGAAAAATTAGCATATATTCGTCTCTTGAAACAATACAAAAGTGTCTTTGCTTGGAATTATGATGAACTCAAAACATACAACACATCCATCATCCAACATACTATCCCAATGATCGATAATGAAAAACCTGTCCAACAAAAGCTAAGAAAGATCCATCCAAATTTAGAAAATCAGATCAAAACTGAACTCAATAAGTTATTGAAAGCCAAAATAATATTTCCCGTTAGACATTCTAAATGGGTTTCCAATATGGTACCTGTTAGAAATAAAAATGGAGATATTAGAATCTGCATTGACTTTCGAAACCTTAACAAGGCTTGCCAAAAGGATAATTTTCCTTCACCTCCCATGGAAAAAATATTGTAGGTAGTTGTGGGCTCAGAATTAATGTCATTCTTGGATGGATTCTCAGGATACAAACAAGTGTTGGTACATCCCAACGATCAATTAAAAACGACATTCAGAACTAAATGGGGCACATACGCATATCAAACGATGCCATTTGGATTGATAAATGCGGGTGCCACATTTCAGAGAGCCATGGACATCGCATTCAAGGGGTTAGTTAATAAATTAGTGGTAATATATTTGGATGATATAACTATTTATTCCAATAAATGAAACAACCATCTCAGAGATTTAAAACAAATCTTCCAACGTTGTTTAAGGTATGGGATTTCGCTTAACCCGAAAAAATCTTTTTTCGCATTAAGTGAAGGAAAACTTCTAGGATTCATAGTGTCAAAGTCTGGAATTCACATTGATCCTGACAGGATCAAGGAAATTTCTGCAGTACCCCTACCTCGCAAAAAGAAAGCCATGCAATCTTTCCTTGGTCAGATTAACTTTGTAAAGAGATTTGTGCCAGACTTTTCAAGAATCGTGTCTCATTGACAAGCCATGATTAAAAAGAACGCAAACTTTAAATGGGTCCAAGATGAACATGAGGCATTCAATTTGACCAAACAAGCAATTACCATTGCTTGATCTTTAGAAACTCCAAATTTTTCCGATCCTTTCATTTTGTATACATTTGCCCCAGATAGATCATATGCTACAATACTCACTCAAGAAAATCAAGAAAAGGCGGAAGCCCCAATTGCTTTTTTCAGTTCCAATTTACAAGGTGTTGAATTGAATTATTCAGATATGGAAAAACAAGCTTACGCTGTTTTTAAAGCATTTAAATATTTCAGACCTTTTTTACTCAAAACACATACCAAGATCATAGTACCATTTCCAGCGGTAAGAAATCTTCTAGTACAGAAGGATGTGGGTCAGAAAAGGGCCAATTGGGTTACTGCCTTACAAGAATACAATGTAGAAATCAAACCAGCAAGTATTGTAAAAGGTCTTGGGCTTTTGCAAAATGTTGGTAGGAGAATTGCTAATGCTCAAAAACCCATTTGAAGAAGTACAAGTGTACGAGGTAAGCCTAAACGATGTTGAGTCATTATTCGTTGATATTATTTATTATCTAACGAACAGATATGCTCCTCCAAACCTCATCATACCAAGAAAAGAGCCTTGAGGTTAAAAGCCAAACAATATCAACTCGTGAATGACGTTCTTTTTAGAATAAATTATGATTTTGTTCTCCTTAGATGCCTTGAGAAAGCTGAAGCTAAAAAAGTCTTGCAAGAACTCCACGATGGGCCAGCAGGCGGACACTATGCTGGAGATGAAACTACTCACAAAATTTTACGCACAGGCTATTACTGACCCACATTATTCAAAGACGCACATAACTACGTAAGGAAATGCCAAGTCTGTCAAATGGCTGCTGGGAGACAAAAGAAACCATCCTTGCCACTGCAACCAGTTACCATTGAAAAACCTTTCGATTAGTGGGGATTGGACATAATAGGTGAGATCGTTCCTCACTCTTCTAAACAACATAGATACATCCTTACATCGACAGATTACTTTAATAAATGGGTAGAAGCAGTTCCACTCAAGACGGATAACGCTGAAAACATCATTGAATTCATAGATTAGTTCATAATCACCAAGTTTGGATTGCCTTCAACTTTAATGTTTTTTAATGCATCATATTTTTCTGGTAATGCAATGACTGAATTTGCACTCAAAAGGGGTTTCAAGCTTAAATTCTCTACCGATTATTACCCACAAGGCAATGGGTTAGCTGAATCTACAAATAAGAACTTAATCAGGATAATTAAGTGAACCATTGACCAAAATTATAAAAATTGGCATAAGTCTTTAATATATGCTTTATGGGCAGATCAAATAACGCAGAAAGCCTCTATCAACACTTCTCCCTTTAATTTAGTTTATGGGAAAGAAGTAGTTCTTCCAACACATCTGGCAATTCCCTCTTTAAACTTGGTTCAATATATTGATGAAGCACCAACTTCTTCTTCACAACTTAGGCAGCTGGAATTAATTAAATTAGAAGAACAACGAGAACGGGCTAAAGTAACTCACGCTCATCATCAAGCATTGGTAAAAGTCTCTTTTGATTCCAATATGATATCCAGAAAATATTTTCAAATGGGAGATCTAGTTTTAAAGTGGGACAAGGCTCATGAGGAAAAGGGAAAAACATACAAAATTTCAAAGAATGTGGCTTGGTCCTTTTCAAATCATAGAATTCATAGGTCCGTCTACCTTCATGTTACAAGATTTAACAGGGAGAAGAGATTCTTTACCTATTAATGGTCAAATCCTTAAAAAATATTTTCCATAGAAGATCATTCTTCTATTTTTGTAGAGTAGTTGTTTTTCTTTTCATAATAAAACTAGTTACATATGGTTACTTTTGAGATTCATGAAAAAGACACAAATCCTCTTCTAGATTTTGGTTTTTCACTTGTATAAATAGAATTCTTTCTAAAAAATTAATCATTACTATTGAAAGATACAATTAAAGACTATAGGCCTAGAAATGATATTAGTTTCGACTTTGTAAATTTTGACAAGAAACACCTTTAGTTAGAAATTGTTTTATTTCAGTCCAATGAAAGGTATCAATAACAAAATGAAGATTCTCTGTAGAAATACTCTTTCCAAAAACTCTATCATTGTCGTCCAGAGCTATCTTAAGGAAACAATGACTTCCTCCCCACCTAGGAAACTACAATATTCAGAGAATGAACCAAAGATTCACTTTAACTTAAATAGTAAGAGGTCTCATCACGAGTCAACTTATCATGATCATAGATGTATAGCTTGCTGACTTTGCCAATACTGCATACCACAACAGGGCAATGACTCAAGATTGTTAAAATCAAAAGACAAGGGGTCTCATCACGAGCCAGCTTATTCAGTAAAGTTATAAATCAGTGAATGACTCTGTCATGAATTAGCTACTGAACCAAGACATTGCTCTTTAAGAATAAAAAGAAAATGAAAGCAAGAAGTGTGGAAATGGATTTTTCTTTGAAAAGTTGTAAATTTCACTAAGTAAGATACAGGATCATTGCTGGATAATAGGTAACCTTGCCGAAGCTATAAACGCTTGCTGGCAGCAGAGGCTCTACCTATGACAAATGAGCATATTTAAAACTGATTTGCAGAGAAGACTTTGTTTTTATCTTTATAAACCAAGTAATGACTGATGTAGATACAAGGACTGGCTTGAGGAAGTAAATAATCAAAGTTGGGAAAAAGAAGAAACAAAATATCATTGATAGGCAAAATCATAATGCACTTAGTCTTTCTATAGTAAAGTTTAATTTTCTAGAAAGTTTTATGTTTTGGAAGTTTTGAAAATTCAAAAGAGCAGCAGAAATAACTGGTTCTTCCAAGTGAATCGCCAATTGTTGTGGCCAGCAATAACCCCCCTCCTTATTTAGTGTTATTCCTAATACTAAATAAGTGGGGACCCTTAGTTAAAATTTAAAAAATCAAAGTAGTGCTTAAATTTCCTTTTTCGAATAAATTTACTATCATAAGCTTAGGAAGACCCCCTTGAAAAATCTAAAAAATCTAAGTGTTATGATAAGGTAAGACAAAACCTTTCCTTAGGAAATATCGCATCGCAAAAAGATGACAGGGCACCACCTTACAAGCATAATTCCAATATTGCGAGATCGCGATATGCGATAATAAACAAATATTGCATCGCATACATCAAGCACAACATACATTTAAACACTTTAATTTGCCGATATGCGATGACGCCGATCGCAATCACATTGCAAAGAAAATAGAATAACAAAGATTTTCATATATTATGTTCCTACGATCTGTGATGTTGCGATATTGTGATTTCGCGATACAATGACAATGCGATAATGCGATGTCACAAGCGGTCAATTCTACGATGTTGTGGTTCTGCGATGTTATCATTTCGTGATGTTGCGATCTGCGATATTGCAAAGCAAATCACAAAATCGCTTCATCGCAGATCTTTCGGGCTCGTTATTCAAAAAAGGTATTTTCCATAAATTGACACCTGGTTATGCACTTTAATGCTAATAAATGAGTTAGTTGCCAGTTATTAATGGAATATAACTTCACGCTTATTGAAAAATCATCTCACGTAAGGTGGTATACTTTATGCGTCTTCAACATTTAAAACTTTCCCATCACCCTCCCTTGTCATTATTTTCACTTCATTTGTGAATTGTAGGAACGAAGAACAGGGAGTGATACAAAGCAGTACACAGGATAAAATGGGAAAGAAAAGTAAAGCTCTGAGCTTTGAAGAGAAAGAAATGGCACCCTATATACAGATACGGCCTGTAACAGAGACACAGGAATTGCTACGTGGGAAGGCATGTATAATCTGCTTGAAGAGGAAGATCCCAAAGTAATGGAAGTTACTGCTACCACGGGCTCAAATATTTCTTCTGAGGCATCTATCACATAGCTAGCTTGTTCATTCTTACACCGGATAGTAGCAAGGCCTAAAATTCTCCCATACACGGACATTGACAAGTGGATACTGGACAGCGTTGATATCAGAAATAGACAGTTTAAAACTCGGGGTCAAGGACTTATCGGCTCATTTGTTGCACAGGATTTAAAGCTCATGTATCATTTACCGGAGCCACATGTAACTTATAACAAGCAGTTTATGGAGAAATTTTCTAAAGAAAATCAAGACCTGGCAGAAACCACCAAAGATTGGTCGAGGAGGGATGAACCATTCAAGAAAGATAAACACGGTATGTACAGTACTGGTTCTCTCACCTCCCCATATTGCTTTGTTGCTGCCATGCTCTGTAGATTGTGTGGAATGCCAGATATCAACAAATTTTCATATGAATGGCTACCGTTATTGGATGCCGCCACGAATGCCACTATTGTAGATTGGGCTAAAATATTGTCTGATAACCTAGACATGGCCATTGTAAATTACCGGTCCAAAAGAGCTGTCTCTCAGAGAATCTATCCTCCTTTTTACCTACCTGCATATGTAATGGATGCAATATGTTATGTTTCTAAGTTTCCTGTTATGGGTTGGAAATGGACAACTCAAGACCCCTTACCCATTCATGTCTATCATAAAGAATTGTGGGACTCTAAGTTCACTCTGCACTTCTACCAGATTTGTAATGGAATTATGCTGCCTTTTACAGAATGTTGTATGATAACGATGCTCCGAGATGCTCTCCTGAAGCAGAAGTCGACATACTCCCTGTCGCGAGATGGTTCGGGGAGGAATTGTTTACTTATGTCAGGGTATTTGGAAGTTATGCTTCCCCTCACGTCCTACCTTTGTATATCCCTGATAAACTCTTGGCTTGAGAGATTGCTTATCAAACCTGTGGAGAAGGCGGTCTGCTAAAGATTTGAAAGACAGAAAGAAGGCTATATGGGCCCAGTTTCTTGTAGCTCGTGGGGCCTTTTCACTTTTTGATGTAGGCCAAGCATTCATAGAAGTAAAAAATATAACATGTTTACAGTTATTCAAATTTTCAGGAAGACCATTTGACCCTCATGATGTTGCTAAGAATTTCACTACAACAGTCAAGATAAAGGTGTTTTCTGGAGAAGATGATTTATTCGATGACATATTCCAATAGAAAAGCACACTTAAAGAAATTTTGCATGCAGCCCAAAAATGCAATTCTCTCCAGAAGAATTTCAAAAGTTAAAAATATACAGGGAAAGAAGGTTAGCCAGTATTCCTTTGGAGAAACTATGCCTAAAACCTGCAATGGAACCAACTCCAAGTGTTAGTCTTAGCGGAAGTTCAGGCACAAATGGATCTAAATCCAAGTCTGGAAAAGAAACATCTGAACATTCTAAAAGATCTGAAAGTGAATAGGATAAGAGCAAAGGGTCAGTAAAGGATACAGCCTAGTCAACGGAACTTCTACAGCAATAGGTTTTTGCCTCCCTGCAAATAGATCCTCCCCCTCTCGTTGTTCAGTAGCCATCAGTCACAACTGAACTAGATAAAGAATGGGAAACCTTCAATGACTTGATCAATCTTGTAGGACAAACCATAAAGACACCTGTGAGAAATGCACAGGCAACAAAATAAGTAGTCACAAGAACAGTTAACAATGTCTCAGATATGGAGCACATTCCTATTGCCCCATCCTCTGAGCTTATGCTCAAAATATAAGAAATTCCTCCTCTTGATATATTCGATAGCCCACAACACAAAGCAGTAGTGAGAAGACAGAGGAAGAAAAGGAAATTGGAAAACGTCCTCTCTCATGATGCAGAACAATTAGACGTCCTGTGGCAAGATCCCACTAGCAATCCCACTGAGAATCTCACCAAACTATCTCAGATCGCAGGAGCATATGCCTCTACAACTATTGATAAAGAATCTGAGGTACAGCAATTGCTAAAGGAAAAGGAAGACCAGATAAAATTTTTGCAACACAGTTGCAACAAGCTAACGCTAACAATGAAGCACAGAAACAACTTGAAAGGTTACAACAGGACTTCCAGCAAATGCAGATAGGCTACCAAAAAAGTTTGGATGAAAAAGGAAAGTAGTTACAAGATTTACAGGAGATGCACAAGGACAATCCAAAACTTACAGAATTTATCACAGAATCCATTTCCTTGAATGAACAATTACTACAGCAGCAGGAGGCGTTGGGCCGTGTTGAAGCCCTGAAAATTGGGTCGACAACAAGGGGGATACCCACCCAGTCCGGACCTTGATTGGTAGCTCCTTATCCATTTGGTATAGCGGGTCCGACTGGGGATAATGGGACTAGTTTCCCAATCTAAGGGTGTGTGTGTGTGCAGAGTTGGATGATGCTGATCTAAGAGTTCTAATCTAAGCTACTTTAATCGAATACTATGCTATTATAATCTAATGAAAATGACACGTCTAATCTATGCTAACCCGGGATGTATTTCTTCTATTATGCGATCTAAAGAGATTTCAAATAATAACTGGTAATAAAGATCATTTAGCTATCATAAGAATGAAAATCAATTAAGATGAACTACTTTGCATAAAAAGTTAGGCAAAACAGTTGTGAACAACATATTGCATAACAAGTTATTCATATATCAAACATAAATAAATGACTCCACCGTACAAAAGTGCCAAATGGTAACTCAAACATTCATGCAATAACATATAAACAACTAAAAACTGTATATCACTTTAAGAATATAAGCAGAAATTGCCAAGAGATAAAAGTACCATTAATGACTGGTCCTACTCATAAGCTTCAAGCAACAATGATTTATCTCTACTTTTTCTAATATCTACTAAGAGTAGAGAAGTGCAACATCAGTAGCGGATATCAAATGCAAACATTAATAAACCTCGATCCATTCATTCATCAAAACCTCCTCTGAGGGTGCAGAAGTGCATGTTCTAAGGACAAGTTTTTGACAAATTTCTGGAGGTTTAAATACTACTTCCTAATTCTAATAATAGTTTATTTACAAAATTTAGGATGCGGTTTTCAAATGACCGTCCTTTTTCTAATCTAATTTTTAAGAAAAAACAACATTCTAAATAAAGCTACTTTTGAATCTGATCTTTAAAGCTGCATGTATTCATCATGGGTTTGAGGAGAGTCGGCTGGCTGACTTCTGCTTTGAGCTGGGCTGAGAAAATAGAATCTATGAGAGTTGGCACCACTTTCTCGGCCGCATTTATGATACATTTCACAGTCATCTGCTGACTATGCGGCTTCACCAAGTATGCCCAGTAACACTCCCAATTTAACCTGTTTAGTGCTTGGACCTCTTTTTTCTTTTCTTGCGCCTTCTGCTTCCATTCTGCTTGTTTTGCCTCCCTGATTTGATTGTCCCACTCATTGAAGAGCAACGCTGAGCCCACTTCTTGTGCTACGTGTGTTGCTCACAGGTGTTTTTGGGGCCTGTCCTTCAAGATTGATCAGTTCGTTGAAGGTTTCCCATTCTTTATCTAATTCTGTTGTGACGGGTGGTGCTTCAATGACGAGAGGGGGGACATCTCTTGACGAGGAGGCGATAACTTGCTGCTGTGGAAATTCCATTGACTGAGCGGTGTCCTTAGCTGACTCTTCGCTTCTATCATGGTTGTTTTCAGATCTTTTAGAATGCTCAGGCATCCCTTGTCCAGTCTTAGATTTAGATCCGGAAGCGCTTGAATTCCCACTAAGCCTAATGCTTGGAGTAGGTTCTCTAGTAGGTGGTTTCAGCTTTACTAGAGGAACACTGGCTAGTCTTCTTTCCTTGTATACCATGAATCTTTGGAGGTCATCTGATAGGTTTGGGTTCTCTGCCCCAATTTTTTTAATGAATTGTGCATTGTAAGTCGCTTGCGGTTCAGGAAGATGATACATGAGCTTTAAGTCTTGTGCAGCGAATGACCCGATGAGCCCATGTCCTTGAATCTTGAACTTTCTGTCGTTCATTTTTGCATTGTCAAGTATCCACTTGATCATATCCGTATTTGGGATAATTTTAGGCCTTTCTGCTATCCGATGAAGGAATGAGCACGCTAGCTCTTCTAAGGATGCTTCGGAAGAGCCTTGTGAATCTGCGACAGCGGTAACCTTCATTATCCTGGGGTTTTCTTCTTCAAGTAGTCTGTACATGTTTTCCCACGTCGATATCCTTGCGTCTCTGCTACAAGCTGTGTCTGTATATAAAGGTGCCATTTCCTTCACCTCAGAGCCCTGAGCCTTATTTTTCTTTCCCATTTCTTCCTGCGTATGGCTTGGTATCGCCCTTCGTTCTTCGTTCCTGCAGCTCACAAATGGAAATGACTTATCAAGAAAGGTGATGGGAGAGTCTTAAATGCAGCAAATATATCAAATATGCCACCTTACGTGAAGTAACTCTTTGCAAAAGCACGCGTCTACATTTAATAGATGACAACTAATTCGTTTATTATCATTAAAAGCGCATGATCTTAAGTGAGATTATGGTAAGTGGCTTTTCTTGAATAGCGTGCCCGAAAGATTCGTGATGGAGTGATTTTGCGATTTGGTTCGCAATCGTCGTAGATCGCGACATCGCATTATCGCACCATCGCACTCTCGTACCGACTCACAAATATAACATCACAGAGTTGATTTGGCTTAATATCTCAACCATCGCTTTATTGCGATATCGCAACATCGCAGATCGTAGGAGTTTTATGCTTGCCATATTTTGTTAGCCCATTCCCTGTGATATGCGATCTTGCGATTGGGGTTATCGCAAATAGGAAAATCTTGAAGTCTTTCTCATTGGCATTACCTTATTGCGATGCGATATACTACTTAGTACGAGAATTCTTGCACATATCAAGATTACACCCAAATGGAGGTGTTTTTCTATCATTTTATGATGCGATTTTTTAAAGATTTTTCTTATCATAAACTTAGGTTTTAAAGTATTCAAAATATCTTCCTAAGCTTACGATGGTAACCTTAGTTTGAAGAAAGGAAACTCTTGCTTTTCCTAAATTTTAACTAAGGGTCCCCATTCATTTAGTATTTTGGACAACACTTAAATGAAAAAAGGGGTGGTTGTTGTTGGCCACAACAATTGGTGATTCACTTGGGAGAACTAGTTATCTCTGATTTTCTATTGAACTTTTCAAATTTCCAAAATAAAGTCTTCTAGAAAATTAAACTTTATTATAAAAAGATAAAGTGCATTATACCCCAAACTATCAATGACATTTTGTTCCAACCTCTTTCTATTTTAATTATTTGCTTCCTCAGCTTGTCCTTGCATTTACATCAGCCATTACTTGGTCTTGTAAAGATAAAATAAGGTCTTCCCTGTGTACCAGTTTTTAAAATATGCTCATTTGTCGTAGGTAGAACCTTTGCTGCCAGCAGGCGTTCATAGCCTCGACAGGGTTACCTATTACCCAGTAATGATCCTTTATCCTGCTTAAGGTGATCTACAACTTTCAAAGAAAAAACCCATATTGACACTTTTTCCTTTTTTATTCTTAAAGAACAATGTCTTGGTTTGGTAGCCAAATTATGACACAACCATTCACTTGATTTACACTTTCGCTGAACAAGCTGGCTCGTGATGAGACCCCTTGTCTTTTGATTTCAACAATCTTGAGTCATTGCCCTGTTTTGATGGACAGTGTTTGGCAAAGTCAGCAAAGTTATAATATCTGTGATCATGATAAGCCGACTCGTGATGAGACCTCTTATTCTTCAAGATATAGTGTATCCTTGGGTCGTTTCTCTAAATGCTGCGATTTTCTTTAGCAGGGAGGAAGTCATTTTTTCCTTAAGAAAGCCCTGGACGGCAATAATAGAGTTTTTTGGACATGGCTGTTCTACATGGAATCCTCATTTTATTATTGATACCTTTTATTGTACTGATATAAAACAATTTCTTCACTAATATTGCTTTCGTCATATTTTTTGAAGTTGAAACTAGTATCATATCTGGTTTAAAGTTTTTAACTGTATCTATTAATAATAAAGATCAAGTTTCCAAAAGATTTGCTATTTATACGAGCAGAAGTTCAAAATCTGATAGAGAAATGGTGTCTTTAGTAAATGTCAAATGTTGTTAACCACAGGCAAATTTTATTAGGGAGGAAAATATTTAAAGAAATGAGAAGTAACTATTCCCTTGGATTATGTACATGATAGGGATAATTTCTTCTCTTATTTTGCCTACCAATATTTAAAAATTAAATTATCCACCTAATAACCTAGCTAAACTACCCCTACTCCTATTCTAACTATACACAGAAAAATTAACTAGGTAAAATGATATTTCTAGTGGAACCATCTTTTCATTTTTATTCCTACACGTATGTACCTTTTAAACATCAGTGTTAAGAATAAAACTTTTCTTGGACTGTGAATATTGAATGTAGGATTAGAAAGTGTAACTTCAGTAGGAATTCCGCTTGAATTTTCTTTCTTATGACATCTTCTGTCCAATTGGATACCTATTGGATCATAAAAATCAGGATGAATTTCTGTTATGGATTGGTGATCATGTAATAGGAAAGATGACAAGCCAGATTGCGAATATGATTTTTTAGTTTTAATGGCCTGTAATCTACTATGCGTTAAAGTCAAGCTTTCAACAATTTCTCGTAAAAGGAAATTTTCCACATATAAATCACTAAATAAATCAATGAAGAATAGATGGAAATTTTTGGAAGGAGATTTATCAATTAACGCGAATTGCTGGTAAGTTTCCAAAAATACTTTTTTTTGTTGATGATGTTTTGGATGACAATGAAGTTTCTTCTGAAAGGCTGATATTGATTGATCGTAAAATTGAAAAAGTTATGTATTTCCTTGACACAATTTAGTTTTCCAAAATGGTAATACATCTTTCGAATGTTCTTTGATAAGGTGCTCAATATACCATAGTAATCTATCAAAAGTATGAAAATTTAAAATACAATCCGATTTTATACAAAATGAGTGCAAGCGAAAAAGAATGCAATGATTATCTGTACAACTAATGTTACAGCACAACTGGGATTGACTTGAAATATCTTCTTTTTCACAAGAACTGGCAAGAATTATGGGATCCGAGTAATTTCAAATTACGTCTTGTGAATCAGAAAACAAGTTATGATTGGGAATAGGTATAAGGGTTTGCTCATGATACGAATCATAGATTGGGATATTGTTTTGGATAGTAAAATCATGCAAATGATCTGTCACTCTGGAATGAGGATCGACTGATATGATTCTTGAATTAGAATATCTCTCATTATCTGAGCTCTGTTGAGTTACTTGAGAGAAATAAACATCATCATCATCATCATCATCATCATAGTAGCTATCGTAAATGATTTTATAGGTTTCCCTAGATTTTTCTTTTTCATCCAATATTTTCAGAAAAGGAAGGCCAAGTCGTTCTTGTTTGTAAATGACCAAAGGATGTTCTATAGCTGCCTCTTTACCTTGAAAACCTAATGGTGATTCATTTGAATAATCCTCTGTACTTTCTAAGATATCATTAATACTGAGGGGGAAAAAATTATCATCACTAAATACATCAGGATAAAGAGAAAAATGTGATTCTGAAACAATGCATTTGAAAATATCATCGTGAAAAAATTATTATTAATCACATCCACCGTAGACATCGGGCTTTAGATCATACCTTTGCTTGTTTGTATTTTCCGAAAGAGAATTAATTTGTTGTTCTAACCTTGGCGTCTGCATTTTTTGACTTGCGATGATATTATCTAACCTTGTCTCCAAGTTGCTTTCTGGTTCCAAGGCAGGCTTTCTTGCAACATTCTCGCTTTTGTCTTCTTGCATTAGAGCAAACATGTTTCCTAAGCTTTGGGAGTTTTCTTCATCATGAGTGATTGGCACATTCAAATTGGAATTTTCATTCCTATTAGAAGAAAATAAAACAAGACTCGAACTAATTTCTGATGGATCAGACATAGGAGGTAGGGAATGCTCAGCATAATCTGAAGATTCTTCATTCATGAGTTCATTTTCAAGATCATATTTTAGACAATCAAGATGAAATCGCATATTAAAATCCCTAACAGATTCATCTTCTTTTCGTAGATACTCAATTTCATCATATACCTGATCATAATCATAGCAATCAAATTTACAAATGAAAGCCTTGACAAATTGGTCCCAGCTATGAATCGAGGCAACTGGGAGGGTTCTACACCACTTTCTAGCTTCCGCCGTGAATGTGAGAATAAAAATTCTACATAAAATGCCTTCATCAATTCTTTGAACATTCTAACTTGAAACTCTTTGAATAAATTGAAGGGCATGATTAAAAGCAGAAGAATTACTCTTACCATTGAATTTTACCTGAGACAAGAGTCTGACCACTTCAGGTGGAGTGTTGGAAGAGGTAAGAACATGGATGCAACTCCAAATGGGAAGTTTGTGAGCAGCCATCCTAATTCAAATGATTACGATTTCAAACCATTCCAACAGACACTATGCTTCAGGCCCTCCTTCTAGCGCCAAATATGTTGAAGCCCCGAAAATTGGGTCGACAACAAGGGGGATACCCACCCGGTCCGAACCTTGGTTGGCAGCTCCTTATCCATTTGGTATAGCGGGTCCGACTGGGGATAATGGGACCAGTTTCCCAATCTAAGGGTGTGTGTGTGTGCAGAGTTGGATGATGTTGATCTAAGGGTTCTAATCTAAGCTACTTTAATCTAATTCTATGCTATTATAATCTAATGAAAACAGCACATCTAATCTATGCTAACCCGGGATGTATTTCTTCTATTATGCGATCTAAAGAGATTTCAAATAATAACTGGTAATAAAGATCATTCAGCTATCATAAGAATGAAAATCAATTAAGATGAACTACTTTGCATAAAAAGTTAGGCAAAACAGTTGTGAACAGCATATCGCATAACAAGTTATTCATATATCAAACATAAATAAATGACTCCACCGTACAAAAGTGCCAAATGGTAACTCAAACATTCATGTAATAACATATAAACAACTAAAAATTGTATATCACTTTAAGAATATAAGCAGAAATGGCCAAGAGATAAAAGTACCATTTATGACTGGTCCTACTCATAAGCTTCAAGCAACAATTATTTATCTCTACTTGTTCTAATATCTACTAAGAATACAGAAGTGCAACATTAGTAGAAGATATCAAATGCAAACATTCATAAACCTCGATCCATTCATTCATCAAAACCTCCTCTGAGGGTGCAGAAGTGCATGTTCTAAGGACAAGTTTTTGACAAATTTCTGGAGGTTTAAATACTATTTCCTAATTCTAATAATAGTTTATTTACAAAATTTAGGATGCGGTTTTCAAATGACCATCCTTTTTCTAATCTAATTTTTAAGAAAAAACAACATTCCAAATAAAGCTACTTCTGAATCTGATCTTTAAAGATGCATGTATTCATCATGGGTTTGAGGAGAGTCGGCTGGCTGACTTCTGCTTTGAACTGGGCTGAGAAAACAGAATCTATGAGAGCTGGCACCACTTTCTCGGCCACATTTATGATACATTTCACAGTCATCTACTGACTATGCGGCTTCACCAAGTATGCCCAGTAACACTCCCAATTTAACCTATTTAGTGCTTGGACCTATTTTTTCTTTTCTTGCGCCTTCTGCTTCCATTCTACTTGTTTTGCCTCCGTGATTTGATCGTCCCACTTGTTGAAGAGCAACGCTGAGCCCACTTCTTGTGCTACGTGTGTATTGCTCACAGGTGTTTTTGGGGCCTATCCTTCAAGATTGATCAGTTCGTTGAAGGTTTCCCATTCCTTATCTAATTCTGTTGTGATGGGTGGTGCTTCAATGACGAGAGGGGGGACATCTCTTGACGAGGAGGCGATAACTTGCTGTTGTGGAAATTCCATTAACTGAGCGGTGTCCTTAGCTGACTCTTCGCCTCTATCTTGGTTGTTTTCGGATCTTTTAGAATGCTTAGGCATCCCTTGTCCAGTCTTAGATTTAGATCTGGAAGCGCTTGAATTCCCACTAAGGCTAATGCTTGGAGTAGGTTCTCTGGTAGGTGGTTGCAGCTTTTCTAGAGGAACACTGGCTAGTCTTCTTTCCCTGTATACCATGAATCTTTGGAGGTCATCTGATAGGTTTGGGTTCTTTGCCACAAATATTTTAATGAATTGTGCATTGTAAGTCGCCTGCGGTTTAGGAAGATGATACATGAGCTTTAAGTCTTGTGCAGCGAATGACCCGATGAGCCATGTCCTTGAATCTTGAACTGTCTGTTGTTCATTTTTGCATTGCAAGTATCCACTTGATCATATCCGTATATGGGAGAATTTTAGGCCTTGCTGCTATTCGATGAAGGAATGAGCACGCTAGCTCTTCTAAGGATGCTTCGGAAGAGCCCTGTGAATCTGCGACAGTGGTAACCTTCATTATCCTGGGGTTTTCTTCTTCAAGTAGTCTGTACATGTTTTCCCACGCCGATATCCCTGCGTCTCTGCTACAAGCTGTGTCTGTATATAAAGGTGCCATTTCCTTCACCTCAGAGCCCTGAGCCTTAATTTTCTTTTCCATTTCTTCCTGCATGTGGCTTGGTATCGCCCTTCGTTCTTCGTTCCTGCAGCTCACAAATGGAAATGACTTATCAAGAAAGGTGATGGGAGAGTCTTAAATGCAGCAAATATATCAAATATGCCACCTTACGTGAAGTAACTCTTTGCAAAAGCACGCATCTACATTTAATAGATGACAACTAATTCGTTTATTATCATTAAAAGCGCATGATCTTGAGTGAGATTATGGTAAGTGGCTTTTCTTGGATAGCGTGCCCGAAAGATTCGTGATGGAGTGATTTTGCGATTTGGTTCGCAATCGTCGTAGATCGCGACATCGCATTATCGCACCATCGCACTCTCGTACCGACTCACAAATATAACATCGCACAGTTGATTTGGCTTAATATCTCAACCATCGCTTTATTGCAATATCGCAACATTGCAGATCGTAGGAGTTTTATGCTTGCCATATTTTGTTAGCCCATTCCCTGCGATATGCGATCTTGCGATCGGGGTTATCGTAAATCGGAAAATCTTGAAGTCTTTCTCATTGGCATTACCTTATTGCGATGTGATATATTGCTTAGTACGAGAATTCTTGCACATATCAAGATTACACCCAAATGGAGGTGTTTTTCTATCATTTTATGATGCGATTTTTTAAAGATTTTTCTTATCATAAACTTATGGTTTAAAGTATTCAAAATATCTTCCTAAGCTTACGATGGTAACCTTATTTTGAAGAAAGGAAACTCTTGCTTTTCCTAAATTTTAACTAAGGGTCCCCATTCATTTAGTATTTTGGACAACACTTAAATGAAAAAGGGGGGGGTTGTTGCTGGCCACAACAGACCGAAAAAATATCACTGTGGAACTACTATTGTGAAATAAGTGATAAAACCACTAATCAAGTTGTAGATTTACCAAGTGATTATGATTTAATTGATAAATGGGTGACTGAATATTTGGCTTGGCAAGAAACAGATGAGGGAAAAAGAGCAGGTGCACCAAGGATCAATGGAAACCACAAAGAAATTCTCTTTAACAAATGGGACGAGAAAATCAGGGAGGTAGAACAAGCAGCAGAAGGAGCAGCGACGGTAGCACGCAGTATTATCGATTGTGTAAATGAAAATTTTCACAGGGAAAATTTGATCGCAGAGACCACTCCAAGGTATTTACCTAATGCACAACAACTAAAGACAGATTGGAAGCAGAAAGCACAAGAAAAGGCACAAGCAATCCAAGGGTTAACCAAGTTGAACTGGGATTACTACTGGGCATACTTGGTAAAGCCACATAGCCAGTGGATGACTCTTAAGTGTATCATCAATTCAGCCAAAAATATGGCGCCATCTCTTATTGATTTTGTTTTCTGAGCTCAGCTAAAATTGGAAGTCGGTCAACTGACTCTTCTCAAATAGATGCTGCATGTGTGCGATTTCAAGGACAAAATACAGGAGTAGTTTTAATTTTAGATTCAATTTTAGTTTTAATTTTGTTTTATTTTCCTGAAATGAGGATGGTCATTTAAACTTCATCCTACATTTTTGTAATAATTTATTTTTAGATTTAGTTAGTAGTATTTAAACCCTTCTCATGCATTTAGAGAAGGGTCCTGAAATTTATCAAAAACTTATCCCTAGAACATGCACTTTTGTACCCTCTGAGGAGGTTTTGATGAATGAATGGAACAGGATTTATTGATGTTTGCATTTGATATCTGCTATTGATGTTGCACTTTTGTACTCTTAGTGGATGTTAGATCGAGAAGAGATAAATCATTATTGCTTGAAGCTCATGAGTAGGACTAGTTATAAATGGTATTTATATCTATTAAGTATTTCTACCCTTTATGTTAGAGTGATTTTCAGGTTCGGTTATTTATATATTATGTATAAATGTCTGAGTTATCATTTGGCACTTTTGTACGGTGATAGCTATTTATTTATGCTTGATGTATGAGTAGCTCACTATGCGATATGTTTCTCACAACTGTTTCATCTAACTTTTTATACGAAGTGGTTCATCTTTATTGAATTCTTTTCTCATAATAGTTGAATGATATTTATTACCAGTTGTTATTTGAAATCATTTTAGATCGCAGAAAAGAAAGATTACACCCCGGGTTAGTGTAGATTTAGATATTTCTATTTATTAGAATACAATTTCCTTATTATTAGATTAGAATTAGAGTAGAAGTATTCCATTTAGAAACTGTTATAAAAAGAAATATCAGTCCAACACACACACACACACCTAAATTGGGAAATTGGTCCCATATCCCCAGTCAGACCCACTATACCAAACGGAAAAGGAGCTACTAACCAAGGTCCGGACCGGGTGGCTATCCCCCTTGTTGTAGACCCGATTTTCTGGGTTTCAACAGGTTTGAACTCGGTCGATTTGAAACTTTTGATTTTTTCCAGATCGAGGAATTTATTACATTTGATAAATCTTAGAGAAGCTTTTACTACAAGAGGCAATGGCACCATGCTAAAATATCCACTGCAATCATCAGTAAAGTAGAATTACTGCCTACTGGATCTTTCTCAAACCTTGGCCTGTAACTAATGACACCAACAACAGGCTTAAGGGAAGTAGGGTGAGAATGCACAGGCCCTCCTCTACGTACCTCGGGAGGCTAACAACCCTCATAGCAGGTGGTCAGCTCATGCTGTAAACTGGGACATTATTTAAGCTTATCAGGGATGTTAGAACCCAAGACCTTCACCAATATTTTTCAACCATGTTTAGAAGAAAGTATGTGAGGCTTTCCACTTAAACTATTTTTGGGTAAAGTTTACAGGATGGAGAGAGTGTCTCTACATTCTATGTGCATGTTTAGAAGAAAGTATGTGAGGCTTTCCACTTAAACTATTTTTGGGTAAAGTTTACAGGATGGAGACAGTCTCTCTACATTCAATGAGAGAAATTTTCTGGATGAATCTGCATGGAGAATTTTTAATTCTGTTCAAAGTTTAGGTGGACACTCCACTTATCATCAAGGACCCGAAAAAGGTGTAGCTGATGTAACCTTCTCAACAAAAACCAAAAAATAATTCTACTTTCTAATTGAAAATTTTTACCTCTTTTGCAAGTGAACAACATTAAAAAAAACTTTGAACTTCTACTTTGTGTCTGCTAGGCCCCACCCAATGATTTTCCCTGGATTGTAATCATGGCATTCAGGACCAATAAAGGCCTGCAAAAGAGAGAACCAAATAAGGTGTAGGTCCTTATCTTCCTAAGAAGGCATTGAAATCTCAGGTCAAAGACCTGGGACCAACCTAGTAAAGCCTTTCAAGAACAAATAAAGTTGGTGCATATCCTTATCTTTAAAGGCTCAAATTTTCATGATCAATTCTGTGAGCTAGAAGGCCAATCAAAGGATTGCAATCCATATATACAAACTTTAGTTTGAATCCAAAGGAAAACCTTCAATCAAATTATTTGTGATATATTATAGAAAATTCATAAGTTTCTAATGCATACCTCCATAGAGTTACATCCTTCCATAACCTTATGAACTACCTATCAAAGAGGCCACTGCATCTACAAAATAGTTCAATATGGTCAACGGTGACTGAACCAACATCTCTATGACATTCCACATGATTTCCCCAACAAGGTCTACAATGGCATGGAGGGCAGTACGCAGATAATCTAAAAATTCTGTAAGCACAGTACCCAACAGTCACAGTATAGCATTGATTTGGTCTTGAATGAAGCTCATACACCCAAGTACTAATGGAATAAACAAATCTATGAAACACCCAATCATATATTCCAAAACCATGGTAAGCCCCTGCATTACATTTCCCAGAACATAAATAATTAATGCTCCAGGGACTACCAATGCCTGAATTAAGGCCACTAATATGACTTCTATGATTGTAAACACATCAAATGATGACAAAAGTATTTAAGTTCAATGGTGCATAGGGGTGATAACTGGAACCTCTATCCCACCAATCCATAAAATTTGTCAAACTAAAATTTTATAGTTTAATGGTTAAGAACGTCATTGAAAATTTGAAAAGTTCATTACATTTTTAATGAAATGTTTTTGCCATAATTTTATATTAAAATATATAAAATTGTGAGTAGTTAGTTAATCATTATTCGATAAATTTAGATGAGGTGTTTTGAAAGTTAGATTGTTTTGGATTCACTAAATATAATTTGAATGGCACTGGATAGTCCACTAAACTTTAAAGATGGCAAGGGAAAGTCTAGCAAACAATGGATATTCCACTAAACATTAAAGATGGCAATGAAAAGTCTAGCAAACACTGAAGTTTTTTTTTTACATAGTTATATTATTAGCACTTGCACCATATATTGCAAAAGAAATGCCGTAAAGCATAAATTGAGGAATAATGGTGACATAGGAATAGACAAATCTAGGTAAGATGCATAGATGTAAAAGAAATGAAATTCTATGGTTGACCATGGTTAACCATTTAACCATGTATCTATGTAAATGGCTTCAATTTTTGTTGTTCTTTTTTATGACTAGAATATCTCCATGTCACAAAGAATACATTGTTGTGCACCTTATCTTCCCTCCAAGCATAAGGAAATCTTAATGAATAACTCACGATATTTAGTTATGCATGATTAAAGGGTCATAGTCTTGTGGAAAACCCCCGATGGAATCGATCCACTCAAATTGTTTTTGTTGAAATGGCTTGAATCATCAACAACATAACCACAAGTTTAAGATAACAAGTTATAAATCTCAACTTTATTTTTGTTGAAGTCATCAACAACATAACCACAAGTTTAAGATAACAAGGTATAAATCTCAACTTTTCTAGGACTCTGATTTTGTATATGATACCACCTCTCCACTTTGCGAGGACTCTCATCCTGTACTTCAA
This sequence comes from Pinus tabuliformis, assembly GCA_031772625.1. Classification (NCBI taxonomy): domain Eukaryota; kingdom Viridiplantae; phylum Streptophyta; class Pinopsida; order Pinales; family Pinaceae; genus Pinus; species Pinus tabuliformis. Next base: position 168,711,942 of record CM062812.1, read on the forward strand.
CAATAAAGTGTAAAAATCAATGAAGATGATTTGTTAGACAATAGAACCCAGTTTATGATAAAAATGAAACACAGTTTATGATAAAAAAGAAATACTAGTAAAGAAACAAAATTGCATAAAATGTTGACTTATTTCTTGTATGTTATTATTTCCTATACCATTGCCTTACGACGTTTTCTTTGCAACATGTGGTGCAAATGCTAGTTTAACTTTTTTTTTTTATTTGCTAGGTTATGTGAGTCTTAAGATGACTCATGAGAGTTTAACATGACTCGGATTTTGCCCACATTTTTAAATAATGACAAAGTATCTTAACAAAATAACTTAACACCGGGACATCATTTAATTCATATTATGATAAATTAGTCAATTTTATTAAAAGTTATAGTATATATAGTATCTTTTGGCTTAGTCTAATTTTTTAAACCATTAATTGAATGATGATAAATTATAAACTATGTTAGATCGACATACGTATAATTCTTAATTTTTTAGAAATACATTTCATATAGATTATATTTCTTATCACCATTCTCATCCGCCTTTGAAAATCGAGGCAAATATGTTTTATAAAATTTATTGACACACAAAGCTGATGATATACGTTGGCAACAACTTTTATTTTAATTTTAATGTTTTCACTCACTAATGCCTACTAAATTAGTGATTTTTTATTTATGTTTTATAAAATTTATGGGGACACAAAAAGTTGATATGCGTTGGCAGCCACTTTTATTTTAATTTTAATGTTTTCACTAACTGAGGGCTACTAAATTAGTGATTTTTTATTTATTTTTATTGAGTGGAATCTTGATTGAAAATTTAAATATTGGCTAATGGAAAAGTTAGATGTAAAAATAAAATTATAAATATTAATATTATTAAAAAATTTAATTTTTAGTAATTTTGTGATTTTTATTAATTATTATTTAGGAAAAAATATTTAAACAAAACAATATTTTAGAAAATTTAAATAAAAAATAATATATATTTTAAAATTTTATAGAAAATTATTACTTTATAAAGGTAATATTATTTTGAACATTATTTTTTATAAAATATAATTTTTTAATACTTTAAAAATTATTGGTTTTTTTAAGATGCATTCTACACTCTCGTTTCACGAAGATGTGTGATTTCTTTTCTTTGCTCAACCTTGAGTTGACATATGTTCTTTTTAAAATAAAAGTGAAATAGTTTTTAAATAGAAACAATCTCAAATATTATTAAAAACAAAAATGAATATATTTATGTGATTAGTATTAATTACACGTCTTGAGTTGACATATAGCCTTTTTAAAATTAAAGTTAAATAGTTTTTAAATAGAAAAATGTCAAATATTATTAAAAACAGAAATGAATATACTTGTGTGATAAGTTTTAATTAAAAGCCTTATAAAATATCAATTATCTAACTTTCATTATGTTCATTAAGTTTGTTGTTAAAAACAAAATTGACTATATCTATTTGGTTAGTTTTAATTAAAAGCATCATAAAATATCAATAATCACATTGCTCACTCAATTTGTTGTTGACATTACAACCTAGAAGATATTAAAAAAAATTATTGTCTCTCAACCATAAATATTTAGATATTAATGTGGAATAATATGATTTATATCAACTTTTAAAAGTGATTATCTATACATATATATATATATATATATATATATATATATAATTCTTATATTCTTTAAAAATATTTCAATATAGGTAAAATATCTATATTACCTAATTTATTTCAATATCTAATTCATTTTTCTTTTTTGTAAATACATGCATAGAGATTCATTAATCAAAAGGAGTTTACAATACCCACCTAAAGATGATATTTTTACATAGAGACCAAAACCAAACTATAAGGAGACATCTAGGTAAACAGAGTAACAAAAACAAAAGTATCACTCAACTTGGGGCTCGTTTTCATAATTACTTTTTTCCTTTAATTTTGAGTTACTTTCACCCACCCATTTGCCGAAGGAGTAAGCACGGCTTGTTGAAGAATTCCCTGACAAGCTATAATTTGTCCTTATCAGATTCACAGGAAACTAATTCGGGGGCTCGCTTTACCACTCCCAACAAAATAGTAGTAGTGTCTCTTTTCTTCCTCCATAAGGGGTGGGTTGCATGACTTCCAAGCCTTAGATTTAGTCTTTTGTTTTACTGGCTTTTGCGTGAAATACTTATGTAGGTGTCATGTTTGATGGTAGAGGCGACAACGAAAAGTCATGTTATCATAGTCCAAGAGCTAGATCCAGTGGAAATCACCTATTTTCAGGTTGATTTTGTTAGGAAAGCCTTTACTAATTTCAAGTTCTACACAGATCCTACCGTAAGTATAAATTCTTCTTTGGCCTTGCGTAAGAAATGTGGCTAGGAAGCAACCCAAGGTGTTTCTGATGCTTGTAATCACTGAATCATGATATAAATGCACTGACAAGTTTGGAAGCCAGACCGACATCAGAAGCTCTATGATCACTATCATAGAGGGGTCAAAGTCTAGGAACCAAGGGGTCATGAAAAGTCCCCCTTTCCCCAAAACCATGGGCCCTTAGATAAAGCACTATGATAATCTTCCTGACGGGAAAACACAACTATGAATAAGCCCTTAGAATAGAAGAGAACCTTGCAAGATCTAGTCCAATTAGACAATATCCATTTGTAAAGTTTTGTTGTTTGAAGCCATAGCCCATTGAAGTGGTAGATCAAGCCATTCTTTGCCATTAGCTTGTGAAGTTCTTCCAGATATGGATGGTAAATGTTAACAAATGGAATAGCCTTCGATTCCATGATAAATGGACTAGGTACATCCTGGGAACCTCATCCTCATCCTCCAATCAGGGTTACTTCAAAACCGTTGCTCTGCTCCCTAATTATCAATCTAGTTTACGACGAAGGACTGGTTAAGTCTGGTTGTGGAGATAGGGCTTACTAGACCCTCACCAAACAGGGTTAGATACGATTTTTTTTCTTTTTTTGTAATATGGTCATATTATCATAATTATCAGGCACGACCACATGATTGATTGTAGTTTCTTTTGAAACAAGTCTAAACAAAATGTAACTAGACATTCGTTTAAGTTATGTGAAGCTTTTATTGGTTCTCCTAATTTTATGTATGATATTGTAATTTAAAACTGGGCCTTTTACCATGATTAGGATTCATGCATGTTGTTTACTCACATAGTTTTATATCTTGAATATAATTCATTGTATAATAAGGTATTGGCCCATAATTGGTACTTGTGGTTTACTATAATTTTGTCCTCATATGTGCTTTACCAATGTTAAATTCCAGTATTATATTTGTCTCCACATGCGTGGTGCATGCAAATGTATTTAGTTTTTTTTGTATACAATCATTACTTGCAAGTACATGTATATTATTTTGTTTCATATATATTTAATCATTACTAGGTATAGATCTCTATCTGGCCCCTTGTATCTATGCCAATGAAGATGGCATGGTGCTTTTAATTACTACATGCTTTTTTTTACTTTTCCCTTTCCTCGGTGGCTAAAATTTATTGATGCTCGACTGAGAAAACATCCTAGGTATTTCGAGACTAGTCTCTCAACCCTTAAGGTATTTAGTTAAGTTACTTAGAATCTAGGTTGCCTAGGTGGAGCTCTAGATCATCACCTCCTACTAACCGGGTTCCCCTTGAATCTTTTTTATGAATCTTCTATGAAGGTTAAGAAGTATACTGGTTTTATTTTTTGTCTCACTAATTATTATTTTTTAAATAAGTACTTTATTACTCGACATTTTTACTAAACATAACCACGTTACATACATCACATAGTAATTATTTCATGCACAGGATCACGATACACAAGAACTATTATTTCCACATGCCTTTATCAACATTGGTTGTGATAAAGAAAGATCAACTATTAACTGCTACACAACCTGTAATCCAAGAATAAAATTAAACCGAAAGTAACACTATTGCACAAAGTTCACTATTAATATATACAAAACTCGTAAGAAACTTTTATGTGTCTGTCTTGATTGGTTGTTTAGCACCTAAGAAGACCAAGCCGCCCAACCACGAGTCTCGAAATGACATCCAGATTCTCCCCCCAACTTCCCTGCTCGAGACAGTTACAGTATTCAATTGCCGAGTTAATCCATTTTGGACCTCAAGACTTACTAGTGCAGGTCAGAATTACCCATTCTCAAGGTTTCCTGTTCGAGGGTTCCACTGGCTTAGTTTCCAGGTCAAAAACACCTCAAACCTAGCAGAGCTATGTCCCCTCTCTAAAACTTCTACATTGATTCCATTCCTCAAGTTTTTCACTTCTTTGTTCTCTCAATCCTCTAGCTAACTTTTAGCCATCCCCTGGATTTACCCCACCGAGATTGGGTTTTCCTTCTTTTCCCTTTCTCTAGGAAGAGAGCAAGTGATAACTATTTCAAACTTTTGGATATTTGGAGTTCATTACCCTTGGTCTCTTTTAATATTTTTCAAACACACTTTTTTATATTTGTAATCAACAAAGTTTATTAAAAAGTTCCACTAGGTTCTTCGACCGAGCCACAAGTTCCAACCAACATACGAAAATCAAAAGTACTAAGATAATTAAAATAAAAGTAACCATAGTAACTTATGGATCATGGGGTGTTACATATGAAGATCGAAACTAGTTACATTCTTCAACACCATTGATAGAGGACTTCGACTTCTGCTACCTTTCTGGTTTGTGGTCTTCCTTAAACCACTAGATTTAGTGTTCGCATCTAGCCATTGGTTTTTATTTACCTTAATATTTTAGGTCTCTTCTTGGAATCACATACACCCTTCAGATTCGTGAATGTTGGAAGCATAATCCTTAGGGGATTATGTAAATTGTAATATTCACTTGTGTGGAAATAAAATAGCCACAAGTGAACATGAAGAGTTATGAGAAGTCCAAGAGATCTCTTGGAATATGAAACCAAGTAACATAATATTTTGTATTTATGTGTATCATATGAATAGCCAGATGCAAACATGAAAATGGAACCATCCATGAAGGATCAAGTCAATGAGAAAAGACAAAAGTGTATCCCTTCTGAAATGTGATGATAAAGAGAGGGAGATGGTTACATGATAATTTCGATGTATTCATTGTTATTATAGTGAAGATATAATAAATTGATTTCAATTTTATCATTATTTTTAAAATTTTATGTAGATCATAATGAAAATTTCTTAAAATGGAGAAAGAAAGAATTTAAATTAATTTTAAAGAAATCATATAATCAATTCAACTTTGAAATTTCCTTTGGTCTAGCTCAAATGGTGGAAAGGATAATTTTTTATGATCTCTGTCAAGTTCATATCTTATTTATGACATGACTAATATTTATGATGATCCCATAAATTAAGGTTTTAAAATATTAATAAATAAAAGCATTAAAAGAAAATGAATTATTGGAATTGTAAATATCAGTGGTTGAGATAAAGGATAAATGGTTAGAATCTCTATCTGAATTCAAATCTTATTTATGATATATGATGTCTCGGTAAGTTAAACAATAAAGATATTGAGAATTAAAAACATTAAAATAAAATGTTATTAAAATTGCAAATCTCAATGGTTGAGATGCCTAATTAGATTTAATTGCAAATTTCACCAAAAATTATGTAATTAAATATTGATATTAATTTGTTAAAAAAACGAAAAAGTTAAAATATTTCCTCCAAATCATTTCTTCCTGTTTATCCCTCTCTATGATTTGCGCCTCAAGAGCTTTTTCCTATTCTGCCAGATCCTCAGAACGTACTTCAATGATAATCCTCTGCTGTAGACTCTTCATGTCTTGATCGAGGGCTTGCTTAGCCTGGAAAATATTACCAAATGAAGTGTGGTTCCATTGTTTACTCTTGCTTTTGAGATGCTTGAGCTTCTGCTGAAATTGAAACATCTTGGAGCCATTAGGAGGAGAAAAATTGTCCATTCTGAGTTGATTAAGTTGTTGAAATCTGGGTGTGACATCCAGAAAGCCTCAAATCGAAATGGTCTTCGGGTCGTGTTGCCAGGACGAGACCAATGAAGGGAAATTGGCCAGTGATCAGATCCCGAGTACGACGGGATGGAAGCAAAAAAGTCTCCACCAATGTGAATAGCATTGTCTGAAAGCAGAAATCTGTCCAGATGGGAGGCTATCAGATGCAACCCTGCTCTTTTGTTGCTCCAAGTAAAAAGACCATTGTTGAAAGGCAAGTCAATAAGCCAGTCTTTTTGAATGAATTCCTTTAGGGGTATCCCTTCCTGACTTCCCCTATTCCTGCCTCCCCTCCTTTCCTCCAGCCTAGTAATCATGTTGAAATCTCCTTCGGAAATCCAGAGAGGATGCAACCTATCAGAGTTGATAGCTGTGAGGGTATTTAGGATTTCTGCTTTATACTAAGCTTCTTGGGGGAAATACACACTGGTTAAGAGCCCATGTATTTTTGTCCCGATGATGTGAAAAGTTGCTTGGATGAAATTCTTATTTGCATGGATGTTATTGAGCCTAATGGTTCGATTGTCCCATAAGGTTGTGAGACCTCAAGATGCTCCATCGGAATCCACGGCAACACTGAGACCTCTTGGACAAACTTTTGCTGCAGTTCTTTCTAAGACTCTTGAGTTGCATTTGGTTTCTTGCAAAAGAGGATTTGTGGCTTTTCTTGCATAATCAGGTTTTTGAGTAATCTACCTTTCCTTAGGCTATTGAGCCCTTTGATATTCCATGATATTAACTTCATTGGGGATGATTAGGAGGGGAGTTAAAGTACTTTGTTAGCTTGGAATATCCGCCTGACTCCACCAACATTGCTCCTATTCTGATTGTACGCTGGAGGTCTGTTTTCCTTCCACACTTTTTATTATCTTTTGTAATGACTTTTCCATCCCAGGGGCTGCCAGTCTGAATTCCTAACGAATTTTGCCTTTGTGCCTGTGAAAGGACCTCCTCCAAATTCTCTAATTGTCGGTCTGGAATTTTGTCAAAATTTCTTGTTCTACATGCCTGCTCTAGAGTCAAAGTGTCTAGTTCCCCAATATCTATACTTTCGAGTTCCTCCTCCATTTGTTGAGATTCATTTAATTCTTCAGTTAGTTCTTCTCCTATTCTGGAATCAACTTGTAAATTGTTTACCTCCATGACTTGAGTATTCCATGCCGGTATCTTGAGCTTATCCGAGGATGAGGGATCGATGGGCAGAAGATCTTCTCGGGTCATTTCGGTATCTACAGTCTTCGGTTGATTGTTCTTCATTTCCTCCTTTCCCAGGGGAGCGGGAATTTCAGAGCTAGGATCACTTTGTCGAGCTAGAGCTTCAAAGTTGTTGCTTGTTGAAGGCTTGGAGGAACTAGGTTGGGGAATTTTGGAATTTGACGCTGATTTCCTATTGCTTCTTCTTCAGCTAGCTACTTTGGTGAATCCATCAACCTCGGGCTTATTTGGATTGGCGGGGGATGAGGGTTTTTGCGTTAAAGGACAACCCTTGAATAAGTGACCCAGGGCATGACATCTTCTGCATCTAAATGGCACATGTTCATAATCAATCAACTTAACCCATTCAATATCTTCATGGAATAAACTTACCGCATCCGGAAGGGCCTTGTTGAGGTTCATGTAGACGCAGATACATGCATAGGAGGTGTATCTTCAGATTTTTGTCTTCTCTGCAACTTTTATGAATTCACCTAGAACGCTCCCAATTTCTTGTAGCGAAGTTTCCTCCCAATACTCCATAGGAAGCGAGTACAGTCGGATCCAGAATGGGGCCCAACTAAGGTCCTCCTTATCAGGGTTGAAGCGCTCTACCCAACCTCTGAGAAACAGGCCAACAACATTGAAGAAATAGGGTCCTCGATCAAGAATCCTGTTCCTGTCCTCCACGCAGTTAAAAATGGCTGTGAAGAATCCTTTAGGCCCCAACTGCAAGGTGATATGACCTTTTGGGCTCCATTTCATTGTGATCCATCCGCATAGCGCTTTCTCAGTTGGCCAAATTCCTATGAACTTGCCTATCAGAGCATGATCCCTCATATACTGTATCTGAGCATTGATTCTGTGGCTGGGAAAAACGACTTTCAGACATTTGATAGCCACGGGCTTGCATGTTGTAGAACTGATCTTGGGTTGCTCTGTATTGTCCTGGTTTGCCTTTTGTGAGTTCAGATCCGTTCTGTTCTCATCTTTATCCTCTGATTTGTCGTTTACAGTGTTTTTTTGCTGCCCTTCATCGTCCAATGGGGGAGGTGCAGCGCCCTCCCCCTGGTGGGGAATCATGAAGTCCGTCGCTGTAGCACTAGGATTGTATAGTCGTGCTGCCGTCAGTGATTAACAGGTCTGCAACGCTCTGAAGGAACATGCCGTTGCAGAAATCGCTCAAACCCTAAAGTGCAAAGCCTTCTCATCCGCGTCCCACCTCTCCACTCTCTGGTTTTCCCTCGAAGTATTTATTATTATTATTATTAATGATAAAGAAAATTATTAATATATAAATTAAACATATGTACAACATGCAACAAGATTCTTAACCAAGTAGATTGACCTTCATTTTATTATGGAGATTCTTAATCTGTAAATAAGCCTTGTTACAATATTATGGGCCAATACCTTAGCTCATCAATACCACATGTCCAAAAAACCATAACTCATTTTATATGACAATTTTTTAATTAATGAATTTAATAGGGGGCATTTTTTTAATAAATGAATTTAATAAAAGGGAGAAAAAACGACATACCTACTTTGAAAATAGATTTCAACCTTTGATATATGTATACTACCAAGAATATTTTAGAATATTGATCTCTACCATCCACTTAATAATTATTGATAATTAAATTAAAATTATTAAATCCCAATTCCAAAATAAGCATGCCAATCCGTATAATAACTTTCAAATACTAAAACTAATGAAATATATAATTATAATATATCTGTATTTAATTTAACTTATTTTTTTATTTGCTAAGTTATGTGAGTTTTAAAATGACTCATCAAAGTTTAAAATGACTAGATTTTTGCCCACATTTTTGAATGACAAAGTGTCTTAACAAATACCTTATCACGGGGACATCATTAATTCATATTATTATAAATTAGTTAATTTTATTAAAACTTATAATATATATAGTATTTTCGACTTAATCTAATTTTTTAAAACCATTAATTGAATGATGATAAATTATAAACTATGTTAACTCAAAATACATTATTATTTATAATTCTTTATTTTTTTAAAAAAAAAAAAAAAAAAAATTATAATAACATAGTTTTCGAATAATAATTAAAATATCTTTTGAATAATAATTATAATAACATATCTACCCAGTATTAAAATTTTCTTTATTTTAAAAGAGATTTAATCAAATTAAAATATTTTATTAATTAAAAAATTTAATCAAACTAAAATATTTTATTAATTATAAATGTAATATTGATAATTATAATTATTATTTTTTTCTATCTCTTAGAAAAAATATTAGGAAAAATATTAATATTAGAGTAGCTTGCAACATCTCTCAAGTACTAAGTATTAACTTGATAGTAAATCAAATAAATCTTGGAGTTGGTAATACGCTCATAGCTTTGAGCTTTTGGGCTTTGAAACGAAAAAACATCATACTTATATTTGAGGTTTTGGGCTTTGAAACGAAAAAACATCATACTTATATGTGAATCAGATTTTCTTCAATCAACATGTTATTTTCGAGCTTTGAACATAGGTCAGAGTTCTTCTATGGTATGTGCTCCATGGTGGAGTGAGAATCCAGTCAACTCTTTTGGATGCGCAAAAGTCGTTGCAGCTACACTCTTACCCATCTGGAAGCTCTATAATATGCACAAGTTTATACAATGCATCTACAATGCATCTAGACTCTTACTTTCTAACATTCATATGATGCATCTTATTTTTAAATTTCATATCACTTTTTAAGTTATTAACTAAATCATATATTATAAATTATGTTTTTGTCAAAATACATTATTAACCACAAGCATAGCATTATAATAGTTTTAATTTTTAATTTAAAAAATTTATAATATGAACCTCAGGGATTTAGGCCCATCGCGCTGTGCAACGTCATCTATAAGATTATCTCTACAGTGATTGTGAAAAGGCTGAAACATATTTTACCCAACTTAATATCGCCTGAGCAGACTGGTTTTGTGGAAGGACGCCAAATATTAGATGGTATAGTGGTATCTCAGGAAGTGATACACTCTTTAAAGGTGCGGAAAAAGCAGGGAATGCTTATGAAGCTGGATTTATCTAAGGCTTATGATCGATTAAACTGGCAGTATCTTCGAGAAGTATTGGGAGCTTTTGGATTTGATAACAGATGGATAATATGGATTACTAGCATGATTTCTACTCCCAATTTCTCAATCATGGTCAATGGTATCCCAACGGATTCCTTTAATGCTACCAGGGGTATTCGGCAGGGTGATCCAATATCTCCATTTTTATTCATCTTAGCTATGGAAGGATTAAGTCGAAAGCTCAAGAGGGAGGTAAGTGAACGAAGAATCAAAGGTATTAGATTGTGGGGGCCTAATCTCGTTATCACACACCAACAGTTTGTTGATGATTTGATGCTATTCGGAGAAGCGTCGCTTAGAGAGGTCAGAAACTTCAAGTCTGTTCTAGCAGTTTTTATGAAGGCTTCAGGTATGGCGATAAATAATGATAAGTCTTGTACTTTTATTTTTAATACTCCTGCAATTGTCAAAGCACATTTAACTCGAGTATTAGGCTTTAGACAGGGTGAATTACCAACTAAATATCTGGGTGTCCAACTGGATATAAATTCCCATCGCTTAAAGAATTGGCAGAGTTTGTTGGAAAGGGTTAGAAAACGCTTGGCTAATTGGTCGTTCCGGGTGTTGAATTTGGCTAGTCGCATTGTCCTCTTAAAATCTGTTTTACTGTCTATTCCCATATATTCATTGTCTATTATGGCAGCGCCCAAGGGCGTTCTTTCTAAAATGAGGGAAATATTTGGAAAATTCCTGTGGGGAGGTCCGCAACAACAGAGAAAATGGGTCCTGGTTTCATGGAAGAAGGTTATCCAACGAAAAGAGGATGGCGGTTTAGGAGTTCGAGATCCCGAAATTATCAATCAGGTGTTGGGAGCGAAATTGTGGTGGAGATGGGTACAGGGGGGTACTGATCTATGGAAAAGAATCTGGAACCAAAAATATAACATGCCAGGCACAATCGAAGATCGCTTATGTCTAACAGAAACTCCCCGAGGGTCACAAACATGGAACTTTGCAAGCAGCAATAAAGATATAGTGGGGGATCTAGCTTTTTGGGAAATCCGTGAGGGTGGTACAGCAAGTTTTTGGGAAGAAGGGTGGCAGCAACGGCATAAGTTAAATGGCATCCAATCTCTTCATGACGTACAATTGTTAGGGCAACGAGCAGGAATGATATACGTAAGAGATTATTGGCATAGAGGAGCTGTAAACGATACCTGGCGAGTGTGGAAGCAGCCTAGGGAATGGGCAGATCGCATCAGCTTGGAGACAGAACACCGGTATACCCAGGAAATGGAATCAAGGAAAATTAAGATCAGAGATGGTAAAGATATCCTAAGATGGGGTAAAACGATGAAAGGAATGTTTACCGTCAAAGAAGCATATTACTGGAAATCGAGGGAGGAAAGGGTTGAGGATCAAATGGAATGGAAAAAGATCTGGGAGGGCAAATGGTGGCCTAAAATAACATATTTTGTGTGGTTGGTCTGCAAAGGACGGATCTTAACATGGGAGAATATTCAGAAACGTGGTATGCATGGACCCTCACGATGTTATTTGTGTTGTAAAGAGGCAGAAAATCAGGAGCATTTATTAAATCGATGCCTCTACGTTCAGAGTATATGGGAAGAAATCAGAGTACTCTTTGGTCAAACGAATAGGGACCCAACTAGTCTCAGGGATACCTTATTTCATTGGGGCAAGGGGAATTTTCAGAGTAAAGTTGTTAGGAGATTATGGAATTTGGTGATTGGTTTTGCAATTTGGGAAGTCTGGAAGGAGCGCAATCGAAGGATCTTTAGAGACAAAATTTCTCAAGAATCAAGAGTGTGGGAAGTAATATGTAAATCGCTAAAGGAGACGATTCTATCCGAAGTATGGGATGAGAATGATTGGAAAATGCCCCAAGAGGAGCAACGAATAATTTCAAAGCTGAATATAGATTATACAATGATTTTCCCTAACCTTGAAAGGGGTAATAGATATCAGGTACACAGTCCAAACCATTTCAGATTTCCAGGGGATAGGCGAATCAAACTGAATTTTGATGGGGCGTCAAAGGGTAATCCTGGTTGTGCAGGTTGGGGTGGCCTTTTTAGAGATAATACAGGGAGTACACGGTGGGTGTATGCGGAATGGGGCGGAGATATGACTAATAATGAAGCGGAACTATGGGGCCTCTATAATGGACTCCGAATTGCAGTTAGAAATGGATACCGAAATCTTGAGGTTGAAGGTGATTCCAAAATTACAACTGATATGATCAGGAAATTGCGGAATGGCAAACGGTGGGACTAAGTGGCGACGAGTTGGCGAACAGCTGCGATCATACAAGATATCGAAGGGCTGCTTAATCGGATTGAGTATACGATGGTTAATCACGTCCTTAGGAATGGCAACCAAGCTGCGGATTTCTTAGCCAATTGGGGTAGCGAAGCGTCGAGCAGAGTAATGGATGGGAGTTGGGCTGCATACCAGGAGGACCCACGATGGAAGGCACTACAAAATATACTTCGAAAGGATTATGATGAGGCCATGGCATTACACGAAAATCATTAACTGCTTCCTTATTATGAATGGGAGGAGAACTGACATGTTAGTTAATGATGGACAGGGGATTATGAAGCGCGTGGATGGGAGTAACCGTAGGGGCGGCGACGGTAATTACCAAACGAGCGGGATGTTCATCCCAAGGACGGATTTGGGTACGTCTTCGAGGACGCGAGGGAGATGTGTTAAAAACATTGGGTACATTTCACATCATCATTCAACAGATGGGGCAAGTGTTAATGAAGGTGACAGACGGGCATTTTGCATTAAGTTGAAAGGGTGGCGGATGAGGGGTTTCTTATGCTCTGTATGCAAGCGCGAGGAGCGTAGAGTGAAATTCAGAGTTATTTCCTGTATACAGAGGAAGCGAGACTGCAGTATGCAGCCATCGACAGTGTCAAGTATGGATGGGAGTCTGGCGCAGGGAGAAGGCCGCTGGACACGGAGTAAGGGCAAGTCTGTCGAGCAGAAAGGAAAGGGTTTGCCCGAGGAGGAAGTAAAAGGAAAAGGTGTTTCAGAGGAATTCTTACCGCGGATTTATTTGGATATTACGGATGAATCAGACAAGGAATTTGATCTCAAGGATTATCTGGTTGATGAGGAACCGCGAAGGGCGACAGGAGGGAAGGTCGGTAAATGGAGGCGTCGGAGTGTTGAACCAGAGGATTCAGAAGATCAGAGGGAGGAGCAGGAAGACACTGATGAGGATGCGGGTGGAAGGCGTGGGAGAGGACGGCCAGCGAAGGGACGGGGGACTCAGTGGGGTCGGGGAAGGAACAATGGAGGTGGCGGTAGAGGGAGTAGGCAGCCCAGAATGGATGTGGAAGATGGAATAGGGCGGGAGCGCAGAGGTAGAGGAAGAGGGAAGCGGGACATGAGGAGGAAATTGAATGAAGCAGAGGATGCTTATATACAGGAGACTAACCCACATATTAGGAAAATTATTGATCATTTAGAAGAGGAGGCTCTGCAGGCAGCTTCGGATCCGGAAATGGAGGACTGGGAGAGTTTCATCCCCGATCCAGGACATACTAGAGGAAGGCTGTCACTATACAAACAGTCTCTGCATGCTTACTGGGGCATGAAACGACTCCTTGCTAAAGCCATGGAGCAAGTAGCAGTTGAAATGGTGGAATTAGCTCAGGGTTTCCCTACCTTTAAAAGGGAACTAAGGAACATCCAGATGACTCTGATTATGCAGGACCGAAAGATGGATAAAATTCTACAGCTGTTCAAGGAAAATGGCTTTGAGATCAAGACCGAAAGCGGACCAAAGCTGGACACCCCGAATAAATAAGAGATGGACAATGCTGTCAAGAGGTTTTTTATCGTTTTCAGTTTTTGAATTTTTGTAATCCTGAATGGTAATGTCTCAAACACGAAACAGTTTGCTTGTGGAACATATAGTTGGATATTTTGTATGGTTAGATAGTTTGGACATGTATTTTTTGTGGATGGCGGTTAAAAACTATCGGTGGTTCCCGGTTTCCCTTAAGGGCGGGCAATGACCTGCTCATGTTTGTATATTTTACCATATGTTGAAGTAATAGAATTTCGCCTCAGTTTACAAAAAAAAAAAAGTTATAATATATTTTTTATAATTTGATTTAATTTTGTTTTTTAATTTTAATAATAAGAGTTTTTATTTTTATGAGGGTTATTGGGTGTAATGTTAAGATATTCTATAATCTGAAAATTATTCTTTTGAAATTCTATAGATCCAACGATGTTAAGAGCAAGTGTGAACAAACGAGGTGCAATATCCAAGTGATTTTGATGACTTAAATGCCCCTGAATCATAGTTCTCAAGAGAAAGATTAAATATGTAATCATCTCATAACTTACAACTTAAAAAACAAAAAATATAAATTTTAACTTTCATTTCCAATCAATTTAATGATACATTTTATCTTTTAATATTCATATAATAAAAAATATACTTAGAATTTATCATACCTTCACAACTATTCAAAAAATAAAATATCTCAATTTAGTATAATTTTCAAATTCTAAAAATTATATAGAAATTATAATGATATATTTATTTATAAGTTAATCCATATTGTAAATTAATTAATATTAACAAATTGTATTTTAAGCAAAAGTAACCAAACCATTGATGATCAAATTTAGTCACAAACACACTAATGTAATTATTAGTAATTAATTGATATTTTAAATATTCATTATTGTATAAATTGATTACAAACACATTATCTTTTTTATTTTTTATGTTATTTTATTTTTATTTTTTATGTTATTTTATTTATTTTTAATTTTTAATTAATTTATTTATTTTATTTATTTTTATTTTATTTATTTTTTTATTTTTTTAAATTTTTATTTTTATTATTATTATTATTATTTCTTCAGTACGAAAAAAAGTTGTGTATATTATATAAATTCTGATACAAGAATAGTGTGTATAGCGAGATTTTAAATATTCATTGGAAACCATTTAAACATATCATAAATTTAGGTCATTTTAAATTAAAAACTCACCTTATTTTAATAAATTGATAGAAAATACTATAAATAAAAAATTTAATTTACATGTTTTAGAATAATTTGAATTATTGAATTCAATAAAGTTAAAAAAAAATATTTACAATTATATTTTAATAATATTTATTAACTAATTAATTATTATCACTTTTATTATATATATTGCACATCACACTTATTATAAAGTAATATGCAATTTAGTCATGAGATATCATTAAAATTCTTAGAAACTCACACACACATTTTATTAAACAAAAAATTGTAATTGAATATGAGGAACTATTTCTTTAAACATTATGAATCACAGAAAATTAGGTTCACAAATAATTGTGGAAATTTATTAATCGAAATATGTTGCCAAAGCTCACAATAAATTGACATCTAAAAAACCTATAGCTTTGGTATGTTTTATATTAATTTGGACAAAAGCTAGAGCCTCTAGTGAAAGAATAAATTAAGATCTATGCATTCCAAAATCTTCTAATAATACAAATTCTATAATAGACACCAAAAAAATTACATACTATAGATAACATTTATTTTATCATGGATAAGGAACATCAATAACCCTCTAGAAAGCATCCTAGTCTACTCCTCATATTGAGGCATTCAAGGAAAGGCTTGGTTCATCTGCGAATGCTTTGGAGTGACAAAAGGAATGGAGGAGGGTGAGGAGCATTCATGTGTGCTAATATTACAACCCATGGAAACCATCGAGAGTAGGTATTATGCTAATTCCCCACTTGTTTCATCCATCATATGACATCTCATGAAATTAATTTTATCATGGAATGGGATGTGTGTATATGTGAGAGTTAATATGTATGGAGTCTTATGAACATGCGACTACTATATATTAACTATAGAATTAGTGTTAGACTTGAGGTACCTGTGCACATGAAGGAAGTCCACAATCAAGAGGAGGAAATCCCTAATCAAATGTGCCTAAAGGTTAATGTTAGCTTGGGATATCGAGGGGTAGAGCATGTTATTAAGTGTTGAATCACGTTCTTTTAATCACCAGTGAATCGTAGAATGTCATGTTTTATGCTGGTTTCTAAGTTCAATCCTTGAAGTAATGAATACGATTTCACTTGGTTTCTAGTGACTAGACCTAAACTCCAAGAAAAATAAAGTATGCATTTTCCTTTAAGGCATAGAACTACCCACACACCAACCCCCATCCCTGAAATTACCCCATGGTTCAACTTAGCAGCTCCATTATAATGGAGGACATAAGCTTCTTGCTTCTTTAACCATATTTGAGAGTATTTATCAAAAAGTGAAAACTCCAAGGAGGATTATGACCAGAGCAAAAGGGTTAATAAATCATTAAATCAAGCGTTTTTTGGAGGATCTAACAATTTCTTGTTAGAAAGTAAAAGTTGTGATGTTGTGAGATGCTTTTTTAATAATGACCTTGCTCTCAATGCTACTTTTATTAAATGACTTTGAAGATCCTAAAAATCACCTGTTTCATTCCAACTAGACTTTCCAATGAACATATTATTGAAGGGTAACCCATACACACCTGAAAATTGACTTTTAAAATAAAGAACTCAAGTAGAGCTTTAGCCAAGAATCAAATAATTTGTTCACAAAGTTAGGCCATTAAACTCGATAAGAAAGACCATGGATAGAATTTTTCCATACTAATTTTGAAAAATCACATTTGAGAAAAGGTATGTTGATGTTTGAGAGTAGAGGCGACACAATGCACAAATTGAAGGCCCTTGGATGCTCCTTTCGCTCATATTTTCTATGGTAAGAGTCATTTTTTGGGTTGGAAAATGACCCAAGTGCTTTTTGGACTCCTAGTTTGTCTAGTGATACTATATCGGTGTGAATTGTGGGCTAGCAACACCCCTGTCTCAAAATGGAAATAGATTGAGAAAATCCAAAAATGCTTGATCATGAGCAAGTTCAAAATAAAAAGTTTGGTATCTTATGAGATAATGTTGAGTGAAACATGAGAAACTCCCATCGAAGCAATTTCTATGGTGCGTCTCATAAGATATCTAAAAGGAATTGAGTAAATGGGAGTAGGTAGATGGCTTAATGTTATCTTCAATGAAGGCATGAATGAAATAAAGAAAACATGGATGAAACAAAACTACATATGGATCCAAAAATGGAATATCTACCTCAATGCTTGTCCCACAAATAGCAAGGAGCTAAAGAATTTTGTTATGGAGAAGTTCCGTAAACGAGTATGGGGAAAAGAGTTGGGTAGAAAGAAGAAGTACTACATTGAGGAATTCAACCCTATGTGTGATTTACAACAAAAAAGAGTTCATTGGAGCTAGCATTCCGTGGGGGGAAAAGGTTCTTATTGCTCAAGAAGAACCAACTCGCATCAACTTCAGTGTGAAACATGATGGTGGAAAAGGCATAAACAAGCTTGGGAAGAATAGGTGTGCATATTTTGCATGTCTCGGGAAGTGAAATCAAAAAAACATTTCATTTTGGAATGTGATGCTTTCAAAGACATCAGAGAAAGTTATGGGAATATGTTAGCATCGGTTTCTTGGCATTGTATTTTCATTAGGGGATTGTTGGAAAGTTGGGCCGACTAATCATCAATTTGAACAAGAAAAGGATTTAATTGAAAAAGATGAAAAGTAGGGAACTAATAGTCCCATAGACTATTTTTAGTCTCGTGGATGTTAAAATATCATTTCATTTCATTAATGAGAATTGTACAGAAAACTGTTGATATGGGGCACATTGTTGCCTGCACAATTCATCAACCTAACATTGATACCTTTGAGGCATTTGATGAGGTATGGTTTAATATGTAAAGAGTACTCACATGCAGGGGAATGTTATGAAGTTTGTCTCTCCACCTTCAAAAAACTCACATCCTCTGTCTTGTAGCTCTTACTGATGAAAAAGGAAGGACAAATCATATATGTTGGACTAGTTGGGCATCATTCTTACAAGCTAATCAAGGACTTTGAGGTAAGGAAGACTAAACTTGGTAAAATTCTTCATCTATCTTACTTGTCTGCAACCCTTCTTGGTTTTAAGGAACAAACATCAGGTTATCCCAAGAGTGCCCAAGATCAGAGATGGTTACAATCCAACAACCTGGATGCTAGAAGTTAGTTCTCTAGCTACTAAAACTCATCTTGGCATAGAGTATGCAGGTATGAGGGAAAATGATAGGAAAAGCCACGCGGGAAATGAATCCGTGGCTATGTCTAGAAACATGAACTTGCCTCAAACTCACAGAGGTGGAAATTTAAGTAGGATGGAGAGCAGACTAAATAGGAAGTCCAGGATTTTTGATTTAGAACAATAATATCTAAACTCATAGAGGTAAATCGTCACCAAATTTATTAGGAAAGAAAAGTGCTTTGACTAGAACAGCTGCGAAATCTACTGCTTATGTCCAACGAAGAATTCACCATCTTCGAAAAATAAAGTTTCTAAAAGTCCCCCATTGGTGAAGAATCCTTCAGCTCGACCCATTTTGTGCAATACAGATCAGAGAGTCAAGCAACTCAATAGTAAATCAAAATGTTCTCATGATCCAATTATGAATATGTATTAAAGGTCAAGCAAATCAATAATAAATTAAAATGATCCAATTTCACTAATTGATCGAGTTGATATTGATTCTGATATTGTCATAGACAAAGTGAATAAGCAAGTAATAAATTAAAATGATCCAATTTCACCAATTGATTGAGTTGATATTGATTCTAATCTTGTCATAGACAGAGCGAATGAGCAAGTAAAACAAGTGTGGCAAATATACCATTGTTTCTCTACTCAAGTCAAATCAATTCACCTCACTTACTCATCCTTTCTATGACAACCGTGGGCATGGGAACCTTTGTAATCATTCAAGTTCGTTATGAATAGACACTTCAAGCCCTGGACTCACTTAATGCAATGGAAGTGTACACTGTGGTTTAAAGGATTAACATTAACCACATTTTCAGTGGATCATTTTTTTTAATATGCAATTAACATATGCATTTCTGTAACACATACAATATCAACATAGATTCATCTTAATTCTAGATCTACCAAGCTCCCAGAGGGATCAAATCTTTTGAGATTTAAAATTTTTTTAGAGTGAAAAGAAATTTGATCCTTCACAACCCTTGGTAGATCCAAAGTTAAGATGGATCTATGCTAGTTTAATTTCCTCCTTTAAATAGGTTATATTCCATATGAATACCATGGCTTCCCATAAACCTGGAGCTCAAAATCCACTTGACTAAGTCAAGTTTACCTTATTATTTTAGTTTAGAGTTATTTTTGTTTTAATGTAGAAATATTTTTATTTTTCTTTATTTTATTTTTGACCACATAAAAATGTTTAAGGTATGGTTATTTTTATTTTTATTAACAAATATACATACAATTTGAGTGGGCCTAATTGTTAAGAGCATGTGTTTCCTCCTAAGAGGTCATAGGTTCAAAACTAGAGGTGGGTGTATGTATGCCTTCGTAGACTTAGTAGTCAAATTGCGGCACGAAGGTGGGTCTCTTGTCTCACAAACAAGAGGGTCTTATACACCAATTTGGTGTCTGGGTAATAATAATAATAATAATTGGAAATGTTTACATAACATAACCTTACAAAAGCTCTTCCATATTGGGCTGGAGAGGGCCTTTAGGTGCAATTATATTTAATTAATGATGTTTTACATGGCATGATCACAAAATTTCTAATAAAACTACATCAATTAATATTCTCAAACATTACAATTTTGACGCGGAAATATTTATGTCTTTAAGGACTTTAATATATTCATAGGATATGGTTTTTTCTTTTAAGGATTAATTTCAATATTTAATTAAAAAATATTTAAAAAATTTAGATTTCGATTCTTTATGCTGAATTGTATTGTAGATTTTTTATTTATTTATTTTATTTTTATTTATTTTATTTATATGGTTATTTTCATTTTTTTATTATGTTATTGGAAATGTGACATCCTTACACATTCCTCATACTGGGTTGTAGAATGCACTCTGTACAATTATATTTTGATAGCTTGCTTTTATTTTTAGTGGGTACAATCATTATTGATTAAAATGAACATTTACTCATCAATATTATTTAATGAGAACCAAACAAAAATACTTTAGGTTGAGTTGAAGATTACAAAAATGATATATTTATTAATATACAAAAATGAAATATAAATTAAAAAGTAAATATAATATGATAAATATAATAAAACAAACTTTTTATTTAGTAAAATAAAATAAAAATGTTTACATTAAGAAGCACTCTCCATCCTAGTATGGTAGAAATGTTGTAATGTTTAGCATTTTGATTCAATCATGTTGGTATTATGGAGTTATTAACATTCAATCATGAAATAAATGCATGAAATTAGGAGATGAAATCACACACAAATTAACACACAGAATTATGTGGTAAAGCCCTGACAGTGTGTCAAGGAAACCTCCATGGCGCAAGGGATTGGAAATCTTATTGCTCAAAATGATTCTCCAAGTTACATTAGCTTCTCGGGGAATCACCAATTAATATGAGCTATTTCATTACATAACTTCCCTTCATTATAAAACCGACTGAACGATAAAATAGATTTTCCTAGATAATTATGTCATTTACATTTAGTGTTGTCATATTTTTAACAATCTTCACCTTGACAAAAAATTTCTTAACCCCTTGCCCATGCCCATTCGTCATCTCTTCTACAAGCCAAAAAAATCTCAACACCATCGCAACTTCTCTACTGAAACTAGCTTCGTGAATATGTTTTCATGATTCTCCTGTGTATGGACCTTCTTGAGAGCTACTTTTCCGCCATCAATCACATGTCTCATAAAATGTTACCTTACATCAATGTGCTTAGTATTGTTGTGATAAGATGGATTTGTGGCCAAATGAATAGCACTTTGACTGTCACAGAACACATTCACTTTCTCTTGCTTCCTTCCAAGCTTGTCAAGTAGACCTTTTAACCAAATTGCCTCTTTACAAGCATATGAAGGAACTATATACTCTGCTTTAGTAGTGGATAAAGCAACAATTTATTGAAGCTTTGACATCAGCCTAATTTCTCCACCTGCAAGAGTAAAGACATATCCTATAGTATATCTTCTCTTGTCCAAATCACACTCATAATAAACATCCACATATCCGCAGACTAAACCTTCACTACCATTAAAGAAGATACAATGGTCACTTGTGCCTCTCAAATACAGAAACACCCATTTCACTGCTTGCCAATGTTCTTCTCCTGGATTTTCCATGAACCTGCTGAGAACTTCAACTGGATGTGAAATGTCAGGTCTTGTAGATACCATCGCATACATTAAGTTGCCTACCATATTTTCATATGGTACACGAGGCATATACTTCTTTTCTTCATCAGTTTTAGGACTGAAAATCGAAGAAATATTAAAATGGGAAGATAAACGTTAACAACTTTCACATTGTTCATACCAAAATTTTCAAGTAATTTCTCCACATACTTCTGTTTTGATAACCAAAGATTTCCTTTTTTTCTATCTTTGTGTATCTCCATGCCCAAGATATGTTTCGCTACTCCAATATCCTTCATATCAAATATCCTAGAAAGTTGAGCCTTTAACCTGTTGATCTCTTCCATAGTTTTTCTCACAATAAGCATATCGTCAACATATAAGACGAAGATAATGAAATATGCCATTGAAAATTTTAAAGTACACACAATGATCATACTTACTTCTAGTAAAGTTCTAGCTCACCATGAAGGAGTCAAACTTCTTGTATCATTTCCTGGTAGACTGCCTCAAGCCATACAATGATTTTTTGAGCTTGCAAACTAATCTTCTATTGTGACCTTGTACAAAACCTTCTGGTTTTTCCATATAAATCTCTTCATCCAAATCTCCATGAATAAAATTTGTTTTAACATCTAACTTTTCTAACTCAAGGTCAAGTAATGCAATTAGTGCTAACACAATACGAATAGAAATGAGTTTTACAACTCGTGAAAAAATTTCACGAAAGTCAATACCTTCAACCTGAGAATACCCTTTTGCTACCAACCTCGCCTTATACCTTTCGATACTTCCATCAATATTTCACTTCAACTTAAAGACCCATTTCCATCTGAAAACACTTCTCCCTTCATGCAGTTTTACAACATCTATGGTTTTGTTCTTAGATAAGGAATCCATTTCTTCGTCCGTATCCCTTTTCCACTTTTTGCTATCCACATCATCTACTGCTTCCTAATAACAAGAAGGTTCCCCATCTTCAGTAATCAATGCAATATATGAAGCAAAATCTTCATACATTTTAGGTGTTCTTCTCTCCCTTGTAGACCTCCTTAGAGTGATTGATTGATGAACTTCTACAATTTCCTTTGCATTTTCTTCACCTTTTTCTTCAGAAGTCTCTCTTTATTTTGACTTTCCAAAAAAGGTTTAGCCTCCAACTGAATTTATTGATATGGGGATACATGTTCCTGTTCAACTTTTACAACATATGAATTTAGAAGAGAGGATTCATCAAATGTTACATTTCTACTAATGACTATTTTTCGTGAAGAAGGATCCCACAACATGTATCCTTTCACCACATAGTCATACCCAACAAAGAGATAACATTTTGATTTTGGGTCTCGATTTAAATATTGATTCTTTGGAATAAGAGCATAGGCATCACAAAAAAAAAATTCTTAAATGTGAATAATCACAAGACTGACCCGACCAAACTTCTTAAGGAATTTTATAATTAAAGGAAACTAAATGTGATCTGTTTACCAAATAAAAAATAGTTGATACTAGTTCTGCCCATAACTCCTTTTGCATGTTAGCATTGGTGATCATGGTTCTCACTCTTTCCATAAGAGTCCTATTCATACGTTCAACAATGTCATTTTGTTGAGGAGTATAAACCACAATTTTATGTCTAATAATCCTTTCATCCTTGAAATATTGTTCAAATTCTAGGGAAGTAAATTCGTCGCCATTGTCGGTTCTTAAACAGTTAATTGATTTTCCTGTTTTATTTTCCACCATATCTTTAAATTGTTTAAAAAATTTATATATATCAACTTTTCTCTTCAAAATATAGACTCAGAATTTCCTGGAGAAATCATCAACAAATGTTAAGAAGTATAATGCGCCTCCCTAAGATATAGTGGAGATGGTCCCCAAAGATCAAATATAGTCCAAAATTCCTTTAATATTATGACTACTAGTTTTAAATTCCTCTTTACACTGTTTTCCATATACACAATCTTTACAAATTCCAACCTCAAGGATTTCAAATCAGGAAGCAATTTGTGATTCATTAGTACCTAAAGACCCTTCTTGCTCATGTGACCTAGTCGTTGATGCCATAGGCGAGTATCTTCTTCTACCTTCTCTGATACAATCGCTGCCTCACTAATCTAAGAACTTACTTTGGGCCTATAAAGATTTCTGATCTTCTCTGCTTTCATGATAACCAGAGCGCCCTTTAATACTTTTAACACTCCATTTTGACCTGTAAACTTCCATTTAATACTTTTAACACTCCATTTTGACCTGTAAACTTGTAACCTTCCAAGTCCAAAACTCCCAAAGAAATCAAATTCTTTCTCAACTCAGGTACATGTCTAACATCAGTCAAAGTTCTAGCTGTATCATCATACATTTAAATTCTAAAATTTCCTATTCCAACAGTCTGACAAGATACATTATTACCCATAAACACATAACTACCATTCACAACTTCATATGAAGTGAACCAATTTCTATGCGGACTCATGTGATGAGAAGCACCATAATCTAACAACCAATTTTCATAATTCTGAGAGACATTGCAAACAGGTAAAGCTTCATCTACCATACCTAATTCAATAGATAAAACTTCATCAATCATACCTGACTCAACTTGATTTGCTTCCTTCTTTGGGTTTTCAACGGACTCCTTTCTTTTCCAAAAGTCTTTCTTAAGGTGTCCTATTTTGTTGCAGTACTAACATTTGGCTTTACACTTCTTGCCTTTTTATTTTGATATGGAAGAACTTCTTGCTTTCTCCCCTCTTTCCTTGGACAAACCTCTGACTACCATGGCTTCTGGTGCGGAAGTTTCAATGCTAGATTTCCTCCGTACTTCTTTAGATAACAGAGCTCCCATAACAGAATCAAATTCCAAATATTCGGTTGTGCTAAAACTGATAGAAGTCACAGAGTGATCCCAAGGCTCAAGCAAGGAACACAACAAGGTATTAAATTTATCTTCTTCTTGAAATTTAACTTCCATATCTGACAATTGGAAAATAAGTGTATTTAAAAAATTTAAGTGTTCTACAATTTTAGTACCCTCCTTCATCCGAAGGCTATATAGTTTCCTCTTCAAATAGATTCTATTGGTTAAATATTTGATCATAAACAATGTTTCCAATTTTACCCACAAACTCGATGCCGAGGTTTCTTCAACAATGTTGAAGAGAACTTTATCTTCCAGGCACAACCTGATGGTACCAAGAGCTCGGGCATCCAAGTCCTCCCAATCCAAATATGTCATGGCAACAAGTTTCTTTTTAATCCCATATAAAGCTTTATGCAACCCTTGTTGCACCAACAAATTCCTTACTTTCAGTCTACACAATGCAAAGTTATTCTTGCTGGTGAACTTCTCCACCTTAAACTTAACATTAGTAATTTTTGCCATTTCTTCCTATATGAGCTCTTTGAAAAAAAATTGCTACTAGTTTTTCCTTTTTCCTTTCTAATTTTTTCTTTCAGCTAGAGTATTTTTGAACTTGTTTCGTTTGGTTTCTTTCAAAAATTCTGATATTTTCTGTTCCCTATTTTATTTTATTTATTAATATTATTATTTTCTTCAGAATATCCAAAAATTTTCAAAAAAAACCTTATTTTAACCTTCTTCAAACAATTCTGTTTCTTTAGAAAATTTCAAAATATTTGATTTAAATGCAATTTCCACAAATAAATTTCTTCTTTATGTTTTCTCCTTTTTTCTAATATTTGATCAAACTCCTTACTCCAATGAGGAAAAATTGAGAACCCAATAATGATGAATATCACTCTAGAATTTTCTACAAATTTTTTTCTTCTATAAAAATATTCTATAAATTTCTGTTGCAAATAAAAAAAATTACCCAAGCAACTGCTTCATTTCTTACTGTCCAAAATGAGAAATACGACCTCCTTTGACTTACTCCTCCAGGAATATGGCCTCTTTTGTTTCAAATGGTCAGTAGGTCGACTTCTTAACATGATTAAACAACAACTCCACTTATAATTTTCAATGATTTCAACAATAGATTCTTCCTTGGCTGTGTTTTTATTAGACGTCTCCTCACATCTTTCACGGTGGCAGTCATGATCGACTGCTTAACCAACAATGACTACAAATGACTGCTTAATCAACAACAACAACAAACAAACACATAGAGGTTTATTTTTTTACAGGCTCTGAGCTATTCATCCAATGGCTTAGTGTCAGACACAAACTCCTAATCTTTGTCAAACCGTGCGGCTAGGCATCCTATCCTGCTCTTCTTTCGAGTTCGACCGACGATGTAAAAAAAAAGACGACTTTTTCTCTCTTTCCGAAAGTTGATTGACAAACAACGACTCTTTGCTTGTCCTTTTTACAAGGTTTCAGATTTTTGGCTTCAAAAACAACGCTTCTGCCATGTGTTCTCAGCTTTAAAACGACACTTCTCCCCTATGTTCTCGGCTTCAAAACGATGCTTCTCCCCTATGTTCTCAGCTTCAAAACAATGCTTCTTCCCTCTGCTCATCCATTTTTTTAATAAAAAATGAGACTCCAATTTTAGGTTGTGATCAGCTTGTCAAAAGAAAAAAACTTCTATGTTGATTCCCTCTACTCTGATCAACTTCACACCCTCGCTTTGATACCACTTTGGTATTTTGGAGTTATTAACATTTAATCAAGAAAGAAATGCATAGAAATAGGAACTGAAATCACACACAAATTAACACAAGGAATTACGTGGTAAAACCTTGAGAGTATGTCAAGGAAACCTCCATGGGGCAAGGGATTGGAAATCTTATTGCTCAAAATGATTCTCCAAGTTACAATGAGCCTCTCAAGCAATCACCAATTAATATGAGCTATTTTGTTATATAACTTCCTTTCGTTACAAAACTGACTGAATTGACTGAGTGGTAAAATAGATTTGCGCACATAATTATATCATTTATATTAGCTGTTATCATCTTTTTAACAAATCAAAATAAGACATTAAAATAAAAAATTGAATATAAAATAAAATAAAAAACATAAAATTCTTTAACACAATATGAAAGAAAGAGTTGTTATAATTTTAACATTTTGACTAAGTTAAAATGTTGTGTTGGATTAGCATTTTAACACTTTATTGTAATGTTTAACATTTTAATATAGAAATATAATTGAAATTTTAAATATATGAATTTTCAATAAACTTTTTTTCCTTTGTTTTTTAATAAATAATTTTATTTTCACATATCATTTCAATTGAATAAACTAAAAACTATATGTACGCAATTCAAGTATACAAATAACTATAAAAATATATTATTATAATTTTAAAACTTTGAAAATTATAATATTTAGGTTTCAATTGATTTTGATTTACATGATAAAATTATATTCTATATATATAATTAATTCACAATATTAAAGATAAAAAAAAATAAAATTACAAGTTGTGAATATTTTATAATTTATATGTTTTAAAGTTTTTCAAGAGCTAAATTCATATATTTAATTAAATACTTATTTCAAAGAATAAAAAATAATTAATATTGAACTAAAAATTATGTCATAAAATTTAATTAAATTTTTTCTAAAACATTAAAAAAATCTTATCAAATACTAAATCAATAAAAAAAAATTCTAAAACATTTAAAGAAGTCTTAAATCAACTTAAAACCAAATCAACCTAAAAAAAATTCTAAAACATTAAAAAACTTTTATAAATACCAAATCAACCAAAAAAAAATCAACTTAAAACAAAATCAACTTGAAAAAATTCTAAAACATTAAAAACACTCTTCTCAAATACCAAATAAACCCAAAAAGAGATAATTTAAAAGAAAAATTAGAAATAACTTAAAAGAAAATTTTCAAAAACATTAAAAGAAACTCTTATTAATTACCAAATCAAAAGGAAAACTAAACATTGAACATTGCCAAACCAATTCCATAACAAATCAACCCACCAAATCAACCTAAGTAAACTTTGAACATTGAGCAACCCATTGAATATACCAATTCCAATAAATCAAATAACAAATCAAAACAAATACCAATTCAAATAAAGTGAAGAACAATCAAATAACAAATCAAAACAAATACCAATTCAAACATGATTGTTGACCAATAAAATAATAAGTCCAAGCAAATACTAATTTAATTCAATAATATGACTAACCAATCACATGAGATTGAAATTAAACCAAACATTGACCAACCCATCACATAATATTGATTACAATTGGAAGTGTTAATCAAACAAATGATATCGTTCATATCAATTAAGCACAGGGACAGAAGAGAGTAAAATTTTGAAGCATTATTGGTATGTCTGTGCAGTGCGAGTTCTCCATTGTGCGATGGCATTCACCATCTTAACGAATATGCACTTCCATGGAACAGATTCTGCATGCTCTCTTCTCATCGGCTTAATTATTATTGTTGTCAATTTTATTTTCATAGAAAATTTTAGGGGTGAATGTTCGCCCTTTGGTGAAATTAAGGGGTTTTAAATTTTTAGTGGGTGAATATTTTGTATCATAGTACATTTTTACAAATCACCTCAAATAGCCCACCTTATTTTAAGGGAGAGGGTAAAAATGGTAAATTTAGCCCTTGAAATTAGGAGTTAAAACCTTCCATTCGCCCAATTTCAAGAATAGATTTTATTTAAGTGAATCCATTCACCCATTTTCAAGAATAGGTTTTATTTAAGTGAATCCTATGGACCAAATACCATATTTATAAAAGAGGTATAATAAATTAATAAAAATATAAATAAAAGAGAGATATGGTAAATAAATAAAACATTTTTTATATTTACTCCATAAGTCATCTTATATACATGTAAGGGTGTAAACAAATAAAAATATAAGTAAAGTGGAGGTATGGTAAATAAATAAAATGTCTTTTTATACCTACTCAAAATGTATGGTAAATAAATAAAAATATAAATAAACTAGACGTATGGTAAATAAATAAAAGCTCTTTTTATATTTAGTCCATAACCCTCATTCTATT
This sequence comes from Pinus tabuliformis, assembly GCA_031772625.1. Lineage (NCBI taxonomy): Eukaryota > Viridiplantae > Streptophyta > Pinopsida > Pinales > Pinaceae > Pinus > Pinus tabuliformis. The sequence goes on from CM062812.1 coordinate 168,740,478, forward strand.
TATGAAAGCTCAAGAAAGAGGTTTTATTTAAGTGAATCATATGGGCCAAATACCATATTTGTAAAAGAGGTATGGTAAATTAATAAAAATATAAATAAACGAGAGATATGGTAAACAAATAAAACATTTTTTTATATTTACTCCACAAGTCACCTTATATTTTTGAACACTCAAAAAATGCGTTATATTTAGGTGAAATCTATGGGCAAAATACTATGGGACAAATACCATGGACTATTGTTATTAATACCATGCAAAAAAACATTATTAACGGTAATATTAGTATTAATAAAAATAAAAATAGCACATGGTTTTGACCCATGGTATTCACCAAAATGACACATGGTATTGACCCATCGTATTCACCTAGAATGTAGCCTATTTAAATGGGGGAATTAAACCAGCATAGATCCATCTTTACTCTAGATCTACTAACCCCTCTAGCTCTACTAACCCCCGAGAGGTATCAAATATCGTGATATGCAAACTAGCATAGAGTGAAAAAATATTTGATCCCTCTCGGAGTGGATCAAGAGTAAAAATGGATGTTGTAATTTAATGTATGTTAAACATTTTAGCTTGGTTAAAATAAAAAATAAAATAAAAATCAACTATTAATTTTATTATTTTTTATAAATTACTAATAATAATTTTTAAGCTCCAGGTTTATGATAACCCATGGTATTGACCCATGGTAATACCAAGATCTTACAAGATTTTATAATTGAGTAAAATATTCGCCATGCCTCGTGAGAGATTCGCCAAAAAATTATATATACATATTATATTATTGATAAAATTGCCTTCCATTTTTCCTATATACCATGGAGATTCGCCCATTTATTATATATATAAATTTAGGGGGGGTTCTTAAAATTTTCCCTGTTTACTCTTCATGGACAGATTTGCAACGCAGTGATAGAAACACCCACATATAACTGCACTGGCAGCTCTAAATATACTAAAGGGAGTACATTTGAGAGCAATCTGAATATAGTGTTTACTAGGCTGGTTCAATGCACTAAGCAAACAGGGTTTAACATCTCTGTGTATGGCCAAAGTTCTGACAAAGTATATGCCCTCCTCCAATGCAGGGAAGACAAGACAGTCGACCAATGCTAGAATTGTTCACAATATGCCACGTCTACCCTTAAAATTTTTTGTTTGAATGCGGCTGGAGGTAGTATCTGGCCTTTTGAGTGCTTCTTACGCTATGAAAACTACAATTTCATCGGAAAAATGGACACACGTTTAGGGTCTATTTACAATGAGGGCTTCGGGGGGCCACGGATGTCTATAGTCCAAATAAAAACTTTCAGGTAGATGTTAAAGATTTCTTAAAGAAGGTATCAATGAAAGCATCACTTGAAATGAAGCGATCTGCTTTGAGTACTACAGACTCCTCGTCTCAAAAAATTTACGGTCTGGTCCAGTGCACTAGAGATATATCCAGTAAAAACTGCACAACATGTCTGTCATACGCAATCAATTACATATTCACATCCTCTGTATATGCAGGAATTCAGTATTGGAGTCAAAGCTGCATAGTCCGTTATGAAATATATCCTTTCTTTAATCTAAGTGTGCTTACAACACCACATACTGCTAGGCGGATGAAGACTTCAAACAAAACAACCATAATTTTAGGGGACGTGCGTGGCTTGGTTCTCATGTTCACAGGCTGCCTCTTCGCAACTTGGGGAAGACTGAAGTCTGCCATATTTGGAAGGGGTAGCGAAGGTAATGATGCCACATGATTCTCTGAGCTCCTTAGAAAATGATAGCACATACCCATCTAAACCAGGGGTTTGGTCGCCTCTGGTGTTAGATGTGTATATGCGAGTGCCTTGATTGTAGATTTGAGTTATTTGAGGTTTAATAGTTGAATTGCAAACTGGTTCTTTAGATAATCAAAGTATACTATGTTCATTATACTTTTATATTTATATGTAATGGATATATTTTCATAATATAGATGATGATGAAGGTGAAGAACTCATACTCCTCAATATTAATCGACAAATACTATTTACCATGGAAACATTACTCGCTTCCACTAAAAAATTTGATAATCAGAACAAGCTTGGAGAGGGAGGATTCGACCTTGTGTACAAGGTAACCTAGGATAAGTAAGCTTCCAGTAATGATATTTACTATCTTGAATTAGAGTGATATTCAGGCTCTTCTCATTGCACAATTGACTATAGATTAGCAACTTGAAAACAAATATATTGGGGAAAGACAATGAAGCTTAATAATTTACAAAACTTTTAAACTGTCCAAAAAATCTATGCAAGGAAAGGAAGAGTTTCTAAATGAAGTTAAACTTGGGGTTGAAATTCAACATCGAAATCTTGGTATGCCTACTGGGTTGTTGCGTAGAGAGATCAGAAAGATTGCTGGTCTATGAGTACTTACCCAATAAAAGCCTTGATCATATTTAATTCGGTGAGTGGCTTCAAGTAGACAGAAAATTAAAATTATCACTCTTTCAACAAGGATATTCAAGTTATGTCAAATTAATTAATGTCATGCACCCATACAGACCCAAACAAACGGAACCAACTTGATTGGGGAAGCGTTACAATATAATAATGGGAGTAGCTCGTGGGCTTCTCTATTTTCATCAGGACTCGAGACTGTGCATTATTCATCGAGATGTTAAAGCAAGCAATGTGTTTTTCGGATGAGGCACTGAACCCTAAGATAGTGGATTTCGGCTTAGCAAGACTTTTTCTTGATGGCCAAACTCAAACCAGTGTTGCAAAAGTTGTTGGAATTTAGTGAGATTTCAATACAATCAGGGCTCTGTTAATGCAGATGTTTTACTCTGTTGATTTTACTTCAATAGGATTGACAATATTGTAATTATATTTATACCGTTTTTCATTCTTGGTTAAGCATTTTTATGATTTGGGGATTTACAATCTTGTTGTTGTTATCAGTAAAACTAGTGTCCATTCAAAGTTGCTCATCTCACTAAGATGGGTAGCTATCTTAGAAACAAACAAACTAAAGTTATTTGTGCCTTCTTTTATGAGAGATAGATGAGAGAGAAATAGAGAGTACCAACCTCAGTTTTTCGCTTGGCTCCTTGCCTCTTTCATCCCTCATTTGACAGAGCTTCGCCACTCTTTACTCACTTGTCTCGCTTCAAAGAACACCAGTAGAGTCAAAGCACCATAATACCATCAAAGCATAGAGATTTATAACCATAAACAATATAGGATGAGATGTATATTGACCATACAAATGCATACACTAAATATACAAGAATATAGAGATTAACTCAAATAGCTTTATTGATAAAAGTAGTAGAAGAGAGGATTACAACCCATTGGTCTGACCCAATGCCATCCTCCTAGCATGAAAGCCCTCTTCACCTCATGAAAAGATAGATCACCCAACACTATCATGTTTCACAAAGAAACCAATAGCACTTACTTACAAAATACAAAATTCCAACTGGATCTCTAAGATGAGGGATCCATATATAGATATTTGCAGTTGAAGGTGGGTGAGTCAGCTTATGGGATTTTGATTAGAGTCATTTCTCTGATAGTTCTTGGTTCCACTTGGAGATTTCATGATCTCTTACTCATCCCTTGACAAATTCAGAGAGGCAAGGGTCAAATGAGTAGTTTCTAGAAGATTCTCTCGGTTTCAACCTAGCAAACTCACTCTGCCATTTGTATGCTCTCGCTCATCGCACCCTACAGAAGGGCTTTTAAGTATGCATCGCACCCTCTATGTGTAGCAAATGAGATGCATCGCACCCTCGGCATGGAGCACTCTGTATGGTCTAGTTTTGACAAGTTTTGAGCAGTTTTTCAGGGAGAACTTCTGGGAAATGATGTAACCAGCTGACCTTGTTCCTTGAGGGTATGAAACAACACTTTTAGGGGTTTAGAAGCCCTTGGTTTATGGACATGTGGTTGGGGTTGCAGTGCCCAAATATTCAACAAAAGGTGGGTTTTGCATTCTTGATTCAATAAAAAGTGGGGTTTTACATTCTTGATTAAGCTTTTTTATGATTTGGGGATGGATTGACAATCTTGGTTGCAACTATGCTTCCTTTTCAAATAACTAGTCATTTACTATTTCTAAATTTTTGCCTTAATTTATGATATTTGACATTGTACTCTATATATGCAGCGGTTATATGCCACCAGTTTATGATATGTTGGGCAAGCATCTGTAAAAACTAATGTTTATATTTTTGGCGTTCTTGTACTCAAAATTATCACAAGAAGAAAGAACACGGATTACAATTTGCCACCTGAAATGCAGATTCTTCTGGGATTGGTAAGATATACTGTCCCTTTTATTCCCAACTGAGCATATCTACCTTAATTAAGTTAAGACCATGCTATTTAGTTAATGTACAAACCTATCAGGGATTCCCATGACGATATTGAGGATGTGTCTAGTGTGTATATATCTTATCAGAATGACGAACCCTCTGTGATAGGAATTCATACGAAGCCAGAAACATTGTGGGGATAATTGATAGAGAAATTATTGAAACGTGCGATGAAAAGAAAGTGGTGAGATGCATTGAGGTTGGTCTTTTGTGTACACAAGCCGAATCTTCACTTCGTCCACCAATGTCGACAGTCACTTCAATGCTATCAACTGATTCCGTTACGGACATACCGGATCCCACAAAACTTGCATTTGTGAGTTCTCATCTTTCCCCAAATACCGAGTCTACCAGTTATGGGTTCTCACGTGCGTCTGCGTCTGCTTCTGCTTCTGCATCTGCATCTAACGCCACTGATTCCATCACTGAATTGGTGCCCAGGTAATGGTAAATGTGCAGTGATTTAACAGACATATTTCAGTAACGTTGTGACAGTATCTTCAACCATTACAATGGCACAGATAGCATTACTTTATTATATTATGTTCAACTAGGGAATATAATGATGAATTTATCTTTAAATGGACAATGGGGTATGTGAGTAATTTGATGGATTTAATTTTCGTAGAATTATTAATAAAAGTTATAAACTATCTTTAATTATATAATTCTTTTATTATTTTGTCCTCGATTTTTGATATCAATTTTTTAGTTAGTTACATTTGGAAAAGGGAAAAGGAAAAGGAAGTATATGAAAATAATTTTTTTTTTTTTGATGTTTATGTTATAGATATTTTATTAATTTTGTAAACCAAAAAAATTAAAATATTAATGTTTTTTTTTTTTATATAGTTTGAGTGGTTTTAATGGTTAAGAGCAAGTGTTTTTTGTTTCTTCTTAAGAAGTAGAGTGGTAGAGTATCAAATCACTAGACGGAGTCCCTTGTCCCACAAATAAGGGGGTCTCATACACCAATTTGGTGTGTGGCTTGGCCGTGACCTAAAAATTGGATAATAATATTTTTTATATGAAAATTTTTGTTAATTTGGATTTGAAAGTCATTTTAAAAAATTTAAATGTTTACATATTTTTGTGTTTAAATTGTTAATTTATAAAAAAATATATTATTAATTTTTGTTTCCAATTGTTATTTTTGTTGGTTTTTTTATCAAGCACTTTATTGTCTTTTCTTCTCCTTTCACATAGTGTTTTGGTTGTGTTTTATTTGGTGTTTAGTCTTTTGTTTTTCCTCAATAATCTCATATTTTTTGTAGGTGCAATAATGGATGCTCACAAATATTTAATGACACTCAACACATGGAAGTGTGAAATTCCAAATTCATTTAGTGCCCCCTTACTTTTTCATTGAACATGGGCAAGCTTGCCAATTTTCATGGACAAGTTATCTAAAAATGTTAAATAGCAACCAAGACCTCTCATTATTTCTCAATTTGGTTATCCTTTTTCCAAGTGACGCTTGTGGCTATGTTTCCTCCACCTTAAATATTCACCTTTGTCTTCTTTGGATATCCTTTTACCAAGTGATCCTTGTGGTTTTGCTTCCTTCACCTTGATGTTCACCTTTGTCTTCCTCTAGTGTAAGGATGCAGAGTCACAAACATTCCATGTCACACATCTCATGGAAGTAGGAAACACCAAATTCATTCAAGGTCTCTTCACTTCTCATGATAATGTGATAATAGCACATGAGACAAATGAGCACAGATAATGTGATGATAGGTTTTGTGTTGTGCATGAAAAAAATAGCATGCACTTCAATGCCCATTGAAGTCAAGCCTTTCGATCTAATGTGAGACCGAGATTGGATAATGTGATAATAACATGAGCCAAATGAACATAAGATTTGATAATGTAATGCTAAGGTTTGTGATATTCATGTAAAGCCTAATATCAAAGTTTATAATGTCTTTTAATGTCTATTAAAGTGAAGTATTTAGACATAATGCGAAATCATTTTCAAATGAAGTGATCCACATGTATCCTTTTGATTGTAGATTTGAGTTAATTGAAGTTCAATGGCCAAGTTTGTTAGTTGAATCACACACTCGGTCTTTCGAGGGTTTAATGGCCATGCTAAATAATTTAATATACTTTTAATATTTATATTTTATATTTTCATCATTGATCTATAAACTGTCATGGATATCTCATTGGACAATTCGTCACAACAAATCTTCTAAAATATATTAGAAAATCCAAAATCTAGAATATGAGGATTTATTTCTCAGATTTTTGGATATTTTAATTATTGTTTATTGCGTATGTATGCAAATGATAATTATGCAAAAATTAGAGAACAATGAAATAAAACTCATGAACCACAAGTTAACACAAGATATAAACTCGAAAACCCTTTTAGGAGAAAATCCAACTAGAAGGTGAGGTTGCTCTGCGCTTTCTCTCTACATGGAAAATAGATGGAAGTACAAAGAAGAGAGACCAATGGTGCATGGAATGCTGCAATGCACAAAACATATCTATTTTCTCTCTCCTCTCTCTACTCCACTCTCATTTACTCTACTCATCTATGGAACAAAATGCACTCCCATAAAATGGAACCCCTTTTCCTCCTAGTGGCCCGATTATAACACAACTTGATAGCCTACTAGTGGTTAAGTTTGAATCCTTCAACACTTAACTAGAGTTACAATATGGAGTCTTCTAAAGTATTTTCATCGTGATCAGGTGGCTAGCCACTTTTCCATGAATAATGGGGAATGAAATGTCATCCTCTCAAATTATGGTGGTTAAAACACAGAGGTCAACTTTCAATTAACATAATTTTTTCATACATACTCTAATTGAGATGATTCTTATGTCACTGGAAAGGTATATGTGTGTAAAGTTCCATGCTAAAGTAATAAAGTTTTACTAGCCCCATCAAACTACTTCTACAAGGTTTCTAGACATTAATTTTCCAAATTAGGTACCTTTAAGAAAAATGGTCCTCTGAATAGGAGGGAAGAACATAACATTGATAGAGTAAGACTAGGGGAGAGTAATATTATCGCAGTAATAACAAGGGAGAGAATTATAATTACAAGGAGGCTGAAGTGAGGAATCCTACTACAGAAACTGAACTAAAGGGAACATAGAAGCGAGAACCAAAATTACAAATTAGAGAGATAAGAGATACAATGAAAAGAAGCCAATCCTAGAATGAATTGTAGGGGCTGTGAATTAAAATCCAAACTTGAGTCGCAGAGCACCTTGGGGTGGGTGGGTAGGGGGGAAGCGTCTGGTGTTGGAAGATTCTCTTCGTGGACAAAGACAATCCCTCTAGCCCAGGGGAGAGGGTCTAGCCACAAACAAGACAATCTAACATAAGTTCCCTTAGATTGAGAATGGTTAAGATCCTACCTCTTGTATCACTTATCCTTATTCGATGATGTCCCTATGTTTTTGCTCCAGTGATTAGCTCCTCACTTGTTAATCAAACACCTAAAACAAATAGACAAGAAACCAGTGCACACATGATAGCATACAATATAGTTGAATCTACTTAAGAGGCTAAGGAGTCTTAAGCTACCAAATACAATATTGCAATTGATATAGGAAACAAAATATCAGTTGTATTAATATGACAAAAAGGAAAGTATAGCCTTCACCTTAGTTTTGTAGGTTTCCTTCGATGGATCTGGATCCCAAGCATCACTCTAACATCTCCTCAAACACCTCAATCATGGGAGTTCAAGGTTTCTTTCTTCTTGTTGATACCAAAACATCCTACGAGCTATTCTCCCTTTAACAAGCTGTTAACAAACATAAAATAAGAGCTAAATTCAAACTAAAACCAAGCTGCATCCAAAGCTAACCGAGGTTGGAACAGCAGGGGATTATAAAGGAGTGCGAGAGGGGATATGGTTCCTCTTAAGATGGGAAGAAGCCTTATCTCTTAGGTTAGTTCCTTTTTAATAGGGGAAAGGAGCCCAAACAGTCTCTCTTAGCTCTATCTCGACTAACCATTTACCAGACCTCTACCCATGAAGCTTCTAGATCTGGAAGCTTCGATTCTATTTGTAAAAACTTTTCAGAAGAGGATCAGTGTGGGTAATCAAGGGATAACAATGCTGATCGATACGAGGCTCAGTGTTATTCTCAACAAATCAGTGCGGGGAAGAAACTGAGGGATAACGCCAACCTTTCAAACTGGGTTTAAAGTAAGTATCTCAGGAAATGATGTAAAGGGAAAATGTTTTGCATATGGAAAGTGACTCAGAGAGATGTTCTTCATGATAGGGAAGTACACAAGGTTTACTATAGAGGTTCTCCAATATCAAGGAACATGGAGTACAAGGATAGTGGTAAAAAGTTATGTAACAGATGGCCCCTGAAGCATGAAGGCCGAACAAGAGTAAGGGGTAAAATGCTTGATGAGTAGATGCAAGGAACTTGATACTATCATCGAAAAACCTGCAAGTCAAACATACATATACATATCTGAACTCATAGTCATGCCTAATAAATCAAAGAGGCATATAACAATACATGAATCCATGGTATAGGCGCAACTATCCATCAAGAAAAGGATCATGTGCATGAATCCTCGACATGGAGGTAGCCATTCGACCAAGGGGATAAAAAATGAGACCCACAGCATGGTCGTGGCCATCCGTCTAAAGAATCATGTATACAATCATGAATTAATTACTCCTCGCAACCTTGACTTTTGTAATCTGAGCCCAGGGTGTTGCACTCGAACACAACCAGACCAAAGTACAAATTCTAACACGTGAATAGACGTGCTGAAGTCGAACATGCTAGAATGTCACTTGATTATTGGTCAATGATGTGAACAGTTAACAAGCATGAGAGAAACCACCAATAATGACAATGGCTCTCAAGGTACTAATAACACAATTCACAGAGTGTGAGTAAGGAATTGAAGTTGAACACTCATGAAATAATTTAATCGAAGGCCAATGATGAGGACCTATCATCGAGAACGAAGAACTTGCCATTGAGGCATGAAAGCTCTAAGGTACTGGAAGGGAGTTTCTAGATCAACTTCCTAGATAATGAGCTGAAGTCGACAGGAAGTGATCTATCGAAGGAAGGTCATAATGAATGCTTCATCATCAACACGAAACGAGAAACACAATGAATGAGAGTAATCCAAGATGGTGACATATGATCAGACAATGTACAGGTAGGAAGACTTCTCTTGAACATGTGAATGACATGACTCCAGATTGTGGCAGCATTTGACATCATAGGATCAGAGGTCATGGTGACATGGCAGAGATCATATGAGAGGTTTGAAATGGATAACCCAAAACCTAGGGAGCCAAGTGACAGAGTGAGGATGTCCCAAAACCTGACACGAACAAGAGATGAGTGTTAATGTTCAAGGGCGACATGCTACCTCAAGTGAAGAATACAAATGATGAAATATTTCCAATTTTTCTCTACCATTTCTAGTGAGTACCCCAGTTATTTTTATGAAAGCTTGACGAGGATAGCATATGCTTGTAATATAACTCCATCATTCATATGGATCCATCCTAGTAAGTTTTAAAAGCCCTAGGAAGGAGTAGCTCAGTCTCGTCATAATGACAAGTCCTATGTCGTTTAAACTTTTAACGAGTCTGACAAAGGTGAAACTTGACATCTTTTTCATTTTTAGAGAGTTTGAAAAAGACATGAAAAAGGAAACTTGAAAAGGTCCCTTTTCGTAAAGTTGTCCCTCGAGCTTGTAAATGTAGAAAACAAGACTTGAGAGAACCTCCTAGCCATGTTCGACTAAGGTGTACCTTTTTTGTAAATAGTTTATCCCAACCCAAAAAAGGGGTAAACTTATACTGGGTAAACGATGTTTCGGAACCATTTATGAGGTCAAATCAACAAGAGATCGTCAATATTTTCGTTTTTTGAGAGTTAGAAAAGAACTTAAAGTAGACTCCCCATTTTTATTCACTTTAACGAATCTAAAGGGAAAAAATACTCGGTAATCTTTTCAAATTTTTACGAGTCAGAAAAGAGCTTAAAGGTGACTCGTCCTCAAGGAACGAGTCATATAAGGGGTAGCAACAGGTTCTGGTTAAGGGGGAACTACTTGAAACATTGAAAGGTTAAGAGGCTAGCTAGCAAAATCACTCATTGTTGCGGTTCCTCCGAAAAGGAAAAAAAAAATAAGTGAAAGCATATGATCGGCCAAAGAGATGGTGGCAATGGAATGAAACAATCAAGGCTCATATAGCATAAATTAAATGATAAAAATGGCAATCATGAGATGCAAATTGGGCACAAGTTCATTTTTACACAAGCTTGAACCATGGGGACTTTGCTTGAATTTGGTTTCATGTTTACACAAGCTTGAAATGAAAAATTATGCTTGAGTTTGGTTTCATTTTTACACAAGCTTGAAACAAAGACAAACTATGCTTGAGTTAAGTTTGCATGCCCCCCAACATCGTGACTCAATTCTAGGTACATGGCCCCCAAGCTTCATTTCAATGCTAGGTGGCTGGAATGAAGGTTCACTTTCAAGATCCAGGAAAGACTCGACTGAGGTTTTATGAGATCTTAATCAAACATTGGATTTAGAAAAGGGAGTTGTTTCATTTTTTAACGAGGTTGACACAGTAAAATAACTATCCTCATATCCTTTGTTTCATTTTTTAAGGAGCTTAATATAAGACAAGGAACTCTTCTCCAAGGTCCTTGTTTCATTTTTTAAGGAGCTTGACACAAGACAAGGAACTTTGCTCCATCACTTTGTTTCATTTTCTAAAGAGGTTGACACAAGACTAGGAACTATCCTCAAACCCCTTGTTTCATTTTTTAACGAGCTTGACACAAGACAAGGAACTATGCTATGGCACATGTTCATGGGCCATACGAGAACATGGCTCCCAAGAGGTCCTCACTAGATGGGAGAACCACGCTTTGGGAGGAATACATGTCAATTGGTACCAATGATAGATCGGGTTCGAATACCCCCAATACATAATGTATTATACCATCTGTGTGATCATTAGCAAATGTGGAGACGAAATAAGTAGCCACATAATTGACCTGTGGCGGGGAGGGTACTACTTTCAAGCAAGAACTAATAGGGGGTGATGGTTGCATAGGAGGCACTTGGTGACAAATGAATGGCAGATGATCAATGGTCACTATTGTCCCTTTGTGTGGAAAACAAACCACAAAGAAAAGTGAATAAACAAGAGATCCAATGACATAAACTGTTATGAAACCAGCTCAAGAAAAGATAGAAAAGATAGATCAACGCCTTAGAATTCAGCCTCTTCGAGGGGGCAACCTCCTTTACATTACATAAATGAACAATTCTTGGATGATACAAATGACAAAACCTCCTTTCTATATATAGGAGTCTAAGGAGTCACAATATAATCCAGCCGACCTAACAATAATAATATAAAGCCACAAAAAAAACAATAGAGGGATTCTATGGGGCACAAAAATAACAATATGGGGGTAATAGGGGCACAACAATATAAATAAGGGTATAACTACAATAGTAATGGGGTAATCACTAGTATTATAGGGACCCAACATGCCCCTCTCCTTCAAAAAAGTGTTGTCCTCAACGCTTGAGTAGTTTTGGATACTTCTGCATAAAATTCTCATCCTCCCATGTGGAATCTTCAGCGGATAAGTTCTTCCACTTGATAAGATACTCTGAAATTGATCGATTTCGTAGCTGTCGAGTTCTTGTTTCTGTGACTGCTTCCGGTTCCAATATAATTTTTCCTTCCTCGTCAAGTTCTGGCAATATTGTTTGAACTGGGAGCTTGTCGCCTATAACCTTCTTTAAACATGAAACATGGAAAACTGGGTGCAATCGAGAAGCTGCAGGAAGCTCCAATTTGTATGCCATAGTACCAATCTTTTGCAACACCTTGTACGGACCATAATACTTTGGTGATAATTTATTATCCTTCTTAGCTTGCTTGAGGGACATTTGCTTATATGGTTGTAGCCGTAGGAATACCCAATCACCTACATCAAAACTTCTTTCACTGCGATGTTGATCTGCCTGTTGTTTCATTCTATTCTGTGCCAACACGAGGTTATCCTTTAAGAGTTGGAGGACTTGTTGTTGATGTTCGATGTGATGTTCCACTGCCTGAACCTTAGAATTTTCTCTTAAATATGATGTGATGGATGGTGGTTGATACCCATAAAGTGCCATAAATGGGGTCATTTTTGTTGCTGTATGGAAGGAAGTGTTATACCACCATTCAGCCAGAGGCAACCATTTGACCCATTGTGTCTGTTTATCAGATACAAAGCAACGAAGATATCCTTCCAAACATTTGTTTACTATCTCAGTTTGCCCATCAGATTGAGGATGATAAGATGAGCTATGAGCTAACTGAGTACCAAGACAAGAAAATAATTCTGTCCAAAAATTTCCAGTGAAAATGGGATCTCTGTCACTTACAATAATCTTTGGGTTTCCATGTAGCTTTTGAATTGTTTCCATAAATGCAGTAGAAACTGTACTGGCTTTAAATGGATGTGATAATGCACAAAAGTGTGCATACTTGGTAAGTCTGTCAACTACCACCATGATGACACTCTTTCCCTCAGACTTGGGTAAACCTGTGATAAAATCCATTGAAACCTCCTCCCAACGTTGGCTTGGAATGGATAAAGGTTGTAATAGACCCGGTGTCTTAATTGTTTCAACTTTATTTTGTTGGCAAACCAAACATTCTGCCACAAACTTTTGAATATCTGATTTAAGGCCATCCCAAAAAAATTCCTTCTTAACCCTGTGGTAAGTTTTTAAAAATCCTGAGTGCCCTCCTAAGGGAGAAGTGTGCAATTCCATAAGAATCTTTTGTTTTAGCTGGGAATTCTTACAGAGGTATAAGCGATCTTTGTACCATAACGAATCATTTTTCCAGCTAAATGTATCAGACGTACTGGAATCTTGTTGTAGCTTTCGAATAAGTGCCCACACTTCTTCGTCATTCTTCCATTCCTCCCTTGCTTCGTTTATCCAATCTGGTTGGATAATAGAAATAGCGCACAACAATGCTTCCACATCCTCATCCTTTCTTGAGAGTGCATCTGCCACCACATTTTGCTTCCCTTTTTTGTAGATGATTTCAAAGTCATAACCCAACATCTTTGTGACCCACTTTTGTTGCTCTTCAGAGGATAATCTTTGTTCTAAAAAGTATTTAAGGCTATCATGATCCGTTTTTACCTTGAAGTGTCTTCCCATTAGGTAGGGTCGCCATTTCTTAAGTGCATGGAGTATTGCCAACATTTCCTTCTCATAAATAGCTTTTCTTAAAAACTTTCCCTTGATTGGACGACTTTCAAAAGCAATGGGTCTTTCATCTTGCATTAGAACAGCACCAATTCCATTTCCTGAAGCATCACATTCCACAATAAAGGTTTTTGTGAAGTCCGGTGTAGCTAAGACCGGTGCTTGGCACATTGCCTCTTTAAGATGTTCAAAGGCCTTTGTTGCTTCTGGAGTCCATGAAAATGCATCTTTCTTCAATAATGTTGTTAGAGGTGCTGCTATTCTCCCATAATTCTTAACAAACTTGCGATAATACCCTGTCAACCCAAGAAATCCTCGCAGATGCTTTATGGATGTGGGGATTTTCCATTCCTTAATGGCTTTAATTTTGCTAGGGTCTACCTTAACTCCTTCATGAGATACAATATGACCCAAATATTCCACCTCCTGGACTCCAAAGAAACATTTGGATCTTTTTGCATATAATTGTTTCTCCTCCAATAGTTGTAGCACCCTGTCAACATGTTCAACATGATCCTTCCAAGACTTGCTGTAGATTAGTATATCATCAAAAAATACTAACACAAATTTTCTAAGGAATGGTTTGAAAATTGAATTCATCAAACCTTGAAATGTTGAAGGTGCATTGGTAAGGCCAAAAGGCATGACCAAAAATTCATAATGACCCTCATGAGTTCTAAATGCCGTTTTCGGAATGTCTTCAATCTTCATTCTGATTTGATGATATCCTGAACGAAGATCCAACTTGGTGAAGTAAATTGATCCATGCAATTCATCCAGTAATTCATCAATGACAGGAATGGGGAACTTATCTTTAATAGTGAGCTTGTTGAGCTCCCTATAATCCGGACACATGCGCCATGATCCATCCTTCTTGTGCACCAATACTACTGGAGCAGAGAAAGAACTTTGACTCGGTTGAATTATACCAGCCTCTAGCATTTCTGCAACCATACGTTCAATTTCACTTTTTTGGACATAGGGATATCTGTACGGCCTGATGTTTGGAGGAACACTTCCTGGAATCAGATGAATAGCATGATCATGATCACGCATAGGTGGGAGACCTTTGGGAGTCTCAAATACCTTGGAATGATTGTCCAAGACTTTTTGGAGATCTGGAGAAATAGATGATTCCAATGTGGAAACATCTAGCGAACATAATTGTGCAATTACACCTCTTTGCTCCTTTTTTAGAAGCTTTGTCATGCCATTAGAGCTGATTATCTTTCCTGGTTTCCCTGCAATACCCCTTAATTCAACTTCCTTTCCTTCCACAGAAAATTTCATGAAAAGTTCTTGAAAATTAAAAGCTATTGTACCCAAGGATTGTAGCCATTGGACTCCTAGTACAACATCAGCACCTCCCATTGGAATGGAAAGCATTGGGCTAGTCAATACATATTCTCCCATGGATAGCTTGATATTATGGCACTTTCCAGAACAATTTATTGTTCCTCCATTTGCAATCATCACTTGACACTCTGGTGCTGGATATAGGAAGCAATTCAATTCTTTTGCTACCCTACAATGAATAAAATTGTGGGTGCTTCCTGAATCAATCAACACTATTACCTTTTTCTTCTTGATTTGTCCTTCTATCTTGATGGTTTGAGGAGTGGTAATTCCCGCCAATGCATTACAAGATATGGTCGGATTTATTTGTTCTTCATCTAGGCTTTGTTCCTGGAATATATCCTCTTCTTTTGACCTTTCTTGCTCCTTTTCTTCTTCCTCTTCACAATCTATGTAGAATAATTTCTTCTCAGCACACTTATGACCTTTTGTGTATTTGCTATCACAATTGTAACAAAGCCCTTTTGCTCTTTTTTCTTCCAATTGTTGTGGTGTCAACCTTGTAGGTTGTGGAAGACTATGGGCAACAACACTTCCGTCTTTATAGTTGTGAATGGTATGCTTCCTAGTTGCCATAATTTTGCTTTCCATTTTTCTTGCTAACCTGAATGCCTTCTCTAATGAATCAGGTTCCCAAAGGCGCACATCATGTTGGATATTATCCTTTAAAGACCCTATGAACACATCAATCCTATGCTCCTCTGGAATATCTTTTACCCTTATGTTCAATTTTTGGAACTCCTCAATGTGCTCCATTATTGAACCCTTTTGTTTGAGACTTATCAATTGGCTAAAAAAAGTGTTGCTTTTTGTATCCTCATAATGTGCTATCAATTCTTCCGTAAAAATTGCCCAAGTGATAAATTGTTTACGAGAACAAAGCCATTGATACCATACAAACTGATTTGGTTCCAAATATAAAGTTGCCATACGTACCTTTTGTGTGTTTTGCACATTATTGAGATCGAAGAATTGCTCCATCTGTAATATCCATGTGGCGGGATCCTTGCCATCAAACTTCCTCATATCGATTTTTGGAACATGGTGAGTCTTCGATCCAACATTAGAGTCTATGGAATCATGATTAACATTTCTTTTGTTTTCATCATGAGTTTCCTTTAGTACTCTTTCACCCTTAGTGACCATTTCTTGTAGCAACTTATTCATATTTATCTTCAATTCTTCCATCTTATCATCCATGCCATCAATTTTACCGTCCATGCCATTCACCTTAGCTTCCATACCATCCATCTTAGCTTCCATGCCCTTTATCTTAGATTCCACGCCATTTATCTTAGCATCTGTTAGCTTTTTTGAGTGTGACATTTGTTGCACTTGTTCTTGTAATTTTGATATATCATGTAGCATTTCTTCCTCTTCTTCATGAGTCATGCTAGAGCTTTCAGGTTCCTTACTAGGTGTTTGCATTTTCTTTCCTCGGGGCATCAGTTACCGATAATAATGCTTTACTATGCCCTTTGAATTCCTTCAAACCAAGCTTATGCAAAAATTTAAAAAAAACTACACACCTTTTTTTCTTTGTAGAAGCTTGATATTGAATCTGATGTATCTCTGTAATTTCGAATCATCCAGTTCTAAAATTTTGACCTGTAGTAGCCTTCTATGTCCTCTTTCCAATGCCACTAGTCTGATCCAAATTGGATTCTCCAAGAAAGAGTTATGCACAATCTCCCGCAGTGACCTGATTATAGACTAGTTCAGTAGAGCGAACTTGTACGAAGTGCCACATGTCACTGTTTTAACCTTTGACTCTGAAAGATATATAAACGAAAACTACAATCTGTCCTCTTTCTATACCTTCTTATGAAATTTCAATCCGATGCTCAGAAAGAAAGTTATGACGATTTTCCCCAGGTCACCTGTTTTGAGTGTAATTCAGGAGTCTGCAAAAAGACCAACTTCCTCAGATCATATCTCCGACAATATCGCGCGAAAAGCTCTAACATTTGGACCCAAGGTTCAGCATGATTTCTTCTCAAATGGGTTTTTTTTGTGACTTCTGAAACATCACAGAAAAAACTTTATAGCGACAATGCCACGATGACTTGTTTGGAGCAGCGAAACCCTAGAATCCAAAGCTTTGATACCAAATGTTATGAAACCAGCTCAAGAAAAGATAGGAAAGATAGATCAACGCCTTAGAATTCAGCCTCTTCGAGGGGGCAACCTCCTTTACATTACATAAATGAACAATTCTTGGATGATACAAATGATAAAACCTCCTTTCTATATATAGGAGTCTAAGGAGTCACAATATAATCCAGCCGACCTAACAATAATAATATAAAGCCACAAAAATAACAATAGAGGGATTCTATGGGGCACAGAAATAACAATATGGGGGTAATAGGGGCACAACAATATAAATAAGGGTATAACTACAATAGTAATGGGGTAATCACTAGTATTATAGGGACCCAACATAAACATAGTCACATCCAAAGAGAATATTGAAATCTGAGGGACCTTGGACTACCATCATGTCTATATAGATAGTCTTTCCTCCCAAAGTAATAGGGAACTTCAGAAGGATCCTTAAGAACTGATTAGTTCCTCCACTGAAAGCCAATAGATTCTTGGTGACAGGCACAAGCTGTGGAGAACCCAAGGCTTGCTAAGTAGTAGAAGAAATGATGCTAATAGAGGTGCCTTCATCTAATATAGTTCCATGTACTACCATATTATAGGCTTGTACTATGATATGGAAAGGCACATAAGATGGAAGGCAGAAAACAATCAATTAACTCCAATCAAAAGGAACGACAAAACTACTTGATGGGGGTATCATATGATTGCCCCCATGCTTTACAGGAATAAGAGAAGGACTCTCCTGAATAACCAAGATGGGAGGGTCACTCTTCAATTCATGAGAATATGAGGAGATGAGAAGAACATGAGTATTATGATCATCACTTTCTTCGGAAACAAAGTGAACGATTGAAGGTGGCATCAAGTCACCACTCTTTTCGACTAATGGTTGGTGAGGAACAAACAAAGGAGGGTCATGCTTAGGAAGAGCAGGACAGGCAAGAGACGAATCTAATCCAATCACTTTACCAACTAGGAGAGGGTCAAAAGAAAGTCTCTGATAACCGACAAGGAGTTGGGCTTGAGGAGTTGTAAGGTTTTCCAAAATTTTGGAAGCTTTATCCATAAGAGGATAAAGGTGAAGAAGATGCTTCCCTTCACATAACCTATAGGGGAATCTAATCTTGTTGTTCTTCTTACAATCATTAGCTGAAGGTGTAGCATCGAAATGATCTGCATAGGTCGATAGGGATGGTCGATTCAAGTCTTGAGACCACACCTCTAAGACTCTGGGAATGCGAGGGAAGTCTCGAAGGAGATGGTCACCCTTACATAGCTTGCAAGGGAATATGAATTTTCATGGAGGATCAGAAGGTTTGTCGATGGGAAGTTCATTTGGAGTAACAACCACATGGTTGGACTCTC
The DNA here is from genome assembly GCA_031772625.1 of Pinus tabuliformis. Taxonomy (NCBI): domain Eukaryota; kingdom Viridiplantae; phylum Streptophyta; class Pinopsida; order Pinales; family Pinaceae; genus Pinus; species Pinus tabuliformis. The sequence continues at coordinate 168,758,942 of CM062812.1, forward strand.
ACTTATCTGAATTTTTCTTCTTCATCTTCTTCTTATTCTTCTTAGCCTCCTGGTTACTGGATTTCAAACTTTCACCAGGCGAACTAGAAGAGGAAGGTGAAGAAATAGGGGAAGAAGGTGAGAGGTCAACCTTAGAATCAATGTGATGTGGCTCAAATGAAGGAGATGGTTGGGAAATGGTTGGGACACTTAGGACTACCAAGGTCAAAAGCAACTAGATAGGTAAACCAATGGTTAACCCAGGGAGGGACAACGCCGCCATATAAGGAGCACCAGAGTTTCCAAAAGAAGGAAAAGGACCAGGATTCCCATCCGAGGGGAAACCTTGACTGGTAGACTCTAGAAATGTTGCCATTGGAATTGACCCTAAAGAATCACTAAGGAAGATAACTTTAACCAAGAATATTTCATGGGCAATTAATTTTAAGATATTGAAACAAAACTTTGCATTTTCATATTTTAAGAGTCAAGAAAAGAGCAAAAGGTGACTCTATTCTCTTTCGGAGTTAACGAGATTGAAAGGACAAGTGCTCAATGATATTTTCAAATTTAAAGGGTTAGTAAAGATAAAAAATGACTACTTAGAGTACTCTAGGCATAAAGGATTACTAGGTAAACGTGAACTGTAGAATACCTCCCGACGAACTGAAAAGTATGAGCAGGCAATCTCCCCAAATGCCGTGTTCGGTGTATCATGTTTACAAGGTAGTAGACTCGGCTTCCTATGGATAAAGGATTGTAACCTATAGGGGTCTCCCTTTATATACACGACGGTACAGGGAGCACAAGTCTATACTACTGCTATCTAAGGTTAATAACAATTTCTAGGTTATAAGATGTCGAAACACATCTCTAACCTAGACCACTAAATGCAAGTGTTAAGTTTCAATTATTCCTTAGGTTAATTCAATAAATTTAATAGTTTATCTTGAATTAGGTTTCGATTTCAAGGCCCTATCGCTGTCATATGAAAAACTCCTATATGCAGCCGTATGAGAAAAGAAATATTTCTTCAATGAAATATATTAATAATTGAGGGATAGAGAGCACACAATCAAAGCAACAATCAAATATTGAAATCTTTCAGTAATACATGTCCTAAATGCACTTAATCTTCCCTTAATGAAAAAATAAGTTTCATTTCATTTCTCATGCCTATGTTGATGCAATTCTAGCTTCTCAATAATGTTACTAATGCAATATTTTCGCTTAAGTAAACTAGAATTATGTTCTTATTTTCATAAAATGCAAAATGAATCTTTCACATAGAGCATTTTCAGTGAAAAGTTTCACAATTCTGAACAAACATGCTTCGATAAAATCCAAAGCATGATAAATGAAACTAAAAGCAACTTCTTCCTTGAATTGAACAAACCAAACACATAAATGATTCAATTGACAAACCAAGCAATTTAATCTCTGCGCAGAAAGAGAAAAGAGACACTCGAAATAAGAGAGTAAATGAGACTCTTTCACTCATTCAATTGAAAATGAAGCAATGAAGATGTTGCGACTAAAGGATGGATTAAATGAAGCAGCAAATCAGAAACTTAACACAATGAGTAAACAAACAAGTGAACAGTAATTGACCTAGATGCCCTAGGGTCATAGGAACCATCCAAAATCTCAAAAAATCAAGCAATGAAGCTTCAAACCAATCAATCAATTAAACCTAGCAAACAAAGCATCCTAGTCATCTTAGTTAATAGGGAGAATAGATGTAGACATGCCAGGAAATAGAATCTAGGAGAAATGGTGGTATGACAAAAGTTGTCACAAACCATGAGATGAAGAAGAATCCAAAGAGAGGGATATGCTCCCCAATGGAGTTGACAATTTTTGGTGTAGGAATATTCTCTCTGCAGACAAAGACAATCCCTCTAGCCCAAGGGCATGGGGGATTCACTACGAGAGCAATAGTATAGCACGTAGGTTCATATTGGGGGATATATAATGAGGAGAAAATGACATAATGTATTGGGGGATATATAGGGGATAAAGGGTTTTTATATTGACAAGTATAAAAAATGGAGCTCAAAGTTAGTGAAAAAATATAAAGGGGTATAAAAAATGTTAATGAAAAAATGGATACCTAAAATATCTAGTGAAAGTAGGGGTTTTTTAAATTGGGAAGGTGTATTGGGTTTATATTTGTAGGGGGTTAAATAATATGATTTTTAGAGGTATTTTCCAATATGTACTCAAATTAAGGGTATTATTTAATATTCCATAATCGCATGTGATATGTCAGAGGTTCACTGAGTGAATCCCCCATGCCCAAGGGAGAGGGTCTAGCCACAAATAAGACAATCTAACATAAGTTCCCTTAGATTGAGAATGGATAAGATCCTACCTCTTGTATCGCTTATCCTTGTTTGATGATATCCTTGTGTTTCTGCTCCAGCAATCAGATCCTCACTTATTAATCAAACACCTGAAACAAATAGACAGGAAACCAACACATACATGACAGCATACAATAGAGTTCAATTTACTTAAGAGGCTAAGGAGTCTTAAGTTACCAAATACAATATTACAATTGATATAGGAAACAAAATATCAGTTGTATTAATATAACAAAAAGGAAAGTACAACCTTCACCTTAGTGTTGTGTTGAGGGCCCCGAAATCGGGTCGACAACAAGGGGGATACCCACCCGGTCCGGAACCTAGTTGGCGGCTCCTTGCCCGTTTGCAGTAGCGGGTCCGACTGGGGATAACGGGGCCAGCTTCCCGATGCAAGGGGTGTGTGTGTGTGTAAGTTTTGATTTATGTTGTTTCTAGAGAGCTTTTGAGAACTAATTTTAATCTAACTCATCATTCGACTATAAGTTGCTAAAATCAGAATAAAAATAAAATATACAACCTACGCTAACCCAGGATATATCCTTTCCATCATGCGATTTAAAAAGATTTCATATAATAACTGGTAATAAAGATTATTCAGTTACTATAAGAATATAAACCATTTAAGATAAACCATTCTGCATAAGAAGTTGAATAGGACAGTTGTGGACTGCATATCACATGATAAATCATTCATATGTCAAACATAAACAGATGATTCCACCGTACAAAAGTGCCAAATGGTAACCATAAATCTATACATTAACATACAAATAACATCAGCTGTATATCACTTTAAGAAAATCAGTAGAAATTCGTCAAGAGATAAAAGTACCATTTATGACTAATTTCTACTCACAAACTTGAAGCAATAATGATCTACTTCTACTTACTTTGAACGCCTACTAAGAGTACAGAAATGCAACATCAGTAGCAGACATTAAAATGCAAATATAAATAAATCCGATCCTTCCATTCATCAAAACCTCCTCTGAGGTGCAAAAGTGCATGTTCTGAGGACAAGTTTTTGACAAATTTCTGGACCCTTCTCCAATGCAATGAGAAGGGTTGAAATACTACTATCTAATCCTAATAATAGTATGTTACAAAATTGAGGATACGGTTCTCAAATGACCGCCCTTTTTCTAATTTAGTCAAAAAGGAAAAAACAACATTCTAAATGAAATTACTTCTGAATTTGGTCTCTGAAGTTGCAGCTGTCAAGCATAGGCTTGAGAAGAGTAGGCTGGCTGATTTCTGTGCTTAGCTGGGCTGCGAAAACGGCATCCATAAGAGCTGGCACTACCTTCTCGGCTGCGTTCATGATGCATCTTACCGTCATGCATTGGTTGTGCGGCTTAACTAAGTAAGTCCAGTAACTTTCCCAATTTAGTCTAGCCAATGCCTGGATTGTTTTCCCGTTTGCCTGCGTTCTCTGTCTCCATTCTGCCTCCAGTTGCAACGTGCTCGGTAGGTACCCCGGGGTGGTCTCCGAAATTAAATTAGCCCTATGTAAATTTTCATTTACACAGTCGATAAGGATGCTCGCTTGTGTCGCCGCTATCTCTGCTGCTTGCTCCGCTTGTGTGATTTGTTCATCCCATTTATTAAAGAGCAGCTCCTTATGATTTTCATTAATCTTGGGTGATCCTGCTCTTTTTCCTTCCTCGTCATTTTGCCAAGTCAGATATTCTGTTACTCTTCTGTTGGCCTGGTCATAGTCGTTCCGCAATTCCACCACCTGGCTGGTGATCTTGTCGCTTAGTTCACAAAAATGCCTCCACTGTGATATTCTACGTACCATATCTTCCTGTTGCTGTGATAGTTGGTCGTTCAAGCTGATGGACTCTGAAATGAACTCTGACAGCTTAGGTTCATCTTTATGCATTTCTTGCATCGTCTGCAGCTGCTTTTCTTTTTCTTCAAGATTTCTTTGATAGCTTACCTGCATCTGGCGAAAGTCTTCATGTAGCTTTTCGCGCTGTCTGGAGGCTTCAGTGTTCGCATTGGCTTGCTGCAACTGTTGTTGTAGCAGTTGTATTTGATTTTCATGTTCTTTTAGAATTTGCTGGACTTTAGAGGCCTTGTCGATAGTTGCAGAAGCATATGCTCCTGCAATCTGAGACAGTTTCGTGAGATTCTCGGTTGGATCATTATTTGGGTCTTTCCACAAGACATCTAGATGTTCAGCACCTTGAGATAGTGCATTCTCAAGTTTTCTCTTCTTTCATTGTCTCCTTACAACTGCTTTGTGCTGGGGGCTGTAGAATATGTCCAGAGGAGGAAATTCTTCTACGTTGAGTAGAAGTTCTGAGGATGGAGTGATAGGGAGATGCTCTGTTTCTGCGGCACTACTGACTATGGTCGAGACGACCTCTTGCACCACATGTGTATTGCTCACAGGTGTCTTTGGGGCTTGACCTTCAAGATTAATTAATTCATTGAAGGTGTCCCATTCTTTATCCAACTCTACTGTGACAAGAGGTGTTTCGACGACAGGAGGGGGAACCTCTCTCGGTGGTGAGGCGATAACTTGCTGCTGAGCCATCGTACTCGACTGAGCTGTGTCTTTGATTGTTTCTTCGTTCTTCTCTTTGTTGCGCACAGACTCTTCAGGATGTTCAGATATTCCTTTTGCGGCGCTGGACTTAGATCTGGAAGCGCTGGAGTTTTCGCTGAGGCTGATGCTCGGAGTCGGTTCTCTAGTAGCTACTCGCAGTCCTTCCAGTGGGATACTAGCCAGTCTTCTTTCTCTGTACAACGTGAATTTCCGAAGGTCGTCTGGAGACAATCTTGACTGAGCTTCTTGCAAAACTTCTCTGAGCGAGTTCTTGTTCAGAAAGAGATCATCAAACAGATCTTTCTTCCCAGAGAATACCCTTATCTTGACGTTGGTTGTAAATTCCTGGGCCACTTTATTTGGGTCGAATGGTCTTGATGAGAATTTAAATAATTGAAGACACGTCACATTCTCCACCTCATCAAAAGCGTGTCCCACATCGAACAAAGAGAAGACCCCACAAGTGACGGGAAATGGAGGCCAAATGGCCTTCTTTTTGTCCTTTAGTTCCTTGGTTAAGCCGCCTTCAGAACAAGTTTGATAAGCAATTTCCCGGGCCAACAATTTATCAGGAACATACAAGGGTAGGACATGTGGAGGTACAGTGCTTCCAAAAACTCGAATATAGGTAAACCATTCTTCCCCAAACCATCTTGCGATGGGGAGGATGTCAATTTGGGCCTCGGGAGAGCACCTTGGGGGGTCCTTATCATATATCATTCTATGCATGGGCAATATGAGCCCATGGCAAATCTGGTAAAAATGAGGGGCAAACTGGGAATCCCATAAGACTTTATGATAGACATGAATGGGCAATGGGTCTTGGGTAGTCCATTTCCAACCCATAGTAGGGAATTTCGATACAAGACAGACAGAGTCCATTATATAGGCAGACAGATAAAAAGGAGGATAGGCCCTTTGGGAGAAGGATCTCTTAGAACGGTAGTGGAGAACCGCCGTGTATAGAGTGTCAGAAAGGATTTTGGCCCAATCCACTATTTCAGAACTAGTCGCGGCATCAATTAACGGTAGCCATTCAGATGAAAACTTATTGATATCAGGCTTACCAAATAGCCTACAGAGCATGGCTGCAGCAAAACAATATGGAGAGGTAAGGGAACCAGTGCTATACATACCGTTCTTATCTTTTTTCAACGGCTCATCTCTTCTTGACCATTCCTTAGTGGTGTCTGATAGGTCCGGATTCTCTACTGCGAACTTCCTGACAAACTCTGCATTATAGGTCGCTTGTGGTTCAGGAAGATGATACATGAGCTTCAGGTCTTGAGCAGCAAACGATCCCACGAGCCCATGTCCCTGGACTTTGAACTGTCTATGATGTAACTCTGCATCATCTAAAATCCATTTGATCATGTCTGTATACGGTAGAATCTTCGGCCTTGCCGCTATCCTATGGAGGAAAGAGCACGCTAGGTCTTCCAGGGATGCCTCTGAAGGACGTGATGCACCCGCGACAGCAGCAGTTACTTTGACTATTCTAGGGTTCTCTTCTTCTAACAGCCTATACATGCCTTCCCATGTTGAGATACCTGCATCTTTATTGCATGCAGTGTCTGTGTACAGGGGCGCCATCTCCTTGGTCTTCTCTCTTGTTTCTGAGCTTTGAGCTTTGTTCTTCTTCCCCATTTCGCTTAGCGTTTCTATCTGATTTTGCCTTCACACTTTGCTCCTGCAGGTTATGAGTGAAATGGAAAGATTGATCAGAAAGGTGATGGGAGAGTTTTAAATGCAAGAGATAAATTAGATACGCCACCTTATGTGAAGCAAATCCGCATTAAGGCACGCGTCTTTATTCCACTTAATAACTGACAACTGATTTATTACTATCATTAAAAGCGCATAATTCCAAGTCAGGTTATAGTAAGTGGCTTTTCTTTGGGTGGCACGCCTGAGGGATTCGTACTAAGGTGCTTTTATGATTTACCAACGTACCCTTGCATGTCGCGCAATCGCAAATAGTAGTGATCACAATATCGCAGGTCGCCATATCGCAGATCGCAATAACTCAACGCTTGCCAATCTTCGCCTGCCTCATTTCTGTGATATGCGATCGCGCGATCACAATATCGCAAATCGGTGGGTTTGTAAGCTTTTCTTTATGGGTACTAGCATGTTGCGATGCGATGTTGTTATTAACACTGAGGCGGTGCGCATATTGGTCTTTATAAGGGAAATGAAGGTGTTTCTCATTCCTTTGTGATGCAACCTTAAAGATTTGCTTTCATGAGCACAGGTTTAGGCTTAAGTCTTTCAAGAAAACTTTTCTAAGTGTATGTTTGTACTTTAGAATGAAATCCTTGCTTTTCCAAAAATTAACTAAGGGTCCCCATTCATTCTAGTATCGTGGTTGATACTAGATTGAACGAAGGGGGGGGGGTTGTTGCTGGCCACAACATGTTGCAGGTTTCCTTTGATGGGTCTGGATCCCAAGCATCACTCAAACATCTCCTCAAACACCTCAATCATGGGAGTTCAAGGTCTTTTTCTCCTTGTTGACACCAAAACATATTACAAGCTATTCTCCCTTTAACAAGCTCTTAACAAGCATAAACTAAGAGCTAAATTCAAACTAAAACCAACCTGCATCCAAAGCTAGTGGAGGTTAGAATAGCAGGGGATTATATAGGAATGAGAGAGGGGATATGGTTCCTTTTATGATGGGAATAATAGTTATCTCTTAGGTTAGTTCCTTTTTAATAGGGGAAAGGAGCCCAAATAGTCTCTCTCGGCCTTATCTAGACTAACCATTTACCAGACCTTCGCCCACAAAGCTTCTAGATCTGGAAGCTTCCATTCCATTTTTAAAAGCTTTCAAGAAGAGGATCAACGCAGGTAATAAAGGGATAACAGCGCTGATTGGCACGGGGCTCAGTGTTATTCTCAACAAATCAGCGTAGGGCTCAGTGTTATTCTCAGCAAATTGGCACGGGGAAGAAACTGAGGGGTAGCACTGACCTTTAAAAATGGGTTTAAAGGAAGTATCTCTAGAAATGATGTAAAGGGAAAATGTTTTTCAGATGGAAAGTGACTCAGAGAGATGTTCTTCATGATAGGGAAGTACACAGGGTTTACTATAGAGGTGCTCCAAGATCAAGGAACAGGGAGTACAAGGAAAGTGGTAAAATGTTGTGTAATAGGGGGGGGTAGTGATGTAAATGATGATTGAGAGCCAAAATCGTAGAGAGTTGATGGCAAGCATGAATGTCAAGGATTGCATTGTGCTTGTTGCCTAGAGGTTGCAAATTTGTATTGCTATTCCACTGACATTGTCTCCATGTTTTAAAGGCATCGATAATTGATCGTAAATTTCCTTGAGTGAGACCATAAGCTATCCCCCTCTACATGAAATAATGGTGATGCCCTCAACCTCGCAGAGCCATTAATTCATGTGTTATTCTTATAGAGTGAAATCTATAGATCCATAGGTAATCCATCATATTTCACATGATTGAGTTTGATGGCATTAAATATTATTGATTATGATACCCATGTTCACTATAGTTGACCATGTCAACAATAGTCAACTATAGTTAACATGTGTTAATGTATAGATTAATTTATAGTTAAAACATTCTAAATGTGTAGATTAATATATTATTAATGTGTCACTAATTTTACATTAAACTCTTACTAATGTTCTTTAAATGTTATAACACTTTTATTAATGTTATATTAATATGTTAATGTTATTATATATGTGCCTTAATATTATATTAATGTCAAAATTAAACAATAACAAAATATTAAATATTAAATATTAATATATTGATTATGTATTAAGTATTATATTAATGAATTAATTGTTAATATATTAATTTTTTAATTAATATATTAATGCATTAATTAATATTTGATTTGATTAAACAAAATACTCAAAATGTGAACAAAATAAATCGAGATGAATAATGAAAAAACACCCAAACGGTTTATGAGATAAATAATGACAAAATAGCAAGATGCAGACAAATAGGAGAGGGAAACCAGTAGTTGGACGCCCCCCATGGACCCCTCTAAATGCCACATAGACGAACATGGTGGCAGTATGACACATCTCCCCTACATGCGGCCATGCGTTAGGCAATTATGTGATAAACGTCGCGTAGATTTGGGTGGGTTAGGGTTTTCGTTTGCCGTGGGTTTTTGGAGGGTTATCAAACCACCATGTTATTTTATTTGGGTCTAATAGTTGAGCATTTGGTGCCTCTGATACTTGCACGACCATGCTATAATGTTGGTCACAACCATCACCATTCTTGGAATTATGGAGAGTGGGTTATGGGGCGTGATGGTTCGTAGTTCGTCACATTGTTCAGTTGTTATCTTGTGTTTTATTTGGTTTACTTGAGAATTTTTTCTTCCTCATCACACACTGAAAACTGGGGATTTTCCTCTACTTGGTGTCGGACATGGATGTTTTGAGCTCCGAAGGGTTTATTTGTAGTTAGTTCGACATTTTTCAACAAAATTTGGAGGATTTATTCTGTTTTTTGTTGGGTTTTCACATGTTTAACCCCACCACATCTTTTTGGCCTCCTTGTATATCTTGTAGGTCACTATGGGTGAGTTGTAGCTAAGGGTATTCTTTCTATTGGCGTTCTTATGGCATTTTCGCATTTACGAAGCACAACAAATTCTTCTACATTAGGATTTTAATCCTACCAGATTCTTCTAGCTGTATTTTTAAACACATTCAACTGTATGGATTTTGGTTTCCTTTGAATTTTTGCTACATTTGCTTCTATGTTTATGCATTGATTCAGGAATTATAGGTGGATTCTTGCGCATGTGGGTTTTTTTGCATTACAATTTTGCTTCATGTGGAATTCGAATTTCTATTGGTAGTTTCAGGTTTTGCTACATGTGGGTTTCAATTTTTTAATAGCGGTTTAGGGTTTTGTAGATGGTGGCTATTTTTCTGTGACAAATGGTGGCTATACTTTCTGTATTTTTTAGTAATTTTCCATGATAGATGGTGGCTATTTTTTTGTAACCCAGTTTTCTAAATAAAATAATTTTTGTGTGTGCTATGATTTTAGTCAAATTGCTACAATATATTTGATGTAGTTGTTGGTTTCTCGTGTTTAGATAGGAAATTAATTGTGTTTAGATTGGAAAATTAATCGTGGCACTGTAAGGTTGAGTGTAATTTCATAACATTTTCAGGGCTTAATTGCACTTATATATATGAAGCGGTTTCACACATTTCTATGAAAAAATTATGAAGCGCCTTAATTCATTTTTGTGAAAATTTCATTGAAACAAAAAACTATTGGGAAGTCATAGTAATAGTATTATACAAGAATATTGTGTACAATTTGTTTCCTATTAGCCAATACTATTAGTAAGAATATGTTTTTCTTAATATGTCAATACATTAGATTAATATTCTGTGTACTATGAATGGGATTCACAACCTTGTAATAATATTGTGTTATGTGAGGTTTTGAAGATGGATGTTGTGATTAGAAGAAGTGTTGAAGCACTTGTTGTCATTTTAATTATTTTGTTTGGGAGCACAATTGTCAAACTATTTAGGGACTTGATCTGGAGGCCTTGTACATTCCTTGTTATGGAAGTAATATATAATTTTTTCCAAAAGGTAAGAAATTAATAGGAATACTTCATTTTATTTGTATCCTTAATTGAAACTGACACATTCTAAGAAGGTAAGAAATTCTTTCATTATCAAGGTCCTTATAGTAATATGCTAATGTAAGAAATCCTTAATGAGATGATAGGGTACTGCTTTCATGGAATTGCAAGGCCAATATCATAACATAGTGAGGAACTTTAAAAACTAGCACATGTTAAGAAGGTAGTCCCTTAATGAAAACTGCATTCCTATGTTTAGATAGGAAATTAATTATGTTTAGATTGGAAAATTAATTATGGCACTGTAAGGTTGAGTGCAGTTTCATAAAATTTTAAGGTCTTAGTTGCAGAGAGGAGTCTTTTGGATTAATCACATTATTAGGATTGCACTTATATATATGAAGTGCTTTCACAGATTTCTTTGAAAATTTTATGAAGTGTCTTAATTCATTTTGTGAAAATTTCATTGAAACAAAAAACTATTAGGCAGTCATAACAAATGTTCTCATAGTAATAGTATTACATGAGAATATTGTATACAGTTTGTGTCCTATTAGCCAATACTATTAGTAAAAATATATTTTTCTTAGTATGCCAATACATTAGATTAATAGGATATGTACTATTAATGGGATTTGAAACCTTGTAATAGTATTGTGTTATGTGAGGTTTTGAAGATAGATGTAGTGATTAGAACCATTACTGAAGCACTGGTTGTCATTTTAATTGTTTTGATTGGGAGCATAATCATGAAACTCTTTAGGGACTTGATATGGAGGCCTTGTGAATTCCTTATTATGGAAATAATATATCATCTCTGCTATAAGGTAAGAAATTAATAGAAATTATTCATTTTATTTCTATCCTTAATGAAAATTGCCACATGCTAAGAAGATAAGAAATGCTTTCATTATCAAGGCCCTTATAGTAATATGATAAGGTAAGACATCCTTAATGAGATGATAGCGTACTACTTTCATGGAATTGAAAGGCCAGTATAATAACATAGCGAGGACCTTTAATTATTGGCACATGTTAAGAAGGTAGTCCCTTAATGGGAACTACCTTCTTCTGTTTAGATAGGAAATTAATTGTGTTCAAATTTGAAAATTAATCGTGGCACTGTAAGGTTGAGAGTATTTTCATAACATTTTCAGGGTTTAATTGCACCTATAAATATGAAGCACTTTTGCACATTTCTATGAAATTTTTATGAAGTGCCTTAATTCATTTTTGTGAAAATTTCATTGAAACATAAAACTATTGGGTAGTCATAGTGAAGCAACCTTGTAATAATATTGTGTTCTGTGAGGTTCTGAAGATGGATGCTATGATTAGAAGAAATGTTGAAGCACTGGTTATCATTAGTTTTTATGAGAGCATAATCATCAAACTCTTTAGGGACTTCATTTGGGGGCCTTATGAATTGCATAATGTTGTCAAGGTTGAAATCAATGCCTGATTACATTCGGTAATTGTTTATGCTCAAGAGAGACATTTTCTATTGGTATGGAATCTATCTAAGGTTGTATATTTCAGAATCTGAGCTAATCAAGGAATCTTTATCAAATAAATTTAGTAACTATGAAGGGAGACACCCATTCCCTTTGTGTTGGATTTATTAGGGTGGGGATTTATTTTTATAGATCATTTGGGATGGGTGAAGCACACGAGGATCATGCGCCTTGTAATAAGACTCGATAATAGACTTGATAAGACTTTATAATAGATGAGGAACTTGTTGTCAGTCATTATTTTTGAGGTTGAGGGAGTAAACACATAAGACAACATCAAAACCACTTTGGAAGCTGGGATCTAGCCCTGCCAGCATCAGATAGGGATCTCTCTATAAAATTTAGCTATGTTTGATGTGAATGTTAGGTTAGTTATTACTACACTAATTATTTTTTATTGGATTTCTTGGTTGATTAAATTATTATAATTCCATTGGGTTATGGAGTCTAAAGATTAACTAGATCTACATAAAATTTTGAAGGAGTTTCACAGTACAAGCTAGGTTGCACTAGTTGGATCTTTCAGAAATTTAAATGAATAATGAAACAAAAGAAATGAAATATTCAGTAGAAACTAAGGAGCAATTAAGAATTCCTTAATTTGACTTCAGTCGAAAACATATAAATTACTAATAGCCAAAATAGGGTATTCTGTATAACATATCCTATTCATCACGGTTTCTATTATGTAATTCATATTTTTAGAAATAACAAAGAAAAGAGACAATGATTAAACACATGAACAGAAGAAAAACATCACCAATTCGTACACCACATGAATCCTGTGAAGAATGTCATTGAATTATTGATGCTTCTAGAAACTTGGAAATTATGATTCGCAGAGGAAAATTATATTCAATAATCAACATTTCTTACTTCAAATGATGAAGTATTTATAAAAATCCTAAACTAAAATATCTTGAAAAAATATCAAGATTTGTTACAAATATCTCTAACTGTATTACACAAATAGAATTGAAATATAGGACATTCAAAAATAATGAATCTACTTGGCACTATCTTTATGGGTTTTCGATGACAAATAAGAGAAATTCAAATTTTGTAGCAACTCTTATTTGATGAGGTGGCCTCCAAGTCACTAACTGTCTTTGAGATTTTTCCTCCTGAAATTATGAAAAATAGGGTCCTGTAATACCTTTGTATATCCCAAACAATAATATATTTTAGAAAATTGAGAGACGTTTTTGTGAATTATGATGTTGCAAACAAAAACCTCTTTCCCTTTTTTAAAATTAATTTCCATCCACTCGGAAACCGAATTTTAAAACATTGAATGAAAACATGAAAATTCGGGAAAATATACCTATAAAGGTTCATTCGAATCTCCCAAACCATAATAACTGTTATAAAATGGAGAGAGGGTTTTGTGCATAAGTATGTTAGAAACAAAACACTCTTTCTTATTTTTAAAATTCATTATTAGTTGTTTGTAAACCATGTTTGAAATTATTGTGTTGTATAAGGAAAAACATGGTTTTACTTGACCATGAAATGAACATATGACGTCGAGGCGAGAGGTGACATGGAGGTGGGGGATAATGTGGAGGAACATGGTTGGTAGAAATATAGGTGGAAGAATAGGATTAGAATATGAGGAGGGACATGGTGGGTGGACGTTGGTGTGGGAATAGTTAGGCAAAGGATACGTGACGGTTGAGCGGAAGTGGGGGGTGACATAAACGGGGAGGAGGTTTGCGGAAAGAAGATGATATCACTTTCAAAGGAGGGTAGAGGATGATTGTGGTATTAGTGAAGGGGGGTTTGAAATATTCTAAGGGAGACATGTAGTAGCAGGGCCCAGGGGTAAAAACACTACTTTCAGACCCCCACCCCACCAATAAAGGGAGATAAGGCGAGGGGGTCTGAATTAGATCGGCTGTCATCGGATCGGATGTGCGCTGAATATCGGGCACGGAATATGTGCGTATTTTAATCGCATATGACAAATCTCCTTTTGTCGTTATCAATTTTACAATAAAATCAAAGCTATAGTACCAAGGCCTTATTACAATTTATTTAATCACATTACTATAAAAATTTCTTGACTAAGTATCTGAAGGTTTCGGTACTTCAAAAACTAGTGTCATCTTAACATGTATCTAAGACTATTGAATATAGGTATGCCAAAAACTAACAAAATAACTATATCATAAAGTAAACCATAATTGAACAAAGTGTGTTGTGAACTAGTACATTAAATTGTATGTTCAACCATATGTGAACTTTATATTAACCATGCAATGTATTGCATCCTTACAAAATCCACATTGTGATGTGGTTCCAAAAAATGTCATGCCACCCCTATGCTTGATGGCCTCCATTTCTTGCATTGGCCAAACTTGTTGAGTTTCCTGCCCAAGCCAAGTATGGTGGTGTTGTGCTCTACAACAACCCCCCATTTCATATCATTTCTATTTACAAAATTATCATATGAAATGGGTCCCTTTAGAAGTTAATTGGTATCAATATTGTATTGTTCAAAAAGGTCCGATAACCAAATCAAAACATTATATAAAAAACCTTTTTAAAATCCCATTTTGATCAAATAAAACAATCATTTATCATTGCGATAAAGCGATCGCAAGATCGCATATAGAAATGACATAAAGAACACAAATAAGTGACATATTGGTTTCCACCGATGCGATATCGCTATCGGCTATCGGCGATACTTTATACGCAGTCTTAAAGCGCCCCAGGCCTTTCACCCCGATGCGATGCGATATCGCAATCAACAATCGGCAATATCCTATGCACATTAATAAGGCGCCCAGGTGATGCAGCCCGATGCGATGCGATATCACAATCGGAAAATCGGCGATATGCTGTCCATGTCATATATAATCCCTATTCTTCCGACGCGATGCGATATCGGCTATCGGCGATCGGGGGTTTTAAATGGTGTCAATACAAGAGGTTAAAGCTCTCCCTGATGGCCGATTGTGATAAAGCACGGTTTTCAAAAAGCCATTAAATTGAGGGATATTATGATCGAATCATATTTAAAGCTTAATCTGTTAAGCAATGATGCACCTGCGCCCAATCGCCAAAATATCCATAGCACGCTTAAGCGGGCCATTCGGCCGAATAATGATATAATGGGCATTTAAGATTGGTAGGTTTTAAACGGCCATTTAATGTGATCGTAAGTCCTAAAATCCTCCCATGAATTATATATGCACCCATTTTAAAAGCTAATCCCCGATTACGCATCAGTCACTATAGCTCATTACTTTGAAGTTTTCATTGCAATTCTCCATGTTACGTTTATTTACGCCTCTGTGCAGAATTCATCCCAAGGAGAAAGCTCAAGCAAAATGGGGAATAAATCCAAGAAGGCCACAGGCACTTCCGCTGCGCCAGCTGCAGGACAAGCTGTTGCTGACAAAAAGAAGGGATTGATATCTGATACTACATGTTCGGGTCTCATCAGAGTTACTTGGCAAGGTACCTACAACCTGATTGAAGCCGAAGAACCAGTAGTGACAACGGTAGAAGCTACTGCAGATTCTACTTGGAAATCTGAGGGTACTCTCAAGGACCTAGCGGACTCCTTCCTTCACCGGATAGCAGCCATGGAACAAATTCTCCCATACACAGATGTAGTGCGGTGGGCAATTGAAGAAATCCCAATCCTAGATAGAACCTTCAGCACCAGAGACGGGAGAATTTTCGGGTTGTTCAAAGCTGATGATTTGAGGCAAATGTATCATTTGCCTGAGCCAGAGAAAATATACAATAAGGCATTCCTGGAAAAATTCTCAAAAGAGAATGAAGTTGAATCCGAACCCATCCGGGATTGGAGACAAAATCCGGCCAAGCACAAACATGAATCTTCAGGTAAGTACTCGGTTGATTCTCTGGCTTCTCCTTATTGCTATGCTGGAATAATGATGTGTAGATTATGGGGACTGCATGACTCTGCTAACTTCACTATAGAAATGGTCCCATTAATGGAAGCAGCATGCAACAGTGTAATTATGGATTGGGCCACTATCCTCTCAGACAAATTAGCAACAGCTGTGCTTGAGTTTAGAAGCAAGACCCGTATTTCTGAAAGGGTAATTCCCCCATTCTACTACAGTGCCTATATTCTAGATACCCTGTGTTTTAACTCTGAATTCCCCATACTCGGCTGGAGGTGGAATGCACAAGGCCCCATGCCTATTCATATATATCATCAGAAATTGTGGAAATCTTCTTATAAACATCATCTATACCGAGTCTGTAATGGCTTTATGTTGCCTATTTATTATTCCATTTTCGATAAACCTGCTCCCAAGATTTCTTATCAAGCCGGAATTGATTTAACCTCAATAGGTAGATGGTTTGGAGAGGAGAGATTTACCTACATAAGAGTTTTCGGTAGCCAAGCCAAACCTCATGTCCTCCCTTTATACATACCGGATAAACTACTGGCGAGGGAAATTTCTTACCAAATCATTGCTGAGAGTGTTACCCAAACGCTCAAGAAAAATTAGAAGCAAGGCTGGCCCTCTTTTCCTTTGAGATGCGATGTATATACCTTGCATGATCTCAAACATGCAGGAAAAGGAAGCTACAAAGATTCAATCCTTAACTTTGGCGACTCTCCCAAATAGGCAGTTTGATCCAAACAAAGTTGCCTATACTTCCTTATAACAGGCCAAATTGACAAGATTTGACCATAAAGAAGATATGTTTGACGACCTGCTCTCTTCAGCTGAGACAATAAATCAGGTTAAAGCATTCGCTAAAGTAAAATATAATGATGAAGGGTTGACTGAATTTAATAAACTTAGAGAACAGAGGTTGCAAACTCTGCCTCTACATTTACTAGCGACAACCCCAGTGACATCATCAAGAAAGCCTGATCGGCAACAGTCAAAGGAACCTCCGGTTATAACAAAGGATCATAAGAAGGAACAGGAGGAAAAGCAGAAGAGAGAACAAGAAGAAAGGCAGAGAAAAGAAAAAGAAGAAAAGCAGAAGAGAGCGCAGGAGGAAAAACAGAGAAAAGAGCATGAGGAAAGGCAAAAGAAAGAACAAGAGGAACAACAGAAGAGAGAACAGGAAAAAGTGCGGAAGGAGTCCCAAGCCGAAAAGAAAAAACAAACCACCATTGATGTCAATATAGATACTCGTATTGATCCTAAATTGCTCCAGGAATGGAAGCAATTTGATTCCATCATCAGTGGGTTAGAATGTTCAAAAGATACAGACACTTCCAAGACAACGGACACACCGGAAATCACTTCATCACAGGTTCTGAGTGGAACTAGCGGCCCACCCATTTCTAAAGAGGTTGAGATAATAACAAAGGACCCCTCCGATCAAATCATTCTCCAGGTAGAAGATATTCCTCCCCTGGATGTTTTCTACAGCCCAAGGCATAAAGTAGTGGTTAAACGACAAAGGAAAAGAAGAAGGACTGATCAACCTTCCCTTTTCCCAGAGCAAACTGTTACGGGAAATGTGGTTTGGAAGGAGGAATTTGACCCCTCCGATGACCTGACAAAACTGTCGCAGTATGCGGGAGCCTATTCGGCAGTGACAATTGATAAGGCATCGGAGGTAAGTCTTCTACTGAAAACCAAGGATCAAGAGATTTTCTCATTACAGGCAGAGTTAGCTGAGACAAAGCAGAAGGAAGAACAGGCAGAGCAACAATTGTTGACACAACAGCAAGTGAACAGTCAACTAACTCAAAAATTGCAGGCAGAAAAGCAAAGGATCGACCAAAGCGTGATCCAGAAACAGAAAGAATTATCAGAGGCATTGGCACAATTAAAGACAGCAAATGAGCAAATGATGAAAACAAAAGATGAGAAAATTGCTCAATTGTCATCACAGCTCAAAAAAATAAAGGGCATTCCACAAGTGGCTGAATTTAGAGCAGAAGCATTGCAAATAAACACTGCATTAATATCCCAAATTAAGCTTCTGTGTCAACAAATCGCCCAGGCAGAGCCACTGTGTGAATTAACGGCATCCATAAATAAGCAGGTAGAGAAGGCCAGAACTGAATTGGATCAAGCCGAGGAAACCATAGCTGCATTTCTTGACTGGCAAGATTCTGATCAAGGACAAGCGGCGAATTTGCCCAGGATCCTAGAACCACATAAAGATATACTCTTCACAGAATGGCAGTCCCAGTTAATGAAAGCAGAGAGGGCAGCTTCAAGATGTAAATCAACTTCTAGCAATTTAGTTGAGTTAGTTAATAACACTCTCTACTTATCAAACATGATCTCCCAATGCACACCAGGAAAGTTGACAACAACGAACACATTGGAGCAATCATGTTATCCTGATTTAGAGGAAAAGGGGAGATTAATCGCTGGGATTAACAGTTTAACCTGGGACACATATTGGTTCTTCCTGGTAAAGCCGCATACACAGAGAGCCGCCCTTAAGTGCCTAACAGATGCGATCGGGTATATGATTCCCGATATTCAGGATGCCACCTATGCCGCCCAGCTCAGCTCGCGCCTCAACAAACCTCCTGAAGTAGAGCCAATGCTTGCGATAAGTCAGCTCAGATATAAAGGCAAGCAGCCTACCTGATGAATCATGCCACCGACTGCCAGATCGCTGAAGAAGAATCAGATCAAGATTGATTGATACCAATTTAATAGGATTTCTGTTTTATAGATAGGTAGATTAGTTAAGTATTTATAGACCCTTTCATTGTTTTGGAAAGGGTCATAAAGTTTTGTACCAGAATTAAAGACTGGAGTTTGCACTATTGTGCTTCAGTCAATATTCTTTTATGAAACTGGACCAGTTGTTCTTAATTCGATAAGGAAGCTTTTTATGCAATTGTGCACTATTGTCTTTGTTGAGAATGTTTCTACGTTGAAGGAAGAATTACAAGTAATGATTGATATTGGGAGTGTCAAGCAGCTCATATGGTATTTCTATCTATGTCTAAATTCATTCCTTTCATATGAATTGTTATATGATTATCTTTGCTATTATTGATTATATGCATGCGCTATAACAGCAGATCTATATTTCTTCCACTACTGGATGTTTTATGATATGCCTTTCTTTTAATCATGTATATGTCAATGATATAAATGATAAGTGTGGTAATATCACTTCAATCGCTTTGCTTAACTATTTAAGCATAGTAATCATGAATGAAATAATGTCCATGTCTATTAAATGGAGTCATCTATATGCCTGTTGATAGACACGGATCATCAAGCGTTGGACTTTAAAGCTCAATAAGTTCCCGGGATAGATCATAGTTTATGTATTCTTGTTAATAGTTTTAGTTATTCGCTCACCGCTAGCTTAGTTTATAAATCATCCATTCATCCCGTTTATCCACTTTTGGGAAACTGGTCCCATTATCCCTAGTCGTAGCCACTATTCCAAACGGAAAAGGAGCTGTACTAAGGTCCGGACCGGGTGGTTATCCCTAATGTTGTTGCAGCGATTTTCGAGGCATCAACATTTTTGGCGCTAGAAGGAGGGCCTGACTGTGAATGGCACATAAACCAAAATCTATAAGCCATTCTAAGAGTAATTCTCCCTCCAAATCCCCTCAAGCTTCTCATTCGCATGCTGGTTCTCCAGTATCCAAACGAGAAGAAGCGGAATCAACTACCACTGCTCAAACCCATCATACTCCAGAACAATTGAGTCTTGAATCACCTGAAGTCCAGTCTCTTATCCACAAACTTCAGAGCTTCTCGATTTCACCACAGAAATCTGAGGTATCACAAAGCAGTGCGACTTCGCAGTTCAATTTGCCTCACCCTCTCACCAGACTTCAGAGCGAAAAGCTCGGTATTGAACCCACTGAGTTCCCTTTACCCAAAAGGAAAAAGGCGAAGAAATATACTGAAGGATCTGATAGTCAAGAACTTTCATCCACATCCTCCATTGCATCTTCTCCTCTGCAAAGTCAACCATCCACTCCCCCATTACATATTATTGTTCACCAGGGATTAGAAGCTTCAACATCCCAACCTGCTCACTCCTCAACATTATTTGCTTCCCAGACATCTGGAGTCCCAACAGTAGTATCAACCACTACTGCTATTATAATGGCAGATCCATGGACCAGACCTGGTGCAGTCAATATGCCTGCACCATTGCATCCATTACCAGATGCTCCTAAAAAATGGCTACCCAAGTTTAATCCAGATGATGGGACCCAGGCTGAGGAACACATCAATAATTTCATGCTGGCAGTCAACTTGAAAGGAGTAACAGAACAAGATTTTGTTGTTAGACTTTTCCCTTACACCTTGTAAGGATCAGCAGGATCCTGGTATTTTTCCCTACCCTCTGGTTCCATTACCAGTTGGAACACTTGCCAAGAGCAGTTTCTTACCAAATATGGAGATGATAGGTCTTTGGCTACTTTAATAAACGATCTCTCCAATCTGAGAATATAGCATAGGGAACCAATTAAGGAATTTAATGCTCGCTTCAATAAACTCCTCAATAAAATCCCTACAGCCTCCAAACTAAGTGAACAAATTCGAAGCGAATGGTATATCACTGCCCTACCTGCCAAAATAGCCATTTTTGTAGATAGGGCTAGGAAACCTACCTTAGCCGAAAACATGAGAGAAGCACTTGCTGTGGAAAAGCGCATTAATGCTCTAGAAAAGAAAGCTGCTCTGGAAGACAGAAAAGCCAAAAAAGTCTCTTTCAAAGATGACTCAAGAAAGAAAACCTCAAAAGACCCATATGACATGGAGGGTTTGCAAAAAGTCCTAAAAACTTTATCAAATGAAATGGTTGAAATAAAGAAGCAGGTAGCCGAGACCTCAACTAAAAGACCCTTTAGGACTTTTAAGAAAAATGAATCAAAGCCACCAAATGTCATATCTAATGCTGATTCAGAGCAAGAAGAAGAGGAAGAGGAATCGATTTCACAAACTAGCGATGAAGAAGAAGTAGTAGAATGTCATGGAATGTGGGATTTTATACTCCCCAATTCCGATACCGATAATGAAGAAGAAGCATTCCCGGTCACTACCAGGAGTAAAAGTACTTCCGAACCTGTTCAGGTAACATCAAAGAAAAGGAGTGTTGGTGCCACTACAACCAAAGAAAAAATACCTACAAAGAAATCACCTGCAGTAGTTCCTCAAAACCAGCCTTCAACCTCTAATGCTCCTTCAATATCTAAAACATTAGTGGTATCAGATTCAATGGAATACAATATTGTTGATGACATGAAGAAAACTAAAGCAAACATTACTATGTTTGAGCTTAGCAAATTAAAACATCAACAGAAATTTCTTCTCAAAGAACTGAATGTTGTTCCTTCTACACCTCTTCCCAGTGCAAAAGCTGCTAATGATTCAGGCCAACCTCCTCCAGGTATGGTTGAAGCTACCGATTCAGTTCTGATTGGTGATAGATCAAATTCTCATACCCCACCTTTCCTATTGACCTATGAGATTTACAACAGAAACCTGCACAACTGTTTAATTGACTCAGGGGCATCATCTAACATAATGCCAGCTTCAATTTGTTCTAAACTGAACATTAAACCCCAGAAATCTGCTATTCATATTGTACAGTTGGACAGGACCAAAGTACAGGTTTTAGGAGAAATTAATTCCGTAACTATTAGGTTATCTGCTGATCCCAGAATAGTACAGAGGATTGATATTCTAATAGCCAATATACCTGAATTTTATGGTTTAATTTTGAGTAGGGATTGGTCGAAGAAATTGCATGGGTATATTTCCACTGATTGGTCACATATGTGGCTTCCTTACAAGGGTAAGCCAAATCAAATAAGGATCGATCGGGAAAAACACATGACCCATACAGTTACTGAATTCGAACAAGAAAACCCGCCAGTAGCATTCAACAACAACATTTTGGGGAATTATTCATCAGAGTCATTCTTTGGCAACTTCGTTGCCCAACCCTCTCCATTCTCAGTAACCCATTCTACATCTCAGATCGAAAATTTTTCACAAACAGATCGATCAAGATGTTTCAATGATACTGAGAAAATTGTAAATACAATTGTTAATACTTCTTTATTTTGGTCTTTATATTTCGATGGGTCCAAGTCTAGTGAGGGCTCAAGAGTAGGATGTATTTTGATTAGTCCACAAGGAAAAAAGACAATGCTGTCCTATAGACTAGAATTTGAATGCACTAACAATACAGCTGAATATGAAGCCTTAGTCCAAGGACTATATAAAGCAATCGGCCTTAAAGTGCAATATCTAAAAGTATTCGGCGATTCTGAAATTATTGTTAAACAGGTGAGAAATGCAATCCATTGCCTTTCAAATCACCTCAAGCATTATCAATCGATAGTACAAGAACTTACCTCACACTTTTCCGCATTCAACATTTCTTCCATCCCTAGGTCTCAAAATTCGGCAGCCGATCTCCTAGCCAATGTAGCTTCCAAGCTCTTACCTTCTGAAGACTACAGCCCAAATAGATTTTCCGTAGAATTACTTTTTAGTTCTTCAATTCCTGACAATGTCACTAATTGGAGAGTATTCAACCATGATGAGGATATTTTACAATTTCTAACTTCTGAAAAGTCCTATGACGATCAAATTATTGAGGAAAATGACCATGATCTACAAATGAAAGAAACCCCTCAGGAAAATTCAATCCCTAAGCCAGTGGTAAAGCTCGAGGATCTTTATGATATTAAAGACAGGTTTAAACCTGTAACTAATGCAAAGCTCCAAAGTTCTACCCTTAGTTTTGAATTGATAAATCTTGGCACCGAGCAAACTCCTCAAAACATTAACTTAGGACTAGGACTTTCCTTGGAAGAGAAGGAGGCATTCATTAGACTGTTAAGGAAAAATAAACAGGTCTTTGCCTGGAAATACGATGATTTGAAGACATATGATACATCTATTATCGAGCATACCATTCCAATGCTTCCCAATCAGAAACCGATTCAGCAGAAGTTAAGAAAAATACATCCAAACTTAGAGAGCCAGATAAAATCGGAACTTAACAAACTCTTGAAAGCCAAGATTATTTTTCCTGTCCGACACTCAAACTGGGTCTCTAATATGGTGCCAGTCAGAAAGAAAAATGGTGACATTCGGATCTGTATTGATTTCAGAAATTTGAACAAAGCGAGCTTGAAAGACAATTTCCCATTACCTACTATGGAGAAAATACTTCAATCAGTAGCAGGCTCTGAATTGATGTCCTTTCTAGATGGTTTCTCAGGATATAACCAAATCCTGGTTCATCCTGATGACCAGCTTAAAACCACATTCAGAACAAAATGGGGAACATATGCATATCAGAAAATGCCTTTCGGACTTATAAATGCAGGAGAGACATTCCAAAGAGCTATGGATATAACTTTTAGAGGGTTGATTAATAGAACAGTAGTCGTCTATCTAGACGATATTACTGTATTCTCTAAGGAGAGGTATAATCATTTGCATGATCTAAATCAAATTTTTCAACGTTGCAAAAGATATGGTATTTCCCTTAACCCTAAAAAGTCTTTCTTTGCTCTTGATCAAGGGAAGCTCTTAGGTTTTATTGTGTCCAAAAATGGCATTTATATTGATCCTGATCGGATCAAAGAAATATCTGAAATCCCTTTCCCGCACAATAAAAAATCAATGCAGTCATTTTTAGGCCAGATCAATTTTGTTAAAAGATTTGTTCTAGATTTTTCTCAAATTATTTTGCCACTTCAAATAATGATTAAGAAAAATTCAGTCTTTAAGTGGGGTTCAGCAGAAAAAGAAGCTTTCGATCTAATCAAGCAATCAATAATCAATGCCCCGGCCTTAAATACCCCAAATTTTTCTAATCATTTTACATTGTATACCATCACATCCAACTTGTCTTATGCTGCAGTACTTACGCAACTAAATGATCACAATTTGGAAGCACCCATCTCATTTTTTAGCTCAAATCTTCAGGGTACTGAATTGAATTACTCCGATGTAGAAAAACAAGCCTTTGCTATATTTAAAGCAGTCAAGCATTATAGACCCTTCCTTTTGAAAACCCACACAAAAGTTATAGTTCCTTTCCCTACAGTTAGGCAACTATTAATCCAAAAAGAACTGGGTGAAAAAAGGGCAAATTGGGTCACAGCGCTTCAAGAATATGACTTAGAAATTAAACCAGCAAAGATTGTTAGGGGCCAAGGTTTTTGCAGGATATTGGCAGGAGCATCCAACATTCCAGAATCAAGCGATATAGATCAAAATGAAGAAATCAACTAGATAAGTGTTACTGATTCTGAATCTCAATATGCAGAATTAATCTTTTATTTAAAGAATGGTTATGCACCTCCAAACCTGTCTTACAAGAACAAAAGGGCCATTAGGTTAAAAGCAAATAATTTCACAATTATTGATGATGTGCTTTTTAAGCAGAATTATGATTCTATTTTATTAAGATGCCTTGAGAAACCTGAAGCACAAAAGGTTTTGCAGGAGTTACATGATGGACCAGTAGGAGGACATTTTGGAGCTGACACAACAGCTCACAAAATTATTCATGCTGGATACTATTGGCCTACTCTGTTTAGAGATGCCCACGAATATGTAAGGAAATGCCTCAATTGTCAAACTTCTAGTGGAAGACAACGAAAATCAGCTTTCCCTCTGCAACCAGTCAACATTGAACAACCATTTGAGCAATGGGGATTGGACATCATAGGGGAAATTACTCCACCATCTTCCAAACAGCATAAGTATATCCTTACTGCTACCGATTATTTTACTAAGTGGGTGGAGGCAATTCCTTTGAAGACAACAAATTCTGAAGCAATCATTGAGTTCATAGATCAATTCATCATTACCAGGTTTGGTGTCCCAAATGCTCTTGTTTTTGATAATGCATCTTATTTCTCAGGCAATACTATGTTTGATTTCGCTATTAAGAGAGGATTTAAATTAAAGTATTCTGCTAATTACTATCCCCAGGGTAAATTATGGTTTAACAGAGTCTACTAATAAGAATCTGATCAAAATCATTAAGCGAACTATAGAACAAAATCATAAAAACTGGCACAAATCCTTAATGTTTGCATTATGGGCTGATAGGATAACACAGAAAGCTTCTATAGGATCTTCTCCGTTCAATCTTATGTATGGAAAAGAAGCAGTACTGCCCACAAATCTTGTTCTTCCTTCTTTAGCCCTAGTACAGTTCATTGAGGAGACTCCTTCTTCTTCTATCTAGCTTAGACATGATCAAATTCTAAAACTAGAAGAAGAAAGAGAAAAAGCCAGGGTTACTCATGCCAAACATCAGCAAATCATCAAAGCAGCTTTTGATTCAGTCTCATCCGGTTCAAAACAATTCCAAGTCGGTGATTTAGTTCTGAAATGGGACAAAGCCCATGAGGACAAGGGAAAACACACCAAGTTCCAGAAGATGTGGCTTGGACCATTTCAGATCTGTGAGAAGATAGGCCATTCAACCTTCATGTTGCAAGATTTATCAGGTTTGAGAGATTCTCTCCTTGTTAATGGCCTTATCTTGAAGAAATTCTTTAATTGAGGAGGTAACCCCTTCTCCTTTTATTTTAATAGAATTTTATAGTTTGTAGGATCATTAGGAAATAAAGTTGTAAGATATCTTCCATTGACCTTTTGCTGTGTTTGAAAAGTTATCCCACAGAAGTAGTATGAATATTTGCTTTTAAATAATAGAAGTCTTAACCAAAAGGGATAATTTCTAGGAAATTAGGTATCATTGTATTCTGAAACCACACTTCAAGTTTTGTGAACACCTCTCAAAGTTTAGAAGTATTTTAAATCATTTTTTGTTTTCAAATTGGTCTCAAAAGGTTATCAATATCAAGATAGAAGCTAATCCAATTTCAACATCTTCAACTCTTACCCTGTTATCCATCTACTCTTAAGGAGAAAATTGTTCATCCCATTCACCAAAGTTTATGATTACTCAGAGTGTAATTCTAAAATATTTGATACAAAAGATAAGAGGTCTTATTACAAGCCTGCTTACTATGATCATAGGGAAATAGTTTAACCGACATTACTAATACTGCATACCAAAACAGGGTAATGGCTTAGAATTATAAGACAAGGGGTCTCATCACGAGCCAACTTGTTCGGTTAGATTACTACCAGTGAATGGCATTGTCAATAGCTGGTCACCAAACCAGGACAATGGCTTTTTATCTTATCAATAACAGAAAAAGGAAATGAAATACAAAATATGAAAACATGTTTTGAATTCATTCTGTTAATCACACTCTTTATTGGATGGAACAATGGACAATAGCATGGTTAAAAGGTATCCCTGTCGAAACTATGAACGTTTGCTGGCAGCAGAGGCTCTACCTATGACAGAAGAGTTCACTATAAAAAATGATTTGGAAAGGTTTTCTGTTTTATCATTATAAACCAATAGAGGCATATTTAAAACTTAGAATGTATCTATTTTCTTAAAAAAGAGAGGAAACTAGCAAAAAATAGATTCATTTTACTTCGAATGCATGTATACATAGTTACATTAGAATTTTCCCTTTTGATTAGAACTCTATTTTGAAAAAGTTTAAGTATTTCTATGCTTTTCAGAGATAACTGGTTCTTCCAGCGAATCACCAATTGTTGTGCTCTACAACAACCCCCCATTTCATATCATTTCTATTTACAAAATCATCATATGAAATGGGTCCCTTTAGAAGTTAATTGGTATCAATATTGTATTGTTCAAAAAGGTCCGATAACCAAATCAAAAAATTATATAAAAAACCTTTTGAAAAACCCATTTTGATCAAATAAAATAATCTTTTATCATTGCGATAAAGCGATCGCAAGATCGCATATCACAATGACATAAAGAACACAAATAAGTGACATATTGGTTTCCGCCGATGCGATATCACTATCGGCTATCGGCGATACTCTATACGCAGTCTTAAAGCGCCCCAAGCCTTTCACCCAGATGCGATGCGATATCGCAATCGGCAATTGGCAATATCCTATGCACATTAATAAGGCGCCCAGGTGATGCAGCCTGATGCGATGCGATATCGTAATCGACAAATCAGCGATATGCTGTCCATGTCATATATAATCCCTATTCTTCCGACGCGATGCGATATCGGCTATCAGCGATCGGGGGTTTTAAATGGTGTCAATACAAGAGGTTAAAGCTCTCCCCGATGGCCGATTGCGATAAAGCGCGGTTTTCAAAAAGCCATTAAATGGAGGGATATTATGATCGAATCATATTTAAAGCTTAATCTGTTAAGCAATGATGCACCTGCGCCCAACCGCCAAAATATCCATAGCACGCTTAAGCGGGCCATTCGGCCGAATAATGATATAATGGGCATTTAAGATTGGCAGGTTTTAAACAGCCATTTAATGTGATCGTAAGTCCTAAAATCCTCCCATGAATTATATCTGCGCCCATTTTAAAAGCTAATCTCTGATTACGCATCAGTCACTATAGCTCATTACTTTGAAGTTTTCATTGCAATTCTCCGTGTTACATTTATTTTCGCCTCTGTGCAGAATTCATCCCAAGGAGAAAGCTCAAGCAAAATGGGGAAGAAATCCAAGAAGGCCACAGGCACTTCCGCTGCGCCAGCTGCAGGACAAGCTGTCACTGACAAAAAGAAGGGATTGATATCTGATACTACATGTTCGGGTCTCGTCAGAGTTACTTGGCAAGGTACCTACAACCTGATTGAAGCCGAAGAACCAGCAGTGACAACAGTAGAAGCTACTGCAGATTCTACTCGGAAATCTGAGGGTACTCTAAAGGACCTAGCCGGCTCCTTCCTTCACCGGATAGCAGCCAGGGAACAAATTCTCCCATACACAGATGTAGTGCGGTGAGCAATTGAAGAAATCCCAATCCTGGATAGAACCTTCAGCACCAGAGACGGGAGAATTTTCGGGTCGTTCAAAGCTGATGATTTGAGGCAAATGTATCATTTGCCTGAGCCAGAGAAAATATACAATAAGGCATTCCTGGAAAAATTCTCAAAAGAGAACGAAGTTGAATCCGAACCCATCCGGGATTGGAGACAAAATCCGGCCAAGCACAAACATGAATCTTCAGGTAAGTACTTGGTTGATTCTCTGGCTTCTCCTTATTGCTATGCTGGAATAATGATGTGTAGATTATGGGGACTGCATGACTCTACTAACTTCACTATAGAAATGGTCCCATTAATGGAAGCAGCATGCAACAGTGTAATTATGGATTGGGCCACTATCCTCTCAGACAAATTAGCAACAACTGTGCTTGAGTTTAGAAGCAATACCCGTATTTCTGAAAGGGTAATTCCCCCATTCTACTACAGTGCCTATATTCTAGATACCCTGTGTTTTAACTCTGAATTCCCCATACTCGGCTGGAGGTGGACTGCACAAGACCCCACGTCTATTCATATATATCATCAGAAATTGTGGAAATCTTCTTATAAACATCATCTATACCAAGTCTGTAATGGCTTTATGTTGCCTATTTATTATTCCATTTTCGATAAACCTGCTCCCAAGATTTCTTATCAAGCCGGAATTGATTTAACCTCAATAGGTAGATGGTTTGGGGAGGAGAGATTTACCTACATAAGAGTTTTCGATAGCCAAGCCAAACCTCATGTCCTCCCTTTATACATACCGGATAAACTGCTGGCGAGGGAAATTTATTACCAAATCATTGCTGAGAGTGTTACACAAACGCTCAAGAAAAATAAGAAGCAAGGCTAGCCCACTTTTCCTTTGAGATGCGGTGTATATACCTTGCATGATCTCAAACATGCAGAAAAGGAAGCTATAAAGATTCAATCCTTAACTCTGGCGACTCTCCCAAATAGGCAGTTTGATCCAAACAAAGTTGCCTATACTTCCCTAGAACAGGCCAAATTGACAAGATTTGACCATAAAGAAGATATGTTTGACGACTTGTTCTCTTCAGCTGAGACAATAAATCAGGTTAAAGCATTCGCTAAAGTAAAATATAATGATGAAGGGTTGACTGAATTTAATAAACTTAGAGAACAGAGGTTGCAAACTCTGCCTCTACATTTACTAGCGACAACCCCAGTGACATCATCAAGCAAGCCTGATCGGCAACAATCAAAGGAACCTCCGGTTATAACCAAGGATCATAAGAAGGAACAAGAGGAAAAGCAGAAGAGAGAACAAGAAGAAAGGCAGAGAAAAGAAAAAGAAGAAAAGCAGAAGAGAGCGTAGGAGGAAAAACAGAGAAAAGAGCATGAGGAAAGGCAAAAGAAAGAACAAGAGGAACAGCAGAAGAGAGAACAGGAAAAAGTGCCGAAGGAGTCCCAAGCCGAAAAGCAAAAACAAACCACCATTGATGTCAATATAGATACTCGTATTGATCCTAAATTGCTCCAGGAATGGAAGCAATTTGATTCCATCATCAGTGGGTTAGAATGTTCAAAAGATACAGACACTTCCAAGACAACGGACACACTGGAAATCACTTCATCATAGGTTCTGAGTGGAACTAGCGGCCCACCCATTTCTAAAGAGGTTGAGATAATACCAAAGGACCCCTCCGACCAAATCATTCTCCAGGTAGAAGATATTCCTCCCCTGGATGTTTTCTACAGCCCAAGGTATAAAGCAGTGGTTAAACGACAAAGGAAAAGAAGAAGGATTGATCAACCTTCCCTTTTCCCAGAGCAAACTGTTACGGGCAATGTGGTTTGGAAGGAGGAATTTGACCCCTCCGATGACCTGAAAAAACTTTCGCAGTATGCGGGAGCCTATTCGGCAGCAACAATTGATAAGGCATCGGAGGTAAGTCTTCTATTGAAAACCAAGGATCAAGAGATTTTCTCATTTCAGGCAGAGTTAGCTGAGACAAAGTAGAAGGCAGAACAGGCAGAGCAGCAATTGTTGACACAACAGCAAGTGAACAGTCAACTAACTCAACAATTGCAGGAAGAAAAGCAAAGGCTCGACCAAAGCGCGATCCAGAAATGGAAAGAATTATCAGAGGCATTGGCATAATTAAAGGCAGCAAATGAGCCAATGATGAAAACAAAAGATGAGCAAATTGCTCAATTGTCATCACAGCTCAAAAAAATAAAGGGCATTCCACAAGTGGCTGAATTTAGAGCAGAAGCATTGCAAATAAATACTGCATTAATATCCCAAATTAAGCTTCTATGTCAACAAATCGCCCAAGCAGAGCCACTGTGTGAATTAACAGCATCCATAAATAAGCAGGTAGAGAAGGCCAGAATTGAATTGGATCAAGCCGAAGAAACCATAGCTGCATTTCTTGACTGGCAAGATTTTGATCAAGGACAAGCGGCGAATTTGCCCAGGATCCTAGAACCACATAAAGATATACTCTTCACAGAATGGCAGTCCCAGTTAATGAAAGCAAAGAGGGCAGCTTCAAGATGTAAATCAACTTCTAGCAATTTAGTTGAGTTAGTTAATAACACTCTCTACTTATCAAACATGATCTCCCAATGCACACCAGGAAAGTTGACAACAACGAACACATTGGAGCAATCATGTTATCCTGATTTAGAGGAAAAGGGGAGATTAATCGCTGGGATTAACAGTTTAACCTGGGACACATATTGGTTCTTCCTGGTAAAGCCGCATACAGAGAGAGCCGCCCTTAAGTGCCTAACAGATGCGATCGGGTATATGATTCCTGATATTCAGGATGCCACCTATGCCACCCAGCTCAGCTCACGCCTCAACAAACCTCCTGAAGTAGAGCCAATGCTTGCAATAAGTCAGCTCAGATATAAAGGCAAGCAACCTACCTGATGAATCATGCCACCGACTGCCAGATCACTGAAGAAGAATCAGATCAAGATTGATTGATACCAATTTAATAGGATTTCTGTTTTATAGATAGGTAGATTAGTTAAGTATTTATAGACCCTTTCATTGTTTTGGAAAGGGTCGTAAAGTTTTGTACCAGACTTAAAGACTGGAGTTTGCACTATTGTGCTTCATTCAATATTCTTTTATGAAACTGGACCAGTTGTTCTTAATTCGATAAGGAAGCTTTTTATGCAATTGTGCACTATTGTCTTTGTTGAGAATGTTTCTGCGTTGAAGGAAGAATTACAAGTAACGATTGATATTGGGAGTGTCAAGCAGCTCATATGGTATTTCTATCTATGTCTAAATTCATTCCTTTCATATGAATTGTTATATGATTATCTTTGCTATTATTGATTATATGCATGTGCTGTAATAGCAGATCTATATTTCTTCCACTACTGGGTGTTTTATGATATGCCTTTCTTTTAATCGTGTATATGTCAATGATATAAATGATAAGTGTGGTAATATCGCTTCAATCGCTTTTCTTAACTATTTAAGCATAGTAATCATGAATGAAATAATGTCCATGTCTGTTAAATGGAGTCATCTATATGCCTGTTGATAGACACGAATCATCAAGCGCTGCACTTTAAAGCTCAATAAGTTCCCGGGATAGATCATAGTTTATGTATTCTTGTTAATAGTTTTAGTTATTCGCTCACCGCTAGCTTAGTTTATAAATCATCCATTCATCCCATTTATCCACTTTTGGGAAACTGGTCCCATTATCCCCAGTCGGAGCCACTATTCCAAACGGAAAAGGAGTTGTACTAAGGTCCGGACCGGGTGGTTATCCCTAATGTTGTTGCCAGCGATTTTCGAGGCATCAACAGGTGGCATACCCAAGATTGGCTTATTAGGATGTGCCTAAATGTTGGGATATGCTTGAGTCCAATTTTCTCCTTGTAGCCATGTAGGGACTAAGTACCTAAAGTATAAACTTGTGCTATTAACCCCAAAATTTGGTGGAGGTGTCCTACATTCACACATAGGATTTAAACTTGCACTAGTAGGTGTATAAGAGGTTTGCATAACCCCTAGCTGATAGCGGGGGAATTGGATGTTAATCAAGTCTTGGTATGATGGTATAAGATTTGCAATGTGGTCTAGAGTGTTAGACATCATCTTGTTTTCCTCAAACTAGCTTGGACCATAGTATTCCATTTTTGTCACCCCTCCTCATTTTTCCATCACTTGTTGATGCTAGGAAAAATACTTGGGGGTGGGGGGTTGAATCAATATTTTAATTCAATTAAAACTTTCAATTTCTTATTCAGAGTTATGTACACTAATGTTCTTCATGCAACTAGTGTATGTAAGTGACTTAAGAAAATCAAAATAGCATATATCCTGTTTACTTAATTTGTCATAACATTCATCTGTAAGTTAGCTTAACAACTGCATTATTAATTCATTAACCATCTAGTATGTAGTAAAGAACAAATAATACACGACACATGAACAACACACATATAACACCAGGGTTTTAGGTGGAAACCCAATGTGGGAGAAAAACACCATTGTTGTTGTCTCTGTCTTCTTTCTTATCATAAAATATTCATTACATTTAGTACTAGTGTAAACTCTTACTAGTATGCAAGCACCCACCTACAGGAGGCTACAACCTCCACTCATTCTCCAGCAGCCACTGGAAGAGAGCTACAACCCCCTGATCTTGTTTACTGGCTCCTGAAAGATAGCTACCCCCACTCTTAAGGTTGCAACCGTCAACACCCTTTAGACCACTTTTCAGAATGTTTCAGACTAGATCCACTTATAAAAAAAATCATCAGACAACATGTAGGCCACTTTTCATCAAATTTTCATACTAGACCCACAAAAACAATAAGTCTAAACCAATATCCAAACTGAAATATTAAAAAAAAAATATGAACCACTGAATCTTTGAAGCATCAAGTCACTAAATCTAGAACCCAAGCAGAACAAATGAACTTCATAGTATATACGCCACTGTTCTTAATAGAACCTATGTATATACACACTCCCTCTATATAAAAATTGTGTATATATCTTAGATTACTAAGCACTGAATCATTTAGCTCATTGTAACACTGGACTACTCGCTGAACCAGTTATAGATCATTAAACCAATCACAGAACACTGATCCAATCATAGATCACCAAACTGTGGCATCATTACCAACCAATATTCCAATCGAAAATCAACCCAACCAACACTATCAGGCATAGATAATAGAGACATCATTGACATACATCAACAAATAGAACACACATCATCAATAGTTATCATTAAGTAGCACTACAAACCCTGACTAGATATGGCTCATAATATATACACGATCATTATAAAAGAAAATTGACGTATATACAAGCTTGTACTGCGAGACACCTGCATACAGATCTCAACATAATGAAAAACACTTCAGGGAATATATACATGTCTATTCAGAAAAAAACCTGCGTACATATACGAAATTACTCAAAGAATCCTTCACTACAAACATAACACGTACGACACGTACCTTACTGTCAAATCACATATCACATCATCGCTATAACCATCGATATTGAATTTTTAGGTACTTAAACATTTGCAACAAGCAAATCAAACAATCATATATTTCAACATGTTTTCATATCTTTCAATTCTGAGTCCTCTCCTTGCTTCCTAGTGCACCACTGTTTCAAATCAAATGACATATGAATAACTTATTTACTTGCTCACATAATACCTTGATCTCCATCATCTTATATAGCCTTTGCCTTCGCTAATAACCCAGGCAAATCGTTTGGTAATGTCATTAGTATTTGTTGATGGGATCAAATAAATGTTTCCACCCCAATTACTCTGGGCCAATACCATGGTAATGAACCTTGGTATCCAGATTTCCATGGTTTAGATTTTGTATGCGACTTTTACTTACAACACCTACCTATGTACACAACCCTTCCTCATAGGAACCATGTATACTTTCTCAAAATTCACTAAATTTTAATTTCTGTGTCTATATCCTCTGTAGCATATATACTAATTTGCATGAGTTCCAAAATCATCATACTGTCACACTGTTGACATCAAGTACCTCTTTATCAAGCAGGTTTCCATTAAGGACAACACATTGGCCATAATTCCAATAGTTGAACCTTTCTTTCCTCCCTCTTTTGTCTTGCCAATTATTTTTGATGTTCCTTATCTTCCCTCGCTTTTTGCCTTTCTAGCCTTTCTTTTCCCCGATATTTTGTTGCTGCAATCCTTGCAACTCTCTTTTCCTTGGGTAACTCCTTCTTTCTCTAATTAGATTCCTGAAATTTAAATTTTTTTTTTATGTTCATACTAAAACAATAACATCATATAGTATTCATAGGTGAGAAACTATGAACACCTCCCTCAATGAAGGCAATCTGTTATTGAGTGCCTTGATGAGGCCTTCACTCTCTATACTGGTAGCTTTAGTAATGTACTAGGTCTTTGTTGCTTCATTGACACATCCTCCTTAGGACCTAACATTTGCCTTTCAACCTCCAATACAACTAATTTCCCCACATTGTTGTCTTCCTCTAGTAATTCATATTGAAAATCCTCTTCTTCCAGTGATCCATTGTCCACAAAATAATGAACAAGTTCAATGTTCAACTCTACTAGTTGTGAAGGCATGTCCATGCTTTCCTCATTAGTGAATGGCACATTATGTGCATTGATATTCATCATGTCCTCTGCTAATCGTAATGTTGGGCTTACCTTGGTTGGCATGCTCAATTGCTCCTTGTTTAATCCTGTTGCATTATCATTTGAAAAAAAGTTTGCATTGTCATTTGCATGATCAACTGCCTCATATGGAATATCACATGCAGAATTGGCAGGTGGTTTAGTGGGTGTGACATTCTCCATGCTATTAACAATTGGCTCATTACTGAATTGTGTCTCACTCATATGTTCATCATCATCACCATAGAAGTTCCTTTTATAAAGGGACATCATACCTTCAACAAGAATAACATCATCCTGCCCATCCACATATTCTTAGGCATCAACATGGTCCTTGAAGACCTATGCTTCTTAACCTTCCACATCAAATTCATAGCAACAACTAGTATTGTGCATAAGAGCATCAACATTTAGTGGCCATATACTAGTCCTCCTAAATCCAACGTTGACATTAGAAGGCATGAGATCCCTTTCAAATGTTTTAATTGCAAGTTCAGCTAGATCAAACCTTTTTACCTCCACCCCTGGATTATTTTCCATCCATGGAGCTCACTCGACCCTGAAATAGTTCTTGAAAGGTCCAAAGACGCTGACATCAAGGAGTTGCAATCTATGAGTGATATGAGCTGACAATGTCAACAGGTCAATGCCCAAATTGCTGGCCTCCTGAATTATCTGCACAACCATGTGGCTTCCATGACCATCTAAAATAGGTTTTTTTTTTTTAGGTGTGTCACCACCTAGTACAAATGCAACAAAGTGACAAATCCAATACAAGAATAGTTCCTTTGTAATCCATGCATGGTGATGTGAAACCATGCATGCACTTGGTTCACAATTATGTATATAGATAAAAAGCTAGGATTGAAGAACTAATTGCACTGACACAACATACTGATCCACTCCCTGCTCTTAGGAAAAATACTAGGTATATTTCTACTCCTTATCTTAGAAATTACCCGCATACCACAATTCCTTCCTGCTTGTAAGCTTGTTTCATCACAGTTCCATATATGGTATGGGGCATATGAGTGTTTCTCATATGCAGTAGAAAGAGTCTCATATAACTTGGAAACAATTACATGGCATAGATTTAAATCCCCATCTCTTTCAAGGCCCTTAGTTGTATGTAACACAAGGTCTCGATGCCTTTTTCTAAACCCACTCCACCATGATTTACTGGGAAACCCATATTTGAAGGGGTTTGGACTCCCTTGATAGATTTGAGCTACTATGTATTTAAGTTGTATCAACTCTAATCCATGTCCCAATTGGGCCTTCTCCTTACACCACTCAACCACCTTATCCTCCTCCTATTTAGTCATAACTGTAACGGGCCCTCTACGCTTTGTATGAGTCATCCCATTTACCCAATAATATATGTTTGAGGTAGAAATCACATGTTTTTTGCAGAGAAATGGATTGAATATCCTCTAAACTCTATTTCATTAATTGCAGCTAGCATGTCTTTCTTTGTCCAACCTCTTATGGCACTCGTCTTCTTTGTTGAACTTGCACCTTGCACTATGGTTGGTAGTGACTTTGTGGTTGATTGTAGGACAACATGGTCTGCCACCACACTGTCATTCTCAATGACATTTTTGGGAGCATTCACATCATCCCCCCTGTCTTCATATGATGAACTGGATCATGGTTACCTTCCTTGGTCCCTCACCTCCTCCTATTCCTTGTACAATATGCAATAGAAATTCTTGACATGGCTGTAACAACCTATAAATTTACCATGAAATTTTGATTAAAAAAATGTTAATTTTTCTCAGTATCTTACCAGCTATTCATGCATTATCAAAGGCATGGAATTTGATATATATTTTCAAGGTATACACGTTTGATATGCCTGATACAAAAAATGGAACATAAAAATTGTTGATCTCAACATTAACCCAATTGGACCTGCTAATCTAACCAAACAACAATCCCAGTTCACTACTCATTATACCCTAATTACTATAGGCTGGAAGAACCAAAACCCACTAAGCCTCTAGCCAATTACAGGTACACAACTCTTGCAAATAATTATAGAAAGAATAATACACTGTCAATATAGTATTAGTAGACAAGGTAATCTATTGGGCTTTGTAATCAATAGGAAACAACAATCAATGCTTTAGCTATGTATAATAACTTCAATTTAGCATTTCCTTTTGTTGAATTCGAGGACTGTTTGTGGTAATCCATACGTCCCTAAATAATTTTGGTTACAAATAATTGAATTTATTTATCTCTGTGGTTAGATGATCAAATGATCAAATAAAAAAAAAAAATTGTAGTTTGAATCTTCATCACAATTACTTCTTTGATAGGTAAAATTATATGTGTGGAATATAAATTAGGTGTATAAACAATAACATAGCTTGTACCAAAGAGCATACATCACTAGATTTTTTTTTTTTCTTGATTTTGCTCAATCTTCTTTTTGCACCAATGCATATTGTGTGTAATGATAATTGGTGAATAGTTTGTGTGGAATTGGGAATGTAATTACATAGTTCTTTTTTTTTCTTCCTATAGGTGATATATTATTGTGTAAACATTATGGGAATGCTCTTTTATCAGATGTTTTTTTTTCTCCTCAAAAAAGATTTCCTTTCAATAAATGGGAGGCCATGATTTGCCGATGTCAATGATACAGGTGGATGTTGGTGTCCACCATCCTATTACACTTGGACCCCCACCACTGTCTCTTTCAGTTTTTCAGTTTCCTTGATTGTAGCACAATTTACTATTTTTGGAAGTTTTTCGGGTCCTGAAATTTGAGAG
Organism: Pinus tabuliformis; assembly: GCA_031772625.1. Taxonomy (NCBI): domain Eukaryota; kingdom Viridiplantae; phylum Streptophyta; class Pinopsida; order Pinales; family Pinaceae; genus Pinus; species Pinus tabuliformis. Next base: position 168,796,261 of record CM062812.1, read on the forward strand.
CCGTTTTGAGGCTCTAAACGATGTTTTTTTGGGAAAGTTTGGGCCAATATGGACTTTAGACTGATGTTAGCCACTCAAAATTTGTAGTCCTCGGATAGATATTTCTAACTAGGTATTGTGTGTGTGAAACATAGATCGCCAAAATTACAACCCTAGGAAGTTGATGTACCAATTTACCCAAACAAGGCCCATAGTTTTGGTGCTTCATCCCCTAGGGTTAGGTTTTTGGATGTTTAGGGTTTTACATTGTTTCTCAATAATAAATAGGCCTCTGAGATTCTTTTTAACACAATTTAGAGGCATGTAGCCACCACATATCTTCTTAGAGATAAGCTATCATCGCCCGAGCTAGTTTATTTCCATTCTGTATGTAAACATATTTCAGTTCTTTGATATTAATGAAATGAAGTTTTATTTCTACTACATCTTTGTGTTCATGTTTATTTCTGTATTTTGTTGCGTTCTTTCATAAGTCCAGATCAGTCAATCCATAAAATAAAAGAGGAGAGGGGAGAATAGAAGACTAGTTATAATGCCTATTTGCGCTGCCTATTCCTATAGGTGGGTTATCTAGGTCTTCAACTATAACCTTTGGACCTAGAACTTCTTGTGTATCTCTAGTCTATGCTCTAGGTGTTATAGGTGTTGCCTCAATGGATGAATCACATAAACAACAACAACAACAAAAGTAAAAAAAATTAACAACAACAAAATCAACCTGATAACACTGTGCACACACTCTGATTATATTTCTCCAGCCGTGGATGAGTAGAATGAATATAACACTGTGCACACATTCTGATTGTATGTATCTAGCAACTATTGAGTAGAATGAATGTTTTGAATGCAAGTCAGTAAGATTTGAGGTTGTTTTATAGTTTTTTGATGTATAATTTGATTGGTAGGGAACATTGGCATGCATTACCATCTCCCAAATTCAAATGTGCGTTATGGATTGATTTGTACTAATAAATTGCATGGTCCATGATTGTGCTTTCCTATATTAATTCCTAAATTGAAAGGGTTGGTGTCATTTATTTCATCCTGCGAATTAATTCCTTAATTGAATGGTGCCATTTATTGCCATCATTAGGTTGAATGGTTGAACACACAAGTAGATATGGTTGCCACACATTTCACCTATTCTTGTGCAGGTATTACGAAGCTAGGGGAAGTGTTGCTCTAGTGGAAAACCGTGGGTGCTTGTTTGATGGGATAGGTGTACTATTGGATAGAAGTTAATGGAATGTTTTGTAGTGCATTTTGACTTAAGTGGTAATTCAAACTTGGAGGTAGATGGGAGGATGTCTTATCAACTTGTTATGTTAAAGGCTTAGTGTTTGAGAGGCATTGGTTCAGTGCTATGAGCCCATTTTGGACATAAGTTAATAACTTATATAACTTAATATTAACTATTTATGTGTAATTTATTGATGTTTTATGATGATTTTTTGATGGATGCTTGCAACCAATACTATAACAACCACCAGTCCCTGCACAAAAATAAAAGTCTCTCTCCTAGATCCATATAAATAATGACAAAACATCCAAGATATAAAGGAAATAAATGCATAGAAATTTTGGTAAAATAATATCCTATATTTATTAGGTCGAATTCTCTTCACGTATTTTCAAATTCTATTAAACCTATTTTTTTATACTAATTCCTAAATAATTTTCCCATATAAATTATTTTTTCAAATTCTATTAAACTTACTTCTTTATATTAATTCCTAAATATTTCTCTCACATACTGTACCTCATCTTTATAGATAAACTTGGCTAACGATAAAATTCTTTTGAATAATGTTTTCCTGAAATGATATAAGACTATCTATTTTATACATAATCCTGAGGTGATTATATTCTTTTGAACTATGCTTTCTTGAAATGAACAATAATGTTGCTGTTGCGCAGATTGTAAGTGCACATGAAAGAAAACAGACTAAAATGACCCCTTAATGTAAATCTTGAACAAATTTATCCACATTATGGGACCTCTTCAGACATAGTCCGGAGTCATTCCTTTATATAATGTCCTTGGAAATTTTATCTCTATGCAATGCTTATACCATGCAACAACCTTCCTGGCCTATTTCTAAGAGTCACATAGAAAGTAAAATGGAAAAATTAAAATTAATGGTACTTTGAAGATCACTCTTATTAAAATGTGATAGTATCTACTATAATATTTTGATGATTTGCATAATATTCTTGGCCTATTTCTCAGTATCCGCTTAAAAAGTAAAAAGGAAAAATTAAAAATAATGATAATTTGAAGATCACTCTAATTAAAAAGTTGTATCTGCTATAAAAATTTTCCGATTTTAATAATAGTACAATGGTCAGTTCTTGTTTTAGGGCCTATATTTTTGGATATAATTTGCTCTATGAAATTAAGTGAATTAAATGATTTAGTTAATAATTTTGGTTGAGAGTTTGCTATCACACATTATAATACATTACGAAAATATTTTTTGAAGTCTAATATGATTTATTTTATCATTACTCGATGGAACATGGATACAACAGAGAATGATAGAAAGCAAAAAATAGACGATCTTCTTTAAAAGATTGGCAATGTCAGCAATTTTTTTCAAAGGAAAATACAAAACTGAGTTTTATTAATGGAGTAAAAAGTTTAGTTTATATTAGCCTGTATATTTTAGAAATGTGTTGAGTATAGAGAAAAGAAACATCAATAGTCTAAAGAGTCTAAAAAAAGAAAAATGCTATATACAATGCTATAGTCTAAAGAGTCTAAAAAAAGAAAAATGCTATATACAATGCTATATACAATAGAGACATATATCTACCATGGACAATAATCCGCAAAATATAACTGAAAAACAGAATCATATCCATAATCAGAACTAGGCATCAGAAACAAAAAGTTATAAAAAAGAGAACTTGCACCCATTATAGGAGGGAGTACTATGCTGCCATTTTCCAAAACATTCCCATGCAAGAGCTTAGTGTAAAATATGTAAACATCTAACTGGGCATCCCTTAAGCCCAGTTTTAATAATAAGTTAGCAACCATGTCACCAATTTATTATTAAATAAAAATCTCACTTTAAAGAATAAAATTTTAATTAAATAAAATACATTGATTTTTTTATACAACAATATTCCAATATCATCTATTTAATAGAATATAAATTCAAAAAGTAACAATAAAAATTTCATTTTAAAAAATTGCCCACAACTTAATAAAACAATTCTATAATAAAATAATTTATTTTTTAAAATATTCTATATCATTAAATTTACAATTTCTTTTCTAAATGTGTCATATTTTTTTTAAATATTTTTTTTTTCCACTCAACTATAATGATGTTATTGATATGGCTGAAGTGTTTCAAACCAACAAGTGTGGTTCATCATAAAGAGGATCAGATGAGACCATGGCAAAGGCTTAAATAGAGAGCAATGTAGAGACATACTTTCAAGCCTTTGAAATTATATCTCTACATTGCCCTCTATTTAAGCATTTTCCACGGTCTGCCTCTTCATTTGGTCCTAATGATGTCTGATGATGAACCACACTTGTTGGTTCGAAACGTGTTGGCCAAAAATTTCTCTTATGTAATTTCTACCGAAACACTTTGCTTAATTCTTTATGGATCACAGAAAACTGAATACATAAATTACTTCAAATTACTTTACATTCTTGATCAATGATCCATTTATAAATGCATTAATCGTTATCCTCCATTTCTACCTATCATCCATTTAGAAACACATTCATCATTATATTCCATGATTGAAAATTTTATAATAAAGTAATGTTGTATGTGCCACTATTGAACATACTGTTACAACATTAGTGAAATATCTCTCTTAAATCACTCCAGATTTATGATAAAAATGGCAATGTTGTATTAAAAGAAATATAACCCACTGGTCAGCTTTACGAAAGAGAGTTTGAACTTCGAGAGTTTGACTCTGCAGAACACTCTACATTGCTCATGTACATTACACAATATATAGTAATCACAGATTTAGGGAAGTTAGAACCATAACCTAAAAAATAGAAACTAATTCCTATCCTGAGGTCTTGTGAACCAACTCACTATTCTAAGATATTCTCCATTATCTCTAACACTCCCCCTTAATGGAGAAGGGGTTCACAAATATGCCTAACATCTCCCTAAACATTTCAAACTTGATTTTTCCAAGAGGCTTAGTGAAAATGTCTGCAACATTATCACATGTATTACAATATACCAAATGGATTTCTTTTGATTGCACTTTCTCCCTGACAAAGTGGAATTGTGTATCAATATGTTTAGTGTTTTTGTGGAACACTAGATTATTAGCAAGTTTGATTGAACTCTGATTGTCGCATCTAATTGTTGTTGCGTCTATCTGTTCTTCCCCGACATCCTGGAGAAGTCTCCACAACCAAACTGCCTCACACGTTGTTGCACACATGGCTTGATACTCTGCTTCCGCTGAGGACAAGGAGATTGTGTTCTGCTTCTTGCTGCTCCATGTGATCACCCTGGATCCAATGCTAAATTGATAACCTATTATGGATCTGCGATCATCTACATTTCCAGCCCAATTTGAATCTATAAATCCTGTCAATCTAACATAAGAAGAGTTAGTGTAAATAATATTGTAATCTACAGTACCTTGTAGATACCTCAAAACACTTTTCATTGCATTCCAAGGGCTTTCAAGTGGCTTGGACATGTTTTCCTAGCACACTAACTGCATAAGCCAAATCTGGTCTAGTGGTGGTTAGGTAGATTAGATTCCTAACCAGCTGTCTATAAAGTGTCGCATCTGCCTCCTTTGAGCCATCTTCACTCTGCAGTTTGATGTTCTGTTGTAATGGTACTGCTGCAAGCTTACACTCATCCATCCTAAATCTCTCTAATAGGCCTTTGACATAGTTTCCTTCAGACAAAAATGTTTTTCCTGAATCTCTCTAGATTTCAAGACCCAAACAATATCTTAATTCACCAAGGCATTTCATTTTGAATACCTGTGACATCTGTTCCTTGCTTTCTTTGATCAGATATGTAGCATCACATGTAACGATAAATCGTCTACATACAGAGAAATCATCACTATTTTCCCTTGTTCATCTTGCATGGTGTAAAGATTGGAGTCATTTTTGCTTCTATTGTAGCCAAATTGTAGAAAAAATGAATCAATCTTTTCATACCAAGACCCGGGTGCTTGCTTTAGTCCATAAAGTTCTTTATTCAATCTACAGACTAAATGTTCTTTCCCTTTCTGGACAAACCCTTCAGTTTCTCTAAATAAACCTCCTCTTTTAGTTCTCCATTTAAAAATGTAGACTTTACATCTAGTTGGTGTATCATCCAATGTTTCTTAGTAGCTAAAGCAATTAACATTCTGATAGTGTTTAGTTTAGCTACAGGGGAGAAAGTTTCTTCATAGTCTATACCTTATTTTTGTGAATACCCCTTTGCTACCAATCTAGCTTTTAATTTTTCTATGGTTCCATATGCATTAATCTTCAGTTTGTATAAACATTTATAGCCTATGGTTTGTTTTCATTTAGGAAGTTCAACTAGTTCCCAAGTTTTGTTCCTAATTATTGATTCATATTCCTATTCCATGGTTGTTTTCCATTCGCTACATTCATTTGCTTCTTTATAACTAGAAGGTTCAACCACATTCATCATACTAGTTATAAAATCATTTTCCCTATATCTTGCAGGCATTGAGCTTTCCTACCTGATCCCCTGAGTGGTGGGGTAGCCTCAAACCTTGTCTGATCATCATTCTCTTTTTCTTCCCGTTGTTGTTGCTGCTACTATTGCTGGTGTATCCGCTGCTATTGTTGTTGTTGCTCATCTTCTGCCTTTGTCTCATCTTGATTGTTTTCTGTTTCTTCACTTTATTCTTCCACCAAGTACGAAATATCCCATTCCTCATTGTGCTTATCAGATTCTTCATGATCCTGTTCATGGAATATGACATCTCTACTAACAAAAATTTTGTGTGTAGAGGGATTAAATAATCTATAAGCTCTATATTGTGAACAATACCCTATAAAGGTACATCTGATGGCTTTTGAATCTAGTTTTCTTCTGTCTTCCTTTGGAATATGGGAAAATGCTTTAGACCCAAATACTCTTAAATGTTTTACTGTAGGCTTAAATCCATATAATGCTTCATAAGGAGTTTTAAACTCAAGACTCTTTGTAAGACTCCTATTTTTCAAATAAACTACAGTATTCAATGCTTCAACCCAAAAACCATTCGAAAGATTCCTACCCTTCAACATGCTCCTATCACATTCCACCAGTGTTTTGTTCTTTCTTTCAGTTACTCCATTTTTTTATGAAGTATGGGGTATTGTGAACTGCTGCAATATTCCATGGTCTTTACAATACCTAATAAGCTCATCTTTCCTGTATTCTCCCCCTTGATCGGAGTAGAGAATTTTTATCTGTTTCCATGTTTGCCTTTCAATCATGTTTTTGAACTGATTAAAGTATTCAAATGTGTGACTCTTCTTACTCAAGAAATATACCTAAGAAAACTTTGTGCAGTCATCAATAAACAATAAAAAATATAGTGCACCTCCTAATGATTTTGTTTGCATGGGTCCACATAAGTCTATATGCACTAATTCAAGTATATCCTTCTATTTCCTTTCTACTCTAACTGGGAATTCTTCTCTGTGCATTTTTCCTAATGTACACGCATCACAATCATTATGTACTTGCTTTAGCATAGGAAGATCTCTTGCCATTTCCTTCTTCTGTAATAACAACAAATCATGGTAGTTGATATGACCAAATATTTGATGCCATAGCTATTCTATAGTTAAACTCGCAGCTGTGAAGGCTCGAACTGGTGCAGGTCTTACATCCAACTTGTAAAAAATTCAACTTTAAGATCTTGATCTGTGATCATGGATATAAAAATCAAGTTCTTTGTTACACCAAGCACATACATGAAATTATGAATTTGTTTTACATTACCATTAGGTAGGATGACAAAAATTTTCCCACATTCTTTGATTTGATGACTTCTATCATCACCTAGGTAGATTTGTGCTTTGTCATTGATTTCTTTAAAATCATCAAACCATTGCTTGTTCCCTGTCATATGTGTTGATGCTCCCGAATCTACATACTAGATGTCTGTATCAACATTCTCATCAGGATTTTCCATGAACAATTTGAAATTCTGTACATGATTTTCATTTGCAAGATGACCTGCATGTCATTTCTGCTTCTGCTGTTCTTCATGATATTTCTTCTTCCTCCACTCTCTAGCTATATGTCCTAGTTTTCCGCAATAAAAACACTTAATTATAGAGTTGTTTCTATTCGAATTCATACCTTGGATCAGATTTGGTCTTTTCTGTGAACTTCCTCTGTTTCGTTGTTGCAGATTTCCTTTTCCTTTGTAGAAGTTCTTTTTCATCATCAATTCAAGATCGGCACTATGGGGCTTCAGACTCGATCTTCTTTCTTCTTCTTGCATTAGTATTCCTTTCATTTATTCAAACTTTGGGATTTTATCTCTCACATTTATCCCAATGATGAACATTTGGTAATCATCGGTCACACCATTCATGGTAATTGTTACAAGATCTGTATCGTCAATTGTATGACCAATGTCTGCCAATTTGTTCTTCAGATCTTTGATATTTCAATGAAGGCAACAACTGTTTCATTCTCCTCCATCTTTAGGGAACAGAAGACGATTTGTATTCCTGATCTCATACAGATCCTTCAAAATTCCCCAAATTTCACTTGTTGATTTACATTCTCTGATATGTGGTATGGTGTAGTCTTTCACTGACATCTTCAACAATGTCCTTGCTTTACCCTCACGCTTCTCCCAATCTAGGACTGTTGCAGATCCATCTGTTGGCTTTTGTTCATCCCCATTTGCAATCATCCAAGCACTCTACACTTCTAGCAGAGTCTGCATCTTGAATTTCCAATTCACATAATTGGAGCCATCGAGCTTGTTATGCTCATTCAAGCATGTTTCAAACAAATTATTATTCATCTTGGCAATTTAGACAAAAAAAAATTGACAGGTAAAAGAAGATGTTAGATTTACCCCAGATTTGTGACAAAGACAGATCACTAATCATCAATGTTGTTTCATCTTGCATCACACCCACAGATCACCATAGCTTCCTTCACAACCTCTAGACAACCTTCTCTTGTTAGCCTCTGTAACCTTCTCCAGGATGCAGCCTTCTCTTCGCCTCCACGGAGCCTTCTTGTTGTTTAAATGATCGTTGTAGATGTACACCACTTATCTGAGACGTCGTCACAGCTATACACCTAATATCTAAGACGGTGAAGTTAAGTATGATTGGGAAATCGTTGCATTTATTCTCCTGAAACCAGTGACGACTACGGTTTAGTCGCACCCTCCTCTCAGCGTACAGGTTCCTCAGCCCTGATGCTCTAATACCATGATAAAAATGGCAATGTTGTATTAAAAGAAATAAAACCCACTGGTTAGCTCTATGGAAGAGAGTCTGAACTAGGAGAGTCTGGCTCTGCAAAATGCTCTACATTGCTCATGTACATTACACAATATATAGTAATCACAGATTTAGGGAAGTTAGAACCATAACCTAAGAAATAGAAACTAATTCCTATCCTGAGGTCTTGCGAACCAACTCACTATTCTAGGATTACCACTACCTTAGTACAAATTCAGTAATGGAAGCATTGGTGTTAGATGCAAAAGTAGACACATGTGAGAACCAATAACTGGTAGACTCAGTATTTGGGGAAACATGAGAACTCCCAAATGTTTCCTCTGGTATGTCCCTAATGGAATGCATGTTGCAATAATTACTCAATGATTTTTATTTACTCGGAGAAATTGGGCTTGCAGCAATTAATTTTGTTGGGAATAGGAGTATGAGAATTGTGGAGACTAGACTTCCTCACCTAGACTATATTCTTGAGACCAGTAGATTGTTCGATCAATTATCCCCACGAGGTTTCCTACTTCATATGACCACCATACCTGCATAATCATAGTGGGTTCATCATTCTAATAAGATGTATATACATAGTGGACACATCCACAATATCGTCAGTGGAATCCAGGATAGCATACTTATCTAAATGGTTTGTACATGAACTAAATAGCATGGCCTTAACTTAAAGGTAGATATGCTATGTTGGGAATAAAAGGGAATTTCTATCTCACCCATTCTAATAGAATTTTCATTTCAGGTGGCAAATTGTAGTCCGTGTTATTTCTTCCTATGATAATTTTATGGATACTATAAGTGCCAAAACTATAAACATCAGTTTTTATGGATACTTGCCCTAGCGCCCAACATAGCATACTCTGGTGGCTTATAACCCTTGCATATACAGGATACAATGTCAAATATCATAAATTAAGAAAAAAAAAATAGAAATAGAGGATGATAAGTTATTTGAAAATGAAGCTTACTTGCAACCAAGATTATAAATCGCCAATCATAAAAACGTTTAACCAAGAATGCAAAAACCCATCTTTGAACTGAAAAAATGAAATACAATTACAATATTGTTAATCCTATTGAAACAAAAAAAACATTGAGTAGAACACGTGCATTAACACTCAGTAAGAGTAATGATTGAGCCGAGAGGCTCATTGAGTCGAGAGGCTCATTCTACATCTTAGTATGATGTGTAAGGGTGTCCATCTGTCATTGAACCCAGTATGGTGTGTAAGGGTGTCCGTCTGTCACCAAAGTTGAAATTTTACTCATGTCGGACAAAATAAAAAAAAATTAAGTTTTAAAAATAAAAAAATTAAATAACTATACAAAACATTTAAATAATGTGACTTATTAAAAAATTTGCACATGAAGAAATTGGATCCCTCTTGGCTCATGTTAGATCCCTATTTAAAATGAATTTATTCTAGTTGTATTGAAAATTTTCACGTGAATAAATTGGATCCCTCTCAGCTCATGTTAGATCCCTATTTATAATGAATTTATGTTGGTTGTATTGAAATTTCACTATGTTCTGTTATGAAACCAGCTCAAGAAAAGATAGAAAAGATAGATCAACGCCTTAGAATTCAGCGTCTTCGAGGGGGCAACCTCCTTTACATTACATAAATGAACAATTCTTGGATGATTCAAATGACAAAACCTCCTTTCTATATATAGGAGTCTAAGGAGTCACAATATAATCCAGCCGACCTAACAATAATAATATAAAGCCACAAAAATAACAATAGATGGATTCTATAGGGCAAAGAAATAACAATATGGGGGTAATAAGGGCACAACGATATAAATAAGGGGTATAACTACAATAGTAATAGGGTAATCACTAGTATTATAGGGACCCAACATGCCCCTCTCCTTCAAAAAAGTGTTGTCCTCAATGCTTGAGTAGTTTTGGATACTTTTGCATAAAATTCTCATCCTCCCATGTGGAATCTTCAACGGATAAGTTCTTCCACTTGATAAGATACTCTGAAATTGATCGATTTCGTAGCTGTCGAGTTCTTGTTTCTGTGACTACTTCCGGTTCCAATATAATTTTTCCTTCCTCGTCAAGTTCTAGCAATATTGTTTGAACTGGGAGCTTATCGCCTATAACCTTCTTTAAACATGAAACATGGAAAACTGGGTGCAATCGAGAAGCTGCAGGAAGCTCCAATTTGTATGCCATAGTAGCAATCTTTTGCAACACCTTGTACGGACCATAATACTTTGGTGATAATTTATTATCCTTCTTAGCTTGCTTTAGGGACATTTGCTTATATGGTTGTAGCCGTAGGAATACCCAATCACCTACATCAAAACTTCTTTCACTGCGATGTTGATCTGCCTGTTGTTTCATTCTATTTTGTGCCAACACAAGGTTATCCTTTAAGAGTTGGAGGACTTGTTGTTGATGTTCGATGTTATGTTCCACTGCCTGAACCTTAGAATTTTCTCTTAAATATGATGTTATGGATGGTGGTTGATACCCATAAAGTGCCATAAATGGGGTCATTTTTGTTGTTGTATGGAAGGAAGTGTTATACCACCATTCAACCAGAGGAAACCATTTGACCCATTGTGTCTGTTTATCATATACAAAGCAACGAATATATCCTTCCAAATATTTGTTTACTATCTCAGTTTGCCCATCAGATTGAGGATGATAAGATGAGCTATGAGCTAACTGAGTACCAAGACAAGAAAATAATTCTGTCCAAAAATTTCCAGTGAAAATGGGATCTCTTTCACTTACAATAATCTTTGGGTTTCCATGTAGCTTTTGAATTGTTTCCATAAATGCAGTAGAAACTGTACTGGCTTTAAATGGATGTGATAATGCACAAAAGTGTACATACTTGGTAAGTCTATCAACTACCACCATGATGACACTTTTTCCCTCAGACTTGGGTAAACTTGTGATAAAATCCATTGAAACCTCCTCCCAACGTTGGCTTGGAATGGATAAAGGTTGTAGTAGACCCGGTGTCTTAATTGTTTCAACTTTATTTTGTTGGCAAACCAAACATTCCACCACAAACTTTTGAATATCTGATTTAAGGCCATCCCAAAAAAATTCCTTCTTAACATTGTGGTAAGTTTTTAAAAATCCTAAGTGCCCTCCTAAGGGAGAAGTGTGCAATTCCATAAGAATATTTTGTTTTAGCTGGGAATTCTTACAGAGGTATAAGCAATCTTAGTACCATAACGAATCATTTTGCCAGCTAAATGTATCAGACATATTGGAATCTTGTTGTAGCTTTCGAATAAGTGCCCAAACTTCTTCGTCATTCTTCCATTCCTCCCTTGCTTCATTTATCCAATCTGGTTGGATAATAGAAATGGCACACAACAATGCTTCCACATCCTCATCCTTTCTTGAGAGTGCATCTGCCACCACATTTTGCTTCCCTTTTTTATAGATGATTTCAAAGTCATAACCCAACATCTTTGTGACCCACTTTTGTTGCTCTTCAGAGGATAATCTTTGTTCTAAAAAGTATTTAAGGCTATCATGATCCATTTTTACCTTGAAGTGTCTTCCCATTAGGTAGGGTCGCCATTTCTTAAGTGCATGGAGTATTGCCAACATTTCCTTCTCATAAATAGCTTTGCTAAAAAACTTTCCCTTGATTGGACGACTTTCAAAAGCAATGGGTCTTTCATCTTGCATTAGAACAGCACCAATTCCATTTCCTGAAGCATCACATTCCACAATAAAGGTTTTTGTGATGTCCGGTGTAGCTAAGACCAGTGCTTGGCACATTGCCTCTTTAAGATGTTCAAAGGCCTTTGTTGCTTCCGGAGTCCATGAAAATGCATCTTTCTTCAATAATGTTGTTAGAGGTGCTGCTATTCTCCCATAATTCTTAACAAACTTGCGATAATACCCTGCCAACCGAAGAAATCCTCGCAAATGCTTTATGGATGTGGGGATTTTCCATTCCTTAATCGCTTTAATTTTTCTAGGGTCTACCTTAACTCCTTCATGAGATACAATATGACCCAAATATTCCACCTCCTCGACTCCAAAGAAACATTTGGATCTTTTTGCATATAATTGTTTCTCCTCCAATAGTTGTAGCTGTTATAGACATTTTTGTGCCTTACAGCATGGAGCATGAAATGTCCATAATCTAAGGGATCCAAAGTCCCTAAACATGTTGTTCCTACCCCTAGAGGAACAAGGTCAGCAAACCACAGCACTGAATAAAAGTTCTCCACCTGAAAACACTCAAAAACAAGGCAATTCTGGATCATGTCAAGTGCTCCACTGAGCATCTGCGCTGAATGTCAAGTGCTCCACTATCTACCTGCGCTGAATGTCAACTGCAAAGAAGGCTACCTACGTTGGGCGAGTTTGGACATGTGGCACAGTCATTCCTCAAGGTGTCAATGCCCAGGAAGCTTCCAAAATGACACTTGGATCAAGGAATTCGACTGGTGATGAGTAAGAGGGTCTAGATCTCCAAGTGGAAGCAAGAACCTCCAAGTGGACTCAAGAACTGAAGAATAACTGAAGTGAGAGAGGACACTAGTCAGCTTCATGCCAGCCTCAAGCTGACTCATCCTTTCTCCAAAACTCCTATATATAGATCTCTCTCATGAGGTCTAGGCAGGCTGGAATCTTGTGAATGTAAGGAAGTGCTGTTGGTTTGAGTATAGAACTATTGGGTGATTTGCTTTGAAGGAGGTGAAGAGGAGATTTCTTTCTGCTGGGAAGGTGATGCTGGATTGGGCCTCTTATGGTTGTATCACTTCCTGAACTTTACTTCTTCCATTAATAAAGCATTTGAGGTTCTTCTATATGCATGTGTTTCAATGCTGTATTGTTATACTTGTGTATTTGGTTTATTCTAATCCTTGAATTAATTATGAATGTATGCTTCTTGTAGTTTCCCTCTCTTGCCTTTTTGCAGGATCTTGGTGTATCTGGGCCAGTGAAAGAGCAAGGAGCTGGGAGCAAGCAGCAAGGAGAGAAGATTGGATCAACCATTAGCGAAAGACATCGGTTAGTGGACCCCTTTCTCCCCTATTTTACTTTCACAAAGAAGAAATCTTAGATAGCTTTGCTTTGATTGTTGCTGAGGTACTATCGCCCTTAGAGTGGGATAGGGTCATTCCGTATTGGATACTTTTCCCAACAACAAATTGGCGACTCCGCTGGGGATCGTATCTTGTTGGTTGTTTGTGTTTTTTGCTATTCATTTCATAAACACAGGGAGTACCGAATCGAACTGCATTTGGATCTTTCAAATGCAAAGTAGAGGGCAGCTACTCTAGCTCAATTTCTGGGCATGTTTATGATTTGAAGAGCTGATCCACAAGGACTTTGAACAGCTCTTAGTGATAGCTTTTCATCCTCCTTTTCATCCTTTAGTGTGTACTAGATTGATAGCTTTGATTTGGCCAAAAACTGTGGATTTTTGAGCAATCTGTAACCCGGAAACCAAGAGAAACGAGAGTTTCTCTGTTCATTGCAGGCACTGTGAAGGCAGTCTGCATTTCATCGCAAGTCCTGAAGGGGCTACCTGCGCTGAACCAGTTTTGCCTTGTGCAGCTGGGGTTCTCTGATTTCTATTGCCCTGTTTTCATCCTTGTTTTTTGCAGCCTGTTATCAGTCAATGTACCTATCTGAAACCACCTTTCTTTGCCACTATTCCGCCTCGGTTGTATAAAGAAACTGTGTTTGTTCTTTGTTTATTTCTTATATCATTTGCAGTTTCCCATAACGAAAGTGAACTAGTCTTGCTGTGGCCTCTTAGATCTAGACCTGTGATAAGTGTCGTTTTGATCTTAAGAGTTAGTTTGTTTGCTGTTCATAGTTGATTGAGCTTTTGCTTTCGTCATATGGTTTGAATTTATGTATTTCTAGTGTTGAAACAAGTAAATCTTAAGGTGTCTTTTGATTTTGGACAAAAGCTTGTTTACTTTCACTTGGAATTGAATTCAAAGTTATACAATAGCTTTCTTTTTGTAGTACATCAACATTAAGAAAGAGAAAAGAAATACCTGCATTGTGCATGAGCATTTTGACAGCTTGCATGTTGATTTAGGAAAAAGTGCATTAGTGTCTGCTCTATGATCTGTGTGAAAAGATGATGTCTTTCTTTTCCCTCAGTAGTTAAGATTTTCAAAGTTGAAAGATTGAAAAGCTTGCTTATCATCTTAGACTGCATTTAGGAAGTTGTATTATACATCTCGTGGTGATCCATAAAGGCAAACTGCTAAACAAGATCAACTTAAAATAAATTGAATTTACATAACAACGCATTGAAACACAACGCAAACACATAGAGGTCTAAGCTAGAGACGTGTTCCGGCGTCGTTAAACGTGATATCTTAGCGTTGAGTGGTTGGGTGATTCCTCCACGGTGAAGCGATAAGTATCAATACGGATTTGTGCTCCCACGTACCGTCACGTATATATTGGGAGACCCCTATAGGAACAAAGCCTTTATCCATAGGAAACCGTGTCGGCCACCCTACTGATCGCAATGCAGTGAACACAGCATTCACGAAGATCGACCACTCGTACCGTAACACGTATTCTGTGGTTTTGCGAAAAGTTTGGCACACCCTCTGCCTAGATCTCCAGAGTAGTTTCTTTTGGCCTTTTTCAAACTCTATAACTGAAAAAGTCCATCCGAGCATTTGTCACTTCGGGCTCGTTAAAACATCGAAGGAGACTAGAGTCATCTTTAGCTTTTTCTCGACTCTTAAAAAGTGAAAAAGCAAGTTGTGTCTAAAGCGTCGTTATAAAATTTATTTTAAACGGAACATAATCACCTCCTATTCCTGCGTTGATCTGTAGGTTGAGAACATGGAATGCCCCAACCAAGGAATTCCACATGATGGAAATCCTAGTCCTTTCTCCTCTTGGGGAGAAGTTGGTGCGCCCCACATGGCCACATTGTTGCTTCCAGGACTGACAATTGGCCTGCCAATATGGCTATTCTCAACCAATGTAGTTCAGAACACCATGGTTCCTGAACAGTCGAGTCAACAGTTAGATCAGTCTAGAGCTGCCCACCAGCCTTCTACTTCCTATAACTCTTCCTCCAATCCTTCATCTTCGCAAGGTAGAGCCGGCAAAAGCCAAGCTCCCATGGAGAAGAAGGAGAAGAAGAAGAGAGAGAAGAAGAAGAAGGAGCCTAAGGCGACTGGGGGCAAGCAAAAGACATCTGACAAAAATCCACACAGCACAAACCGGGCCTAAATCGCCATGTGTCATATGTAAAGGAGACCACTTCCATAGAGATTGTCCCTATATTCCCCGGATACTAAGGGACTGGTCCCCTCGTTTGCACAGTTCGGGAGCATCAACCTCTGATAGCCATGTTGAATGCTTACCGTCAACCAGCGAAAGTGAAGGTTCAAGGCAAAGAGGGGGAGCAAGATCCCCCTGCAGACTGTGTGAAGGCGATCACGCAATCCACCGTTGTCCCTTCTTAGATGAAGCGAAGAGAGTTTTGGAAGATCGCCCGGTTTCACCGTTGAGACTTCCTCCTGGATACAAAAAACTCGTGCCAAGTCCCTCGTTGGTTGAGAATACAGCTGGCCCGCTCAAGTGGTCAGCTGAAGCGTCAGTCATTGAAAATGAACCTACTGAATCCAGACCGGACGAAAGTCCAAAGGTCGAAACGGCAGTTGACCCGGTTCTCCCTTCAGAGGTTTCATCCTCAAATGACACCGTCACTGAAGATTCACCTTCAAATGACACCCTCACTGAAGAGAATAAGGATGACACCATCCAGATTCTTTTCATCAACACAGACTCTGACGAGCGTTAGGGCAATGCGCCCATTCCTTTATCGCAGGAAGGAACATCGTCAGGGTCATATCCGGCCGTGTATTCGGTCCCACCACCAAGCAACCTGGTTGTGTCCTTTGATTGGAACCAACTAGGCAGACCCCGGTTGCCGGCCAGTATACCATTCAGAATCATAGTCCAAATATACAGAATGGTAATGGCTGGCACTATCATTGATGAAGGGGCATCTGTGAGTATCCTTTCCTCTATTGCTTGGAAAGCACTGGGTTCCCCGGCGCTTTTGCCTGAGATAAGAAATCTCTCGGGTTTCGATAAAGGAACCAGTCGACCATTAGGGATGCTCCCCAATGTGCCTGTTACATTGAAAGGGAAGACCGTTCAAATGAATGTGATGGTCGTTCAAGGACCCTTGGATTATAACCTACTCCTTGGACGAGACTATATATATTGCATGGGAGCAATAGTCTCCTCACTCTTTAGAGTAATGTGTTTTCCACACGAAGGAAGAATGGTCAAGCTCGTAGACCAACTTTCATTTCCGGGATAACGCATCGCAAATAGTCACATACCAACCCTGAATGGTCTATTCAATCAAGAAATGTCTCCACCCCCAGTCCTTCTTCCCGATGAGTGCGAGTGATTCGGAAAGATGGGACTGGAACCCAGGGGGCATGCATCCTGGTCTGCTTCGGGCAGAGAAAACCTTGGGTATAAGATAGAATTTCCACGAGAGAATATGACTAGTCCATACCCCGTCCGTGGATGGAAGAGGGGTTGTTCTGGAATAGGATTCTTTTGTCAAAGTTACGTGTTTGACAAGGGTCATTCACCATTGTCTATTTAGGTAGACATCGCCGAAGAAGTGTTCAGTTTGAAAGATTAACAGAACAATCTTTGGGTAGCCTGAAAGAGGCAAGCCTCACCCTTTAAAACAAATGTTTTGACGGATAAGTAGGGGCAGCCTTGAAATTGTATTTTATACCTGGGGGCATGCAAACCTTTTGGAGTGCAAGCTAAGAGCGGTTATTTATCTGTTTTTGGGATTAGCCGTTTCCGAACTTGCATAAAGAAAGGATATGGAGTAAAGCTTAGTGAAGATGAAACTCCTTAAAAAATAGAGATCTCACAGGGGACATTTCTTATCTTATGACTGGTATATCGAGCAGTTTTAGCATAAAGTTCATGCTCGTTAAAAAATAAACGCAAGATCCGAGCAGTTTTAACGCGGTCTTCATGCTCGTTAAAAAATAAATAAAAGCAGTGAGCAATGTTTCCTCCAGAGTTTAAGCTCATTTTTAAATAAAAAATGAACCTACCCCGGTAAATAACCGCTGTGATCGTAAATTTATCAGCCATAAAAGCCTTGGTCGTGTTTTGCACCTGCCACCTCCACCGTCATTTGGCCGATCGTTCACCTCCATATGATTGTTTACCTATTTTGAGGAACAGCTGCGAAGAGTGATTTCACCTAGCCATCCTTGTGATACTGCCGTGAATGGAAAATTCGAACCTGTACCTGGAATCAGTTGCTATCCCTGTTTATCACTCGTTCCTCAAAAGACGAGTCTTCTTTAAGCTCTTTTCATCTGACTCGTAAAATATGAAAAGTTTGCCGAGTTTTGGCCTTCCAGCTCGTTAAAGTGACCGGAAGAGCTATCCCTCCTCTAGATTTTAATCTTTTTGGACCTGAGGGATTATTGCACAAAAAGGTCGAGCGCTTGTTTTATTCGGCTCGTTAAAGTTATCAAAAACTCATCCCTTTCGTATTGTTTTATACTTTTTCGGACTTAAGGGATTAGATGATGAAAAAGGAATTGTGGAGTTGACTTTATGTACCTTTTCAGACTCTCTAGAAATGAAAAGGACCGAGTTTTCCTTGTCGTTAGACTCGTTAAAATGATTAAATAGCGACAAACTTGTCTTTAGACGAGAACGAGTTTCCCTATTGCTAGGCTCGTTAAAACATAGCGATGGGCTTGCCCGAAGGGCAGGTTATAGAACAAGCATATGTTATCCTCCTCAAGCTTGACAAAAATAAAGAGGTACTGGTCAGAAATGACTGGGGAAAAATTGGGAGAACCTCAAAGCTGTAATGGTAGCAAGTCGCTCTTGAACATGACACTTTTCCTCCGTATCACATCGGGTTGGGTTGTTTCATTCACCGGTCTCATCACCATGGTCTCGCCAAACCATCCACATTTGGGGTAATGCTACCGATCCATCGCATCAGTGTCATTATATGTTCAAGAGATGTTGTTCAGAAAGAGTCAACCGTGTCCCATCCACTGCCATACATTATCCTTCATCCATCCATGATCGCCACCCTGAATCATATGTCACAGATTGTTTTCACCTCCATTAAAATCATTAGCTCCGTTCCGTGTCACTGATGTGGGATTCATTAAGGCCCTCCTTTGACGGATCGCTTCTTGTCGACTTCAGCTCATTATCCAAGAAGTTGATCTAGGAACAACCCCCTCAGTAATTTGAAGCTTGCATGCCTCAATGGCAAGTTTCTCACTTTCGGCGACAGGTATACATCAATGACCTTCGACCGAAAGATTTTGCGTGGTGTTCGACACCAAGTCCTTTATTCACACCACGTGAATTGTACTGCAGTACCTTGAGGGTCATTATCATTATCGGTGATTCCTCTCGCGCTTGTTAACGGTTTACATCATTGACCGGTAATCAAGCGATGTCTTTCCATGTTCGACTTCAGCGCAATTCTCACATGGATCGACTTGTACTTAGAGTGAAGATCGAACGAGTTTGAAGACCCCGAATCTAGTTTCATCCATCCGGGCTGCGATAAATATTCAGGAAATATAAAGACATTTGACATGTACATCATTTCAGCAGATGATCATCCTACTCAAAGGATGATAATTTCAGCAGAGAATTATCATTCTACCATCAGATGATCGTCTGTTCTATGTACCAAAATGAATTTATAAGGCTGAGCATGGGAATGCCCGCCTCAGCTAGATCATGAAAGCAGAATGAAAAATAATGTATTGTATTGTATTTTATTACAGGTCACCTCTCAGCGATTGAATGAACTTCGGATCCTCCTGATAAAGCATTTCACCCGATAAACGACCTCATACTTTAGGGGGCAACTGTTATAGACATTTTTGTGCCTTACAGCATGGAGCATGAAATGTCCATAATCTAAGGGATCCAAAGTCCCTAAACATGTTGTTCCTACCCCTAGAGGAACAAGGTCAGCAAACCACAGCACTGAATAAAAGTTCTCCACCTGAAAACACTCAAAAACAAGGCAATTCTGGATCATGTCAACTGCTCCACTGAGCATCTGCGCTGAATGTCAAGTGCTCCATTGTCTACCTGCGCTGAATGTCAACTGCAAAGAAGGCTACCTGCGCTGGGCGAGTTTGGACATGTGGCACAGTCATTTCTCAAGGTGTCAATGCCCAGGAAGCTTCCAAAATGACACTTGGATCAAGGAATTCGACTGGTGATGAGTAAGAGGGTCTAGATCTCCAAGTGGAAGCAAGAACCTCCAAGTGGACTCAAGAACTGAAGAATAACTGAAGTGAGAGAGGACACTAGTCAGCTTCATGCCAGCCTCAAGCTGACTCATCCTTTCTCCAAAACTCCTATATATAGATCTCTCTCATGAGGTCTAGGCAGGCTGGAATCTTGTGAATGTAAGGAAGTGCTGTTGGTTTGAGTATAGAACTATTGGGTGATTTGCTTTGAAGGAGGTGAAGAGGAGATTTCTTTCTGCTGGGAAGGTGATGCTGGATTGGGCCTCTTATGGTTGTATCACTTCCTGAACTTTACTTCTTCCATTAATAAAGCATTTGAGGTTCTTCTATATGCATGTGTTTCAATGGTGTATTGTTATACTTGTGTATTTGGTTTATTCTAATCCTTGAATCAATTATGAATGTATGCTTCTTGTAGTTTCCCTCTCTTGCCTTTTTGCAGGATCTTGGTGTAGTTGGGCCAGTGAAAGAGCAAGGAGCTGGGAGCAAGCAGCAAGGAGAGAAGATTGGATCAACCATTAGCGAAAGACATCAGTTAGTGGACCCCTTTCTCCCCTATTTTACTTTCATAAAGAAGAAATCTTAGATAGCTTTGCTTTGATTGTTGCTGAGGTACTATCACCCTTAGAGTGGGATAGGGTCATTCCGTATTGGATACTTTTCCCAACAACAGTAGCACCCTGTCAACATGTTCAACATGATCCTTCCAAGACTTGTTGTAGATTAGTATATCATCAAAAAATACTAACACAAATTTTCTAAGGAATGGTTTGAAAATTGAATTCATCAAACCTTGAAATGTTGAAGGTGCATTGGTAAGGCCAAAAGGCATGACCACAAATTCATAATGACCCTCATGAGTTCTAAATGTTGTTTTCGGAATGTCTTCAATCTTCATTCTGATTTGATGATATCCCGAACGAAGATCCAACTTGGTGAAGTAAATTGATCCATGCAATTCATCCAGTAATTCATCAATGACAGGAGTGGGGAACTTATGTTTAATATTGAGCTTGTTGATCTCCCTGTAATCCGGACACATGCGCCATGATCCATCCTTCTTGTGCACCAATACTACTAGAGCAGAGAAAGAACTTTGACTTGGTTGAATTATACCAGCCTCTACCATTTATGCAACCATACGTTCAATTTCACTTTTTTGGACATAGGGATATTTGTACGGCCTGATGTTTGGAGGAACACTTCCTGGAATCAGATGAATAGCATGATCATGATCATGCATAGGTGGGAGACCTTTAGGAGTCTCATATACCTTGGAATGATTGTCCATGACTTTTTGGAGATCTGGAGAAATAGATGATTCTGATGTGGAAACATTTAGCGAACATAATTGTGCAATTACACCTCTTTGCTCCTTTTTTAGAAGCTTTTTCATACCAATAGAGCTGATTATCTTTCTTGGTTTCCCTGCAATACCCCTTAATTCAAATTCCTTTCCTTCCGTAGAAAATTTGATGAAAAGTTCTTGAAAATTAAAAGCTATTGTACCCAAGGATTGTAGCCATTGGACTCCTAGCACAACATCAGCACCTCCCATTGGAATGAAAAGCATTGGTCTAGTCAATACATATTCTGCCATGGGTAGCTTGATATTATGGCACCTTCCAAAGCAATTTATTGTTCCTCCATTTGCAATCATCACTTGACACTCTGGTGCTGGATATAGGAAGCAATTCAATTCTTTTGCTACCCTAAAATGAATAAAATTGTGGGTGCTTCCTGAATCAATCAACACTATTACCTTTTTCTTCTTGATTTGTCCTTCTATCTCTATGTTTGAGGAGTGGTAATTCCCGCCAATGCATTACAATATATGGTCGGATTTAATTGTTCTTCATCTAGGCTTTGTTCCTAGAGTATATCCTCTTCTTTTGACCTTTCTTGCTCCTTTTCTTCTTCCTCTTCACAATCTATGTACAATAATTTCTTCTCGGCACACTTATGACCTTTAGTGTATTTGCTATCACAACTGTAACAAAGCCTTTCTGCTCTTTTCTCTTCCAATTGTTGTGGTGTCAACCTTATAGGTTGTGGAATACTAGGGGCAACAACACTTCCATCTTTATAGTTGTGAGTGGTATGCTTCCTGGTTGCCATAATTTTTCTTGCCATTTTTCTTGCTAACCTAAATGCCTTCTCTAATGAATCAGGTTCCCAAAGGCGAACATCATGTTGGATATTATCCTTTAAAGACCCTATGAACACATCAACCTTATGCTCCTCTGGAATATCTTTTACCCTTATGTTCAATTTTTGGAACTCCTCAATGTGCTCCATTACTGAACCCTTTTGTTTGAGACTTATCAATTGGCTAAAAAAAGTGTTGCTTTTTGTATCCTCATAATGTGTTGTCAATTCTTCCGTAAAAATTGCCCAAGTGATAAATTGTTTACGAGAGAAAAGCCATTGATACCATACAAACTGATTTGGTTCCAAATATACAGTTGCCATACGTACTTTTGTGTGTTTTGCACATTATTGAGATCGAAGAATTGCTCCATCTGTAATATCCATGTGGTAGGATTCTTGCCATCAAACTTCCTCATATCGATTTTTGGAATATGGTGATTCTTTGATCCAACATTAGCATTTATAGAATCATGATTAATATTTCTTTTATTCTCATCATGAATTTCCTTTAGTACCCTTTCATCCTTAGTGCCCATTTCTTGTAGCAACTTATTCATATTTATCTTCAATTCGTCCATTTTTGTCTTCAAATCTGCCATGTCTCTCTTTAAATCTGTGTTCAAATCATCCATCTTAGCTTCCATGCCCTTTATCTTAGATTCCACGCCATTTATCTTAGCTTCAGTTAGCTTTTGTGAGCGTGACATTTGTTGCACTTGTTCTTGTAATTTTGATATATCATGTAGCATTTCTTCCTCTTCTTCATGAGTCATGCTAGAGCTTTCAGGTTCCTTACTAGGTGTTTTTATTTTCTTTCCTCGGGGCATCAGTTACCGATAATAATGCTTTACTATGCCCTTTGAATTCCTTCAAACCAAGCTTATGCAAAAATTAAAAAAAAAAACTACACACCTTTTTTCACTTTGTAGAAGCCTGATATTGAATCTGATGTATCTCTGCAATTTTGGATCATTCAGTTCTGAAATTTTGACCTGTAGTCTCCTTCTGAGTCCTCTTTCCAATGCCACAAGTCTGACCCAAATTGGTTTCTCCAAGGAAGAGTTATGCGAAATCTCCCATAGTGACTTTCTTATTGACTAGTTCAGTAGAGCAAACTTGTACGGCGTGCCACGAGTCATTGTTTCGACCTATGGATCTTAAAAATGCATACAAGAAGCTACAGTCTGTCCTCTTTCTGTACCTTCTTACTAAATTTCAATCCGATCCTCAGAGAGAAAGTTATGACGATTTTACCCAGGTCACCTGTTTTGAATGTAATTCAGGAGTCTGCAAAAAGACCGACTTCCTCAGATCATATCTCCGAAAATATCGCGCGAAAAGCTCTGAAATTCGGACCCAAGGTTCAGCGCAATTTCTTCTCAAATGGGTTTTTTTTTGCAACTTCTGAAACGTCATAGAAAAAATTTATAGCGAAAATTCCACGATGACCTGTTTGGCGCTGCGAAACCCTAGAATCCAAAGCTATGATACCAAATGTTATGAAACCAGCTCAAGAAAAGATAGAAAAGATAGATCAACGCCTTAGAATTCAGCCTCTTCGAGGGGGAAACCTCCTTTACATTACATAAATGAACAATTCTTGGATGATTCAAATGACAAAACCTCCTTTCTATATATAGGAGTCTGAGTCACAATATAATCCAGCCGACCTAACAATAACAATATAAAGCCACAAAAATAACAATAGAGGGATTTTATGGGGCACAGAAATAACAATATGAGGGTAATAAGGGAACAACAATATAAATAAGGGGTATAACTACAATAGCAATGGGGTAATCACTAGTATTATAGGGACCTAACATGTTCCAACAACTCTTGTGTTAATGTGAGTTTGGCCTTGCCTTCCTAAGCGAAAATTTGCTATCTTAGGGTTTAGTTTTGGAAGATAATCCCAATTACATCATTAACTGAGCATGACAATGCACCATCCCTGGAGTACATGACCAATCAAATTTCAAATTTTCCCTCAAACATGTGAGCATAAATGAAGTTTCTCATCAGTATACCTTCGTTTCTCATTAGCAACAAGAAGTTTGCATCCATAAAATAAATCACTATAAATATCTTGTGCAATTGGTATGCTCATTTGCTTTGAGAGACAAACTT
The DNA here is from genome assembly GCA_031772625.1 of Pinus tabuliformis. Classification (NCBI taxonomy): domain Eukaryota; kingdom Viridiplantae; phylum Streptophyta; class Pinopsida; order Pinales; family Pinaceae; genus Pinus; species Pinus tabuliformis. Next base: position 168,820,301 of record CM062812.1, read on the forward strand.
GGATTGCTTACAAGATTAGTGCCTGGGCACATCTAGATTGAGGGTCTCAAATGATCCTCAGTAAAATGGAGACATCACATATACTCTATATGTATATAATAAGATAGGATGGGTTGGTTGATTCATCTAAAGGAGTAAGACATGGATTTATGGTACTTCTTCACATGTACAAATCTCATAAATATATGCATAAAACAATGGAGGCCGAGTAGTTCAAGGACTTACAGTTTAATAAGATTTAATAGAGAAATGGGAGAGGACAAGAAGAAAAAACAACTCATCACATAGAGCTTAAAGCTTCAAGAATTCCACCTTTAACACATAGAGCTTGAAGCATTAAGGATTTCTACACTTGTTTGAGTTACAGGTAGAAATAATGGATAAAAGAGGGACTAAATGCTATGATTCATGGAGAGTAGCTTTTAAATATATAATTTCAATGATCCATACATGCACATGCATTAAAAATGTCGATACAAATGAATTTGTGAGTAAGTTACATGCACATGCATTAACATATTGATACAGATGAATCTGTGAGGAAACTTGAAATATTTATAACAAGTATGATTACATGAATCCAGAGAAGAAACATGAACATAATGGGTTTTAACAGAGGGATAACATACAGTAATACTCGAAGGGGGGATCACCAAAATTACCTTGATATTATGAAAGATCTGTATTATAAAATTATACAGTTTAAAAATACAATGTAGCTTTTCCTTTAGAATTTTTGAACCTTTGTTAAGTGTTGCTTCCCCCTATTTATCTAGAGAGGGGGAGCATTTAAAATTCATTACATCAAAATATCTTTGGCTTAGTCTCAGCTGTCAGGTTGACTAGCTGTCTCGTCTAGGGATGGCTCTGTGGCCAAAAAGAATTACAAACCATTAATCACCTCATTAAAGTGAGGAACCTTACAGGATAACAAATACGTCAAACACATAAGAATGTCAGCAAAATATCTCCGTGCCCATCTTGTACTCACTTCTGCTTCAGGTTATAATTTTCTCTCGGTGTGGCCTCTTGTGTTGCTTAACTGAATCCCGTCACTTCTATATTTATTGCTTGAACCATTCATCTTTTAAAGATGGGAGTGGGCACTATCAGTTTCACATTGTAGTACTGGAGTAGAGGACCCCTAGGCGGTACACTGTTTCCCCTCTGTATGGGAGACTATGCCAAATAATTACATCCTCCCGAGCTACTAAGTCCCTTTTTCCTCTTGTCAGCACCGACCCTGGTTCCATGTCACAATGGGCCCTTTTGGATCAGTCCACGAGGGTCTTGAATGCACCACTTGTTTTCTTAAAATCCTTAGTTGTTGACTCATCATGCCTTTAAATTCCTGCACTACACTATTGGCACCTTGATATGCTTGGTGATGCGATTATGGTGTAATATGGAGGGCTTTCTGGTGCTTGCCCCTATCACTAAAATGATGCGAAAAATGTGAGTCCTGATCCCCTTTAGGCCCCTTTTCTTTGGCCCCTTTTTGTAATATTCTTCATATGACTGGTACCTTGAACCAGGTGCTTAGCCCGAAGAGGCTAGAGCCTTTAAAACCCTATCTTGGGGCCTTCTTCCTTTAATACATGAAATCCCACACTTCGGTGATTTTTGATGTTGTCCATTGATATTTCCTCTAGACCCTTGCAATCGCCAATTTAAAGGGTTGTGTCCACCAAAGGTATTGCAATCGCCATATGGGAGACAGAGACCCCTTTACCTCCTTTCATAACACTGGCCAAAAGTCCGAATGTGAAATCCTCATGAGATATAACGCATAAAATATCATGTCTAGGATGATCTTCGCATATGACAATCGTGAATCAGAGGGGACTTTGGTGGAGGAGGGACCTTGCCTTGCACAATCACCGATTTTTGATTTGTGATGGGTGATGTCATCACTACCACGTTTCACCCTGTGAGTGGTGACATGTGTCATCTGAAATCCCCCCTTAGGACCCCTAAAAATACCAAATTTGCATGTCAAGTGTCCTCTGTACTAACACATGATCTCTATATTAACACATCATGATGACATCAACCGCCACATCATTTATAAGGACCAACGGTATTCCGCCATGTGGCCCCTTGGAGGAGAGAGAAAAGGGCTCGCCCGTCCTTACTTTTGCATCAATTTTATTTATTAACTGTTTTTGGCTTTTTCCAACAATTTAACAATATTATCGCAACATAGCGATATCACAAGGTTTTTAGAGTTGTATCCCTGTTGTCACACCAATTCGCTGGTTGTGATGCCCTGGACTCTGAAACCCCCAATATGCCTAATACGCCAATAGATCGAACCCGCCAATATGCGGTTAGCAATATTAATGATGAATTGATCACAAATTCAGGTGTCTTCCTCTTTGTAGCTTCTTCGGTAAGCCCCGATCTGTGATTTGTGATGAGCCGGACCCTTAGTCATTTTCCCTTTGTTTAGTGGCCTTGAATGGGTATCTTCAATCTTCTCTAACTTCTGATCCAGGAGTTCGTTTTTTGATTTCCACCCATTATTGGAAAGATTGTTCCGAGCACTATGCAATGGAGAGGGTCTGATTTAGCTTTGAATGCTTCTGTGGCATGGAAGATGGCTCCAAACTTCACTACTCTTTAGCAATATTTAATCAACCGAAAACTTATAATGTAGTGAGTGACAACAAAATGCAATGTTTTACTATGTGATAGGAGTTTGTATTGTGCATTGTCTTAAAGTAATGGAAATTAATTTTGTGTATCCACACCATGTTTATTTTAATGTTGTCTAGTCTAAATAACATAGATCAATGTATGTTTGAATCATGTGGCACTAAGTTTTAGTTGTTGCTCGAGTGTCTCCAGAAAATATATAGGTGGGCGGGTGAAAACAAAGTATTCGTTGTGTAAAAACAAAGTGTTGTGTGAGACAAAGTCTTGGTATAGATCTATAAAATACTTGGTTTTTACTGTGGATGAAAGAAATTTATTATGTTTTTTTATTACACATTATTATGAGTTTTAAACAATTTTTACTATGTAGTATAAGTTTTATTTTATCTTGTGTCTGTTTATCCTTTTCTTTCACTGTCACGTGGTATTAGAGCAAGTTATTTATCATCACAACAAAATTATTAGTGCAAGTTGTTTGTCATCGCAACACAATTACCAGAGCATGTTTATCAACCCAAGGAGCGAAGGTTTATTACAGTTGAACAAGGAGAATATTTTTATCAGTGCCTAATGGAAAATTCAAGCAGGTTGAAAAATCCACTGATTCCTAGTTTAATGACAAGAACTATGAATATTGATCAATCATAATGAAGACATTATATGTTTCCAAGATATATAGGATTTAGTAGAGAATGGGTTCCAAGAACCAGCAGATGCAGTAGCATATAATGCATTGACACAAGCAAAACCTAGATTTATTGAGAGATAATAGGAAGAAAGACTCCAAATCCCTCTTCTACATACATATTCTAGCCTGTGCATGAGATTGTTTTTCCAAGGATTGCAGCAACAACAAATTCCAAGCGAGCATGTTATATTCTCCATACAACATATCCCAACCTGTGCTTGAGAGTATTTTTCCAAGGATTACAGCAACAACAAATTCCAAGCAAGCATGGGACATTCTCCAGAAAACATATCAAGGCATGGCAAAGGTGAAGACAACAAAATTGCAAACGCTCGGAATAATTTTTGAAAAAATGTGTATGAAGGAGTTTGATATTGAAAATCATGAGAAGATATTTTGAAACAATGTGCATGAAGGAGTTTGACACAATAGAATCATTTTTTACACAAGTTATTGGAGTGATAACTCAAATCAGATCTCATGGTAATATACTTGAAGATAGGAGAGTGGTTGAAAAGATTCTAAGAAGCTTACCAACATGGTTTGATTCTATTATTGTGGCCATAGAGGATACAAAGGATCTCTCACAGTTTTAGTGGCTGAGTTTCATGCCTCACTCATTTCTCATGATCATAGGTTGAATATGTTAGCAAATTCTTCTTTAGAACATGCTTTCAATACACAAGTCTCAGTTGGTCAGTGTAGAGGTAGAGGAAGGTCAAATACTAGAGGTATCAGAAGAAGTCCATAGTGAGGTGGAAGAAGCATCTCTTCAACCTCAGGTGGAAGAGGTAACACTCAAAATCCAAGCCAAAATCAAGCACGAGGTCAGAGGTATGATAAATCTCAAGTTCAATGTCATTATTGTAAGAAGTATGAGCGTTATGCAAGTGAATGCAGAAAGAAACAATATCATATTAGTAAACCAAGTGAAATTTTTACAAATGAAAATAAGAAGCAAGATAATATATTTTTAGCATGCAATGTAGCACAAAAAAACAAAAAGATGTATGGTTTTTAGACTCAAGTTGCAACAATCACATGAAAAAGAACATATAAATGTTTTCTAATTTGGATGAAAGTGTAAAATCAAAAGTCTCATTAGGGACTAATAACAAAGTGTCAGTCATGGGTAAAGAAAAAGTCAATATTCTAACCAAGAAAGCAGAGAAGAAATATATTTCAGATGTGTGTTTTGTTCTAGGTTTAAAGTAGAATCTGATAAGTATTGTTAAACTTAGAAAAAAGGGTACAATGTCTTTTTCAAAAATGGAGAATCCAAAATCTTGGATAAATTTCCAAGTAAATAGTTCATTAAAAAAGTTCAAGTGATAAGTAATAGATTTTTTCCCCTAAAGATAAAGCTATATTTGAAGCGAGTGCTCAAGCACAACTATCAATGAATTCACAAGAAGATGAAATAAAAATTGCAACAGTCACACAAACAAACGTTCAAGTAGAGATAAAACATGAAAATGGGTTATGGTACCTAATATTTGGGATCTTAACTTTGGAGGTCTAAACTTGCTACACAAGAAATGCATGGTAAAGGATCTGCCACTCATGGAAAAACTAGAGAGATTATATGAAGGATGCATTTTGGGAAAACAACATATATAATCATTTTCAACTAGAAAGTCAACAATGGCAAAGGCACCCTTGGAAATCATTCATTAATATTTGTGTGAACAAATGCATACACCTACAATTGGAGGAAGTTATTATTTCTTGTCATTCATAGATGAATACACAAGAAAAAAATGGGTCTACTTTCTAAGACGTAAAAGTGAAGTGTTTGAGCGCTTTTGGAAATTCAAGGCTATTGTTGAAAAACAAAGTGGGCACTACATAAAAGCTTCGAGAATTGGTAGAGGTTTTGAATACATCTCAAATGAATTCCTACATTTTTATAGGGGGCATGGAATTCATAAACAATTCACAACAACATAAACACCTGAATAAAATGGTGTCACTAAAAGGAAAAATAGAACAATTATGGAGATGGCAAGGAGTATGTTAAAGGAAAATCATTTTTCAAATGATTATTTGGCTAAAGTTGTAGCTTGTGAAACTCATATTATAAATAGATGTTCAACTAAAAGTGTAAAGAACATGATTCTGGAAGAAGTATGGAGTGGAAGAAAACATAGTGCACTCACATGAGTGTGTTTGGATGTGTGGCATATGCATTTGTCCTAGATGAACTAAGAAAGAAGTTGGATAGAAAGGGGGGAATGCATACTTGTTGGTTACAGTGATGAATCCAAGGCTTACAATCTATATAATCCAACATCCAAAAGGTCATAATCAACAGAGATGTATAGTTCATAGAATATGAAACATGTTATAACAGTTTGGAGAGGACAATCAATGTAAAAACAAGTCTACCACAAGAAGATAAAGATGAATTAGCAACAATAGGTAATTCTTTGATAATGAGTCTTACACCTATTCAATCTCAACAAAGTAGACCTCAAGTGACACCTTTAACAAGCAATACGAAAATCTCATACATTCCATTAAATACTCCTCCATGTGTGCAAAAAAATCAATAACTCCACATTCTCCAAGTTCAACTTCAAGTGACACATCAAATCCATCTTTGGCAAGCTTGAGAAGACAAAACTTTAAAAGTTTGAAAGATATTTATGAGAAAAATGAAGAAAAAAATATCGCAAGTCAAAATTCTTTTTTTTCTTTGTTTTCTCATGTAGATGATCCAATTAATTTTGAAGGCGCAATCAAGGAGAAAAAATGGTTAGCAATAATGGATGAGAAAATAGAGGCAATATAAAATATGATACATGTGAATTAGTGAATCTTCCACAAGGAAAAGAAGTCATAGGTGTGAAGTGGGCCTATAAGACCAAATGCAATGTTGAAGGAAGGATTGAAAGGTGTAAAGAAATGTTGGTCATTAAGGAATATAGGAAATATCTTGGAAGAGATTATGTTGAGACATTTGTGCCAGTTGCAAGAATGGAGACAGTGAGGACAATTTTAGCAATTGTCGCTCAACATAAATGGAAGGGATGCCGTGAAATCAATTTTTTTGAATAAAGTATTGAAATAGGAAGTGTATGATGAGCAACCACCTAGCTATGAGGTTCAAGAGAAAGAAGAAAAGGCGTACAAGCTAAAGAAAGATCTTTATGGGTTGAAGCAAACACCATGTGCATGGTATAGCAAAATAAACAATTATTTGTTGATCAATGAATTTAGAAAATGTGACAGTGAGCCTACACTCTACATCAAATAAATTGATGGTAATATTTTAATTGTAATCTTATATGTAGATGATCTAATTTTCGCAGGGAGTGACAATCTTCTAATTATTGACTTCAAATAGGTCATGAAAAATGAGTTTGGAATGACAAATTTGGGATTGTTAAAGTATTTTCTAGGCATATAAGTGAAGCGAATGGAAGATGACATTTTTATTTCTCAATCAAAATATGAATCAAAAATCTTGAAAAGGTCTAGAATGAAAAATAGCAAGCTTGCGCCAACTCTAACACCCATGGGTTTGAGCAAAGAATATTGTAGCAGCAATGCGAATCTAACACTATGCAAAAGTATGGTTGGCAATTTAATGTATTTGACTGCAACTAGGCCTGATTTAATGCATGCAGTAAGTTTAATTCCAAGATTCACAGAGACTCCAAAAGAGACACACTGACAAGTAGCTAAAAGAATTCTAAGGTATGTTAATGGAACGGAGGAAAATGGCATTCTATATACTACAACAAATGACTTTAGGTTGGTTCGATTTGCTGACAATGATTGAGTAGGAAGTGTAGATGATAGAAAAAGCACATCAGGCTATGTTTTCATATGGGTTTGAGATACATTTTGAAACAACAAAAAATTATTGTGACAACAATTCTGCAATTTCTTTATCCAAAATTCATTTTTTCACAAAATAAACAAACACAATGATACAACATATCATTTTATTAGAGAGTTGATCAACAATGGAGAAATTATTTTGGAACATTGTAGATCTCAAGATAAATATGCTGAGATCTTCACTAAACCATTGGCAAAAGAAAGTTTTTCTCATCTAAGTGATTGTTTGGGAATTTCCAATATTAATAGTTCCGATTAAGGGGGGGTGTTAGAAGATAATCCCAACTACTTCCCTAATTGAACATGACAGTGCAACATCCCTAAAGTACATGACTAATCACGTTTGATAATTTCCCTCAAATTGAAGCGACCTAAGCATAAATTAAGTTTTTTATTAGCATACCTCTATTTCTCATATCTGCAACACTCTATAACAAGAAGTTTTCATCCATTAATTAAATCACTGGAAATATCATGTATAGTTGGTATGTTCACTGAATGCAAGGTTTTACTGTGTGATAGGAATTTGTATTGTGCATTGTCTTAAAGTACTTGAAATTAATTTTGTGTATGCACACCATGTTTAATTTAATGTTTGTCTTGTCTAATTAACATATATCAATGTATGTTTGAATCGTGTGCCATGAATTTTTAGTTGTTTCTGAAGTGTATGGTGAAAATATAGGTTGGTGCTTAAAAACAAAGTATTCACTATGTAAAACAGAGTGTTTGTACCTTTGTAAGTCTGGTATTTATTGTGAGACAAAGCCTTAGTAGAAATCTAGAATTGAAGCCTCAATTTTAGTTTTCAATTGTGTTTTGCTTTATGATTTTATAATCCAAGTATTTTCCTTGTGCCCTACATTTTGGAGATTTAAATTTTGTTTTCACTACACAATATTCTATTTTTTATTCTTCATTACTCTAAGTATTGAACTCTGTGTTTATATTGCAAAGTATACGTTTTATTTTATCCTCCATCTTTATTGTCTTTCAGTTCCTCATCCAACAACACATTGCCTGCTTTAACATCCCGATGAATAATGTGCGGTCTTAGTCCCGATGAAGATAGAGAAGCCCACGAGCTACTCCCATTATTATATTGTAATGCTTCTCCCAATCAATCTAGTTGTGTTTTTTTGGGTCTGTATTGGTGCATGACATTAATTAATCGACGTAATCTGAATATCCTTGTTGAAACATTAATTATTTAGTTTTATGTCTCCTTTCGTAATGAAATAGAAGCCACTCACTGAAAACAATTTTATTGAGGTTCTTATTGTTTAAATACTCATAGAAAATCAGTCTTTTTGATCCCTCTATGCAAAAACCCAATAGGATTATAAGATTTTGATGTTGAATTTCGGCCCCATGTTTAATTTCATTTAAAACCTCTCTTTAATCCTTGCTTAGATTTGACAGGAGGTTTTTTCACAACTATTTCTTTTGCATCTAGAGTAGTTCCTTAACATTCTAAAAAAAAACATAAAAGTTTTGTAAAATATTAAGTTTAATTTCCTTTCTTCAATATATTTGTTTTCAAAATACTAATCTACATTCAGTAGTGTGATGAGAAGAGTTTTCATATTACTACAAATTGAGATAGTAAAAATAATTACTAGAAGCTTGCTTAAATAGGTTACCTTATACACAGGGCTAAATCCTCACTCTTCAAGCTTGTTCCCATCATCAAAGCTTTTTGTAGAAGTGATTAATGTTTCCATAGTAAATATTATTTGTGGATTATTATTGATGAGTATGAGTTCTTCAACTTCATCATCATCTATATTATGAAAATATAAATTCTAAAGTATATTAAAAATAGGACACTTGAGTTATCTAAAGACCTGGTCTACGATTCAACTATTAAAACCTCAAATAACTCAAATCTACAATCACGTACACATCTAACGCTAGGTGTAATCAGATATAAATTGCTATAGGCGACCATACCCCAGGTTTAGATGAGCATGTGCACTACTAGCTTTTAATAACATACAATACATACGAGCTAAGAGAATCATGTGGCAACAATACCTTCGCATCCCTTTCCAAATAAGGCAGACTTTAGTGTTCTCCAAGTTGCAGAGAGGCATAAGGTTAACATGAGAACTAAGCCACCCACAACCCCTAAAATTATGGTTGTTTTCTTTGAAGTCTTCATTTTCCAACAATTTTGTTGTGTTGTAAGCACACTCAAATTAAAGATAGGATATATTTCATAATGAACTATGCAACTTTGACTCCAATACTGAAATTTTGCATATAAAAAGAATGTGAATCTATTAGTATGACAAACATGTTGTGCAATATTTATTAGATATATCTCTAGTGCACTAGACCATGCTATAATTTTTTTGAGACGACAAGTATGTAGTCCTCAAATCAAATCGTTTCGTTTCAAGTGTTTCTTCAGTTGATAATTTCTTTAGGAAATATTCAACAATTGGCTAAAAGTTACTCACTGAAATATAGACACCCATGTCCCCCCAAAATCCTTTAGAGTAAAAGGACCCTATACATGTGTCCATTTTTTCCAATGAAATTTTAGTTTTCATAGGGTAATTCAAAGGGCTAGATACTATCTCCAACCACATTCAAACAATTGTTTTGAAGGGTAGACATTTCATATTGTGAACAATTGTAGTATTGGTCAATTTTCATGTCTTCTATGCATTGGAGGAGGTCGTATACTTTGTTAGGACTTTGGCCATACAAAGAGATGTGGAACCTTGTTTTCTTTGTGCATTGAACAAGCCTAACAAACACTATATTAAAATTTCTCTCAAACATACTCCCTTTCTTATACTCAGAGCTTCCATTGCAAGTATATATGGGTGATTTTGTCACTGTGTTGTAAATCTATCCATGAAGAGTATTAATGACCAGGTTCAGATCAACAATAATGAATTAGAATATTGTAATAATTTGGCTGACCAAGAGAGAGCATGTAAAATCTCTTCCATGGAAGTGCATATTCATTAGCATGTTGAATTCCATCACATAGTGGAGAACATGCACTACACAAACATACCAATAATGCTTCAAAAATTTAGTCTCATTTGCCTATGTGGTTAATCTATATGAACGATACCATGTGTTTAATTAACACTTCCAATTATAATATGCGATGGGTTGGTCAATGTTTGGTTTGATTTCAATATTATGTGATTGGTAGGTCATATTATTGAATTAGTATTTGTTTCAATTTATTATTTTATTGGTCAACAATCATGTTTGAATTAATATTTGTTTTAATTTGTTATTTGATTGTTCTCCCATGGTTGGTTTGGTGTGACTTATCTGAATTGGTATTTTCACTACTATAAGATGGGTGTGTTTTAAGATGTTTATTTAAGATGAAATTTTAATTTCATATAAATAAATATGCTAATTTCTTAATTGTCTTAATGTAACACCCCCTCCGAGGTCTACCCAAAGTAACGATGCCAACCAAGGTGAACATGAGGAGAGATGATACTATGATCAGATTCGAACTCCTATGTCATCTTAAGGAAGTGGAATCGATAGAACACCACATACAATCATCCAACATCATCAACATAACCCTTAGGACACAAGTCAGCAACTCAAATAGCCTGTCCTTGGGTCCCACTACTATTCTGTAGCTCTTAGGCCATAGTCGCTCTCATGCTATGGGCAAGGGAGTGACCAACAACCCAAATTTTCTCTCACAAGCTGCTTTCCAGTGACCGTGGACCAAAATTGCTAGTTCTGTACTAGTGACCCCGAGATTTAAGTCACTTTTCTAGCCTAGAGTCCCGGCCTTTGCTGAGAACTTGTTGTAACTTCCATAATTCATTAAAAACATGATAACAATGTTGATCAATCAAAATCACCCTTAGGACTAGGCCTGAGCATCCCCAACCATGACTAACATTCTATTAAACACTTGGCATCAATGCAACCTATAGGTCTAGGATACAAGACAAAGCATAAACAATTGAAACAACTTATGAAACATAAGGTTAAGGATCACCTCCTTCTACATTAAACTACTACATCATCAATTAGGTCTTACATCCATCCATTTAATAGTTACAAGTAAATATATGAAATAACCATGGCATAAACCAATCATTCAACCATGCTTATAACAAACATAAAACCATATAAATATCATATATATGACTGTTGAAAATGCAACAAGATGATGGAGCTTAGTAAAAAGAAGTCGCCTTCACTAAGTGGGCACGTAGGCTAATTTTGGCGCAAAGTCTATTTTTAGACATATGGATCATGGTCTATGAGTTGCAGGATGCTATTTATGGATGGTTGGTCATGTTGGTAAAAATAGATGGACCTCTATTTTTAGACATATGGGCGGAGTCTACGTTTAGACTGCCAGTAAAAAAAAATAGAACAGTCGAATATTATTAACTCTTAATAATATTTGGACTATAAACATTATCTTATCCTCTTGCAGCACTTCAGTTCGAGCTACGGATGTGGCACATGCAACTGCCAGAAGGAAACACACTTTTGCTATGGGTTAGTTGAGTTATTGCATGTTGGACTTCAGTTAGAACTCAAGTGATTGAGTTTGGTGGAGTTGATTGAGGAGTTGGTGGAGTTGTGTTCAGTTTGACTTAGTTGAACTAGTTGTATTTAGTCTAACTGCCAAATACACTAGTGATGAGTGATGTGAATTAATTATTAATTAACTCACTAATTATTAACTCATAAATCAACTAAATAATACATCAGTTAACTCAGTGCATGGACATTTCGGTGGAGACAAGTGTTAGAGGTGGGTTAAAGGGTGAGACTACTATCAGTTGTGACTATAGCTGTGCATGAGATTTGCACAATCATTGATTGAGATTGTCAATGAGGATTGCGCAGTACAAGCCAAGGGAATTTGAACTTGGATCTAATCTATTCTCGACTTGGATTGCGCAGTAGAGGCAGGCAAACAGTGGAGGATATTTGAACCCGTGACTTGTTTAGATCTGAGCTAGTTTGTGTGTAGCATGTGGAGATAGTACTGAGTACTTGTGAGGAGTATTGTACTATGTATTGTTACATGTTCTCTATCATTATAATATACAGATAGTTTGGGGTTTTCAGTTGTATGCTTTCCCCATTACATACTGTGTTGATATGTGTGATTGATGTTTCAATATGCGCATGCGATTGTTTTTTTAATTCTGCAAATTGATGATCAATGGTAGAGGAGGTTATGTATTATGCATGAATTATGAAAATAGTGTATAATTAGGATAATATTTGTGAATAAGTGTTATATTATTCAAATTTCTACATGGTATCAGAGCGAAGTTGATCATCAGATCTATTATTCAGAAAGTGATTACATTTTATTTCTTCAAGCAGAGTCTGTACTCGGGCCAGGTAGCCTATGGATTCATCCTCTTTTTGGAAGGTGAGATATCCGGTAAATGCCCATAAAGTCAATATCTATACAAGAAATACTTTGTTCTCATGAATTTTAGATTAGAAGCAGTTGAGTTTTGCACTTGTGGAATTCGAATTTGCAGCAGTGTTTTCTTGGTGTCGAAGTTGAAATGTCTTTCAACAAATTGTGATTGGAGTATGCCCTTGAAGGCAACTCGAATTATATTTCATGGAAAGATAGGATGGAGGCGGTGTTAGATGACAATGGGTTGAAGGAGTTCATAGATGCTGAGGTCCCAAAGCCTATTGATGCTGCTCAAGTTGAGCCTTGGCAAAAGAAGACAGCAAAGTGTCGAAGGATTCTATTAGAGGGCGTGAAGGATCACATTGTATCCAGCCTGCATGGAAGGGCTTCTCCATACTTGATGTGGAAAGTGTTGACAAATTTATTACAAAGCAAGAGCGACCAGAGGAAGTTGGCGCTCAAGGATAAACTCAGAAATATTAAGTGTGAGAAAGGAGACAGTATGCCCAAGTATCTAACAAAGTTCACCCAATGCCGGGATGAGCTAGGAAGTGTGGGGGTGATTATCGATGATGAGGACTTGGTGAGCTTAGCTCTCCTTGGTCTTTCGAAGAGTTGGCATTCCTATTAGGACTCTGTCAATGGTCGGGAGAAATTGCGAGGATGGGAAAGACTTTGGTCTGATCTTGTGCAAGAGGAGATCAGGCAGAATACCAGGGATGGATCTTCATCAAAGGCATCTGAGGAAGAAAATTGTGCTTTGGCTACCAAAGCAAAGAAGGGGAAGAACAAGAAAGCTTCTCATTCTAGTGTGAAATGCAAGAAGCAGGACATGTCCAAGGTGAAGTGCTTTCACTGTCACCAGCATGGACATTATGCCACAAATTGTCTGCAGAAGAAGAAAAATAAGCAAGCTGCTAGATCTGCAGTGGGAGAGGCCTTAACCTCACAGTTTGAGCTAGATTTTTCATTGATCGCATGTTTGGTATCAAGTGTGATGGGATCCATATGGTTCTTGGACAGTGGTGCATCTTTTCACATGACAGGAGATCGATATTTGTTTTCTGGTCTGGATGAGAAAGATCTTGGAGTGCACATCAAGATGGGCGATGATGGTAGATACAGTGGGACCGATATCGGTACCATTTCCTTTAAGAGGGAGTCTCGTAAACCCTTCATGTTGAAGGAAGTGATGCATGTTGTAGGATTGAAGAAGAATCTTATCTCTGTGGCAATGTTAGAAGACAAGGGATATGATGTTGTCTTCAACGAGGGAAAGGCTTTCCTGCAAAATAAGACAACTAGAGAAACCCGGAAGATAGGGATTCGAGTCAAGAACCTTTATCAATTGCATGTAGATGGTTGCGTAGCAATGGTATGCAAGGTAGAAGGATTGGTGAGCTAGGACGATGGTGAGCTATGGCACTAGAGATTGGGCCACCTTCACCATGGAGCCTTGAAGATACTGCAACAGATTTCTACTGGGCTTCCTAAAGGCACTCTTGCATAGTCAGATTAGTGCAATGGGTGTACTTTGGGAAAATTTCTGAAAGACACCTTTCATGAGAAGGATAGTCATGCCACGATGATCCTTGAGAGAATTCACACAAACATGTGTGGACCTTTCTCAATAGCTTCGACAGCAAAGCACAAGTACTATGTGATCTTTATTGATGATTTCTCTCAAAAGTGCTGGATCTTCTTCATGCTGAAGAAGAGTGCGACATACTCAAAGTTGTATGAGTTCAAAGCACTGGTCGAGAAGGAATCGGGGAAGAAGGTGAAGGCTCTTAGAAGCGACAATGGTGGTGAATTCATCTCTGGCGAGTTCAAGGACTTATGCAGCCTAGAAGGGGTTCGAAGAAAGCTCATAGCTTGCCATAACCCATAGCAGAACGAGGTTACTGAGCGGAAGAATAGAATGATCGTGGGTGCTACATGGGCGATGTTGCATGATCAGGGCCTACCCCTTCACTTGTGGGTGGAGGCATGCAATACTACAATATATGTGCAGAACCATTGTCCTCACAAGATACTTGGCATGAGTACCCCCGAGGAGGCTTATTCTGGTAAGAGGCCTGATATTTCCCATTTGAGGATTTTTGGTTCTCCTATTTACATGCATGTGAGGAAGGATGCCAGGAAGAAGTTGGAGCTGACCGCAGAGGTTGGGATATTTGTGGGGTACACTGATACGCCCCACAACTATCATGTGTATTTTCTAGACAGTCGCAAGATTGTTGTGCGATGGGATATCAAATTTCAGGAGGAGAAAGCCATGAAGTGTTCGCTTGAGAGGGAGCCACACTTGCATGCAGATGAGGAGCTATTAGTTCCTAAGGATGAGCTTCAGGATGTGGATCAGCCACAAGATGAAGTTCATGGAGTGGAAGAGACCACTCATGCAGCACCAACCATCAGAGGGCGAAAGCACACTACAGAAGCTGAGCAACTGGCTCAACATGCAGAGAAGGTTGTAGGACCACCTACAACATAGCGAAGACAGAGACATTCACCTAATCGGTACACTAGATACATGGCTCTTGTGAGCAAATGTGTCATGACTGAACCATCCTCTTTCAAGGAAGCTATGGAGGATCCCGCGTGGGTAGATGCCATGGTGGAAGAGTATGATTCGATTGTCAAAAACAATGCATGGGAGATTGTCCCAAGACTGGAGGGGCAATCAGTGGTGGGTTCGAGATGGATCTACAAAGGGAAGCAGGCAGCTGATAGGAGTGTGGAGAAGTACAAGGCAAGTTTTGTTGCCCAAGGCTTCTCACAGATAGAGGGGATCGATTATGAGGAGACCTTTGCACTTGTCACAAGGTATTCTTCCATACAGATGATTCTTGCTCTCTCAGCGCAGATGGGGTGGCACATCCATCAGATGGATGTGAAGACTACATTCCTCAATAGAGTCATTGAGGAGGAGGTGTACATAGAGCAGCCCGAAGGTTTTGAGATCTTCAGTAGCGAGTCGCATGTGTGCAGGCTCAAGAGAGCACTGTATGGGTTGAAACAAGCACCTCGTGCTTGGTACACACAGATAGACAATTATTTCACCGAACTTGGATTCTCCAAGAGTGAGGCAGATCCTAACCTATACCAAATTGTGGTGTAGGGTAAGTTGTTGATCATTGTACTTTATGTAGATGATTTGATTTTGATGGTAGATGAGCTATTGATACTTTCATGCAAGGGGGATCTTGCTAGAGAGTTTTAGATGAAGGACTTGGGCCTCCTTCATTATTTCTGGGATTGGAAATTTGGCAGCGTAGTGATGGACTATTTGCTTCTCAGGGTAAGTATGCCCAGTAGATATTAGAGAAGTTCAACATGCATGGCTGCAATCCTGTCGATACTCCTCACCCTGGAGGTTGGAGGAAGGAGGATGTTACCTTAGCGGAGGTAGTGGATGCCACTATATATCGATAGTTGGTGGGGTTGCTTATGTATTTGGTTAATACACGACCCAATATATGCTATGCTGTTAACTAGCTTTGGCAAGCTATGGTTAAGCCAACCAAGCTCTTCTGGAAGGCAAGCAAGCATGTATTGCGTTATCTTAGAGGCACATCAGGATATGGATTTTGGTACAGACAGGGGGATGAGGTGAAGCTATGTGGCTTCATGGATGTAGATTGGGTAGGGAGCCCAACGGAAAAAAAGAGCACATCTGGAGGGATCTTCAGTATCAGGTCAACAACAGTTTCTTGGTATAGTAGGAAGTAGATATCCATGGCAATCAGTTCAGCAGAGGCTGAGTATATGGTAGCAAGTTTGGCTGCATGCGAGGCTATATGGATGAGGAAGATCCTGGTCAGGTTTTTCGGGTCACACTTGGAGCCTACTGTGATTTATTGTGATAATCAGAGTTGCATTAAACTCTCAGCTAATCAAGTATTTCATGATAGATCCAAGCACATCGACATCAGGTACCATCATATCAGAGATTGTGTGAAACGGAGAATCATTTTACTTTCATACATTCCCATGGAGGATCAGGATGCTGATATCTTGATGAAGGCGCTCACCAGGAGCAAATTTGAATACCACAGAGGCAGGATAGGGGTTGCAGATAATCCATATCTTGTTGAGAGGGAGTGTTGAAAATGCAACAAGATGATGGAGCTTAGTGAAAAGAAGTCGCCTTCACTAAGTGGGCCCGCAGGCTATTTTTGCCCAAAGTCTACTTTTAGACATATGGGCGGAGTCTATTTTTAGACTTCCAGTCAAAAAAAATAGAATAGTCGAATATTATTAACTCTTAATAATATTTGGACTATAAACATTATCTTATCCTCTTGCAGCACTTCAGTTCGAGCTACGGATGTGGCACATGCAACTGCCAGAAGGAAACACACTTTTGCTATGGGTTAGTTGAGTTATTGCATGTTGGACTTCAGTTAGAACTCAAGTGATTGAGTTTGGTGGAGTTGATTGAGGAGTTGGTGGAGTTGTGTTCAGTTTGACTTAGTTGAACTAGCTGTATTTAGTCTAACTGCCAAATACACTAGTGATGAGTGATGTGAATTAATTATTAATTAACTCACTAATTATTAACTCATAAATAAAATAAATAATACATCATTTAACTCAGTGCATGGACATTTCGGTGGAGACAAGTGTTAGAGGTGGGTGAAAGGGTGAGACTACTATCAGTTGTGACTATAGCTGTGCATGAGATTTGCACAATCATTGATTGAGATTGTCAATGAGGATTGCGCAGTATAAGCCAAGGGAATTTGAACTTGGATCTAATCTATTCTCGACTTGGATTGTGCAGTAGAGGCAGGCAAACAGTGGAGGATATTTGAACCCGTGACTTGTTCACATCTGAGCTAGTTTGTGTGTAGCATGTGGAGATAGTACTGAGTACTTGTGAGGAGTATTGTACTGTGTATTGTTACATGTTCTCTATTATTATAATATACACATAGTTGGGGGTTTTTAGTTGTATTCTTTTCCCATTACATACTGTGTTGATATGTGTGATTGATGTTTCAATGTGTGCATTCGATTTTTTTTTTTAATTCTGCAAATTGATAATCAATGGTAGAGGAGGTTATGTATTATGCATGCATTCTGCAAATAGTGTATAATCAGGATAATCTCTGTGAATAAGTGTTATATTATTCAAATTTCTACAATGAAATCCATTAAATACACATAAATTAGTGCAAAAGTAAGAGAACTTATCTTTTATTAATCATAGGAAAATCTGACCAAGTTCGGGACTTCCACGTACCACCCGACCATAGACATGGCCAAACCAAATCTCTCTTTTAGCCAATCACCCATGTGACATATTCCAAGCATGAATGTGGGATCTCATAGAACAACCAATTTGAGAACAACTAAGGGAATCTAGAGGCTAAACCACCTCCACCCTCCTCAAACCGTGATCACACCAAAACCGGTGCTCCAATCACAACAGAATTGAACTTGGAATGCCATCCATAATCCATCACATCCTTGAGGAATTTTGTGTCTCCTTGTCTCTCAGTATTTACCGCAATCCAAACCCTGATCACTAGGCCCTAAACCAAGACTTCTCCCGCAGGCTTTACTGTGTATCCCGCCAAAACCGATCAAGGGATTTGTAGGCCTTTGGGAATGAACCTTGAGACCACCTTTGCCCTGGATTTCGAAATCCATCCAGCAATTCCAAAGCTCAAAAACCAAAGTAAACATCCCAACATACCATGGTATTCGGAAAAAGGCTACACTAGGATGAAAGCCACTGTCATAACCTAGAAAAGTCATTCCACCGATAACAAGAGAACCATACACCAACATGAAAAGCCATGCATGTCCAAACCAACTAGGAAATCATACATGTAAAAGGTTACCTGTAAGTATTCTTGTTGAAGTTTCTTGAGCCTTGCTTTCCTTTCCTTTCCTTTCCTTTCTTTTCCTTCCTTGATCCAAAGCTAGAGTGCTCCAAGAAAACTCTAAGTGACCAAGAGTGTGAGAGAGAGAATAATGAGAGAGCTCCAAACTTGAACTAACCAAGCCTAACACTGACTAAGCTTGCCCACTGATCCTCATAAGACTTTTTATTAATGAGGCTTCTAATTTCTTCATTTTCCATTATTTTCCTTCAATTTCCTCCTCACATGCAACATGTGACCTTTTACCTTTCTTTTCTCCTAATTTCCATTATTTTCATAAATAAATGTGCCAAAAATGCCTTTTTCCCTTTTAATGCCTTTGCCTTAGCCTTTGCCAATTTTCCTTAGCCAAAACACACATCGAGTGATGCCCACTAGGATATGTTTGCCCAACATTCAACTTGGAATACGTGTCCCTTACCTGTGGTCTTATTTTGCCTTTATTAACTTTGATTACATGAAATTTTCACCAGAGCTATTCCAGAACGTCCCCCCCCCCCTTGGTGAACACCGTCCTTGGTGTTAAACCACACCATGACCTCAACCAAATTGGTAAAAAATAAACATACTACTTATGGAGCTTTATAACTTAGCTCGTTGCAGTATTTACAATGGATGGCCTGCTTAAAATCAAAACATCATGACAACATACGCAGATAACAAACATACCACATACTGGAGCTTTATAACACAACTCATTATGGTATTTATAATAACCACATATACACATATGCACATTTTCTCAACCAACAAATAAGAGGATATGATGTGTGTATCAATCAACAAGGGAATCCAGAGGCTCATGCCTCCACCTTCAAAGCAATACCAAGATTCACCTCCTTTCAAGGATGTCTAGAATCCACTGCCACAGTCAAAGTTGCATCTAATGTCTAGCACTACAATCCTACACCACTTTTCTACTCAATGAACAATTGACGACTCATTATTCTAGGGCACACTCCCAATCTGCATCTGATTCCATCTGGAAATTCTAAAGACAAATATCAATATATCTGCAACCTTCCCTTCTCTGCTACATAGTCCCTCAGGAAATCTGATCACCCCCTTCCGTGCAGTCAATCACCTTCAAAGTTCCCTATCATCCTCTATCCCGCGTGATCCATCCCTTGTCAAGGCTTCATCGCATCAAAAGATACAAAACCAAGGCATATACCTGCCTAAAAACCATCATACCAGTCATAACATTCTCATGGAAATCAATGGACACTATTGGGTACCAATGTCCCACAATGGCCCTGATCCTAAAGTACTCTGCCAACATACTGTTGAATGTTCCAATTTATTTCACTGTTACTGTTGATTCTTGCAGTCGATTTCAACCATCCAACCAGGCATGTTCATGCATTTCTATTCCAAGCACATAATTTCCATTAGATTCAAATAAATTGAAATAACCTCAAATCATACCTCATTGATAGTTTGTCAATAAGGTACACTTGCAATCTTGTTCGCTTCTTGTCACAAGTCAAATTAAATGTTTGATAAAAACATCATGTATAAACATATCACATCAGGTTAGTTCAAATACAACCGTCATAGATCAAAATCATAAATCAAATATGACCCAAAGAGAGTGCAACTCGCTTTGATACCAATATGTGGTATGATATGTGACCCAAAGAGAGCACAACCCACTCTGATACTAATATGTGATATCAAAGTGGGTTGAGCCCTCGTGAAAATTTCATGTAATAAAAGTTAATAAAGGCAAAATAAGACCACGGGTAAGGGACATGTATTCTAAGATGAATGTTGAGCAAAGATATCCTAGTGGGCATCACTGGATGTGTGTTTTCGTTAAGGAAAATTGGCAAAGGCTAAGGCAAAGGTATTAAAAGGAAAAAATGCATTTTTGGCACATTTATTTATGAAAATAAAGGAAATTAGGAGAAAAGGAAATTAAAAGGTCACAGGTTGCATGTGAGGAGGAAATTAAAGGAAAATAATGGAAAATGAAGAAATTAGAGGCCTCATTAATAAAAAGGCTTATGAGGATCAGTAGGAAATCTTAGTTAGTGTTAGGCTTGGCCAATTCAAGTTTGGAGCTCTCTCATTATTCTCTCTCTCACTCTTGGTCACAATGAGTTTTCTTGGAGCACTCTAGCTTTGGATCAAGGAAGGAAAAGCAAGGAATGGAAAGGAAGACAAGAAAGGATCAAGGAAAGGAAAACAAGACTCAAGAAGTTTCAATAGGAATACTAGCAGGTAACCTTTTGCATGTGTGATTTCCTAGCTAGTTTGGACATGCATGGATTTGCATGTTGGTGTATGGCTCTCTTATTGTTGGTGGCATGATTTTTTCAGGTTATGATAGTGTTTTTCAGCCTGGGCTAGCCTTTTTCGAGATGCCATGGTATGTTGGGATGTTTATTTCAGTTTTTGAGCTTTGGAATTTCTAGATGGATTTCAAAATCCAGGGTGGAGGCGGTCTCAAGGTTCATTCCCAAAGGCCTAGGAATCCCTTGACCAGTTTTGGTGGGACACACGTAAATCTCGGGGGAGAAGTCTCAGTTTAGGGCCTAGTGATCCGGGTTTGGATTGCAGTAAAGCCTGAGAGATACGGAGATAGAAAATTCCTCAAGGATAGTGATTGATTCCAGTTGGCATTCCAAGTTCGGTTCAGTTGTGATCGAAGCACCAGTTTTGGTGTGATCATGGTTTGAGGAGGGTAGAGGTGGTTTAACCTCTAGATCCCCTTGGTTGTTCTATGATATCCCACATTCATTATAGGAATATTGCATGGGGGTGGCTGGTTGAAAGGGAGATTTGGTTCAGCCATGTCTATGGTCAGGTGGTACATGGAAGTCCCGAACCTGGTCGAATTTTCCTATGATTAATAAAAGCTACGTTCTCTTACTTTTGCACTAGTTTATGTGGATTTAATGGATATCATATCTATGATATTTATATGGTTTTATGCTGGTTATAATCATGGTTGAATGACTGGTTTATGTCATGGTTATTTCATATATTTACTTGTAATTGTTATATGGATGGATGAAAGACCTAATTGATGATATAGTAGTTCAATGGAGAAGGACATAATCCTTCTAGTTATTTTTCATAAGTTGTTTCAGTCGTTTATGCTCTATCTTATATCCTAGACCTATAGGTTGCATTGATGCCAAGTGTTTAACAGAATGTCAATCTCGGTTGGAGATGCTCAGGCCTAGTCTCAAGGGTGAGTTTGATTGATAACCATTGTTATCATGTTTCTTATGAATTCTAGAAGTTACAACAATTTTTGGGAAGAGGCCAATACTCTTGGATAGAAAAGTGGCTTAAATCCTGGGGTCACTGGCACAAAACTAGCAATATTGGTCCACAGTTGCTGGCATACATGCCATGAGAGTGACTTTGGGTTACTACTCACTCCCTTGCCCGTAACATGAGAATGACTATGGCCTAAGAGTTGCAGAATAGTAGTGGGACCCAGGGATGGGTTGTATGAGTGGCTACTTGTCTCTTGAGGGTTCTGTTGATGATGTTGGATGACTATATGTGATGTTTCGTCAATTCCACTTACTTAAGGTGACATAGGAGGTCGAATATGATCATAGTAGCATTCTCCTCATGTTTTCCCCACTTAGCATGGTTACTTTCGGTAGACTTGGGAGGGGGTTTTACACTTAAATTAAGACAAAAGGAGAAACAAGCATTTTACCTACATCTAGCATAGTCAAGTTGTATGTAATTGTTTTAAATTAAGAAAAAAGAAAAAAAACCAATAGTAGCAAGAGAATCGAAGACTCTTTAGTGTTTTCTGAAAAATTTGACATCCATGCCTCCCAAGCTTGATCCTTCCCAAGTGGTTGAAGTGTACGTGGGGGCCATAAGGGTTGAAGTGGGATTTGCTTTGTATTTTTTCCCTAAGATCAGTTCTTTGGTTTTGTCGCCCAAGAATATCGAAGAATATATTGCAAAGGAAACAACAAAGTATTGGAAGGGTTAGGGTCACAATAAAGCTCACCATTCAGACCTGGAAGGTGAAGGTCATTGTGGTGATGATTGCGGCTTCCCTAGTCATAAAATATGTCAAGGAGCCTGAGAGAGATAGGAAGAAGTTGAATAACATCAAGAAAAATGGAAATATATCCATCGATGATATCATTGAGATCTCTAGGGTTATGAGGTCGAGCTACATGATGAAGGAATTGTCCACGCCAGTGAAGGAGATTTTGGGCGCAACCTCTCCGTTGACTGCACGGTGGATGGAAAGGATCTGAAGGATGTCCAAGTTGAGATCGATGAAGGAGAGGTCAAGATCTCCAAAGAACGAAGAAAGAATTCAAATTTGGTAATTGAAATGAAATCCTTTTATTATTTTTATTGTTGGTTATTTATTCTTTTGTTTAGGGTTTTTAAGGTTTAAGGAAGTTGAAAACTAGAAGAAAGTAGCCTATGAATTTGCTTTCGGGACCCTGGGGGTTTTGAGACATTTAGAGGCTTGTGAATTTCATTTCAGACCCTATGGATTTTGAGGTATTTTCCACTTCCTTTGAGACTTTGGGCATCGACAATCAACCCCTCACCAATGTTAGAGACTACCCATATGACCTATCTTTTTGTGCTTTACTTCATCCATCATCTTTGATGGTTACGAATTTTGGTTAGGGTTCAAACTAAGGTAAATGAGGTCATTTTTCTTCAAAGAGTTTTGGATTTATTCAACACTCCTTGGCTACAAATAGGAGGTAAAATACAATTCTAGTAATCTATTTATTAACCTGATTTCTTTTTTCCTTTAAGATTTTATACAAGGGTTTCTAACTTGACTAGAGGCTTCCCAAGATGAGAGAAACCATGATGCCTCGATCACAATTCTTGCCGAGAACACATGGCTTTCTCTATTAAGGTAATAAGAAATATTTTTTTAATACCCTTTTTTTTATTTAGTTCTAGGATCCTCAAGTTGTCTGGTTATGGTTCGATATTACGTTATAGGGTTTTTATAATATAGAATCAAGGTATTCAAACCCTTGTACCTAACTGTTGCTACACTAGTGTTTTGGAATAAAATGGCAATATTTTTTTTTTAAAGAGGTTCTTCTTTTGTCTCAGAATGAATTTCGTAGAGGAAAGGGTTTTTCTTTTCTTAGAAAAATGTTTTGTAGAGATGGGGTTTTTTCTTTTATTGCATCCTCTCTTGTACTATTATCTCCTTCCTTCCTCCACTTCTCATGATGTTTCTCCTTCTTCCGTGGAAAGTTTCTCTTCTTCTACTGCAACATAGAACATAGAGTGAACCCCAACCCCATGAGTCTCCAGGAAGTGGCAATCCCTCTCTCACCACCTCAACAATTCCTGAACTTACTAAAAAGGTTAAAGAAGCTATTGCAATTGGTGCAAAAAATGACAACATCAATCTTGACGCCCTCATCCAGGATTTATCTTAGCTTTTCAAAATCGTCAAGGTAAGATGGATCTCTATTTTTCATGTCCAATTGAGTATGTGAATTGAGTTGGAGATTGTTGTTAATATGTCTCCACATGACATATTGAATAAATTTCATTTTATTTTTAGACAAACTCGTTAGATAAAAAACCATCAATTGACCACTATTGGCCACATAGTTCATTCTTTTCAACACTAAAGGAAATCATGTTCAAGGAAACCAATGGTGCTTTGGATTTGGTGCGTATTAAATATCAATGAATTTCTTATAATCAACTAAACTTGAAATCTGAGTATGAATAACAAGAAATTTAGATTCCTCCAAAATATGTGTATAATCAGTATTAAGTGTTAATTTTTGTTCTAAGATTTTGAGAGTAAATATATTTAAATGGAAAGCAATGAATATTTTATCTAATGTTTTTTCACTTTCATGGTTTTTAGAAAGATACTATTTCATCTCAACATTCTAGTGAAACAATGAAAGTGGTTAAGAATCTCCTAATAAGATTAGGGTAGGCACACTAGGTTGTTGCAGGTCTTCTTGATGTGGTGAATATATTGGAGAGATTTGAAATAGTCTTTGCAAACCAAGATGAGTGTTTGTCACTTTTAGAGGAAATGATTAATTTGTCTCATCATGTTAAAGATCTTAAATAATGACCTAGTTTGTAAAAAGGGATGGAGGACTCAATAAAAAAATAAGATCTTAAATAATGACCTGGTTCATAAAAGGGAATGGAGGACTCAATAAAAAAATCAATAGAAATGATCGTGGAAGGAGCCTTCATCTGTTGTAGTCAAATCAACTCTTCAAAGTTTTGTATGCTAAATGTTCAAAATGATTCCTATATGTCTATATCCATGGAAGACCCTTTTTCATTGTTTATGTTATAACCTCGATCAATACACTTGTAATGAAATGAATTTATGAATGGAATTTTACCGACAGGTTTTTCTTAGCATCTGTGAACATGGAGGAGTTGGCTCAATTTCAGCAAAAGTTTCAGAAAAATGTAAAAATGTACAAGTATATGGACATAAAATGTTTATATGTATCTTGGATGCTCTCATAATTTTCTTTATTGTATCGTTACTTTTGATTCTTCTCTTGACCTTTTTAACTAGGGTGGTGTAGTACAAGCTTAGTATTTGAGATATATATAAAACATTTAATAACATATCTAAGATATGAATAATATTTTAGGTTGTTCTGCACCTATTTTTATTTTGTATAAGTGTGATATTAGTGTACTTTTGGCTCTAGCAATGGCATTTAGGCTGTTAAGCTGCATTTTTTTGATGACCATTACATTTCAATGGAGTATTGATGGCTTTTACACTTACTCAATATCCCTTGCAAGAAGAAATTTTGGGAAATGGAAGTTGTGTACCCATATTAATTTCGACTATGGTTTTGGAAGCATGCTTGTCTACCATAAAAATTGATGAGTAAAGGCTACCATGCATTAGTTTACAGGTCGATTTCTACTAATGCCCACTTTGTACATAGATATATCTAAATTTTGTGATCTATGGATTTTAAAACCTTAGGAACTCCTTTATTAGGAAAAGGAATTTATGATTATTTCTTAAAAACCTTTACTAGATTATGCCATACCATTCATTCCTCATGCCTAAATGAGTAGCAAAATCTATGTATTAAATTGTTTACTTTAATAATTATCATAAATCCTTTTAAACCTCAAATTTATTAAATGCTTAGGATTATATATATATATATATATATATATATATATATATATATATATATATATATATATATATATATAGATATATATATATATATATATTAGAAATAAATTTATATCATTATATGTTTATTTTACGAAGTTACATATTTTCTTTGGTATATTTCACTAGGATCTTCATTGGTTAACATTCACTTAAAATATTAGTTGAGAGAAATGTAAACATTGCATATTTCATACTTGTTATTGTCCAACCTCTATATTCTAACAACTTGAATGAGTGTTTACAAAATACTAAAGCATTACTTTCAATATATTGTTCAATACGTTCTTTTCTTGGTTCTTTATTGACTTTTCATACTTGTGACGCAACCAACAATCTTAATTCTCAGTTGTCCTTGAGTTTTCTTGAGTTGTAGTGCTTTCCTAAGCTATGTGATCAAGGTTGATTCCTGAATTAATACACAGCTAGGGCTTGGCCCCGAAGTTTCATAGCCTTTGCACCAACCACCTATAACATGACTGTGTTGATGACAAGGCATTTCCACTTTGAATGATGTGATCAAAGGGTGGAGATCAATGGTTTGTATGAATTGTGTGGGTCCTCCCCCTATGACATAGGAAAAGGGTTGGGGGTGACAACAAAGCTCTTTGTTGCCAATCAAATCATATGGTTGCGGCAGACGGGAGGTAGATCCATGGAGAAAGTGGAGTGACAGTGGGTCTCCCGATGACATAGGCAAAAGGGGGGCCAAAAAAGTTCACTGGTTACTCTGCCTCGAGACCCAAGTCACAAATGCTAAACTTATGTAGATTACAGACTATGAGAATATCCTAGAATTTGATTGTTAGTAGAGAGGTCAAACAATAGACCTCTCTCATGAGGGTCAGATTTTTGGGATATTCCTGGAATCTGCATTTGACATTAGGATACCCAACCATGAAGGAAACTCATCAAGGAACACACTCGTAGTGATGACTAGGTTAACTAAATGCAGAGCTAGATGCACCACATCTCAATAGCACAACCCTAACTCCCTTCAGCCTTTAGCACAAAGTGGTTCAAACATAGCAAATGTAGACTACTTGATGTTGCAATGGGTAGGATCTAATGCTTCTTTGGTCAAGGGGACATGTGCTCTTGATGGAATTGGTCTATGGGCTCACCAGTTAGGAGGATCACTCAAAAATGAATTCAACCACAAGCCTGCAATGCTTCTAACCATTTTATTTCCAACCACTTTATCTTATGACATAGGTACTATTTGAATACAATGTTGTATGTTTGCAAAGCATGGACATAAATTTTTATAGGGAACCACAAAAATATATCACAAATATGCGGAATATAAACAAATGTCTACAAAGATAAAAATGCACAATGCATGTACACCACAACTCAATCAGCGAGTCACCTAGAATAGTATATTTACAAAGATTCCCCTTTATGAGCTGTAGGGCTCTCATGCTCCATTTGACTCTTTCTAGACTAATTGAACTTTGGTCTCAAGTAGTTTGAGCTTTAATCCCAACGTTTATTTCTAAATTGATTTCCTCTCTCTCTCTCTCTCTCTCTCTCTCTCTCTCTCTCTCTCTCTCTATATATATATATATATATATATATATATATATATATATATATATATATATATATATATATATATATACTAGACACAAATATCTTTTAACGGAATAAAGATTCTTTGGAAAATATTATAGAGTCTAGAAAACTATTTAACACCTCAATCTAGCATTCATTTCTTTTACAAGATGCCACATGGGTAAGTGCGTTCACTCGTCAAAACTTTGTAACAATCTAGGAACTCTCTAGAAATTAGACACTTGTATTTACATAATACAAGTGAGAATGTGTAGAATGAATTCAAAATAAATTGTGTGAAAGAAGGCCTTTGATGAGAGTTTACAACACCCCATAAACCACAACAGAATGGAGTGGCTAAGAGAAAGAACTGCAACATTGTGGGAAAAGAAAGGGAAATGATGCATGACCAAGGCCTAACTATGAATTTGTGGGCTGAAGCATGCAACACAACATCTATTTGCAGAAATGGAGTCCTCATCAGATTATGGGCATGATTACACTGAAGGAAGATTTCTCAGGGAGAAAATCAGATGAGTCACACTTCAAGATTTTTGGAGCCTCTGTATACTGCCATGTCTCCAAAGATTCGAGGAAGACGCTTGAGACAACAACAAAATTGTGGGTTGCACAAAAGCTCCCCACAACTACCGCATGTACTTGTCATCCTCAAAATGACAATTGTGTGAAGGGATGTAAAATTTGATGAGGAGAAAGTGATGTGGTGATATATTGAGAGGGAGCTTCAGATCCCACGAGAAGAGGATCTTTTAGCTCCAAAGGAGGATCCCTAGGAATTTGTGGAGTAGACACAAGTAGAGGAGCAGAAGTGGAGACATCCACTCAAGAAGAACTGTCAAGAGAATGTAGGAAAAGGACCAGGGAAGCTGATGGACTTCTGTAAGGTGAGAGGGAGAATGCAGGAGCTCCTTCAAATCTGCACAGGCAAAGAAGGTCACCTAATTGGTACACTAGCTACATAATGACTAGGCTTGTAGAGACCGAGCCATCCTCTTTCGAGGAAGCAATATAGAAACCTGTATGGGTTGATGCAATAGTGGAGGAATACAAATCCATTATAAATAATAGTGTTTAGGAAGTGGTCCCAAGACCGAAAAATAAATCAGTTGTGGGTTCAAGATGGATCTTCAAGGTGAAGTAGGCAGCAGACGATAACATAGAGAAGTATAAGACTAGATTTTTGGCCAATGGATACTCTAAATTTCAGGGAATTGACTATGCGGAGAACTTTTTTCTTGTAGCAAGGTACTCATCCATTAGGCCAATTCTTGCACTAGTTGTGCAGATGGAGTGTAAGATCCACTAAATGGATGTAAAAACAACATTCCTCAATATATTTGTTGAGGAGGAGGTGTACATCAAGAAAGAAAAAGGTTTTAAGACATTTTATCAAGAGTCTCATGTGTGAAGACTTAAGCGAACAGTGTACGGTCTCAAGCAAGCACCCCATGCTTGGTACACCAAGATTGATAGCTATTTCACCGCTTTGGGCTTCACCAAAAGTGAAGCAGATGAAAATCTCTATCATATCTTGGTAGAAGGTAAATTTCTTATTATTGTCTTATATGTTGAAGATTTTATTTTAACTAGTGATGAGCATCTTAATAGATCTTGCAAGGAGGACCTTGCAAGGGAATTTGAAATGAAGTACATGGGTCTCATGCACTACTTCCTTGGGTTGGAAGTATGCCAAGCTGATGGGGAGCTGTTTGTCTCTCAAGGCAAGTATGAAAATGAGATACTACAAAGATTCTGCATGGATATTTGCAAACCCATGGAGACACCTCTAGTGACCAACTAGAGGAAGGAGGATGCCACTTCAAGTGAGGAAGTGGATGCTACCATTTATTGGTAGCTAGTGGGTTCACTGATGTATCTTGTGAACACATGACCAGATATGTGCTATGTAGTCAACCAACCGAGCCAAGCTATGTTTAGGCCAACCAAATTATTTTGGAAGTCATCTAAGCATGTTTTATGGTACCTCAGAGGCACTACCCAGTTTGGACTATGGTACAAATGAACAAAGGGAGTGAAGTTGTGTGGATTCATAAATGCCGAATGGGTGGGGAGTCCATCAGACCCAAAGAGTACATCAAGTGGATTTTTCAATGTTTGGTCCATAGTTGGTTATTGGCACAACATGAAGCAAAGATATGTGGCGCTCAGTTCAGCAAAATAAGAATACATGGTTGCAAGTCTAATATCATGTGAGATGATCTGGATAAGAAAGATACTTATTGGATTGTTTGGTAAGATTATGGATCCAAATGTGATCTACTTTGATAATCATAGTTTCATTAAGATCTTCCTATATTTCACAATCAATCTAAGAATATAGATATCTGGTACCACTATTTACAGGACTGTGTGTGGAGGCAGATAATGTTGCTACAATACGTTTCGACAGAGGAACAATATATTGACCTTTTGAAAAAGGCCTTGTCAAGAGGGAATTTTGAGTTCCATAGGTTCAGAATAGGGGTGGTTGATAATCCATTTCTTACTGAGAGGGAGTGTTGAAGAATGTAGCAAGAAATTATCAATTTGATTTAAATGCCTTGATTAAATTGAGAAAATTCGAATGTCCACATAAACAAACAAATTGGATGCAGTTAACTTGTGTGACATGACTTGTGTCATTCATTTTAATCAGTAAATTCAAGTTGGATAAGTTAGAGTTTAGTTAAGCATGTGTGATTGCTAATTTGTAGCAATTAAGGTCAGTTATCTCAAGTTGTTTTCAAATTAAAATAGTTTCAACTATTGGAGGAACTAGTGGAAGGTCATTTGTGCAGTGGGACTTTAGTCAAACTCAATTATCATCCAATTAACTGATCAATCAACTCAAATAGCTAGTGCCTGTAGAGAATTCGAGTTCCCCAGCAGTTGTGGAGATTCCAAGGTAGTGTAACATCAATTGTAGAGTAGTCTTGAGTGTACAAGTTGTTAGCGCTTGAAATTTCACCTCAGGCTGAGAAAGGTAAACCTCAAGGCTACATCAAACCATTTAGCCTCGTAGCTAGCCCTACGGGGCAGGAGAAGGCTCTCTCCGGTCAATCTCGGCAGATCTTCAATGGGATGATATGACCAACAAGGTAACACTGATATTAGGCTAGTAAACTGATTAAAAAGGTTGATTTGGGGTTTTTGGGTTTTTGGTGGCAAATTGAGGAATTGCAATATTGGGTGCGGGGATTTGACACAGTTTCTGCAGGGGGTTCTTTGGGGCGAGGTAGGAGACCGTATTGATGCCTTTGATTGAGGTGAGTGGATGGAAAAGACCGGTGAGGAGCTAAGGAGAGCAAATAATACTTTGAATTCTCCTTAAACAGTAGAAAACATAGAAATTAAACAAATTTAAAAGCAGAGCATGGCAAGCATGAATTCTTACTTTAACACTTCATTTGTTTAATATGCAGAAGGAAAGAAAGGAGATGATCACATAAACACACTTACAAGAACATTGAGAAAGACACCATCAACACATGAGTCCACAAGAATCCCAAAGAGGACTGCAAAACCCTGGTCTTCCTTAGCCAAATATTGCAGAGATACAGTGAAATAATACAATGATAGCTTCTCCCTCAAGAGTCCAACCATGAAAATGAGCAAGAAAGTACATAATATAGATGATCTAACCTCTTTCCCTGCCTCCATGGGTCGAGCTCACTATCCTAGGAGCTGTTTCAACCACTTTGAAACTAATCACTACAAACTAGGCAGTCAAAACAACTTGCCTCTATAAGCTAGGAAACCAATTCATTCATTTAATATTTACCCTTTTCATGAATGAATCTTCTAGAAATGTTACATAAGAGTAAAAGTGTCTTAGAGTTACAAAAATTACATCAAAGATAATCATCTTTAACCCCAAAAAGTCAAACTGAGTCAAATCTGCGTTTTCTGGGCTGTACAGTGCAATCTGGCAAAAAACTG
This sequence comes from Pinus tabuliformis, assembly GCA_031772625.1. Lineage (NCBI taxonomy): Eukaryota > Viridiplantae > Streptophyta > Pinopsida > Pinales > Pinaceae > Pinus > Pinus tabuliformis. The sequence goes on from CM062812.1 coordinate 168,851,482, forward strand.
CCTGACAGGTCGCGCCCCCCTGCCTGACGGGTCGCGCCCCTTTGGAGCTCTATTTGAGGCACTTGCAGGTGGCCAAATTGAGCACAAGTGGGCTTGTTGGAAAGGTCTGTGAGTCAAATTTCCAACCCAACTAGAATTTTTGAATTTGGAGTTCATTTGCGCTGTCAAAAACCAATTCTCCAAAGACAGCTTTCTGCAGTTCAAAAAAGTGGCAGAAAGTTAAATTTTTCATGTATTTTGACCTTCTAGAGGCCCAAAACTCCATAAAAACTCAAGTCCATCCATGGGCATATGTAACTTTGCATAAAAAATCAGGAAATGCTGATTTTTTGTGAAAAGGAGTTGCCATGACAAAGGGTCTCACCGGGGGTGAGACCCGTTAAAGAGCCAAAACATGTAAATTACCCAAAAATGCCAAAATTACCCAAAATTCTCAAAAAAATTTGGGATTTGAGTTGTGGCTAGGCTATTGAGTGCCATGATCTTTGAGTGAAGCCTCAGCCAAGATACAGAGTGGATTGGTCTTCTTTTTCCCTTTTAGGGCCTCGGACAACCGCCTTTGAAACATCTTCATTTTGGCCTTGCACACATGCATTCTTGCCCAGTAATGGTTTTTCATGTTCCTCAGCAAATTTTTATCTTGGTTGGCCTTAGCCAACAGCCTCTCCAAGTGTGCGTTCTCCTGAATGAGCATAGACTCTCGGTCAGCAGGCAATGGGTCACCGGGTCTTCTACGGTTCAAGGTTCGGTCACTACGAATCCTCCATAACTCATCAAGTGCTTTCTCCTCCTCCAATTGTTTGTTGCGCTGCTCCAGGTAGGTGATGGTCCATTGGGCACCCTCAAATCTCCTCTACAAAGCATCGTTTTCAGCTCTGAGATGCTGAATGATCTCCTTTGCCTCCTGGCTAGGAGAACTAGTCTCAAGATCAACAAACTCAACATCGGGAACTCTTGATGGACCCTCATCAATCATGGGCTCTTTGCCCCTCTCAGGTACCTGTGCTGGTGAAGAAAGCGAGGCCCCTTCCACCTGATGTGGAGATAACACTCGCTGAGCTGAAGATGAAGGCGAGACCCCTTCCACCTATTGTGGAGATAGTACTCGCCTAGCTGCTGCAAATAAGGCCCTCTGGCCTCTCTGATAAGTGAGCTGAGATGAGGCACTAACATGTCTAGTGACAGGGATGTGATGTCGGTGTGATGGTCCTCCCTCCTCATGAACAACCTCAGGATGTGGCTGTGGTGGCGCTGTGAAAAACTCATGAGAGATGAACTCCTCCCATGAGATACCCTGCTGTGTCAACTGATGCAATACTACTAGCTGAATCAAACCATAATGATGAAGGCTCCTGTACTGTTGTGCCGGGGTCTTCCTCTGCAACATGGGCACCATCCTCTGAATGTTCCGAAAAAAGAAAACAGGGATGTTCATCATCCTCACTCGGGTGAAGTGCATCAAAAGGCGAATGTGATATGAGTACACCTGTGAAAATCTGCCCTCACAGGTAAAATAGTGCATAATAAGCCTCATGATGGGAGCATACTCGCTCCGAAGAAACCTGAATGGAAAAACACCCGCCAAATGCCTTATGAATGGTGGCCGGACATAAGGCTCAAAGTGAACAATATCTAGCATCTTGCGCTTAGTCCACACCTCACCAACATTAGGTATCCCTGTAGCATGTGAGATCACCTCGTGTGTCAATGTAAAGTTCACCCCTGCAAGATTGACATGTCCATCATGGAGGTGTAAGACAAAAAGGCGGGCCAACTCTCTATGGTGTTGAATCCGTGATATCCTCTCACAAAACTCATAACAGGACATGTACTGAAAGCAAGTGACTGCCATAGGACATGCCTGTAACTTTGCTAAAGAAGTGGGCTCCTCTCGCTTATGATGTCCACCCTTACCACCCTTATGAGGCCTCCTCTGTATCTCAACCTCTGCTGATGATGAGTGATCATCACTTTGCTCATAAGTTTCGGTTTCTGACATAGTTTAGGAGCAAAGTGGACAAATTGTACTGCTGTCTCTGACTGTAAAAAGTGTTGAATTCTATGTTGTTCTAAGGGGAAAAAGACATGAGGGAAATGTTAGGGGAGGGACCTTTTTACAAGGAATTGGGAATATACAAATATAACAGGAAATTTTTAAGGAAAATGTTGCAAACCATTATGCATATAGGAGTACATATTTAAAATCAGGGATATTAGGAAATCATTTGCAAAGGTCACTGCATATGGAAAAATATGTATGAAAGTGAACACATGGCGATATGAAAACATGTAGCATTAATAGGGGAAAATAGGGAAACATATGCACAAAACTGCTGACATATTCACCAACATTTTCCATTATTTATACATGCATATGGTAGAGGGATATTAGGGTTTTGAATGCTTTGGGAGAGGGGTAGGGTTTGCACTTTTAGTTATTAGGGAGAAGGGAGGGTTTGTATTTAATTTATAAAATAGCATGGGAGAGAAATAGGCATACATACAAGTGTGAATAGAATGGGGAAGGAGGGAAACAATTACAAAGGGAAAAGCACCTTGAAACAACACAAAACCTTAGCACATTTTACCCATTAACCTTGCAGTCATATGAAGAGGTTTCACTTGTACATTTCAATCATTATAACATGTTTTATGATATCCACCAATCATAACCACACCCATTTCAAGTTTAGAACACCTACCTCAAACAAATTTGTGGCTTGGAGAGCGTTTGAGCAAATTAAAATCGTTTTGCTGAGAGACAGCTCGACGGGTCGCGCACCACGCCCAACAGGTCGCACACCTCTGACGGGTCACGCCCGTTGTATTTTCTCACTGTGGAAGACCCTCTGACAGGTCGCGCGCACCTGGCCTGACGGGTCGCGCACCAGTCCAATGCCCGAACTCACTCTATTTTCGCTCCTTTCTCTCAATCACTCTCTCAAACCTCTCTTGCAAGCGTCTAAGATGCACAATGAGAGTGATAGGAGGGAATTTGGGGTTTTATAAGTTTCATTTGAAAAAATTTCATTCACAAACCCACTTTCTAATGTTTTCTCTTTGACACTTTATAACACTGATTTTTTGGTTCCTTTTGTCCTGAATTTGACTCATTGAGTGCTTTGACTTGATTCTTTTTGCAGGTAGATCATCTGAGGGATCTTGGCAAGGGGACCAGGGTTGCATTTTGTTCGCTGAAGACTTTTGAAATTTCATCACTTATTTACAAAAATGTGGAAAATGACCTTGGCTTTAAAAACAGAGTTTTTAAATCCAAGGTGAAGATTAGTTGTACCAGATAAGAAATCTTGAAGAAACACTTTTACAATCATCCCTCTGGCTTTCTGAATACTCATTGACTTTTCAGACACATGACCCTGTAAACATATTTGACCAAAACCCTAGACCTAGGAAATTGACCTCAAGACAAGATAAGACAAGTTTGAAAGAGCTTAATGACTAAAATGACCTGAACCAGCAATGCCAAGAGGGGTACAACACACCAGCTCCTCCATCAGGGTTATTGGCATGCCTAACGGGATGCATAAATTGACACTGATGAGACACCTACATATGCAAATGCAAAGAGTTTTGATCGCTGATGGAGGGCTTAAGACCGACTCTAACATTGGCTCCAATGGGGATGGTAGCTCCTTGGAGGTACCAAGAACCTTAGACCTCTGGGAGAGCAGACCAGTGCCTTATTCATTGGGCAATGGAGTCAACTTATACACATGTGACCAAGTTTGAAACAACTTTAATTGACTTGAACAAGTGACTGAAGTCCTAGACTAAATTTGACACTAACTAACTCACTCTATGCAGAAAATAAACTGACTGAAATAACTCTAAAAACTCATACCAACTAATCTCCATTTTCAGAATTATAGCCTTCACCGCGGGCCCCAAACTGAAGATGAGAGATCAGTTTCACACTTGCTGCAGAATGAAAATGAAATGGTAATTACAATGAGAATGATTAGAGCAGAAAATGCTCAAGCATGATACCTTTTGAGCAATCGGCCATTCACCGACCCACCAAGACATTCATCACCATTCATTTCTTTGAGAAGAAAAGCATTTGGACCACGGTATGCTACAATTTTGTAGGGACCTTTCCACAAGTTATCAAATTTTCCATGCTTCACTTTGTCCTCATTGCGGGCATCCCATCTCAACACAACATCATCAATCTGAAAATCATCTGCTTTGGCCTTTTTGTCATAGATTTTCTTTATGCGCTCCTGCAACTTAAGGGAATTATGGTGAACCTCTTCTCGTGTCTACTGTAAATGAATCATTTGACTGATCCGTCGTTGCATAGGATCCTCCTCACCACCAGCTTCTTGAAACAATTTAGCTACTGGAACACTAAGTGAAGTTGGAAACACTGCATCTACTCCATAAACTAGTTCAAAAGGTGACATACCTATTGACTTCTTTTGACTTACCCGATCAGCCCATAATGCATTTATTAGCTTCTTGTGCCAGCTCTTCTTATTTATTTCCAGCAATTTCTTTATGATTTTCACTAGGGATTTGTTCGAAGATTCAGCCAGCCCGTTACCTTGCGGATGGTAGGCGGTCGAATGCCCCAAGCTGATGCTATATTTATAGCAAAAATCAACCAACTTCTTCGATTTGAATGTTGTTGCATTATCTGTAATCAACTTATGTGGACAGCCGAAACGTGACAAGATATTACTTTCAAGAAAAGAAATAATTACCGAATCCGTGGCTTGCCGGGTGGGAATGGCTTCAATCCATTTCGTGAAGTAATCTGTGGCGGTCAAGATCCATCGATGCTGCCCGGAAGATGCTGGGTGGATTTCACCAATAAAATCCAAGCCCCATTGCTGAAATGGTGCACTGATTTCAACCGGCTTGAGAGGCAATGGCTGTAACTTCTGCTTTCCTTGAAAAATTTGACATTCATGACAACTCTTTACCTCTTCATACACATCAGAAAATAAAGAAGGCCAATAGAAACCAACTCTCAAAATCTTATTAGCCATGGTCTTCCAAAATAAGTGACCCCCACAGTCACCTTTATGGAAATCATCTACTGTTGTCTTAGCTTCCTCTTCGACCAAACAGTTCAGCAAGATGCCACCGGGATCTTTCCAATAAAGTGCAGATTTGATAATGCAAAATTTGGCAGCTTTTAGTTTCAATGTTCTAGCTTTGTTTCTAGGCATTCCAGGGGGTGAAGACAAATTTTGAAGCACATAAACTATATCAGCATACCAAAGAGAAGACACAAAGATATCGAATACCTGTAGAACTGAATTTTCTTCATCTTCATCGGACAAGGCAGCAATCAAATTGATATCAAGGACGTGAAGGTTTGTTTCAGCCATCAACTTAGCAAGACCTTGACCTTTAATCAACTTGGTAGGCTTAATTTCTACATCATATTCTAATAGTGCAGCGATCCACTTACCCCTTCTTCCTTCCGGTTCCGTTTGTACTAAAACATCCTTCACAGCTGCATTAGGGACATACGCCAAAATATGAGAATTCAATATGTATACCCGGAAATCTTTCAAAGCCTTGATCAGCGCCAGTGCTTGCTTCTCAATGATATTATAATTCAGCGCTCCGTCTCTTATGATACGGCTGAAAAAAGCTATGGGCCTCTCAACTCCATCCCTTTGTTGCATCAACATGGCTGCCAACGTATGCTCGAAAGCAAATGAAAACAAAATAAAATCCTGTGTATAATCTGGGCTGATCAAAGTTGGGGCTGAAGATAAGATTACCTTTATCAAATTAAAAGACTTCACTGCGTCTTCGGTCCATTTGAGCTCGTTGTCCTTCTTGAGCATATTGGTTATCTCTCTAAGATGTTCGGCAAGATTGGGGATGAAACGACGCAGAAAATTCAATTTACCATTGAAGGACTGAATTTCTTTCTTGCTACGGGGCTGCTCCAACTGCTGAATTTCCTCCACTCGTGCGGGATCTATACGAATGCCATCTTTAGAAATAATATGACCCAGCAGCTTGCCTTCGCTCATAGCAAAAAGACTCTTCTTCAAATTCAATGAGATGCCATATTTTCTGCACTTTTGAAACACCTTAGTCAAATGAAACAAATGCTCTTCATCTGATTTAGAAAACACGGTCAGATCATCAAGATAAACAACTAAAAAGACATCTTTCTCATTTGCAAAAGCCATGTCCATTGCCCGCTGAAATGTGGCACCTGCGTTCTTCAATCCAAATGGCATCTTGGCATAATGAAATGTACCCCATGGAGTAGTAAATGCTGTCTTGTCACGGTCATCTTCGTGCACCAAAATCTGATTATACCCGGAGTAACCATCAAGCAATGACATCCTTGATGCCCCCACTACCCGCTGCAATATGTGGTCCATCTTGGGCAGCGGATAATTATCCTTTAATGACACCTTGTTCAGATTTCTAAAGTCTATGCATAAGCGAATTTCACCGGTCTTCTTTCTCATGGGCACTAAGTTGGAAATCCAATCAGAAAACCGGATTGGCACTATGATTCCAGACTTATACAACCTGTTGACTTCCTTCTCAATCAATGGCAGCAATTTAGGATTAATTCTTCTAAACTTTTGTCGAAAAGGCTTTTGATTTGGCTTTATGGGAATGGTATGCTGAATGATACTTGTGTCATAAGTTTTCAAATCTGAATAGTCCCATGCAAAAACATTAGAATACATAGACAATAACCTGATATATTCTTTCTTTACCTTAGGCGGCAATGCTTTTGAGAGCTTCACCATCTTTGGAATTTCAGCTGTCCCAAGATTCACATCTTCAACTCCTTCATCCGTTGGCCTCAAAGTTGGCTTGCGGGCCACATCATCTTGATCGAACAATTCTTCCAAAGGAATCAATCCTTTAGGAATGTAATTGTCCTTGAGCTGCAACACATCCATCTGATTTACTCCTTCAGCTTCCGTATCTATTGAAATGTCTTCGAATTTACCCTCAACTTGCAGAAAATCTTTGATTTCTTCGTCATCTTGGAAAACTTGCCAACACCTTTGATTATCTGGAACTGTAGGACGATGTTTCACATATATTTCAAACTTATTGCTGGAATTCATAGGTATTTTCAGATTACTTGCTGCCTTAGCCAATGCATCCGCAACACCATTTTGAATCCGGGGCACACATGTCAAAGTATGTTCAGAAAACCTCTTTAAGATATCCAGGACAGCATTCCGATATGCTCGCATACGAGGATGTTTGGCCTGAAATTCACCTTTCACTTGCTTGATAACCAACTCGGAGTCGCCATATACCGCTATTTTCTTTGCCTTCAACTTCCGAAGGATTTTCAGACCAGCAATAAGAGCTTCATATTCTGCCTCATTATTTGAACAATCAAACGCTAATTTATAAGAACATACCCGTACCTTGCTTGGAACTTGATTTTGGGCCGAAAATGGGCTTCGAATCCACACACCTATACCAGCACCGTCGCTGCCCACTGCGCCATCAAAATCCATGGTCCAAAGACCATTCTCATCATCTTCTAAGTGCTGAAAATCTGATTTTGATTCCTGCTCTGTTTGCTGCCCATTTGTTTCAGCGATTGGCCCAATGACAGCAGACCTTTCTTCACTTTTCTTTCTCAAAACTTCTCTGCAATTTTCTAAAATGTCTGGTATATCTTCTATTTGAACTAACTGACTATCTACCTCATTGAAATTTTCCGCAAACAAAACAAAAGATTCTAAATTTATTTGTACATAATTTACAGGATGATTGACGGGCTTTTCCTTACTAGTGATCATGTATTTCATCTTTTGTTCCTGATATACCTTCCTCATTTGACCGAAAACTGGAATTGTGGCATATGAAAAATCAAGTTGAAGTGTACCTTTGATCTTGGCTCCCCATGATCTCGACAACAACATGCCAAACCGCGGAGGAATGTCCGCCACCACCACATCCATCAAAACATTCTTCGTTGGAATTTGATCGAGACTCACCACCAAGTCTTTGATCAAGCCAATACATCTTACGCGGCTGGAATCAAATGAATACAGATCATGATACTTCCTTGTGATGTCAAGTCCCAGCTTCTCCATGATTGTTTTCGGCATCAAATTGTGCGAGGCTCCCAAGTCAAACATGGCATTGTGCAACACAAACTCATTCAAACGCAAACTGATATAAAATGGAGGAACATCACTTTCGGGAGACTCACCATTTAAAGCTGGCCCAAAAATCAACTCTGGCTGATCATCTTGTACATTCACCATGTCTAGCATTGGATCAAAATTCAGCAACTTGGAAATTTGACCTCGGTAAGTGCTGTTCTTCATGACTTCCGTCAAGGGAATAGATACTTTTAACTTCGCAATCTCATTCTCCAAACTGAAAACTGAAACCTTCTCACTTTCTTTAGCCGGATTATCTCTTTTTTCAGCTTTATCCTTTGGTGCATTTGATGGCTGATCTATCCTAACTGCTGGTGATGATTGAGTTGTTGAAGGACCGACTATGTCTTTACCTTTTGAAGAAACCGAATCATTCTTTGCTGGAATGTCTTTCTTTTTCTGCACGGGAATTATAGGAATAGCTCAGTTTCTCAATTGCCTTTGCTGTCCTTGCTGCGCTGATAGAGCATTCAAGTACCCTCTTTGATACTCTTCGGATTCTTCTTCAAGTATCGCATCGTTTGACAAAATATAATGCTCACCTTGAGGAAAGACGGAATTACTCACCAACTCATCTTCTTCTGTAATATATGTGGGCATATCATCAGGAGTAAAGAAGTGATTTTCCTCTCCAACATTATCACCTTCATCTTCAGATTCTTGGCTAACAAAATTCTGCTGAAAAGGTGGTTTCATTTGCTGCTGAACTGCTGCCTCTTGTGCCTTTGCTTCACGCTGCTTGATCCTATATTGTTGCTGTTGTTGACCTCTGAAATTGGGATTACGAATCTGAGGATCCGGCTTGTCAATAGTCACCTTTTCAAATGTCCTTCTAAGCTGCTCAAGTTCATAGAGAACAACCTGATTTGATGTGGATGGTTCCTCCTTGATTGTGACTCGCTTTTCAGCCTTCATCCTTGCTCTTTTGTCATTCAAATTTGCCTCAACGCTGACAGCAATTTTCTGCATCTCCTCCAAGGTAGGTGGATCTCTATCTCTCAATGAGTAGGCCATCTCCGGATCAAAACCATCCGGAAACTTAAGCAGTGCTGATTTTCTAGATGGCCTCAAATCATTGGGAATAGAATTATAAATTGCATTGAACCTGATTATATAATCTTGAACAGACTCACCCGGATTACGCTTGAGGTTGTTGTATTCGGCATTAATTTGAAGCGGATCTTTTCTGATTTCCCATCGATCTAAAAACTGATTCTGAAGTGCTTCCAAATTGGCAATGCTGTTAGCTGTCAACCCTCTGAACCATTTTCTAACTTCTCCTGCAAATGTTTGCACGAATAACCACATGGTAACATCTTCTTCATCTAACTCATATAGATCAAAGAATGTGGTCATCTTGTCGATATGCTGCTGAGTGGTAATACTTTGTGGAGTGCCATCAAACATGGGGATCTTACTTTGGTAATCAGCTGGCATATCATGAAGATTTGCAGGTAAAACCAATGGGGCAAACCGGGCAGCCATTGCTCTAGGAGGGGGAGTAGGATGAGTATGAGGAGGAGGAGCTGTGATAGCAGGAATTATAACAAGAGGAGGTGTAGTTTGTGGAGTTGGGGGAGTCGGAGGAGTAGGAGAAGAAGGAGGAGAACCGACTGTTGATTCGGGATAGGTGATTATAGGTGAAACTGAAACATAAGGAGGGTAAGATTCTTCGTGAGCCGTGATAGTAGATCCAATGTGATCAGAAATATTCTCAACAAAATCAGCTAGGGTAGTGGCTTGAACACGTGTCTGAAGATGTCTTAAGATGAAATTTCCAACCAATTTATTATGTCTCTCAAACTCAATAGCAGCTGCAAAATCAGGGTCAAGAACTAGAGAATTGAGCGCACTTTCAGACTTAGCTTTAAACAGAGACAACTCAAAGCTTTCGTCAAAATCTAAATCTTCAAGATAATCAAAAATAGCTGGGCATGAATGAGATTTAAAAATGGGTTTGGGATCTGTAGCCAGCTTGTTTTCTCAAAAAGACTAGGAAAGAAAAAGCATTCAGCCTGTGAAAACTCTCAACCTATCATCCACGGCTCAGAGTCAACAATTATACTGGGATAAAGTGTCAATGAAGCGCTACGTTCACAAGCTCACGGAGATAGACTGAAGCAGCGTTTATCTACTTGCGCTGATGTAAAACAAGAGCGCTTTCGAAGGCTACCTGGCGTAACTTCAGGTTCCGTCTAAGACTTATGAAATAACACGTCAATGAGCAAAGGATTAGTTGTTCTACCCAGTATGGTCGCCAGTATGTTAGCGCTTGAAATTTCACCTCAGGCAGAGAAAGGTAAACCTCAAGGCTACATCAAACCATTTAGCCTCGTAGCTAGCCCTACGGAGCAGGAGAAGGCTCTCTCCGGTCAATCTTGGCAGATCTTCAATGGGATGATATGACCAACAAGGTAACACTGATATTAGGCTAGTAAACTGATTAAAAAGGTTGATTTGGGGTTTTTGGGTTTTTGGTGGCAAATTGAGGAATTGCAATATTGGGTGCGGGGATTTGACACAGTTTCTGCAGGGGGTTCTTTGGGGCGAGGTAGGAGACCGTATTGATGCCTTTGATTGAGGTGAGTGGATGGAAAAGACCGGTGAGGAGCTAAGGAGAGCAAATAATACTTTGAATTCTCCTTAAACAGTAGAAAACATAGAAATTAAACAAATTTAAAAGCAGAGCATGGCAAGCATGAATTCTTACTTTAACACTTCATTTGTTTAATATGCAGAAGGAAAGAAAGGAGATGATCACATAAACACACTTACAAGAACCTTTAGAAACACACCATCAACACATGAGTCCACAAGAATCCCAAAGAGGACTGCAAAACCCTGGTCTTCCTTAGCCAAATATTGCAGAGATACAGTGAAATAATACAATGATAGCTTCTCCCTCAAGAGTCCAACCATGAAAATGAGCAAGAAAGTACATAATATAGATGATCTAACCTCTTTCCCTGCCTCCATGGGTCGAGCTCACTATCCTAGGAGCTGTTTCAACCACTTCTAAACTAAGCACTGCAAACTAGGCAGTCAAAACAACTTGCCTCTATAAGCTAGGAAACCAATTCATTCATTTAATATTTACCCTTTTCATGAATGAATCTTCTAGAAATGTTACATAAGAGTAAAAGTGTCTTAGAGTTACAAAAATTACATAAAAGATAATCATATTTAACCCCAAAAAGTCAAACTGAGTCAAATCTGCGTTTTCTGGGCTGTACAGTGCAATCTGGCAAAAAACTGCCTGACAGGTCGCGCCCCCCTGCCTGACGGGTCGCGCCCCTTTGGAGCTCTGTTTGAGGCACTTCTAGGTGGCCAAATTGAGAAAAAGTGGGCTTGTTGGAAAGGTCTGTGAGTCTAATTTCCAACCCAACTAGAATTGTTGAATTTGGAGTTCATTTCCCTTGTCAAAAACCAATTCTCCCAAGATAGCTTTCTGCAGTTCAAAAAAGTGGTAGAAAGTCAAATTTTTCATGTATTTTGACCTTCTGGAGGCCCAAAACTCCATAAAAACTCAATTCCATCCATGGGCATATGTAACTTTGCATAAAAAATCAGGAAATGCTGAGTTTTTGTGAAAAGGAGTTGCCATGACAAAGGGTCTCACTGGGGATGAGACCCGTTAAAGAGCCAAAACCTGTAAATTACCCAAAAATGCCAAAATTACCCAAAATTCTCAAAATTTTTTGGGATTTGAGCTGTGGCTAGGCTATTGAGTGCCATGATCTTTGAGTGAAGCCTCAGCCAAGATACAGAGTGGATTGGTCTTCTTTTTCCCTTTTAGGGCCTCGGACAACCGCCTTTGAAACATCTTCATTTTGGCCTTGCACACATGCATTCTTGCCCAGTAATGGTTTTTCATGTTCCTCAGCAACTTTTTATCTTGGTTGGCCTTAGCCAACAACCTCTCCAAGTGTGCGTTCTCCTGAATGAGCATAGACTCTCGGTCAGCAGGCAATGGGTCACCGGGTCTTCTACGGTTCAAGGTTCGGTCACTACGAATCCTCCATAACTCATCAAGTGCTTTCTCCTCCTCCAACTGTTTGTTGCACTGCTCCAGGTAGGTGATGGTCCATTGGGTACCCTCAAATCTCCTCTGCAAAGCATCATTTACAGCTCTGAGATGCTGAATGATCTCCTTTGCCTCCTGGCTAGGAGAACTAGTCTCAAGATCAACAAACTCAACATCGGGAACTCCTGATGGACCCTCATCAATCATGGGCTCTTTGCCCCTTTCTGGTGCCTATGCTGGTGAAGAAAGTGAGGCCCCTTCCACCTGATGTGGAGATAACACTCGCTGAGCTGAAGATCAAGGCGAGACCCCTTCCACCTGCTGTGGAGATAGTACTCGCCTAGCTACTGCAAATAAGGCCCTCTGGCCTCTCTGATAAGTGAGCTGAGATGAGGCACTAACATGTCTAGTGACAGGGATGTGATGCCGGTGTGATGGTCCTCCCTCCTCATGAACAACCTCAGGATGTGGCTGTGGTGGCGCTGTGAAAAACTCACGAGAGATGAACTCCTCCCATGAGATACCCTGCTGTGTCAACTGATGCAATACTACTAGCTGAATCAAACCATAATGATGAAGGCTCCTGTACTGCTGTGCCGGGGTCTTCCTCTGCAACATGGGCACCATCCTCTGAATGTTCCGAAAAAAGAAAACAGGGATGTTCATCATCCTCACTCGGGTGAAGTGCATCAAAAGGCGAATGTGATATGAGTACACCTGTGAAAATCTGCCCTCACAGGTAAAATAGTGCATAATAAGCCTCATGATGGGAGCATACTCGCTCCGAAGAAACCTGAATGGAAAAACACCCGCCAAATGCCTTATGAATGGTGGCCGGACATAAGGCTCAAAGTGAACAATATCTAGCATCTTGCGCTTAGTCCACACCTCACCAACATTAGGTATCCCTGTAGCATGTGAGATCACCTCGGGTGTCAATGTAAAGTTCACCCCTGCAAGATTGACATGTCCATCATGGAGGTGTAAAACAAAAAGGCGGGCCAACTCTCTATGGTGCTGAATCCGTGATATCCTCTCACAAAACTCATAACAGGACATGTACTGAAAGCAAGTGACTGCCATAGGACAGGCCTGTAACTTTGCTAAAGAAGTGGGCTCCTCTCGCTTATGATGTCCACCCTTACCACCCTTACGAGGCCTCCTCTGTATCTCAACCTCTGCTGATGATGAGTGGTCATCACTTTGCTCATAAGTTTCGGTTTCTGACATAGTTTAGGAGCAAAGTGGACAAAATGTACTGCCGTCTCTGACTGTAAAAAGTGCTGAATTCTATGCTGTTCCAAGGGGAAAAAGACATGAGGGAAATGTTAGGGGAGGGACCTTTTTACAAGGAATTGGGAATATACAAATATAACAGGAAATTTTTAAGGAAAATGTTGCAAACCATTATGCATATAGGAGTACATATTTAAAATCAGGTATATTAGGAAATCATTTGCAAAGATCACTGCATATGGAAAAATATGTATGAAAGTGAACACATGGGGATATGAAAACATGTAGCATTAATAGGGGAAAATAGGGAAACATATGCACAAAACTGCTGACATATTCACCAACATTTTCCATTATTTATACATGCATATGGTAGAGGGAGATTAGGGTTTTGAATGCTTTGGGAGAGGGGTAGGGTTTGCACTTTTAGTTATTAGGGAGAAGGGAGGGTTTGCATTTAATTTATAAAATAGCATGGGAGAGAAATAGGCATACATACAAGTGTGAATGGAATGGGGAAGGAGGGAAACAATTACAAAGGGAAAAACACCTTGAAACAACACAAAACCTTAGCACATTTTACCCATTAACCTTGCAGTCATATGAAGAGGTTTCACTTGTACATTTCAATCATTAAAACATGTTTTATGATATCCACCAATCATAACCACACCCATTTCAAGTTTAGAACACCTACCTCAAACAAATTTGTGGCTTGGAGAGCGTTTGAGCAAATTTAAAATCGTTTTGCTGAGAGACAGCTCGACGGGTCGCGCACCACGCCCAACGGGTCGCGCACCTCTGACGGGTCGCGCCCGTTGTATTTTCTCACTGTGGAAGACCCTCTGACGGGTCGCGCGCACCTGACGGGTCGCGCACCTGGCCTGACGGGTCGCGCACCAGTCCAATGCCCGAACTCGCTCTCTTTTCGCTCCTTTCTCTCAATCACTCTCTCAAACCTCTCTTGCAAGCGTCTAAGATGCACAATGAGAGTGATAGGAGGGAATTTGGGGTTTTATAAGTTTCATTTGAAAAAATTTCATTCACAAACCCACTTTCTAATGTTTTCTCTTTGACACTTTATAACACTGATTTTTTGGTTTCTTTTGTCCCGAATTTGACTCATTGAGTGCTTTGACTTGATTCTTTTTGCAGGTAGATCATCTGAGGGATCTTGGCAAGGGGACCAGGGTTGCATTTTGTTCGCTAAAGACTTTTGAAATTTCATCACTTATTTACAAAAACGTGGAAAATGACCTTGGCTTTAAAAACAGAGTTTTTAAATCCAAGGTGAAGATTAGCTGTACCAGATAAGAAATCTTGAAGAAACACTTTTACAAGCATCCCTCTGGCTTGCTAAATACTCATTGACTTTTCAGACACATGACCATGTAAACATATTTGACCAAAACCCTAGACCTAGGAAATTGACCTCAAGACAAGATAAGACAAGTTTGAAAGAGCTTAATGACTAAAATGACCTGAACCAGCAATGCCAAGAGGGGTACAACACACCAGCTCCTCCATCAAGGTTATTGGCATGCCTAACGGGATGCATAATTGACACTGATGAGACACCTACATATGCAAATGCAAAGAGTTTTGATCGCTGATGGAGGGCTTAAGACCGACTCTAACACAAGTGTTGCATGTAGTCAGGCGATCAACCTTGGTAATTATGCAATCCGTTTTAGAGAAATCCATAAGTAATAGTGGCCTAATTTCTCAAGGAATTGCATAAGGAAATAGGGGCTCAAGTAGAGGCATACATTGACTAAGTTTGGGTCAGAGCTTCTGAGTGAGTAGTGAGATAGGTTATTCACTTGCAAGTTGTTCTCAATTGAGAAACGAAATTGTAATACATCTCTATTCATCAGACTAATGCAAGCAGACATTGGGGTTTTTAGTAGATTGTTTTCCCGAGAAAAAGTATTATGTTCATGTGTGTTATTTCCCATTGCATGCTTGTGATTGATGTTCTAAATTATGAATTGAATTCTGCAGAGCAGTAGAGTGGGTTTATGTCTTATGATTTTGATTAAAATTTCATGAGAAGTTACAGATCTACACCATAATTTCTACACTTTATGGGGATACCCTCACAATGTAGTCCTTCATCTTTATTCTTTTTGTAACATCTTTTAGTGGTTGTTATTCTCCGCCTTTTGCATGTATTCTCTTGTTTGTTTTCATGGCTATCCTTATAGATTGTAAGTAGGGATTCTTTCGATTGCTCTTACGAAACAAACCCATTTATCCTTGTTTAAGATTTTGAGAAGCAACTCCCTTGCCTTCTTCTTCCTTTGAGACAATCTCTAAGGATTGTCTATCCTCTTCTGAATTCGTTTACCCTTGAACTCCTTAGATAAAATTTTACTTCTCCTTTTTCTTTTAAGTAGTGTGTCCATCCACATTACCTACATTAACATAGAATCTATCATCTTTTGAAATATGAGGCCTCCTATACTCTTTTTTTGTCTTCATCATTAATTCTTCTCATTGTGTATGGATCTTCTTCCGGTTTCCTTTATGAGATAATATTGCCTAATCTCCCATTATGGAAATTATTATATCATGTCTGTTAGCGCTTGGAATTTCACCTCAGGCTGAAAAAGGTAAACTCCAAGGCAACATCAAACCACTTAGCCTCGTAGCTAGCCCTACGGGGCAGGAGAGGGCTCTCTCCAGTTTATCTCGGTAAAGATATTCAATGGGCGAGATAACCAATAGGGAAAAACTGATTTTAGGCTAGTAAACTGATCAAGAGGTTTGATTTGGGATTTTTAGGTTTTTTGGTGGAAAATTGGGGATGGCAATTTTGGGTGCGGGGATTGGACACAGTTTCTGCAGGGGGTTCTTTGGGGCGAGGTAGGAAACAATATTGATGCCTTTGATAGAGATGGATGGATGAGAATGACCGATGAGGAGTTAAGGAGAGCAAGCAATAACCTTGAATTCCCCTTAAACAGTTGAAAACATTGATATTAAGCAAACTTAAAAGCAGAGTATGACAGTCATGAATTCTACTTTAACACTTCATTTGCCTAATTTGCAGAAGGAAAAGTAAGGAAATGATTCACATAACACATTTACAAGTACAAAGAGAAACACACTATCAATACATGTGACCACAAGAATCCCAAAAAGGACTGCAAAACCCTGGTCTTCCTTTGCCAAAAATTGCAGAGATACAGTGAGTAATACAATAAGAGCTTCTCCCTCAAGAGTCCAACCATGAAAATGACCAAGAAAGTACATAATATAGGCAATCTAACATCTTTCCTTGCCTCTAGGGGTCGAGCTCATCCTTCTAGGAGCTGTTTCAACCAATTCTAAATTGAGCACTAAAATCTAGGCCGTCAAAACAACTTGCCTCTATAAGCTAGGAAACCAATTCATTCATTAAATGTTTGCTATTTCATGAATGAATATTCTAGAATAGGTAAATAAGTGTCATGTCAACATAAAAATACATTAATTACATCAAAGAGGGTGAAAAATCCCATCAAAAGTCAAAACTAGTAAAAGCTGGGCGAATCCATGAGCTGTAAGTGAAAAATTGTGAAAATTGCCTGATGGGTAGCGCGCCAAATCCTGACAGGTCGCGCGCCTTTGAGAAAACTTTTGGGGCACTTCCAGGTGTCCAAATGAGGCAAGCGTAGGCTTGTTGGAAATTTATGTGAGTCTACTTTCCAACCCAACTGGAATTTCTGAATTTGGTTGTCATTTTCCCCTCCAAAATGGCAATCTCCCAAGACTGCTTTCTGTGTGTCAAAAACGTGGCAGAAAGTCATTTTTTGCTTGTTTTTTGACTTTCTGGAGGCCCAAAACTTCATAAAATCTCTTGGCAATGGGTGAGAATGTGTAAATTTTCATGAAAAATCTAGAAATGTTGAGTTTTCCTGGAACGGAGTTGCCAAATGAAAGGGTCGCGCGGGGGGTGAGACCCGTCAAGCGGAAAAACCTGTTTATGGCACAAAAATTCACAAATGACAAAATTTTCTCCAAATTTCTTGAAATTTGGGCTGGGAGTCCCCAATCAAGTACCATGCTCAGTCAAAGAGGCTTTGACCAAAATTTGGAGTGGATCAGGCCTTTTCCGTCGTTTTAGTGCCTTAGCCAACCTCCTTGGATCCGGCGATTGTAATTTTGACATTTCTCTAAAACCATGACACCTGTGCAAAAAGTGAAGGAGGTTTTTCTTCTTTAGCATGTTTTGGACAAAAACCTCTCTCAGTTTTTCAAAATTCATCTTTGATTGCTCTGAAACATCATTTGAGTGAAACTTGCCCCGATGTGTGAAACAAGGAATTTTGTCGAAATGAAGCGAAATGAAGGGGATAAGGGGCTTCTAAATTCTTGGGGAAATTTTTGGAAGTAGGGAGGGATGTTAGGAAGCAGGGGAAAGTGGAATCTCAGGGATTGAGTGAGGGGAAGGGGTCCAAAAGGGCAAAACACAGGCCCAACCTAGAAAATTGCCAGGTTGTAGCTAGAAACTGGGGTTTGTGCAAAAATGAGGGATTTGGGGGATCTTAGTGATGGGAAGCATTTGATAAGGTACTTTAAGGATAGGGGAAGGTGTATGAAAATCAGGATACAAGTTTTGCCGATGATTTGACCGCCCAAGAGAAAATGCCTTCAAAACCCTATGAGAGGGAAATGACCTTACCTAGGCGCAACTAAAGCATGGACAAGGTGTAAAATGACTCATTAGACACTGACATGATAATGAAAACCCAATGAATGATGATTGACTCAGCTGAATAGTGACATAGACTGACATTTGGGCAATTTTGAAAGGAGTGAAAGCAAACCCTAGACCTAATGCCTAGTGACCAAATTTTGCTTGAAAACTCTTTGAAATGACAAAATTTGACCTTGACACTCAGAGACCACTTTGTAAGAGCATATTTGATCACTGGAGGAAGGCTGGAAAGACTGACACTAACAATGTCCTTCTCCAATACTCTGGAAAGGAACTCCTTCCCCTTCTATTCTCATGAAATTTGTAGTTTATTGTACACTTTCATCATTCCTGTGACCAACATTCATACACGATGTTTTAGATTTAAAAGCACAAGGCCCTATAGCCTCATTTGAGACATTTTCTTTCAGATATCCAAGATGGTCTGAAATTTTTACATAGTTCATGAGACTTTCATTTAGTATCCATACAAACATCTTCCTCATCATTCTCTCCAAGGAATGTTCATTGCTCTAGTTCAGAATAGTGAACTTTATCTTCCTCATCATACTCAGTAGATCTGAGCTCTTCATCTCTCAACTCAACACTCAACATTTGCCTCAAATTCCTCCTGAATTTCCTGACATGTAGCTATGTAAAAGGTGATTAAATATTTTTATTTAGATCCCATCTGCATCTCTGATCTTCATTCTCCATCTCTTATAGCATCATGTCCATCAAAATATGTCTCTCATTTAACTGAACCATCTCTCTGTCAAAATAACCATCTCTCATCTTGTCTTCTCCCTATGACGTCCACTTTGGCATCTTCCATTATCTTGTCACTTTCACTCAAACCCTTGTCATGACCATTAATGGTCATCTCTTTCTCCTTATCCATGAACTTCTCCATGCTAACTATGAGATGCAAACAACCTCCATAAGACACCTCACCAATTTCTCTCCTTAGGGTTTGATATTTTAGTATCACAAGTTATTCTCCTTTAGAACTGATTACTACACCTTGAGACCCAAACCATGAAGGCATCCTATCAAGGCACACACTTGCAGTCATGACCTGGGCTAACTCAATGAAGAGATAGATGTGCCTCATCTTAGTAGTGAAACCCCAACTTCCTTTAGTCTTTTATGCAACATATTTGATGCATGGTATACACATACTACCTGATGCTACAATATGAAGACTCTAGTGCTTCTTTGGTTAGGGGGAAGGGTCTTGCTAAAATCATTTTCCTCTCTCCTTATTTGCAGATTATCCTCCTTTTTGTCATTTGTAATTTGACCTGGAATTGAGACAGTAATTTTATTGTGAATCAAAAACATATTCTCCAAGTTCAATCCTTCATAACCAATGTCATGGTCCCAGCCATGAGTTTCCAAAATAGTTTTCACAAACCACTGATTGGAGGTATCAAGATATCGATATCTATGATTGGGATAATCAACATCACAAGATGGCAGTAAATCCATATCTGGAATTGTACAAGTAGGGATGTTAGACCAACATAATCCTCTTCCATGTTTCTATCATGCTCCTCATCTCCCTCCTTGGAAGTTCCAACCATTTTTTTCATAACGGTGCCTTTTTTATTTCAACTATTTTTTCAAAAACAACTTTTCCCTGTACTCAAATTCATCATAGTATGATTTCCTCCACTCTATACTCAACTTATATATGATAATTTATTGAACAACTAAATGGAGGAACCTTATCATACTCTAATTCATATTTTGTATCGAAAGCCTCATCCAAGTCCTCATCTGAAACATCCAAATCTCCTAACTTCTCTTCTAGATATTTTAGTTGAGGTCTTAACTGCAAAAGTGAAGACAAGAGGAAAGGAAAAGGTGGGACCTTAGGATGAGAACTAAATAATTTAGTGGGTGTAACTTTAGGAGTGCATTTTATTCAACCGAAATTTTAGTAGCAAAGAAACATAGTATTAAATGAGTCTTCCAAATCTGTCAATTTTCCAGAACCCTATTCCCCCCCCCTTTCCTGCCCTATTGGTCATATGAGTAGAATGATTCTCCAATAGAGATGCAAGATTCAAAAGTCACATGTCTCTAGCCACTTCATGAATAAATTATTGAATCTTATTGTTGCACTGGGCTACAAACATATCATAACTCAGAGGAGCCCTATATGGCCCATGTGGTGGTGCAGATGTGGCATGGGTTAAGACTACAATGTCATTAAACCATATGTATAAGCCAAAAATTTCTATAATAGTGCATAATAATGACATATATCCATAATCCCTACTCTCCATATCCATCCTACAAAAGTAAAAAACAATATCTAGGGGTATCTTCTTGATAAAACACTTGATTGATTTTAGAACCTTCTCATTTTGGAATTGATCAACAAAAGAAGATAGAAGCCCGGGTGCATCAATTACCCTAATTTTAATGTCTTGAACTATTCCTACAATCTCTTGTTCCTTCTTTGTTCCTAATTCACAAATGCACTTATTATAGACTTCACCTCATCAAAAAATGAATTAATGGTTACACTCTGACCAACTCCAGTATTCACAAGTACCAAGATGGTACAAGTGAAATCAAGGTCCTCCTGGTGAACACCTCTTGTTGCTCTACAATTACACTTGCTCCATTAAATTTGAAGGCTCCAGCTCTGCTGGAATTTTTGTTTTCCCTGAACTACTCTACCATACCAAGCCAATAAAAGACCTACGCAACCATAACATGATCTATGAGAAAGTCACAAAAATATCACTTTGAACATCTAAAGCTTCTCACAAGTTTCATTATTCTCATCATCTTTAGTAGGTTGATCCTCCATGAATTAGGGTGAGTGAGATGTTGAAGTACCATTTTCTCTGGATTAATGCACTGCATGAGGAGTGGGCCCTGGTAATGGTGTTGCATCTCCTAGGCCTATTGGGCAAGCTCGAAGATGTAATCTTGAACTGCTTGTAGATATGTTTTCAGAACATGTATTGGAAACTACTATTACAGTAAAGGAAAATCTTATGTCTTTCTCTTTTTCATCTTCCTCTATCTCATCACCTATTAAGTCAACCTCTATCTCATTTGTCATAGGCCTCTTTTCTATTCTATTTTATCAGAGATAGAATAACTAAGTTGAATTTGATCTTCTAACTTCTCTTCCTCCCCAAAGACTACATTTTCGTCAATATCCAAAGGAATGTCTTCATCAGCTAACAACTCCTCATAATTATTTAGTGGAAGTTCCAAGTTCTTGTTAACCTAGACACCCATTTCTTCAAATGATACTTGAGATTTATTAATCTTATCATGGAATATCGTATTTTCTTCAACATTTTTGTATTTTATTTATTCAATAGTTTCTTCCTTGTTGGCATATTTAATTTATTGATTTGGTAAGTATCCATAAGCTAGTGAAGCTAGTGCCTCCATACCCCGAATAGTTTCTCTAATATCATTATCAACATTGGTTGACATGGCAATCTTTGTCTCTTATCGCTCACCTTCATCTTGTACATTCTCTACTGATTTCACCTTCTCCACTCTCTTTCTTTAGAGTCCCCTTTGTCTAAATTTCCATTTGCACCATGTTCTTCACCTTCTAAATTCCCTTTACCTAATTTTATGCTTACTGCAGTTGCTTCTTCAAAAACAAGCTCCTCCTTGACCACACTCATGTTTCCATTGGCCTAATTGTTGGAATTTTCACTCTATTTGTATATGTTTGTATTAATAAATAATTCTCTCCTACAATATTTATAGACCCGTCAGTCAGTGCATTTGTGTCAGAGGTTCCACATTCACAAGCTTACTGAGTAATTGTAGTTAAATATTTGTTTCAGTAAACTTACAAAATGAATTCATGAGCATTGGTAACCTTTATTATCTCCACCTCAGTTGCATTCTATTTAACATACATAGTGTTCTCCTCGATGCTCCCAACAGAAAGAGTTGGCTCCTACCCTAAAAGAGTTATGTGTTGTCTCAGAGGCTAGAAAATGAAGCTCCTTAAGTATTTTCCATATCTGAGTATATTCTTATTGTCGTTGCTACAACACCCTCTAAATTTTGATATATTCAAATTTTGGAGCCTACCCTTTATCATGTGAAGTGTTTCTTTTGGTCATCAAGTGTTGTTTCATGTTTCTTCACACATGTTAAGTGTCCATGTTCCTTTCTAAGTTTCGTCACATCATCAAGAGTAACAATAGTTCACTTTATGGTCACACAACGACACTTTTGGTCGTAACTGCACATACTGTGTTCGTTCTACTTCGAGAATGTTCGTAAACTGGCATTTTAATGTATGTTTATTAGTATTGGATCCTCTCTAAGTTCTGTTTATGAGTTGATATGTGTCATACTTTATTTTTCTCCTAACTTATTGTATATTTCAAGGTTGTACCCTCCCAGACTTAGACAATTTTTTGATTTTGCAAGCCTACACTCTGGGTTATGAGAGTGCACTGCACATTCTCAAGGCTTAGTGGAACCCCCCTTATCAGTTGTGACTACACCCTATGCCTATAAATCCTTCATCTAGCACACAACACACTTTCATTCATCAAGACCCACTCCCTATTGCTTGTTTCTGTGTCCTATGCCCAGTCAAGCTTCTAGTCTCCAATTAAACACACTTCACACTCTTAGTGGGTAGTGAGGCCTTCTATTGTTCCTTGTTGTTGTGCCCTGCACCCTCATTCTAATCTTGTCTCTTCCTTCCCAGTGCACTATCAATGAACAATCATGCTACTTTTCCCTTGTTCCTATACCCTACGCCTAGAACCTTCTCTCTCCCCCCTCTTTGGTGCACCTATGGATCCACAAGAAGAAATATCACATGAAGCATGATAAAATAAGATATTTTTGGGGTAATGTTTTCTTTCCATGAGTGATCTACATCTAAAAGTGTTTAATGAACCATGGAAAAAATTTGTGAGGAGATATGATGAGAATCATTACCCAAGGAAACATCTTGAATACAAAGGCACCATGTTGCGACAGTTGAAAGAACAATGGATCTTGATGATCAAAGTGACTCATGAAGACTCCAAGATTTTTCAAGACCATTTAGAGGGTTGATGGCTACAATAATGTAAGATTTGTTGCAAATATTGAATACATAGTAGCAGTGTTGTCACCGATTAGAGAACTTATGTACAAGTCACCATGAGTCCAAGTCATTAATGTTGTTGACTTGTCATATTGTCGTCACGTGATGATGTGGAAATTATGATTTAATTTTGACAATTATTGTAAATTTCAATATGTGGAAGTCCAAGAGTCATATATGGACAAAAGAGCCACATGGAGAAGTCCAAAAGTCTCATAGAAGTTGAAAGGTCACTTAGAAGTTCAAAAGTCATAGAAGTCCAAAGGTCATATTAGAAGTCTAAGAGTCACAAGGAAGTTCAAAAGTCACGAGGATATGAAATATCATTCTGTTGGTTATAAAATATGCCTCATTACTCTAGGAGATGGATTTAAACCTTGGCTTCTCCATCCAAGCATTATAGAGGAAGATAGTTCTTTTGGAGAGAAAGAAGTGGCTTAACGCTCCACTATTGTAGCTAGTGGTGTTCATTATATTAATGTATCTTGGAACTTTCACCTCATATTCAAAGCTCTATTAAGCCAACACATTTTCATGCATATATCATGAATGTTTCGAGACTATTCTTTGGATGTTGTGGTATATGCTAGTATTCACATGTGCTAAAGAAATTGAACTATTTTAGTGGCTTTGGTGCTCATCTCATTGAATATGTGTTGTATTTGTTTTCATGATCATTGCATCTATGTGAACTATTTCGCTTGATGACTAACAATTCTTTCTTATGATGTGTGTGTATGTGTGTGTCTTTATTATATTAGTACTAATACTTCTCTTCTAAAGGCTCACTTTTGTTCCCTTCTAGTGAAAGAACCTTGATACAGATTACAATTGAACATTTCACAAGGCATACTTGCTTTCTCATTCAAAAGTACATGTGCATTTCTCTCTTGTGCTAATAGCTGCAACCAAGGAAAATCTTTAAGTAAATGGCATTCAGGCCATACTTTTGGATGGCACTCCTATACCAAATGGTGTGAGGTATAACTGGCACTTCAAATTTGGGATATTCCTTGTATGTTTGCAGGTCCAACACCATAAATAATATGGCACTAGAAGGAGGGCCACCTTGATATGGCTGACAATTCACCTCATCCAAACAATCAACCTTCCCTGCAAGGTAGTAACATTTTGAGTTCTACTCCAATTCACGATCCTGAGACAGGAGAGTCCTCTCATCATAATTTCAAAC
The DNA here is from genome assembly GCA_031772625.1 of Pinus tabuliformis. Taxonomy (NCBI): domain Eukaryota; kingdom Viridiplantae; phylum Streptophyta; class Pinopsida; order Pinales; family Pinaceae; genus Pinus; species Pinus tabuliformis. Next base: position 168,875,875 of record CM062812.1, read on the forward strand.
AAGATTTTGAATTTACTTATGATCAACTCCAAACAATCTGACCTATTACTCAGCAGTTCACAAGATCTCTTTGTTTACTTCCTATTGCTTCTATTCTACCTCATAAGCTGATAAAGAAAGAAACAACCCACAGTGGTGTACTAGTTTCTTCAGTGGAAGATTTTGTTAGTGCAACCCTTGAAGAGTTAGTTGATTATTCTAAAAGAATAAATAAACAAGGGGAATTTCGACATATTGAGGAAGATTTAGATGGTGAAGCAGAATATTTTCGATTTTTTATGAAGAACAATTAAGACAAGGAGAAAAATTAGATTATAATGAAGATTTAAATAGTGAAGGAGAAAACTCTTCATATTCAAAAGGAGAAGAATAGGAAGAAGAAAACATGGTTGATGAAGAGTTGGATTAGATGGCCCAAGGGCCACTTGCTCTTTCAGGAAATCTTCGTAAAATGCCTAAATACACAAAGAAGTTGCTTTTAAAGTTCAATCCTCATGAGAAGACAAAAGTTGAGGACCATATTGATAACTTCTAAATGCATTTGCAAATGTTTGAGGTATGCTTTGATGACATTGCTTGTAGAATTTTCCTGTACACTCTATAAGGTAGAGCATCGGTTTGGTATCATAGTATTCTATCCACAGTTGGAGGGAGTTCAAGAAGTTGTTCTTGAATTTTTTTTTATGACAAGACTCCCACTATGTTGCTAAAAGAACTTGGGAATCTCAAAATGGGGGATAAGAAAAAAGTAAAGGATTTTAATAAAGGTTTACCTGTTTATTGATTAAGCTCCCCATAGAAATTCAGTCGCATGATTCAATAACCAAATATTATTATACAACTACCTTTCCTACAATTCTTTTTGTGTTTGTTAAAAGTGATGCAAAGGAAACATTGGCTTTGAACTTTGTAGAAGAAATAGCTATTGAGAAAGACTTTTGTTCTATTGGAGCCATTAAAGATCATGAATATTTTGAAGACTCCAAAGGCACTAGTAAGAAAACTCAAGACTCTTCTACTAAAGCTAAAGAGAAGGATTCACTAACATGGAAAGCTTGTCAAAGTCTTTAAAATAAATCACTAATGAGGTATCTGAATTAAGAGAAGGTCAAGTGAGGCATCTATCAACGATAAGTCTTTTCAGTCGCTTTTCTTGAAAAAAAAACAATAATGACTGACCAGTGAAGTCTGCTCAGAGCCCTAATTTTGTGTTTAATGTTGAAATTTTGGCTATGGATAACTATTGAACTTTCCATAAAGAGAAGGTCTTCAGTGGAACCATAACATGAATGCTATGATGGCTAACTTTGTAGATAATTTATTAGCAGATGGGCAACCTGAGAAAAGTGAAGAATCAAATGAAACTACCGTGATGTAGGAAATTTCAGGTGTTGGATATTTAGTTAATGCTTTTCATATCATATATAATGTTGAAAAACAAAGTGTTGAAGAACCACTAGTGAGTGAAGCCCTTCCTTAACAAACAAAAGAATGATACAATATCAGAAGGAAAAGACTTGTTTCTGACCAAGAGCTTAAAAAACAATTGTTGAGAAGGATTTTTCCACCTTCTAATCGAGCTAAGAATTTGTAGAACAAGTCTACATGTGCTCCTCCTTCTAAGAACACTTCCATGAATAACAAGAACAAGTCTGTCATTCTGGAGGCTTCTAATAAAGCTACGCCGCTTGATACTTCAACACAACCTATGAAGCTCGAAAGTATTGATTATAACATTATTGAAGACATGAAAAGTGATTGTGCCAATATTTCAAATTTTTAGCTCGCTAATATATCGAAACATTGTCAACTGTTAATCCAAGCAATTTTATCACTTCTCCAACAGGTAATCAAGTTTCTGCTTCTCAAGTTTTTTCCAGGAAGTCTTGTGACATTCTCAAATATGTAGTCAATGTTGTTAATTTAAATTATAACTCTCTTTTCCCTTCGTTCCTATTACCATTTGAAATGTTTAATTATAAGGTTCGTAATTCTCTTGTGGATTTAGGTGCATCTGAAAATGTAATTCCTTTATCAATTTCTAAGAAAATTAATGCTAAATGGGAAAAGACTGATGCATAAATCATATAGTTGGACAAATAGTTAGTCAGGGAAATTGGTGAGCTAAATAATGTTATTATTTTTTTTCATCCAACTAAAGAGTTCACTAATGCATTAACAATGTTATTATGGACATTATTGAAGCTTATGGTTTTCTTCTAAGTAAAGATTGGTCCAGCAAATTACAAGGGTATTTCTCAATGGACTGGACATATTTAGGGCTTCCTTACAAGGGAAGAAACAATCATATTTGAGTGGAAATTGATCCTTATATGAAGTAAATCATGACACCACTTGAGGGACATAATGAGCCAGTTAGCTTTGCAGACATTATTTTCAGAAACTATCTTCTGGAAGTTAGTTATGGGTGTTATCAAGCACAACAATCACCCATCCCATCTGATACATAGTTGGAGCTCCTTCCATGTCCAATTGGTGTGAATGAAATTTGTAATATAGATGTGCATACAAATAGTGAAGGAATAAGCCTAGAAGCAACTGATATGTGGACCTTATACTTTGATGGTTCTAAGACCCAAGATGGTTCCATAGTTGGTTGTGTTCTTAAAGACCCTTAGAATAGTAGGTACATTCTGACATGCCACTTGGAGTTCAAGTGCAAAAGAAATACCATTGAATATGAAGCACTTGTTATGGGGTTAAAGAAAGCCATAGACCTCAAGGTAGGTAATTGGTGATTCTAAGATCGTTACACGATAAGTATGGTAAAAAATTCACTTTGTTTCACCTACTTTGAAAAACTACCAACAAGAGGTATGATGACTCATTTCATATTTTAAATCATTTAATAATGTTTATGTTCCTAGGATTCATAATGTGACCTCCAATTTATTAGCCAATGCATCTACTCACATCTCACCATTAAAAGATGGTTTTTCTATTGAAATTATCTATAAGGCACAAGTGCACGACAACATAACTAATTTTTTTGTATTTAATGATGATCACCAACAGATACTGCACTTCATGGCCAACCTGAACATGTTCAAGGATGCATATAATGAAGAAGATGAGCACAATAAGGCTTTGTAGGAAGCAGTTAAAGCATTGAAAGGGAGCCATATGCCCAATGGTGTGGTATCTCTTGAGAATCTTTATGAATTGTAAAATTGATTCAAATGACCAATGAACACAAAGGACCAGAGCTCAATGTTGTCACATGAATAGGTCAATTTGGGAACCAAAGAAGATTTGAAGTATGTCAATCTTGGTACATGTTTTTATCCTCAAGAACGACAAGATTTTATTCATCTCTTCAAACAGTACCGAGACATATTTGTGTGGACATACGATGATATGAAGACTTATGATAGACACATCATTCAACATGTCATTCTTATCAAGGAAGGGGAAAACTCATTCCAACAGAGAGTGTCCCTGCCACTGTGACAGTTTTCTTCGATACTCAACTATTCATCGAGAAAAACTCAAACATTACATGGCACAAAGTAAAAGTTTTTTACACTGCAAGAAATTTCAAATAAGATATTGAAAACAAGCAGGTTTACATCAATGTCCATAAGTCAAGAATACACAAGGCTAAATGTAGGTATCCAACCCTTTAATGCACAGACATCGTCAACTAGGTTTTGTCAAATATGTGTGCAAATACCATGACTCTCAATAGTACCAGTGGATGAAGGATTTCCACTTTTATGGCGCATAATTTTCACTCTATGTATCATTTTCCGCAATGAGAATCTTACATGGATTCCCACTTCTATGCGGTCACCATCTACTTGAACATGAAGGATGTCATCAAAGGCTAGGTGAAAGAGCCATCCAAATTCTGCCAAACACTCAACAACACTTACAAGGCCAAATCTCTTTGGAAGGTATTTCAATTCTTGATAGTTCTATGTTGTTAGATCTATGGCCAGAAGAGTACTAAGACCTTTCCCAAAGGCTGGGGATTCTTGCTACAACATGTTGTCAAAGAAGTAGAACCATTCAATTAGTTGCACTTGTTGGCTCAACAGTTGAGGACACATGTAAATAATGCCAAGAACTCTCCCCAAGGGTAAGCAAGTTAGGTTTTAAATGTTTTCTTACTTGTTGGATGTAGTATGCACTCAGAACTCTTTTCCTGGCACGAATTATGCCTTGACACCCAAGGAACCTATAATGCACATTTATTGCAAGTTGATTTTGGATTGCAACCATAAAGGAGTCATGGATAAGTTGATAAATCACTTACTCATTCCATTGTACAAGATGATATTTGAGGAACAACCACCTTACATGTCATGTGGGTAGATGGAAGTAGTGTCAGAATTATCAAATTCGTTTGCCTCACTGGATGGTACCTACCTCAAAGTGTTTGGTGGTAAGAAATCTCCACATCTTCTACTGAGGTATGTCACAGACAAGATGGTCATGCAAGAAGTTGCTTATCATATTTCCACATGGTTATTAGGAGCGTTGCAGAGGAAGAAGAAAAAACACTAGCCTGTTGTTCCTTTACAAATTAGATTGTACGAGATCAAGAATCTGGAGGTTGATGACACCGAAGGAAAAGAGATAGATAAATTTTTATTCAGTCGAATGGATTACAATCCATATGATCCCAAGAATGTTTGCAAAGAACATTGTGCAAAGGTTCATTTCTAATGGTCGAGTGCGAATTTTTATAGGCCCAAGGAGGAAAGGATAATGAAATTTTACAATGCCTCTAATCCTTGCTAACGAGTTAGCTTTGCAGGTACATCATAGGCTGCTCTAGAGTAAGAGGTGACTCCAAAAGCATAACAATAAGTGAGGTGCAACCTAGTGTAGGAAAAGGGGAATAAAAATGTTATGCACAATAAAATAGAAGAATAAAGCCGTAAATGGAAAGCATATCCAATCATCTTGAAAGAGGCTATAACTGTAGGGAGAAAGAGAGAACATAGGAAGCAAGAGGAAGAATTGAAGTGGAAGGAAGAACAAGAATAGAAGGAACGAGAAGAAAGAAAAAGGAAAGAAGAAGAAGAAATATGGAAGAAAGAAGAAGAATAATAAAGAAGAAGAAGAAGAAGCACAGAAGCAAGTCAAGCAAGAGGAAAAGAGGCGGCTGCTTGAAGAAGAGAACAAGCAAGTGTAGGATAAGGAAGTTTCTCAAGAAATTAAATATCTAATAGTAATCCATGGTATGGAGGTGGAACCAGAGCAACATAACCAAGATGTTGATCTCATGTTGAGCACACAATAAATCACTATTCAGTGTCCCCCTCCTTCCACAGTTGAGAAATATCCCAACGAAGAAGAGGAATTTGTTCCTCTTGATGATGGTCTAGTCATGGATATGTACAATCTAACTTATGATGAGCTTTAGAAGAATATTGTAAAAGAGAGAACGAAACACTTTCTGTATGATCTCACATCTCCTACATACATCAGAGAAAGGGTAATTGTGACGGATACCAGGAAGAAGGCAAAGGTCATTGTTGCAGCAAAATTGGCCTTTGCAGGTGCTACCAAGTCAAACATGGACTATCTCATGGCCGAGAATAGGCATATGGAAAGGAACTTACAAGCAACAAGGCAAGAAGTAGAAAAAATTCGAGTAGAGGTCCAGAAAGAAGCTCCCACATAGGTATATCTAGAATGACTTAAGGAATACATACTTGGTGAAGTATCGACATTGGGAGAGACAATGAAAAGCCTCTACGAGGGGCTTGTCGCCATGTACAAAGCAGTTGCCTGCTTTCACAACATGCAACATAAGTGTAAAGATAATGCAAAATATCTCAAGGTTTTTCATACAACCATTGCTACCGTGCATGAGTGGGAAATGCATCATAAAGGGGCACCTCCTGAGTTCGTGAGAAGACAAGGCATTAGGATGATTTAGAGAAAGCAGAGGTTCAAATTCTTATCCAGAGTAAAAAATAGCTCAACTCATCCATCGCCAAAATTTAGGCCTCATACACATGATTGTACAACAGTGTGGATCTCATGGTGAAGTCACAAAAGATCCCTTCAATTGTCCCACTCACCTAAGCCAAAGGCAGAAACAAAGTCAAGAAGGAGTTGAAGAAAACTTGGACCAGCTCAAGTAGATCAGCACCAAGGAATATCTAGAAGTGAACAGGAAGAATATGAAAAAGAACATTGGTGGCCTTGTTTAGATCAATACCATGTTGCTCCTGCTGAAGAAGGAAACTCAGACATGTTCCAATTCAGTGTACCTGAATGCAATAGAGGATAGAGTTCACTTCTAGCTTGCTCTAATCAGACAGTTTGGGAAAGTCATCGAACAATACGAATATTGGTACCAATATGTGACTGAGGAACTACAAGTTGAAGTGGCAAAGTAGGAGTTTCCCCAAACTCAAGCTTGGCTTGTTTTGTCTTATTAGGTTGTCTAGTTGACTCAATTGTCCTATATGGGTATGAGTATATTGTAATATTTTGTTTTCTAATAAATTGTAAGTGAAATTCCAAGTGCCAATTGTGGAATGTGGAGTCATTTTGTAATGAAGTCCAAAGGTCATGGTTGAAGGAAGTCAAAAAGTCATGAGGGAATTCCAAGAGTCACAAAGGGGAGATGATTAATCATCTCATTTGTTATAAATATACCCTCATAACTCACATAAAAGGATTTTTGCTGGGATTTTGGCTTAGTATTAGAAGCTTGGGAGTTTTGTTGAGATCCTTGGCATCTCCTTAGCATAGGAGTATATTTCTTTGGAGGAGCAGGTGTTGGCTTCATATTCCACTATTGGGACTAGTGGCTTGGCAATTGTATATGTATGTTTGGGACTTCCACTTATAATAAAATCCTAGAGCCAACATGTTATGAAACCAGCTCAAGAAAAGATAGAAAAGATAGATCAACGCCTTAGAATTCAGCCTCTTCGAGGGGGCAACCTCCTTTACATTACATAAATGAACAATTCTTGGATGATTCAAATGACAAAACCTCCTTTCTATATATAGGAGTCTAAGGAGTCACAATATACTCCAGCCGACCTAACAATAATAATATAAAGCCACAAAAATAACAATAGAGGGATTCTATGGGGCACATTAATAACAATATGGGGGCAATAGGGGCACAACAATATTAATAAGGGGTATAACTACAATATTAATGGGGTAATCACTAGTATTATAGGGACCCAACATGCCCCTCGCCTTCAAAAAAGTGTTTTCCTCAATGCTTGAGTAGTTCTGGATACTTCTGCATAAAATTCTCATCCTCCCATGTGGAATCTTCAGCGGATAAGTTCTTCCACTTGATAAGATACTCTGAAATTGATCGATTTCATAGCTGTCGAGTTCTTGTTTCTATGACTGCTTCCGGTTCCAATATAATTTTTCCTTCCTCGTCAAGTTCTGGCAATATTGTTTGAACTGGGAGCTTGTCGCCTATAACCTTCTTTAAACATGAAACATGGAAAACTGGGTGCAATCGAGAAGCTGCAGGAAGCTCCAATTTGTATGCCATAGTACCAATCTTTTGCAACACCTTGTATGGACCATAATACTTTGGTGATAATTTATTATCCTTCTTAGCTTGCTTGAGGGACATTTGCTTATATGGTTGTAGTCGTAGGAATACCCAATCACCTACATCAAAACTTCTTTCACTGCGATGTTGATCTGCCTGTTGTTTCATTCTATTCTGTGCCAACACGAGGTTATCCTTTAAGAGTTGGAGGACTTGTTGTTGATGTTCGATGTGATGTTCCACTGCCTGAACCTTAGAATTTTCTCTTAAATATGATGTGATGGATGGTGGTTGATAACCATAAAGTGCCATAAATGGGGTCATTTTTGTTGTTGTATGGAAGGAAGTGTTATACCACCATTCAGCCAAAGGCAACCATTTGACCCATTGTGTCTGTTTATCAGATACAAAGCAACGAAGATATCCTTCCAAACATTTGTTTACTATCTCAGTTTGCCCATCAGATTGAGGATGATAAGATGAGCTATGAGCTAACTGAGTACCAAGACAAGAAAATAATTTTGTCCAAAAATTTCCAGTGAAAATGGGATCTCTGTCACTTACAATAATCTTTGGGTTTCCATGTAGCTTTTGAATTGTTTCCATAAATGCAGTAGAAACTGTACTGGCTTTAAATGGATGTGATAATGCACAAAAGTGTGCATACTTGGTAAGTCTGTCAACTACCACCATGATGACACTCTTTCCCTCAGACTTGGGTAAACCTGTGATAAAATCCATTGAAACCTCCTCCCAACGTTGGCTTGGAATGGATAAAGGTTGTAATAGACCCGGTGTCTTAATTGTTTCCACTTTATTTTGTTGGCAAACCAAACATTCCGCCACAAACTTTTGAATATCTGATTTAAGGCCATCCCAAAAAAATTCCTTCTTAACCCTGTGGTAAGTTTTTAGAAATCCTGAGTGCCCTCCTAAGGGAGAAGTGTGCAATTCCATAAGAATCTTTTGTTTTAGCTGGGAATTCTTACAGAGGTATAAGCGATCTTTGTACCATAACGAATCATTTTGCCAGCTAAATGTATCAGACGTACTGGAATCTTGTTGTAGCTTTCGAATAAGTGCCCACATTCTTCGTCATTCTTCCATTCCTCCCTTGCTTCGTTTATCCAATCTGGTTGGATAATAGAAATGGAGCACAACAATGCTTCCACATCCTCATCCTTTCTTGAGAGTGCATCTGCCACCACATTTTTCTTCCCTTTTTTGTAGATGATTTCAAAGTCATAACCCAACATCTTTGTGACCCACTTTTGTTGCTCTTCAGAGGATAATCTTTGTTCTAAAAAGTATTTAAGGCTATCATGATCCATTTTTACCTTGAAGTGTCTTCCCATTAGGTAGGGTCGCCATTTCTTAAGTGCATGGAGTATTGCCAACATTTCCTTCTCATAAATAGCTTTGCTTAAAAACTTTCCCTTGATTGGACGACTTTCAAAAGCAATGGGTCTTTCATCTTGCATTAGAACAACACCAATTCCATTTCCTGAAGCATCACATTCCACAATAAAGGTTTTTGTGAAGTCCGGAGTAGCTAAGACCGGTGCTTGGCACATTGCCTCTTTAAGATGTTCAAAGGCCTTTGTTGCTTCCAGAGTCCATGAAAATGCATCTTTCTTCAATAATGTTGTTAGAGGTGCTGCTATTCTCCCATAATTCTTAACAAACTTGCGATAATACCCTGTCAACCCAAGAAATCCTCGCAGATGCTTTATGGATGTGGGGATTTTCCATTCCTTAATGGCTTTAATTTTGCTAGGGTCTACCTTAACTCCTTCATGAGATACAATATGACCCAAATATTCCACCTCTGGACTCCAAAGAAACATTTGGATCTTTTTGCATATAATTGTTTCTCCTCCAATAGTTGTAGCACCCTATCAACATGTTCAACATGATCCTTCCAAGACTTGCTGTAGATTAGTATATCATCAAAAAATACTAACACAAATTTTCTAAGGAATGGTTTGAAAATTGAATTCATCAAACCTTGAAATGTTGAAGGTGCATTGGTAAGGCCAAAAGGCATGACCAAAAATTCATAATGACCCTCATGAGTTCTAAATGTTGTTTTCGGAATGTCTTCAATCTTCATTCTGATTTGATGATATCCTGAACGAAGATCCAACTTGGTGAAGTAAATTGATCCATGCAATTCATCCAGTAATTCATCAATGACAGGAATGGGGAACTTATCTTTAATAGTGAGCTTGTTGAGCTCCCTATAATCCAGACACATGCGCCATGATCCATCCTTCTTGTGCACCAATACTACTGGAGCAGAGAAAGAACTTTGACTCGGTTGAATTATACCAGCCTCTAGCATTTCTGCAACCATACGTTCAATTTCACTCTTTTGGACATAGGGATATTTGTACGGCCTGATGTTTGGAGGAACACTTCCTGGAATCAGATGAATAGCATGATCATGATCACGCATAGGTGGGAGACCTTTGGGAGTCTCAAATACCTTGGAATGATTGTCAAGGACTTTTTGGAGATCTGGAGAAATAGATGATTCTGATGTGGAAACATCTAGCGAACATAATTGTGCAATTACACCTCTTTGCTCCTGTTTAGAAGCTTTTTCATACCATTAGAGCTAATTATATTTCCTAGTTTCCCTAAAATACCCCTTAATTCAACTTCCTTCCTTCCGCAGAAAATTTGATGAAAAGTTCTTGAAAATTAAAAGCTATTGTACCCAAGGATTGTAGCCATTGGACTCCTAGTACAACATCAGCACCTCCCATTGGAATGGAAAGCATTGGGCTAGTCAATACATATTCTCCCATGGATAGCTTGATATTATGGCACTTTCCAAAGCAATTTATTGTTCCTCCATTTGCAATCATCACTTGACACTCTGGTGCTGGGTATAGGAAGCAATTCAATTCTTTTGCTACCCTACAATGAATAAAATTGTGGGTGCTTCCTGAATCAATCAACACTATTACCTTTTTCTTCTTGATTTGTCCTTCTATCTTGATGGTTTGAGGAGTGGTAATTCCCACCAATGCATTACAAGATATGGTCGGATTTATTTGTTCTTCATCTAGGCTTTGTTCCTTGAGTATATCCTCTTCCTTTGACCTTTCTTGCTCCTTTTCTTCTTCTTCTTCACAATCTATGTAGAATAATTTCTTCTCAGCACACTTATGACCTTTAGTGTATTTTCTATCACAACTGTAACAAAGCCCTTTTGCTCTTTTTTCTTCCAATTGTTGTGGTGTCAACCTTATAGGTTGTGGAAGACTAGGGGCAACAACACTTCCGTCTTTATAGTTGTGAGTGGTATGCTTCCTGGTTGCCATAATTTTGCTTTCCATTTTTCTTGCTAACCTGAATGCCTTCTCTAATGAATCAGGTTCCCAAAGGCGAACATCATGTTGGATATTATCCTTTAAAGACCCTATGAACACATCAATCATATGCTCCTCTGGAATATCTTTTACCCTTATGTTCAATTTTGGAACTCCTCAATGTGCTCCATTATTGAACCCTTTTGTTTGAGACTTATCAATTGGCTAAAAAAAGTGTTGCTTTTTGTATCCTCATAATGTGCTATCAATTCTTCCGTAAAAATTGTCCTCAACGCTTGAGTAGTTCTGGTTTCTTCATTCATTTCTGTTACGAATTTTTCGAAGGTGATATTGATTGGAATTTCATGAAAGATAAGTTCAAATTTATTATTCATATTTCAATGAATCTAGCAGAATATGAATCCTTTGAAAGTCTCCCAACATACACTAGTTATGGAGCCCCTAAATTTGCGATGAATGCACTTGATTTTCCAAGTGACTTCTCATCTTCTCCTCCTCAAAAAACTCTATTTACGTAGGTTGGGGTTGGAGAACTTGAGAATTCATTTGTTGATCTACCACCATCTTCTCCCACCCCACATATTCAGAATTTAAGAGCATGTTCTGACTATGAATTTAATTTTACTAGTGATGTTCTTTCTCTTCAACCTCTGTCCGTTGGTTCCTTTGGTCCCCTTGATTATGATTTGTTATGTCCACCCATTTCAATCATTTCTTCTAATGTTCATGGGCATCAAGTTTAGGACGGAGTTAGTATTGAATATCAAACTTGTGTTATCAATTATGAAGACTATGTGTGGTTCTCAGTTTCTAAACAGGAATATAGAATGAAATTTGATGTTTCTCTTTTCTCACCTCTACCTCATTATCCTAACATCTTACACAATCATGTCATATCTATTGTATCTTTTGAAGAAATAATTTATGACGATGTTAATTCTGATCACACTCGCGACTCATGGAATTTCAGTTTTACATTTGAACATGGAGAGGAAAAATCTTCTCTTCCTAATATCTCCAATCCATCATTTGATCATTTTGAAGAAACAAAGAGAGAAATTTCTTGTTTTCAATATCCTCTTCTCTGTGATTCATCAAATCATGAGGATGCCTTGCTTCTTGATTAGGGAAAATTTTAAGAAACCCCCCTAAATTTACATGTATAATAAATGGGCGAATCTCCATGGTATATAGGAAAAATGGAAGGCGATTTTATTAATAATATGATATGTATATATAATTTTTTGGCGAATCTCTCACCAGGCATGGCGAATATTTTACTCAATTATAAAATCTTGTGTTTATTGAATACACAAATGAAATCATTGCATTTCTTTAAAATATCTTTTGAAATCAAAATTACCGAAATTACATATCGGTAACCTAGTGGGTGTAGGATAAAATTCACCCGTACCATTCACAGAAAGCATGAGAAAAAACCCAATACTATATATAAAACCAAGAAAAATTCAAATTCATCACTTCTAGGGACCTCGTAACCACCCTGCCAATACACAATTATGTTCTTATTTGCAATTAGAAAAATTACCCAGATTACAATCTGTTTACTCTAGCATATATTGGAAAGTTATAGAAGGATGACTAGTGCAATCAATCCATTCCTTTTAGCCCTGGATTTGTTTCAGTTTAAAACATAAGTATACAAATATACTTGTCCAATGTCTATGCTTTAACCATTCACCTTAAGATGTTTTTACAATATAATTTCCTAAGTCTATTTAATATCTTCATTATCATAAAAACCAACCTATATCCATCTTAACTCCACATTTACCACTCTTAGGAGGAAGAAATCGATTTATCCCTCTGAGCACTTGGTAGACCCGGAATTAAGATGGATCTAAGAAGATAGAATTTCCCCTTTAAATAGTCTATGCTCAGATGAATACCATGGTATTACCATGGGTCAATACCATGGGTTATCATAAACCTGGAGCTTAAAAATTACTATTAGTAATTTATAAAAATTAATAAAATTAATAGTTGATTTTTATTTTATTTTATTTTAACCAAGGTAAAATGTTTAACATACATTAAATTACAACATCCATTTTTACTCTTGATCAGATCAAATATTTTTTCACTTTATGCTAGTTTGCATATCATGATAATTGATACCTCTCGGGGGTTAGTAGATCTAGAGTAAAGATGGATCTATGCTGGTTTAATTCCCCCATTTAAATAGGCTACATTCCAAGTGAATACCATGGGTCAATACCATGTGCCAATTTTATTTTTATTAATACTAATATTAGGGTTAATAATGTTTTTTTCATGGTATTAATAACAATCTAGTCCATGGTATTTGTCCCATAGTATTTTGCCCATAGGTTTCACCTAAATATAACGCATTTTTGAGTGTTCGTAAATATAAGGTGACTTATGGAGTAAATATAAAAAAATGTTTTATTTTTTTACCATACCTCTAGGATTCACTAAAATAAAACCTCTTTCTTGAGCCTTCATAAATAGAACGAGGGTTATGGACTAAATATAAAAAGAGGTTTTATTTATTTACCATGCGTCTAGTTTATTTATATTTTTATTTATTTACCATACCTTTTGAGTAAGTATAAAATACGTTTTATTTCTTTACCATACCTCCACTTTACTTATATTATTATTTGTTTACACCCTTGCATGTATATAAGGTGACTTATGGAGTAAATATAAAAAATGTTTTATTTATTTACCATACCTCTCATTTATTTATATTATTATTAATTTACCATACCTCTTTTATAAATATGGTATTTGGGCCTTTGGCCCATAGGATTCACTTAAATAAAACCTATTCTTGTAAATGGGCGAATGGATTCACATAAATAAACCTATTCTTGAAAATGGGCGAATGGATTCACTTAAATAAAACCTATTATTGAAAATGGGCCAATGGAAGGTTGTAACTCCTAATTTCAGGGGCTAAATTTACCTTTTTTACCCTCTCCTTTAAAATAAGGTGGGCTATTTGAGGTGATTTGTAAAAATGTACTATGATACAAAATATTCGCCCACTAAAAATTTAAAACCCCTTAATTTCGCCAAAGGGCGAACATTCGCCCCTAAAATTTTCTATGTTCTTGATGATGGAATTTTTTATCATAGATGTAGTGATTTATTCATTAAATCATCTAGTCATGACTCTACATTTTATACTGTCAATTTTTCTAAGCCACCGATTTTTGATGATATAGCTTCCAATGTATTGGAACTACCGCAAGCTATCGAGGCACTTTAGACTACGTTGATGGTTATGAAAGGTTATCGGAGTCTTGATGCTAGTTCTAGTCATGGTCAGGATAGTACTTTATCTCTCAAGAATCCTCATCATTTGATCGTACAATTTGAAAATGAATCTATTTCACAAGTTTCACATCCTCCGTTGTTTTGCATGAACCAGTCACTCAATCATTGGAGGAGTCATACCTTGTAAGATCATTTGCAAAATGCAAGTTTTCCAATTTCATTATGTTAGCCAAGATCAAAATTTTGGAGGAATGTTTTAGCACAACACCTTGTTGCAATATGCACGAACACCATAATGCATTAGCAAAATGTTTCACATGTGATTTCTTGTTGTATTTTTCTGCTTGTATTTTCAGACCTTGGATGTTGAAGAATTTAATGTTTTATCTTTTTGGTTGGATGTTATTCCTAAAAATCTATCCTGCTATTTATTCCCTCGCCTATATAGGTCAGTCGATGCTTCAATGGTTACACTGGAAGTTTCATTTTACGTAGGCTTGGCCTATTCTTGGTTACTTTAGGAGTAGGGGTAGTTTTGTTTCTTTCCTTCTTTCGGTTTTGTTTTGATTGTTTTTCCAACCTATCCTTTTCTTTCCTTTTCATTGTAAATAAATTTTGCATGAAACTGTGTTTGGTTTCTGAAGCAAGCATGTTGAAGTTCAAGAGGAAATTGTGCTACTATCAATACTTGGTTATCTTTTATTCCCTCTCTTTGCATGGACCTTTCACCTTTTAGTCGATGATACTCTGATGGAAAATATTTTTTTTTCTTGGAGAAAACCTTAGTGGAATTAGATGCTTGAATCTATAACTAGTTCCACCTACTCCAATTGACTTTTTAATGATTGGTTGGTTTTCCTTGTCAACTAAGTCGAGTGGGGTAAGAAGGGGAGGAAAATTCAACAATTGAATTTTATTTCAGAGGTGTATGAATAAACTTCTCTGAAGGAAAAACCTCCTCTTCTCTCAATAAGTGAGGATCTCTCTTCAGCCCCATGAAATCAATAAGTGTCAATGCATAGTTATATGAAGAGAAAGCCTTCCTACGCAGGGAGGTGAAGCAAGAAACTTTGTTGGGGTATTGTCCAGGCTCAATGGAAATGGAACAATGTTTGTGTCCTTGAAGTGACTCTGCCAGGGTATTTCTAAGCCTGCTGGCAGTGAAGCAACATCAGGGATGAAAACCCAGACTTTGGAAATCCTTTTTCATTTGTGTATATATATACTCCCCTCCCCAATCGAAACAAATGAATGTGACTTGTTTTTGTCAATGTGTCGCCGATGAATAGAAAGGTAGGGACTATATCTTTAACTTGAGCTAAGTAAATAAGCTATGGTGATCAATGAAATGAAAAATACTTCCTTAAGTGTTAGACCTGGTTTACATGATTTAAGACCCATACAGAGAGCTGGAGTTCTACAAGTGTGTCGCCAATTGTTGTAGCTGCTACAACCACCCTCAAAAATTTTACCCATTCTTAGATTATGGAGCCTCCTTTCTACCCACAAGAGCTCATCATTCACTGTCGTCAAGTAATAATGCTATGCTAAATACTTATCACTCCATGTGGTGCTTGTGATGTCTTATTTTGATCATGATATGAACCTTTTCAAACACAAGCCATCTCCTGGCTTGACCTTGCAACATTGCTGGTTTTCCCTTCAGAAACTGTGCAATCTTAGAAGGCAAGCCAACCTTGAGAATTTTAATTATGCAATCTTGAGAGGTAGGCCAATCTTGAGGTCAGAAATTGTGCAATCCTTCTTGGCGGTGTGAATGGTCAGTTTCTCAAAAAAGAAAAAAGAAAAAAGGGAAAAAGGTAATCCTTAGAAAACAGGGAGTGGAAAATTATTTTTTCGAAGAGTGGCACAAGTTGATATTTTTAACTTTCCACCAAGTGTCGTTTTTCCCTTGATTTTAGGCATGTGCATTATAAACCCTAGCCTAGCCTATATATATAAAATAGATGCCCCTAGATCTCATTTGAACATTCGATCTTGGAGCTCTAGCCTTCCCAAGGAGATCAAGGAACCTTCGATGAAGTTTGTGCTTTTTTCTGAGAATTTTTCTTTTTGTCACTTTTTCTGTCACTTTTTGTCATTTCACTTATGTGAATGATTTTTCTTGTTTCTTCTCATAGTAGATGGATTTTTAACTCATATTATCTTGTACAAATGTTGGTTCAATCTATCATTCATTTTTACAAGTGCCACATCAACATCTTGTTTTTTCCCATTAATGGTTGTTATTATGATGCCTCATTGTGCATGCTTGTTTTTCCTTTTGCATGTCAATTTTATGCACTCTATTCTCACTAATATACCTTTCCCTTAGTCATATCTACAATCTTGCTTTCACTATCACTCATATCTATCATTTTCCCATCTCTTTCCAGGGCAGCTCTGCCCTTACTTGGTCAACAATATCCTTCTTCCATTATGCATTTCACAACTCTAAGTCTGAAGCATTGTGCTTGGCCTCTGGTATTGCACAATGCACAATCCTTAGCTTTCACAACTTCACATTCCCAGTTCCAAAGCTCAAGCCTCACCCTTGACCGTTGATTGTGTAATCTCTCCCTCAGTATGCCTGGGCTGAGATTGCACATTGTGTAGTCGCAAGCCTCAAGCCTCTCCCTTTCTTACTGAGACTACACAATGTGCAGTTCCTAAGCTCAGCCTCTTCCCTTCAGTTTAGGGATTACATAGTTCTACCTTTAAAAATTATGGTTGTTGTCTTGATCTTGTTTTGAGGGTTGTTTTTCTGGAGCTCACTTATGTTTTCCATGAGTTCATTGGTATCCAATAGGTACTACAATTTTAAAGCACTTCTATTTTTCAGTTACTGTTACTATGGTTCCCAAGAGATCTATCTCAAAGGACACCACTGAAAGTAGCACCGATGATATTGTTGAGAATCTCCCTGTCACTATGCCAATTTTCTCTGACACTTAGCTATTCATCGAGAAAGACTCGAATATTAGATGACACAAAGTGAAAGATGTTTACACAGTAAGAAATTTCAAAGAAGATCTTGAAGATAGGAAGGTTTACATCAATGTCCAAAAGTCAATATTACACAAGTTTGTGTGCAGGTATTCAACCTTCTTATGCGTAGAAATCATCAACTAGATTCATCACATATGGATGCGAGGACCATGATTCCCAATAGGACCAATGGACAAAGGCTTGCCTCTTTTATGGCGCATGATTTTCACTCTATGTATCATTTACCGCAACCATAATATTACATGGATTCCAACTTCTATGTGACCACCAACTACTTGAGCATGAAGGATGTTATCAAAGGCTGGGAGAAAGAACCATCCAAATTCCACCAGATACCCAACAACACTTACAAGACTACATATGTTAGGAAGGCATTTCAGTACTTTATAGTTCTATGTTGTCGGCTCTATGGCAAAAAGAGTAGTATGACATTTCCTGAAGGATGGGAATTCTTTCTACATTAGGTTGTGAAAGAAGGAAAACCATTTAACTAGTCGGACTTGTTGGATCAAAAGTTGAGGACCCATGTAAATAATGCCAAGAACCCTCCCAAGGGTAAGCAATCCAGGTTCTACATGTCTGCTTACTTGTTGGATGGATTTTTTGCTCAAAACTCTTTTCCTTGCATGGGTTGGACTTGGAAACCTAAGGAACCCGTTGTGCACATTTATTGCAAGTTGATTTCAGATTCCAACCACAAAGAATTCACGGAGAAGCTGATGGATCACTTCCTCATTCCATTGTACAAGATGATCTTTGAGGAAGAGTCACCTTGCATGTCACGTGGTACCTACCTCAGAGTCTTTTGGGGTTAGAAGTCTCCACATCTTCTACTGAGGTATGCCACTGAAAAGCTATTCATGCAAGAAGTTTCTTATTATCTTTCCATAGGGTTATTAATAATTTTGCAGAGGAAGAAGAAAGAACCTTGGCCTGCTCTTCCTTTGCAAATCAGATTGTACGAGATCAAGAATCTAAAGGTTGCTGACACAAAAAACAAAGAGATAAAGAGATTTTCACTCGGTCGAATGGATTATAGTCTGTATGACCCTATGAATGTTTGCAAATAACACTGTGCAAAGATTCATTTCCAATGGCCAAGTGGGACCTTTTATAGGCCCGAGGAGGAAAGGATAAAGAATTGATACAATGCCTCTAAGCCCCGCCAACCAATCAGCTTCACAGGTACATCACAGGTTGCTGTGGAGCGAGAGGCAACTCTGGAAGAAGAACCATCAGTGAGGCGCAACCCAGTGTGTGAAAATGGGAAGTAGAAGGTTATGCACAATCCATCAGAAAAAAAAATCCGCAAATAGAAAGAAAATCCAACCATCATGAAATCGACCATAGAAGAAAGGAGAAAGAGAG
The DNA here is from genome assembly GCA_031772625.1 of Pinus tabuliformis. Lineage (NCBI taxonomy): Eukaryota > Viridiplantae > Streptophyta > Pinopsida > Pinales > Pinaceae > Pinus > Pinus tabuliformis. The sequence goes on from CM062812.1 coordinate 168,894,376, forward strand.
AACATAGGAAGCAAGAGGAAGAATTGAAGTGGAAGGAAGAATAAGAAAAAAAAATAATGAGAAGAAAGACAAAGGAAACAACAAGAAGAAAGAAAGAAGAAAGAATAATAAGAAGCATCACTGAAGTAAGTTGAGGAAGAGGAACAAAGTCTGCTGATGGAAAAAGAGAGCAAGGAATTGTAGGATAAGGAAATTTCTTAAGAAATTGAAGATCTAATAGTAATCTAGGATATAGAGGTGGAATTGGAGCAATAGAACCAAGATGTTGATCTCACGTTGAGCACACAACATATCACTATTCAGTCTCCCCCTCCTCAGACGACTGAGCAAGCTCTGAGCAAAGAAGAGGAAATTGTTCCTCTAAGCTCTTTATGATGGTCTGGTGATGGATACGTATAATCTAACTTATAATGAGCTTCAGAAGAAGATTGTACAAGCGATAAGTAAACACTTTCCGAACAATCTCACATATCCTTCATACATTAGAGAAAGGGTGATTGTGACAGATACCAAGAGGAATCCAAAATCCATTGCTGGAACCAACTTGGCCTTTGCAGGTGTTACCATTTCAAACACACACTATCTCATGGCCAAGAATAGACAGATGGAAAAGAACTTATAAGAAACAAGACAACAAGTGGAACAACACCAAGCAGAGGTCCAAAAAGCATATCCCACACAGGTATATCTAGAAGAACCTAAGGCAACCATACTTTGTGAAGTATTGACATTGGGGGAGACAATGAGAAGCCTCTACGAGGAGCTTGTCATCATGCACAAAGAAGTTTCCTGCTTGCACGACATGAAATTGAAGTGTAAAGATAATGCTAAAGCTCTCAACGTTGTTCATACAATCATAATTTATACCATGCATGAGTGGGTAAGGCAACATAAATGGGCACCTCCTGAGTTGGTGAAGAAGACAAGGCAACATGTTGAGTTAGAGAAAGAAGAGGTTCGAATGCTTATCGAGAGTAATAAGCAACTCGACTCATTCATCGCCAACATTCAGGCCTCATACACATGATTGTAAAATAGTGTGGATTTCATGGTGAAGTAACACAAGATCCCTTTAGTTGGCTCACTCACTGAAGCCAAAGGCAGGAACAAAGTAAGGCATGAGGTTGAAGAATACTTGGACCAGCTAAGGCATATTTCCATGAAGGAAAATATAGAGGTGAATAAGAAAAATATATAGAAGTACATTGGTGGCCATGTCTAGATCAATACCATGTTTCTCCTGTTGAAGAAGGAAACTTAGACTAGTTCCAAGTTAGTGTACCCAGATGCAATGGAGGCTAGAGTCTACTTCTAGCCTGATCCCATTGCATAGTTTTGGGAAGTCATCGTAAAGTACGAAGCTTGGTACTACTATGTCACTGAGGAACTACAAGTTGAAGTGGTTGAGTTGGAGTTTCCCAAAACTCAAGCTTGACTTATTTTGTCTAATTAGATTTTCTAGTTGATTCTACCCAATTTTTTCCTATATGGGTATGAGTATATTGTAATTAATTGTAAGTGAAATTCCAAGTGTCAATTGTGGAATGTGAAGAGTCATTTTATAATTAAGTCCAAAGGTCATGGTTGAAGGAAGTGAAAGATACATGAGGGAAGTCCAAGAGTCACAAAGGGGAGATGATTAGTCATCTCCTTTGTTATAAATATACCCTCATTAAGTCATGTAAAAGGCTTTTAGCCAAGATTTTTTCTTAGGATCAAAAGCTTGAGAGTTTTCTTGAGAGCCTTGGCTTCTCCTTAGCATAGAGGGAGTATCTTTCTTTAGAGGAGAAGGTGTCGGCTTCATGTTCCATTATTGGGACTAGTGTTTTGGCGATTATATATGCATGCTTGGGACTTTCACTTATAATAAAAGCTAAGAGCTAGCACGTTTTCATGCATATGTTGTTAATATAGTAGGACTATCCTTTTTATGTTTGTAATTTATCTTATTCAATTTACATTAACTCTTATGAACTATTTCATTTGCATTAGTATGAACCTTGTTGAATGCATGTTGTTGCATATTTAAATCATGTTTATCTTGTGAACTATTTTGCAGGCTAACTTATGATTCCTTTTATGCTCATGTGTTCCTTTCTAGTTGCGTACTATTACATGATTCTAAGGGGCTCACTCACTTTTCCTTCGTCATATTAAAACCTTTCATGCGTTGCACTTGAATCATCACAAAGTCACAAATACATCATTATATGTGTTATTGCAACCAAGGCATACCACTAAAACCCACTATTTTAGCAACTAGGGCATATTCTGGATTGGGCTCCTACTCCAAATGGTGTGAGGTATAATTGGGACTTCATATTGGGGAGACCCCCTGAATGTTGGTGGGTCCAACACCATCAACAAACCATTAACTTCGAGTTTCCCAACCTAGAGCTAGTAAGCCTGGTTAGCTCTCTTACTTGGTTCAATTTTCATATTTATTCAGATATGAAAGAAATATTTATGAGGGAGTCCATCCAACAATAATGTGATTCTCTTTAGTAGATTATCCAAGCGATTTTTTTGGCCAAGTTCCATTCTAAAGATGTGTAATAATAATAAGTGATTCCCCAAGGATAACAATCTATGTGACTTGAATAGATTTGGGTATAAGTAGACCTTGCAACAGATCATGCATTTCAACCTGGTCATCAGTCATATTTCCCGACCTTCATGCATGACTTGTAACCAATTTTCCTTCGAGGCTTTACAACACCCCTCCTCCTCTTACAACCCCTAAAAATTAACAAAATATTAGGTTTAAACAACACATTGTATTTATTTACCTTCAAATAATTAAATATAATTATAAAAAGTTATGGTAAGCTAGAAGAAAAAATTATATATCCATAATAAATAATTTAAAAATCCTTAAAGAATAATATGAATCCCACAAAAGCCCACAAGATGTAGCTCAATTGGTGATCACCTTGTTATGAAGTAATATGCAAAAGCATGAGATTCAAAGTTCAAATTCCCGTGGGTTAGACTAACAAAAAAGGAAATATGAATCCCACAAATGATATACAACAAACATTAAATGTTGCTTTTACATAAATATTAATTATTCTTCCAAGAATAAAATTTCGTTCATGAATAATTTCCACCTAATGTCATGGTATCCTCATATGCATGAGCTACACCATCTACAACACATTTATTTATATTGATCATGAAATTTTCTTTCTTTTTTCTTTAATCCCAAATTATGGCATCAAATATAATATATACAAGTTCTATGTTCTAGGGATTTAGTACCCAATATTGTTTTAACAAATTTTCCATGTAATTCCACGATCTAGGCTTCACCAATCAACCTTAACACTAAGAATTGACTTATGTATACTACCAAATAAGATACTCGAGGTGATGATTTCCATCCAAATAATCTCCCATCTATCCTCATTTCATGATTTAGTGGGAATCATATATGTATTTCCTCAACATTCTCAATAAGATTTCCATTTTGCACTTGGGTCTAACATATATTAGTTTTCCTATTACATTTCAAAAGCCTTCATAATACTTGAGATATATTACATTTGTTTTTTACCTTGTATTAAGTCAATATTCATTGGAAGATGAATGAATTGTGTCCACTATCATCTGATCATTGAAAATTTTATTCAAAACTATTAAGAACACCTTTTTTACACTCTACCTTATTATCCCATTTCTCTATGACAATTAGGTAAGCCTCATTATTGATGGTGTCTTCAACATTCTTATGCATGATGCAATTCCTTCATTGAGTTCTTTTATAGTGTCCTCATTCTCTTTTCGATGTAATAAATATAGTTTGCTTGTGGGAAAATTAGTTTGACCTTCATCATCTATATACCACAAGTTGGTTGGCTCTAACCATTCAATATCTCTAATGGATTCCTTGTACCTTAATACTAAGACATCATTGAGTATAATAATTAGATGTATTGGATAGTAATTAGATGTCCAATGAGTGCATTTTTTTTCCTTGTTTCATGTATACCTTAAATAAAATGTTTAATTCACACAACTTGCTACCTAGACTAACCATTTTTTTTCAATTTTGTAGTATGTGTCCATCATCTCAAATAAAGAATATATATATATATATATATATATATATATATATATATATATATATATATATATATATATATATATATATATATATATATATAACATGCACTTTTTGGTTGGAATACATCCTTCCACCACTAAGGGTGTGCATCAATGGAGTGTCTAGTCAATAAGGATGTTCCATCATCATAAGAAAGGGTGGTAGGATGCCCACACTTAGAAGCCCACATGGCAAGCTCACCATCCCAATTCCGAGAAAGCTATCAACTTAATGCCATCACACTCAATCATGCGAAAGATGATGGATTACCTGTGGATCCGTAGATTTCACTCTATAAGAATCACACATGAATTAGTGGTTCTACGAGGCTGAGGAAATCACCATTATTTCTTGCAGAGGGGGATAGCTTATGATATCGCTCAAGGAAATTTACGATCAGTTCTTGATGCCTTTAAAACATGGAGATAGTATTAGTGGAATAGCAATACAAAGTCACAACCTACAGGAAACAAGCACATTGTAATCCATGAGATTCATGTTTGCCATCAACCCTCTAGGATCTTGGCTCTAAATCATGATTTTAGTCACATCCCCCTATCCCAAGGTTCTCTACCACTTTGGTTTGGCTTTTAATTCACAAACCCTACAATTCATTCTAGGATTGGCTTCTTTTCATGGTATCTTTGATCTCTCAATCTGGAATTTTGGTTATTGCTTCTCTGTTCCCTTCTTTGGTTCAATTTCTGTAGCAGGATTCCTCACTTCAGCCTCCTTGTAATTATAATTCTCTCCCCCTACTATTAGCCCAATGAACTTACTCCCCCCCTGGTCCTACTCTATCATCTCTATGTTCTTCCCTCTTGTGCAGAGGACCACTTTTCTCAGTGGGACCTAGTTTGGCAAATTGGGTTCTAGAAACCTTCTGGAAGCAGTTTGATGGGACTAGTAAAACTTTACTAATTTAGCATGGAACCTTAGACACATATACCTTTCCAATCACATAAGAATAATCTATACTGGAGTCTTTATGCAAAAATTATGTCAATTGGAAGATGACCTTCTTGTTTTGACCACCATAATTTGAGAGGATGACATTTCATCCCCCATTATTCATGGAAAACAGGTTTGCCAACTGATCACGATGAAGAATAATTTAGAAGACTCCATATTGTATCTCTAATTAAGAGTTGAAGGATTCAAACTTAACCACTAGCAGGCTATCATGTTATGTTATAATCGAGCCACTTGTTATAGACATTTTTGGGCACTGCAACCCCAATCATATATGTCCATAAACCAAGGGCTCCTAAGTCCCTAAAAGTGTTGTTTCACCCCCTTAAAGAACAAGGTCAGCTGATTACATCATCTACCAGAAGTTCTCCATGAAAAACTACTCAGAACTGGTCAAACCTGGACCATCTCACCTGCTCCATGGTCAAAGTGCGATGCATCCCACCTAAATGCACATGGGAGGTGCAATGCATACTGAAAATCCCTTCTACGGGGTACGATGGGCGAGAGTGGACAAATGGAAGAGGTAGTATGCGAGGTGGAAGATCATGGAATCTTCCAGAAACTTCTCCTGTGACACTTGCCTCTCTCAATTCGCCCAGGGATGAGTAAGAGATCATCATTCTCCAAGTGGAATCAAGAACTATCAAAGAGAGGACACTAATCAAATCCTAGAAGCTGACTCACACCCTTCAAACATCTATATATGGATCCCTCATCCCAGAGATCCAGAGGCTGGAATTTTGTATCTTGTAAGGAAGTGTTGTTGGTTTCTTGTTGCAACATCATAGTGTTGGGTGATCTAAGCTTTTCATGAGTTGAAGAAGGGCTTCTTGCTGAGAGGATGACGTTGGGTCAGAACAATTGGTTGTAATCCTCTTTTCTCTTTCTTGATATTAATAAAACTATTCAAGTTTTCCTCCACATTCTTGTATGTTTGATGATATATGCTTTTGTGTGGTCAATATACATCTGGTCCTATATTGTTTATGATTGTAGATCTTTGTTCTTGGATAGCGTTATGCTGCTTTGATTCCACAGGCGCTCTTTGAAGCTGGGTAGACGAGGAAGCAAGTGGCAAAGATCTATCAAAAGGGAGAGGAATCAAGCAAGGAACCAAGCGCAAGACTGAGGTTGGTGTCCTTTGTTCCCCTCTTATTTACTTATCATAAAGGAAAATGAAAGTAGTTTTAGTTTGTTTGTTTCTAAGATAGTTACCAGTCTTAGTGGGACTAGCAACTTTGCATAGACACTAGATTTCTTGATAACAAAATGGCGACTTCGCTGGGGAACGAATAGTTTTTTTTAATTCTCTATATTTGTTAGTTTTACAAACTTACAGACGGAGCCTGAAGTCAAGCCAGCTAGCCTTCGAACTACATTTGCTATGCAAATGCAAAGTAGACCAATGCTTCTTTAGTCTATCTCCGGGTTTTGTTTATAAACTGAACAGCTGATTCGTAAACATCCTAATTTCCCTTGTGGTGGCTCTAGTAACCTCCTTATATCTACCCCTGTGATTTGTTTACTGGTTATCACTTGCTCGGCCTAAATCCCTGAACTGTGCTACAAACTGTGATCAAGAACTTGTTTAAAAGTCTTGCATTGTACCATCGCACCCTCCCTTCAAGGATCTTCGTATGCATCACACTTCCCATGTTTTGTAGGTGGGATGCATACTGGAATCGTTGTGTAATAGGTGCGCTGATCAGAAAAGGCTAATTTTGCCTCCAGACTTTGGTTTTTCTTCACTTTTTTCAGCTCTATTGAGGAGTTTTCTTGTCTATAGTCAGTATACCTCTGTTGGAAACCCCTTTCCTTTCCATTATTCCACCTCTATTGTGCAAAGAACTATAAATTTTTTTATGTATTTTGAGCCATTTTCAGTTCTCTTTTACAAAGAAGTAGCGTAATTGAACTGTCATTTCTTGATTTTGGAAGTGTCGCAAGTGTCGTTTTTAGTCATAGAAGAGAATCCGATTGTTCTTGATAGTCGATTACACTGTTACTCTTGTATTTGATTTGAATTAGTAGTTTTTCAAGTGTCAAAAGCAAGTTTTCAATTCTAAAATCGTAAAGTGTCATCATTGTCTTCATTTTGTCTTGAAAAGAAGCTTGTTAGTAACATCGCTTTGAAAAATAATTTAGAATTGCGCTTAGATTTCTTTTTATCATTCAAACATCAAGAAGGCTGAAAACAGATACATGCATGTGAATTTTCATTTAGACTGCTTGTTGGTTTGATTTAGGACAGTGCATATAGTGTGTGCTCTCTGCTCTATGTTGAAAGAAAATCATCCCTCTTTCTTTAGTAGCTAGGATTTTCATTGCAAAAAGAAGATTAAACGATTGTTTATCATATTATATTGAATTTTAGGAATTATACATCTACATCACGCGGTGAACTTGAAAGGAAAATTTCTTAAGAAAGATCAACTGTAAAATAAATTTAATGAATCTAAAAACGCTTTGGAACCTAACACACAACATTTAGAAGTCTAGGCTAGAGACGTGTTCCGGCGTCGTAAAACCTAGTAACTGTTGTTTTCATTGTTGGTTGGGTGATTCCTCCACTTTGAGACGACAAGTGCCAATACGGACTTGTGCTCCCACGTACCGTCGAGTATATATTGGGAGACCACAATAGGCTATATCCTTTATCCATAGGAAGCCGTTCTGCTACCCTATCAATCGCAATGCACTGAACACAGTGTTTGGGAAGATTGACTGCCGTACCGTAAAAAGTATTATGCAGTTTTGCGATTGGTTTGGTAATCCCTCTGTCTAGATTTCTAGAGCAGTCCCTTTCGTTCCTTTTTAGACTCCTTAAAGGAAAAGGTCCATCTGAGCACTTGTCACTTTAGGCTCATTAAAAATCGAAGGCGACTAGAGTCATCTTTTGTTTTTTCTCGACTCTTAAAAATTGAAAAAACAAGTTGTGTCAAAGCGTCTAAAATTCATTTAATTCGGAAACATATTTCCCCTTTGATTTTTAGTTTATCGAGTAAACCACAACTGTGGAAGAAAGTCAATTGAAACCCTGTCGTTCGCGGAGGCTTACGAGTCAACCGTCTTTGTCTCCAGAATCAAAACTATTACGGACAAAGAGAACTCGTTTAACCAGTTCAAAATCCCCTGGTATAGTTGGAACAAGTGTTCTGACACCATCGGGGACTCCAGTTACTCCAAACCTTTCTAGTATCCCTGCCTTTACAGAAGAAATTCCGCAGCCACCAAAGGACAGTAGAATTGATCCTAGTGTGAAGGTAAGCACTTGTATTACTGAACCAGCTCCATCTACAGCTGATTCGGAAAGTGTTATTCCCCAAACATCTGTCGCTGCAGAATCTATACCTTCTTCGGCACCAGAAATATTTTACGGACCTGACGGTCTACCTCTTCCACCTAGTCTAATTGCTATAGAAGAGATTGTGGAGGATCCTCCATCTAGTACTCCATCGCAATTTGGAGTCGGGATCACCGTATATTCTTCTTCATCAGAAATTAGTCTACCGTTATCGAAAGCTCCTGTAGAATCGCTAGGAAATATTTTGGATAGACTAGAAATGTATGAACAACTATCGACATATAGGATTGTGTCATCTGACATAGCGACAACAAAACTTCTTGCTGTCACTCCAACAATGTTCGTCGGCATACCAACTGTCCCGACTAGCTCTCAATCGCTAGATGGGGCCCACTCAGGGGCTATTTCGACAGTATGGTCCGTTCTCGTTTTTTCATCCGAAATAATATCTGGGAGCTCTTATGTTGATTCTCAGCAAATTGATCCTTCACGGTATCAATTTGGGCAATCCGGTCCTCAAAGGCAAATCATTCCTTTGAGTAACGGATTACCGCCATATGGGGGGCAATACACCCTTTCATTGTCTCCTTCAAGAGAACAACCATACGAGAGTTCACAACAAAATCTAGGTTATGCTGGAATTACATCTAGCGGTTGGGTGCCAATACTGCCTCAACAACCAAGAGTTGTATACTCGATGCAACAATGTTTGCCTATGTCAAATATACCAACTACGCCGGCTATTTAACAATGTCACAAGTACAAGCGTTTCCTGTTGTATGCCAACGTCAGGTTTCTCAGGTCGTAATGCAACAACCTCTTATCCCTGCGACTCAACCACAATTTCCAACTAATGGAATGACACAAGCCCAAACGAGTACAATTGCCCCTCATCTTGGTCAAACAGCTAGTATTGGGCAACAGCACAGGGCTTCACAACCATGGTTGGTGCAATATCGACAACCGCAATTCAAACAAGCTTACCAAGGATCTGAGCAACAAATCTTTGCAAATAATGGGCAGCCATATATTCAAAACGGTCAATATCAACCATTCCATAATGGTTATACCCATCAACCTTACCAAAGTTACCAGCATCAAATGCATTATGCCAGTATGCAAAGACCAATTGCTCAAGCAATTCCATCTTATCCGGGGTATGCTTCACCAAACCTGAATCAACAGTTACCCTTCGTGGGAACTTTAGAGTTACCGGATCTAAATCGGCTAATGAATGTTCCAATTGCTTACGCCCCTTGGTGGCCAGCGATTCCGCATAAACTTCCATCAGATATTCCTAAATTTAATGGAAATCCGGGTGAAGACCCATCGAATCATGTGATGACCTTTCATCTGTGGTGTTCATCAAACACCCTAAAGGATGATTCGATTAGGTTTCGCCTTTTTCAAAGAACGTTAACTAGTCCGGCAGCAAAATGGTATATCAAATTACCTAGAGCTTCGTTTGATAACTTCAGTACCCTAGCCACAACCTTTTTAACCGATTTTTAGTTACCGATAAGGTACAAAACGGGAACAGAACTCCTTACCAATTTCCAGCAAACGACGGCCACTCACATATCCAATCATATTCATGAGTGGTGACGTCATCGTAGAATGGTAAAAACGTACGTTCCTGATTAGTTTTTAGCTGACTGGTTTATTATGTCATTGTTACCTTCCATTACAGAAGATGTGGCAAAGGGAGGAGTCATCACTGAAGAGCAAGTTATTGCTCGTGTGCAATATTTAGACTTGATTTATACTTAGTCTCGCACGCTCTACGATAAAATCCCTGACGCTCCCAGACCAAAATTTTCCATTCCCCCTCCTAAATTGAACAATGACTCTCATGTTGGTGATGGCGTGATAGGAACGACAAGCATGAAATCAACAAAGGCTACATCTAAAAAGGCCCGTAAGATTTCTAGTCAAAATGCAAATGAAGAACCTCTCGCCTCGGAAGCAAATGTTGTCTCAACTGACAAAGGCAAAGAAACCAAGCAACCAGGAGGCAAGAAGAAAAAAAAGGGAAGAAGAAGAAACAGGATGAATCATCATCTGAAAAATCTTCTGCAAACCCTTCCGGGGATAAGAAACCAAGTCTTCCATGTCTTATATGTGACGAGGATCATTGGGTCAAAGATTGCCCATATAAAGCAAAGATTAAAAAATTCTTCAAGAATTCAAAAACCTCGGTAGTATTAACTGATCCGTTTCCAAACCCAGGAACAAATATGGTTGGCAATGATAATGCTTCCCTGTCCCAAGTGCTAATGTTGTTAGTTTCGAAGCAGTAAAATTATGCTTTGATAACGACAAGGAATAAAGATTATGGGAATCCACAGCTGTCAAACAACAAGGATAACGATCAACCTAGTAGTTCGACAACAACTTCGACAGAAGTTGTGCCACCCATTTAAAACTGCCAAAGGGAGTAGTACACAAGTTGACATTTAATCCTCATGCCAGAGCAGCACAACATTATAATATAGTGGAAGATCTGGCCCAATCGCCATCCGCTATCTCGACACTTGAGGTACTGAAAAACCCCTCCCAAAAGCAGGCTTTATTATCAACAATAGGTGGGATTGACCCAAAGGATTCTAATCTTGTATCCTTTAATCACAAAGGATATGATCCTCAGTTACCAGCCCAACTCGCTTTCCTCATTCAAGTGAAAGCCCTCAACAAAACTGTTCATCAAACAATTATTGATGAGGGGGCATCTACATGTATTATGTTGATGAGTTGCTGGAAAACTTTAGGATCTCCAACCTTGTCATGATCCTTGTCAACATTAAAAGAATTTGATGGACGAACATATATCACATATGGGATTTTAAGTAACTTGCAAGTTGAACTAGGGGGGGAAACAGTAGAAATAGTTGTTGAAGTGATCGACGGAAACCTCGATTACAACATCCTACTGGGAATACCATGGATATATGCTATGGCTGCAGTTGTGTCGACCTACTTTAGGAAGATTGCATTTCCATTTCAAGGGGGAATTATGATCGTTGACCAACAAACATTTCTCCCCAATAGTTCCCACGTTACGGGAAGCATTCTGATGATCCATGGAAGCCCCCATTTTCTTCAAAATATTGGAGTAGGCCTACTAAAAGACCCTATATTAATGGGGACTTTTGCCCTACCACCTCCAATAAATCTAGCGGAAGTGGCAATGGTAGGAACCTGCAATATGGTATCTTCTACTCAAAAGAAAACTGAAAACGATATTAGCATGGATCATCTACAGGTATTTCCTCCAAGCCCAATAGAAATATTGTACCAATCAATGTTTTTGGCATGGGAGGCAAACCCAAATTAATGCTCATCAAGTGTTTGGATAGATAGGTCAAAGGAATATGGCACCCCTTCAGATCCTTGGTCGCAAGTATATTACACAGACAAAGGAATTGTTCAGTCAATGATAATTGATGGGGCGCCATGGAAAGATCACCACCATCGTTCCAATCTTCCAAATTGTCAAGAAGATACTCCTGATGACTTCATCATCCTTCAGTTTTTGATTTCCTATCAAATACTGTAAACACGGTGGATTCGGGGCGAAACTTGTCCAATATAGAGACTATAGCCATAAATATATCAACCAAAACAGATGTTGTAGAGAATATTTATGTTGGCAAATGTTGTTCTCCTTCAGAACTGGAAGTATATGAAGGTGTTTTCCGCAATTTCAGAGATATCTTTGCTTGGTCATATGATGAAATGCCAGGCACCGACTCAAGTATAGTTGAACACAAAATCAAGATGTATCCAGATGTCAAACCAGTATGACAACGGCTACGACAGGTGCACCCCAAGAAAGTTGTTGCAATCAAGTCAGAAGTTGAAAAACTTCTCCATGCTGGTTTTATTTACCCGGTTCCTCTAACTGATTGGGTATCGAATATTGTTCCTGTAATGAAGAAACAAGGAACGATTAGAATGTGCGTCGTTTATAGGGATGTAAATCAAGCGTGTCCAAAAGACAACTACCCTACACCCTTTATTGACTAGATAATTGATGAATGTGCCTGATGTGAAATCTTTTCATTTATGTATGGATTCTCTGAGTATAATCAAATAAATATCCGCCCACAGGACCAGTCGAAGACTACATTTATTTGTCCGTGGGGCACATTTGCGTATCGCAAGCTATCCTTTGGTTTAAAGAATGCAGGGGCTACATTTCGGAGGGCAATGAATCATGCCTTCCACGACATCAAGAACATTGTTCAACCATATCTGGATGATCTTCCAGCTCATTCGCGAAGACAGACCGATCATCTGCAGCATTTAAGAGCGATATTTCTACATTGCCGACACTACAAGCTACGACTAAATCCACACAAATGTGTGTTCTGTGTCAGTTCTGGTCGTTTGCTTGGCCTTTTAGTCTCAAAGGACAGGATTCGTCTTGACCCATGTAAGGTTCAAGCAATAGTTAATTTGCCTCCACTTGCAAATTTGCTTCAAATTCAGAAACTCCAAGGGAAAGCAAACTTTCTGAGGAGGTTCATTCCAAATTATGCCGAACTTGCTAAAGGTTATACACGTCTATTGAAAAAAGAAGTACCCTTTGTCTTGGATCAGGTTGCGCAAGCTTCCTTTGATGCTTTAAAGGAATCCCTAATAAAAGCATCATTAATGTACGCTCCTGATTATCAAAAAGACTTTAACCTGTATCTAGCTGCAGCAGATACAACCATCGCAATGGTTTTAGTTCAAGAAGACAACGAAATTGAACATCCTATATATTATTTGAGTAGAAACTTAAACGATACAAAAAGCAAATATTCCTACGTTGAAAAGCTGGCTCTCGCAGCTGTTCAAGAGATACAGAGATTTAGACACTATGTCCTCTTTCGAAAAACTACCATTTTGTCACATTGCAACCCCATGACTTATATCTTGTCGCGACAGTTGCTGGGGGGCAAATATTCAAAATGGATAGCAATTCTTCAAGAGTTTGATCTGGAATTCATAAAATCCAAATCGAAGAAAACTGTGGTTTTCACGGAATTAATATGCGATCTCCCATTGTCGTCCAATGATGAAACATCCGAAGAAACCATCGTGGATGAATCTTTGTTTCTGATATCTTCAAGCAATCCATGGTATGGAGATATAATCATCTATCTCCAAACCCAAAAATATAGGTCTGATACCTCTCGATCGAAACAAAGACGTATTTGATACCAAATAAAAGAATACATGATCGTTGGTGACACACCTTACCGTCGTGGTGTCGATACAGTTCTGAGGAGGTGCCTCACCCATGAGGAGGCCGAAAAACTCCTGAATGACAGCCATTCAGGCGCGTGTGGGGGGCATCAATCTGGATACGCTACGGCGTAAAAAAATTTATGAGTAGGATACTTCTGGCCAACAATGTTCAAAGATTGCATAACCGTTGTCAGATGTTGCCATGTGTGTCAAATTTTCGATAGGAAAACCAGAAGACCACCCGCACCCCTGCAGCCAGTAGTTGCTGTTGGGCCATTCGCCAAATGGGGCATATATTTCATGACATGTAACCCCACCTTGACCGGGGGGCATGGGTATATCATAGTTACGGTTGACTATTTTACCAAATGGGCCGAGGCGATGCCTACATTAGACAACACCGGCGAAAGGGCTGCCCTTTTCTTTTTCAATCATGTAGTTACCAGATTTGGCATTCCACAGGCCATAGTTACAGGTCATGGATCACATTTTCGCAATCACATGATGGTTGAATTGGCTGCCAAATTAGGGTTGTCCCACGACAGCTCTACTCCATATTACCCTCAGGCCAACAGACAAGTTGAAGCAATCAACAAAGTCTTGAAGCGGATGCTGCAAAGGATGATTAGAGTCCACAAAAGGAGTTGGCACCTGATCCTGTACTCAGCCTTGTGGGCATACCGAACATCGGTAAGGAATGCGACCAGGTTTACACCCTTTCAACTGGTGTATGGCCTAGAAGCAATCTTACCAGTTCAGTGTGAAATCTTGTCCCTCACACTCATAGTCGACCTTCTCCCCGGACTTCAGAAGAGGAGGCTCGTTTCTTGGAACTAATCCGATTGGATGAAACCCGTCGTGATGCCGCTTTGGCTAGTGAAGCCCATAAGAAACGAGTCAAGGCGCAGTTTGACAAGAATGTCAAACCCCGTGTCTTCTCAGAAGGTGACTTGGTATTACTTTACGACCAAGAATCCGATAAATTGGGAGCAGGTAAATTCAAGTCTTTGTGGATGGGCCCCTATATTGTTAAATGTGTATTAGCAAAAGGGGCCTACGAGTTAGTGGACTATGAGGGATTCCACTGGCACAACCCTATAACGGGTTGTACTTTAAGCGTTACTACGCATGATTTAGTGTAGTAACCCCTATGCTTTTATTACATTTTTGTTTTCGTTAAGGGTGATTGTTTTGGTTAAGTAATCCACTTTTTACACTTGTTGCAGATGTCAAACCTATTGGAATCGTTTGTTGGATATGCCGACGGAGCAAGTCGTAGTTCGCGGAACCTATCTTCTGCGGCCTGGGCCATTTTTGATCCAAGTGGCGAGTTAGTAAGTTTCAGAGGGGTATGTATTAGTCGATCAACAAATAACATCGTTGAATATAGCGCATTGATAGAACTCCTCTCTGATGCCATCACACATGGCATACGCCGACTTGTCGTCAGGCTAGACTCACAACTCGTCATTCTACAACTCACTGGTATCTACTCTGTCTGAAATCCAGCTATCTATCGCATGTTCCTAAGGGTCAAGATTTTGGAAAGACAGTTTGATTTTATTCAATATCAACATATTTCCAGAAACTTAAACACATTAACGGACTCATTAGAAAATTATGTGTTAGATAGACATTTTCAACATTTATAGAAAGAAGCATTTCATCAATATCTGCATCAGGACCATGTAACTTAACCAAAATAAAGCTCTGAAAAAAAGAAAAGTATATATATATATATATATATATATATATATATATATATATATATATATAACTGTTTGTGGTTTACACATAATGTTCTGTAACCAAGACAAAATTGGTCAGATGACCCAAAGCTCAAAATGCTAAGGGGCACTCTAGTCTAATGATGCTGGTGATAACAAGTCACCGCCTGTGCAATCATGCGTAAAAGCCTAGTCCATCGAGTCGGCATGCCAGTGGTATGTCGCTGCAACCTCAAAGGCAGCTCATCGGTCCTCACGTCCGGAATACCAAGAGTGAGGCCCTCGACCTAATCCGGTAATGCTGAAAGAGTCTTGGCCACATTAAGGTCGTGAAGGATAGCCCTTCCCACATCCTCTCCTGCCAAAGCGGCAACTGGCACTCTCAGGCGTACTACTGGCCAAACTAGTCCAACATCTGCATGAGCACATGAGTTTTGATTAGTCTTGATAGAAGAGAGCACAAGGACATTATAAAAAGAAACAATAGATAGAGATATGGTCAGAGAAATTACCAATAACACCCCACTACTCACTAGCTGGCAACACCAAATCCGGATCACCCCGGAAATCCATACCAGCATATGGATACTCAGAAAAAACCATCTCCTGACGGTTGAACCACTTGAAGAAGGTATCCGAAAAGGAAACCTGGGACTGACCAGCATGTCAGGCCATAAGGACGACCCATCTCTGCATTCGTGGCTCAGTTGGTGGAGGTAAACCAAGTGAAACATATTGCGGCTGCATCAGTGGGATCTTTTCCAAGACAAAGGCGGTCAAAATAGAACCATAACCGAAGTTCTTCAATCTTCCATTCTTTACCTTGGTTATTTGTTCTTTCATCACAGAGAGTACTGCATTACACTAGTTGAACACCTTTGGTTCAAGGCATTCCAAGGCGTACTGCATATAAGACCTGTTGGCCACATGAAGAGCCGCACTACCAGCCAATCTAGCAAAAGTGAATAGAATGGTCCTCAAGGACTTGTCAGTGACATCTCGGATACTAATCTTGTCGTCCTTACTCGGCTGAGATCCCTCTCCGAAGTACCAACGAATGTAATCTCTCACAGATTCCCCCCCACGGGCGGAACCTGATAACGAGATAGGGGTACCATGCCTTGATAAGCCATTCAAAAAATAGATGTCCACGAAAGTCAAGGGGATGGATTTGCCCCTGATCTGGAACAGCTGGTTTGTAGGATCCCATGCATCGAGAAAATATTGCAACAAGTTGATTTGTTGCCTCATGCTAGAGATTCGAAAAAACTTGAACAGGCCACAGTTCCGTAGCGCATTTACCGTAACCGGATCATGTAAAGCAAGCATTTCCTCTTCTTCATGCTCACATTCTCGCCATGTAACAGGGATTTTTCTCCGATGAATCTCTGAAAACAAACAAGAGAAGAGTCAGGATCCTGATTTGGTGAAAAACAGGAAAAATTTCCATGAAAAATTGTACACAAATTTCCCTCCTTGCGCCCATCACACCCCCAGTAGTGTACTGGGTGGGATGCATCCCTACTGGCCAATGGCCAAGCTGGAATGCATTGCACCTTTCGATCTAGAAAGGGTGCGATGGAGCCAGGGCAAATTTTTCAAACCCTAGAGGCTCAGAAAAACCAGGAAACATGCTCAAAATTGAAAAAGGAAAGGATGAAACTGAAGAGCTCAGGTTTAGCTCCTACCTAGTCCAGACGACGCCAAGAATCATCCGCAGAATCTCCTGGAATCAGCTAGTGAAAATCAAAGGGGAAAAGCACCTCCAGAGCTCCAACAAACCAATGTTCAAATGAAATGGTAAAATGAGAGGTAAAAACCACTTTTAAATTACTTTTCACGTTGTTTAAGTAAGATATTAGTGTTTTATCTCATTTTTGAAACATATATTGTTTGTTTCTAATTGGTTTGATGAAGCAATTGAACAGTCAGTAAAACCTTTGAAGGAACAAAGTGGTTAATGGTGAAATTGAATCAATGACCATTATCATTGAGCAGTTTTTTTTTTGAAGTTCAATCTCGTTAAAAATTAAACATAAGCAGTGAGCAAATGTTTCCCTAGAGTTCAAGCTCATTCGTTCAAAAATGAACCAATTCCCAGTAAATAACCATTGTGAATGTATTATCATCAGCTTTCGAGCCATGGTCATGTTCCCATCATCACCTCCACTCCAGCTGCGAAGAATGATCCTGTTAGCCATCCTTGTAACACTGTCGTGATTGGAAAAATCCAAACCTTACATGGAATTAGCTGCTACCTGAATTTATCACTCGTTCCTCGAAAAAGAGTCTCCTTTAAGCTCTTTTCATCTCACTCGTAAAATATGAAAAGATTGTCGAGAAATTGGCCTCTCCAGCTCGTTAAAAGTGACTGGAAGTGCTATCCCTCCTCTATATTTTAATCTTTTTGGACCTGAGGGATTATTACACAAAAAGATCGAGCACTTGTCTTGTTCGGCTAGTTAAAATTACCGAAAATTCATCCCTTTCGTATTGTTTTATACTTTTTCGGACCTAAGGGATTATATGACGAAAAAGGATTATTGGAGTTTTCTTTACATCCCTTTAAAACTCACTAAAATTGAAAAAGACCGAGTTATCTTTGTCGTTAAACTCGTTAAAACCTAATAGCGACAAACTTTTCCATATAGACAAGAACGAGTTTCACTATCGCTAGGCTCGTTAAAACATAGCAATGGGTTTGCCCAAAGGGCGAATTATAGAACAAGCATATGTTATCCTCCTCAAGCTTGACAAAAATAAAGAGGTAATGGTCAGCAATGACTGGGGAAAAATTGGGAAGAAAACTTGAAGAAACTTTATTGGTAGCAAGTCACTCTTGAACATGACACTTTCACTCCGCATCCGAGTCGGGTTGGGTTGTTTCGTTCACTGGTCATATCACCATTGATCCATCACACCATCCACATTTGGGGTTAACTCTACCAATCCATCATGTCAGTGTCACGGGTATGTTCAAGAGAAGTCGCTCAGAGAATTCACCTGTGTCTCATCCGCTACAATACATTTACGCTCCATCTTTTCATGACCGCCACCCTGAACCTTATATCATCAGATCGTTTTCACCTCCATTAAAATGATTTGCTCCATTTCGTGTCGTAGATGTGGGATTCATTAAGGCCCTCCTACGACGAACCGCTTCTTGTCGACATCAGCTCATTATCTAGGAAGTCGATTTAGGAACAACCCTTTCAGTACTTTGAAGCTTGCATGCCTCAATGGAAGGTTTCTCACTTCTGGCGACAGGTTTACATCATTAGCCTTCGACCAAAAGATTTTGCATGGTGTTCGACGCCAAGTCCATTTTCACACCATGCGAATTGTGTTGCAGTACCTTGAGGGTCATCATCATTATCGATGATTCCTCTCGTGCTTGTTAACAGCTTACATCATTGGCTGGTAATCATGCAATGTCTTTCCATGTTCGAATCCAAAACATCTTTCACATGGATCGACTTGTACTATGAGTGAAGATCGAACGAGATTGAAGACCCCAGATCTAGTTTCATCCATCCGGGCTGCGATATATATTCAGGAAAATAAAGACATCAAATGTACATCATTACTGCACAGATAATCATCCAAGCTAAGGGATGATGGCTCTACCAGAATCATCAGTCTGCACACAGACGGTTGTGTATCCTATGTACGTAAAAATGAATTTATAAAGCTGAGCATGGGAGTGCCCGACTTAGCCAGCCCATGAAAAATATTAGGAAGATAATGTATTGTATTGTATCTTATTACAGGTTGCCTTCGAGCTCGAAAAACTTTGGATCCTCATGATAAAGCATTTCACTCGACATCAAAAGATTAAAGACCTCATGCTTTAGGAGGCAACTGTTATAGAAATTTTTGGGCACTGCAACCCCAATCATATATGTCCATAAACCAAGGGCTCCTAAGTCCCTAAAAGTGTTGTTTCACCCCCTAAAAGAACAAGGTCAGCTGATTACATCATCTCCGAGAGGTTCTCCATGAAAAACTACTCAGAACTGGTCAAAACTGGACCATCTCACTTGCTCCATGGTCAAAGTGCGATGCATCCCACCTAAATGCACACGGGAGGTGTGATGCATACTAAAAATCCCTTCTATGGGGTGCGATGGGTGAGAGTGGACAAATGGCAGAGGCAGTATGCGAGGTGGAAGATCATGGAATCTTCTAGAAACTTCTCTTGTGACACTTGCCTCTCTGAATTCGCCCAAGGATGAGTAAGAGATCATCCTTCTCCAAGTGGAATCAACAACTATCAGAGAGGGGACACTAGTCAAAGCCCAGAAGCTAACTCACCCCCCTTTCAAACATCTATATATGGATCCCTCATCCTAGAGATCGAGAGGCTGGAATTTTGTAACTTGTAAGGAAGTGTTGTTGGTTTCTTGTTGTAACATCATAGTGTTGGGTGATCTAAGCTTTTCATGAGGTGAAGAAGGGCTTCTTGCTGAGATGATGACGCTGGGTCAGAACAATTGGTTGTAATCCTCTTTGCTCTTTCTTGATATTAATAAAGTTATTCAAGTTTTCCTCCACATTCTTGTATGTTTGATGATATATGCTTTTGTGTGGTCAATATACATCTGGTCCTATATTGTTTATGATTGTAGATCTTTGTTCTTGGATAGTGTTATGCTGCTTTGATTCCATAGGTACTCTTTGAAGCTGGGTAGACAAGGAAGCAAGTGGCAAAGATCTATCAGAAGGGAGAGGAATCAAGCAAGGAACCAAGCGCAAGATTGAGGTTGGTGTCCTTTGTTCCCCTCTTATTTACTTATCATAAAGGAAAACAAAAGTAGTTTTAGTTTGTTTTTTTCTAAGATAGCTACGAGTCTTAGTGGGACTAGCAGCTCTGCATAGACACTAGATTTCCCGATAACACCACTAGGAGGAAAATGGATTCCATTTTATGGGAGTGCATTTTTTTCCATAGATGAGTAGAGTAGATGAGAGTGGAGTAGAGAGAGGAGATAGAAAATATATATGGTTTGTGCATTGTAGCATTCCACGCACAGCATGTCTCTCTCTTTGTACTTGCATCTATTTTCCATGCATAGAAAAAGAGCATAACAACCTCACCTTCTAGTTGGGTTTTCTCCTAAAAGGGTTTTTGAGGTTATATCTTGTGTTAATTTGTGGTTCATGAGTTTTATTTCATTGTTCTCTATTTTCTACATAATTATCATTTGCATATATATGCAATAAAAACAATTAACATATCCAAGAATCTAAGGAAAAATAAATTCTCAGAGTCTAGATTTTGAATTTTCTAATATATTTTAGAAGATTTGTTGTGATGAATTGGCCAATGAGATATCCACGAAAATTTATAGATCAATTATGAAAATATAAAATATTGAAAATAAATTAAATATAAATATAAAAGTATATTGAATTATTAAACTTGGCCACTGAACCTTGAAAGACCAAGTATGTGATTCAACTAATAAA
This sequence comes from Pinus tabuliformis, assembly GCA_031772625.1. NCBI lineage: Eukaryota > Viridiplantae > Streptophyta > Pinopsida > Pinales > Pinaceae > Pinus > Pinus tabuliformis. The sequence continues at coordinate 168,915,191 of CM062812.1, forward strand.
CTTGGTTGTTGAACCTCAATTAACTCAAATCTACAATTAAAAGGATACATGTGGATCACTTCATTTCAAAATGATATCCCATTATGTCTAAATACTTCACTTAATGGAGATTAAAGGACATTGTAAACTTTGATATTAGGCTTTACATGAATATGACAGACCTTAGCATCACATTATCAAATCTTATGCTCATTTGGCTCATGTTATTGTCACATTATCCAATCCCAGTGTCGCATTAGATTGAAAAGATTGACTTCAATGGGCATTGAAGTGCATGCTATTTTTTCATGCACAATAGAAAAGCTATCATCACATTATGAAGCACTAGGCTCATTTGTCTCATGTGCTATTATCACATTATCATGAGAAGTGAAGAGACCTTGAATGAATTTGGTGTTTCCTACTTCCATGAGATGAGTGACATGGAATGTTTGTGAATCTGCAACCCTACACGAGAGGAAGACAAAGGTGAACATCAAGGTGAAGGAAGCAAAACCACAATGATCACTTGGTAAAAGGACAACCAAATTGAGAATAAAGAAGACAAAGGTGAACATTTAAGGTGGAGGAAACATAACCATGAGGGTCACTTGGTAAAAGGATAACCAAATTGAGAAATAAAGAGAGAGGTCTTGGTTGCTACTTAAGATTTTTAGATACATTGCAAGTGCAAATTGGCAAGCTTGCCCATTCTCAATGAAAACGTATACATTGCAAGTGCAAATTGGCAAGCTCGGCCATGCTCAATGAAAATGTACATAAACTTTAAATGAATTTGGAGTTTCCCACTTCCATGTGTTGAGTGTCATAGAATATTTGTGAACATCCATTATTTCACCTACCAAAAATATAAAATTATTGAACAAAAACAAAAAGACCAAACACCAAATAAAACATAACAACAACATTGTGAAATGAAAAAAAAAAGACAAGAAAATGTTTGATTAAAAAACCAACAAAAATAACAATGGAAAACAAAAATTAATAATATATATATTTTTTATAAATTAACAATTATATATATATATATATATATATATATATATATATATATATATTTTAACATAATTTTCAAATCCAAATTAACAAAATTCTCATATAAAAAAAAGATATAATCGAGTTTCAAGTATAACTTGACTATACTCCACATGCAGCTTAAATTGTCAGTTACTCCAATTTGGATGCAATTTGTAATATCGATAGCCATCACAAAATGTTCAATTATTCCAAAACACGATATCTTTCTATTCTATCCTGCCATACCTTCATCCATTGCACGTTTTAACGACTCCCAAATGCGCTTGCATGGCCCTGCAAGCTTTTTCAGTGGTCCCCTTCGGAGTATTGATATAACATGGAACACCTTAAATAACCTTAATTAGAGGTGGCCAATTAAGATAGGTGATGTGAAATTTTTTTTAAATTTTTTAACATAACTTTCAAATCCAAATTAACAAAATTCTCATATATAAAAACCAAATTAACAAAATTCTCATATAAAAAAACAAAAACAGAAATTTAATTTTTATTTTTTGCCCACTTTCATTAAAATATATATATAGATAAAACATATACCATTATTTTCCACTTTCTTAGAAAAATAAAAATAAAATATACATAACATATAACATCACCGATTTTATTTTTATTTTTATTTTTCTTTCAAATACATCATTTTCCTTTTCCTAGCCTTTTTCAAATGTAACTAACTAAAACAATTATATAATAAAATAATTCTCATTAAAGATATTTTATACTTTTTATTAATAATTTTACCAAAATTAAATCCATCCATTACTCACATTCCCTATCGTCCATTTAAAAATAAATTCATCACTCTATTCCATAGTTGAACATAGTATAATAAAGTAGTGCTATCTCTGCCATGGTTGAATATACTGTCACAATATTACTGAAATCTGTCTCTTAAATCACTGCATATTAACCATTACCTGGGCTCCAATTCAGTAATGGAATCAGTGGCGTTAGAAGCAGACGCAGACGCGGGAGTGAACCCATAACGGGTAGACTCGGTATTTGGGGAAACATGAGAACTCACAAATGCAGGCTTTGTGGGATCTGGGATCTCCGTAATGGAATCAAGTGACAGCATCGAAGTAACTGTCGACATTGGTGGACGAAGTGACGATTCGGCTTGTAAACACAAAAGACCAACCTGAATGCATCTCACCGCTTGCTTTTCATCGCACGTTTCAATAATTGCTCCATCAATTATCCCCACAATGTTTCCAGCTTCATATGACTTCCATACCTGCATAATCACAGAGGCTTCGTCATTCTGATCAGATATATACACAGTGGACAACACATCCTCAATATCGTCATGGGTATCCCTGATAGGTTTGCACATGAACTGAATAGCATGGTCTTAACTTAATTAAGGTAGATATGCTCAGTTGGGAATAAAAGGGAAATTGTATCTTACCCATCCCAAAAGAATCTGCATTTCAGGTGGCAAATTGTAATCAGTGTTCTTTCTTCCTGTGATAATTTCGAGGACAAGAACGCCAAAACTATAAACATCAGTTTTTACAGATACTTGCCCCAACATAGCATACTCTGGTGGCATATAACCGCTGCATATACAGAGTACAATGTCAAATATCATAAATTAATGAAAAAAATTTAGAAATAGGAAATGATAAGTTATTTGAAAAGGAAGCAGAGTTGCAACCAAGATTGTCAATCCATCCCCAGGTCATAAAAAAGCTTAATCAAGAATGCAGAACACCACCTTTTCTTGAATCAAGAATGCAAAACCCCATCTTCCAACCAAAAATAGGTATAAATACAATTACAATATTGTCAATCCTATTGAAGTAATATCAGCAGAGTAAAACATCTGCATTAACAGAGTAATAATTGTATTGAAATCTCACTACGTTCCCACAACTCTTGTGCTGATGTGAGTTTGGCCATCAGGAAAAAGTCTTGCTAAGCCGAAATCTGCTATCTTAGGGTTCAGTTCCTCGTCCAACAACACATTGCTTGCTTTAACATCCCGATGAATAATGCGCGGTCTCGAGTCCTGATGAAGATAGAGAAGCCCACGAGCTACTCCCATTATTATATTGTAACGCTTTCCCCAATCAAGCTGGTTGCGTTTGTTTGTGTCTGTATCGGTGCATGATATTAATTAATTTGACATAATCTGAATATCCTGGTTGAAACAGTGATAATTTTAATTTCTGGTCTACTTTCATAATAACATGGAAGCCACTTACCGAATAAGATTTGATCAAGGCTCTTATTGGGTAAGTATTCATAGACAAGCAATCTTTCTGATCCCTCTACGCAGCAGCCCAGTAGGCATACAAGATTTCGATGTTGAATTTCGGTTCCAAGTTTAACTTCATTTAAAAACTCTTTTCTTCCTTGCATAGATTTGAAGGACAGTTTTTTCACGGCTATTTCTTTTCCATCTGGTGTAGTTCCCTACAGTATAAAAGTTTTGTAAATTATTAAGCTTAATTGTAAATCCCCAATATATTGTTTTCAAACTGCTAATCTACAGTCAATTGTGCGAAGAGAAGAGCCTGAATATCACTCTATTTTAAGATATTAAATATCATTAATGGAAGCTTACTTAACCCAGCTTACCTTGTACACAGGGCCGAATCCTCCTTCTCCAAGCTTGTTCTGATTATCAAAATTTTTAGTGGAAGCGAGTAATGTTCCCATAGTAAATATTATGTGTCTATTATTATTGAGGAGTACGAGTTCTTCACCTTCATCATCATCTGTATTATGAAAATATAAAATATAAATATAAAAGTGTATTGTGAAAATATAAAATATAAATATAAAATTATATTGAATACAGTATACTTGTCTTATACAGTATACTTGTCTTATCTAAAGCTCCAGCCTGCAATTCAACTATTAAAACCTCAAATAACTCAAAAGACCCCGTCTGCAATTCAACTATTAAAACTTCAAATAACTCAAATCTTCAATCAAGACACTCACACATACACATCTAACGCCCAGTGTAATCATATATAAAGTGCCAGAGGACACTGGGCACATTTTACCACTTTTGCTGGGAAGGAGGAAGGGGCACAAACAGTCTGGCAGAAGTTATTGTATTGTGGGGGACATTATTATGTGTAAAATTGTTGGGTATTGAGATTTTAAAGATTAAGTTGGACTTAAATACTGTTATAGAATGGGTACATAGATTTTTTCAATTTAATCCATACATTCTTACTGCATAGATGAGGGCATCAGGATTTTGGATTCTGGAGCAGAGCTTTCATCAAATCACATACAAGCATGTGTACCATGAACAGAATGGGATTGCAGACATGTTGTCAAAAAAAGGAATTGCAGCAGAAATAAGTATAATTCACTTTTATGCACATCAACATAGTTCAGTAGTAAATGAACTATAAAGATCCTGTAGCATAACGTTACGAATAATTTTTATTGAACTTATGACAGAAATACCACAGAAACAATCAGAAAAATTATACTAATAGATATTCTTAAGTGGAATCATAAATAAATTTTAGGAAATATGATATATAAATAAAATTTTGTATTAAGCTAAAATATAATGATAAATCTGTGACAAAAATGTGTATTGGAGTAAAAAACAAATCAGAAACAATCCATTGTAATCACTTTTATCTATGAAAGATGATGTATTTTTTTCGACTGGAAAAAAATACAAGGTGCGAGAAGGCGAAGTTACGGGTATGTGCTACCTTTACCTTCGTTACCGTTACCTTCGTTACCGCTTCTCAATTTGGCAAACTTCATTCTTCTCCAAGTTGCGAATAGGCACAGGGTTAACATGAGAACCAAGCCACCCACAACCCCTAAAATTATGGGTGTTTTCTTTGAAGCCTTCATCCCTCTACCATTAATGAAAGTATGTGGTGGTGTAAGCACACTTGGATTAAAGAAAAGATGCATTGCATAACGAATTATGCAGCTTTGACTCAAATACTGAACTCCTGCATATACAGAGGATGTGAATATGACATTGATTGCGTATGACAGACATGTTGTGCAGTCTTTACTGGATATATCTCTAGTGCACTGGACCAGGCCGTAAATATTTTGAGACGAGGAGTATGTAGTACTCAATGCAGATCGTTTCGTTTCAAGTGCTGCTTCAGCTGATAATTTGTTTAAGAAATCTTTAACATCCGCCTGAAAGTTTTTAGTTGGAATATAGACACCCGTGTCCCCCCCGAAGTCCTCAGGGTAAATGGACCCTATACTTGTGTCCATTTTTCCGATGAAATTGTAGTTTTCATAGCGCAAGAAACATTGAGAAGGCCAGATACTACCTACAGTCTTATTGCATCGCATAAGGTTACGCGTTGCAAATTGTGAACAATTGTAGCATTGGTCGACTGGGATGTCTTCTCTGCATTGGAGGAGGGCATATACTTTGTCAGGACTTTGGCCATACACAGAGATGTTAAACCCTGTTTGCTTCGTGCGTTGAACAAGCCTAGCAAACACTATATTCAGATTGCTCTCAAACGTACTCCCTTTCGTATATTCAGAGCTGCCAGTGCAGTTATATGTGAACGTCCCTATGTCTGCTGCGTTGCAAATCTGTCCATGAAGTGTAATATTAACAACAACAATAATTATACCGATAATGAGAGAGGATGCAGAATCTCTTCCATGGATGCTGAATGCCATCGCACAATGGAGAACCTGCACTGCACAGACATACCAAAGCTTTACTCTCCCTTCCCCAGCACTGCACAGACATACCAAAACTTTACTCTCCCTTCCCCATGTGATTCATCTATATGAACGATATCATGTCGCATAAACAGAGACTTATATTTATCAATGTTCATTAATGTTTAGTTTCACATCTCTTTTAGGTGGTTGATCACATGTAATGCGTTGATTTGGTATTTGATAAGGAGGTTTTTGATATAATTTAATATTTTATTTTATTTAATACTTGTGTATTAAATGGTGGCTAAATGTATTAATCCATAATAAATATCGGAATATTATTTTATTATATATTTTAAATTATTAAAATTAACATGTTATTTTTGTTGAAATCTAATTTCAACGCTGTTGTATATCACGAGAAACCGTCCAGCAAACCCGCCGGAGAGCTCTCGGGTCACTTTTCGGCAAAGGGATCTTCCGTACACAAGGGCCCGAGAAAATTTAGAGATGATGCGTGGTTGTTCCCATACGTCACCATTTCAGATTTCTCGGGTGCTAATGTTCAGTCATATGATGCGTTCCGATATTCACCTCCGCCGTCCGATCAGCTCCATCATTCTCCACCGTCCATCAGTGAAACCTGCACACCTGCATACGACCAGCATTAACTACATGGCGTGGAGTAAAAATTAAGTTCGTTGACCATACCTCTTATTAATGCATTGTCATATGCGTAGGTAGATTTTTATGTTTTTTTTACGGCATGTATTAATGTTCATAAAAACGTGTTGTATTTTTTTTAAGTGCGTTGACCATTTTGTAATGAAAAATATAACAAGTGAAGTGTGCTCGTGTTGTGTTGTTGCACACGGGAAGAAAAGAACACTGGTGTTCGCAGCAGCGTGAAGAACCAGAGGATGTATGCACAGCAGTGCACAAGATATATTCTGTAATGTTTTGTTTTGATTTTTTTTTGTAATGGAACGGTGAAAACGCAAGGTGAAATGAGAACTGAGCCCGTAATGTTTTATGTGCTGAAGGTTTACAGTGGTAAATCCCTCTCAGTAAAAGAGGATGAAGTTTGTATCAGTTTTTTTTTAATAGAAATGTTTTATGGTGGTGAAATACTCTATTTCTCAGTGAAATTTTTTTTAAGCTTCCCTGTGCACAAAAGGATTCTGTGGAGGTAAAATAGAGCATTGCCTCTGTGTGTTTGAATTTTTGTTTTTGGGATTTTCTCATTAAAAATACCCAACAGTGGTATGAGAGCAGGTTCAGGCTCTTTAAAGAAGTTAAAGACGCTGAAGGGAGAAGGTTGTTGCTGCAGCAAAACTTCTCAGGCAGACAGAAGACTCAGACAACGAAGGATTTAGGTATTCTTCATAACTATCTTGTTTGTTACTAAAGAGACAGTCAGTTTTTAAAATACACAGTCAAGGAATGGCTAGCACAAGCACTGGTATGGGTATGTTTAATACCCAGCTCCCACAGTTTAATGGGAAGAACTATGACTACTGGTCAATAACTATGAAAGCCTTGCTTGCTTCCCAAGACTTATGGGAAATAGTTGAAGATGGTTTTGAAGAACTAGCAGATGAAACTGAGTTCAATGCATTAACTCAGGGAGAGAAGGATCTGCTGAAGAGCAATAGGAAGAAGGATTCAAAAGCCCGTGTGTTGTTGTATCTAGCAGTAGAACAGAGTATATTTCCAAGGTTAGCAGCAGCTAAGACAGCAAATGAAGCATGGGAAACCCTTAAGACAGCCTATCAAGGCATGGAGAGAGTGAAGACAGCAAAACTACAATTGCTGAGAAAGGATTTTGAGAACTTGAACATGAAGGAATCAGATAACATTGACTCATTCTTCACTCATGTGATTGGTGTAATCACACAAATGAGAACTCATGGAGAAACCATTGAAGATAGAAGGATTGTGGAGAAAATATTGAGGGTCTTACCCTCAAGGTTCGATGCCATAGTCACCACCATTGAAGAGACAAAGGATCTCTCAAACTATTCAGTTGATGAGCTACATGCATCACTGATAACACATGAGCAGAGGTTGAGTAGGAATTAAAACTCATCTCTTGAGCAAGCCTTCAAGACCCAGATGTCCTTTGGAAGAGGAAGATGTCAAGGAAGAGGAAACCGAAGAGGAAGAGGCAGAAGCGAGAACAGAGGTGGAAGGAACAGCCCATCAAATGCACAAGGAAGAGGCAACAATCCAAATCAGAACCAAGGTCAAGGCAGCAGCCAACAAAGAGATCAGTATCAGGCTCAAGGACAAAGGTATGATAGATCTAATGTTCAATGCTATTATTGCAAAAAGTATGGACATTATGCTAGTGATTGTAGAAAGAAACAGCATGATAAGAACAACAGACAAAATGCAAATGTTACAAGAGAAAACAGCAGTCAAGAAAATGTCCTGTTAGCTTGTAACATGGCTGAAACACATAGTGAGGACATATGGTTTTTAGACTCAGGTTGCAGCAACCATATGACCGGAAACATAGCCTTCTTTTCTGCCCTAGATAAAAATATGAAATCAGAAGTCACACTAGGAACTAATAGTAAAGTGTCTGTTATGGGAAAAGGAGAAGTAAAAATATTTTCAAAGCAAGGAGAAAAGAAAACCATAGCAGATGTATACTATGTCCCCGGAATGAGATGTAATCTCTTGAGTATTGGACAGCTTGTCCATAAGGGGTACAATGTTTTCTTTAAAAATGATGTATGCACCATCATGGATATACCACCCAGCAAAAGATGCATTGCTGAAGTGAAGATGACAAGGAACAGGATGTTCCCTCTCCGAATCAAGGCAGACATGAAGAACAAAAGGGAAATGGCAGCAGTCACCCAAGAGGCCTTCCAAAGCGTGCCAAAGGATGAGAACTGGTTATGGCACTTGAGATTCGGGCATCTAAATTTTGGAGGTCTAAACTTATTGAGCAGAAAAGGAATGGTAAAGGGATTACCATTGATAGAGAAGCCGGACAGCCTTTGTGAAGGTTGTATATTGGGCAAACAACATAGAGAAAGTTTTCCATTAGGGAAAAGCATAAGGGCAAAGACACCCTTGTTGGAAATACTGAGAGGGGGGGTGAATTAGTATTTCTTTTTCCCACTATTGTTTTACCAGTTAAAACATATATATTCAGAACACAAGATGAACAACAAGAATAAATGCTTTTATTAATATAAACTGTGCAGTAAAATAGATACAATATATAGATGGTTGCAATTAGTTGCCAAGCTCCAACTTGGACTTTGGTGAGGCTCCAACCTCCAGAGCACCAACTCTATTTTGCCAAGACACCAATCTTGGACTTAGGAGCACAAACTCACAAGGACTTCAATCCTTCCTACTTCTGAGGCTTCAACCCCAAGGACTCCAATCCTACTTACTTCTGAGGCACCAACCCAAGGACTCCAATCCTTCTTGCTCTTGAGGCACCAGCCCCAAGGACTCCAATCCTATCTTGTCAAGGCATTGTTTGATGGTAATCTTTTGCTCTCAGAACTCTTCTCTGCTGAGTTCTGTCTATTTACAGCTTCACCGTAGTCTCCAAGCTACAGTATCAATGACAACCAGTCTTCTTATGAATGAGTCTTTACAACTCTGCACACTGCCCAGACATAGTCTCCAATAGCCATTTTTCTCTCTAATAATATCTTCACACAGCTTTAGTCAATCTTCTGTTAGCTGCACTAAACTCTGTATAAAGAACAATCTTCTATTCAAGCTTATGTTCTCATTGTCACAGTGAATGCTTCAGCATGACTGTTTTTCTACTGGTTGTTTCTCCCCTTCGAATGCCTATTATTCTGTTGGTCCTTCATCCCTCTTTATGTTCTGCTGCACCCTGTTTCTGTTCTGTTGGACCCTCACATGGCCTCTATTTCCTCTAGCGTATTTCAGCAACTTTCAGCAGCTGCAGTAACAACAACAATCGCAACAACAACTACAGCAATAGCAGCAACAACAATAATAGCAACAGCAGCTACAGCAACAGCAGCAGCAGCAGCAGCAGCAGCAACAGCAACAGCAGCTACAGTAACACCAACAACAGCTACAGCAACAGCAACACCAACAGCAGCTACAGCAACAGCAACAGCAGCTACAGCAACCCCAACAGTAGCTATAGCAACAGCAACAGCAGCTACAGCAAACAGCAACACCAACACCAACAGCAGCTACAGAAACCCCAACAGCAGCTACAGCAACCGCAGCAGTAGCAACAGCAATAGCAGCTACAGCAACAGCAACAGCGGCTACAGCAACACCAACAGCAGTTACAGCAATACCAACAGCAGCTACAACAACAACAACAGCAGCTACAGCAACAGCAGCATCAGCTACAGCAACCGCAGCAACAACAACAGCAACAACAGCAGCAACAACTTCATAACAACGCTTAACCACCTCTACTGCATCTGTTGGCATACATTCTGGTTCTTTGCCACAACCACAATAGCTCCAACATGTACAACTTTCTGTTTTTACTGTTTTATAAATTCTCATACCTTTGTCCATTTGTTTCCGCTTACTCAATGGCTCTTTGGCTTCCTCTTCGCTTGCTTGAGCTTCGGCTTCCTCAACACTCGCTTGACCTTCCGGCTTCCCTCCTCCATTCGCTTTATCTTCCTCATGATTACCTTCGATTGATGGTGTCACAAAAATATAATGTCGTCGCGGAGGTGTTTTATCAACGCGGAAATATAATGTCGTCGCGGAGGTGTTTCAGTAACGCCGAAACTGGTGTTTCAGCAACGCCGAAACTGGTGTTACAGCAACGCTGAAACTGGTGTTGCAGCAATGCTGAAACTGGTGTATCAGCAAATTTTTGACAAGTGTCGGTGTTTCAGCAATGGAGAAATTGGTGTTTTAGCAACTTTTCTCCAACTTTTTCAACAGTGTTCAACAGCTGTTAAAGCATGCATACATGGGTTTTACAAGCCCGATAACGTAGCCTGCTCATACAATATAAACTCTACCTTTTTCACTTCGTCAGTGTATTTGCATATGAGTCTAAATCTTCCACCTCCGATAGCTCTGTTTGCGTTAAATGCATATACAGGTCTTTGCTGCCATATGCATGTTTATGCCGTGGATAGTGTTACAACACTCTGTGTGCTCCACTTGGGCTCCTCTAGCTCTGTCTGCTTCCTCTATGGCTCTGATGGTGGTGCTTTGTGCTCTGTTAGCTCCTCTTCGTCTCCATCTGCTCCTCTGGTGACTCTGTCTGCTCCTTCTTGTTTTAAATGCATCCATTGCTCCTCCGATGGCTCCTGATGACTCTGATATGCCTCCTTGCTTTATGGTTCCTCCTGCAGCTCCTCTTAGTCCAATGTGGCTCCTCTGGCTTGGCAGTGTCTTTCAAAGACCTCCTTGCATATATGAATGCCTCTCTTGCTTTGATATCCTATAATATGCTTTGATATGCCTCCTTAGGTAACTCCTCTTTGCTTATGGCTTGGCTATCCTAATGGGCTTGCTCCTGTCTCTTCATGAATATGCACTGCATCCCCTTGGCTTCATGTCATCCTCTAGTATCCAGAATATTGCCATATTGACATCAATGACAACCTAGCTCAACAATCTCCCCCTTTGTTATTGATGGCAATATTCTTCTTCTCTCCCCCTTTGACATCAATGGCAAAGGAGTGCTCTGCGACTCCCCCTATCAAACTGCTTCTGTTCTTCATGAATGATAGATCTTCATGGGTCTGTGACTCCCCCTATCATAGTGCTCTTCTCCTTTTTACTCAAGATAGAAGGATTGATATTTTATTATCAATTTGCACATTATTCCCTTTTCATGTCTCAGAACTGCTTTATCATGGCTTCAACAATGTTTAAGGATGCTCTACTTTAATGCTTTCATTTAGATTGCAAACGGCCATACACCAAGTGTCCAAGTCCAAGCTTTTTATGCTTCAATCCATATTGCTGTCTCCACAGCTAATATTGTTGTCCTTTCATAGTCCGAATCAAGAGAAAATGCCCCTGAGATTGTCTTTCATCGTGTCTTTCTTTAGATCTGAATTTATTTGTGTCTCTGTGCTTCTTCTTAACTCACTGTTATCCTTTCCTTGTGTTTTTGTACATATCTTAGCTAGTTATTTCCTCTTAGCAGATTTAGATATCCAATATGTGACTGTCTTTTAAATACAATTGCAGATCTGCATCTTTTTGCAATGCTTCAGTTTATTATATGCTGCTAGTTGCTCTTACTTCAAACTCCATTCCAGATATATCTGTTTGTTTGAAGGCTGCCTCTATCAGTGTCCAGAATTTATCTGTTCTCACATTTAATTCCAGAGTTAAGACATAAACTTCTATGATAACAGCACCATGGTTGTTTGCCCTATTTCTTTAACAACAGTCCAAAGAATGGTTACAAGATTATATTCTTCAATGGAGTACCCCTGAGAAATTATCTTTATCAAAGAATGACTGTTAATATAGTTCAGCAAGGATTTCATCAGGACCCTTTCACTAATAGCTTCAGCAATAATGATCAAGAATCACAGGCTCCCCCTAACTGTATGCATCATCTCCTTTTGGCAGAGTCTTCTTATAAGATGCTTAGATTGTCAAAATTTAGGCCAATGACATATGCTGTTGGATGAAGAGCTCAAGGGACTTTCAGATTGTATTTCCTTCCTTCTCCATACTTGTGTAACTTTCTTCTTTTGCATGGTTCTAGCTTGTGTAAGAGCCCATGGTAAGTTACAATCATGTGCCATATGACCAATGTTATGACACTTGAAGCATTCTACATTGTTCATGAATAAGAATTCATGATTTCTTCCTGCAAAATTCTTTCTTGTAGATTGTTGGGGACTATAATATCTATCTCTATAGAGTGGTTGGGCACCATAACATTTATCTTTATGATATGCTTTACAGTCTTTTTCCATGTGACCAAAGTTTGTACAAGAATAACAATAACCAAAAAATGAACTTTGGTACCTGGGAGATGGGGATTTCCTTGATGTACTTCTGAAGCCTTTCTGCCTTGATATCCTTTGATGATAACCATTTCTTCTTGCATCTTTGTCATCATCTACATTTCTTCTTGGAGCTGGTTTTCTCCTTAGAAGAGGATTTGTTCTATTGCAGCCTTGATTTTTCTCCTTGCCTTTGCTGGAGCTGGGAGCATCATCATTTCTTTCTAGCTTCTTCACATCTCTTTTGTTTGAAGCATTTTCATTCTTGTTTGAGGATTCACCTACATATCCAAGACCTGATTTATCAGATGGACATCTGTGATAGCTGAGCATGTCATCCAAGGCTTGAGAGCTCTTCAAGATTTTGTTCATCCCTTCAACCTTTGTTTTGAGGAAGACAACCTCTTCTTCCAATCTTTCATACTCATTATTCTTCTTAGCAAGTTTTTCCTTAGTTTCTTCCTTGATACGAGTAGCTTCATCTGCTTCTATTTTAAGGGAGATGATATCTGACTTCATTTTGAAGATTTCTTCCTTGTTTTCTTGATTGCTTTCCATTCTCTTCTCAGCTCCTTGTGCCTGTTTCCTGGCTTCTTGTAATTGAGACTTAAGGGAGGAGACCTCTACCTTGTACTGACCAATCTCTTCTTCAAGTTTGCTCAAGCTCTTTTGCCTTTGTTCAAGTTGGCTTGACAAGATATCTTCCTGCTTCTTTGCTTTGTCCAATTGATTTGTCATGGATATGACTTCTTCATGATGCTTTCTTTTGCTTTGATGATATTCCTTCTTAAGCTTGGCAAGCTCTTCATCCCTTTCTTGTACTTGAAGCTTGATGAGGTCAACTTTATTTCTTGTTTGACCTTGGTTACCAACTAGTGCTCTCTTCTTAAGTTCCTCATTTTCCTCTTTTAAATTGTTAATTTCTTCCATGGCAATCATAAGTTTAGCGAGGAGTTCTTCTACAAAATCTTTTTCATTCTCTTCATCTTCTAAGTCTGTTTTAGCCTTGATGTCATCATTCTCATGTTCAGCTTCTATGATGGGTTTTGGATTTCCTTCTAGATTTCCATCATCTTCTTGGCTGATGGTCATGGTCAATGCTCCTTTTGAGTGAAGATCATGAAGTTTGTCCCAAATGCCCTTTGCTGATGAACATTTTCCTAGATTGTTCTTTACAGAATCAGGTAGCCCATTCAAGATTGCCTTTATTGCTTTTGCATTGTAATCCTTGGATTCTCTATCCATCCTGCTATCTTCAATCACTGATTTCCAGATTTCAATGCCTTGAGTTTGTAGGAAATTCCTCATTCTGGGTTCCCATATACTAAAGTTCCCATTAAGCCTTGGAGCCTCATCAAATTGATTGTCTTCTATTTTAGTAGTAGAGGGAGACACATCCTTAGGAGGATTGGAGACTTTCTTCCTTGACCTCGCCATTTGTGTTCTAAATGTCGACCTTCAAGCTGTTAAGCTTTGTATGAAGGTACCTGCTCTGATACCAATTGTTGGAAATACTGAGGGGGGGGCTGAATCAGTATTTATTTTTCCCACTATTGTTTTACCAGTTAAAACATATATATTCAGAACACAAGATGAACAACAAGAATAAATGCTTTTATTAATATAAACTATGCAGTAAAATAGATACAATATATAGATGGTTGCAATTAGTTGCCAAGCTCCAACTTGGACTTTGGTGAGGCTACAACCTCCAGAGCACCAACTCTATTTTGCCAAGACACCAATCTTGGACTTAGGAGCACAAACTCACAAGGACTTCAATCCTTCCTACTTCTGAGGCTTCAACCCCAAGGACTCCAATCCTACTTACTTCTGAGGCACCAACCCAAGGACTCCAATCCTTCTTGCTCTTGAGGCACCAACCCCAAGGACTCCAATCCTGTCTTGTCAAGGCATTGTTTGATGGTAATCTTTTTCTCTCAGAACTCTTCTCTGCTGAGTTCTGTCTATTTACAGCTTCACTGTAGTCTTCAAGCTACAGTGTCAATGACAACCAGTCTTCTTATGAATGAGTCTTTACAACTCTGCACACTGCCCAGACATAGTCTCCAATAGCCATTTTTCTCTCTAATAATATCTTCACACAGCTTTAGTCAATCTTCTGTTAGCTGCACTAAACTCTGTATAAAGAACAATTTTCTATTCAAGCTTATGTTCTCATTGTCACAGTGAATGCTTCAGCATGACTGTTTTTCTACTGGTTGTTTCTCCCCTTCGAATGCCTATTATTCTGTTGGTCCTTCATCCCTCTTTATGTTCTGCTGCACCCTGTTTCTGTTCTGTTGGACCCTCACATGGCCTTTGTTTCCTCCAGCGTATTTCAGCAACTTTCAGCAGCTGCAGTAACAACAACAATCGCAACAACAACTACAACAATAGCAGCAACAACAGTAATAGCAACAACAGCTACAGCAACAGCAGCAGCAGCAACAACAACAACAGCAACAGCAGCTACAGTAACAACAACAACAGCTACAGCAACACCAACACCAACAGCAGCTACAGCAACAGCAAGAGCAGCTACAACAACAGCAACAGCAGCTACAACAACCCCAACAGTAGCTACAGCAACAGCAACAGCAACTACAGCAAACAGCAACACCAACACCAACAGCAGCTACAACAACCCCAACAGTAGCTACAACAACCGCAGCAGCAGCAACAGCAATAGCAGCTACAGCAACAGCAACAGCGGCTACAGCAACACCAACAGCAGTTACAGCAATACCAACAGCAGCTACAGCAACAACAACAGCAGCTACAGCAACAGCAGCATCAGCTACAGCAACTGCAGCAACAACAACAGCAACAGCAGCAGCAACTTCATACAACGCTTAACCACCTCTACTGCGTCTGTTGGCATACATTCTGGTTCTTTGCCACAACCACAATAGCTCCAACATGTACAACTTTCTGTTTTTACTGTTTTATAAATTCTCATACCTTTGTCCATTTGTTTCCGCTTACTCAATGGCTCTTTGGCTTCCTCTTCGCTTGCTTGAGCTTCAGCTTCCTCAACACTCGCTTGACCTTCTGGCTTCCCTCCTCCATTCACTTTATCTTCCTCATGATTACCTTCGATTGATGGTGTCACAAAAATATAATGTCGTCGCGGAGGTGTTTTATCAACGCGGAAATATAATGTTGTCGCGGAGGTGTTTCAGTAACGCCGAAGCTGGTGTTTCAGCAACGCCGAAACTGGTGTTACAACAACGCTGAAACTGGTGTTGCAGCAATGCTGAAACTGGTGTATCAGCAAATTTTTGACAAGTGTCGGTGTTTCAGCAACGAAGAAATTGGTGTTTTAGCAACTTTTCTCCAACTTTTTCAACATTGTTCAACAGCTGTTAAAGCATGCATACATGGGTTTTACAAGCCCAATAACGTAGCCTACTCATACAATATAAACTCTACCTTTTTCACTTCGTCAGTGTATTTGCATATGAGTCTAAATCTTCCACCTCCGATAGCTCTGTTTGCCTTAAATGCATATACAGGTCTTTGCTGCCATATGCATGTTTATGCCGTGGATAGTGTTACAACACTCTGTGTGCTCCACTTGGGCTCCTCTAGCTCTGTCTGCTTCCTCTATGGCTCCGATGGTGGTGCTTTGTGCTCTATTAGCTCCTCTTCGTCTCCATCTGCTCCTCTGGTGACTCTGTCTGCTCCTTCTTGTTTTAAATGCATCCATTGCTCCTCCGATGGCTCCTGATGACTCTGATATGCCTCCTTGCTTTATGGTTCCTCCTGCAGCTCCTCTTATTCCAATGTGGCTCCTCTGGCTTGGCAGTGTCTTTCAAAGACCTCCTTGCATATATGAATGCCTCTCTTGCTTTGATATCCTATAATATGCTTTGATATGCCTCCTTAGGTAACTCCTCTTTGCTTATGGCTTGGCTATCCTAATGGGCTTGCTCCTGTATCTTCATGAATCTGCTCTGCATCCCCTTGGCTTCATGTCATCCTCTAGTATCCAGAATATTTCCATATTGACATCAATGACAACCTAGCTCAACAACCCTTAGAGATTATCCACTCAGATTTGTGTGGACCAATGCCAGCTCCATCATTAGCTGGCAGCCTATATTTCTTGACATTCATTGATGATTTTACAAGAAAGACTTGGATATATTTCCTCAAGAACAAAAGTGAAGTCTTTGAGAAATTCCAAAATTTCAAAGCACTTGTGGAGAACCAAAGCGGGCTGCACATAAAAGTATTGAGAACTGATAGAGGAGGTGAGTATATCTCAAATGAATTCCTAAAGTTTTGTAGAGAAAATGGAATACATAAACAGTTCACAACTCGGTACACTCCGCAGCAAAATGGAGTTGCTGAAAGAAAAACAGAACTATCATGGAGATGGCAAGGAGCATGTTGAAGGCAAAGCATTTGCCAAATGAGTATTGGGCTGAAGCTGTACATTGTGCAGTTTATATATTGAACAGGTGTCCTACAAAAGCAGTCTTGAACAAAGTGCCAGAAGAGGCATGGAGTGGGAGAAAGCAAGGAGTCACGCACATGAGAGTTTTTGGGTGTGTGGCCTATGCACACATTCTGGATCAGCTAAGGAGGAAGTTGGACAGCAAAGGGGAGAAGTGTATCCTTGTTGGATACATTGATGAATCCAAAGCCTACAGGCTGTACATCCCATCTACCAAGAAGTTCTTTGTCAGCAGGGATGTTCAATTCATTGAAGAGGAAGCTTGGGATGGAAGCATAGAGAAAACAGTGAATGTCAAGAACTGTTTGTCTCATGATGAAGATGAAGAGGAGGTGGCTGAAATGAATCCCCAAACAGCAGCACCAACACAAGAAAAGCAAGGTACACCATTGCGGATCAATGAGAGTGCTTCTCCAAGCACACCACAAGGAGGAAATTCAAGTGCATCTTCAAGCACTTGCACACCAAGTGAACGAGGTAAGAAGTTTAGAAATCTAACTGAAATTTGTGAATAAGGAATGAATTCCTTATTTGCCTTGTTTTTTCATGTTGATGATCCTATTCATTTCGAAGATGCAATCAAAGATAAGAAATGGATAGAAGCTATGGATGAGGAGATCAATGCCATAGAGAGAAACAAAACATGGGATTTGGTTGAGCTACCGAAAGGCAAAGAAGTCATTGGTGTGAAATGGGTCTACAAGACCAAGAGCAATGCTGAAGGCAAGATTGAAAGGCATAAAGCAAGGCTGGTTGTCAAAGGCTACAAGCAGCAGTATGGGAGAGATTATGAGGAGACTTTCGCACCGGTTGCAAGAATGGAAACCGTGAGAGAAGTGTTGTCCATAGCAGCTCAAAACAAATGGAAAGTCTACCAAATGGATGTGAAGTCAGCATTCCTAAATGGAGTGTTAAAGGAAGAAGTTTATGTTGAACAGCCTCTCGGCTATGAGAAGAAAGGTGAAGAGCAAAAAGTGTGCAAATTGAAGAAAGCTCTTTATGGGCTGAAGCAAGCGCCAAGAGCATGGTACAGCAGGATAGATTCTTATCTATTGGATAATGAATTCGACAAGTGTGAAGGAGAACCCACTGTCTACATCAAAGAAAAAGATGGTAAAATTTTAATTATTGTCTTGTATGTAGATGATGTTATTTTCACTGGAAATGATATTTATCTTATTGAGAATTTTAAATCAGTCATGAAGGACGAATTTGAAATGACTGACATGGGTTTGTTGAGATACTTCTTAGGCATAGAAGTAGATCAAAATGAAAAAGAAATTTTTATATCTCAAGCAAGATATGTAAATCAAGTTTTGGGCAGATTTAAGATGGAAGAATGCAAGGCAGCAATCACTCCCACAGTGATGGGATTAAAACTCAGCAGAGAGGACAGCAGCAAGGATTTTGATCCTAGCCTGTACAAAAGCATTGTGGGCAGCCTTATGTATTTAACAACAACTAGGCCTGATTTAATGTATGCTGTTAGTTTAATTTCCAGGTTCATGGAGAGGCCGAAGGAGGCACATTGGCAGGCAGCAAAGAGAATTTTGAGGTATGTCAAAGGTACCAAAATGTTTGGAATTTTATATAATGTCTCAGAACAGTCAGATTTGGTTGGATACACTGACAGTGATTGGGCTGGAAGTGTAGATGATCGGAAGAGCACTTCCGGTTATGTATTTCATATGGGTTCAGGAGACATTTCATGGGCTTCTAAGAAGCAGTCCATTGTAGCATTGTCTATAGCAGAGGCTGAATATGTGGCAGTTACAGTAGCAGCATGTCAAGCAGTGTGGATGAGAAGAATGTTGAGAAGCTTAGGCCAAGAGCAGGCAAAAGCGACAGTGATTTTTTGTGACAATAGCTCAGCTATTGCATTGTCAAAGAATTCAGTGTTTCATAAGAGAACGAAACACATTGATACAAGGTTTCACTACTGTTAACACCCAGGTTGTTCCCTATGATTCCCAAGGGAATACGACCGGGGTAACCACTAACCAATCTTTGGATCACAGTTCCTAGCCAAACTGTAATCAGAGAGGGCTCTCTCTTTATGATTTGTCTCTGTTTTTGATGGTGTTTTAGGCTAGCTATTATGCTCAGGTTTTGGTTTATGTTTTGGTTGAAGGACTTCTTTCAGGGCTTAAGATGTAGTGTTCAGAGAGTAGTGTAACATTGGGCAATGGAGTCTAGAGTTGTGAAATGCTTTGAAATGCAGGAGTGATGATGTTGGGACTGCAGGGCCTATTGTGTATCTCAAACAAACAAATTTAAACTTAAGTGGTGAAACATGGTCAGCCAACAGAAAGCAATTAAGAATTCTCTATTAAGCTGGTGATGTGAAAGTGAAACATGTTTCATAGGAGCAAACTTGAATTCCTGAAACAAAGGTCACTGTGAAAGATATATTCTGAAAGTGCAGCAATTAAGAATTACACTTATCAAGATTATAGCTGAAGAAAACATTCATTAACAACACAGATTGAACTCAGGGTATTGCATGCATAAGTCCGGAAGGTTATTCTTTTTCTTTGTTGTCAAACACTTAGAAATTAGAAACATATATGGATTTTAATAGATCGAAAATACATAACAAAGGGAGTTACAGAAACTTATTGTATTGTGAAATACACAGGAATCCAGCAGGTTTCAACAGGCACCAGAACGCATTCAACACTTCAGAAATCCGAGAAATTCCATCACTTTCTTTATTAAACTCTGAAAGGATTACAGCATAAGAACTTCTTCAGGAGAAATCAACAACAACCCTTCAAGCTTATGCAAGGGGCAAATATATACAAAACGTATTACAAAATATCTGAGTGCTAAGTTATCTCAGAATTTAATATCTTCACCAACTTTTCAAGATATTTAGATCAGAAAGTTATTACATCATTGAATACAAATAAATGCATCTTTATGCTTGTGAGAAGATATTTTGGCCTTTGGAGGCCACTGAGTCGGTTGGAGTGATCTGCATAAATGCTGTGAAATGCGCTTTTGGAGATGCTCTGCTGTAGCTTCCTGGCCTGGACACCTGTAGCTTCCTACTTTTGCTTCGTTGGCCGAAATTTCTGCTGAGTTGGCTCAGCTTTAATCTTTAATGCATGCTGATTTTATTAAACTGTGCTGTGCATGACAATTCATATTTTTATGAACAAAATTTGGTGAATGGCTCATTGTTTACAAAATCATTTGTATTGCCTTGGTCCACCAGTCCTGTGTAGGTAATTGATGCCTGAGGATTGCATCCATAGTCTCCTCCGCCTCTGTATACTTATAAAAATTTGGAGCTACTGCAAACAAGTGTTCGATTTCATTCATTATAAAAAATAAACTTTCCACTTTGTTGTAGAGAGTCTGTCCTATAGCTGGCCCTGTTTCTTCTGAGGTGCTGGGCTTCTCATTGATCTGACTTGTGGCAAATGTGTTAACCCTTTTGGCATACTGGTCATGTGTGAACAATCTCCCTGCGCTGTTCAGTAAGCTAGGGAGCCCTCTGTTTTCTAACACCTGAAACTTCTCCATAAACCTGTTCACCTCAGTTTGCATGTCCTGGGTTCTTCTTTCCAATGTGTGCACTAAGTTTCTCAGTGTGAGAACCCTTTTGATTAACTAAATGTGCTCAGTTCTGTTTGAGATTCCCATGGCAGCCAACTGAGTACTTGTCCTATTGTTAAGCACATTAATCATCCTGGTGGCTATTTCAGGCATGTTGCTTAGAGCAGCTCTTGATCTTTGAATCTCAGTCTGTGCTTTTGGGATGAGCTCTAACTGCTCATGGATGGTTTCAATATATTGCCATTACTCATTTATAGATTGGCCAATGTTAGCCCACATCACTATTTTAAGCTTTGCCACCACCTTATCTAATTTGAGCTCATTCTCTAGCTCTTTGATTTTATCCTTGAGGGCTTTTATCTCCCTACCCTTTTCTGCCACAGACTGCTTTGATTTGTCATATCTATCATTGACTTTGGCCAATTTCTCCCTGGTCTCATTTAATTCTATCATTTGAGCTTCCAGGGCTTGAATCTCAGTCCTTATCTTTTGCATATCCATGCTTTGGGCCTGTTCTGTTGTTGGTGGTGCTGAAGTAGAAGGTGCTGCTTGATCAGTCTGCTGAGGAGGAGGAGTAGTAATGGGAGCAGTTTCCTCAAGATTAATGATTTGAGGAGGAGGCTGAGAGGTCTGGCCTTCTTCTCTTTGTTTCAAGGTTGCCTGTAATGCTGCCTGTGCAGCCTCTGATTCTCCCAGCTTTTCTTGTGTCTGGATAAGCTGCTTATAGAGAGTCACCAGCAGGGCTGTGGCATCTTTATCATGCCTTTGTTGAGCTACTTCATCTGTTTGAGGGTGAATCGTGGCTGGGAGTTTGATCTTTCTTCTTAGAGCTGCCATATCAGCATCCCTTAATTTCAATATTTCCTGTATTCCCTTGATATCTTTGGGATCATGCCCAATCTCAATAATTATATCCTCTAAGGACCTTATTCTGTTGTCCTTTGCCTGGGATGACGCTCTCTCCAACTCTAGCTGAGAGGCTATATTGTTAAGGCTACTTTGTAGCCTGTAGTTGTCCAATGTTTGGTCTGCCAGGGAAGCATAGACCATCTCACCTGTCTGCTTGTGCAATTCAATTTTATCCATTGGGTGAATGTCCTTGGCAAGGACCTCAAGATTGGTCCTTATATAATCTGCATGAGATTGGGGCTGCAATGTAGTTGGCATGAAGTGGCTCATGATCATCTTGCCCTCACTAACATCAAATGCAGACATTAAGCGCTGCTGGTTGGTGGGAGCCATTTTCAACAGATGGTTATATAGCTGTATTTTTATTGGCTCACTCCTCTTCTTAATTTCAATGAACTGTTGCTTAATGCTCAGTTCTCCCTCTCTCTGCTGGCTAGAGGAGTTGACTTCTGCTCCTATTGTTCTGTCTTGTTCCTACTGAAAGGAACTGGTGGATGCTTCTCTGCTTGGTGGGCCCATGCCTAATGACTGCCTTATTGTCATATCCTCTTCAGAAAAATCATTCAATCTTTGCCTTTTTTCTCCCTGATTTATAGAAGATGTTAGGGGAGTCTCTCTGTCTCTCTTTCTGCTTACATCCTCCTTTTGTGGAGTTTGGAGGATTGATGCATCAACTGATGTTTCTTGCCTTGGAGGCACAGTTTGTTGTGGCTGTTGCTCAGTGGATTTTGGGGCTTCCACTGTTTGTTCTGGCTGCACAGGCTGTTCCTGCCTTTGTTCTTCCTGTTGTTGCTGTTGTTGCTGTTCTTCTTGCTGCTGCTCCATCTCTTTATCTGTTTGTTCTTGAGTCATAGGAGGTAGTTGTTCCTCCTCCACATGCTTTTCTTTGTCTTTGCTGGATGCTTGCTGAGTTTTCATGGCCGCTTGCTGATGTGTTGTTGAAGATGAGGCAGCTTCTCCAAGTTGCCTTTGGTATGAGAAAGAGACCTGTCCACAAGTTTCCAAGTCAGCCTCCTTTTGTAGATTTCTAGCTTCATTCTCTAGCATCTGCTCTTTAGTAATTGGCTCTTCTAGAGTGCCTTCTTTCCAGCTCAAGGCATTAGCATACTTCTCAATATGAGGCAACTTCACATGTGCATATGTGCCTAATTTGTGTTTTATTCTCCTGAGGGAAATAAAGTGATTACGGTCATAGGGTAACCATCTGAAGCTGGTTTGAAATCTGAGGCCCTCTAGGATTCTATCTGCCTCCCTCCATCCCTCTTCTCTTTTGTTATATAAGAAAGGACCTAGTTGGCTCCTTACCTTCAGTTGCACCTTCTTGTTTTTACTTTGGAAATGGATGTAGTCAGCATTTCCAAACTGTCTGAAGTATTCGAGGGCAAAGAGCCTCATGGGGACATACCTTGGAAGCCTAAAAGGGTCCAATTCACAGCCATAAATTTTGATTACTGTGTGGTGTTGGTAGAAGTACCAATCACTAATGCTGTAGGCTTTAGAGAGGTGGAGGACTCTTTGCATCTCATTAGTTAGCCTTGGAGGAGGTGCGCCATATAGCAAGGTCATTGCTGGGTAAATGAACAAGTCTATGAACTCACAGTATGTGTATGGTGAGAGAGAAGCACAATGAAAAACTGAAGACCAAAAGACAACTGATCTTGGAATTCCCTCGGCATTTAGTTTCTTGAGGGGAACAGGGAAGCTATCTGGTTGATAGAACAAGAACAGATGGTAGATGTATGAGGTGAAATATAAGAAACAGAAGGCAAATTGAGTAAAACAACAATTGAAATACTGTTTAAAGGACTGATAAAACAGTAGTAGGACTGATCAAAGTGTTTTCTGTGGTGAATTTGGTCAGTTAAGGTTCCTAGTTCACGACTGCGCGAACTAGCTGTGAATTTCAACTCAATTTGTCAAATGCGGCCCTGCAGGAGTTTAATGGCTTTACTGGCTGGATATAAGTGCAGGTCACTGTGTGTTTAACGGTGAAAACAAAGTTTTACAGTCTGTTACCAGTTTATTTGCGGAATTATGGATAAAACCAGGCTTATGGGATGATTTTGAAGAATACCTGGTGAATTCGTCGGCAAGAGTTGCGAATGCAGGTGCAATGGAGGCTCTGGCGGTCTCGGAATCGACTTTAGCAGGCTGGTGCTGGTTTGGACGTGAGCAGCATGCAAAAATAGCAGTAGTGTCTTTTGCCAAAAGTGGAAAAAACACGAGATTTTGGCCTAAAAATGGATTTTTGGCAATATTGGCGCGTTTTTGGGATGACGTCAGCGTGACGTCATCGGGTGGGGTCGGAGTCGGATGACGTCAGCATGACGTCACCGGGTGATGTGGCAGGTCCTGGTTGGTCCACGGATGTGCTGAAGTGGCGGACATGTCAGCGAAGGGACGGACGAATGGGGTGATGCGACGGCGGGGTGGCAGAGACGTGGGCATGACATGGGACCAGCAAAACCAGGTGGTAAGTGAAACAGTGGTAACGGTTTTCTCGGACCGCTTACAATACGGCCCCGGTTTTGTCAGAGGCCGACCCGAGAAGCTGTGAGGGCGACGCGTGGCGGAGGCCTGACGTCACCCTCTGACAGTTTCTCGGGTGCTAAACGTTGGACCTCGGGCCCAACCCGATATGGATAATAGCCGTCCGATCAATGTTGCCCGATCGGATGGTTGATGGGTTGACGATGTGATCGATCGATACGGACGCGGGCGGGGGATTAAATATTATTTGTTTTGGATTTTGCGCCCGGCGGAAAACATTAGGATATGTTGTTTTGTAAAGCCTTTCAATGTATTTTGAAAAATCAAACATATGCGCCGAAACTTTGGATAAGTGCCAAAAAGGTGGGTTTTTGGTTTATTTCACAATTTCAAAGGGGGTTATGGGTAGGAGGGGTTTTTGCAAGGTTTTTTGGGGATTTTTTGGGTTTTTTTGAGCAGAGGGAAGGTGAGAGCTTAGGGGAAAGGTTGTTGCTCATAACCAGAGGTTAGAGAAGCCCCAAGACAGGGTTGACCACAGTCCCAGGTGGACTAAAGTCTCCCTTTAGACAGACATATTTAGCTATAATGCTAAAAGGAGGATATTTATAGAATGCTTGGGGGTTTATACACCATGGTGTTAATAATACTAGGGAGAGGGGTAACATAAGGGAATTACATATTAGAGTTAGGGGTTAATATGGATGAAAGAGTGAATGAAGGGGAAATCACTAAGTTTATTTGAAACTTACTTAGTTTAGGGAGTAGATCAAAATGAAAAGAATTTTAGACAAGAAATGTGGCTTCTAAAAAGATTAAGAACCACCATGAAACCATAATCTCTTCCATGAATCTCAACTGATGAGGGAGTGTTAGTAATGAAATGGAAAAAGGGGAAGAAGGGAGGTTAGACATGCTTCTTGCTTGCTGCAACTTGATGAAGAATAACACCTTCTCAATTCATTGATTTTGCTTTGGTAAACAAAGTTAGCACACATGCAACTTATAAGAAATGACCTTTCTGCAACCCCAACTGCCTACCCATCTATTTGCCTAGCATTTTTTGTTTCTTCTTGGAGGGTGCACTTGGACTTGCAGACCCTTACTTGCCTTTTCTTTTCTTTGGCTTTTCTTTTGTTTTTCTATCTACTTCTACCCTTATTTCTTCCAAGGTCCCAGATTAAGCTGTTGGGAGCCTTTTCTTCTCTACCTAAACTACTTGTCTGCCAAGATTAAACAGTTTGGACAGACTTCTTTCTCTATTCTACAACTGGAAATTCAAAACATGGCATGATCCAGATTAGACTGTTGGACCATCCATCAAAATTTGAGTCCATATCAAGCTATAAGCACAGATTGTATTCTCTTGGAAATATGTGATCTTTGAATCATCAAAGCAGAGCATATTTGGACCTTTTCATTGCCAATCATGAAATATGAAACCTATTGGTATAGGTAGCTAACAGTGGCTCCACATGGGGATGGTTTTTCATTTGAAAGACCAAGAACAGCAGGTCAGATTTCCTTGCCCCTTGACTGCTCTTGCCAATCTTGAAGTTTGGTGCTTTGAAATGCCAAAATTGTGTGCTTCTCTTCTTGGTAGATCTCTGATTCTATTTACCTTTTGCTGGCAGTTTAAGAAAACTTTGAGAAATTGCATTTTTACATGTTGACAGAAAATAATATATATATCTGGATATGTACAAGGGAAAACTCAGGCTGCACTTATGGGTGATATTCAAAATAGTGCTTCAGCATCCTGCCATTCACAAGACCTTCATCCAACTCAGTTTCCTTTAGACTTTTAAGGAAATAAGTGTTGTTTCCTTGTACTGCTTGGACAACAAATGGTCCTCTCCAAAGGGAATCAAATTTTCCATGTTTTCCCTTATCTTCTCTTCTTGAATCCCACTTGAGGACTTTGTCACCCATGTTGAAATCTTCTGCCTTAGTTCTCCTATCAAAAGCCTTCTTTAATTTTTCTTGTAGAACTTGAACTCTGCTGAAAACTTGGTCTCTAGTTTGCTGTAAACATATGATTTGATTGATTCTTCTTTGCATATCATTTGGTTCAGCTTGGCTTTCTTGAAGAAGTTTCATAACAGGTATCCCTAGTGATGAGGGAAATCTGGCTTCTAATCCATAAACCAACTCATATGGGCTGGTCCCAATTGATCTTTTGGTTGTTAGTCTATCTGCCCATAGAGCATTCACAAGCTTCTTATGCCAATTCTTTTTGTTCTCTTCTAGCACTTTCTTTATGATGTTTACCAGGCTTTTGTTTGATGACTCAGCAAGGCCATTTCCTTGGGGATAGTATGCAGTAGAATGGCCCAAGGTGATGTGAAATTTATGGCACAAATTCACCATTTTCTTGGATCTGAAAGCAGCAGCATTGTCTGTTATTATTTTATCAGGACATCCAAATCTAGCCAATATGTTGTTCTCCAAGAACTGAATGATAGTGGAATCATTTGCTTGTCTGCATGGAACAGCTTCAATCCACTTGGTGAAGTAGTCTGTAGCTGTTAAGATCCATCTATGTTGGCCTGAAGATGAGGGATGAATTTCCCCAATGAAATCCAAGCCCCATTGTTGAAAAGGTCTCTCTGTTGCAATAGGCCTCAAGGGAAGTGGCAGCAACTGTCTCTTTCCCTCAAACACTTGACATTTATGACATGAGGTAGTGAATTTCTTGACATTAGAGAACATGGTGGGCCAGTAGTAACCAGCCCTTAGTATTTTATCCACAGTGGACTTCCAGTACAAGTGTCCACCACAGTCACCTGCATGAAATTCCTTTATGATATTGTCAGTTTCATTCTCAATTAGGCAGTTTAGCAATATTCCTTCATGGTTTTTCCACAATAAATTTCCATCCATAACACCGAATTTAGAAGCTTTCATTTTTAAAAACCTACATTTAGTTCTGGACAATCCTGGGGGAGCACACAGGTTTTGCAATACATAACATATATCAGAGTACCAAGGGGATTGTTCAAAGGCTACATTGGTCTTTGGAGTCGCCAGCTCCGGTTCACTGTCCAGCTGGTTGATGTCTAAGGCTTGGAAGTTTGCTTCTGTCATTAGTTTGGCCAAACCTTGCCCTTTTATTAATTTTGTAGGTTTTATCTCAATATCAAATTCCAAAATGTTGGCAATCCACTTTCCTCTTCTGCCCTCTAAATTTTCTTGAGTGAGTATGTCTTTTACAATTGGACTTGGGACATATGCTACAACATGGGAATAAAGGATGTAAATCCTAAAGTCCTTAATTGCTTTGACCAAAGCATAAGCTTGCTTTTCCATGATTTGATATTTTAAAGGTGCATCCCTAAGAGCTCTGCTAAAGAAAGCAATTGGCTTCTCATTTCCCTGGTCATCTTTCTGTAACAAAACAGCAGCAATAGTATGCTGGGAGGCAAAAGAGAAAATGATAAATTCTCTGTCAAATTGAGGATTGGTCAGCACTGGGGTTTGGGTAAGGGCTAGTTTTATACCTTCAAATGCTTGATTGGCTTCAACAATCCATTTGACCTTTGAATCTTTCTTTAGCATGTAATTTAATAATCTGATTAGTTCTGCTAAGTTTGGGATAAACCTTCTCAAGAAATTGATTTTTCCCAAGAATCCTTGCAGTTCTTTGACATTTCTTGGGTGGGGCATTTGTAGGATAGCTTGTATCCTGTCTGGATCAATTCTAATGCCATCCTTAGAAATGATGTGGCCCAAGAGTTTACCTTCCTGTAAACCAAACAGGGATTTCTTGGGATTCAAGGAAATCCCATATTTCCTGCATTTTAGGAAGATTTGCCTCAAATGTTTTATATGTTCCTGGTCCGATTTTGAGAAAGGTGTGAGGTCATCTAAGTAAATGACTAAAAATTCATGAATCTCCTTGGCAAAAGCAATATCCATTGCTCTTTGAAATGTTGCCCGTGCATTTTTCAATCCAAAAGGCATTTTTACATATTTGAAGGTTCCCCATGGGGTTGTAAATGCAGTTTTGTCTTGATCATCAGGGTGCACCAGGATTTGATTGAAGCCTGAAAATCCATCCAGTAATGAGATCCTTGA
This sequence comes from Pinus tabuliformis, assembly GCA_031772625.1. Lineage (NCBI taxonomy): Eukaryota > Viridiplantae > Streptophyta > Pinopsida > Pinales > Pinaceae > Pinus > Pinus tabuliformis. The sequence continues at coordinate 168,943,331 of CM062812.1, forward strand.
GGCCCCTACCACTCTTTGGAGAATGTGATCCATCTTGGGTAAGGGATAGTTGTCTTTAAGGGATACTTGGTTCAGATTTCTTAAGTCCACACACAGCCTTATTTCACCAGTTTTCTTTCTTGTAGGGACTAAGTTGGAGATCCATTTAGAGAATCTGATTGGTGCTATGATGCCTGCCTTGAACATTTTCTGTACTTCTTGTTCCATTGCTGGGAGAAGCATAGGATTGATTCTCCTCAATTTTTGTTTAAAGGGCTTTTGATCAGGCTTGAGAGGGATAGTATGCTGGATAACAGAGGTGTCATAGGACTTTAGGTCCTCATAACTCCATGCAAAAACATCCTGGAACTCTTTAAAGAGGTCAATGTATTTAGGCTTTTGGTCAGGAGGTAAAGAAGCAGACAATTTGATTATTTTGGGCTTGTCAATGGTACCAATGTTATATTCTTCAATGGCTGCATTTAAGGGCTGCATTTTTAGTTTTCTGTGGATATCATTTGAATCAAAGATGTCCTCTAGTGGAGTTAGGCCTGTTGGTAGAAAATTGTCTTTCAGCTCTATGATTTCAGTTTCAGCATTGGCCACTTCTTCACAATCGATTGATTGAATTTGCTGAATGCTGTCCTTGTTGAAAACAGTTGGATTTAGCATTTGTTTTGCTATTCTAGGTGATATTGGGTGAGTAATCTTTTGAAACTGTATTTGTGATGGACTTGCTCTTTCAAGTATTTGTGATTGACTTGCTGTATCAAGTATTTGTGATTGACTTGCTGTATCAGTGTCAATATTTAATCCTGCAAATTCTTGTTGCAGAGTTAAAAAATGGTTTATTTGCACATCATCCTCAAATACTTGCCAATCATTAACATTGTTTGGAATGGAGGGTCTGTGTTTTACTTCAGCTGTAAAACAATGATGGGGCTCAAAAGCCAGCTTGCGGGTACTTGCAAATGTGGCTAAACTATGAGCATGCAGATTGTGGGTTCTAGGAATTTTAGTGATTTGGAATTCAGAGAAAAAGTTTAGTACCTCAGCAACAGCAGCCCTATAAGTCCTTAGTCTTTTGTCATTGGTGACAAAATTTCCCTTCACTTGTTGGATAACTAAATCTGAATCACCCATGATTGAAACCCTGGCAGCTTGTAAGAACTTTACTAACTTGAGGCCTAGTAAAAGAGCTTCATATTCTGCCATATTATTAGTACATCTGAAGTTTAATCTATAGGCTCTGCCTTCTGCATGACTGTTTTCTTTATTGTGTACCCAAACTCCAGCTCCTGCCCCTAATTTGTTGACTGAGCCATCAAATTCAAGGAACCATAGAATATCCTGTTGTGAAGGAGATTTAACAATCTGTTCATGGGCTGGCAAAGTAAGTTGAAGTTGTGGTTTTTCATCTGGCTTGTCTTCTAGGACAGTCTCATCATTTGATTGGATATTCTTGACAACTAGGGCAGCAGCAGCATCTAGTGTTTGATTGACTGTTGTTTCATGGGTGGGAATTCTTTCATTTGAGTCTTCCTCCTGTATGAGTATCTTGGTTTCAACCTCACCTTTTGAGGGAGTTGTGCTGTCATTGAAGAGAATGTATGAGTCTATGTCTGAGTGGACAGCATATATGGGGAAGTTTTGAGGCTTTTCTTCACTGCTGACCATGTATTTCATGAGTGTTTCTCTGTACAGTCTTTTTGGTTGCCCAAAAACAGAGATGGTGGCATATGACATGTCTAATTGTAGGGAACCTTGGAGTTTAGCTCCCCATGATCTTGATAACAGCATCCCATACTTAGGTGGGATATCAGCAACTACAACATCCATTAGAATGGTTTTGTTTGGGTATTGAACCAGAGATACACATAAATCTTTTATGAGGCCTAAACACTTGACTTGGCTGGAGTCAAAGGAAAACAGGTCCTTGTATGGTCTTGTTATATCTAGATTCAATCTCTCCATGACTGCTTTTGGCATGAGATTGTGAGAGGCACCTGAGTCAAACATTGCATTATGTAATATTTTATCATGAATATGTAAGCTGACATAAAAAGGTAACACCCCTGTGACTACCGTTTTTCCATCTACTTCTGGGCCGAAGAGTAATTCTGGGGTATCATCCAACACATTAACATCATCTTTGTTGCCAGTGAGTTGAAGGGACTTCTTGATCTGTAGTTTATAGATGTCATGCTTGGCTAGTTCTGAGAGAGGAATTGCTATCTTTAGTTTGCCAATTTCCGTTTCTAGGTCAAAGGGTTTTTCAGATTGGGTCTTAGGGTTATGGATAACCGTCCTTTCCTTGTTCATTAAATCTTCTTCCTGATTTTTATCTTGGCTTTGGGACTTGTCTCTTTTACTCATCTCTTGGGGAGTAACATTTAAATTAGGTTGAGAGGGTGAAGTGGCCATAGGCTGCTGTTTTAAGGACAATGGTTCAGTAATCTCTTCAATGATTACTTCTTCTGCAGGTGAATTTGTTTTGTCATTAGGCTCTGTGACTATGGCTCTTTTAGGCTGCTGATTATCCTTTATCTTTTCAGGTTGATTTACGTTCACAGTTCTGCTCCTTAGCTTGTATTGTTTATGGACTTCATAGACAGCAGTGTCATAGCCTTGTTTAAAGTCAAAGGATTCACCTGATTTAGTTTGGAACAGTTTGATTTCATCATCCTCATGATCTTCTTGTGTTAAGAAAACTTGACTTTCACCATCTAGACCCATTAAATTAATCTCAGGATCTTCATTGGGTTCAGTTGATGTGGAAGTTTCTGCATAATTTTCTTGGAAAGGGGGTCTTATGTCTTGATCAGCACTGGCCTTGCCAACGTTTGGGTTTTGAGTTCTCCTAAAATTTGGATTTCTAGGAGGGTTGTTTTGTGGTGCTTCCCATGATGATTTTCTCTCAACCGATTCCACCCTATCACCCAATCTTTTCATTCCAGTGAGTATTGCATCCAGCTTCTGATCAAAGGCAGAGGGTTCCTCTTTGAAAACAGTCCTCTTTTCCAACCTTGCTCAGTTTCTTTTGGCAATTAGGTTGGCTTCCACTGCAACAGCAACCCTTTGGGCCTCTGCAAGGGATTGAGGATCTCTTTCCTTCAACTGATAGGCCATGTCAGGGTCAAAACCATTAGGGAATTTGTACAAAGCTAAATCAGGAGGGGGTCTTAAATTTTGTGGGATTGCGTTATATACATTGTTAAATCTTGCACAGTACTCCAAAACAGTCTCTTGGGGACCTCTTTTGATAGTGTCATATTCCCCAAGTATGTGTAGAGGATCCTTCTTCTTCTCCCATCTGCTAGTAAAGGCTTGATAAAGCTCATCAGGAGTTGTGATGGAGTTTGCATTCAGGGATCTAAACCAAGTTCTTACATCCCCAGTTAGGCTTTGAACAAACATCCTCATTCTGACACTGTCATCATCTATTTCATAGGTCTCAAAATGGTCTTGCATCCTCTTAGCATGCTGAACAGCTGTCAGAGGGCCATTGGAGTCAAAATATGAGATTTTGGTTTGGTAATCTTGGGGTAGAGCTGCAGCATTAGCTGGTATTTGCAAGGGTGCATATCTGTTAGCCATATTTACAGGGTTTAGAGGATTAACAGGGGTAGCTGGGATAATAGGAACAGTGGGTACCACAGGGGTAATAAGCAAGGGTGAACCTAGCGTGTTGGTCAAGGGGATATGTGCAGTGGATGAAGATGTGAGAGGAGGACTTTGAGATGTGGATGGTGAACTAGGGGAACTAGGGGTAGACTGGAAAAGGACCTTGCATGGAGTAGAGATAAAGCTGGGATGATCTGAATCTGAGGTTAAATCAGCAGGCTGCTCCTGCCTTTGCTGCCTCCTAATGTTTCTAGGGATGGTATTTGGATTATCAACAATGATGGGTGGATTAGGGTCAGGATTTGCCCTAGTATGCCGTGGATTTTTCTTGGGAGCCAACTTCTAACTATTTTTTAGGATTTTATAGGAAGTTTTTATATCTGCAAGGACTGGATAAAGATTTTGGAATGGCTATATATATTCCAAAACTGAGATGAAGACTCACTGAAAAAAACTCTTCCCTAAAGCTGTCAATGTGATACAGAAACAGTTTTGAAGGCCTCCTGACTAATTTCAGGCTTGATTTGCAGCTTTGAGAGATGTATAGAAATTGGAAAATCCTAAGAAGTCCCCAGTGGAGTCGCCAATTATGTCAACACCCAGGTTGTTCCCTATGACTCCCAAGGGAATACGGCCTGGGTAACCACTAACCAATATTTGGATCACAGTTCCTAGCCAAACTGTAATCAGAGAGGGCTCTCTCTTTATGATTTGTCTCTGTTTTTTATGGTGTTTTAGGCTAGCTATTATGCTCAGGTTTTGGTTTATGTTTTGGTTGAAGGACTTCTTTCAGGGCTTAAGATGTAGTGTTCAGAGAGTAGTGTAACATTGGGCAATGGAGTCTAGAGTTGTGAAATGCTTTGAAATGCAGGAGTGATGATGTTGGGACTGCAGGGCCTATTGTGTATCTCAAACAAACAAATTTAAACTTAAGTGGTGAAACATGGTCAGCCAACAGAAAGCAATTAAGAATTCTCTATTAAGCTGGTGATGTGAAAGTGAAACATGTTGCACAGGAGCAAACTTGAATTCCTGAAACAAAGGTCACTGTGAAAGATATATTCTGAAAGTGCAGCAATTAAGAATTACACTTATCAAGATTATAGCTGAAGAAAACATTCATTAACAACACAGATTGAACTCAGGGTATTGCATGCATAAGTCCTGAAGGTTATTCTTTTTCTTTGTTGTCAAACACTTAGAAATTAGAAACATATATGGATTTTAATAGATCGAAAATACATAACAAAGGGAGTTACAGAAACTTATTGTATTGTGAAATACACAGGAATCCAGCAGCTTTCAACAGGCACCAGAATGCATTCAACACTTCAAAAATCCGAGAAATTCCATCACTTTCTTTATTAAACTCTGAAAGGATTACAGCATAAGAACTTCTTCAGGAGAAATCAACAACAACCCTTCAAGCTTATGCGAGGGGAAAATATATACAAAACGTATTACAAAATATCTGAGTGCTAAGTTATCTCAGAATTGAATATCTTCACCAACTTTTCAAGATATTTAGATCAGAAAGTTATTACATCATTGAATACAAATAAATGCATCTTTATGCTTGTCAGAAGATATTTTGGCCTTTGGAGGCCACTGAGTCGGTTGGAGTGATCTGCATAAATGCTGTGAAATGCGCTTTTGGAGCTGCTCTGCTGTAGCTTCCCGGCCTGGACACCTGTAGCTTCCTACTTTTGCTTCGTTGGCCGAAATTTCTGCTGAGTTGGCTCAGCTTTAATCTTTAATGCATGCTGATTTTATTAAACTGTGCTGTGCATGACAATTCATATTTTTATGAACAAAATTTGGTGAATGGCTCATTGTTTACAAAATCATTTGTATTGCCTTGGTCCACCAGTCCTATGTAGGTAATTGATGCCTGAGGATTGCATCCATAGTCTCCTCCGCCTCTGTATACTTATAAAAATTTGGAGCTACTGCAAACAAGTGTTCGATTTCATTCATTATAAAAAATAAACTTTCCACTTTGTTGTAGAGAGTCTGTCCTGTAGCTGGCCCTGTTTCTTCTGAGGTGCTGGGCTTCTCATTGATCTGACTTGTGGCAAATGTGTTAACCCTTTTGGCATACTGGTCATGTGTGAACAATCTCCCTGCGTTGTTCAGTAAGCTAGGGAGCCCTCTGTTTTCTAACACCTGAAACTTCTCCATAAACCTGTTCACCTCAGTTTGCATGTCATGGGTTCTTCTTTCCAATGTCTGCACTAAGTTTCTCAGTGTGAGAACCCTTTTGATTAACTGAATGTGCTCAGTTCTGTTTGAGATCCCCATGGCAGCCAACTGAGTACTTTTCCTATTGTTAAGCACATTAATCATCCTGGTGGCTATTTCAGGCATGTTGCTTAGAGCAGCTCTTGATCTTTGAATCTCAGTCTGTGCTTTTGGGATGAGCTCTAACTGCTCATGGATGGTTTCAATATATTTCCATTGCTCATTTATAGATTGGCCAATGTTAGCCCACAGCACTATTTTAAGCTCTGCCACCACCTTATCTAATTTGAGCTCATTCTCTAGCTCTTTGATTTTATCCTTGAGGGCTTTTATCTCCCTACCCTTTTCTGCCACAGACTACTTTGATTTGTCATATCTATCATTGACTTTGGCCAATTTCTCCCTGGTCTCATTTAATTCTGTCATTTGAGCGTCCAGGGCTTGAATCTCAGTCCTTAGCTTTTGCATATCCAGGCTTTGGGCCTGTTCTGTTGTTGGTGGTGCTGAAGTAGAAGGTGCTGCTTGATCAGTCTGCTGAGGAGGAGGAGTAGTAATGGGAGCAGTTTCCTCAAGATTAATGATTTGAGGAGGAGGCTGAGAGGTCTGGCCTTCTCTTTGTTTCAAGGTTGCCTGTAATGCTGCCTGTGTAGCCTCTGATTCTCCCAGCTTTTCTTGTGTCTGGATAAGCTGCTTATAGAGAGTCACCAGCAGGGCTGTGGCATCTTTATCATGCCTTTGTTGAGCTACTTCATATGTTTGAGGGTGAATCGTGGCTGGGAGTTTGATCTTTCTTCTTAGAGCTGCCATATCAGCATCCCTTAATTTCAATATTTCCTGTATTCCCTTGATATCTTTGGGATCATGCCCAATCTCAATAATTATATCCTCTAAGGACATTATTCTATTGTCCTTTGCCTAGGATGACACTCTCTCCAACTCTAGCTGAGAGGTTGTATTGTTAAGGCTACTTTGTAGCCTGTAGTTGTCCAATGTTTGGTCTGCCAGGGAAGCATAGACCATCTCACCTGTCTGCTTGTGCAATTCAATTTTATCCATTGGGTGAATGTCCTTGGCAAGGACCTCAAGATTGGTCCTTATATAATCTGCATGAGATTGGGGCTGCAATGTAGTTGGCATGAAGTGGCTCATGATCATCTTGCCCTCACTAACATCAAATGCAGACATTAAGTGCTGCTGGTTGGTGGGAGCCATTTTCAACAGATGGTTATATAGCTGTATTTTTATTGGCTCACTCCTCTTCTTAATTTCAATGAACTGTTGCTTAATGCTCAGTTCTCCCTCTCTCTGCTGGCTAGAGGAGCTGACTTCTCCTCCTATTGTTCTGTCTTGTTCCTGCTGAAAGGAACTGGCGGATGCTTCTCTGCTTGGTGGGCCCATGCCTAATGACTGCCTTATTGTCATATCCTCTTCAGAAAAATCATTCAATCTTTGCCTTTTTTCTCCCTAATTTATAGAAGATGTTAGGGGAGTCTCTCTGTCTCTCTTTCTGCTTACATCCCCCTTTTGTGGAGTTTGGAGGATTGATGCATCAACTGATGTTTCTTGCCTTGGAGGCACAGTTTGCTGTGGCTGTTGCTCAGTGGATTTTGGGGCTTCCACTGTTTGTTCTGGCTGCACAGGCTGTTCCTGCCTTTGTTCTTCCTGTTGTTGTTGTTGTTGCTGTTCTTCTTGTTGCTGCTCCATCTCTTTATCTGTTTGTTCTTGAGTCATAGGAGGTAGTTGTTCCTCCTCCACATGCTTTTCTTTGTCTTTGCTGGATGCTTTCTGAGTTTTCATGGCCGCTTGCTGATGTGTTGTTGAAGATGAGGCAGCTTCTCGAAGTTGCCTTTGGTATGAGAAAGAGACCTGTCCACAAGTTTCCATGTCAGCCTCCTTTTGTAGATTTCTAGCTTCATTCTCTAGCATCTGCTCTTTAGTAATTGGATCTTCTAGAGTGCCTTCTTTCCAGCTCAAGGCATTAGCATACTTCTCAATATGAGGCAACTTCACATGTGCATATGTGCCTAATTTGTGTTTTATTCTCCTGAGGGAAATAAAGTGATTACGGTCATAGGGTAACCATCTGAAGCTGGTTTGAAATCTGAGGCCCTCTAGGATTCTATCTGCCTCCCTCCATCCCTCTTCTCTTTTGTTATATAAGAAAGGACCTAGCTGGCTCCTTACCTTTAGTTGCACCTTCTTGTTTTTACTTTGGAAATGGATGTAGTCAGCATTTCCAAACTGTCTGAAGTATTCTAGGGCAAAGAGCCTCATGGGGACATACCTTGGAAGCCTAAAAGGGTCCAATTCACAGCCATAAATTCTGATTACTGTGTGGTGTTGGTAGAAGTACCAATCACCAATGCTGTAGGCTTTAGAGAGGTGGAGGACTCTTTGCATCTCATCAGTTAGCCTTGGAGGAGGTGCGCCATATAGCAAGGTCATTGCTGGGTAAATGAACAAGTCTATGAACTCACAGTATGTGTATGGTGAGAGAGAAGCACAATGAAAAACTGAAGACCAAAAGACAACTGATCTTGGAATTCCCTGGGCATTTAGTTTCTTGAGAGGAACAGGGAAGCTCTCTGGTTGATAGAACAAGAACAGATTGTAGATGTATGAGGTGAATCTGAACACTCTTTCCCTTGGTAGATTCATTAGCTGCTCATGAATCTTTTCTGCAATATAGGTAGCATAGTCATAGTGTACAGCAGGAGGCATTCCCGGGGAAAATATGGACAGCATTGCCATTATGGTGTCATCAACATCTTCAATTCCTCTATACCCCAGGACATAACTGATCAAGTCCACTAGCATTCTGCCCAAGTCATTCAGGTACAGATATCCAATAGGAGGAGTTCTTACAGTTTCAGAACCTGAATCTACAAACAACTGGTTGATCTTGACAATCTGGGCATGTGACAAATTAGTTCCCTTCTTTACTAAATCCAGCATGGACAGGGGTGTCAATGGTCTTGCAGTGTGGAAGTGGAGCATCTCATTAATGGTTTCTGGAGTGATGTAGAACAACACTGAACCTGTAGGAGTAAGAACAGCTCTTTGGCAAGGATCATAGCATTCCTGGCACTTGTGGATCAAGTCTGGAAGGGGATTGACTTGAGGGAGGTTGTAAATGGGCAAATTTGAATCCCAAATCCCTAAAATATCAGCCCCACTAAGGTGCTGGGCTTTCATTTGATTGATCATATGAATATTATACTTGGAGCCCATTGGAAACCAATCTAACATTTGATAATCCAAGTCCCCCAGGGGTTTCCAATTTATCTCTTTTTGAGGGGCATTCAGAGGCTGGATGTTTAGAGCTATTGGTGTCTCCATGGCTACTGAGGCTCTTGATTTGTATGTAAACTGGTTCCACTTGAACAGAATGACACAGAGGAATGTTTCTTTGCAAGGGAGGTGAAATATAAGAAACAGAAGGCAAATTGAGTAAAACAACAATTGAAATACTGTTTAAAGGACTGATAAAACAGTAGCAGGACTGAGCAAAGTGTTTTCTGTGGTGAATTTGGTCAGTTAAGGTTCCTAGTTCACGACTGCGTGAACTAGCTGTGAATTTCAACTCAATTTGTCAATTGCCCCCCTGTAGGAGTTTAATGGCTTGACTGGCTGGATATAAGTGCAGGTCACTGTGTGTTTAACGGTGAAAACAGAGTTTTACAGTCTGTTACCAGTTTATTTGCGGAATTATGGATAAAACCAGGCTTATGGGATGATTTTGAAGAATACCTGGTGAATTCGTCGGCAAGAGTTGCGAATGCAGGTGCAATGGAGGCTCTGGCGGTCTCGGAATCGACTTTAGCAGGCTGGTGCTAGTTTGGACGTGAGCACCATGCAAAAATAGCAGTGGTGTCTTTTGCCAAAAGTGGAAAAAACACGAGATTTTGGCCTAAAAATGGATTTTTGGCAATATTGGCGCATTTTTGGGATGACATCAGCGTGACGTCATCGGGTGGGGTCGGAGTTGGATGACGTCACCGGGTGATGTGGCAGGTCCTGGTTGGTCCACGGATGTGCTGAAGTGGCGGACATGTTAGCGAAGGGACGGACGAATGGGGTGATGCGACGGCGGGGTGGCAGAGACGTGGCTCTGACATGGGCATGACATGGGACCAGCAAAACCAGGTGGTAAGTGAAACAGTGGTAACGGTTTTCTCGGACCACTTACAATACGGCCCCGGTTTTGTCAAAGGCCGACCCGAGAAGCTGTGAGGGCGACGCGTGGTGGAGGCCTGACGTCACCCTCTGACAGTTTCTCGGGTGCTAAATGTCGGACCTCGGGCCCAACCCGATATGGATAATAGCCGTCCGATCAATGTTGCCCGATCGGACGGTTGACGGGTTGACGATGTGATCGATCGATACGGACGCGGGCGGGGGATTAAATATTATTTGTTTTGGATTTTGCGCCCGGCGGAAAACATTAGGATATGGTGTTTTGTAAAGCCTTTCAATGTATTTTGAAAAATCAAACATATGCGCCGAAACTTTGGATAAGTGCCAAAAGGTGGGTTTTTGGGTTATTTCACAATTTCAAAGGGGGTTATGGGTAGGAGGGGTTTTTTGCAAGGTTTTTTGGGGATTTTTTGGGTTTTTCTGAGCAGAGGGAAGGTGAGAGCTTAGGGGAAAGGTTGTTGCTCATAACCAGAGGTTAGAGCAGCCCCAGGACAGGGTTGACCACAGTCCCAGGTGGACTAAAGTCTCCCTTTAGACAGACATATTTAGCTATAATGCTAAAAGGAGGATATTTATAGAATGCTTGGGGGTTTATACACCATGGTGTTAATAATACTAGGGAGAGGGGTAACATAAGGGAATTACATATTAGAGTTAGGGGTTAATATGGATGAAAGAGTGAATGAAGGGGAAATCACTAAGTTTATTTGAAACTTACTTAGTTTAGGGAGTAGATCAAAATGAAAAGAATTTTAGACAAGAAATGTGGCTTCTAAAAAGATTAAGAACCACCATGAAACCATAATCTCTTCCATGAATCTCAACTGATGAGGGAGTGTTAGTAATGAAATGGAAAAAGGGGAAGAAGGGAGGTTAGACATGCTTCTTGCTTGCTGCAACTTGATGAAGAATAACACCTTCTCAATTCATTGATTTTGCTTTGGTAAACAAAGTTAGCACACATGCAACTTATAAGAAATGACCTTTCTGCAACCCCAACTGCCTACCCATCTATTTGCCTAGCATTTTTTATTTCTTCTTGGAGGGTGCACTTGGACTTGCAGACCCTTACTTGCCTTTTCTTTTCTTTGGCTTTTCTTTTGTTTTTCTATCTACTTCTACCCTTATTTCTTCCAAGGTCCCAGATTAAGCTGTTGGGAGCCATTTCTTCTCTACCTAAACTACTTGTCTGCCAAGATTAAACAGTTTGGACATACTTCTTTCTCTATTCTAAAACTGGAAATTCAAAACATGGCATGATCCAGATTAGACTGTTGGACCATCCATCAAAATTTGAGTCCATATCAAGCTATAAGCACAGATTGTATTCTCTTGGAAATATGTGATCTTTGAATCATCAAAGTAGAGCATATTTGGACCTTTTCATTGCCAATCATGAAATATGAAACCTATTGGTATAGGTAGTTAACAACTACATCAGAGAATTGGTGAACAATGGAGAAATTGTCTTAGAACATTGCAGGACTCAAGAACAGGTAGCAGACATCTTGACAAAGCCACTGGATCAGAAGAGCTTTGAATTTTTGAGAAAGTGTCTGGGTATGACCAAATGCCCAGCTGTTGAAATTAAAGGGGAGTGTTGAAATCTAATTTCAACGCTGTTGTATATCACCAGAAACCGTCCAGCAAACCCGCCGGAGAGCTCTCGGGTCACTTTCCGGCAAAGGTATCTTCCGTACACAAGGGCCCGAGAAAATTTAGAGATGACGCGTGGCTGTCCCCATACGTCACCATTTCAAATTTCTCGGGTGCTAATGTTCAGTCATATGATGCGTTCCGATATTCACCTCCGCCGTCCGATCAACTCCATCATTCTCCACCATCCATCAGTGAAACCTGCACACCTGCATACGACCAGCATTAACTACATGGCGTGGAGTAAAAATTAAGTTCGTTGACCATACCTCTTATTAATGCATTGTCATATGCGTAGGTAGATTTTTATGTTTTTTTTACGGCATGTATTAATGTTCATAAAAACGTGTTGTATTTTTTTTAAGTGCGTTGACCATTTTGTAATGAAAAATATAACAAGTGAAGTGTGCTCGTGTTGTGTTGTTGCACATGGGAAGAAAAGAACACTGGTGTTCGCAGCAGCGTGAAGAACCAGAGGATGTATGCACAGCAGTGCACAAGATATATTCTGTAATGTTTTGTTTTGATTTTTTTTTGTAATGGAACGGTGAAAACGCAAGGTGAAATGAGAACTGAGCCCGTAATGTTTTATGTGCTGAAGGTTTTTGTAATATCCATGAGCGTATAATGAAATTGTTTTACAGCAGTAAACTTATGTAAATTTTTATTACAGCAGTAAGGTGTTTTTCACAGCAGTGAATGTAAAAAGGATTTTACAGTGGTAAATCCCTCTCAGTAAAAGAGGATGAAGTTTGTATCAGTTTTTTTTAATAGAAATGTTTTATGGTGGTGAAATACTCTGTTTCTCAATGAAATTTTTTTTAAGCTTCCCTGTGCACAAAAGGATTCTGTGGAGGTAAAACAGAGCATTGCCTTTGTGTGTTTGAATTTTTGTTTTTGGGATTTTCTCATTAAAAATACCCAACAATTTTCCAGCTTTGAAAATAGATCAGATTTTCTTGGTGGCCGCGTCTGCCCCCTTGATGAAGTTAGCGTTAAGAGAAGAGTCCGATTTTCACGAGAGTTCTCCGATTTTCACGAGAGTTCTTCTGTGGTATCTGCTTCATGGTGGTCGACTTATCCAGTCAACTCTTTTGGATGCGCCAAAGTTGTTGCAGCTAGGCTCTTACCCATAGGCTATCCGATTTTCTTGGTTGCCATGTGTGACCCCTTGATGAAGTCAGGGTCAAGAGAAGGAGTCAGAATCAGGAATTGAGAGGTGGTCGACTTATGCAGTCAACTCCTTTGGATGCGCCAAAGTCGTTGCGAGGCTCTTACTCATCTCGAAGCTCCATTTAAATATTTATTAGGGTATAAATTGATTTAATAATTTTAATTATTAAGTAAACAAAAGTAACTATACGATTGATAGTGAAATTTAATTACTAACACACTAATTTGATTATAGTTAATTAATTGAGATTTTAAATATTCATTAAAAATTATTTAAACATATTATAAATTTAAAATAATAATTTAACTTATTTTAAATTTGATAAGTTAAATAATCAAATTCAACTTATTTTAATAAATTGATAAAAAATATTATAAATAAAAAATTTAGTTTACAAATTTAATCTATTTAAAAATAATTTAAATTTTGAATTCAATAAAAATTTAAAAAAAATATATATATATATATATTATATTTTAATAATATTTGTTCATTAATTAATTATTATCATTTTTATTATATTTATTTCTCATCGCATTTATTATAAAGTAATATGTAATTTAGTCATTAGATACAGTTAGAATTTTTAGAAATTCACAAATACACTTTATTAAACAATAATTATGATTGATCCGAAAGAGTTATTTCTCTAAACATTATGAATAACAAAAGATTAAGTTCATAAATAATTATGGAATTTTATTAATGTTGCCAAAGCTCACAATAAATTTACATCTAAAAAAATTGTATCTTTGGCTATGTTCTATAGTAATTTGGACAAAAACTAGAGTCTCTAGTGAAAAAAGAAATTGAGATCTATGTATTCCAAAAGCTTCTAATAATATAAATTCTATAATATACACCAAAAAAATTACATACTATAGATAACACAGGAGAAAAACTGAAATAGAGTGAAATACTAGAGGAAGAAAAAGATGTCCAAAATAGAGTTCTTTTGAGAGGAAATAGACACCCCGAACTACCATAGGTGATAACAAATCTGAACAAACCCCATCATCATAAAACACATGGTCCTTCTCATGGAGCTAACATGAATTTGCTAATGTAGGAATTTTTCCTTCAAAGCAAATGAGATCTACCAACCAACTCCATTTATTATAGCATTCACGTGTGCTAATATTACAACCCATGGAAACCATTTAAGTAGGTATTATGCTAATTCTCCACTTGTTTCATCCATCATATGATATCTCATGAAATTAACTTTATCATGGGATGGGATGCGTGTATATGTGAGAGTTAATATGTATGGAGCCCTATGAACATGAGACTGCTATATTGGCTAGAGAATTATTGTTATACTTGAGGTACATGTGCACATGAAGGAAGTCCACAACCAAGAGGAGGAAATCCCCAATCAAAAATTCCTAATGATTAAGATTAGCTTGGGATCTAGAGGGGTATAGCATGTTATTAAGTGTCGAATCAGGTTATTTTAATCACCAATCACTCGTAGAATGTCATGTTTTATGGTGGTTTCTGGGTTCAATCCTTGAACCAGTGAATACGATTTCACTTGGTTTCTAGTGACTAGACCCAAAATCCGAGCAAAATAAAGTATGCATTTTCCTCTAAGGCATAGAACTACCCACGCCCTACACCCCATCGTTGACATTTTCAACAACACGGTTCCACTTAGATGCTCCATTATAATGGATGACAAAATCTTCTTTCTTCTTTAACCATATTTGAGAGTATTTATCAAAAATTGTGAATTCCAAGGAGGACTATGACCAGAGGAAAAGGGTTAAGAAATCATTGAATCGAGCTTTTTTTGGAAGATCTAACAATTGCTTATTAGAAAGTAAAAGTTGTGATGTTGTAAGATGCTTTTCTAATAATTATCTTGCTCTCAATGCTACTTCTATTAAATGACTTCAAAGATCCTAAAAATCACTTTATTTCATTCCAACTAGACTTTCTAGTGAACGTATTTTTGAAGGGTAACCCATACCCACTTGAAAATCGACTTTTAAAAGAAAGAACTCAAGTAGATCTTTGGCCAAGAATCAAAGAATTGGTTCACAAAGTTAGGTCATTGAACTTGATAAGAAAGACCATCGATGGAATTTTTCCATACAAATTTTGAAAAAACACATTTCAAAAAATGGTATGTTGATGTTTCAGAGTAGAGGCGACACAATGCAGAAACTGAAGGCCCTTGGAAGCTCCTTTTGCTCATATTTTCTATGGTAAGAATACTTTTCTGGGCTAAGGTCTAGTAAAAAATGTTGACCTTTATAAAACCATCCAATTTTTTTATATTTGAAAATATGATTAATTATGGAGAGATTCCATTGGGATGGCATTGGAATTTTTATTCTTGGTTAACTCAATAAACAATATTCCCCCACCTTGTGTAGTGTTGATTTTAAATGTCGCTAGGATCAAATCCTTTCAAAATTGAATGGAGAATTACAATATTGGGTTTGACGTGGTTATGTGTCTTTCCTAGGTTCCAATGGAGCCATTCTCTAATTCTTGACCAATTTGAAATGTCAAATAGAGTATTTCTACCATCATATGATAGTCATTGTCTTAGTGGAAGGAAGATTGGATCGTTGGTTTAGGGGGAAAGGGTTGTGATTATACTATCATCCCAAAGGTTGATTTTATTACCACATTTAGCAGTCCAAGTGATGCCAAGCACATATTAGGAGGAGTACTACCTACAAGAGTTTATAGATTTGAGTGTCTCCCTTCATTAATGGGACTAGAACCAAGTAGCAAAGGTACTATTCTTCAAAATAGTTTTTTGTGAATGAACTTTTCCACTCATCATAATTTCTTGAAAGAAGCCTTCAAAGTAACTTAGCACCAAAGGTGCCATATTCATGATGAAAGGATATTTGACACAATAGTCCTCCATGGCTTTTTGGGAAATGAAATACAACCCAATTTACAAGTTGATACCACTAGGTGTTAGATTTTCCTCCTTGCCAAAAAAGCATGTATATCTCTTGTGTTGTTACTTTTTGAAAGAAAATATGAGCTAATAAGTCCGAGAATTGATAAAGGAGGAGAGTTGAGAGAACAAATTGAATAAATACTAGGTGACTAGTGAGATTTAGCCACTAAGCACCCAATTGACTAAATTTGGGTTTCAACTTCTATAAGACATTAAGCATGATGGGATGGAGGGAAGCTATAATAGAATAGGCCCACCCAATAAAATCATGTCATCAGTAAAATGAGAGTGTAACATTCCGATTTATACACACCAAACCACCTTAAAAAAGAAAAAAGAAAAAAAAAAAAAAAAATTTAGATATTGTACTCACACGA
This sequence comes from Pinus tabuliformis, assembly GCA_031772625.1. NCBI lineage: Eukaryota > Viridiplantae > Streptophyta > Pinopsida > Pinales > Pinaceae > Pinus > Pinus tabuliformis. The sequence goes on from CM062812.1 coordinate 168,959,508, forward strand.
TATCTCCCTTGCTTACATTTTAATATTTTGACATATTCTTGATCTCTATCCAATATTCCTTTACAATACTTGGGTACAAGTTTAAACCTTAAGTTTTAAAAAAATATTTTCCTTACTCTATTTCACATTTATAATGTCCCATATAATCTCTAATTATGCTTTTCATTCAATGATTTTAGTGTTGATATGCTAAACGATTGTTGCCCTTAGAATCACTATAAAGCCTTCTAATCCACCACGATTCATAATTTCATTATAACTATAAGTATATCTAATTAGGCTTATATAGTCCTTACATTCCTCATTAGAATTAATAAGAAGACTCATTCCAAAATATATTCATTTTCCTTATATTCCTCATTAGAATTAATAAGAAGACTCATTCCAAGATATATTCATTTTCAAAATTCTCCCACCCCCCCCCACACACACACATGTGGATTTCCTTGTAAACATGGAATACTTTCGTTAAGCCACGAGGATGGCCCCCCCACCTTCACAAGACCCAACATTGAAATATGTGAAACTTCAATCAACGACTATGATCGTTTTTTGGTTTAATCCATGGTATTCAATATTTAAGTTTTTTTTTGTCATAATGACCACCTCATTCATCAAATTGTTTGGTCATTTGTTTTTCATTTAATTTCAGACAAAGCCTTCTAAGCTCCATGACTAGACTCCAATATTTCACCATTAATGTTTATAGACGGTTGATATTATTTGCTTTTTCCAGTCTATATTCATTTCAATATGGCGAAAAAAATCGACTTTGTTTGTTCAAATTGGTGAGAGATAGAGTCATTTGAGGGTTTGTAATTATATATTTTTTTTATGTATTTATTCTTCTTTGCTCATATATTTCCCAAAATGTTAACCTAACTGCTCATTTATCCTTCTTGGGTTTTCAGGTTAAATATTTCTCCATTTTGATTCTAAAACTCTTATGGGTCTCAATCTTTGGCAAAATTACTTTGATGGCCAGCATAATGCATTTGTGATTGCTCCATGTTTCCAGTTAATTTCCACCCTTCACTTTTCTCAATTACTATACCTTTTCATTTGTTAATATTCAACAATTTTAACCCTCTTTTCCTTTATACACAAATTTGATACAAAGCTACAAAACAATTATGACCTTTTTTTGATAAGTTTTTGTTCCTCGGGAATGGTTTTTGTTGTCAATAAGGTGCCATGTCTCAAGAAGGTTTTTTCTTTTGGCAAGTAAACTTTATTGATTACTTTTAGGGAAAATCCCTCAACATTTTTCTTGCAGTTGTTTTCTTATACTTTAGTTGATTTTCTTTGAATTTGGGATTCTAAGGTTTAAGCCCTAGAACATTCCTGGGTTTTATATAATCGTTGGTCAATCTTGGAATTATTCATTTTCCACACCTATGTTTATAAATACTCTATAAAATCCATTTTCTCTTATGTGGGAAGTTTCTTAGCGTATACTTCAGAGTTTTCATCCTATTCAAGTTTGTTATTTGGGTAACCCATTACCATATTTTTAATGGGTTTAACATTTGTTACAAGTATAAATTACAGGTTTTTAGAATGATGTTTTTTCTTAGGTATAACCCATTTTATATTAAAAAAAAAAGAAAGTATTCTCTTGATATTCCATTTAACAATAATTTCATGGGACAAACCTTTGGCTTACATCCAATTGTTTGATAATTCACATGTATACTAAACCTAATCAAATCATTTACAATTTTTTTCGTTTACTCTGGAGATTGTTCAATTTAATTAATGAGTTTGGCATCCTCCCTACAGATAAGATGCTCTTTGAACCTCTTGTTCATTCTTATGCATGTTGTTGACTCTCCCTTGTTGAAGATAGACACCCCAGATCTATGCTTTAACTTTCACTATGGAAAATTGTTCATATTATTTTTTTTCCCTTGGAAAACATAATTTCCATTAAGTGAGAAAAGTACATGTTGTATATGCATGATGCATATGTTGTAAGAGGGGAATTTCCTATAAAAAAGAATAAGTTCTCCAGTACAGATCTAAAATTGATGCCTTATGTCCACGTAGGGAGGCACCATTCTCAGTTGTATTCAGTATAAAATTTTATCAAAAAAACTCTAGTCGTGTAGAGTGTCTGCATTTTTCTTGATTGGAAAAAACACATGAATATTTATAGATGAAAGCTAATAAGCAAAATAAAAAATGTAGTCAGGCTCCCTGTGAACCTGCTACATAGCTATGTCCATAAATGACCAATAGTAGTACTGATAATGGGCTCCTTCCCTGTGTTCCTGAATCATCCAAGTGCCGAGAGGCCTGCCCACAACTTCTTTGGATAATCTGTCAACAACTGCATTCCATTCCCCGAAGATAATGTAGCCTCTCGGCACTATTCATATTATTACCCTAAGGGGCATTTATTTTTTGTTTAAGGATATAGTGTCCTAAGTGTATTATTAAAGAGGATTAAGTTTGAAATACTTTAGTCCAAAATTTTTGTTCTATGTAATTTACGATATGGGTCTTTTCGGCCTTACTTATAAACTACAATTTGTAAACTCATACTTTTTTGTTTAGATAATTCAAAAGAAATTATTATATAACTTGAGCTTCAGGTTCTTCTTGGTTATTTTGTATGTTACAAGCATTTATTATAGTAATATTTCCATGTTTGTATTCTTTAATAGAATTTGTAGAATAATGATTATAAAATTTCTAAATCATTGTTGGGTTTTTCTTCCATTTTTATTCCAAATTAAGTAGTGGACTACTATTAATCCACTTTTGTTCATTTACGTTCACTTAACAAATTTTATTTGAGGTTCCTTATAGAGAATTATGTCATTCTCTCAAGAATTATTTAAATAAAACATTTTTTGTCCATTTCTCTTATAACTAAAAATAGGTTTAACTTAGAACTATGGCTCAGCTCTAATCCCCCTTTTTTTTTTTTAATTTGTCATGTCAATTATGACCTTACCATCAAGTTCCATTGATTCAAAGTTTGCAGTGCTTACTTTTACTATATTTATACGCAAGAACAAACACTTCCATTATACGCCATATCCTTTTTTTAAATTGTTACTAAAAATATACCATGCATCATTTACTCAAATACTAGATTCTTGTTTATCTAAAGTATCTACTTAATACAGAGCTTTCTAGAGGCATTATATAGTCAACCATTTACCTATTCTACTTCATATGTTTGCACTGTCATGTTAACCATTCTATACATGTATACACACAAAATACTTGTATCATTTTGAATGCTAGCTTAATATAATTTCTATTCTAGTTTTCTTTCTCTTTCATTCTCATGCACATTTCAATGAACTTTGTAAAAATGTATGACTATAGTGCTACATAGAATTTAAACCATAAAAATCATAGTATGTAACAACTATTCTAAGAATATGAGTGAGTGTATTGACTTGTAAATATTTTCTGGAAATTAATGTTGGAGTTGTATTGCTCCACCCAAACTTGGCTCCTCCTCCTGAAAGGGTCCCCCGAAGCTCCAGTGGATTCCAAGCCAACTTATCCTTATGTTATTTCTTTCTATCACTATACCTCTTACCTACTTTCGAAAATTATTTAGTCACATTCTATTGTCATTGCTGCAAGACCCTCCAAATTTTTTCCTACATTCAAATTTTGGAGGCTCCCATCGATCGTGTGAAATGTCTTTTTTGAGTCATTAAATTTGTTTCATGCTTGTTCTCTAAGTTTCTCTAAGTTTTCAAGTTCCTTTCTAAACACATCCAAAGTGTCATCTTTTGTTAGGGGAAGTGTCATCCTTTGTTAAAGGTATTTTTGGCACAACTTTAAGAGGTAGATCCAGCACATTCTCTTACATTAGTGCATTCTATCTATCATAAGGTCACACATCGGACACATTCCTAGGGGATTGCACACTTTCTCTTTGCAGTCAACACTTGTGTTGTAAAGTGTTGTATCTTAAGTGTCACACTTGGAGGTAACCGTCACTTTCTTGTCGTTTCAATGAATATGTATTGATTTTGGGTACTATGTATCTTCTCATCATGTGGTTGATCGTATATGTTTGTGTGATCATGTTAAATACTTTTTATATGTTTTTACTCTTACCCTTTTGTTTCATTGATCTCACACTTACTCAACTTTGGAGTTTTCTTTGTCCTCGTAACCTGCACAATCAATGATCAACTTGTATCCTCCATCAATTGTGTAATGTACATTCCTAAGCCACAGTGATGAAGTTCTTATCTCCTCGAACTACGCACTGCACAATTCCAAAGGACAACCTCCTTCAACTGTTCATTGAGCAGCTTCATAGCTCAATCACTTAGCCTTGTTGATTACACTTTCCCAATGTGAAATTCTAATTAGCCTTTCCTTACCTTGTGAAATTCACAATTCTAGTGAACAGAGGGTCATTTCTAGACCCTTGTAGAATCCAACTATGTGATGCCCATAGCCTCCTCCTCAGTTGTTGCGTACTATGCAATCACAGTGCCCAACATGCCTCCTTGCTTCCTAAGCTTTCCCAATGTGAAATCCTTGACTTACTTCTACCTTGACATTGCTCGCTATGTATTCATAGTGCCCAGTACCTCACTCATTTCCTCCTGATCCTTCACACTACACCCAAGAAGGCCTCTTTCCTCAACCCTTGCACAGTATCCCATCACAGTTAACATGTTGCATGATAAACAAGGTATACTAGGTGATTTCGGGACTGATATTGCCTTGTCATGAATGAGCTTCATTATAGGTACTATCAGCCTAAAATTGCAATTAACATTTGAAGGGATCATCAAGGATAGGTTGCAAGAAAACACGTGGAGACAAAGCACAAGGATATCATCATACAAAGAGATAAAGGAACTCCAAACTACGAAAGATAGATGACAACTCAAGAAGACTTGAAAGACTTTGATACTATAACCTAACCCTTTGAAGGGTAAGATGAATTACAAGAAAGACCTATCATGAAGATTTGAAGAAATAGTAGCAAAGAGAAGAACTTGGCATTGATACACTACAATGAAGTCTTATGTCACAGTTAACAAATTATGGCTTCTCAAAGTATCACTAAAAAAGTCCTATGTTGTCCATGTATTTTGCCACAATTGTGGAATGTAAGTTTGTATTTCCAAAAATGAGAAAATGTGAAATGTGTGGAAGCCCAAGGGTCACACATTGAATGTGAAAAGTCACAAGAAATTCCTAAATTCATATAGAAGCTCAAAATTCGCATGGAACCTCAAGATTCATGAGGGAGGTCAAGAGTCCTATGGGAGATGAAAGGTCACCTCATTTTTTATAAACACACCCTCATAGCTCAAACAAAGGACTTTTCACATTAGCTTCTCAAGCTAGGAATAGGAGAGATCATTCTTTTGAGGAACAAGTGGTGACTTAACATTCCATTATTGGAGCTACTAATATATCATTATACTGGTGTATCCTGGAAATTTCACTTAATGATTTGAAGCTTTCAAATCCGACCCACTTTCATGTATATATAGTGAATGTTGTAAGACTATTATTTCATTATTTTTGGTGTATTTTTGTGTTTCTACATACTAATGAAAATGAACTATTTCTTTGGCTTTAGTATAGATATTTCAATTGTGCATCTCTTGCTTTCATGATCATTGTTTCTTTGTGAACTATTTCACAAGATAATTAATGATTCTTTTAGACATATGCATGTGCCTTTATTAGGATAGTACTATTACTTTTCTTCAAATGACTCACCTTTTCTTTCCCTTTCATGAAAGAACCTTTATACACATTGCATTTGAGTACTTCACAAGGCTAACTTGCTCATCTCGAAAGTATATGTGTACCTTCTTATGTTGTTTACGACAACCAAGAAAAATCATAAAGAATATGGTAGTTAGGCCTATTTCCTGGATGGGGATCCTATTCCAAATGGTGTGAGGTGTATTTGGGACTTCATATTGGGGAGACCTCCTATATGTTGGCAGTTTCTAGCAATATCAACACCTCCTAAGATAGCGTCCCATCTTACTGGGAGATTTATTGATCAATAAATTTTCATAATCTAATAATCTAGTCCTCATATTAGATTCCTAGGTCTTATATCATCAAGGGTAATTAAATTAAACCATTAACATGCAACCCATAGTTTCTCTTTAGCGATTTGCAACCTCAAAATTATTTTTCAGATTTTCATTAATAAATTAACAAAACATATTTACATAAGGTAACTATCAATAACACAATACTAATGAAGTAGTCCCAATTAAATCTTAAAGTTATAACATCTATCACACTTGACATATACAATATTCACAAATAAATACTAAGTTAGGGGATATCACATAGAGAGGTTGATGTATTTTACTCCCCTTATTATTTGTAGTCTTAGAAGATTGTCTCTTTGTCTTTAATGCTCTAATTTATTACTAAGGAAGTCTACCATAAGAATGTAGAGTAAGGGAGATAAAGGGTAGCCTTCATGCAACCATATTGAATCTCTGAAGAACCATGTGGATCTCGTACTGAATTAAGAAGTGATCCAAGGGTTGTTGATATAGGAATAGACCTAAGTAATGAATTAAACCAAAACCTCTATAGGACCTTAAATAAGAAGTTGTGTCTAACTTGATCAAAGGCATTGGCTATCCAACTTGATGATCATGTTTTTTTTTCCTTTCACTAGTAGAAAATGATGAAATTAATGACTAGGTGATTGAAAAAGTTAGTCACTGTAGCTTTTCCAAGTGAAATACTACAAAAAATGAGCAATCTTAAGTGATTAACTAAAAATGACCAACATAAATGACTAATTTAGTCTCAGGTTAAAATATATGACTAGCTAATAAGTGATACAACTAAAAATGACTAACGTGAATGATAAATTTAGTATAGTAACATAAACATGACTACTTAACAAGTAATAAAATAGTACAAATTAGTCTTTTATGTTAGTCATTTTAATCATGTCAATTCAACAATCTAAACTTCCAAGTGATAGGGGATTCAAAGGTAGTTATAGATTGGCTGAAAGGTTATACTTCCTTAACACTTTTTTACTGCATCAATGGACTATTAGAGTTATGGAGCTGATTAGAACCTTCAGGATTATACCCTTTGATCACATTCATAGGGAATTACATTAAATTATTTATTGATTATCCAAAATGGGAGTGGGCTTATAGTTGGGTCAAATACATTATGAAGAATACCTACAAGGAGAAGTGTTGAGTAATTAGTAAATAACACATTTCCTTTAGTTGAACACTTAACCTTTTTTTTTATTTTTTATTTTTTGTTCTGAGTAAGGCTAATTCTATTAAAAGAAACAAAAATAAAATTACAAAGAGGCCCCAGCCTCAACCGTTGTCACCGAGGTTCATCATGAGTATCTAAACTGCCCCATATTTGAGGAAACCAGTTTGACATAGCAAAAACCATACATATATCTTGAACCCAACACCAAAGGAAAACCATACATATGACCTGGACCCAACCTTTAAAGAAAAAACCAGAAGAAGTTTTGACACAGCATCACCTGATGCAACTAGAAATATGACAAACCCGCCTATCATTTAGACAAACAACAAAAACAACCAGTCGCTGGATGAACGTGTCAGCGGCATAAATCTGAGTTGGTGCATGGGTGGCAACGGATGCCACGTGGATTCATTTGGGATCATCTTGGTCAAGTGTCTCCTCGACGATGGGGCAAGCGTACCGATCCCAATCTTCGTCCTCCTCCACCACGTCACCTTCTGCTACGCCACCTGGAGGCTCCCTCGCAGGCAGGGTGTCGCTCGAACTTCCAGCTATAGCCATCGTAATAGAAGCTCCGGCTGAGCTGCCACCTGGTTGTTGAATGTCACCAGCGTGTTCTCCTTCTGCATGCAGTCCGCCACGCCTAATTCCCCTACCTTCTTCCTTCAGGAGCTTCTCAGAACCACGACCAACTCCATGACTTCGCTCCTCCTGAAGTTGCGCTTCAGAGTTTCTCACCTGAGCACTGTGCTGCTCACTTTCTTCAGAGAATACAATGGTGACATTGGCAGTTATGATGGGCCTGTTCAGGCTACTTTGGAACCTAAATTGAGTCGAGTGAGGGACTGAACTAGGATGTAGAGGAAAAATTGTTGTATGGAGCCAGAAATCACTGTGCTTGGCCATTGAAGCCTGCACATGACCTCGACCACTGCACGTTTGAGGATAGTGTCTATGAGGTGAGCTGGGAGGGGGAGAATTCACATGGGGAGGAGGTGATGAGGTAGGTACAGAGCTCTGTGCTGCTTGTGGGCGAGCGCTACCACCGTAGGTACCTCCTCTATGGCTCCTCATTCGGTGACGAACCATATCAATGTGGTTAGAATGGAATTCAGCTGGATAGAAGGCAGGGAAGGAGAACAGGTTGTGAACGAAGGGCGACTGGGCAGGATTCAATGGGAAATGCCTGGAATTGGAGTAATGATGCCCATTTCCAAGGCCAATATAGAAAATAAGCCAGCAGCGTCTCCCAGTAACAGTTCTGCTGCAGGGATTTCCAGCTTGGGGCAGGCAGATGCTGAGGGAAGGAGGATAGATAGAGGGGTTGAAAGGCTCCATGTTATGTCCAACTGCGTCTAGATCTCGGCCTGAGTGGCCATTTAATGCTGCATGCAGGCGGGCCTGTGTTCGCTTCAAGTGAGCTTGGAATGGTGTGCTATCCACCGTCTGGCAGGTCCGAACGCCGTCGGTCCGTCAGGTCACCATTAATTGTCTCGGAGTTCACCCGCATCTAAGTTGAACACTTAAATTTTCATGCATATCTACATTTTTTATTATCAGGGTCATATCCATTGAAATTAGGATACTAGTTTTTAACTTGGATACCATGTTTCTTATCTAGTTTGAACATACATTATGAACATAGAAGTACTAGACTCTTATGAAATTATTTTGAATCCTATGGGGATTTTGATATTGATCAAACATTAGATGTTGACCATATTACAATATCATGTCGTTCAGGTAAAGCAAATTTAGTATATGTTAGGTGATGTAAATTACATCTTTTCATTAATATTAATACAAAAATGATGTCTTTTTCTTATTGGAAATTTTTTTATGGAATTTCCCACCACCTAAGTTATTAGACATAATTTGCGTAGGAATACATGCAACTACAAGAATCTTTGCTTAGTTGCTAAAGATGGTTTAAATTCATAACAATGTCGATCCTTATTTGTCTCCCTGGTACCATATGTCAATGTTGGGCTTCCATGATGGCTCTGTGATGGTTGAGATTCCTCATAATAGGCACGCGAACCCCTAGGTGTGCACACAACTTGTTGAATGTGAATATGGGGTTTGAAACTTGGTAGGCACAATGTTGTCTTTATTGTATGGAAGGTTGTTGAGGTTTCAAGACATTACCTTGAATCCTACAAGAACATTGTGCCACGTGTTAAACCCTATGTTTTTTTCTAAGTAATACTATTCTATTGATGAAAACAAAATTAAAAATATACTAAGGCTCCAACCTCTGCGGTGTTGAACAAAGTTATGTCAAAATTTTATCAAGAAGACAAAACTCAACTGCACACTGAGGGGAAACCAGTCCGAGTGAACCCATTGTTAAAAGTCCACGCATGGGTCTCAATTCTTAACCTAAAAAGGCTCATACAGGGGTCCTAAATCAAAACCAATCAAAATGAGCCACATGGTTTGAAAAAATAGTATAGAAAAACCCCATGAAACAACAAGAGAGTGATGAATCGAAACTTGGCGACTTGACCCGCAGTCTATTTGGACCCCCTAGGTGTCGTTTGGTGGAGGATCCTCCACAATGCAACACACATACTCATACCAGTCATCATCCTTTGTTGACGTGCCTCGCAGGATGCCATCGACTACATGCATGCCTGCTGAACTGCCCTCGTTTGCCTGCTTGCTTGACGTGCTGCCCTGGATGCCACCAACTGCTTGTGTGCCACTCGAACTGCCTTCGATTGCATGCTTTCCTCCAGCCATATCCTTGCCATGCAGAATGCTGTCATGACCAGCCTTGCTCATCTTCTTTGCCATCTACTGCTTGTTGTTGTTTCCTTTCTTGGGTTCACGACCATCCTTGTTCATCTTATATGCCTTCTGTTGCTTGTTGGTGTTCCCTTTCTCTGGTCCAGGTTCGTGGGTCTAAGCATCCTGCTCATCCTATAGACTGATTTCCTCACTGAGGGTCATTGTGATAATGGCAAGGATATTAGGACGATGAAACATACTGTGGAAGAAAAATTGGGTCTTGCGGTGGAGGGGGGGGGGGGGGGGGGGGGGGGGGGGGGGAGTTGGCCATTTGGGTATCATCGTTCATTCTTCTGGCACCATGGGACTATGCCCGACCTCTATCACTACGCGTGTCAAGGTATCTACTAGAGAAATGACCTCTGGAATGAATCATAGAGGGGCATCAAGGGGAGGTGAATGCTTCCACCGCGACTACCACCTATTCTGCTACTTATTCGATGGCGAGTACGCGGCATGGCTAGTTGACGGTTGTTGGTTTGGGCCAAAATGACTGTGTTGTTACCAATGATTGCAGTAGGGGTGGAAAATTTTACTCTGGAATTGATGAGGCTATTTAGAAGAGATGCAGAGGAATTTTGAGTGGAATTCAGTGCACAGTGAGTGGTTTGGGAGAAATGGAAGCCATTCCCCAAATCTACACAACTGAGAATCCAACAACTCCTCCCAGTAATTGTGCGTGAGCTTGGCTCTGTACCATGAGGGGGGCAAGAGCAGTTTAGTGGGGAAGCGATGAATGGATTATGGCTTGCAGAAGCCATGGCCTTATGCCTGCTACAAATTCCTCAACTTGAGCACTAGAGTAATGGTGCCTGCAGGCCGACTATGGCTTGCCATAAATTGGCATGGAAGGGGACGCAGGTGGCCCTGTGGCCTGGCTGCCTGTCATCCTTCTTTCTAATCTGCATTGATATCCGAGTTTAAACCCTATGTTAAACACTCCATGCTTTGGTATTGATGTGAAAAAATAAATTTCATGAAAAATATATATTTATAACTTATACAAAACCATACATAAAATACATGTAATTATGTTTAATTTATACAAAATATCCAAGTAAAATTTTCCTCATAAAAACTTCAAATGCTTATAACTAGCCTAGATCCATCTTAACCCCATATCTATGACGCACCGAGAGGGATCCAATCTCTCGAGCTGAAAACCTCTTTTTTTAGTGTAAAACTTGAGTAAAGGTGTGCACCTCGAGACATTTGATCCCTCTCAGCGCTTGATAGATCCAGGGTTAAGATGGATCTAGGTTGGTTATATAATACTATATAATATATATTCTTGTATTTATGTGTCTCTTTCTTATTTGATCTCTCTATTTCACCCCCAAACATGCACATAATCTCTCCATATCTCTCTCTCTCTCTCTCTCTCTCTCTCTCCCCCCCCCCCCCCCCCCCCACTTTCCTCTCTATCTCCACCTTTCCCCTCTTATGTATTTCTTCTTCCTTCCCTCTCTCTCTCCCCCTCCAACTCCATATCTCTCTCCTTCTCTCTCTTAATTCCTCTCTCCCCATTTCTCTCCCACTTCCCTTTATCCGAATTTAAACAGGAACGCAACAAATTACAAATATAACCATAAAAACAAAGATGTAGTAGAAATAACACTTCATTTCATTAATATCAAATACTGAAATATGCTTACAAACAGAATGGAAATAAGACTATCTTGGGCGATGGTAGCTTATCTCTGAGAAGATATGTGGCCGCCACATGCCTCTAAAATGCATTAAAATGAGGCTCAAGGGCCTTTTCATTATTGAACAATAAGAGAAAAACGTAAAAAACCAAAGCCTTAACCCGAGGAGATGTAACACCAAGAGTTTATTGGCCTTGTTAGGGTGAGTTGGACATCCAACTTCCTAGGGTCACGACTTGGTCATATTATCTCTGTTTGATGTGCATCATATCCTGTTGGAAAGATCTCTCTGAGGAACACGACAGAAAATATAATTTTAAACAAAAATTCGTTGGCGGTAAATTGCTAAAAAATGTCGTTTAGGGCCTCAAAACGGATCCAGAAGTTTAGGACCTGAAAAACTGCTAAAAATAGTAAATTGTGCTATAATTAAGGAAACTGAAAAACTAAAAGAAACAATGGTGGGGGTCCAAGTGGAATTGGCGGGTGGCCACTAATATCCATCTGGATCATTCCTCCCCCCTTAGGAAGCAATTGTCCCCATTGCATTGAGTTCCTCCATGAGATGAGGAAACTTCTGCTGAACTTGGTCCCTAGTGAAGGAGTTGGCCTGCTTTGACAACTCGATACAGTTGGATCTTCTGCTGCCAAGTGTTCTTGATCTACATGTCCATTATCTGATCAGTTGTAGCTTAATCCATGCAATTTGGATTTAACTCTATAGGTGTGAGTTGTTCTATAATGTCTGATGTGTCCAGCAATGGTGGGAAGTGTGGTCGAAGGCGGTCCACATTGAACATTAGGTGTAGGCCAAGGAATGGGGGAATGCTGAGCTCAAATGCATTGTCACCCACAACCTTGGTAATGGTGTAAGGACCATATCGGAGTGGTCTGAGTTTACGATAGGCTCCGATAAGGCATTCCTTATACAAATGCAACTAGACTTTGTCACCCACCTGAAACTTGTGTGGAACCCGATGTTGATCATGTCGCTACTTGTACTTGGCATTTGATTTCTCCAGAATGTCATGGACCTGCTGGCGGATATGTTGGATGTGCTCAATGAAGTTGTTTGCCTTATCGACTTCTGACTGGACATGAGCCAAATCTGCCTGAGTAGTTGCAAATGGTATGGCCACATCAATGGGACATAGTGGCTAGAATCCCAAGCCCACCTGATAAGGGTTGTGGCCAGTCGAGTTGTGGAGAGCCTGATTATAGTTGTGTTGGAAATAGGGAGGGCTCTCATCCCATGTTCATGGATTATTTGAGTTGTACAGGCATAAAATGTGTACGATCATCCTATTGACAACCTCTGTCTAGCCATCAGTTTGAGGAGGGAAAGTTGTGGACTTAGTGAGCTTGGTGTCCAACATTGACCAAAGACCAGACCAAAATGTTTTGAGGAACCTATTGTCCTGATCTGAGATGATAGACTGTGGGATCCCAAAGTGTACCCATGTTATATGGAATTTGTATCTACGGATAAACACATTCTTCCTAAGTGGGTAGCTATACTTAGAAAAACAGAGATAAAGTGGTTTAAACTTTTCCTATAATAGATAGATGAGATAAAGGAACTTACTTGTGATATTTCGCTTCCATGATCTCCTTTGAATTGCTCATGTCACTCCCACTTGAACTAAATCCGCTCAACTAGTACCTATCAACAGAAACAGAAAACGATAATGATCAAAGCATACATGATATATCTACTATAAGCCAATGGAATCGACAACATTGAAACATATATGCATCATAGATATGAACAAAAATATGGGAAAAGGAACAAACAGCTTTATTGATGTAGAAGGAAGAGTTACACCCAAAGCGGTTCGATCTCATGTCACTCCTCCAACTTTAGTCCAAACCCTCGTCACACCAAAAGCACATCAATCTAGCAGCATAACATTACTTGACATGAACTCAAATCTCAAACCAGTAGTATTTCTCTACAATTTTCAAATTCCAGCCTCTTGATCACTATGATGAGTGGTCAATTTATAGGGAAACGCAGGTGGTTATGCCATAAATTGGGTATTGAATGGCTTTCCAAAATTGGAGTTAGTTTCCATGGAGAAAGGGATGAAAGGATAGAGGGGTAATTGATCCATAGACTATCCAAAGTCGACCTCATAGGATGATATAAGAGCTGGGCATCCTTATAGAATGCTTTAGAATTAGAGAATATTTCCAAAATCCAATGTGAATTTCACTCCTTCTCGCCCAGCGTAGGTCAAAGAGGGCCTAAGTGCACTGTAGTGCAGGCCTAAATGGGCCTACCTACTCTGCAACAAAGTTACCTTTGACCAAGGCTACGTTGGTGTCCTAAGGAGGCATTTCAGTAGGGTTTCAATCTAGGAAACTTTCATGGATGGAAGCATTCAATTTGATGACTTGTCTAGGGCACGTAACAACTAAATTAGGGTTTGATGAACCCTAATTGTACTGATCTAAATGTCAGGAGTGATGTGCCCAAATAGACCTGTAACAACCCACACTCATTCAAAGAAGAGTTTAGCAGTGGCTTCAGCTATGATATTCTTCTTGTAGGCTGCTAGAATGGCCATCTTCAAGAATCTGTCCACGGGCACAAAAACACATTCATTTCCATGCTCAGTAGAAGGAATTCCCAACATGTAATTGATGGAGATGGATTCCCAAGGTCGACTAGGGGTAGGAAACGAAGTATAGAGGCCTTGCTTCTTGATGGTCAGTTTGGCAATGGCACACGCAATGCAGGATCTGATGTACTTCCCTACATCCTATTGAAGGTTCACTGAGTAGAAATACTTTTGTAGTATTGCCATTGTTTTCTCAACCCCGAAATGCCCAGCGGCCCAACTATAGTGTGCTTCCCAAATCATCTTGGCTCACTCACTTGAAGGAACACAAAGGTGTCACATGTGGCATAGTAGGGCATCTTGGAGGTGAAAATATGGAACTTGCTTATCCTCCAAGATCATATGGTATGCGTGGCCGAACTCTGGGTCGCTTTTGTATAGAAGTGGCCAATTAGAAGTCTCTTGGCCACAAGAGTTGAGCATGGTGGTTAACGCCATGATTCGTGGTCGACTGAGGCAATCTACAACATTATTGGTGCTACCCTTCTTATACTTGATATTCAAATGGAACTGCTGCAGGTATGTGGACCACTTTTGATGGTGATCATTCTGCAACTTCCCTTGTGCCTATATGAACTGCAGGTGTTAGTGGTCTTTGTGGATGACCGTTTCCTTCACCAAAATGTGATGCTTCCATTGTCAGCAAGTCTGCACAATGGAATACATCTCACATGGAGAACCTACACTGCACAAACATACCAAAACTTTATTCTCCCTTCCCCATGTGATTCATCTATATGAACGATATCATGTTGCATAAACAAAGACTTATATTTATCATATGTGAATCATAATATCATGTAATCGGTTGGTCAATGTTCAATGTTTAGTTTCACCTTATCTCTTTTAGGCTGCTGATCTCATTTAATGGGTTGGTCAATGTTTAGTTTAACCTTATCTCTTTTGTGTTGATTTGGTATTCGATAAGGAGGTTTTCACATGTTAAGTTTTTCTATTTTTAATTTTTATAGAATTTTGTTTAAATCATGAAGTGTTTACTCTAACTTTGTATACTTTTATTTATCATTAAAAATATGAAATTATAATTACACCTTTGCCGGCATGGGGTGAGCAAACACTGTTCACCTTGCCCATGTTTGCTCTCCCTTTTTGTGTCCTTCCATCAAGTTAAAATCCAACGCGTGGAAAGGTGTTGTAGAGTCTTTTTAGTCCTCCTTCGATCTCGATGCCTTTGACCAACATGTATGATATGAAATTGGCAGTTCGGCGTATGATATGAAATTTGTGGAATTGTTGGATTGTTTACCATTTGAAATTAGTTTAGGCATTAACGAATTTGAAGTGCTAGAGAAACGAGAATTCATTAGGGAAGAACCAGAAGAAGGCACTGAATTATTATTACCATGATATGTAGTGCGATCGCCATCATAATTTTCATTTTTATAGACAACTTTTATTAACCCTGACTGATTTTTCTTCTTCTATGTAGAGATGGTGTGAATTTTGAGATGATCTCCACCACCTGCAGCTGACGTCTCACACAACCACAGGCTCTATGGTGGCACACGATTGCACCTGTTCTTGATTCTTTGATGGGTAAGCAATATTGAAAATTTTGTTATTCAAAGGAGAAACACATAACTTGTCTGCTGTTGCAGGCCCTTCATTTGAGTTTTCTTGTGACAGAAACAATGAAGACTTTATGAAAGAGTTTTTTTATCACATTACATAGCACCTAGGAAACCGGATTCGTCCTAAACCCCCTGCGAATCTCGAATCCGGCGAATCCGACACGATTCGGTCCGGATTCGTGTCCAAATCACAGGACACGTCGTGTCCGAGGGCGTGTCGTGATTTTCAGGGGCGTGTCACGATTTTAGGACACGTGTCCGGTTTCCAGGACTCGCTAAGCTCAGCGCGGGTATGAAAAGGGCGTGTTTGCTCATTAATATTTTCATTTCGTAAGTGATTTCTGATGTTGCAACAAGGAGTAGAGCATTTTGGCAGCTTCATAATCAAGTCTAGGCCCTAGTATTGATATGCTATTCATGGTAATGTTAAATTCTTAAAGTAAAAGTGACATTCTCCTTAATCTTCATTTTCATCCTTTTACTTAAATTTTTAACATTACCATGAAATGACTCAGGATGTTTGAGAGTGGTTCCGGCCTCATTGGATTTCATATGGAGAAAGTAGAATTTTAGATTTCATTCAAAATCCAGCAGACTTATCAGTTTTTCAGGATTTTAGGATTGGGGGATTGCAATGTTTCCATTGAATTTTGTCATGTATTAGGGTATGGAACTCATATTTAATCAAGAGCACCAAACCAAGAGCTTCTGAATATGTCGCTCCCGCTCCCGTTTTCGCTCCCGCTCCCAGCTTTCGCTCCCGCTCCCAAGTAACACTGTTCCTGATGATATGGGTCTGGACACCATTGTTGAGTTGACATTGGCCAACATGGATCTCAATGATCCAGTGCTAGAGCCTGTTAGATTTGATGACTTAGAGGGGTCAACCTCCATACGAGCAGATGCAAAGGCGACTATGGATACAGGGGAGGAGGAGGATGTACAGGAGAGCAATGGGGACAGTGATGCTGATTCTGATGCTGATTGATGCCTTGAGGCTTGTATACCTGTAGTTGTTTTATATTTTCTATTTCTATTTTCCGTTGGCATTGCACCAACACTACCTATGTAACACATTTTGATTTGATGACTTAATGAGAAAACTACAGTTGTCAGTGTGTTTATCTTACTATCTTGTAGTTGTAAGTTGTCTTTCAGTTATGAATTATGAATCATGATTTAAATTTTTAATAGATTTATCATTTATGTGACCAGTACCACTGACATTTATTTGAATTTTGTATGTACTATGCATGCTAATAGCTATAGATGAAGATCTATGTTTGAAATCAATAAATTTGTATCATTAATTAAAATTTGTGTAAGAAATATGATAATATCTAATTTTTAATATATATATATATATATATATATATATATATATATATATATATATATATATATATATATATATATATATATATTTAAATATATTATATATATATATTTTTTTAATAAAATAATATATAACGTGTCCTAACGTGTCCTGTTCCGGGGGTCAGTGTGTCCCGAATCCAACACCACGAATCCCGAATCCTACGTGTCCTGAATCACCGTGTCAGGTGACTTAGCATAGCACATATTTTTATACAAAACCCAATTACAAAGAACTATCATTAACATTTTATCTAATTCCGCTGATTATTGCCGACTGACATTGATTAACTCACTGTCGACTATCACCGTCATACGATCAGGTGTGATTAATGTTCTAACACCTTCCCTTAATCACAGAGACCTAAACTTTAACTTACCTGCTGGTCTAAGTCTCAGCTAGCCTTACAACAAAACAGTTCATTTTAGCCTTCTTGCTATAGGGTCCATGCTTGTTCATTTGCTGGTGCAGTTTCATCTTCACCTTCCTCTCTTTCCTTATGAGCTCGTTCAACTACTCTTTGCTTATGTACTTAACATTAGCAACCTCTTCCAGATTAGGATGCAAGGCAAGATCTTGAACAAGGCAATCTAATTCATGATCTCCCCACTTTCTATGAGGAGCCACCAAAATGCACTCATCTTCGAACATGAGCATCCTATGAACAACATCCATGGTTGTATCCGCAACTGTAGCATCCATCTTAGAAGCAAATCTAATCACATTACTAGCAATTGGGTTCAGGGACAAGCAATTTTTGCTCTCATGTGCAATGGATTCCATCTCTTGATATTTATGGTCATCAATAAAATCATTTTGTTGATCTAATAATTCTTGTGACTCAAAAATACTACCGGAATAAAAAAATATTACGAGGCCCGAAAATACTTCCAAATGGACTCTCTAAAATTGCATCATTAAAAAGATCAGTATCCAACATTATTCCAGTCATTGTCCTCCAATCAGACTAGTGACCTTATTCCTGGCTCTCCACACATGGTGGCTGCCACAACTAGTGTCACACATGGTGCTCACTAACAACACCCTTTGTAGATTGAACAATCCATTCAATTGGCCTTCCACACTCAGTAACACTTTGCATACCAGACCATCATAAATATTAACACTAACCAAACAAGGATCCACCTTGAACAAGACCAACCTACACCATCCAACTTCAGGAGACCCTACCTGCAGCAATCAATAAATGCAACAGTCTTCAGCAGCTTTGCTACCACCGTCACCAACAGTGACTTGATGACTTCTCTCAACAGCTCTTGCCACAGCCTTGCAGCCACTCTTCAAGCCTCCTTGGCCACTGCATGAGCCTTAGTCCCATGTGGCCAATTCTCATAGATGACAATAGCTCCTTAGACACAGTTTCTTAAAGACAATGAGATCTCTAAGGTAGATCTAGAAATACTGAACCACAGGGAAATTCCTCAACCACTATGGCAGTGACAGACCGTCACCAATCTTTAGTTCGGAAAACATCTAAACATCAACTCAATGCTGCTCAACAATTCCACACGATTCACAACTCTTTTGGCAGTCACTACTGTGCCCTCAAGTCTTCACAACACAGTCCTATGCGCTTTTCGACGCTCTTCAGCGGTTCTCCTCGGCCATCCAGGTCCTTCAAGCTCGATAGTGTGCTATCACAATACAACTCCACGTTTTGGGAAACAAATTTACAAACAATAGCATTAAACCATCAAATTTACACAACATGCTGCAATTTTTACTTCAAAATTAAAGGTTCTCTCCACTGAATGGGCCTCTGCGTCAACTAAAATTAAACACATAGATTACACAGTTGGACAGGCTTACTCTGCTTCCAGCCTCACAACCCTCACAAATCTCGTCCCTCTCGATGCTCTCTGGATGCTCACAAGCCTCAACGAGTAGCTCAACGGCTCCTACTCAGCACTCAATCACACATGCACCCAGCGGCCACACATGCACCCGCGACCACGTTACGCGCTCTTTCAGCCTCTTGCCACCAAATTTAGCAAAAAATTCTTAGAACTCTGGCAAAAATAAACAAATCGTGGGAAACTATCACTAGTTCAACACGCCCTCAACAAGAATCATCCTTCGCACAACAAGGGATCGTTCTACCTTCTTGCTAGTGCTATGCCTTGAAGCTTTCAGAACCTGTAGCTAATAGTCCTCCAAAAGCAATGAGCTCTCTTTGTTACCCAAATACAAGAAACTGAGTATGAAAAATGAGTCTCACCGCTCCAAAGCTTAACTGAAAGCTCTCCACACAACTCAGTGCCAAACTCCACAATGCCTCCGAAACTATGGTCTCCAAGACTGCACTTAAAAAGCAGGCAGGCACTCAATCTTTTGATTTAACGCCATATACTCACCAAGCAATGGTGATTTAACGCACCAGTACCACACACCCAGCCACTTCATACGATCAGCTCTCCACGCTCTCCACGCACAACAGATATTGCAACACTTCTGTGTGGCAAATACAACATCACACCACAAGGTTAGCACAACTCCAACATCAAGAAATTAGAACCTCCAGTTGCGTGTTTGATCCATGCATTTGCTGCATGCTCTCACCTGGTTCACAACAGTGCAGCAAAGCAAGGCCAATGCTCCTCACACACTCAGGGAGGAAAGCCTCAGCTCAACTGAGCTCCGATACCATGACAAAAACACTGAAGACTCTATGAAAGAGAGCTTGTTTGTTGCATTACATAGCACATATATTTATACAAAACCCAACTACAAAAGTTTTACAAACTATCTTTAAATTCTTATCTAATTCAGATGATTATTGCCGACTGACGTTGATGACACACCGACTTGCTGCCGACTATCATCCTCATACGATCAGGCTGACTATCCTCCTCATATGATGAGGCGTGATTAATGTTCTAACATCTTGGACCTCTGCAACTTCAATTTTTCTTTCGTTGGGCCTGTCTGTGGGCAGGCAGAGCTATCAGTGGGAGCAGAGGTTCAACTTCAATTGACCCATTCCCAATTTCTCTGTCTCTCTGTCTCTGTTATGGGTCACATAATTCTTTATTGCACTCTATTACTCGTCTCCTTTAGTCATCTTGATAATAACTTGTTGATTGAACCCAAAAACATTTAGATGTTTTTTCCTTTTCTAGGTTGATGTCAATGTAAGGGATTTTGTACATTCCAACTATTTGAGTCCCCTCTACAACAACTAAACCAATGTTGTCAAGCCTTGATATACTTTCAATATATTCCTCTTAACCTGAGCTCCTTGAATTCTTCTGAAACAAAATGATTTCCTAGGTAACCTTGAGTCTAAATTATTTGTCTAAATTATTTGGTAACCTTGAGTCTGATCTACCGGGTCATAAAGATTTTTTTGGTCTCTTCAGCTGGAAGACAAGGGAGAATACATAGGCTACAACCATGTGTCTCAACCTTGAAAGGGATAATTCTGATTTTCCAACATGCTATTCTATGTGTGTAAAGTGCAGCATAGCTGGGAAATATAGGCCCATAACAGCCATCAATAATAATCCTGAGTTGACAACAGTAACAACGTTATAAAAAGCTTGTTCTTTCTTCCGCTGAATAACACCACCCATAAAAAAGGCATCCAAGCACAAACAACATGTTTGACAAGACAAAACCAAGTAAAATATCGTTGCACAATGCGAATCATTCTATTATCAAAAGCATATGATGAGATGATCATCTCAGCCGTGTTTCCAATTGTATCATTCAGAAGGCTTCCAACTGTGGGACTAATGAAAAATGCTTGCTGCTCTGCTACAAAACCTAGTCGCTTAGGGAAAGGTGTTATGTCCCACCAATTGAACAAGAAAACCCATCAATGTTCTTCCTTTTAAAAATGAGCTAAATTCACAAATTCGCTTGATTTTGTTTGAGTGTAATTTGAGACAGTAGAGGAAGGCCATAAAAGCAAGCTTGTATGTTCAACCAGGTATTGTGCAAATTCTCAGCTTTTAACTGCCTTCTTCATGACCCGAAGCAGCAACAACTTAGTTTGAAAGTCTGAAATAGATGAACCATAAAAACTCAACAATAAATTTCCTGCTATATATCCGAGAATCCTCAGAGGAATTCAATCGAGCTGCCAGAAGACGAAGTATCCATATTCGATTACTTTGAAAATGGAGTGAATCACTCCCAAACATTTAATGAAAAGAGAGGTATACTCTCGAGCTATTTGTTCCAAACACTGTGAATGTGTTTCCCAAAGTGACTATTTGACATAATACCAGAAACATCACCACTGAATCCATGTCTGGCCTCCCGTATTTTGTCAAAACCTTCCGATCTTCTTCTAAAATCCCACATTTTGCTTATATATCGACAAGGGCACTTTCTACAAAGACATTTATAGCCCATCCAATTTAGATGATTTGAGAATGGATTTGCTTCCCCTGTTCAACAATAACTAGGGCACCACAAGCACTGAGAATGCTAGAGTAGGTGAACTGAAAGGGTTTCATACCAATTCGCTGCATTTGCTGAAAGAGATTTTAGAGCATCCTCACTTTGCAGATTTTGGGCATATATTGTTCAATTCAAAGGAGGACAGATGCATCCGTTGTGAACTCATTATGGCTGAAGATCTCAACATCTGTTTTAGTTGACAGCTGGTTTAGCTAAAATAAAATTTTTTATCAGTGGTTGTTTCCTGCATACAATTAGCGAGTTTTATTCATAAGAGACCTGAACGCACTTTCTGGGATTTTTGAACGAGTTTATAATTCCGTTGTTGTACTACAAAGCTATGGAATTTTTTACATAAAGACATTATAAACATATTTATTAAACACTATACTTATGCAAATATTTTTTAGAATAATTTTTTTTTTTGAGAAAAATCTTCTGCAAATTAATATATTGTTTTCCAAATGAGTTTACATTTACAATTCACTCTAGTTTTAAGATTTTTAATTTAAAATTTACCAATTTTGTTAAATTATTGAGAAAAAAGTAAAACTCAATATTTTTACTTTGAAAGCGTCATAATAAATCAATTATTGGGCTTCATGATATTATAGTTATAGTAAAGTTGTAAATTATTTAGTTAAGAACATGTAATTCCTCTTTGAAAATCACAAGTTCAAAACTAGTAAGGGTAGAGTTAGTACATGTTGAATGATTAATATTGGATCATTGTTATGAGGCTTGAAGAGTAGCTACCCCCTATAGTGGGAACCTCATATGGATATGTCTCTAGATGTCTTGACCATTTCCAATTCATAAGTCCCTAGTATTATTGGATTGCAAGATGTCAGTGATAGGTACATGCCCCAATGTCCTCCAAATTTGTATATTGTCCAAGGTTCATAGCTAGGGTGGTTGGCGGAATTATTTGTTTTCCTCCCAACTTAGGTTTAGTTCTCACAAGTGACATATTCACATATTATGATAACAATAGAGGGGTAGACAACCCTAGGATAGAGGTCCACTTTTATGTGTCTTGGAATGCCTCAGCTGATTTGAAAATTGTTGTGGATATTCCATTGGAAAATTCATCACAACAAATATGCTAAAAATAGACTAAAATCTAAAATATATACTACGAGGGTGATTTTTTCTTATATGTTTTTTTTATTAATACATAAAATGTAAAAAATGGAGAATAGTGAAACACAAACACACCAATCAAAATGAATACTAAGATATGAACCACGAAACCCTTTTGAGACTCCCAACTGCTTTACTCTACTATGGAATAAAATGCACTAAAATAGAATGGAAACCTTTTTTCCTCATAGTGGCATGTCATAAACTCTACTATGGAATAAAATTCACTCAAATAGAATGGAGACCTTTTTTTCCTCATAGTGGCATGTTTATGACATATGATAGCCAACTTGGGGTCAAGCTTAACTTATTTAACTCTAAACTAGAGTTACAAATTTGACCCTTGTAAAGTTTTCTTCATAATCTCCATGTGACTATCCCCTTTTCCATGAGCAATGGGGGTTGATGTGGCATCCTCTCAATTTATGGTGGTCAATCACCATAAAACAACTTATGGGAGGCATAAATTATACATCCATACTTCAATTGACATATTTCTTGAATTGTTGGAAAGGTATTTATGTATAGAATAAAATCACAAAGTGCTACATTATGTGGAAAAGTTTTACCCCTCGCAAAAATGCCATTTAAGGCCTCAAACTCAACCCAAAATGTTACATACCCTCATTATCCAAACTGATCCTAACACCAAAACTAGTCCTATAAGTTGATTCCTTCACATTTGAGAGGTATTCTTTCTTTTGCCTTTGGCCTTTGGTCTTTGAGGGTATTTTTTAATTTTCCTTGGAAGACTATTAAAACGTAAAGGTTACCTATTCTTCTTAACTTCAAGATGATCTTCCCAATTTTTTTTATTCTTTAGATGTATCTTTGCACCTTTAGGGACAATTGCTAATTTCAACTCATTTTAATGATTGGATTTTATCTCTCTCTTTCTCACACACACACACATATTAATTTTTTAATGTGAATCAAAATTGTTTGAAACATAAATATTATAATTTTATAAGTTTTGAAATTATATAAAAAAAATTATAATAATATGTTTTTATATTTGATTTTTTTTTTTTTAATAAGGTGTAGCCTAACTTAGAGACTAGTTTCAAAACAATTTAAAAAAAAATGTGATCTATAAGTGAGACTACACCTTTTTTTTGTCTATAAGTGAGACTACACATTTTTAATAATATTCCTTTGTCTTTCACTTCTAGTCCATTATTCATTGGTTAGATTTTATTTGTTGATATTTATATAATAAAAGATATATTTTAATTTTATCATATTATTTGAAAGCTAAATATCTTATTTGATATAACTTAGTATTTTACTTTATTTAATACTAGTATCGTTATATAAATTAAATGGTTGTTAAATGGATCAATCCATAATAAATATCCAAATAATAACTTTTTTCACTGAATTCACCAAAATCGGACAATACAATTTCAAGATTTTTTGTTGTTCAAAATACATTTTTGAATGCATAAATGGATGCATAAATTAGACAATTTAAACTCAAGTTTTTAAAAATCTTTATCAAATTTTGATTAAAATTAACGAGAAAAATGGTGATGAAAAAGGTCATTTCGTTTATAAGTGACTACGCCCTTATTTTATTATACATCTTAAATTGTTAAAATAGTAATAAAAATAAAAATTAAGTAAATTATAATTTTATTTATAATTATTTTTAATGATTAATATATAAATTAAACATATATACAACATGCAACAAGATTTTCATCCCCATTTTATTATGGAGGTTCTTAACCTCTAAATAAGCCTTGTTACAATATTACGGGTCAATACGTTAGCTCATCAATACCACATGTCCAAAAAACCATAACTGATTTCATATGACAATTTTTTAATTAATGAATTTAATAAAGAACATTTTTTTAATAAATGAATTTAATGAAAAGGAGGAAAAATACATACCTACTTTGAAAATAAATCTCAACCTTTGATTTGTGTATACTCCCGAGAGTATTTTAGAATATTCATCTCTACCATCCACTTAATAATTATTGATAATTAAATTAAACTTATTAAATTCCAATTCCAAAATAAACATGCTTATCCATATAACAACTTTCAAATTCTAAAACTTATGAAATGTATTATTATAATATATCTTTATATAACTTAACTTATTTTTTTGGTTTGCTAGGTTATGTGAGTCTTAAGATGACTCATGAGAGTTTAGCATGACTAGATTTTTGCCCACATTTTTAATAGTGACAACGCGTCTTAACAAAATACCTAAACACCAGAACATCTTTTAATTCATATTATTATAAATTAGTTAATTTGATTAAACTTATATTATATATAGTATTTTTTGGCTTAATCTAATTTTTTTAAACCATTAATTGAATAATGATAAATTATAAACTATGTTAGCTTGCAATACGTTATTATTTATATTCTTAAATTTTTTAAAATATAAAAAAATAATTATAATAATATATGTTTTGAGTAGTAACTATAATAACATAATTTGATTTTATTTTTACTTACCGAGTATTAAAAAAAAATCATTTTAAAAAAGATTTGTATTTAAAAAAATTTGATCTCTCAAAATCATTTTAAAAGAGATTTGTATTTAAAAAAATTTGATCTCTCAACACTTAATAGATTCAGACTTAAAATATTCTAATAATTTGTTATATTTATATATATTCTAATAATTAGTTACATTTATACATATTAATTTTTTTATTTTATTTTTATGTAATTTAATCAAATTAAAATGTCTTATATTTATTAAATTTTTATTTTATTTTATGTAATTTAATTAAATTAAAATATTTTATTAATTATAAATATTGTGTTGATAATTATAAATTTTTTTTGTCTCTTCAAAAAAAAATATTAGTATTAGATTAGGTTACAACATCTCTCTAGTATTAACTTGCTAGTAAATGAAATAAATCTTGGAGTTGGTAATATGCTCATAGCTTTGAGGTTTTGGGCTTTGAAACAAAAAAACATCATACTTATATGTGGGTCAGATTTTCTTCAATCAATATGTTATTTTCCAGCTTTTCTGGAACCATCACCATGTTGTTTTTGTTGTCGTGTCTACCCCCTTGATGAAGTGAAGGTCAAGAGAGGAGTTCGATCAGATTTTCACATGAGTTCTTTTGTGGTATCTGCTCCATGGTGGAGTGGTATCTGCTCCATGCTGGAGTCAGAATCAAGAATGTCCACTTATCCAGTCAACTCTTTTGGATGCGCCAAAGTCGTTGCTAGACTCTTACCCATCTGGAATCTCCATAATATGCACAAGTTTATACAATGCATCTAGATTCTTACTTTCTAACATTCATAGAATGCATGTTAGTTTTAGGTTTCATCTCACTTTTTAAGTTATTGCCTAAATCATATATTATAAATTATGTTTTTGTCAAAATACATTATTAACCATAGGAATAGCATTAAGAAAAATGTAAGCCACAGAGAGATAAATTACCCCACACGTGTGAGCTGATAGAGAGACAGAGAAGAGAGAAAAAATGGCCTTCCTTTTCATTCTTCTTCAACCTTCTTGTCCTTCTCTCACTTGCACAAAAATTATCTTGCATGAGAGAATGTGAATGTGTCAATGGAGGAGATCAAACTTCTTTCATATAGTAGTCTATTTTAGGTGAATGGATGTGTCTCTTGGCCAAGGCCGACTTGACATGGAGGGAAGCTGATTTGTCACTTTTGGAGCCAAATTTACATTTCAAAAAATTCAAATTTTCATCTTTTAAAATTCACAATGGGACTTTGGCTCAAAATACATTTTTCTTTTGACTCAAGCATTTCAAATATGCCTTGCAATGATAAATACAATTACATCAAGTGACCAAAGGTACATTATGAAGACCGATGATAGTTACAAAGTCGACGATTCCTAGAATAAATTATGACTATTTAAATGAAGATATATTTAATGCTCATTTTATGGTTAGTAAAAAACCAAAATTTTGCATCATGTCACTTGAAAAGTATACTATTATAAAATATGAAACATCTATAGTAATTACTTCATTATATTTTCTTAAGCTTCCAAAATATTTTCTATTTGAAATTTCCACAAAAGAAACTATAGCAAAATGCTAAAATGAGTCATTTTAAAGAGTGAAACCAAAGGATCATACATTCTAGAACCAAATGTTATGAACTAAACTTTATGCTTTGAGAATGATAAATATGCATTGAATAAGAATTCATTTCAAGGAGACAACCTCCATTTATAATATATCTAATGCACAAGATAAGACACCTATAAACATGAGTCTCCTTTAATATAAATAGGAGATCACGTGAGCATGATGTAACCTACCACTAAGCCAACCAAACCATAACTAATATACTAATAGTAAATGAGATTAGAGCCTTAACAATTATTGTGGGAACAACATGTAGCTCATCATATATTTTCATAATCAATTGTAAACAAGACAACAAGGTAATGTCATTTTGTAAAATACACACCCAACATTTTTAAGTGGGTGCTAAAATCCATCAAAACTATTATATAGAAGAAAAATCGTCAACAACCTAAGATGAATAGATTATTGGTCATTAATGGTAAAATACCTCATTCTAATAAGAAAATTGTAGTTAAGGGAGTAATCTAGAATTTTTTGGCATGAAAATACTAGGCCTTCATCCAATTAGAAGGATGTGCAAAAGTTTAGAAGATGTTCTAGTGAGTATGAACTCCACATTAACACTTTCTTGATACGATAGACCAAACTCTGAGAGATTCAATAATGAACAAAAAGAATTGACTTAGGTGAGATATCCTTCAAAAAATTGAAACTTTGGTATGTTAGAATATACAAACGTTGAAACACATATTATTGTAGATACCACATAGAATTTGGTTATTATTATAAAACATATATACATATTTATTTTCTTTGTTAGTCCAATTGCCTTGCTTCATTAACTTATTGGATTGTTGAAATATCCATATATATTTTGCAACATTCAATTAGTCCATGGCGGTTCTCTACAAAGTCCATGATCACGAAACATTCTAATTTATATGTTTGTCCACTATGATGAGTAGTTTCATGATTTATCCTTTACACTCATTTGGAACTATGTTACATTTGAGGATATGTGGATCACTTCATTTGAAAATGTATAATTCATTATGGCTAAATACTCCACTTCAATGGCCATTGGAAGACATTGTAAATTTCAATGTTAGGCTTTACCTGCATATTGAAGTGCATTGGAAAATTCTAATATTAGTTTTTACATGCACAACACAAAGTTTGTATATCAAGCCCTAAGCTCATTTGTCTCATGTTCTATTATCACATTATCACGAGGAAGAAGTGAAGAGACCTTGAATCCATTTTAGGTTTCCCACTTCCATGAAACAAGTAGCACGAAATATTTGTGAGTTTCCATCCTTACACCTCGAAGAAAGACGAGATTGTAAAAACTAAGCACAAGACAAGATGACCATAGACTAAATAAAACACAAGAGAAACCACGTAGAATGAGAAAAGGAAAGAAAAGGTGAACATAAAGGTGGCAAAGACAAAACAGTGGTTTGGTAAAAATACAACCAGATGGTTGCCACATAATATTTTTAGACAAAAATACAAATTAGTAACCTTGCCCATCCTCAACTAAGAAGTGGAGAGATGTTAAATAAATTTGGAGTTTTCCACTTCCATATCATGAGTGTGAGCGAATATTTGTGGACTTTCATTATTACACTTACCAAAAATATTATACTATTAAGCAAAAGCAAGAAGACCAAAGAATAAACGAAAAACAAGGAAACACTATATAGAATTGGATGAAAAAACAAAAAAATACTAAGTACAAAAACAACAAATATAACAATTAAAAAGACAAATTAATAATTATTTAACTTCTTTAAAAAATAAAAAAATAAAAAGAAATAAAAAATAAATAAAAAAAATAATATATATATATATATATATATATATATATTTAGACATGACATTCAAATCAAAATCAACAAACTTCCCATATACAGAAATAAATAATTTTTCCAAATAACCAACCAACCAAAAAATAAAAACAAATTTGTGAAGTAATAAATTTAAATTTTTATTTTTCCATACTTTTAATATATTCCTTGACCAATAAAGATTTCACTAATCAAATTGTCATTAATAAAATAATTTGATTACAATATTTTATAATTTTTATTAATATATTTTTTAACAAAATTAAATCATTCAAATTGCTTACATTCCCTATCTTCCCTTTAAAAATACATTCATCATTATATTCCATAATTGAACTTTTTATAATAAAGTGATGCTCTATGTGCCACTTTTGAACATACTGTCGCAAATCTTTTTCTTAAATCACTGCAGATTTACCACTACCTTGGTACCAATTCAGTAATGGTAGCATTGGCGTTAGATGGAGCCGTAGACGTTGGAGTGAACCCATGACTTGTAGACTCAGTATTTGGGGAAATACGAGAACTCACAAATGCAGGGTTTTTTGGGGAAACATGAGAACTCTGTAAAGGAATTGCTTGAAAGCATCGAAGTGACAGTTGACATTGGTGGACGAAGTGACGATTCAGTTTGTGTACACAAAAGACCAACTTGAGTGTACTGATAAAAATTCAATATATTAAATAAATGACTTTCCATGTTGAGATATCTTGAGAGTGTACAAACACTCATACAAGCTCAATATTTCATCAGGAGAGCAACCTAGTGCATATAGGCTTTCACACTATTGAGTGGTTTGAACCAATCTCTAACAAATAGGGTCTCAATCCTATTCTAAAGCAACAAAGACTTAAACATATAAAAACTAACTTTTTCCTTTAATGCTAACACTCGCCATTAATGGAGAAAGGATTCATTCAAAAACTCAAATGATCTATGATGCCTGTTGGTCTTAGTCTTAGCTAGGCTTACAATGGTAAAAGACAGAGCTTTCATTTTTATCTTCTTTCCGTAGAGCCCATACTTGTGCATTTGTGGATGAAGCTTCATCTTAACTTTCTTTGCCATGAGGTAGTGTTGTATGTTCACCTCATTTCTTCCCTTGTGAAGGAAAGCTTGAATTCTTATTTTCGCCCTTCTCAGAATTATGGCAAGCTAGATAGGAGAATTTTCCTTCTCACTATTTCCAGTGTCAATCATCTAAGCATCAGTGATGATGTCTTCATCATTCATTAATGCAACTTTTGTGTTGACTTCATAAAGACATGGTGTTTCAAGCCATGCTTCAAGAAACTTCAATTCTTCTTCAAACTTAGTTTATTTTTCTTGCCTCCCAATATATGCACAAAACAAAATGTTAGATTTATAAAGAGGACTGCATTTTCTTTTGTCTTCTTGCTCCTTCAGGAGAGATTCCATTTCTCCATCTCTCCTTACTCCATCCCTATCTGTTGTCATAGTTATGCCTTCAACCTTTTCACTCAGTTCTGTTGTTGCAGGCATGCTATGCATTTGATCTATATGTGAAAATAGACCTTCTTTCTCACCAAACAGTAATTCATCAATAAGATGTTTTTCAATCATCAAATTGCTCCACTCATCATGAGGTGTATAAATCTCATCAAACTTCATTTTTGCATCACGAAAACTTTCAGGTTCTACAATAATGGATGTGTTTTCATCATCACAGGTTCCAGTTACAGACACACATTCATCACCCATCATTGCATCTTCAGCGTCATAATCAAATATGAGATCATTTTTAGGAGCAATATCTTCAACATCATTGCCCTCATTCAAACAATGTTCCATCCCTAAAACATCCCATAAACATTTTGTACTAAGAATCTCTCAATATTCATATATTATGGTGAGTATGACGTTGTCATCTAATACAAATATTATAAGACATAATGCTGATGCATCTCCATTATCATTAATAACGTCTTCCACAAAATCCAGTAAGTTTACCTTCCATAATACTTTTTTCATTTTATTTGCTCATATTTCATAATTCATACCTGAAAAAGATGATAAATATGGAATTAACCATTTAATAATTTCACCAAGTTCAAAATCTGCATCTTGATCGGCTACATGTCCATCAGCGCCAACTTGAAACACATCACTAAATTCAGCAAAACAATATTTTTGCAATTCTCCTTTGATGCTTTCTCCTTAGTTTTCTACAAGATTCTTTCAGTTTACTTTGAAAACCCATTTTATCCTTCTATTTTCTTCCTTGCATCAAGCATGCAAGAACACTTCAACCAGGAATACTCAACTTTCCTTGGGGCATTCAAGTTGAAGCCTCAACATATACATTCACCAAACTCGAAGGGTTTCTCAACAAAATTCAACCTCTCCAAAGAGTTGAAGCGCTTAAACTGTACACAGACCAACGATATTGAACTAAAATACCTCTTGTGAGATTTACAGGGGTCTAAGTCCCCATGTTGATGCTGCAAATTTCCACAAAATTCCACCAAAATGAAAGTTAATGCAAACAATACAAGTTGCTTCATTAACAGATCCTGACCTGGATCCTTTCCCTCTCAACTTTGGCTTTCGGCAGACCGCAAAAATTCCATAATAGTTGCTTCTAGGGACCAGATTTTAAAAAATACAATCTAATCCTCCCCGGAAAACATTAAACCCTACCTGTGTCTGAATGATTTACCATAGCAGAACCGTCGATCCACAGCTCATTCCATAGTCGATTAGTTACTGATTATCTGTGGAGATAATCGAATTTGTTAGATGAAGAGGGTGGATGAGGATCAAAGCCCCTTATGAGTCCTGGAACACCAACCAAACTCATTCACCAATTCACGCAATCCACGCATCCACACTCCAAAAATAAAGAGCCGTTGCCACTGCGTAGATCCAGAGGCACACCTAGCTACTCTCACGCAACTCCAAACTAATCCACAATCTTCCTTCGAATTCTCATGCAGCCATTAACAGACATCATGGTAAAGTCGTCGACAGGCAGCACACAACACTTCCTCTGTCTTTGTTTTGTGATCCACCCTCCTGGTGATCTGGCCTCCGCACCTCACCTCAGCATCCAACAGGCACCGCCAAGGCATAGACTTCTCTTGGCCTCCAAGTAGCTTCTCCAACAACAAATTTGTGGGGACGAGACTCTATGAAGCCAACACGATCTCGACCTCCGCTGCTCCACTTCAACCTCTACGCAGCCGAATCGATTTCGATCTCCACTGCAGCTGAGCAATGGATCTGAGCCTCCCATGAACTCTTCAGGCATGTGGCTGGGTTAGCTCACAATTCCTTTGCACAATTCCACCCGCAGCTATTGTCACGCTCACGCTAGTCAAGGGTTATTCAGAAACTTGGATTCTACCATGCCCAAGCCAGTACGCATCTCTCCCACCAAATGAAAGAAGCCACTGCCTCGAGCCAAATGAAAGAAGCCACTGCCTCCCACAATGGGCTGCAGATCCTCATTTCCTCTTGCACTCCTACGCAGTCAAATTCTATTCAGGGATCTGGTCTTAGGTCATTGATTCAAACACAATGTAGATTTGACACATTGACTGTCAAGCGAATCTCCTTCACTGGCTCTCCTCTAGTGGCCCCGTATTTGTGGCTGAATGCACGTCTAACAGTACACACCTGTGTCTTGCCAGTAACCATACCAAGTTGATTTCAGGGAATAAGATAGTGCTTTCTAAGGAGAGGTTAGTTTTTTTTCTCCTCAATCAATAACATGATAAACACCATCGATCCTGATTCAATATAGAGAGAGAAGGCTCCTACTTTGTTTGCTCACGTACTCCCTCCAAGATCTCTCACTTAGCTCATTCTATTTGTGGGAGTGGCATACTCCAAATCGATGGAATGTTCCAGAAAACAAGTTGCTCACCATACATAACTCAGGATATGAACAATAAATATCTCTCTTCGTCATAGCACTTGACCACACATAACTCTCCTGTGCTCTAGCCAACCACTCAGATTCACAATTACAATGTTGTGCTTCAACACACCAGCTTCAGACGGTGGCCCACCATGCAAACGACAGCCCACCACGCAGTAAGGTCTCAATTTCCTGCATGCTCCTTCAAGCTCAAGTTCGCGTGACTTAGCACTATGGTCTTGTGAAGATCTGCATGACAGTACACTAGAT
The DNA here is from genome assembly GCA_031772625.1 of Pinus tabuliformis. Taxonomy (NCBI): domain Eukaryota; kingdom Viridiplantae; phylum Streptophyta; class Pinopsida; order Pinales; family Pinaceae; genus Pinus; species Pinus tabuliformis. Next base: position 168,992,413 of record CM062812.1, read on the forward strand.
AGCTGCGACGGGTGACAAAATGAAAAAACATGGAAGGGTAACAGTGGGATTGGCGTGTTTGTGCACCCAACACTTGCAACAATTTCGGCTCAGTCGCTATCTCCACTCAGCTTATAGGATCGACAATCTTTAAGCTCTGATACCATGATAAAAACTCAATATATTAGCTAAATGACTCTCCAGGCTGAGATACCTGGAGAGTGTACAAACACTCATACAAGCTCAATATTCCATTAGGAGAGAAACCTAGTACATATAGGCTTTCACACTATCGGGTGGTTTGAACCACTCCCTAACAAATATGATCTCAATCCTATTCTAAAGCAGTGTACACTTAAACATAGAAACGCTAACTTTCTCCATTAAGGCTAACATGCATCTCACCGCTTGCTTTTCGTCGCATATTCCAATAATTTCTCGATCAATTATCCCCACAATGTTTCCTGCATCGTATGACCTCCATACTTGCATAATCATAGAGGCTTCATCATTCTTATCAGATATATATACACAATGGACACATCCACATGAACTAAATAGTATGGTATTAAATTAAAGGCAGATATGTATCTCACCCATCTTAAAAGAATTTGCATTTCAGCTAACAAATTGTAGTTTGTGTTCTTTCTTCTTGTGATAATTTCGAGGACAAGAACGCCAAAGCTATAAACATCAATTTTTATAGATACTTTTCTCAACATAGCATACTCTGGTGGCATATAACCGCTACATATACAGAGTAAAATTTCAAATATCATAAAATAAGGAAAAAGTTTAGAAATAGGAGATGATAAGTTATTTGAAAAGGTAACATAGTTGCAACCAAGATTGTAAATCTCATGACCATAAAAAAGCTTAATCAAGAATATAAATGCACCCCATTTTCCAACCAAAAAATGGTATAATGTTTGACATCTTGGGTAATTGTAGGCAACATCATATGGTTAGTTATATGAAGGTAAAATATATGCATGGAAAATGTTTGGCGTTACTAGATGGGAGATTGGAGATGGGTTTAACGTTATGATCAAGCTAGACTCTATGGTCAGTATGAAGGAATGATTCGCTTTGTGGGCTCCTTTAATGCAACACATCCATAATAAGGATATTCTTTATATGAAGCAGATACATAACATACAGTCAGGGCTTTTGTTTGGCTATAAATGGAGTTCGCCATATATACTAGATATCTGGGAAGGTCTCACACAAGAATGGATACATTACACTAAAATTTTAATTGAAACAGGTATCACTTTAGGAACAACACGATAAAATGATATGGAATGAAAGACTAAGAAAGAATCCCCAATGGTAAAGAAAGATATATAAGCACTTATATCAGAAACCACTGATACAAAATATAGATAAGTGGATTCAGTTCATGTGGAAGTGGGATATCTCGCTCAAGATGAAAACCTTTTTTTGGCTGGCGATGAACAAAAAAATATTTACCTAGAATATCCTACAACAAAGAAGTATGATTGGACCTAGTATATGTGGTCTATGTATGAATGATTTGGAAACATCGGAGTACTTATATTTATATAAGTGCTATTATGCATAAGAGGTATGGTCCGACACTCTTCTTTCTTTAGGTAAAAGGGAAATTTAGTTCAATGGTAACTTGTCTAACTTTATTGAGAGATGGTTTCTTACCAAGAAAAGACATAAGGTTCTCCCTTTCTTTGTTATTTGGACCATTTGGGGCATCAAGAATGCAAAAATATTTGAAGAAAAGATAGGGAAGCCTCAGATATATACAAGATAGTATCAGCTTGATCCAAAATGGATCCAAAACACCCTCTAAGTATTTAAATAAAAAAACTATCGCATAAGGATAAACCTTACAAAAGGCAGAAAACACTATCGAGAATGAAAAACATGAAGAAATAGTGGAAAACTGGCCTATCAGAGGTTAAAGGAATGACGCACAGGAGCTGTTAGATCTGGCCAATCAACGGTCCAGATCCGATTGGCATATCGCAATCGGCAAAGGCAGGCGGAGGCTATCAGAGGCTACCATATAAAAGTTACGATAGGAATCAACGCGGGTCAATAAGGACCATCGATCAAGCACACAGATCAATGACCCAGGTCAACTCGCGATATTGCATTAGTGACAAATAAAGGAGCTCTTACAACAACCCATCGGACTATGCGATATGCGATTGCGATCAATCGCATCGCAATATTGTGTCACAGTAATACAACGGAGCGGGGCCGATATATATATGACTTGTGATAGCCAGACCTGATGGGGTTATAGATGATATTCAACATATTTTGAGATCCAGATCATGATATTTTTCTGTGTATTTCGCATTTTTGCTAAATAAATGAAATTCAAAGGTATGTGCCCAATGCGATAAAACCAGACCCGATGGAACTTATAGATGCAAATATATAATATTTCAAGTCCACCATAAAGCCATTTTGTGGGATTTTCAGTGTTTTAATGTATTTTTACAAATACAAAGGAAACCATGGCACAAAGGCACTTGCGACTTGCGATAGTGATTAAAGGTGGACGTGATAGGAGTATAGGGTGGATTTAAGGATATTTGAAGTCCAATAAATGATAATTTGGCAAATTTTCCCATGTTTTTAGTGTATTTATCTATGTAAACAAAGAGGGCTATTTTTTGGGATTTTAAAAGCCCGATGGTCCCTTCCATTGCAGAATAGGTGGCCACCTTCCCTGAAGATGTTATGCCATGATTGGCTAACGCTCAGAGGGGATTTGAGAATACAGAGGCTAGGAGCCAGAGAGCCGGAGAAGGGGAAACGAGCAAACAATGACAATTGGCTTAAAAGCCACAGAAGACAGAAGAAAGAGGCAAGCAATACTGAGATAGAGAGAAAACAGAGATAGAGAGTGGAAGAAAGAGTCTGTGTACTGAGAGAGGCTTGAGGGATTCAAGCAAACTCCTGCTATTTTGTATCTGTGTGTTGAGACTCAATTTGAGCTCACATTTTGTAAAAAATTGTTCTTGAAAGACATAATAGAGAGGTCACCACTGAAGGCTGGACCAGGAGATGTAGCTGAAGAGTTTTGGCTGAACTCCATATTAAACTTGTTATGTTATGTGTGTTTTTCTATTATGTTTCTCCAACTGCTCATTGCTTGTATTATTCGCAATCTTCTCGATCAGTTGCACTAAGTAATATAGGCAAATCCATGCATAGGAGTCTGTAATACCTTAAAAGTAATCTAAGATCTTGATTTTTAGATCAAGTGGTATCAGAGCTTTTGGTTTTTGGTTTGTTAAGGTTAGACAAGCTTGCGCTGGATTTGTTTTTTAATGCTAACTAGGGCGAGGCTCAAACTGGGTAAAGGAGAACTTGATGAGGCCAACCAAAAAATTGGAAGAGTTTATTCGAGGAGGAGAATCTTAGAAGAAACTCATTTGGACATAGAATCTCAGTTCATGGACTGTTTTATGGCCATGAGGGCCATGGTGGAAGAGATGTATCGGGAATTTAAGAAGGGTTGAGGTGAAAGTAGCTCAACACCCAAGCAAGAAAAAGGAGCTGAGGAACCTTCTCTAGATGCCCCTCTAGAGGGAAAAGGGAAAGGGGAAAAGCCTCCTCCATCATCTCCTCCACCATCTCCTTCATCATCCTCATCTCCTAGCCCTGAGAAGAAAAAGAAGAAGACTTTTGTGATTAAATTAGATGTAAATTTTGATTTGCCAATTTATGATAAGGAATTAAGTGCAGAAAAGCTAGATAACTTGATTAGACAGATTGATGTATATTGCAGGGTGTAGAACATCGATTCAAAATGGAGAAAGATTCAGTTGGCCAGCCTTCACCTTGGAGGAACTGCCCTAGTGTGGTGGGAAGGCAGGACACAAGCTGATTTAATGAAGCATGGTAAAATTCTTTCTACCTGGAGTGAATTTGTTTCTGCCATTAAAATACAATTCTATCCACTAGCTTATATGTAGCAAGCAATGATGAGTTGGTAAACTCTTTGCCAATTAAAGGGGAAAAGTTTACAAAGTTATACCCAAGAATTTATAAAAAGAGCTTTAACTCTAGGCATTTCTCTAGACTCACTTGGAACTTTGTTGAAGTATATAGGTGGTTTGCATAGCTATTTGAGGCACACCATTCTCATGTTTAACCCCACTAGCCTAGATGATGTATCAGTTCAAGCTACACATCTAGAGGCTAGAGGCAAGAATGTGAACCCAGAGATTGGGGGATCATCAAAACCCTCTGCAAGGAAAAACAAGGAAAAGAAGAAGCTGAGATGGAAAGAGAGGAAGGAAAATGCTGTACAGAAAGACAAACCTTCATGCACTCACTGCAAGAAGGATGGACACGATGATGGCACTGCTGGTCTTTACATCCACAGCTGAAACCTTAGAAGTTTGGTGGTAAGAAGAAGAAGATTGCTGCTGCTATTCAGAAAGACTTGGGTTTAGACTCAAGTGATGAAACAACAGTCATAGCTACAGGTATAAAAGGTAAAAATTCTAAAGCATCTACAAGTAATTCTGCACAATCTATTGATAATGAAAATAATGAGAGGAAAAGACATGAGCTTTTTCATATTAGAGTTATTTCCAAGTATCAAAAGATTGATACTTTATTTGATAGTGGATCACAAGTAAACTTGATTTTTGAAGCAATTGTAAAAAAGTTGGGATTACTAATCACACCTCACAAGAAGCCATATCCATTAGGTTGGGTATGTGATAAAGCAAAGCTACAAGTGACTAGAAAATTTAAACTTAGGTTTGCTATTGAGTCAACATTTGTAGATGAGGTTGAGTTAGATATAATTCCCTTGGATATAAATGGTATTGTTTTAGGAAGTCCTTACTTGTATGATAGAAAAGCCATTTTCTATAGAGCTAAAAATAAGTATCAACTCACTAAAAATAAGTATCAACTCACTAAAGATGGAATAGAATATATTGTAAGAGCTCATAAACTCAAAAATAATTACTCTCTCATAAACTCGGGGCAGATGAAAAGAATTGTAAATTCATGCAAGCAATTTTTACCAATGGTTCTAAAGGAAAAGAACCCTAATAAAGTTTACAAAAAGTTCTTCGGCGAAGATCACATGAGACATCATTTGTCGACGCGTTTCGAACCAACCAGTGTGGTTCATCGTCAGGACAATTTGAAGAAACAGATCCAGCCTAGCAGTTTAAATAGACAGAGCAAAGGCCCCAACGGTTAAAAAGACTAACAGCTACTTTTGACTAGGTACCTTAAAAAATGCTACCCGGGGGACCAGTCCTATAAATAAATTAATATAGTGATGAAAATAATAAAAATAATTAAGTTATAATTGAGCATAACTATTATATATTTTTAATTATTTTTATTATTTTCATCACTATATTAATTTATTTATAGGACTGGTCCCCCCGAGTAGCATTTTTTAAGGTACCTAGTCAAAAGTAGTTGTTAGTCTTTTTAACTGCTGGGGGCTTTACTCTGTCTATTTAAACTGCTAGGCTAGATCTGTTTCTTCAACTTGTCCTATCGATGAACCACACTGGTTGGTTCGAAACGCGTCGACAAATGATGTCTCATGTGATCTTCGCCGAAGAATTTTTTGTAAACTTGATATGGATCACAGAAGCCTAAACTCTACAACCCTAATAAAACCAATATATTTGAGAGATGAGATGCTAAATAGAAAGCTGATTTAGAAAAAGTTGTTTTAGAATATGATATCCTATTTCAAGAACCTAAAGGTCTGCCACCCAAAAGGGAAGTAGTACATGATATTCATTTGCAGCAAGATGCTCCATTGCCTAACATCGGAATGTACAGGTCATCCGCTTTAGAGAATACAGAGATTAAGAAGCAGGTATAGGAGTTGCTCAAGAAAGGGTTCATAAGACCAAGCACATCACCATGTGGATCTCTAATCATGTTGGTAAGAAAGAAAGATGGTTTGTGGAGGACGTGCATTGATTACAGAGCACTGAATAAAATAACGATCAAGAATCGTCATCCTCTTCCTCACACTGATGATCTATTACATCAAATAAAAGAAGTAGTTTACTTTTCCAAGTTGGACTTGCATAGTGGCTATCATCAGGTCAGAGTAGTAGAACAAGATGCATGGAATACTGCTTTCAAAACAAAGCAAGGATTGTATGAATGGCTGGTTATGACTTTCAGCTTAACTAATGCTTCTGCCACTTTCATGAGAGTTACGAATGATGTACTCAGACCTTTATTGATGATTTTGTAATTGTATATTTAGATGACATTCTTGTTTTCAGTAAAACATGGGAAGAACATTTCAAGCATGTAAAGCAGACTCTAGATGTTTTGAAAAGAGAAAATCTCTATCTTAAGTTATCAAAATGTGAATTTGGAAAAACATATTTAAATTATTTGGGTCATATTGTAGGGGGTGGTGAATTGAAGATAGATCCCTCTAAGGTTGAAGTCATTGTGAGTTGGCCTAAACCCAAAAGTACTATAGAAATTGGGAGCTTCCTAGGAGAAACACAATATTGGAGAAAATTTATTGCTAACTTTCCTTAATTGCAGCTCCCTTACATGCTTTAACATGATTGAACAAGGTGTTTTAGTGGGAGGCAAACAACAAAAAGCCTTCGACACCTTAAAATAAAAAATTAGTACAACACCAATACTAGCACTGCCAAATCTTCAACGTCCATTTGAGATTGAAACAGATGCCAGTGACTATGCCATGGGAGCAGTGTTGATGCAACACGGTAAACCCATATGCTATCATTCTGAGACATTTAATTCTGCAGTAGTTAATTATCCCACATATGACAAAGAATTGTATGCATTAGTACAAAGTGTGAAAAAGTGGAAACATTACTTAATGGGCAAGGAAACGATCATCCATACAAATCATCAACCACTTCAATATTTGCACTCACAAACTAAATTGCAGCAATCAAGACACTATAGGTGGATGGGTTTTCTACAACAGTTTCATCTAGTCATCAGATATAAGAAGGGCATACACAATAAAGTTGCAGATATGTTGTCTAGACCAATCATAAATGCATCTACTATACTTAAGCATAACTCAGTAATGCATGAAAGCTACATTGAACAATATGCTCAAGATATAGATTTTAAAGATGTATATGCAACTTTAAGTCATGGAAAACAAGTAGAAGAATTGGATTATTATGCTAAGGACCAACTCTTGTATCATTTGGGAAAGTTATGCATTCCACAAACTGAAGGAGTTAACATAATTCGTGAAGCACATACTTCTGTTATATCAAGTCACTTTGGTGTAAGTAAAACAGTTGAATAGCTGCAAAGGTTCTGTTATTGGCCTATAATGCATGAAACACTTTTTAGATATATTAAAAGGGTGTACCATGTGTGCTAAAAGCAAGCGCAGCAATAGAAAATTAGGGTTGTACACTCCACTCCTAGTTCCTTCTCATATTTGGGAAAATGTTTCCGTGGACTTTGTTGGGGGATTGCCAAAATCTAGAAAAGGTCATGATTATTTATATGTTATTGTGGATAGGTTCAGCAAAATGTGTATTTTAATACCTTGTAATAAGTAGATTACAGCTGAACAAACATTGAAGTTGTTCCTTCAGCATGTTTGGGTTCATTTTGGGTTACCCACTTCCATTGTATCTAATTGAGATTCTAGCTTTGTTGGGAAGTTTTGGTCAAGTCTATGGGAATTGATGGACAATAGACTGAAGAAGAGCATGACCTTTCATCCACAAACATATGGCCAAACAGAGGTAGTCAACAGGACAGTGATCCAGTTGCTCAAGGGCTATTGTAGCAAGCATCCCAAGCTTTGGGATGAACATTTGTGTTATGTGCAACATGCTTACAACCATGCTAAGCCCTCTTCTACACAAATATCTCCTTTTGAGACTTGTTTTGGTTTTACACCAAAGTCTCCCTTGGATTTGTCTTTGGAAAAGACATAGCAGTTGATGGACACAGTGATGTGGACAAAGCAACCAAGTTCATTGAACAGATCCAAGAAATTCACCAGATAGTACAGGAACAGCTAGAAGAGAGCCAGGCCAAGTACAAGGCGAGGCATGATAAGCATCGAATTGAACATAGCTTCCAAGTTGATGATCAAGTCTAGTTGTATATTAGCAAAGACAAAATGCAAGGTGAAGGTAAGAAGTTGAAGCCAATAAGGTATGGGCATTTCAAGATCGTTGAGAAAATTGGTGAAAATTCTTTTCACCTTGATTTTCCAGCTTACATGCATATCTATTTAGTAGTTAATCCAGAGAACTTGAGATTGTTTGAACCTTCATTGATTGAAGATACCGAAGAGAAAAGTTAGTTGCTTTCTATTGATGATCTGTTTCCTAAATATCTCAGTGAGTTGCAGGAAGATATAGTTCTGGATAAGAAGGTGAGAACTACGCATAGAGGGGATATTGAGTACCTTAGAATTGGACTCAAAGGTTCAAAACCAAGCAGTGCACGATGGATGGAAATTGGAAAAGTGACGAAGCTGTATCCTCACTTGATCAATGCTTAAAAACTAACTTTTTCTAGTCCAAAAGCTTTTTCAGTGGGAAGGCATGATCCAAAATGGATCCAAAACACCCTCTAAGTATTTAAAATAAAAAACTATCGCATAAGGAAAAACCTTACAAAAGGCGGAAAACACTATCGGGAATGAAAAACATGAAGAAACAGTGGAAAACAGGCCTATCGGAGGTCAAAGAAACGATGCACAGGAGCCGCCGGATCTGGCCAATCAACGGTCCAGATCCGCTCGGCATATCGCAATCAGTGAGGGCAGACGGAGGCTATCGAAGGCTACCATATAAAAGTTGTGATAGTGATCAGTGCGGGTCAATGAGGACCGTCGACCAAGTGCGTAGATCGACGACCCAGGTTAACTCACGGTATCGCATTGACAACATATAAAGGAGCGCTTACAATGGCCCAGGGGACTATGCGATATGCGATTGCGGTAAATCGCATCGCAATATCGCGTCGGAGTAATACAACGGAGTGGGGTTGATATAAATATGACTTGTGATAGCCAGACCTAATGGGGTTATAGATGATATTTAACATATTTTGAGATCCAGAAAATGACATTTTTCTGCGTATTTTGCATTTTCGCCAAATAAATGAAATACAAAGGAAATTTGCCCAATGCGATAAAACCGGACCCGATGGAACTTACAGATGAAAATATATAATATTTCAAGTCCTCCATAAAGCCATTTTGTGGGATTTTCATTGCTTTAATGTATTTTTACAAATACAAAGGAAACCATGACACATGGGGCACTTGCGACTTGTGATAGCAATTAAATGCAGACCCAATAGGAGTATAGGGCTTATTTAAGGATATTTGAAGTCTGATAAATGATAGTTTGGTGAATTTTCCCGTGTTTTTAGTGTATTTCTCTGTGTAAATAGAGAATGTTATTTTTGGGGATTTCAAAGGCTCAATGGTCCCTTCTATTGTAGAATAGGTGGCCACCTTCCATGAAGATGTCATGTCACGATTAGCTAATGCTCATAGGGGATTTGAGTGGACAGAGGCTAGGAGCCAGAGAGCCTGAGAAGAGGAAATGAATAGACAACGCCGATTGGCTTAAAAGCCATAGAAGACAGAAGACAGAGGTAAGCAGTAATGAGACAAAGAGTGGAAGAAAGAGTCTGTGTACACAGAGAGGCTTGGGGGATTCAAGAAAACTCCTTCTATTTTGTATTTGTGTGTTGAGACTATATTTAAGGTCACATTTTGTAAAATACTCTTCTTGAAAGACATAATAGAGAGGTCACCGCTGAGTGCTCAACCAGAAGACGTAGCCCAAGAGTTTTGGGTGAACTCCATATTAAACTTGTTGTGTTATGTGTGTTTGTCTATTATGTTTCTCTAGCTGCTCATTGCCTGTATTATTCGCAATCTTCTCGATCTGTTGCACTAAGTAATATAGGCAAATCCATGCACATGAGTCTGTAATACCTTAAAAGTAATCTAAGATCTTCATTTTAAGATCACAACTTATGTGAAAATGATGCTGAAACACAGATACAAAGGTTTAAGGTATACAAAGAACAATACATACAGGGCAGTTATCGTGCAGGCATTTTTGATAGTGTATGTAAAGAGAGACTTTGTGGTTGTGGGGTGGTCATTGCCTTTAATGCTGATCATTTTTGGTGGGAAAGTGGTAAGGGATCAAATAGCAAGGCGGAACTTTTAGCACTTTGGAGAGTTCTAATCGTAGCGAAATGGCTCAGGATAGACAATATCCAGATCTTCAGGGATGCAAAGAGAATTATAGAATGAGTGATGCACAATACAAATTTCAATCCACTCATTCTAAAAAATTGGATGAATAGGATTCAAGTGATGATGATAATGTTCTGAGAAATACATTTTGAACACACATATAGTGAACAAAATTGGATAGCAGACATGCTATCAAAGAGAGGGTTGAAGAAGACAATAGGGAAATTTTTTTCTCAACATTTGAATAGGAATAGATGATCAACTCAGAAAGCATCAATTATTCATAGTGTTAAAGGGACGATGCAACTTCCACCCAAGAAGGACAAGCATAAAGAGAACAATTGAACTTTTCATTTTTTATTTTTTTTTAAGACTTGATGATGGTAATCTATTTTGTTTAGAGCTAATACTAGTATGTAGAATATGTAATTTTAAATTTACAAGTAACATAGATGATTAAAGATCAAAAAGTGACTTAGCAGTCCTTTACTGAACAATTAATAACTTAGACAAATCAAGTCAGTTTTTTTATAAGTAAATGAAAAGAAAAAACCTAGACAATGTACTACTCTTTTCTTAATACAAAAAGGTACAAAAAGGTAGTGTTTTTTTCTGCTAAAAAAAATATGATTACAATATCGTCAATCCTATTGAAATAAAATCAACATAGAGTAAAAAATCCACATTAACAGTGTGTGAGAGTAATGATTGTATTGAAATATCACTAGGTTCCAACAACTCTTACAGTATTGATGTGAGTTTGGTTATCAGGGAAAATCGTGGCTAAACCAGAATCTGTTATCTTAGGGTTCAGTTCCTTGTCCAACAACACATTTCTTGCTTTAACATCTTGATGAATAATGCATGGTCTTAAGTCCTGATGAAGATAGAGAAGCCCACGAGCTACTCCCATTATTATATTGTAACGCTTCCGTCAATCAAGCTAGTTGTGTTTGATTGGGTCTGTATCCATGCATGACATTAATTAATTTGGCATAATCTGGATATACTTGTTCAAACAGTAATAATTTTAATTTTTCATCTACTTTCATAATAAAATTGAAGCCACTCACTGAATAAAATTTGATCAAGCATCTTATGGGTAAGTATTCATAGACAAACAATCTTTCTGATCTCTCTACACAACAACCCAGTAGGCATACAAGATTTCTATGTTGAATTTCGGCCCCAAGTTTAACTTCATTTAAAAACTAGTTCTTTCTTTTTTTGCTAAGTTCCATTCTAAATATGTTGAATAATAATAAGTGAGTCCCCAAGGATAGCAATCTTTGTGACTTGAACAACTTTTGCAATAAGAAGAACTTGCAACAGGCCATGCATTTCAACTTGGTCATTGGTCATATTTCCCAACTTGCATGCATGACTTGTAACCAATTTTACTTTGAGGCTATACAAAAAAATCCCATGAGGTGTAGCTCAATTGGCGATTGCCTTGTTATGAATTAATATGTAAAAGCATGAGATTCAAAGTTCAAATCCTCGTGGGTTAGACCGACAAAAAAATAAATATGAATCCCACAAATGTTATACAACAAACATTAAAAATTGCATTTACATAAATATTAATTATTCTTCCAAGAACAAAATTTCATTCATGAATCATTTCCACCTAATGTAATGGTATCCTCAGATGCATTCAAGCTACCCATCTATAACACATTTATTTATCTTGATCATGAAATTTTCTTTATTTTTTATTTATGCCAAAACTATGGCATCAACTACAATATACACGAGTTCTATGTTCTAGGGATTTGGTACCAAATATTGTTTTAATAGTTTTTCGATGTAATTCCATGATCTAGGCTTCACCAATCAACCTTAACACAAATAATTGACTTATGTATACTACCAAAGAAGGTATCTGAGGTGGTCCATTCCATCCAAATAATCTCCCATCTATCATCATTTCATGATTTAATGGGAATTGTATATGCATTTACTCAACATATCCAATAAGATTTCCATGTTGCAATTGGGTCTATCATATATTGGTTTTCCTATTACATTTAAAAATCCTTCATAATACTTGAGATACATGACATTTTTTCTGCTAAGAATAGGGGCTTTTTTCCTTGTCTTAAGTCAATATTCATTGGAAGATGAATAAATTATGTCCAGTATCATATGATCATTACAAATTTTATTCAAAACTATTAAGTGTGAAGATTTCTGAATCTAACACATCAAAAACCCCTACTACAATTTTTGGTTTACTATCTCCTACTTGTTCTTTACATTAACAAGCTATTTAATTGCATAAATATAGAAGTAAACACAAATGCAACCTTCACAGATACACAGTTCATGCATTGAAGTAAACAGAAACAATAACACAAGGGACACCATTATTTTTGGACAATCATCCTCAGAAAACCCAATGAGGGAAAATCGATGCAGCATATATGAGGGTTTTATTATTTTAAGCATATTTCATGAATACAACTAGGGTGCCAAAAATGGCTCACCCAATAAATAATGTACTCGGCAGTAGTACCTCTATCCGGAGACAGATATTCTGGAAAATCAACAACTGAATGATCAACCCCGTAGGGAATCTGACTGTACCTTGTGTTGGATCGCGAAAGTTGCTCCAAGCACTGCTCTAGAACTATGTCATCCTCTCTGGAACTGCGTCACCCTCTCTCGGCTCAAGGTCTATTGATAAGCTCCCAATATGCCGCACATAATCTCCTAGTACTACCTCTGAAGCCCTCAACGTCCTCTACATCAGTCTCTATGGATTCTACGTCAGCCCCTATGGCCCTTTGTGTTCTATGCACTAGAACCTACGGCCTCTGCGTCAGCCCTCCTTGGCCTGCATTGTCTCTCCCGACACTTTCTTGCCTCTCTTCTATGTATTCTTCAACCTTGGATCGAAATCCCTTACTTAACTACCCCTCACTGCAACTTATCTCTAACTTGATTTCCTCAACAAACCCAACCCCATAAAACCGAATTCTTGATTTCTCTTGGTGTATCTCCAATTGACCCTCAAGCCTCCTCTTATACTTTTCCTATTTACGATTCAATGATCGAGATTAAGTCCCTAATCAATAGCTAAGATTAGATTTGGCTTGATCCTCATTACTTAGAACTTTCTCACCCATTTTATCTTAGTACACATTAATATTTTTATTTTCCTAAGCATAGACTTAGGAACCCCTTAAAAATATTAATTATTTTAATATCTCTTCATCTAGGTGAAATTTGGCCAAACAATTTCTGAGTCTTGGAGATCTCATGTGCCTTAGCCTCTCCACCAAATTTCATGGCTAGAGCACATCCAATGCCACCAAAAATAAACACTCCCTATTATGAGGAATGTGCTCTAGTAATGCTTCACCATAGAAGCATCACATTGATCCTACACATCGGTCCTCCTATGCTAATGCTAGACTTGCTACCCCACATCCATTGCACTGTTGCTTCTTGTACTACTTCCCATGACACATCCACTACCACTGCTACATCTATATTGTAGCTCCCTCTCAACATGTTGCATCATGCTGCCCATAGCACTACCACTACTAACTACTGCACTGCAACTTAGTTGCCGAGATGTAAGTAACTGACTTCCCCCAAATATTGACATCCCGGTCAGTCTGGAACCCTCCTAATGCTGAAGACACCACTGTTGCTATCCTGTGCTCCCCCTGTTGCCACTGTGCTGCTCCAACTTCTTTTGTCCCTCTCGCACTGCTGCAACCTCCACTGCACTGCTACAGACTTCTACACTCAAACACTACAGTGTCGTTCCATCACACCTTGCTCCACCTGACACCTGTCATCATGCTACTGTCATTAATGGCTCCCGTAGCCGGATGTGATCCAAGAGTTTGGGTACCTCAAGGATCCTACCCCTCTTCTATAGTCCTCTCAACTACAACTCAATGTCTCCCCACCTCTTCTCTAGAGGTGCATAAGCACTCATGGCACAATCATCATCAGTCTTGACATCCTTCTCCACCTTTGTTGGAGCAGCCTTTGAGTCGGAAGCTTCTCTCTTGCATTTCTTCTTGTGGCACTGAGATGCATAATATCCCAGCTCCATACAGTTGAAGCACTTGACCTTGGAGAGATCTTTATTCTTCCTCTTCTGAACCCCCTACTGTCCCACAGATCGTAGATCTGCATCGTCCTCCTCCTCTTTCTTGATTCGAACTATCTTACGACTACTTCATGCCTTAGTCAACCTCCTGATCTCTTCCTGTTGAAGAGCTACCAACATCTCCTCCCAACTAGGGAGGGCCGCTATGCCAAAAATGCTTTGGACAAATGTCTCCCAGTCCTCGGAGATTGCATTTAGAACAGTCTTGACCATAAACTCTGGATTCAGTGTAGACCCCACAAAAGTAAGTTGGTCATGAATTCCTTGCAACTTGAGAAAGAATAGATCTATCTCTTCTCCTTTCTGCATCTGATATGACCTCAACTGATTCTCTAATAACATCTTCCGTTGCACGGAAGAGCCTTGGTATAAGGTGGTCAGTGTCTGCCACATCTCCCTTATTGTGTTCTTCTCAGCAATATGTAGTATGACATGATCCTTGACCCCTTCTAGAATCATGCATTTTGATTTCGCCTCGACCTCCTCATACTTTTCATTTTCATTTGGGTCAACTGGGACAACTATGGTTTTCAAGGCATAGTCCTTGATGCGATGTTTATCCAGGATTGCCAGGATCTTGGCCTTCCCGATGACAAATTGGAAGCCTTGTCAAATCTGTCTTGATCCCTCAATCTATTTACTGCCATCTCTGCTCCTCTTCTCTAGACTCCCTCTAAGTCTCGCCTTCCCTCTTGGAAATCCTCCAACTAATTTTCGAATCACTCCTCTCCAATCCTCCTTCCCCTTGCAACTCAGATCTAGATTTCTTGGCTATAAATCTATTGAGGTAGTGCTTCCCTCTACCTTGATTCAGTCCCTTTAGACACTGTTCTGTACAGATAGAAACAAATTCCCACCAGCTCCTCAAATCACATTCCGCACAACTCCCTTAGCCCCGAAAACTAAAGAATCTCATCCCTCAAGCTCTGCGTAATCATAGCTTGCGCTAAATCTTCTCCTCCCAACCAACTATGTCAATCCTTCCTGGCTGAGAGAGATGAAGTGGCTCTGCATAAGCTTATTCTGCCCCACTCTGCCTCTGCGCTGACCCTTCTCCTAGCTTATAATTCTAACACAGGGTCTACGTGAGCCTCAACGTCATCCTCTTAGCACTGCGTCACTCCTCCTCTTGCCCCTTCAGCTTTGGAACAACGTTGTCTCTCGGGACCACTACTTCGTTGCTGCAAATTCTCAGATTTATTTGGCTGGTGTCTTCAGTCCTCCTTGATCTGCAATCCCTCTAATACCATGTGAAAATTTCTGAATCTAACACATCAGAAACCCCTACTGCAATTTTTGGTTTACGATCTCCTACTTGCTCTTTACATTAATAAGCTATTTAATTGCATAAATATCGAAGTAAACACAAATGCAACCTTCACAGATACACAGATCATGCACTGAAGTAAACAGAAACATTAACACAAGGGACACCATTTTTTTAGACAATTGTCCCTGGAAAAATCCAATGCGGGAAAACTTGTGTAGCATATATAGGGTTTTATTATTAAGCAGATTTCGTGAATACAACTAGGGTGCCAGAAATGGCTCACCCAAAAGAGAATGTCCTCGGTGTATTACCTCTATCTCGAGATAGATATTTTAGAAAATCAGCAACCAAATGATCAACCTCATAGTGACTCTGACTGTTCCTTGTGCTCGACAATGAAAGCTACTCCAAGCACTGCTCTGGAACTCGTCACCCTCTCTAGAACTGTGTCACCCTCTCCTGACTCAAGATTTTCTGATCAACTCAGAGTTCTCCCCACAGAATCTCCTAGAGCTGCCTATGAAGCCCTCCATGTCCTCTTTGTTAGCCTCTATGGCTTTTGTGTTATCCCCTACGACCCTCTGCATCCTCTTCGCTATCTCCTACAGCCTCTACATTAGCCCTCCTTGGACTGTGCTGTCTCTCCCAAAACTTTTCTGCCTCTCTGCTATGTATTCTTTAGCCTTGGATCAAAATCCCTTACTAAACTTCCCCTCACTACAACTAATCTCTAACTCGAATTCCTCAGCAAACCGAACCTGAGAAAACAGAATTCTTGATCTATCTTGGTGTATCTCCAACTGATCCTCAAGCCTCCTCTTACGCTTTTCCTGTTGACGATTCAACGACCGAGATTATGTCCCTAATCAAGGGCTAATATTAGATCTAGTTTGATCCTCATCACTTAGAACTTTCTCACCCTTTTTATATTAATACACATTAATATTTTTATTTTCCTAAGTTTAGACTTAGGAACCCATTAAAAATATTAATTATTTTAATATCTCTTCATTTGGGTGGAATTTGTCCAAACAATTTTTGGGTCTTGGAGATCTCATGTGCCTTAGACTCTCCACCAAATTTCATGGCTAGAGCACATCCGATGCTACCAAAAATCAACATTAAGAACACTTTTTCAATACTCTACCTTATTATTCCATTGCTCTATGACAGTGAGGTAAGCCTCATTATTGATGGTGTCTTCCACATTCTTATGCATGATCCAATTCCTTCATTTAGTTCTTTTATAATTTCCTCATTCTCTTTTCGATGTAATAAATATAGTTTACTCGTGGGAAAATTAGTTTGACCTTCATTATCTATATACCACAAGTCAGTTGGCTCTAACCACTCAATATATCTAATGGATTCCACATACCCTAATACTAAGACATCATTGAGTATTATAATTAGATGTATTGGATAGTAATGAGATGTCCAACCAATGCATTTTTTTACTTATTTCATGTATATCTTAAGTAAAATGTTCAATTCGCACACCTTGCCACCTAGAATAACCATTTTTTTCAATTTTGTAGTATGTATCCATCATTCTGCTGAAGGAAATTTACAATGAGTTGTTGACCCCTTTAAAACATGGATACAGTGTTAGTGGACTACTAATATAGAGCCACAACCTCCAGGCAACAAACACATTGCAATCTATGAGATTCACGCTTGCCATCAAACCTCTAGGATCTTGGCTCTCAATCATCATTTAAGTCACTCTCCCCCCCCCCACACCAAGGTGCACTGCCACTCAGGTTTGGCTTTTAATTCAAAACCCCTGCAATTCATTCTAGGATTGGCTTCTTTTCATGGTATCTCTAATCTCTCCAATATGGAATTTTGGTTCTCGCTTCTTTGTTCCCTTATTTGGTTCAGTTTTTGTAGCAAGATTCCTCCCTTTATCCTCCTTGTAATTCTAATTCTCTCCCCCTACTATTAGCCTGATAAGCTTAATCCCCCGTGAATCCCTCCTAGTATTACTCTATCAGCTCTATGTTCTTCCCTCTTGCATAGATGACCATTTCTTTCAGTGGGACCTAGTTTAGAGAACTATGGTGTAGAAACCTTGTAGAAGCAGTTTGATGGGGCCAATAAAACTTGACTACTCTAGCATGGAACCTTACACACATATACCTTTCTAATGAGATAAGAATAATCTCAATTGGAGTCTGTATGCAAAAATTATGTCAATTGGAAGATTACCTTCCTGTTTTGACCACCACAATTTGACAGGATGACATTTCATCCCCTATTATTCATGGAAAAGGGGCTAACCACCTCATCACGATGAATAATACTTTAGAAGGCTCCATATTGTAACTCTAGTTAAGAGTTGAAGGATTGAAACTTAACCACTAGTAGGCTATCAAGTTGTGTTATAATCGAGCCACTAGGAGGAAAAAGGGTTCCATTTTATGGGAGTGCATTTTTTTCCATAGATGAGTAGAGTAGATGAGAGTGGAGTAGAGAGAGGAGAGAGATAGATATCGTTTCTGCATTGTAGCATTCCATGCACCACAAGTCTCTCTCTTTGTACTTGCATCTATTTTCCATGTAGAGAAAAAGAGTAGAGAAACCTCACCTTCTAGTTGAGTTTCCTCCTAAAAGGGTTTTTGAGGCTATATCTTGTGTAAATTTGTGGTTCATGAGTTTTATTTCATTTTTCTCTATTTACTGCATAATTATCATTTACGTACATACACAAAAAACAATAATTAACAGATCCAAGAATCTAAGGAGAAATAAATCGTCATTGTTTAGATTTTGATTTTTCTAATATATTTTGGAAGATTTATTTTGATGAATTGTCCAACAAGATATCCATGACAATTTATAGATCAATGATGAAAATATAGAATATTGAAAATAAATTAAATATAAATATAAAAGTATATTGAATTGTTAAACTTGGCCACTGAACCTCAAAAGACCTAGTATGTGATTCAACTAATAAACTTGGTAATTGAACCTCAATTAACTCAAATCTACAATCAAAAGGATACATGTGGGCCACTTCATTTGAAAATGGCATCTCATTATGTCTAAATACTTCACTTTAATGGAGATTAAAGGACGTTGTAAACTTTGATACTAGACTTTACATGAATATCACAAACCTTAGCATCACATTATCAAATCTTATGCTCATTTGGCTCATGTTATTGTCACATTATCCAAGCCCAGTCTCGTATTAGATCAAAAAGCTTGACTTCAATGGGCATTGAAGTGCATGCTATTTTTTCATGCACAACAAAATACCTATCATCACATTATCAAGCACTAGGCTCATTTGTCTCATTTGCTATTATCACATTATCATGAGAAGTGAAGAGACCTTGAATGAATTTGGTGTTTCTTACTTCCACCTTGAATGAATTTGTTGTTTCCTACTTCCATGATATGAGTGACATGGAATGTTTGTGAATTTGCATCCCTACACTAGAGGAAGACAAGGTGAATATAAAGGTGAAGGAAGCAAAATTACAAGTATCACTTCATAAAAGGACAACCAAATTGAGAATAAAGAAGACAAAGGTGAACATTTAAGGTGGAAGAAACATAACCACAAGGGTCACTTGGTAAAATGTTAACCAAATTTAGAAATACGGAGAGACCTTGGTTGCTACTTAACATTTTTAGATATCTTGCAAGTGAAAATTGGCAAGCTTGCCAATGCTCAATGAGAATGTAGTGGGACATTAAATGAATTTGGAATTTCCCACTTCAGCGTGTTGAGTGTCATGGAATATTTGTGAACATTCATTATTGCACTTATAAAAAATATGAAAATTTTGAGCAAAAACAAAAAGACCAAACACCAAATAAAACATAACAACAAAACAACACTATATGAAATGAGAAGAAAATGACAAGAAAGTGTTTGATAAAAAAATCAACAAAAATAACAACTAAAAACACAAATTAATAATATTTTTTTTTTTTATAAATTAACAATTATACACAAAAATATATAAACATTTAAAATGAATTTCAAATCCAAATTAACAAAATTCCCATATAAAAAATACAATAAATAAACAAACATTAAAATCTTAATTTTTTCCACTTTCATAAAAAATACTATATCTATAACATATATCTTTTTTTTTTGTA
Organism: Pinus tabuliformis; assembly: GCA_031772625.1. NCBI lineage: Eukaryota > Viridiplantae > Streptophyta > Pinopsida > Pinales > Pinaceae > Pinus > Pinus tabuliformis. The sequence goes on from CM062812.1 coordinate 169,012,165, forward strand.
AGCTGGGGTGGGACTCTCCGATTTACATGTCCATTATGTACCCCTCTACGGGGAAGGGTAGCCCAAGATTTGAATCTGTGAGACTTCATTTCCACGGCCCTTGCCGCTTGAGCTACCCCATGTGGACTTATCTATAACATATATCATTAAACAATCTTTTTTTCAATACTTATTTTTCCTTTCCCCTTTTTCAAATGCAACAAACTAAAAAATTACTATAAATAATATCAGACAAAATAATAAAACAATTATATAATAAAATAATTCTCATTAAAGATATTTTATAATTTAAAATTTCAATTTTCTGCACTTTCATAAAAGATTATAAAATATAAAATATCTGTAACATACCCAGTTGTCTATAATGCGATTTTTTGGAAGCTTTTCCGGTGGGTTTTTCCCAATCAAAACCCTGCAGCAATTTATTGGAATCGCAATTTTGATACTAGTTTCTGCACAATCAAAGTATCCGAGACGTTTTTCAGGTGCTGAATCCAAATAGGCAGTTAAAAAACCATTTTAAATAATACAAATCAAGATTTACCTTAATTTTTTCCCCCAGATTCTGTCACCAGAATCTCCAAAAAATCGCATTATAAACAACTCAGTAACATATAACATTAAACAAATAATTTTTTCCCAATTCTTATGTGCAATTATATGTGAGCCTCACTGTGTCTGGGTTGCAAATCTGTCCATGAAGTGTAGTATTAACAACAATAATAATTGAATGATAATAAATTATAAACTATGTTAGATTGCATGGGTTATTATTTATAATTCTTAATTTTTTAAAAATATATGAATTTTTTTTAAATATATAAAAATATATTTCATATATATTATATTTCTTCTCACCATTCTCACCCGTCTTTGAAAATCGAAGCAAATATATTCCATAAAATTTATGGACACTTAACGCTGATGATATGCATATGCATGGGCAGCGACCTTTATTTTAATTTTAAATATATTTTATAAAATTTATTGACACTTAAAGCTGTATACATTGGCAGCGACCTTTATTTTAATTTTAATGTTTTCACTCACTAATGGTTACTAAATTAGTGATTTTTTATTTATGTTTTATAAAAATTATGGGGACACAAAAAGTTGATATGCGTTGGCAGTCACTTTTATTTTAATTTTAATGCTTTCACTAACTGAGGGCTACTAAATTAGTGAATTTTTATATATTTTCATGGAGTGGAATTTTGATTGAAATTTAAATATTGGTTAATGGAAAAGTTAAATGTAAAAATAAAATTATAAATATTAATATTATTTAAAAATTTAATTTTTAATATTTTGTGATTTTTATTAATTATTATTTGAGAAAAAATATTTAAACAAAATAATATTTTAGAAAATTTAAATAAAAAATAATATATATTTTAAAATTTTATAAAAAAATATTACTTTATAGAGGTAATATTATTTTGAATATTATTTTTTATAAAATATAATTTTTTGATACTTTAAAAATTATTGGTTTTTCTTAAGATGCATTCTACACTCTCATTTCAGGAAGATGTGTGATTTCTTTTCTTCGCTCAACCTTGAGTTGACATATGTTCTTTTTAAAATAAAAATGAAATAGTTTTTAAATAAAAACAATCTCAAATATTGTTAAAAACAAAAAATAATATATTTATGTGATTAGTTTTAATTAAAAGTCTCGAGTCGACATATAACCCTTTTAAAATTAAAGTTAAATAGTTTTTAAATAAAAAAAAAATGTCAAATATTATTAGAAACAAAAATGAATATACTCACATAAGTTTTAATTAAAAGCCTTATAAAATATCAATTATCTAACTTTCATTATGTTCATTAAGTTTGTTGTTAAAAACAAAATTGATTATATCTATTTGGTGAGTTTTAATTAAAAGCATTATAAAATATCAAGATATTAAAAAGAATTATTGTGTCTCAACCATAAATATTTAGATATTAATGTGGAATAACATAATTTATATCAACTTTTAAAAGTGATTATATATATATATATATATATATATATATATATATATATATATATATATATAATTCTTATATTCTTTAAAAATATTTCAATATAGGTAAAATATCTATATTAACTAATTTATTTTAATATCTGTTTCATTTTTTTTTTGTAAATCTGTGCAGAGAGATTCATTAATCAAAGGGAGTTTACAATACTCGTCTGAAGGTGAGATGACCAAAACTAAACTGTAAAGAGACATGTAGGTAAACAGAGTAAAAGAAACAAAAGTATCACCCAACTTGGGGTTGGTTTTCATATTTACTTTTTTTCCTTTACTTTTTAGTTACTTTCACCCACCCATTTACTGAAGGAGTAAGCATAGCTTGTTGAAGAACTCCCTGACAAGCTACTATTTTGTCCTTATCAAATTCAGAGGACTAATTCGCGCACTCGCTTTACCACTCCCAACAAAATAGTAGTATTGTCTATTTCTTTGCAAAGTGCTAAACTTTTATTCTCCTTACTCTCCTCGTAGTCCTCATTCGAAGAGAGCATTTCATCATTTGATTCACAGTCCTCCTGATCTGAAGATGAGGAGTCATCTTCCTCCATAAGGGGTGAGTTGCATGACTTCCAAGCCTTAGATTTAGTCTTTTGTTTTACTTGCTTTTGAGTGAAAGAGTTATGTAGGTGTCATGTTTGATGGTAGAGGTGACAACGAAAAGTCATGTTCTTATAGTCCAAGAGCTAGATCAAGTGGAAATCACCTATTTTCAGGTTGATTTTGTTAGAAAAGCCTTTACTAATGTTGAGTTCTACAGAGATCCTACCGTAAGTATAAATTCCACTTTGGCCTTGTGCAAGATATGTGTCTAGGAAGTGACCTAGGGTGTTTCTGATGCTTCTAATCATTGAATCATGATATAAATGTGCCGACAAGTTTGGAAGTCGGACCTACATTGGAAGCTCTATGATTACTGTCATAGAGGGGTCAAAGTCTAGGAATCAAGGGGTCATGAAAAGTCTCCCTTTCCCCAAAACCATGGGCCCTTAGATAAAGCACTATGATAATCTTCCTGATGGGAAAACACAACTATGAAGAAGCCCTTAGAATAGAAGAGAACCTTGCAAGATCTAGTCCAATTAGACAATATCCATTTGTAAAGATTTGTTGTTTGAGGCCATAGCCCATTGAAGTGGTAGATTAGGCCATTCTCTGCCATTAGCTTGTGAAGGTCTTCTTGATATGGATGGGAAATGTTAACAAATGGAATAGCCTTCAATTTTTCCATGATAAATGGACTAGGTACATCCTGGGAACCTCATCCTCATCCTCCAATCATGGTTACTTCAAAACCCTTGCTCTGCTCCCTAATTATCAATCTAGTTTACGACGAAGGACTGGTTAAGTCTAGTTGTGGAGATAGAGTTTACTAGGCCCTGACCCAACAAGGTTAGATAAGTTTTTTTTGTTCTTCTTCTTTTGTAATATGGTCATATTGTCTTAATTATTAGGCACGGTCACATGATTGACTGTAGTTTCTTTTGAAACAAGTCTAAACAAAATGTAATTTGTTTAAGTTATGCGAAGCTTTTATTAGTTCTCCTAATTTTATGTATGATATTGTAATTTAAAATTGGGCCTTTTAGGATGGTCAGGATTCATGCATGTTGTTTACTCACATAGTTTTATATCTTGAATATAAGTCATTGTATAGTAAGGTTTTGGCCCAGAATCGAAACTTGTGGTTTACTATAATTTTGTCCTCGTATATGCTTTACCAATGTTAAATTCCAGTATTGTGTTTGTCTCCACATGCATGGTGCATGCAAATGTATTTAATTTTATTTTTTTTTGTATACAATCACTACCTGCAATTACATGTATATTATTTTGTTTCATATATATTTAATCATTACTAGGTCCAGAGCTCTATTTCGCCCCTTGTATCTATGTCAATGAAGATGGCATGGTGCTTTTAATTACTACATGCTTTTTTTTTACTTTTCCCTTTCCTCGGTGGCTAAAATTTATTGATGCCTGATAGAGAAAATGTCGTGGGTATTTCGAGACCAGTCTCTCAACCCTTAAGGTATTTAGTTAGGTTACTTAGAATCTAGGTTGCCTAGGTGGAGCTCTGGATCGCCACCTCCTTCTAACTGGGTTCCCCTTGAATCTTTGTTATGAATCTTCTGTGAAGGTTAAGAAGTATACTAGTTTTCTCTTTTGTCTCTCAATTTTTTTTTTTTTAAATAAGTACTTTATTACTCAACATTTTTATTGAAAATAACCACATTACATACATTACATAGTAATTATTTCATGCACAGGATCATGATGCACAACAATTATTTTTTCCACACGCGTTTATCAATATCGGTTGTGATAAAGAAAGACCAACTATTAACTGCTACACAAGCTGTAATCCAAGAATAAAATTAAACCAAAAGTAACACTATTGCATAGAGTTCACTATTAATATATACAAAACTCCTAGGAAACTTTTATGTGTTTGTCTTGACTGGCTGTTTAGCACCTAAGAAGACCAAGCTGCCCAAGCACGAGTCTAGCAATCACATCCAAACTCTCCCCCTAACTTCCTTGCTCAAGACCGTTACAGTATTCAACTACCAATTTAATCCATTTTGAACCTCAAGACTTACTAGTCCAGCTCAGAATTACCCATTCTCAAGGTTTCTTGTTCGAGGGTTCCACTGGCTTAGTGTCCAGGTCAAAAACATCTCAAACCTCGCAGAACTATGTCCCCTTTCTAAAACTTCTACATTGTTTCTATTCCTCAAGTTTTTCACTTCTTCGTTCTCTCAATCCTCTATCTAAATTTTAGCCATCCCCTGGATTTCCCCCACCGAGATTGGGTTTTCCTTCTTTTCCCTTTCTCTAGGAAGAGAGCAAGTGATAACCATTTCAACTTTTTGGACATTTGGAGTTTGTTACCCTTGGTCTCTTTTAATATTTTTCAAACACACTTTTTTGTATTTGTAATCAACAAAGTTTATTAAAAAGTTCCACTAGGTTCTTCCACCAAGCCACAAGTTCCAACCAACATATGGAAATCAAAAGTACTAAGATAATTAAAATAAAAGTAACCATAGTAACTTATGTATCATGGGGTGTTAGATATGAAGACCGACACTAGTTACATTCTTCAACACCATTGATAGAAGACTTCGACTTCTGCTACCTTTCTGGTTTGTGGTCTTCCTTAAACCACTAGATTTAGTGTTCGCATCTAGCCATTGGTTTTTATTTACCTTCATAATTTAGGTCTCTTCTTGGACTCACATACACCCTTCACACCCTTCAGATTGGTGAACGTTGGAAGCATAATTCTTAGGGGATTATGTAAACTGTAATATTCACTTGTGTGGAAATAAAAAGCCACAAGTAAACATGAAGAGTTATGAGAAGTCCAAGAGACCTCTTGGAATATGAAACCAAGTAACATAATATTTTGTATTTATGTGTATCATATGAATAATATTTAAATGTCATGTTTATCTAAACATTCAAAAGGGCCAGATTTAAACATGAAAATGGAACCATCCATGACGGATCAAAAAGGGTAACTCACCATCCAACACCTTCATCTGAATGTTCAGCGTGAAGAATCCTCCCCATGTTCAAGCAAAGTTTGCCTTTGACATACTTGTCATGCAGGAAATAGCATATCACATCTCAGTAGGATTGACAGCTAGACTGCACTGGATGAAGAAGGAACCTTGGCCCACTCTTCTATTACAAATTGGATTATATGAGATCTAGAGTATCAAGTAAGAGAATGTTGAAGTAGAACAGATGAAGAACTATCCATTCAACCTCCAAAATTTCAATCTGTATGACCCACATTATATTATGAAAGATCACTGCACGAGAGTTCAGTTCAATAGGATCCATGGTGCATTTCAATGGGCTGAGGAGGACCCATGGAGATATTTCTACAGTTTCTCCTGACCCAATGAACTGGTCGGCTTCGTTGTGGAGTGGTTAGTGAAGCAACATGAAGCAGGATCAAAGAGAACACCAACACCAGCACTAGTAGTAGCAGTAGAGGCAATCATACCAATGCACGACAAGAGCAAGAGGAAGATTGTTGATCGCATGGAGGAGGAGAAAAGCTACAAGTTCTGAGCAGATCGATTAGTAGAGAAAGTAGCTATGGCTATAGAGGAAAAGGGACACCAGTGCCACATGCGAATCACACAGATGCAAAGAGATAAGAGAAGAATGGAAGAAGAAGTGAAGGAGTTGTATGAGCTAAAAGAGAAACTCCATAAGGAACAAGAGTTGCGCAAACAAGAGAGGGAAGTGCAACAGTAGCAGGTATAGTAGGGGGCGCAACATGTGCAAATAGATGAAACATCGCCTATACAAGTAGTTGATTCATGAGAACATCTGGAATGAGGCAAACAGGGTGAACCATCATGGGAGCAAGACTTCACTCATGAGAATAGACAAGCACTTCAACAGTTGGATGCAGACATGGAGCAGCAGGAGTCGGAAAAGGACACTGACCTCATGGCTCATCACCAAGAGATCGAATTACCCTCTTCACGACATCCAAATGATGAGCAAGTCTCTAGTGACTAAGGATGAACTGAGATCCTTGGTGATCAGCTAGAAGGAGAGATGCATGACATCTCATTCAATGAATTTCAACATAGAGTTGTGCAGTCTCACAAAGTATCAACTACGAAGGAACATACATCTCCTACGCATGTTGAAGAATGAGTGATCATGACTGATGTGTGCAAACATCTAGTAGCCTTGGCCGATGCAACCAGAGTGTATGCCGAAGCCACTAGCTCAAGTGTTCACTTTCTGATAGTTGAGAATGAGCGAATGGAAAAGGAACTACAGACGACCAAGCGAGGAAGAGAGTTGGTGAAAACATCCACCCGCGCTGAACTGAAGAAAGAAATACTAGACGAAGTATTGTCCCTTGATACGGTTATGTGAGCGTTATACTCCATGTTTGGTACCATGCATAAGGTAGTCATCCATCTCAATGGATGGCAGCAACAATGTGCTAGAAGAGCACATATCTTGATGAACTTGCATGCTATTGTTGATGAAATGTAAACATGGATGATGAAATACAAGGGATCCCCACTTCACTTGCCTAAGATGATGAGGGCCAATGCCGTCGAGCTAAAAGCATGTATCCTGAGTCAGATTTGGAACTATGAAGAGCTCTTGCAGCTCATCACTAGCATAGAGGCTTACAATGCATGAGTATTTAGAGTATTGATGTTGTTGTGTGCAGACATGCAATCCCATCTATTGGGACTCTCACCCAAGTGAATACAAAGGCATAGTTCTAACTAGAGCTTAACTTCTACTTTGACAAGTTGTTGCACATTGCCACTAGCCCAGACTTGCCCATCATTGTAGAGATCATGCACAAGTATGTTGCTGGTCAGGTCATACTGAAGACAATGATGCCATGTTTTCAGACGAGTTGGACATAGGAGCCCGAGAAGTGTACCCGGATGCCATGAAGGCAAGAGTCAGGTTTCAGACAGATGTCACCACAGAGCACACAGACACCATAAAGGACTACCTATCCTAGCATCAGTATGTTACTGTCAATCAACATGAGGATGTTGAGGAGTTGGAATTCCATGGTTGTCTAAGTCAGAGTGATGTCTAGCATGGCTTGCTCAAGCCATTTTGTTTCACATGGGTACATGTGCATTATAATGTAAACTCTTGTCAAGTGTAAATCAAGTGTCGATAGTTGTATGTAACAGTCATAGAGTAGATGAAGAGTCATGAGGGTATTTGAACTGTCACAAAGGGGAATGTCAAGGGTCACCCCAACCTTTGCTATAAACAGTCCCTCATAACTCATTGTAGAGGCTTTTGGTTAGCCAACCTTCCAATAAGACTATCTTAGAGAGAGCTTTGACAGTATTGTAACGAGCCTTAGCTTCTCCACTACGCAGAGCTAGTACATCTCTTTGGAGGAGCAAGTGGTTGTGGCTATAGTAACGTTCCACTAATGGAACTAGTGGTTGGACAGGGATGTATTGTATGACTGGAACTTACACTTCTTTATATAATAAGATCTGGCACGTTTCATGCATATGTTGTATTATATTCTATGTTATCTGGTTTACTCTAAATGATATATGTATTGGTTTTCTTATGCATGCATGTATAGATTATTCTATATAAGTATGTATGAATCTTTTTGAAATGTGTCGTTGGTTTAACCATCACTTTGGATTGCTCGCTAACTTGCCTTCCATGTTTTTATGTATCTTTTCTCATGTGTTCCCTTCCAAGCTGAGTGCTATCACAGGTCTCCAAGGGGTGCACTCATCTCAACCCCCATGTGTTGGAACCTCTCATGCACCTTCCTTGACTCACTGCAGCTATCACACCCTTGCTACCAATAGAGTTATCTTACTTGCCTCTGTATGAAGTCATGGTCAAGGCATTACCATACAACCCACTACTAGGACTCCTACACCAAACGATCTAAGGTCCAATCAGGACTTCTTACTAGGGAGATCCCCTGACATGTTGGCGGGTCGAGCACCATCAATAGGGTGTCAAAAATTATGAAGTAAAAATCATAAAATCTAGACAACCCATACTTATTTCTCATATCCATAATATCTTCAATTTACTATTCCAGTATGTCTCCCCTAAACCTTGAACTAAAATCCTAATTGTACCTATTATTAAAAGTGGGGATAAAAATAATCCCTCTACTTATAGAATCATTATGGTGACCTCCTTTTAGCTAAGTTTTATGGAATTTTTTTGATAAAGAAGATTACTATATGGATAGAAAACCATATAAAAAGGGCTAAATTTCAACCCATATTAGGATCTACCATTCAAATGTGGAACACCCCTTTTTATATTTAAGGTTATTATGAAGAATTATCATAATAATGAAACCAATCTCCTATGTTGTTTCAATGACTTTTAAAAATATTTTGACACAAAACCAAGAACTAACCTTTGGAATATATTAGAAGACATAAAATTATTTCAAGTTCAAAGTTGTTGCTATAAGGTTGTATGATAGCATTATTTCCATGATTAGGGACACTAAGGTATGGTTGAAAGAAATTAATTGTAATATGCGGGTTAGTAAAACCTATCCCCTATCCTTTACCCTTTTGGTATATATATGGATAAGTTAAAGGGTTGTTTGGAAAAATTAGGTTGTGTTAGATTTACTCTAGGTGGTATAGTCATCGGCCTTCTTCTTTATACTAATAATATTTTTGTGATGGCAAGGGGTCCCTATGCTTTTGATAAACTAATAAAAATTGTAAGAGGAAATTTTTCTAATATAGGAATATGAATATTACAACTAATAAAATGAAGGTTATGATAATTAATTCCATAAATATCTCTTATACTAATTTCATTTATAAAAAGAATACCTTAGAGGAAGTGATTTTTTTATCCCTCTTGGATCTTGCTAGATCCATGGTTAAGATGGATCTATATTGGTAATATGAAAATTAAAGGTAATGTAACCTATCATGTTCTCCTCATAAAATTGATACCTTTTCCCTTTCAAAGCACTATATGACCGGGTACCTCATTTACAAGAATAAGATAGACAACATGAACAACAAGACACTTCATTTTTGGAAGGATGACCCCTTGATACTGGACAATCTATCTCTGAAGGATTTTCCAACAGCCTTCTTAGACTTAAGCGATTACATTGATTTGGCCAAAGATAAGAGAAAGAAGGATGACCTTAATCTTCTCAATATTGAACTTGAGCTCACAAGTCTGGAAGATGTTGATGGGAGGGGATTGTCATCTGTTGATGCTAAATCCCATCTCATCTGGCTCGAGGATGAAAGGAATAGGATTCTAAATGACATAGATGAAACATGGCGACTCAGGAGTCGTGCCATCTGGTTACTAGCTGGGGATGACAATACAAAGTTCTATCATAAATTTGCAAATGGGTGGAGGGCAATCAACCCCATATATTAGATGACTAATGAGGAAGGTGAGAGAGTTCATTCCTTCAATCAAGGAAAATTTTAGGGGCTAATATTCCCAAGTGGACTAATTTTCCATGTTTTTTCCAAAAACAATATTCGCAAATTTCCATTTTTTCTAAAAATGATTCACCCAAATTTTATAGTATAAAATTATTTTACCTTAAAAATTGCCAAATTTTTATAGATACTATATGAAATTATTAGAAATTTGAATATATTTACGAACATGTCGCCAAACATTTTATAGTTTTTGTATTAGGGACTAGTAAAATTTGCCAAGATTTTGAAACTTTAAAATAAATTTATATCCTTAAAATTTTATTTTCCTTCAATCGACTTGCATCGCTCAACACATCTCACTTTAGTGAGTTTTACAAGGCCCCTCGAGAAGCTTCACTTGCTCAGATTATTAGGGTGGCTGGTCTCTTTCCTCGTTTTGTTGATCATGATGTTGTTGAAGACCTCAACAAGCATGTATCTATGGGGGAGTTGGAGGGATCATTAAAATGGTTCAAAAATTATAAGAGCCCTATCCCTAGTGGATGGTCATTTGAACTCTACTTGACATTTTTTGAATTACTTAAGAAAGATCTGCTTCAGGTAATCGAGGAATGTAGAATCAGTGGCTGGGTGTATGATGCATTCAACTCAACCTTCATTACCCTCATTCCTAAATCTGATTCCCCTAAAAATTTCAATGACATTAGACCCATCTCCCTCTGCAATTGTATTTACAATATCATTGCGAAGATCATCATTAATCGCCTCAAACCTATTCTATCTTCTCATATATCACCTCAATAGTTTTCATTTCTTAATCACCATCAAATTCATGACGCTATTAGCACTTCACAAGAGGTCCTACACTCCATTAAGATTAAGAAATTAAAGGGAATGATCCTTCAGATAGACCTAGCAAAGGCTTTTGATCGCACCAGTTGGTTATACTTGAGAATGCTCCTTACCCATCTGGGTTTCCCCATAGACTTCATCAACTAGAACATGTGTTGCATTACCAAAGTTTCTTAGAGTGTTCTTATAAATGGATCACCCTCCCCTTTTTTCCATGTTGGACGTGGCCTCAGATAGGGCTGACCCTTGTCTCCCCTACTTTTTCTGCTCATCATGGAAGGCTTGAGCCGGCACATTTCTGAAGATCATAGGCTTGGTTGACTTCAATTTATTAAGATCACCAACAATTTCATCCTTACACATCTCCTTTTTGTTGATGATGTATTAATTTTGCTCAATGAGGGTATTGGTGATTCATCAACATTTCTTTCATTATTGCAATTATTCAGCCGAGCTACTAGTATGGAGTGTAATTCCTAGAAATCTACTATTGCATTTGTTGGATGCTCACCACATGATATTCATTATGCACACCATAGATTTCCCTTTACACTTCTACCTTTTGATGATGGACTTAAGTATCATGAGTTCTAACTCAAACCTCTCCATTACAAGATTGTTGATTGGACATGGCTTGTTGCCAAGCTCGAAAAGAGATCGAACATTTGGCATCATAGGTATATTTCCACGGCAGGGCACCAAATACTAATAAAATTAGTTTTGGAAGCTGCTCCTATATATTGGATGTCCATGGCCTAGATTCCTAAGGGTATACTGACACGAATTCAACAGTTGTCTTGCAGATTTCTATGGAAATGGAAACAAGATAGTCACATATATGCATGGGTTCAATCAGACCTCATTGCACTTCCCAAGAAATGGGGAGGTTGGGGACTGAAGAACCTCGACTCCTTCTCTAAAGCGCTAGATGCCAAGAAGGGCTGGAAAGTCCTCGTTGTCAAAAACTTATGGATTGAGGTGGTTTATTAGAAATATATATGGACCCTTCACATCCTTGATTGGATCAGACTTCCCACTTGGAACTGCTCAACCATCTCATCCATTTGGCGGGCTCTCTTAAATTCCATATCCTATATTCATGATGAACTAGCTTGGAGAATAAGATCTAGCTCTTCAGTTCAAGTTGGCATGGATCCATGGTCTGGATACAATAATGCATATAGGCTTCCTCTTGATCTCATACATTTCTTATCTAATGTTGGTATATCATATCTTGATCAAATAGTAGATCCAGAGAACTCTAACATTTTTTCACAGACATGGAAATCTACTTTACATCTAGCCATTCGTGGCATCCCACATTTATATTGCCTCAACTACATTAATGCTCTTACTCAATCACATGTTAGGATAATTGACCGGGAGGAAGAAATTATTTGGGTACATGCCAAGCATGGAAACTATGCACCTAAGGATGGTTATACAATCATACATGTTGCACACAAGCCCCGAGTTATGGATTGGTGGTGGAGTGCTTTATGGAAGGAGTTATGGACTGGTGGTGGAGTGTTTTATGGAAGCTGAAGGCCTCGTCACCATCTAGACTATTAATGTGGATTATTCTCAGATATAAATCACCTACGGGAGTAAACTTAAAGAAGCGCTCATTCCATGGCCCTACCTGGTGTGTTCTTTGACGACAGGATTTCGAGACAATTGACCACCTCTTCCTTCATTGCCCCTCAATTTTACCTTTTTGTTCATAGATTCTCACCTCTCTCTCTATCACCCCTCAATGGCAGGGAGACTCCACCCTTGAGGCCTAGAAATCATGGTGGACGTCTGCCCATCCTCTTAAAGTTAGGAACCTTCCCCTTTTGCTTATCTGGTCTATTTGGCTGCTTAGAAATAAATACATATTCAAAGGTATTGAACCACACTGGACTTATGATTTTGCTCATGTTATATCCCTATACTCCATCATCCTAGATGATGACGGACCTGCACCCCATAGAACCATCATTTCTGAAGCCATTGACATGAACCTACCTTGGGCATATTTAGATGAATAAGCCCATGAGAATGGTTGTCCGTGAGGTTCTTTCTTACATCTATCACATAATCATTATTTCAAAATTCAGATGGGATTAGGCTTTGGAGCTAAAAATTTTGCCGAAGTGATCACTCTTAGACATCTTTTGTATTTTTCTTTAGAGAAGGAGTCTAGGCATATACAAATATTTGACGACTCTAACATCATTATAGACTAGTTCAAAAACACATCTATTCATTTCTTTTGAAATCACACTTTGACTCAATATGTTTTCATCACATCTACACATAGCACAATCAAATTTCCTACCAGTTATCCAAGGAGGTCGTGATCCAACCTAGGGGCCTATGGTTGATTCATAAGCAGAGGGGATCATAATTCTATGAGTAATACCACTGATAAGAGGATACAGGGGGGCAACAGGCCCTAATTTCATGGGATATTTTTTAGCGTGAGATAGACTTTTGCATCAAGTAGAGTTTTATGTATATATCTATTTTTTACTTGTAATTATGCAATTAGCATTAGATCACCCTATGGGGCTTTTTGTACAAGAACATTTGAAGGTTGAACACCACAACTTACAGCATATGCTTCTTTAAGCATCTACAATATGTAATTTTCAACATATTAATGGATATTACGATTTTTCCTTGGGGGAGAAAACAAGACACTTCCTAAGATTGCTTTAGGCCCTAATCAATATCAACTATGTCTTAAGTGGGGTTGGCATCAAAATGAAAATTAATCATTAAAGAATCAAGGAAGAGGTCACTTTGCAAAATAATGATAATATAAAAATATAATTACATCTAAACTTAAAGAAAAACTATGATGCATAAAGAATTTATGGATTAAAAAAAATTAAGATATTATAATGAGGTGATTAATATGGTAATAAAAAAAGAAAAACAAACTCTAATAAGATCCATTTTAAAATAAAGCACTGGACATCTTTTACTTTTTAATTTATCAAAAATATTGTAATTTAAAAATATTTTTTAGACTCAAAAATGAAATGCTAAAACTATCCAAGAATTTTATTTATATTTTAAAAATTAAGATAATATCAAAAGAGTCTTTTTCACTACATTTTTTCTAATTAATTTTAATCCAAATATGCCATAGATTTCATGACGTTCAATCTATTTATACATTCAAAAATACATTTTAAATAACAAAATTCTTGAAATTATATTAACAGATTTTGATAAATTCCTATGAAAAACTACTTCCTCTATTTACATTTAATTAAAAAAATATTTATTACACATTAAATTTAAAATATAAAGAAATTAACCTAAACCATGTTATATAAAAGTTTTGAACATTTAAATTATTATTTTACATTAATTTTTTTTTCATATTTAAATAGATATATCTGATTTATGACATAGATATATCTGATTTATGACATGGATATATCTGATTGGTCCTAAAAGGAGCTTTTATCTATTTGAGGTTTAGGTTTTTGTTAAGTACTAATTTATTAGTATATATATTTTTGTTAAGTCATATAGTTTGTGAGTTAATACTATATAATATAGTCACGGTGATATAGTCAAAGATGTGATGCCTGCTCAAATTACTCCAATACTTATCCTTTTACATTGGTTTAACATTTTTCTTTAAAAAACTATGTTATATTTAATCCTATAACTGAAAAACTAAAAATTTACCGTGAGGGAGATCATGAGCATCCTCTATGAGTCATGTAACTGAACAACTAATGATTCATCTTCCAGACATCAGGATCCTTTATGGTTATTTAGTGTGGAACTTTTTATATCAACTAGTCTTGATCTCTTCGATGGTCTGCACATAGTTCGAGAGACTCCTGTCCCGCATTTGGGCTTGCTTCTACCCCATAACCATCTCATCACAATTTTGGGGTAGAAGGCCGAAGAGTTACTCAGATTCTGCATTTCCCAAGTTACAGTGATCATGTCTTTCATAGCGTTTTGCAGTGGATGGTACTTTTCTTTTCTTTAATTTGTATTTACTTGTCTCTATTTTCTGTTGGCAACCAATATTTACAAATTTATCCAACCACAAACACTCAGGGTAAAATTTAAATAGATGTATGAGTATATATTGTACTTGACTTATTAGTAACTCAATAGACTTGTAAATATGTCGTGCCTTTTCTGTTACCATGTTGGTATGAAAATATTATATAATCTGATTTGGAGGTTTGCTTGTTTCCTTCATTTTGCTTCATGTATTTGCATTCATTTGTTATTATTTTTCAAAATTCCATTGTGATTCTACAGCAAAAATATACTTTACCCAAGAGAGAAAGAGCAGCAGCTCTGGCTCGTTTGTCGTCATTGTTTACGTGAGGTATGTGAGCCCTTTCATCACTTAACCCTAAATGCCATTTTATAACATATTTGGTTGATATTCAACTCACCCAATATACCAAACAGTTATTCAATGAAGATGTCTCAATGTTAACGTTCATATTCAATCTCCATAGATTTCTAGATTTCCGATATTGTGTATGTTTCAGTTGTGTATGTTTCATTCAAATAAATGCCTAAGTTAATGGTTCCATGAAGATGCATCCATGTTGATGTAAATGTCATGTTCAAATTGTGTAAATTTTTAATAGTGTATATTTATGCACTGGCTAAATGGGTTAGTGTTATTCATTATAGTTAGTGTAAACTCCTGACTTCATCTTCTTTGCATATTCGTATTCAATAGTGTGTTATTGTTCAGTAGTGTGTTATTGTTCATGACAGTGCCAATAATCTATTGTTCGCAATATAAATTATAAATTATAAATTAATCTTTGATAACAACATTCCGCAACTTGACAAATCTTTCGTGTACGAATCTAAATGGTTGAAACTGTACCAAATCATCTGTGCATCATTTAAAAAAGAAAGTGACAACACAATGAAATGGAATCCCTACTGCGACGTAGAGGAAGGTACAAAACATTACAGAGATTTTTCTCTGTTTGTTCAGAAGCAGCCACAAACAAACAACAATGGCGTCCCATCCATCGGTTGGCAGCCTTTAATGGATGTTGTCAGTAAACTGCAGGCATGTTCTTGAAAAACTTCATATTATTATTTTGATGTTTCACAGTCTTGGGTGCCTTTCTTAGATCTTAATAACCGATACCTATTTATATATGGCTCTTACAGAGTAATAGACTTTCACACAGGATTATGAGTTTTAAAGAGAAAAACATACGAACCTGACCGAACCGATAGAGTCCTTGTTTATTTATTTACATTCGTAAATGCAAAAGCTGAGTTGCAACGGGTTTTAATAATTATTCGCCAGAAACATGGATCCGTTAATTCATTATAAAACGGACGATGTTGTTTTTACGTTGTAATATTCATTTCTTTATCATTTTAAATCGGAAAAAGATGATATAAGTGATTATAAAGATGATAATAATTTTAAATCTGGGTCAATTTAGACATCAAATTCAAAACTTTGTTTATATCCTAGTTTAACTCCGGTTAGTTATTTCACTATTTATCCTTTTTACATAATATATATAATTTGATTTGCGAACTTTCCAAAAAGAAACACATGAATTCCCATACATATATATATATATATAATAATAAAATTTCCCTGGCCTTCAATCGAACTTGCATCGCTCAGCACATCTCACTTCAGTGAGCTTATCATGATGTTGTTGAAGACCTCAACAACCATGTATCTATGGGGAGTTGGAGGGAACATTAAAATGGTTCAAAAATTATAAGAGCCTTAGCCCTAGTGGATGGGCGTTTGAATTCAACTTGACATTTTTTGAATTACTTAGGAAATATTTGCTTCAGGTAATTGAGGAATGTAGAATCAATCAATGGCCCAGCGTATGATGCATTCAACTTGACCTTCATTACCCTCATTCCTAAATATGATTCCCCTAAAACTTTCAATGACATTAGACCCAACTCCCTTTGCAATTGTATTTACAACTTTCAATGACATTAGACCCATCTCCCTCTGCAATTGTATTTACAATATCATTGCCAAGATCATCGTTAATCATCTCAAACCTATTCTATCTTCTCATATATCACTTGAACGGTTTGCATTTCTTAATCACCATTGAATTCATGACGCTATTGGCACTTCACAGGAGGTCCTACACTCCATTAAGATTAACAAATTAAAGGGAACGATCCTTAAGATAAACCTAGCAAAGGCTTTTGATAGCACTAGTTGGTTATACTTGAGAATGCTCCTTACCCATCTAGGTTTCCCCCTGAACTTCATCAATTGGATCATGTGTTGTGTTACCAAGGTTTCTTAGTGTGTTCTTATAAATGGATCAACCTCCCCTTTTCTCCATGTTGGACGTGGCCTAAGACAGGGCTGCCCCGTGTCTCCCCTACTTTTTTTGCTCGTCATGGAAGGCTTGATCCAGCACATTTCTAAAGATCGTAGTCTTGGTCAACTTCAAGTTATTAAGATCACCAACAATTGCATCCTTACACATCTCCTTTTTGTCTACGATGTATTAATTTTCCTCAATGAGGGTATTGATGATTCATCAACATTTCTTTCATTATTGCAATTATTCAGCCGAGCTACTAGTATGGAGTGTAATTCTTGGAAATCTACTATTGCATCTGTTGGATGCTCGCCACATGATATTCATTATGCACACCATAGATTTCCCTTTACACTTCTACCTTTAGATGATGGACTTAAGTATCATGGGTTCCAACTCAAACCTCTTCATTTGTTGATTGGACCTGGATTTTTGCCAAGATTGAAAGGAGATCGAACATTTGGCATCATAGAAATATTTCCATAGCAGGGCACCTAATACTAATCAAATTAGTTTATATATTGGATGTCCATGGCTTGGATTCCTAAGGGGATCTTAACAAGAATTCAACAATTGTCTTGTAGATTTCTATGGAAATGGAAAGAGGATAGTCACATATATGCATGGGTTCAATTAGACATGATTGCACTTCCAAAGAAATGGGGAGGCTAGGGACCAAAGAACGTCAACTCCTTCTCTAAAGCACTAGCTACCAAGATGGGCTGGAAAATCCTCGTTGTTAAAAACTTATGGACTGAGGTGATTTATGAGAGATATATATGGACCCTTCACTTCCTTGATTGGGTCAGACTTCCCACATGCAACTGCTCGAGCATCTCACCCATTTGGTGCACTCTCTTAAATTCCATATCCTACATTCGTGATGGACTGGTTTGGAGAATAAAATCTAGCTCTTTAGTTTGAGTTTGTATGGATCCATGGTTTGGATACAGTAATGCATATAGGCTTCCTCTTGATCTCAAAGATTTCTTATCTAATGTTGGTATATCATATCTTGATCAAATAGTAGATCTAGAGAACTCTAACATTTTTCACAGACATGGAAATCTACTTTACATCTAGCCATTCTTGACATCCCACATTTAGATTGCCTCAACTACATTAATGCTCTTACTCAATCACATGTTATGATAATCGATGGGGAGGAAGAATTTATTTGGTTACATGCCAAGCATGGAAACTATGCACCTAAGGATGGTTATAAAATCATATATGTTGCACACAAGCCCCGAGTTATGGGTTGGTAATGGAGTGTTTTATGGAAGGAGTTATGGACTGGTGGTGGAGTGTTTTATGGAAGCTAAAAGCCTCGTCACGATCTAGACTTTTCATGTGGATTATTTTCAGATATTAAGCACCTACGGGAGAAAACTTAAAGAAGTGCTCATTCCATGGCCCTACCTCATGGGTTCTTTGCCGACAGGAGTCTGAGACAGTTGACCATCTCTTCCTTCATTGCCCCTCCATTTTACCTTTTTGTTCATAGATTCTCACCTCTCTCTCTATTACCCCTCGATGGTAAGGAGACTCCATCCTTGAGGCCTGGAAATCATTGTGGACCTCTTCCCATCCTCTTAAAGTTAGGAACCTTCCCCTTTTGGTTTGCTAGTCTATTTGGCTGCTTAGAAACAAATACATATTCAAAGGTATTGAACCATGTTATCACCCCAAGAAACTCTCCTAGGTTGTAGCTCGAAGATGCTCGGGACATCACAAACTCAACTTGATGTTTGAAATGGATGAATGGAAGAAATGATGCATATTCAAGCTAGATAAACAATCCTACTTTGCTTGACTCCAGACATCCATGAACACCCCCAGACTACAAGGCTTTAGACCACCAATTACTCATAGTTTTAGGATTGGCTGAATATGGAGAATATTGACCACACCAGCAGATGCATAGGACCCTGTGATGGTTGGCTGCAACCAGTAAAAAGGTCTGCAAATCTAACTCCCTAGTGCACAGATAGGATGACAGCTCTCTGACACTCAGTGAAAAGAAACCTGATCAATACATTCACTGGTACATGCAAGATTATAACACAGAGGTGGGATAACAGCCCCTCTAATGCTAAACATCAGGAGTTCAGGAAGAAATGCAAATCAAGCACAACGTAGAACATAAAGAGGTGGAAAGTGAGCAATTAACAACAAAAGAAGCTTGTATTAGCTAAAAATGCCGACGAGACGAGCTACAAGTATCAAAGCAGTCACAGTCTCCAGAAGTTGAACCTTACATCAAAACAAAAACCATCAACCCTGATTACATTTTTTTTTGGGCATATATAGAGTTTCATTACAAAAATGTTCTGTTGTTCTATGCTTGGAGGGGTCATAATGGACCACCAACCACTTTAACTGCCTAGTAGAACTTCTGAGTGCAATTGTTTGCTATAGTGAACAAAATTGATCTCCTTGGATGCTCTGTTGTACTTCTCGAGCAGGTGGAGTGTTGTAGAGGATAGAATTACATAACTGCTGAATGTGTTTACCTACTCGGTCTGTACCTTTCTTTCTCGGCCATGTTGTTTGTTGAAGACGATGGTTGATGAGTAACTGCGCAGAGTACTGGATGCTAACCACCTTTGTCCTTCGAATGCATGGAATGGCTATGAACGTGGACAATATGGACGATCGGAGGGGAATCGGTCGTTGGATCGCGCAGATCGATGGCAGGAATCGATCAGTGGAGGGTATCGGTAGATACGGAGGCAAAGAAATGCGGGCCATTGGATCTCGAGCGGGCAGTTCCAACGGTCACAGGGCGTCGAAGGTGCGCGAAGGTTAATGGGCGGGGAGGACAGTTTTGGTGTTGAGCAGTATTTATCACACCGCCTTTGGGGGGAAAGCGGTAAACGTATGAGGGCTCGCGATCACAATCATCGTGTGACATGTGGTAGCGGAAACCGCTTTGATCGCGAGTTAAAGCGCAGGCAGCTCGTGGGTGCAGGAGGAGCGAATGCCATTGGATCGCGCGGTAGGCAATCAGACGAGGGGGTTTAGTTGCACATCTTTTCATCGGATGTGATGGGGAAAGGGCTTGTGAAAGAATGCGATCATGCGATTGTGGTTTTATGGGTTTAAACTTCGCGCCCGGGGACCCGAGGGAATAAGGGTTTATACAGTGTTTTGGAGGAAAACAGAGATAGTGGGGGTTATGAGAGTATAAGCAGAGTGAAGGAGAAAATGAAAGATGATTGATGCGAACCTTCCTTAAGCACAAATCACACGGCTAGACTTGTATTTGACCCTCAAAGTGCCCAAATATGCAGCAGAGCTAACACTGGCTCCTTCTGGGGATGAGATCCTTCCTGTGAGGTCTCAAGAACTTGCAGATCAATGCCTTTCTTATGAAAACAAATTAGCAAAATTTCCTAGTGTTCCATTGGGCATGGAGTCTAACTAATCTTACGCTAAAATTGATAAAGTAATCTATTTACAATTTTTAAGGCCCAAAGGCCTCAAACAACATAAATTTTTAGAAACCGCCCATTAACTAGGCCATCAAAAACTGTTTCTCCTCCCATACTTTGCAGTATGAAGGTATTGTTCCCTTGGATCTCAGAAATAATAAAAGGCCCTGTCCAAAAAGCATCAAACTTCCCATGGTTTCCTTTCTTCTCTTTCAGTGCATCCCACTTCAGAACCAGATCTCCAACCTGGAAATTATTTGTTTTTGTCCTTCTCTCAAAAGCTTCCTTGATCTTCTTCTGATGTGCTGCAGACCTTTCAACCAGCTGTTCTCTGATTTGGTGTACCTCTGCTAAATCAGTGATTCTCTTTGCCATGTCTTCATCTTCATCCAGCTCTTCTTGTAGGAATTTTTCCATAGGGAGAGTTAACTGAATGGGGAATATAGCTTTGGTGCCATATACCAGCCTAAATGGAGAATTCCCTGTGGATCTCTTGATGGTTACTCTGTCAGCCCATAGTGCATATTTGAGCTTAGAATCCCAATTCTTTTTGTTATCTTCCAACAGCTTTTTAATTATCCTTATCAGGCTTTTATTTGAAGATTCTGCCAGACCATTGCCTTAAGGATAATATGAGGTGGAATGAACCAGTTTAATGCCCATTGAGTCACACATGTCCATCAATTAATTTGCCCTGAAGTCTGTTGCATTGTCTGTGACTAATTTATGCGGACAACGAAATCTGGTGAAGATATTCTCTGTCAAAAACTTCATGACCACATTATCATCAGCCTTTCTGGTAGGGATTGCTTCAATCCATTTAGTGAATTAATCAGTGGCAACTAGTATCCACCTGTGCTGGCCACTGGAATGTGGATTGATTTCTCCAATGAAATCCAAGCCCCACTGCTAAAAAGGTCCATTAGCATGTATTGGTTTTAAGGGCAAGGACTTCAATTGCTGTTTTCCTTCAAATATTTGGCACCTTTCACATGATTTAACAAATGAAAAGACATTAGAAAACAAGGTGGGCCAATAGTACCCAACTCTGAGAATTTTTTGGGTTGTAGTTTTCCAATAGTGATGCCCCCAACATATGCTGGAATGAAATTGCTACATGACTCCAATGGATTGTTCTTTGTCCAGACACCTCAAAAGCATTCCAGATGGGTCCCTCCAATAGAGTAGATTTTCATGAATGCAACATTTTGTTACCCTGATTTTAACACTTCTGGCTTGACTTTGAGTAAAGCCTGGAGGGATTTCTAGCTTCAGCAAGAATTTAGCTATTGCAGAGTACCAATCACAAGAAGTTATATTTTCTGCCAATGACTGTTCTTTCCCTAGTTCAGCTGCTTCCTCTTCTTCTGTTTGACCATTTTCTGCAATTGTGCCCACGAAATCTATATCCAATGATCTGCAATTCTCTTCAGCCAATAGTCTGGCAAGGCCCTGACCTCTGACCAACTTAGTGGGCTTCAATTCTATATTGAATTCAATTAATTTTGTAATCCATTTATCCCATCTTCCATTAGCATCAGGTTGTGTTAAGACGTCCTTTATTGAAGAAGAGGGTACATACGCAATTATCCTGGAATGCAAAAATATAAACTCTGAAAGCTTTCAAAGACTTGATAAGAGCGTATGCTTGTTTCTCAATGATATCATACTTTAGCTTAGCATCCCTTAATGTTTTCCTGAAGAATGCCACTAGATCCTCTGAGCCTTCTTCATCTGCTTGCAATAAAACTACTGCAAGGGTGTCATTAGAGGCAAATGAAAATCTATGGAAATCCTTGCTGTAGTCTGGACTTATTAAAGTGGGAGCCTCCATAATAACTTTCGTATTGGACTCAAAGGATATTCTTGCTATGTTAGTCCATTTAATCTCTAACCCCTTTTTCAACATGGAGGTAATATGCTTCACCAATTCTGCAAAATTTGGGATAAACCTCCTCACAAAAATTATTTTGCCCAGAAAAGACTGGATGTCTTTCTTTGATCTCGAGACAGACAAGGTCTGTATTTCTCTTACTCTTTCTGGGTCAATTCGGACACCTGTAGTAGAAACAATATGTCCTAATAGCTTTCCCTCCTCTAAAGCAAACTGTGACTTTTTAGGATTGACTAAAATCCCAAACCTTCTTCACTTTAGGAACAATTTCTTTAAATGCTGCAAATGGTCATGATGGCTGCTGGAGTACACTGTTATTTAATCTAGGTAGATAAGGACAAACTTGTCCTTCTCCCCCACAAATGCTATATCCATGGCTCTCTAAAAGGTGGCTCCAGCATTCATCAACCCAAAAGGCATCTTGGAATACATAAAAGTTCCCCAAGGAGTGGTGAACGCAGTCTTCTGTTGGTCATCTGGATGTACAACAACCTGGTTATACCCTGAAAATCCATCCAGGAAAGACATCACTTTGGCCCCTGAGACCTTCTGCAATAAATGCTCCATCTTGGGCAGATAATAGTTGTCTTTCTTAGAGCATCTGTTTAAGTTTCTGAAATCAACACAGAGTCTAATTTCTCCACTTTTCTTCCTTACCACTACTAAATTGGCTACTCATTTTGAATATCTTAGGGGAACTATGATTTTGGCAGCTAGTAACTTCTTTATTTCCTTTTCAATTAGAGGAAGGAGCAAAGGATTTATTGGTCTCAACTTCTGCTTAAAGGGGATGGTGTCTTTCTCTAAAGGGATTTTATGTTGGATAATCTTTTTGTCATATGTTTTCAGGTCACTATATTCCCAGGCCAAGACATCAGCAAATTGCTTCATTAAATTGCAGTATTCAGCGCTTTGGGAAACAGACAAATGGGTAGACATATCTATGTATCTTGGCTAACTTGGACTCCCTATATTATGCTTACAGACTGCAGATTGATCTTCTTTTTGGGCAGCCTTATAAGGTACATCATTCTGGTCAAACATCTTTTCTAATGGAACTAGGCCCTTAGGTATATGATTGCTTGGCAGTTGGACAATTCTATCTTTACCAATTCTGTTTCTAAGTTGGGATTGGGGATTTTCTTCCAAGGCTTCATTTTCTCGGTCAATTTTCATTTCTGAAAACTCATCAATGACTTGCAGGAATCTATTTACTTCATCATCATCCTCAAAAACTTTCCAATGGTGGACATTATCAAGCACGGATGGTCTGTATTTCATTTGAACTTCATAGACTAGTCTGGGAGGCATGGGAGGGATAAACATACTAGTAGACACAACAAGGGAATCAGCAAGTTGATTTTTGGCTCTAGGGATGTATGAGATACAAAAATTATCAAAAGAGTCTTTAAGTCGCCATACCTCATCTCTGTATTCTTTCATCCTTGGGTGCTTTGCTTGAAATTTTTTATTCACTTGTTGAATGATAAGATCAACATCTCCAAACACCTTTATATTTCTGATTCCTCTGTCTTTAGCTGCCTTAAGGCCCAATATTAGAGCCTCATACTCTTGTATATTTCTTGTGACTTAGAAAGCCAGCTTAAAGGACAGATGTGTACTTTCTTGTTCTGGAGATATCAACACCACCCCTACTCCTGCAGTCTCCCTGGAACATGCTCCATCAAAGAACATCCCCTAAACCAAACTTCCTTGCTCTCCCTTGGCCTGATTTGTTGGTTTCTTGATCTACATTGAGGTCTTCTAAGATTCTTCTATTTGGAGGATACATGCTCCAAAATCAGTGTCCACGGCATATATGGGATGATTAGAAGGATTCTTCTCATCACTGATTATTTATGCCATTTGTGCCTCCCTATACAGTCTCCTGCTTTCTCCTCCAAAAACTGGGACAGTGGCATAAGATAAGTCAATCTGTAATGTCCCACCTAGTCTCTTAATCCACCCTCTAAACAGCAGCATGCCAAACTTGGGAGGGACATCTGCTACCACAATATCCATCATCATACTCTTCATGGGCAGCTGGGTTAGGGTAATGGCTAGGTCTTTGATTAATCCTAGGCACTTTACCTTTCTTGAATCAAATGAGAATAAATCATGATATGGTCTAGTGATATCAAGGCCTAACTCTTCCATGACAGCTTTAGGCATCAAATTGTGGCTGGCCCCCGTGTCTAGCAGGCAATTATGGAGGATTTTGTCATGAATGGTCAAGGAGACATAAAATGATGGAGAATTATTATTAGCGAGTTTGATCATAGGGCTAAGCACAACTGCAGGCTCGTCATCTTGCAAATTGACATAGTCAGTGGAGGTTTGCATGGCTTTCAGCTCAAGAGCCTCCAGGATAGGCTTTCTAAAAACTTCACTCTTTATCTGTTCTAATAGAGGCACATATATTTTTAACTTCTGGACTTCTGACTCAAAACTGAAAGGTGAAGGGGACTTATCAGGGCCTCTTACCTCTTGAGCTGGTGCTTTGAGGGTGACTGGATCAGCTATTGGCTTCTTCTGTCTGATATTCTGTGAGTCTGTCTGGCCAACAGCTTTTTGGGCAGGACTCTCCTTGACATTGTTTACTTTTGACCTCAGATTATATCGTTTTTGTTCGCCAGTCTGCAGAACAACCTCTCTGTCCCACTCTTGTCTATTTTGGTCCTGTAGTATTGATTCTTCATATGCAGCCAATGTCAAAAAAGTAGCACTACCTTTATCTTCCATGCAATGGATTTCATCCTCCTCTTCAAACTGCTCCTCCTCCATGACTACATTCTGGAAAGGAGCCTTAACTTTCTGTTCTTCATTTTCTTCTTTACCCCTTTGAATGATGTGCAACTGCTCATTTTCTCTTCTGAATGGATTTGGATTTTTTGGAGAAAATGCGTTTTGAAACCTTATTTTCCCAGAACCCTGCTCAACCTTTAGCTTAGATATCTCAGCAGCTAATGACTCTATCATCTTAGTCATTTTATCTAACTTGGGTTCTGAAGATGAAGCAGAGGAAGAAGAAGCCTCACCTCTCTGTCTCCTTTTGTCAGCATGACTTTTAAGCTTTTTTGCAACCATAATATTTGATTCCACCACCACTAGTGCTGCGTCTTGCATATCAACTAGAGTGGCACATCTTCTTTCTCTCAGAAGCAAGCAGAAATCTAAGTCAAAAGCATTGGCATAAGTGAGTTTGGCAGAGGTGGGGGTGGGCTTTACTTCAGTTGCTATCTTACTATACATACGGTTAAATCTTTTATTAAAATCAGGCAATGATTCCCTATTTCCCTCTTTAGGTTTCCAAACTATGTATGGTAGTAGAGCAGGTCTTTTCTATCTCCCCATTGCTTTAGGAATGCATCATCCAATGCCTCAATGTTTGTTATGGACCTATGGGGAAATTCTCTGAACCATTTCCTAGCCCCTCCATCAAGGCTCTGAACAAACACTCTCATTCACACATCATCCCCACTGATATCTAGGTTATCAACGTAGCTATAAAAAGATTCAAGGTGTTCTT
This sequence comes from Pinus tabuliformis, assembly GCA_031772625.1. Taxonomy (NCBI): domain Eukaryota; kingdom Viridiplantae; phylum Streptophyta; class Pinopsida; order Pinales; family Pinaceae; genus Pinus; species Pinus tabuliformis. The sequence continues at coordinate 169,038,179 of CM062812.1, forward strand.
CAGCTATTACCCCCTTTGTACCAGTGAATTTGGGCATATATTTATGATATTCTCTTGCAAGCATAGCATTCGAAGGAACAGGAAAGACGAGAGGTCCATACCTAGTAGCTATGATTCTTTCCATCTTCGTGGGAGCTTGTTGGCCTGCCATGACTAGGCTAGGTGGAAGGATACTAGTAGATTGAGTAGTAGGAAGTAATGAAATAGATGACAAACAAAAGGGAATATGATGGACTATATGGGAGGCTTTCTTTGGACTAAGATCCAAAGGGGAAATGACTGAACAAGGAGCTTTATTAATCTCTGAAGGAATTTCTTTTCTAACAGTGTTGGGCTCTATGTCTTCAAACTATATATCCTCAGCTATAACCTTATCTTTTAGAGATGCTTAAGTTTTCTTAGGCTTAGCTGATCCTGATGCTCCTTTCTGTGATGTTTTCTTCAACTTGACAATCTTCTCAGGGTCAGGCACTGGGTCAGCTAGTGATTTCTGAGGATTTCTCTGGGTATGCCTCACAAACTGAGCCAGAACTGAAACGTGGAGTCACCACCAAGTAGGTTCTCCAGTAGAGCCGCCAGATAAATGATTACAACTGGAAATGTGTCCAAACTTTGTCTATCATCAAAGCATGGAACTGTGTCATTCTCCCAAGGAAGCTGAGCTTCAATCTCCTCTCCCCGGCAACGGCGCCAATCGATGTTATCACCCTAAGAAACTCTCCTAGGTTGTAGCTCGAAGATGCTCGGGACATCACAAACTCAACTTGATGTTGGAAATGGATGAATGGAAGGAATGATGCATATTCAAGCTAGATAACCACTCCTACTTTTCTTGACCCTAGACATGCGTGAACACCCCCAGACTACAAGGCTTTAGACCACCAATTACTCACAGTTTTAGGATTGGGTGAATATGGAGAATACTAACCACACCAGCAGATTCACAGGACCCTGTGATGGCTGGCTACAACCAGTAAAAAGGTCTGCAAATCTAACTCCCTAGTGCATAGACAGAATGATAGCTCTCTGTCACTAGTGAAAAGAAACCTGATCAATACATTCACTGATACATGCACCAAAGCTTCACTCTTTTTGAATTGAGAAAGTTAAAACACCAGCAGAAAGTACTTTTGAAAGAATTACATGTTGTACTAGTTGCACCTTTACCAGTTGCTGTAATCTCTCAAGCTTCCCATGATATGGGAAGACCTCCAACAAATGCAATTAATAAAGTTGATCCAAATGATGTCGCATTAATTGGAGGAAGATTGAGATCACACTCCCCCATTTCTCCTTAAGAAATTTTCAATAAAAACGTGCATAATTTCTTAGTGGATTCTAGAGCTTCATCGAATATTTTACCAAGATCAATATGTGCAAAATTGAACATTCAACCACAGAAATCCACTATGCGCATAGTTCAGCTAGATCGATCACAAGTCAAAGTGATTGGTGAGTTAAATCAGGTTACCATAAGGCTGTCATCCAACCCAAAGGTATGTCAAGTTATCGACATTCTAGTTGTTGATATTCCTGAAGTTTATGGCTTAATTCTTAGCAGATATTGGTCGGAAAAGCTTCATGGATGCTTTGCAACTGACTTGTCGCACATGTGGCTACCTTATAATGCTAAACCAAACCAAATAAAAGTTGAACACGAACGACATAAAAAATACATAGTAATAGAACTCGAGGGAGAAAACGAACTAGTAGCATACAATTCTAACATCATAGGCAACTATTTAGTAGATTCTTTCCTAGGAAATTTTAATGCTCATACTTCACCTTACTTAGAACATTCTGTTTTATCTCAAGTAGAAATTTTTTCTCAAATAGATAGTTCTAAATGCATTAATTTTATAGATAGTCCTGTAAATAAATCTTTGTTTTGGAAACTATTTTTTGATGGTTCTAAGTCTAACGAAGGAGCAGGAGCAGGATGCGTGTTAGTAAGCCCAGAGGGAGATAAAACCATGCTAACTTGCAGACTCGAATTTGAGTGTACCAACAATACCGCAGAATATGAAGCTCTAGTCCAAGGGTTATACAAAGTGATCGGATTAGACGTCAAATACCTGCAAGTTTTTGGAGATTCTGAAATTGTAATTAGATAGGTATGTAATACTATACATTTTTTATCAGGTCATTTAAAGCATTACCTATGTTTAGTTCAAGATCTGACTGAACACTTTATATCATTTAATATTTCATCATTTCCTAGACTCCAAAATGCTAGCGCATAATTCTTAGCCAACGTAGCATCCAAGCTCATTCCTTCAGAAGATTTTAGCCCTGACCGATTTTCAATTGAGTTAATTTTTAGACCATCTATTCCTGATAACATTACCAATTGGAGGATTTTCAACGACGATCCTCATATCATGAGTTTCTCACATCTGAAGGATCCTACACCAATCAAATAATTGAAGAAGACCAACATGACCAACAATTGCAACAGGATAGTACAAACAATGCTATACCTAAATCAATAGTCAAGTTAGAAGATCTTTATGATTTGAAAGATTGATTCAAAAGATCTACCAATTCAAAAATCCAAAGTTCAACTTTGAATTATGAATTAGTAAATCTAGGAACTTGATGCCAAACCACAGAATATCAACCTAGGCCTTGGCCTAGCCCCTAAAGAAAAATTAGCGTATATTCGTCTCTTGAAACAATACAAAAGTTTCTTTGCTTGGAATTACGATGAACTCAAAACATACGACACATCCATCATCCAACATACTATCCCAATGATCGATAATGAAAAACCTGTCCAACAAAAGCTAAGAAAGATCCATCCAAATTTAGAAAATCAGATCAAAACTGAACTCAATAAGTTATTGAAAGCCAAAATAATCTTTCCCGTTAGACATTCTAAATGGGTTTCCAAGATGGTACCTGTTAGAAAGAAAAATGGAGATATTAGAATCTGCATTGACTTTCGAAACCTTAACAAGGCTTGCCAAAAGGATAATTTTCCTTCACCTCCCATGGAAAAAATATTGCAGGTAGTTATGGGCTCAGAATTAATGTCATTCTTGGATGGATTCTCAGGATACAAACAAGTGTTGGTACATCCCAACGATCAATTAAAAATGACATTCAGAACTAAATGGGGCACATATGCATATCAAAAGATGCCATTTGGATTGATAAACGCGGGTGCCACATTTCAGAGAGCCATGGACATCGCATTCAAGGGGTTAGTTAATAAATTAGTGGTAATCTATTTGGATGATATAACTATTTATTCCAAGAAACGAAACAACCATCTCAGAGATTTAAAACAAATCTTCCAACGTTGTTTAAGGTATGGGATTTCGCTTAACCCGAAAAAATCTTTTTTCGCATTAAGTGAAGGAAAACTTCTAGGATTCATAGTGTCAAAGTCTGGAATTCACATTGATCCTGACAGAATCAAGGAAATTTCTGTAGTACCCCTACCTCGCAACAAGAAAGCCATACAATCTTTCCTTGGTCAGATTAACTTTGTAAAGAGATTTTTGCGAGACTTTTGAAGAATCGTGTCTCCTTTACAAGCCATGATTAAAAAGAACGCAAACTTTAAATGGGGCCAAGATGAACATGAGGCATTCAATCTGATCAAACAAGCAATTATCAATGCTCAATCTTTAGCAACTCCAAATTTTTCCGATCCTTTCATTTTGTATACATTTGCCTCAGATAGATCATATGTTGCGATACTCACTCAAGCAAATCAAGAAAAGGCGAAAGCCCCAATTTCTTTTTTCAGTTCCAATTTACAAGGTGCTGAATTGAATTATTCAGATGTGGAAAAACAAGCTTACGCTGTTTTTAAAGAAATTAAATACTTCAGACCTTTTTTATTTAAAACACATACCAAGATCATAGTACCATTTCCAGCGGTAAGAAATCTTCTAGTACAGAAGGATGTGGGTGAGAAAAGGGCCAATTGGGTTACTTCCTTACAAGAATACAAGGTAGAAAGCAAACCAGCAAGTATTGTAAAAGGTCTTGGGCTTTTGCAAAATGCTGGTAGGAGCACCGCTAATGCTCAAAAATCCATTTGAAGAAGTACAAGTGTACGAGGTAAGCCTAAATGATGTTGAGTCATTATATGCTGATATTATTTATTATCTAACAAATGGATATGCTCCTCCAAACCTCAATCATACCAAGAAAAGGGCCCTGAGGTTAAAATCCAAACAATATCAACTCGTGAATGACGTTCTTTTTAGAATAAATTATGATTTTGTTCTCCTTAGATGCCTTGAGAAAGCTAAAGCTGAAAAAGTCTTGCAAGAACTCCACCATGGGCCAGCAGGCGGACACTACGTTGGAGATGAAACTACTCACAAAATTTTACGCATAGGCTATTACTGGCCCACATTATTCAAAGACGCACATAACTACGTAAGGAAATGCCAAGTCTGTCAAACAGCTGCTGGGAGACAAAAGAAACCATCCTTGCCACTGCAACTAGTTACCATTGAACAACCTTTCGATTAGTGGGGATTGGACATAATAGGTGAGATCGTTCCTCACTCTTCTAAACAACATAGATACATCCTTACAGTGACAGACTACTTTAATAAATTGGTAGAAGCAGTTCCACTCAAGACAACTAACGCTGAAAACATCATTGAATTCATAGATCAGTTCATAATCACCAAGTTTGGATTGCTTTCCGCTTTAATCTTTGATAATGCATCATATTTTTCTGGTAATGCAATGACTGAATTTTCACTCAAAATGGGTTTCAAGCTTAAATTCTCTACTGATTATTACCCACAAGGGAATGGGTTAGCTGAATCTACAAATAAGAACTTAATTAGGATCATTAAGTGAACCATTGACCAAAATTATAAAAATTGGCATAAGTCTTTAATATATGCTTTATGGGCAGATCGAATAACGCAGAAAGCCTCTATCAGCACTTCTCCCTTTAATTTAGTTTATGGGAAAGAAGTAGTTCTTCCAACACATCTGGCAATTCCCTCTTTAACCTTGGTTCAATATATTGATGAAGCACCAACTTCTTCTTTACAACTTAGGCAGATGGAATTAATTAAATTAGAAGAACAACGAGAACAGGCTAAAGTAACTCATGCTCATCATCAAGCATTGGTAAAAGCCTCTTTTGATTCCAATATGATATCCAGAAAATATTTTCAAATGGGAGATCTAGTTTTAAAGTGGGACAAGGCTCATGAGGAAAAGGGAAAACATACAAAATTTCAAAGAATGTGGCTTGGTCCTTTTCAAATCATAGAATTCATAGGTCCGTCTACCTCCATGTTACAAGATTTAATAGGGGAGAAGAGATTCTTTACCTATTAATGGTCAAATCCTTAAGAAATATTTTCCATAGAAGATCATTCTTCTATTTTTGTAGAGTAGTTGTTTTTCTTTTCATAATAAAACCGGTTGCATATGGTTACTTTTGAGATTCATGAAAAAGACACAAATCCTCTTCTAGATTTTGTTTTTTCACTTGTATAAATAGAATTCTTTCTGAAAAATTAATCATTACTATTGAAAGATACAATGAAAGACTATAGGCCTAGAAATGATATTAGTTTCGACTTTGTAAATTTTGACAAGAAACACCTTTAGTTAGAAATTGTTTTATTTCAGTCCAATGAAAGGTATCAATAACAAAATGAAGATTCTCTATAGAAAGGCTCTTTCCAAAAACTCTATCATTGTCGTCTAGAGCTGTCTTAAGGAAACAATGACTTCCTCCCCACCTAGGAAACTACAATATTCAGAGAATGAACCAAAGATACAATTTAACTTAAATAGTAAGAGGTCTCATCACGAGCCGACTTATCATGATCATAGATGTATAGCTTGCTGACTTTGCCAATACTGCATACCACAACAGGGCAATGACTCAAGATTGTTAAAATTAAAAGATAATGGGTCTCATCATCAGCCAGCTTGTTCAGCAAAGTTATAAATTAATGAATGATTGTCTCATGAATTGGCTACTGAACCAAGACATTTCTCTTTAAGAATAAAAAGAAAATGAAAGCAAGAAGTGTGGAAATGGATTTTTCTTTGAAAAGTTGTAAATTTCGCTAAGTAGGATACAGGATCATTGTTGGATAATAGGTAACCCTGTCGAAGCTATAAATGCTTGCTGGCAGCAGAGGCTCTACCTATGACAAATGAGCATATTTAAAACTGATTTTCAGAGAAGACTTTGTTTTTATCTTTATAAACCAAGTAATGACTGATGTAGATACAAGGCTAGGGTTGAGGAAGTAAATAATGAAAGTTGGGAAAAAGAAGAAGCAAAATATCATTGATAGGCAAAAGCATAATGCACTTAGTCTTTCTATAGTAAAGTTTAATTTTCTAGAAAGTTTTATGTTTTGGAAGTTTTGAAAATTCAAAAGAGCAGCAGAGATAACTGGTTCTTCCAAGTGAATCGCCAATTGTTGTGGCCAGCAATAACCCCCCTCCTTATTTAGTGTTATTTCTAATACTAAATAAGTGGGGACCCTTAGTTAAAATTAAAAAAATCAAAGTAGTGCTTAAATTTCCTTTTTCGAATAAATTTACTATCATAAGCTTAGGAAGACCCCCTTGAAAAATCTAAAAAATCTAAGTGTTATGATAAGGTAAGACAAAACCTTTCCTTAGGAAATATCGCATCGCAAAAAGATGACAGGGCACCACCTTACAAGCATAATTCCAATATTGCGAGATCGCGATATGCGATAATAAACAAATATTGCATCGCATACTTCAAGCACAACTTACATTGAAACACCTTAGTTTGCCGATATGCGAAGACGCCGATCGCAAATCACATTTTGCAGAAAACAGAATAACAAAGATTGTCATATATTATGTTCCTGCGATCTGTGATGTTGCGATATTGTGATTTCGTGATACAACGACAATGCGATAATACGATGTCACGAGTGGTCAATTCTACGATGTTGTGATTCTGCGACGTTATCGTTTCGTGATGTTGCGATCTGCGATATTGCGAAGCAAATCGCAAAATCACTTCATCGCAGATCTTTCGGGCTCGTTATTCAAAAAAGGTATTTTCCATAAATTGACACCTGGTTATGCACTTTAATGCTAATAAATGAGTTAGTTGCCAGTTATTAATGGAATATAGCTTCACGCTTATCGAAAAATCATCTCACGTAAGGTGGTATACTTTATGCGTCTTCAGCATTTAAAACTTTCCCATCACCCTCCCTTGTCATTATTTTCACTTCATTTGTGAATTGCAGGAACGAAGAACAGGGAGTGATACAAAGCAGTACAAAGGATAAAATGGGAAAGAAAAGTAAAGCTCCGAGCTTTGAAGAGAAAGAAATGGCACCCCTATATACAAAGATGCAGGAATTGCTACGTGGGAAGGCATCTATAATCTGCTTGAAGAGGAAAATCCCAAAGTAATGGAAGTTACTGCTACCACGGGCTCAAATAGTTCTTATGAGGCATCTATCACAGAGCTAGCTTGCTCATTCTTACACCGGATAGTATCAAGGACTAAAATTCTCCCATACACGGACATGGTCAAGTGGATACTGGACAACGTTGATATCAGAAATAGACAGTTTAAAACTCAGGGTCAAGGACTTATCGGCTCATTTGTTGCACATGATTTAAAGCTCATGTATCATTTACCGGAGCCACAGGCAACTTATAACAAGCAGTTTATGGAGAAATTTGCAAAAGAAAATCAAGACCTGGCAGAAACCACCAAAGATTGGTCGAGGAGGGATGAACCACTGAAGAAAGATAAACACGGTATGTACAGTACTGGTTCTCTCACCTCCCCATATTGCTTTGTTGCTGCCATGCTCTGTAGATTGTTTGGAATGCCAGATATCAACAAATTTTCATCTGAATGGCTACCGTTATTGGATGCCGCCACGAATGCCACTATTGTAGATTGGGCTAAAATATTGTCTAATAACCTAGACATGGCCATTGTAAATTACCAGTCCAAAAGAACTGTCTCTCAGAGAATCTATCCTCCTTTTTACCTATCTGCGTATGTAATGGATGCAATATGTTATGTTTCTAAGTTTCCTGTTATGGGTTGGAAATGGACAACTCAAGACCCCTTACCCATTCATGTCTATCACAAAGAATTGTGGGACTCTAAGTTCACTCTGCACTTCTACTAGATTTGTCATGGAATTATGCTGCCCTTTTACAGAATGTTGTATGATAAAGATGCTCCGAGATGCTCTCCTGAAGCAGAAGTTGACATACTCCCTGTCGCGAGATGGTTCGGGGAGGAATTGTTTACTTATGTCAGGGTATTTGGAAGTTTTGCTTCCCCTCACGTCCTACCTTTGTATATCCATGATAAACTCTTGGCTCGAGAGATTGCTTATCAAACCTGTGGAGAAGGCGGTCTCACTAAAGATTTGAAAGACAAAAAGAAGGTTATATGGCCCCAGTTTCTTGTAGCCCGTGGGGCCTTTTCGATTTTTGATGTAGGCTAAGCATTCACAGAAGTAAAAAATATAACGTGTTTACAGTTATTCAAATTTTTAGGAAGACCATTTGACCCTCATGATGTTGCTAAGAATTTCACTACAACAGTCAAGATAAAGGTGTTTTCTGGAGAAGATGATTTATTCGATGACATATTCCAATAGAAAAGCACACTTGAAGAAATTTTGTATGCAGCCCAAAATGCAATTCTCTCCAGAAGAATTTCAAAAGTTAAAAATATACAGGGAAAGAAGGTTAGCCAGTATTCCTTTGGAGAAACTACGCCTAAAACCTACAAGGGAACCAACTCCAAGTGTTAGTCTTAGCAAAAGTTCAGGCACAAATGGATCTAAATCCAAGTCTGGAAAAGAAACATCTGAACATTCTAAAAGATCTGAAAGTGAACAGGATAAGAGCAAAGGGTCAGTAAAGGATACGGCCTAGTCAACGGAACTTCTACAGCAATGGGTTTTTGCCTCCCTGCAAAGAGATCCTCCCCCTCTCGTTGTTCAGTAGCCATTAGTCACAACCAAACTAGATAAAGAATGGGAAACCTTCAATGACTTGATCAATCTTGTAGGACAAACCATAAAGACACCTGTGAGCAATGCACAGGCAACAAAAGAAGTAGTCACAAGAACATTTAACAATGTCTCAGATATGGAGCACATTCCTATTGCCCCATCCTCTGAGCTTATGCTCAAAATATAAGAAATTCCTCCTCTTGATATATTCTATAGCCCACAACACAAAGTAGTAGTGAGAAGACAGAGGAAGAAAAGGAAATTGGAAAACGTGCTCTCTCATGACGCAGAACAATTAGACGTCCTGTGGCAAGATCCCACTAGCAATCCCACTAAGAATCTCACCAAACTATCTCAGATTGCAGGAGCATATGCCTCTGCAACTATTGATAAAGCATCTGAGGTACATCAATTGCTAAAAGAAAAGGAAGACCAGATAAAATTTTTGCAACACAGTTGAAACAAGCTAACGTTAACAATGAAGCATAGAAACAGCTTGAAAGGTTATAGTAGGACTTCCAGCAAATGCAGATAGGCTACCAGAAAAGTTTGGATGAAAAAGGAAAGTAGTTACAAGATTTACAGCAGATGCACAAGGACAATCCAAAACTTACAGAATTTATCACAGAATCCATTTCCTTGAATGAACAATTACTACAGCAGCAAGAGGCGTTGGGCCAAAAAAATATCACAGTGGAACTATTATTGTGAAATAAGTGATAAAACCACTAATCAAGTTGTAGATTTACCAAGTGATTATGATTTAATTGATAAATGGGTGACTGAATATTTGGCTTGGCAAGAAACAGACGAGGGAAAAAGAGCAGGTGCACCAAGGATCAATGGAAACCACAAAGAAATTCTCTTTAACAAATGGGACGAGAAAATCAGGGAGGTAGAACAAGCAGCAGAAGGAGCAACGACGGCAGCACGCAGTATTATTGATTGTGTAAATGAAAATTTTCACAGGCAAAATTTGATCGTAGAGACCACTCCAAGGTATTTACCTAATGCACAAGAACTAAAGACATATTGGAAGCAAAAAGCACAAGAAAAGGCACAAGAAATCCAAGGGTTAACTAAGTTGAACTGGGATTATTACTGGGCATACTTGGTAAAGCCACATAGTCAGTGGATGACTCTTAAGTGTATCATCAATTCGGCCAAAAAGATGGTGCCAGCTCTTATTGATTCTGTTTTCTGAGCTCAGCTAAAATCAGAAGTCGGCCAACTGACTCTTCTCAAATAGATGCTGCATGCGTGCGATTTCAAGGACCAAATACAGAAGTAGTTTTAATTTTAGATTCAATTTTAGTTTTAATTTTGTTTTATTTTCCTGAAATGGGGACGGTCATTTAAACTTCATCCTACATTTTTGTAATAATTTATTTTTAGATTTAGTTAGTAGTATTTAAACCCTTCTCATGCATTTAGAGAGGGTCCTGAAATTTATCAAAAACTTATCCCCAGAACATGCACTTTTGTACCCTCTGAGGAGGTTTTGATGAATGAATGGAATAGGATTTATTGATGTTTGCATTCGATATCTGCTATTTATGTTGCACTTTTGTACTCTTAGTGGATGTTAGATCGAGAAGAGATAAATCGTTATTGCTTGAAGCTCAAGAGTAGGACTAGTTATAAATGGTATTTATATCTCTTAAGTATTTCTACCCTTTGTGTTAGAGTGATTTTCAGGTTCGGTTATTTATATATTGATGTATGAATGCCTGAGTTATCATTTGGCACTTTTGTACGGTGATAGCTATTTATTTATGCTTGATGTATGAGTAGCTCACTATGCGATATGTTTCTCACAACTGTTTCATCTAACTTTTTATACGAAGTGGTTCATGTTTATTGAATTCTTTTCTCATAATAGTTGAATGATATTTATTACCAGTTGTTATTTGAAATCATTTTAGATCACAGAAAAGAAAGATTACACCCCGGGTTAGTGTATATTTAGATATTTCTATTTATTAGAATAAAATTTCCTTATTATTAGATTAGAATTAGAGTAGAAGTATTCCATTTAGAAAATGTTAGAAAAAGAAATATCAGTCCAACACACACGCACACCTAAATTGGGAAACTAGTCCCATATCCCCAGTCGGACCCACTATACCAAATGGAAAAGGAGCTACTAACCAAGGTCCAGATCGGGTGGCTATCCCCCTTGTTGTAGACCCGACTTTCTGGGCTTCAACAGGTTTGAACTCGGTCGATTTGAAACTTTTGATTTTTTCCAGATCGAGGAATTTATTACATTTGATGAATCATAGAGAAGCTTTTACTACAAGAGGCAATGGCACCATGCTAAAATATCCACTGCAATCATCAATAAAGCATAATTACTGCCTACTGGATCTTTCTCAAACCTTGGCCTATAAATAATGACACCAACAACATGCTTAAGGGAAGTAGGGTGAGAATGCACAAGCCCTCCTCTGCGTACCTCGGGAGGCTAACAACCCTCATAGCAAGTGGTCAGCTCATGTTGTAAACTGGGACATTATTTAAGCTTATCAGGGATGTTAGAACCTAAGACCTTCACCAATATTTTTCAACCATGTTTAGAAGAAAGTATGTGAGGCTTTCCACTTAAACTATTTTTGGGTAAAGTTTACAGGATGGAGAGAGTGTCTCTACATTCTATGTGCATGTTTAGAAGAAAGTATGTGAGGCTTTCCACTTCAGATATTTTTGGGTAAAGTTTACAGGATGGAAATAGTCTCTCTACATTCAATGAGAGAAATTTTCTAGATGAATCTACATGGAGAATTTTTAATTCTATTCAAAGTTTAGGTGGACACTCCACTTATCATCAAGGACCTGAAAAATGTGTAGCTGATGTAACCTTCTCAACAAAAACCAAAAAATAATTCTACTTTCTAATTGAAAATTTTTACCTCTTTTGCAAGTGAACAACATGAAAAAAAACTTTGAACTTCTACTTTGTGTCTACTAGGCTCCACCCAATGATTTTCCCTAGATTGTAATCATGGCATTCAGGACCAATAAAGGCTTGCAAAAGAGAGAAACAAATAAGGTGTAGGTCCTTATCTTCCTAAGAAGGCATTGAAATCTCAGGTCAAAGACCTGGGACCAACCTAGTAAAGCCTTTCAAGAACAAATAAAGTTGGTGGATATCCTTATCTTTAAAGGCTCAAATTTTCATGATCAATTCTGCGAGCTAGAAGGCCAATCAAAGGATTGCAATCCATATATACAAACTTTAGTTTGAATCCAAAGGAAAACCTTCAATCAAATTATTTGTAATATATTATAGAAAATTCATAAGTTTCTAATGCATACCTCCATAGAGTTACATCCTTCCATTACCTTATGAACTACCTGTCAAAGAGGCCTTTGCATCTACAAAACAGTTCAACATGGTCAACGATGACTGGACCAACATCTCTATGACATTCCACATGATTTCCCCAACAAGGTCTGCAATGGCATGGAGGGCAGTACGGAGATAATCTAAAAATTCTGTAAACACAGTACCCAACAGTCACAGTATAGCATTGATTTCTTCCTGAATGAAGCTCATACACCCAAGTACTAATGCAATAAACAAATCTATGAAACACCCAATCATATATTCCAAAACCATGGTAAGCCCCTACGTTACATTTCCCAGAACATAAATAATTAATGCTCCAGGGACTACCAATGCCTGAATTAAGGCCACTGATATGACTTCTATGATTGTAAACACATCAAATGATGACAAAAGTATTTAAGGTCAACGGTGCATAGGGGTGATAACTGGAATCTCTATCCCACCAATCCATAAAATGTCAAACTAAAATTTTATAGTTTAATGGTTAGGAACGTCGTTGAAAATTTGAAAAGTTCATTACATTTTTAATGAAATGTTTTTGCCATAATTTTATATTAAAATATATAAAATTGTGAGTAGTTAGTTAATCATTATTCGATAAATTTAGATGAGGTGTTTTGAAAGTTAGATTGTTTTGGATTCACTAAATATAATTTGAATGGCACTGGATAGTCCACTAAACTTTAAAGATGGAAAGGGAAAGTCTAACAAACAATGGATAGTCCACTAAACATTAAAGATGGCAATGAAAAGTCTAGCAAACACTGAAGTTTTTTTTTTACATAGTTATATTATTAGCACTTGCACCATATGTTGCAAAATAAATGTCGTAAAGCATAAATTGAGGAATAATGGTGACATAGGAATAGACAAATCTAAGTAAGATGCATAGATGTAAAAGAAATGAAATTCTATGGTTGACCATGGTTAACCATTTAACCATGTATCTATGTAAATGGCTTCAATTATTGCTGTTCTTTTTTATGACTAGAATATCTCCATGTCACAAAGAATACATTGTTGTGCACCTTACCTTGCCTCCAAGCATAAGGAAATCTTAATGAATAACTCACGATATTTAGTTATGCATGATTAAAGGGTCATAGTCTTGTGGAAAAGCCCCGATGGAATCGATCCACTCAAATTGTTTTTGTTGAAATGGCTTGAATCATCAACAACATAACCACAAGTTTAAGATAACAAGTTATAAATCTCAACTTTGTTTTTGTTGAAATCATCAACAACATAACCACAAGTTTAAGATAACAAGGTATAAATCTCAACTTTTCTAGGACTCTGATTTTGTATATGATACCACCTCTCCACTTTGCGAGGACTCTCATCCTGTACTTCATCAATAAAGTGTAAAAATCAATGAAGATGATTTGTTAGACAATACAACCCAGTTTATGATAAAAATGAAACACAGTTTATGATAAAAAAGAAACACTAGTAAAGAAACAAAATTGCATAAAATGTTGACTTATTTCTTGTATGTTATTATTTCCTATACCATTGCCTTACGACGTTTTCTTTGCAACATGTGGTGCAAATGCTAGTTTAACTTTTTTTTTTATTTATTTGCTAGGTTATGTGAGTCTTAAGATGACTCATGAGAGTTTAACATGACTCGGATTTTGCCCACATTTTTAAATAATGACAAAGTATCTTAACAAAATAACTTAACACTGGGACATCATTTAATTCATATTATGATAAATTAGTCAATTTTATTAAAAGTTATAGTATATATAGTATTTTTTGGCTTAGTCTATTTTTTTAAACCATTAATTGAATGATGATAAATTATAAACTATGTTAGATCGACATATATATAATTCTTAATTTTTTAAAAATATATAAAAATACATTTCATATAGATTATATTTCTTATCACCATTCTCATCCGTCTTTGAAAATCGAGGCAAATATGTTTTATAAAATTTATTGACACACAAAGCTGATGATATGCGTTGGCAACAACTTTTATTTTAATTTTAATGTTTTCGCTCACTAATGCCTACTAAATTAGTGATTTTTTATTTATGTTTTATAAAATTTATGGGGTGATATGCGTTGGCAGCCACTTTTATTTTAATTTTAATGTTTTCACTAACTGAGGGCTACTAAATTAGTGATTTTTTATTTATTTTTATTGAGTGGAACCTTGATTGAAAATTTAGATATTGGCTAATGGAAAAGTTAGATGTAAAAATAAAATTATAAATATTAATATTATTAAAAAATTTAATTTTTAGTAATTTAGTGATTTTTATTAATTATTATTTAGGAAAAAATATTTAAACAAAACAATATTTTAGAAAATTTAAATAAAAAATAATATATATTTTAAAATTTTATAAAAAATTATTACTTTATAAAGTAAATATTATTTTGAACATTATTTTTTATAAAATATAATTTTTTAATACTTTAAAAATTATTGGTTTTTTTTAAGATGCATTCTACACTCTCGTTTCACGAAGATGTGTGATTTCTTTTCTTTGCTCAACCTTGAGTTGACATATGTTCTTTTTAAAATAAAAATGAAATAGTTTTTAAATAAAAACAATCTCAAATATTATTAAAAACAAAAATGAATATATTTATGTGATTAGTATTAATTACAAGTCTTGAGTTGACATATAGCCTTTTTAAAATTAAAGTTAAGTAGTTTTTAAATAGAAAAATGTCAAATATTATTAAAAACAAAAATGAATATACTTGTGTGATAAGTTTTAATTAAAATCCTTATAAAATATCAATTATCTAACTTTCATTATGTTCATTAAGTTTGCTGTTAAAAAAAAAATTGACTATATCTATTTGGTTAGTTTTAATTAAAAGCATCATAAAATATCAATAATCACATTGCTTGCTCAATTTGTTGTTGACATTACAACCTAGAAGATATTAAAAAAAATTACTGTCTCTCAACCATAAATATTTAGATATTAATGTGGAATAACATAATTTATATCAACTTTTAAAAGTGATTATATATATATATATATATATATATATATATATATATATAATTCTTATATTCTTTAAAAATATTTCAATATAGGTAAAATATCTATATTAACTAATTTATTTCAATATCTAATTCATTTTTTTTTTTTTGTAAATACGTGCATAGAGATTCATTAATCAAAAGGAGTTTACAATACCCGCCTAAAGATGAGATTTTTACATAGAGACCAAAACCAAACTATAAGGAGACATCTAGGTAAACAGAGTAACAAAAACAAAAGTATCACCCAACTTGGGGCTCATTTTCATATTTACTTTTTTTCCTTTAATTTTGAGTTACTTTCACCCACCCATTTGTTGAAGGAGTAAGCACAGCTTGTTGAAGAATTCCCTGACAAGCTACTATTTTATCCTTATCAGATTCACAGGAAACTAATTCGCGGGCTCGCTTTACCACTCCCAACAAAATAGTAGTAGTGTCTCTTTTCTTCCTCCATAAGGGGTGGGTTGCATGACTTCCAAGCCTTAGATTTAGTCTTTTGTTTTACTAGCTTTTGCGTGAAAGACTTATGTAGGTGTCATGTTTGATGGTAGAGGCGACAACGAAAAGTCATGTTCTCATAGTCCAAGAGCTAGATCCAGTGGAAATCACCTATTTTCAGGTTGATTTTGTTAGGAAAGCCTTTACTAATGTCAAGTTCTACACAGATCCTACCGTAAGTATAAATTCTTCTTTGGCCTTGAGTAAGAAATGTGGCTAGGAAGCAACCCAAGGTGTTTCTGATGCTTGTAATCACTGAATCATGATATAAATGCACCGACAAGTTTGGAAGCTAGACCGACATCAGAAGCTCTATGATCACTATCATAGAGGGGTCAAAGTCTAAGAACCAAGGGGACATGAAAAGTCCCCCTTTCCCCAAAACCATGGGCCCTTAGATAAAGCACTATGATAATCTTCCTGACGGGAAAACAGAACTATGAAGAAGCCCTTAGAATAGAAGAGAACCTTGCAAGATCTAGTCCAATTAGACAATATCCATTTGTAAAGAGTTTTTGTTTGAGGCCATAGCCCATTGAAGTGGTAGATCAGGCCATTCTCTGCCATTAGCTTGTGAAGTTCTTCCAGATATGGATGGTAAATGTTAAAAAATGAAATAGCCTTCGATTTTTCCATGATAAATGGACTAGGTACATCCTGGGAACCTCATCCTCATCCTCCAATGAGGGTTACTTCAAAACCCTTTCTCTGCTCCCTAATTATCAATCTAGTTTACGACGAAGGACTCGTTAAGTCTTGTTGTGGAGATAGGGCTTACTAGGCCCTGAACAAACAGGGTTAGATACGATTTTTTTTTTCTTTTTTTTTTGTAATATGGTCATATTGTCATAATTATCAGGCACGACCACATGATTGATTGTAGTTTCTTTTGAAACAAGTCTAAACAAAATGTAACTAGACATTTGTTTAAGTTATGTGAAGCTTTTATCGGTTCTCTTAATTTTATGTATGATACTGTAATTTAAAACTGGGCCTTTTACCATGATTAGGATTCATGCATGTTGTTTACTCACATAGTTTTATATCTTGAATATAATTCATTGTATAATAATGTTTTGGCCCAGAATCGGTACTTGTGGTTTACTATAATTTTGTCCTCATATGTGCTTTACCAATGTTAAATTCTAGTATTGTATTTGTCTCCACATGCGTGGTGCATGCAAATGTATTTAATTTTTTTTGTATACAATCATTACTTGCAAGTACATGTATATTATTTTGTTTCATATATATTTAATCATTACTAGGTCTAGAGCTCTATCTGGCCCCTTGTATCTATGCCAATGAAGATGGCATGGTGCTTTTAATTACTACATGCTTTTTTTTACTTTTCCATTTCCTCGGTGGCTAAATTTTTTTGATGCTCGACTGAGAAAACATCCTGGGTATTTTGAGACTAGTCTCTCAACCCTTAAGGTATTTAGTTAAGTTACTTAGAATCGAGGTTGCCTAGGTGGAGCTCTGGATCATCACCTCCTACTAACCGGGTTCCCCTTGAATCTTTTTTATGAATCTTCTACGAAGGTGAAGAAGTATACTCGTTTTCTTTTTTGTCTCACTAATTATTATTTTTTAAATAAGTACTTTATTACTCGACATTTTTACTAAACATAACCACGTTACATACATCACATAGTAATTATTTCATGCACAGGATCATGATACACAAGAATTATTCTTTCCACATGCCTTTATCAACATTGGTTGTGATAAAGAAAGACCAACTATTAACTGCTACACAACCTGTAATCCAAGAATAAAATTAAACCGAAAGTAACACTATTGCACAAAGTTCACTATTAATATATACAAAACTCATAAGAAACTTTTATGTGTCTATATTGATTGGTTGTTTAGCACCTAAGAAGACCAAGCCGCCCAACCACGAGTCTCGAAATGACATCTAGATTCTTCCCCCAACTTCCTTGCTCGAGACAGTTACAGTATTCAATTGCCAAGTTAATCCATTTTGGACCTCAAGACTTACTAGTGCAGGTCAGAATTACCCATTCTCAAGGTTTCTTGTTTGAGGGTTCCACTAGCTTAGTTTCCAGGTCAAAAACACCTCAAACCTGGCAGAGCTATGTCCCCTTTCTAAAACTTCTACATTGATTCCATTCCTCAAGTTTTTCACTTCTTCATTCTCTCAATTCTCTAGCTAACTTTTAGCCATCCCCTAGATTTCCCCCACTGAGATTGGGTTTTCCTTCTTGTCCCTTTCTCTAGGAAGAGAGAAAGTGATAACTATTTCAAATTTTTGGATATTTGGAGTTCATTACCCTTGGTCTCTTTTAATATTTTTCAAACACACTTTTTTATATTTGTAATCAACAAAGTTTATTAAAAAGTTCCACTAGGTTCTTCAACCGAGCCACAAGTTCCAACCAACATACGAAAATCAAAAGTACTAAGATAATTAAAATAAAAGTAACCATAGTAACTTATGTATCGTGGGGTGTTACATATGAAGATCGAAACTAGTTACATTCTTCAACACCATTGATAGAAGACTTCGACTTCTGCTACCTTTCTGGTTTGTGGTCTTCCTTAAACCACTAGATTTAGTGTTTGCATCTCGCCATTGGTTTTTATTTACCTTAATATTTTAGGTCTCTTCTTGGACTCACATACACCCTTCAGGTTGGTGAATGTTGGAAGCATAATCCTTAGGGGATTATGTAAATTGTAATATTCACTTGTGTGGAAATAAAATAGCCACAAGTGAACATGAAAAGTTATGATAAGTCCAAGAGATCTCTTGGAATATGAAACCAAGTAACATAATATTTGTATTTATGTGTATCTACGAATAGCCAGATGCAGTCATGAAAATGGAACCATCCATGAAGGATCAAGTCAATGAGAAAAGATAAAAGTGTATCCCTTCTGAAATGTGATGATAAAGAGAGGGAGATGGTTACATGATAATTTCGATGTCTTCATTGTTATTATAGTGAAGATATAATAAATTGATTTCAATTTTATCATTATTTTTAAAATTTTATGTAGATCATAATGAAAATTTCTTAAAATGGAGAAAGAAAGAATTTAAATTAATTTTAAAAAAATCATATAATCAATTCAACTTTGAAATTTCCTTTGGTCTAGCTCAAATGGTGGAAAGGATAACTTTTTATGATCTCTGTCAAGTTCATATCTTATTTATGACATGACTAATATTTATGATGATCCCATAAATTAAGAATTTAAAATACTAATGAATAAAAGCATTAAAAGAAAATGAATTATTGTAATTGTAAATATCAGTGGTTGAGATAAAGGATAAATGGTTAGAATCTCTATCTGAATTCAAATCTTATTTATGATATATGATGTCTCGGTAAGTTAAACAATAAATATATTGAGAATTAAAAACATTAAAATAAAATGTTATTAAAATTGCAAACATCAATGGTTGAGATGCGTAATTAGATTTAATTGCAAATTTCACCAAAAATTATGTAATTAAATATTGATATTAATTTGTTAAAAAAATGAAAAAGTTAAAATATTTCCTCCAAAGCGTTTCTTCCTGTTTGGCCCTCTCTATGATTTGCGCCTCAAGAGCTTTTTCCTATTCTGCCAGATCCTCAGAACGTACTTCAATGATAATCCTCTGCTGTAGACTCTTCATGTCTTGATCGAGGGCTTGCTTAGCCTGGAAAATATTACCAAATGAAGTGTGGTTCCATTATTTACTCTTACTTTTGACTTTTGAGATGCTTGAGCTTCTGCTGAAATTGAAACATCTTGGAGCCATTAGGAGGAGAAAAATTGTTCCATTCTGAGTTGATTAAGTTGTTGAAATCTGGGTGTGACATCCAGAAAGCCTCGAATCGAAATGGTCTTCGGGTCGTGTTGCCAGGACGAGACCATTGAAGGGAAATTGGCCAGTGATCAGACCCCGAGTACGACAGGATGGAAGCAGCAAAGTCTCCACCAATGTGAATAGCGTTGTCTGAAAGCAGAAATCTATCCAGACGGGAGGCTATCTGATGCAGCCCTGCTCTTTTGTTGCTCCAAGTAAAAAGACCATTGTTGAAAGGCAAGTCAATAAGCCAGTTGTTCTGAATGAATTCCTTTAGGGGTATCCCTTCCTGACTTCCCCTGTTCCTGCCTCCCCTCTTTTCTTCCAGCCTAGTAATCATGTTGAAATCGCCTCCGGAAATCCAGAGAGGATGCAGCCTATCAGAGTTGATAGCTGTGAGGGTATTCAGGATTTCTGCTTTATACTGAGCTTCTTGGGGGAAATACACATTGGTTAAAAGCCCATGTATATTTGTCCTGATGATGTGAAAAGTTGCTTGGATGAAATTCTTATTTGCATGGATGTTGTTGAGCCTAATGGTTCGATTGTCCCATAAGATTGTGAGACCTCCAGATGCCCCATCGGAATCCACGGCAGCGCTGAGACCTCCTGGCCAAACTTTTGCTGCAGTTCTTTCTAAGACTCTTGAATTGCATTTGGTTTCTTGCAAGAAGAGGATTTGTGGCTTTTCTTGCATAATCATGTTTTTGAGTAGTCTACCTTTCCTTGGGCTATTGAGCCCTCTGATATTCCATGATATTAACTTCATTGGGGATGATTAGGAGGGGAGTTAAAGTACTTTGTTAGCTTGGAGTACCCGCCTGACTCCACCAACATTTCTCCTATTCTGATTGTACGTTGGAGATCTATTTTCCTTACACGCTTTTTATTATCTTTTGTAATGACTTTTCCATCCCAGGGGCTGCCAGTCTGAATTCCTAAAGATTTTTGCCTTTGTGCCCGTGAAAGGACCTCCTCCAAATTCTCTAGTTGTCGGTCTAGAATTTTGTCAAAATTTCTTGTTCTACATGCCTGCTCTAGAGTCAAAGTGTCTAGTTCCCCAATATCTATACTTTCGAGTTCCTCCTCCATTTGTTGAGATTCATTTAATTCTTCAGTTAGTTCTTCTGCTATTCTGGAATCAACTTGTAAATTGTTTACCTCCATGACTTGAGTATTCCATGCTGGTATCTTGAGCTTATCCAAGGATGAGGGATTGATGGGTTAAAGATCTTCTCGGGTGATTTCGGTATCTACAGTCTTCGGTTGATTGTTCTTCATTGCCTCCTTTCCTGGGGGAGCGGGAATTTCAGAGCTAGGATCACTTTGTCGAGCTAGAGCTTCAAAGATGTTGCTTGTTGAAGGCTTGGAGGAACTGGGTTGCGGCATTTTGGAATTTGACGTTGATTTCCTATTGCTTCTTCTTCAGCTAGCTACTTTGGTGAATCCATCAACCTCAGGCTTATCTAGATTGGTGGGGGATGAGGGTTTTTGCGTTATAGGACATCCCTTGAATAAGTGACCTAGGGCATGACATCTTCTGCATCTAAACGGCACATGTTCATAATCAATCAACTGAACCCATTCAATATCTTCATGGAATAAACTTACCGCATCCGGAAGGGCCTTGTTGAGGTTCATGTAGACACAGATACGTGCATAGGAGGTGTATCTTCGGATTTTTGTCTCCTCTGCAACTTTTATAAATTCACCCAGAACGCTCCCGATTTCTTGTAGCGAAGTTTCATCCCAATACTCCATAGGAAGCGAGTACAATCGGATCCAGACTGGAGCCCAACTAAGGTCCTCCTTATCAGGGTTGAAGCGCTCTACCCAACCTCTGAGAAATAGGCCAACAACATTGAAGAAATAGGGTCCTCCATCCAGAACCCTGTTCCTGTCTTCCAGGCAGTTAAAAATGGCTGTGAAGAATCCTTTAGGCCCCAGCTGCAAGGTGATATGTCCTTTTGGGCTCCATTTCGCTGTGATCCATCCGCGCAACGCTTTCTCAGTTGGCCAAATTCCTATGAACTTGCCTATCAGAGCATGATCCCTCATATACTGTATCTGAGCATTGATTCTGTGGCTGGGAAAAACGACTTTCGGATGTTTGATAGCCACAGGCTTGCATGTTGTAGAACTGATCTTGGGTTGCTCGATATTGTCCTGGTTTTCCTTTTGTGAGTT
The DNA here is from genome assembly GCA_031772625.1 of Pinus tabuliformis. Taxonomy (NCBI): domain Eukaryota; kingdom Viridiplantae; phylum Streptophyta; class Pinopsida; order Pinales; family Pinaceae; genus Pinus; species Pinus tabuliformis. The sequence goes on from CM062812.1 coordinate 169,060,054, forward strand.
CAGATCCATTCTGTTCTCATATTTATCCTCTGATTTGTTGTTTACAGTGTTTTTTTGCTGCCCTTCATCGTCCAATGGGGGAGGTGCAGCGCCCTCCCCCTGGTGGGGAATCATGAAGTCCGTCGTTGTAGCACTAGGATTGTATAGTTGTGCTGCCGTCAGTGATTAGCAGGTCTGCAACGCTCTGAAGGAACCTGCCGTTGCAGAAATCGCTCAAACCCTAAAGTGCAGAGCCTTCTCGTCCGCGTCCCACCTCTCCACTCTCTGGTTTTCCCTCGAAGTATTTATTATTATTATTAATGATAAAGAAAATTATTAATATATAAATTAAACATATGTACAACATGCAACAAGATTCTTAACCATGTAGATTCACCTTCATTTTATTATGGAGATTCTTAATCTGTAAATAAGCCTTGTTACAATATTATGGGCCAATACCTTAGCCCATCAATACCACATGTCCAAAAAACCATAACTCATGTTAGATGACAATTTTTTAGTTAATGAATTTAATAGGGGGCATTTTTTTAATAAATGAATTTAATAAAAAGGAGAAAAAACGACATACCTACTCTGAAAATAAATCTCAACCTTTGATTTATGTATACTACCAAGAATATTTTAGAATATTGATCTCTACCATCCACTTAATAATTATTGATAATTAAATTAAAATTATTAAATCCCAATTCCAAAATAAGCATGCCTATCCGTATAATAACTTTCAAATTCTAAAACTTATGAAATATATTATTATAATATATCCTTATTTAATTTAACTTATTTTTTTATGTGCTAAGCTATGTGAGTTTTAAAATGACTCATCAAAGTTTAAAATGACTAGATTTTTGCCCACATTTTTGAATGACAAAGTGTCTACCTTATCACGGGGACATCATTTAATTCATATTATTATAAATTAGTTAATTTTATTAAAACTTATAATATATATAGTATTTTTCGACTTAATCTAATTTTTTAAAACCATTAATTGAATGATCATAAATTATAAACTATGTTAACTCAAAATACATTATTATTTATAATTCTTAATTTTTTTAAAATATAAAAAAAATAAGTATAATAACATATTTTTCGAATAATAATTATAATAACATTATTTTATTTTATTTTAAAATATCTTTTCAATAATAATTATAATAACATATCTACCAGTATTAAAATTTTCTTTATTTTAAAAAAGATTTAATCAAATTAAAAAAATTTATTAATTAAAAAATTTAATTAAACTAAAATATTTTATTAATTATAAATGTAATATTGATAATTATAATTATTTTTTTTTTCTCTCTTAAAAAAAGATATTAGGAAAAATATTAATATTAGATTAGCTTGCAACATCTCTCAGGTACTAAGTATTAACTTGATAGTAAATCAAATAAATCTTGGAGTTGGTAATACGCTCATAGCTTTGAGCTTTTGGGCTTTGAAACGAAAAAACATCATACTTATATTTGAGTTTTTGGGCTTTGAAACGAAAAAACATCATACTTATATGTGGATCAGATTTTCTTCAATCAACATGTTATTTTCCAGCTTTGAACATAGGTCAGAGTTCTTCTATGGTATGTGCTCAAGAATTAAGAAGTGGTCGACTTATCCAGTCAACTGTTTTGGATGTGCCAAAGTCGTTGCAGCTACACTCTTACCCATCTGGAAGCTCCATAATATGCACAAGTTTATACAATGCATCTAGAATCTTACTTTCTAACATTCATATAATGCATCTTACTTTTAAATTTCATCTCACTTTTTAAGTTATTAACTAAATCATATATTATAAATTATGTTTTTGTCAAAATACATTATTAACCACAGGCATAGCATTGTAATAGTTTTAATTTTTTATTTTAAAAAGTTATAATATATTTTTTATAATTTGATTTAATTTTGTTTTTTATTTTTAATAATAGGAGTTTTTATTTTTATGAGGGTCATTGGGTGTAATGTTAAGATATTTTATAATCTGAAAATTATTCTTTTGAAATTCTATAGATCCAACTATGTTAAGAGCAAGTGTGACCAAGCCGGGTGCAATCTCCAAGTGATTTTGATGACTTAAATGCCCCTGAATCATAGTTCTCAAGAGAAAGATTAAATATGTAATCATCTCATAACTTACAACTTAAAAAACAAAAAGTATAAATTTTAACTTTCATTTCCAATCAATTTAATGATACATTTTATCTTTTAATATTCATATAATAAAAAATATACTTAGAATTTATCATACCTTCACAACTATTCAAAAAATAAAATATCTCAATTTAGTATAATTTTCAAATTCCAAAAATTATATAGAAATTATAATGATATATTTTTTTATAAGTTAATCCATATTGTAAATTAATTAATATTAACAAATTATATTTTAAACAAAAGTAACCAAACCATTGATGATCAAATTTAATTACAAACACACTAATGTAATTATTATTAATTAATTGATATTTTAAATATTCATCATTGTATAAATTGATTACAAACACATTATCTTTTTTATTTTTTATTTTCTATGTTATTTTATTTTTAATTTTTAATTTTTATTTATTTTTTTAATTTTTAATTTTTAATTAATTAATTTATTTTATTTATTTTTATTTTTATTTATTTATTTTATTTTTTTAAATTTTTATTTTATTTTTATTATTATTATTTCTTCATTACGAAAAAAGCTGTGTATATTATATAAATTCTCTATACAAGAATAGTGTGTATAGGGAGATTTTAAATATTCATTGGAAACCATTTAAACATATCATAAATTTAACTCATTTTAAATTACCAAACTCACCTTATTTTAGTAAATTGATAGAAAATATTATAAATAAAAAATTTAATTTACATATTTTAGAATAATTTAAATTATTGAATTCAATAAAATTAAAAATATATATATATATATATATATATATATTTACAATTATATTTTAATAATATTTATTAACTAATTAATTATTATCACTTTTATTATATATATTGCACATCATACTTATTATAAAGTAATATGCAATTTAGTCATGAGATACCATTAAAATTCTTAGAAACTCACACACACATTTTATTAAACAAAGAATTGTAATTGATTCTGAGGAACTATTTCTTTAAACATTATGAATCACAGAAAATTAGGTTCACAAATAATTGTGGAATTTTATTAATCGAAATATGTTGCCAAAGCTCACAATAAATTGACATCTAAAAAACCTATAGCTTTGGTATGTTTTATAGTAATTTGGACAAAAGCTAGAGCCTCTAGTGAAAGAATAAATTAAGATCTATGTATTCCAAAATCTTCTAATAATACAAATTCTATAATAGACACCAAAAAAATTACATACTATAGATAACATTTATTTTATCATGGATAAGGAACATCAATAACCCTCTAGGAAGCATCCTAGTCTACTCCTCGTATCGAGGCATTCAAGGAAAGGCTTGGTTCATCTGCGAATGCTTTGGAGTGACAAAATGAATGGAGGAGGGTGAGGAGCATTCATGTGTGCTAATATTACAACCCATGTAAACCATCGAGAGTAGGTATTATGCTAATTCCCCACTTGTTTCATCCATCATATGACACCTCATGAAATTAATTTTATCATGGAATGGGATGTGTGTATATGTGAGAGTTAATATGTATGGAGTCTTATGAACATCCGACTACTATATATTAACTAGAGAATTAGTGTTAGACTTGAGGTACCTGTGCACATGAAGGAAGTCCACAATCAAGTGGAGGAAATCCCTAATCAAATGTGCCTAAAGGTTAATGTTAGCTTGGGATATCGAGGGGTAGAGAATGTTATTAAGTGTTGAATCAGGTTCTTTTAATCACCAGTGAATCATAGAATGTCATGTTTTATGCTGGTTTCTAAGTTCAATCCTTGAAGTAGTGAATACGATTTCACTTGGTTTCTAGTGACTAGACCTAAACTCCAAGAAAAATAAAGTATGCATTTTCCTTTAAGGCATAGAACTACCCACACACCACCCCCCATCCCTGAAATTACCCCATGGTTCAACTTAGCAGCTCCATTATAATGGAGGACATAAGCTTCTTGCTTCTTTAACCATATTTGAGAGTATTTATCAAAAAGTGAAAACTCCAAGGAGGATTATGACCAGAGCAAAAGGGTTAATAAATCATTAAATCAAGCGTTTTTTGGAGGATCTAACAATTTCTTGTTAGAAAGTAAAAGTTGTGATGTTGTGAGATGCTTTTTTAATAATGACCTTGCTCTCAATGCTACTTTTATTAAATGACTTCGAAGATCCTAAAAATCATCTATTTCATTCCAACTAGACTTTCCAATGAACATATTTTTGAAGGGTAACCCATACACACCTGAAAATTGACTTTTAAAAGAAAGAACTCAAGTAGAGCTTTAGCCAAGAATCAAATAATTGGTTCACAAAGTTAGGCCATTGAACTCGATAAGAAAGACCATGGATAGAATTTTTCCATACTAATTTTGAAAAATCACATTTGAGAAAAGGTATGTTGATGTTTCAGAGTAGAGGCGACACAATGCACAAATTGAAGGCCCTTGGATGCTCCTTTTGCTCATATTTTCTATGGTAAGAGTCATTTTTTGGGTTGGAAAATGACTCAAGTGCTTTTTGGACTCCTAGTTTGTCTAGTGATGCTATATTGGTGTGAATTGTGGGCTAGCAACACCCCCGTCTCAAAATGGAAACAAATTGAGAAAATCCAAAAATGCTTGATCATGAGCAAGTTCAAAATAAAAAGTTTGGTATCTTATGAGATAATGTTGAGTGAAACATGAGAAACTCCCATCGAAGCAATTTCTATGGTGCGGCTCATAAGATATCTAAAAGGAATTGAGTAAATGGGAGTAGGTAGATGGCCTAATGTTATATTCAATGAAGGCATGAATGAAATAAAGAAAACATGGATGAAACAAAACTACATATGGATCCAAAAATGGAATATCTACCTCAATGCTTGTCCCACAAATAGCAAGGAGCTAAAGAATTTTGTTATGGAGAAGTTTCGTAAACGAGTATGGGGAAAAGAGTTGGGTAGAAAGAAGAAGTACTACATTGAGGAATTCAACCCTATGTGTGATTTACAACAAAAAAGAGTTCATTGGAGCTAGCATTCCATGGAGGGAAAAGGTTCTTATTGCTCACGAAGAACCCACTCGCATCAACTTCGGTGTGAAACATGATGGTGGAAAAGGCATAAAAAAGCTTGGGAAGAACAGGTGTGTATATTTTGCATGTCTGGGGCAATGAAATCAGAAAAACATTTCATTTTGGAATGTGATTCTTTCAAAGACATCAGAGAAAGTTATGGGAATATGTTAGCATCAGTTTCTTGGCATTGTATTTTCATTAGGGGATTGTTGGAAAGATGGGCCGGCTAATCATCAATTTGAACAAGAAAAGGATTTAATTGAAAAAGACAAAAAGTAGAGAACTAATAGTCCCATAGACTATTTTTAGTCTCGTGGACGTTAAAATATCATTTCATTTCATTAATGAGAATTGTACGGAAAACTGTTGATACGGGGCACACTCTTGCCTGCACAATTCATCAACCTAACATTGATACCTTTGAGGCATTTGATGAGGTATGGTTTAATATGTAAAGAGTACTCACGTGCAGGGGAATGTTATGAAGTTTGTCTCTCCACCTTCAAAAAACTCACATCCTCTGTCTTGTAGCTCTTACTGATGAAAAAGGGAGGACAAATCATATATGTTGGACTAGTTGGGCATCATTCTTACAAGCTAATCAAGGACTTTGAGGTAAGGAAGACTAAACTTGGTCAAATTCTTCATCTATCTTACTTGTCTGGAACCCTTCTTGGTTTTAAGGAACAAACATCAGGTTATCCCAAGAGTGCCCAAGATCAGAGATGGTTACAGTCCAACAACCTGGATGCTAGAAGTTAGTTCTCTAGCTGCTAAAACTCATCTTGGCATAGAGTATGTAGGTATGAGGGAAAATGACAAGAAAAGCCACGCGGGAAATGAATCCGTGGCTATGTCTAGAAACATGAACTTGCCTCAAACTCACAGAGGTGGAAATTTAAGTAGGTTGGAGAGCAGACTAAACAGGAAGTCCAGGATTTTTTGATTCAGAACAATAATATGCAAGCTCATAGAGGTAAATCATCCCCAAATTTATTAGGAAAGAAAAGTGCTTTGACTGGAACAGATGCGAAATCTACTGCTTATGTCCAACGAAGAATTCACCATCTCTGAAAAATAAAGTTTCTAAAAGTCCCCCATTGGTGAATAATCCTTCAGCTCGACCCATTTTGTGCAATACAGATCAGAGGGTCAAGCAACTCAATAGTAAATCAAAATGTTCTCATGATCCAATTATGCAATACGTATTAGAGGTCAAGCAACTCAATAATAAATTAAAATGATCCAATTTCACTAATTGATCGAGTTGATATTGATTCTAATATTGTCAAAGACAAAGTGAATAAGCAAGTAATAAATTAAAATGATCCAATTTCACCAATTGATTGAGTTGATATTGATTCTAATCTTGTCATAGACAAAGCGAATGAGCAAGTAAAACAAGTGTGGCAAACATACCATTGTTTCTCTAGTCAAGTCAAATCAATTCACCTCACTTACTCATCCTTGCTATGACAACCGTGGGCATGGGAACCTTTGCAATCATTCAAGTTCGTTATGAATAGACACTTCATGCCCTGGACTCACTTAATGCAATGGAAGTGTACACTGTGGTTTAAAGGATTAACATTAACCACATTTTCAGTGGATCAATTTTTTTTTAATATGCAATTAACATATGCATCTCTGTAACACATACAATATCAACATAGATTCATCTTAATTCGAGATATACCAAGCTCCCAGAGGGATCAAATCTTTTGAGATTTAAAATTTTTTTAGAGTGAAAAGAAATTTGATCCTTCACAGCCCTTGGTAGATCCAAAGTTAAGATGGATCTATGTTGGTTTAATTTCCTCCTTTAAATAGGTTATATTCCATATGAATACCATGGCTTCCCATAAACCTGGAGCTCAAAAACCACTTGACTAAGTCAAGTTTACCTTATTATTTTAGTTTAGAGTTATTTTTGTTTTAATGTAGAATTATTTTTATTTATTTTTATTTTATTTTTGACCACATAAAAATGTTTAAGGTATGGTTATTTTTATTTTTATTAACAAATATACATACAATTTGAGTGGGCCTAATTGTTAAGAGCATGTGTTTCCTCCTAAGAGGTCACACGTTCAAAACCAGAGGTGGGTGTATGTATGCCTTCGTAGACTTAGTAGTCAAATTGCGGCACGAAGGTGGGTCTCTTGTCTCACAAACAAGAGGGTCTTATACACCAATTTGGTGTTTGGATAATAATAATAATAAAAATTGGAAATGTTTACATAACATAACCTTACAACAGCTCTTCCATATTGGGCTGGAGAGGGCCTTTAGGTGCAATTATATTTAATTAATGATGTTTTTACATGGCATGATCACAAAATTTCTAATAAAACTACATCAATTAATATTTTCAAATATTACAATTTTGACGTGGAAATATTTATGTCTTTAAAGACTTTAATATATTCATAGGATATTGTTTTTTCTTTTAAGGATTAATTTCAATATTTAATTAAAAAATATTAAAAAAAAATAGATTTTGATTCTTTATGCTTAATTGTATTGTAGATTTTTTATTTATTTTATTTTATTTTTATTTTTTTATTTATATGGTTATTTTCATTTTTTTATTATGTTATTGGAAATGTGACATCCTTACACATTCCTCATACTGGGTTGTAGAATGCACTCTGTGCAATTATATTTTGATAGCTTGTTTTTATTTTTAGTGGGTACAATCATTATTGATTAAAATGAACATTTACTCATCAATATTATTTAATGAAAACCAAACAAAAATACTTTAGGTTGAGTTGAAGATTACAAAAATGATATATTTATTAATATACAAAAATGAAATATAAATTAAAAAGTAAATATAATATGATAATATGACAAATATAATAAAAACAAACTTTTTATTTAGTAAAATAAAATAAAAATGTTTACATTAAGAAGCGCTCTCCATCCTAGTATGGTAGAAATGTTGTAATGTTTAGCATTTTGATTCAATCATGTTGGTATTATGGAGTTATTAACATTCAATCAGGAAATAAATGCATGAAATTAGGAGCTGAAGTCACACACAAATTAACACACAGAATTATGTGGTAAAGCCCTGACAGTGTGTCAAGGAAACCTCCACGGGGCAAGGGATTGGAAATCTTATTACTCAAAATGATTCTCCAAGTTACAATCAGCTTCTCAGAGAATCACCAATTAATATGAGCTATTTCATTACATAACTTCCTTTCATTATAAAACCGATTGAACGATAAAATAGATTTTCCTAGATAATTATGTCATTTACATTAAGTGTTGTCATAATTTTAACAATCTTCACCTTGACAAAAATTTTCTTAACCCCTTGCCTGTGCCCATTCATCATCTCTTCTACGAGCCAAAAAAATCCCAACACCATCGCAACTTCTCTACTGAAACTGGCTTCGTGAATATGTTTGCATGATTCTCCTGTGTATGGACCTTCTTGAGAGCTACTTTTCCGCCATCGATCACATGTCTCACAAAATGTTACCTTACATCAATGTGCTTAGTATTGCTGTGATAAGATGGATTTGTGGCCAAATGAATAACACTCTGAATGTCACAGAACACATTCACTTTCTCTTGCTTCCTTCCAATCTTGTCAAGTAGTCCTTTTAACCAAATTGCCTCTTTACAAGCATATGAAGGAACTATATACTCTGCTTCAGTAGTGTATAAAGCAACAATTTATTGAAGCTTTGACATCAGCCTAGTTTCTCCACCTGCAAGAGCAAAGACATATCCTATAGTATATCTCCTCTTGTCCAAATCACACTCATAATCAACATCCACATATCCGCAGACTAAACCTTCACTACCATTAAAGAAGATACAATGGTCACTTGTGCCTCTCAAATACAGAAACACCCATTTCACTGCTCGCCAATGTTCTTCTCCTGGATTTGCGATGAACCTGCTGACAACTTCAACTGGATGTGAAATGTCAGGTCTTGTAGATACCATTGTATACATTAAGTTGCCTACCATATTTTCATATGGTACATGAGGCATATACTTCTTTTCTTCATCAGTTTTAGGACTGAAAATCGAAGAAATATTAAAATGGAAAGATAACAGAACGTTAACAACTTTCACATTGTTCATACCAAAATTTTCAAGTAATTTCTCCACATACTTCTGTTTTGATAACCCAAGATTTCCTTTTTTTCTATCTTTGTGTATCTCCATGCCCAAGATATGTTTCGCTACCCCAATATCCTTGATATCAAATTTCCTAGAAAGTTAAGCCTTTAACCTGTTGATCTCTTCCATAGTTTTTCTCGCAATAAGCATATCGTCAACATACAAGACCAAGATAATGAAATATGCCATTGAAAATTTTAAAGTACACACAATGATCATACTTACTTCTAGTAAAGTTCTAGCTCACCATGAAGGAGTCAAACTTCTTGTATCATTTCCTAGTAGACTGCCTCAAGCCATACAATGATTTTTTGAGCTTGCAAACTAATCTTCTATTGTGACCTTGTACAAAACCTTCTGGTTTTTCCATATAAATCTCTTCGTCCAAATCTCCATGAATAAAATTTGTTTTAACATCTAACTTTTCTAACTCAAGGTCAAATAATGCAATTAGTGCTAACACAATACGAATAGAAACAAGTTTTACAACTCGTGAAAAAATTTCACGAAAGTCAATACCTTCAACCTGAGAATACCCTTTTGCTACCAACCTCGCCTTATACCTTTCAATACTTCCATCAATATTTCACTTCAACTTAAAGACCCATTTCCATCTGAAAACACTTCTCCCTTCATGCAATTTTACAAGATCTATGGTTTTGTTCTTAGATAAGGAATCCATTTCTTCGTCCATAGCCCTTTTCCACTTTTCTCTATCCACATCATCTACTGCTTCCTAATAACAAGAAGGTTCCCCATCTTCAGTAATCAATGCAATATATGAAGCAAAATCTTCATACCTTTTAGGTGTTCTTCTCTCCCTTGTAGACCTCCTTAGAGTGATTGGTTGATGAACTTCTACAATTTCCTTTGCATTTTCTTCACCTTTTTCTTCAAAAGTCTCTCCTTTATTTTGACTTTCCAAAAAAGGTTTAGCCTCCAACTAAATTTATTGATTTGGGGATACATGTTCTTGTTCAACTTTTACAACATATGAATTTAGAAGAGAGGATTCATCAAATGTTACATTTCTACTAATGACTATTTTTCGTGAAGAAGGATCCCACAACACGTATCCTTTCACCACATAGTCATACCCAACAAAGACATAACATTTTGATTCTGGGTCTAGATTTAAATATTGATTCTTTGGAATAAAAGCATAGGCATCACAAAAAAAAAATTCTTAAATGTGAATAATCACAAGACTGACCCGACCAAACTTCTTAAGGAATTTTATAATTAAAGGCAACTAAAGATGATCTGTTTACCAAATAAAAAATAGTTGATACTAGTTCTGCCCATAACTCCTTTTGCATGTTAGCATTGGTGATCATGGTTCTCACTCTTTCCATAAGAGTCCTATTCATACGTTCAACAATGTCATTTTGTTGAGGAGTATAAACCACAATTTTATGTTTGATAATCCTTTCATCCTTGAAATATTGTTCAAATTCTAGGGAAGTAAATTCGTCGCCATTGTCAGTTCTTAAACAGTTAATTGATTTTCCTGTATTATTTTCCACCATATCTTTAAATTGTTTAAAAAATTTATATATATCAACTTTCTTTTCAAAATATAGACTCAGAATTTCGTGGAGAAATCATCAACAAATGTTAAGAAGTATAATGCACCTCCCTAAGATATAGTGGAGATGGTCCCCAAAGATCAAAATGAATATAGTCCAAAATTCCTTTACTATTATGACTACTAGTTTTAAATTCCTCTTTACACTGTTTTCCATATACAAAATCTTTACAAAAATCCAACCTCAAGGATTTCAGATCAGGAAGCAATTTGTGATTCATTAGTACCTAAAGACCCTTCTTGCTCATGTGACCTAGTCGTTGATGCCATAGGCGAGTATCTTCTTCTACCTTCTCTGATACAATCGCTACCTCACTAACCTAAGAACTTACTTTGAGCCTATAAAGATTTTCGATCTTCTCTACTTTCATAATAACCAAAGCGCCCTTTAATACTTTTAACACTCTATTTTGACCTGTAAACTTGTAACCTTCCGAGTCCAAAACTCCCAAAGAAATCAAATTCTTTCTCAACTCAGGTACATGTCTAACATCAGTCAAAGTTCTAGTTGTATCATCATACATTTAAATTCTGAAATTTCCTATTCCAATAGTATCACAAGATACATTATTACCCATAAACACATAACTACCATTCACAACTTCATATGAAGCGAACCAATTTCTATGCGGAGTCATGTGATGAGAAGCGCCATAATCTAACAACCAATTTTCATAATTCTGAGAGACATTGCAAACAGGTAAAGGTTCATCAACCATACCTAATTCAATAGATAAAGCTTCATCAATCATACCTGACTCAAATTGATTTGCTTCCTTCTTTGGGTTTTCAATGGACTCCTTTCTTTTCCAAAAGTCTTTCTTAAGGTGTCCTATTTTGTTGCAGTACTAACATTTGGCTTTACACTTCTTGCCTTTTTATTTTGAAATGGAAGAACTTCTTGCTTTCTCCCCTCTTTCCTTGGACAGACCTCTGACTACCATGGCTTCTGGTGCATAAGTTTCAATGCTAGATTTCCTCCGTACTTTTTTAGATAAAAGACCTCCCACAACAGAATCAAATTCCAAATATTCGGTTGTGCTAAAGCTGATAGAAGTCATAGAGTGATCCCAAGGCTCAAGCAAGGAACACAACAAGGTATTAAATTTATCTTCTTCTTGAAATTTAACTTCCATATGTGACAATTGGAAAATAAGTGCATTTAAAAAATTTAAGTGTTCTACAATTTTAGTACCCTCCTTCATCCGAAGGCTATATAGTTGCCTCTTCAAATAGATTCTATTGGTTAAATATTTGGTCATAAACAATGTTTCCAATTTTACCCACAAACTCGATGACGAGGTTTCGTCAACAATGTTGAAGAGAACTTTATCTTCCAGGCACAACCTGATGGTACCGAGAGCTCGGGCATCCAAGTCCTCCCAATCCAAATATGTCATGCCAACAAGTTTCTTTTTAACCCCATATAAAGCTTTATGCAACCCTTGTTGCACCAACAAATTCCTTACTTTCAGTTTCCACAATGCAAAATTATTCTTGCTGGTGAACTTCTCCACCTTAAACTTAACATTAGTCATTTTTGCCATTTCTTCCTATATGAGCTCTTTGAAAAAAAATTGCTACTAGTTTTTCCTTTCTCCTTTCTAATTTTTTCTTTCAACTAGAGTATTTTTGAATTTGTTTCGTTTGGTTTCTTTCAAAAATTCTGATATTTTCTGTTCCCTATTTTATTTTATTTATTATTATTATTATTATTATTTTCTTCAGAATATCCAAAAATTTAAAAAAAAAAACCCTGTTTTAACCTTCTTCAAACAATTCTGTTTCTTTAGAAAATTTCAGAATCTTTGATTTAAAGGCAATTTCCACAAATAAATTTCTTCTTTATGGTTTCCCTTTTTTTTAATATTTCATCAAACTCCTTACTCCAATGAGGAAAAATTCAGAACCCAATAATGATGAATATCACTCTAGAATTTTCTACAAATTTTTTTCTTCTATAAAAATATTCTATAAATTTCTGTTGCAATTAAAAAAAAAAATTACCCGAGCAACTGCTTCATTTCTTACTGTCCAAAATGAGAAATGCGGCCTCCTTTGACTTGACTCCTCGAGGAATGTGGCCTCTTTGGTTTCAAATGGTAAGTAGGTCGACTCCTTAACATGATTAAACAACAACTCCACTTATAATTTTCAATGATTTCAACAATAGATTCTCCCTTGGCTGTGTTTTTATTAGACGTCTCCTCACAGCTTTCTCGGCCGCAGTCATGATCGAATGCTTAACCAACAATGACTACAAATGACTGCTTAATCAACAACAACAACAAACAAACAAATAGAGGTTTATCTTTTTACAGGCTCTGAGCTTAGTGTCTTAGTGGCTTAGTGTCAGACACAGACTCCTAATCTTTGTCAAACCGTGCGGCTAGGCATCCTATCCTGCTCTTCTTTCGAGTTCGACCAACGACGTAAAAAAAAAAGATGACTTTGTCTCTTTTTCCGACGGTTGACTGACAGAAAACGACTCTTTGCTTGTCCTTTTTACAAGGCTTCAGATTTTTGGCTTCAAAAACAACGCTTCTCCCATGTGTTCTCAGCTTTAAAACGACACTTCTGCCCTATGTTCTCGGCTTCAAAACGATGCTTCTCCCCTATGTTCTCAGCTTCAAAACAACGCTTCTTCCCTCTGCTCATCCGTTTTTTTAATTAAAAAATGAGACTCCAATTTTAGGTTGTGGTCAGCTTGTCAGAAGAAAAAAACTTCTATGTTGATTCCCTCTACTCTGATCAGCTTCACACCCTCACTTTGATACCACTTTGGTATTTTGGAGTTATTAACATTTAATCAAGAAAGAAATGCATAGAAATAGGAACTGAATCACACACAAATTAACACAGGAATTATGTGGTAAAACCCTGAGAGTATGTCAAGGAAACCTCCAAGGGGCAAGGGATTGGAAATCTCATTGCTCAAAATGATTCTCCAAGTTACAAGGAGCCTCTCAAGAAATCACCAATTAATATGAGCTATTTTGTTATATAATTTCCTTTCCTTACAAAACTGACTGAATTGACTGAGTGGTAAAATAGATTTGGGCACATAATTATATCATTTATATTATTTGTTATCATCTTTTTAACAAATCAAAATAAGACATTAAAATAAAAAATTGAATATAAAATAAAATAAAAAACATAAAAAATTTTAACACAATATGAAAGAGTTGTTATAATTTTAACATTTTGACTAAGTTAAAATGTTGTGTGGGATTAGCATATGCTGTGTGGGATTAGCATTTTAACACTTTATTGTAATGTTTAACATTTTAATATAGAAATATAATTCAAATTTTAAAATAAAAATATAATTGAAATTTTAAATATATGAATTTTCAATAAAGTTTTTTTTCTTTGTTTTTTAATAAATAATTTTATTTTCACATATCATTTCAATTGAATAAACTAAAAACTATATGTACGCAATTCAAGTATACAAATAACTATAAAAATATATTATTATAATTTTAAAACTTTGAAAATTATAATATTTAGGTTTCAATTGATTTTGATTTACATGATAAAATTATATTCTATATATATAATTAATTCACAATATTAAAGATAAAAAAATTACAAGTTGTGAATATTTTATAATTTATATGTTTTAAAGTTTTTCAAGTGCTAAATTCATATATTTAATTAAATACTTATTTCAAAGAATAAAAAATAATTAATATTGAACTAAAAATTATATCGTAAAATTTAATTAAATTTTTTCTAAAACATTAAAAAAATCTTATCAAATACTAAATCAATAAAAAAAATTCTAAAACATTTTAAAGAAGTCTTATCAAATACCAAATCAAGCCCAAAAAAAAAACTTCTAACATTGTAAGAAAAATCTTTATCAATACCAAATCAACTTAAAACCAAATCAACCTAAAAAAAATTCTAAAACATTAAAAAACTTTTATCAAATACCAAATCAACCCAAAAAAAAATCAACTTAAAACCAAATCAACCTGAAAAAAATTCTAAAACATTAAAAACACTCTTGTCGAATACCAAATCAACCCAAAATATTTAATTGTAAACTAAACCCAAAAAGAGATAACTTAAAAGAAAAAATAGAAATAACTTAAAAGAAAATTTTCAAAAACATTAAAAAAAAACTCTTATTAATTACCAAATCAAAAGGAAAACTAAACATTGAACATTGCCCAACCAATTCCATAACAAATCAACCCACCAAATCGACCTAAGTAAACTTTGAACATTGAGCAACCCATTGAATGATACCAATTCAAATAAATCACACCAACCATTGAAGAACAATCAAATAACAAATCAAAACAAATACCAATTCAAATAAATCACACCAACCATTGAAGAACAATCAAATAACAAATCAAAACAAATACCAATTCAAACATGATTGTTGACAAATAAAATAATAAATCCAAGCAAATACTAATTTAATTCACTAATATGACTAACCAATCACATGAGATTGAAATTAAACCAAACATTGACCAACCCATCACATAATATTGATTACAATTGGAAGTGTTAATTAAACAAATGATATCGTTCATATCAATTAAGCACAGGGACAGAAGAGAGTAAAATTTTGAAGCATTATTGGTATGTCTGTGCAGTGCGGGTTCTCCATTGTGCGATGGCATTCAGCATCCTAACGAATATGCACTTCCATGGAACAGATTCTGCTTGCTCTCTTCTCATCGGCTTAATTATTATTGTTGTCAATTTTACTCTTCATGGACAGATTTGCAACGCAGTGACAGAAACGCCCACATATAACTGCACTGGCAGCTCTGAATATACTAAAGGGAGTACATTTGAGAGCAATCTGAATATAGTGTTTGCTAGGCTGGTTCAATGCACTAAGCAAACAGCGTTTAACATCTCTGTGTATGGCCAAAGTTCTGACAAAGTATATGCCCTCCTCCAATGCAGGGAAGACAAGACAGTCGACCAATGCTACAATTGTTCACAATATGCCACGTCTACCCTTAAAATTTTTTGTTTGAATGCGGCTGGAGGTAGTATCTGGCCTTTTGAGTGCTTCTTACGCTATGAAAACTACAATTTCATCGGAAAAATGGACACACGTTTAGGGTCTATTTACAATGAGGGCTTCGGGGGTCCACGGATGTCTATATTCCAAATAAAAACTTTCAGGCGGATGTTAAAGATTTCTTAAAGAAATTATCAACGAAAGCATCACTTGAAATGAAGCGATCTGCTTTGAGTACTACAGACTCCTCGTCTCAAAAAATTTACGGTCTGGTCCAGTGCACTAGAGATATATCCAGTAAAAACTTCAGAACATGTCTGTCATACGCAATCAATTACATATTCACATCCTCTGTATATGGAGGAGTTCAGTATTGGAGTCAAAGCTGCATAGTTCGTTATGAAATATATCCTTTCTTTAATCTAAGTGTGCTTACAACACCACATACTGCTAGGTGGATGAAGACTTCAAACAAAAGAGCCATAATTTTAGGGGTCGTGGGTAGCTTGGTTCTCATTTTCACTAAGTGTGCTTACAACACCACATACTGCTAGGCGGATGAAGACTTCAAACAAAAGAGCCATAATTTTAGGGGTCGTGGGTAGCTTGGTTCTCATGTTCACAGGCTGCCTCTTCGCAACTTGGGGAAGACTGAAGTCTGCCATATTTGGAATGGGTAGCGAAGGTAATGGTGCCACATGATTTTCTGAGCTCCTTAGAAAAAGGTAGCACATACTCATCTAAACCAGGGGTTTGGTCGCCTCTGGTGTTAGATGTGTATATGCGAGTGCCTTGATTGTATATTTGAGTTATTTGAGGTTTAATAGTTGAATTGCAAACTGGTTCTTTAGATAATCCAAGTATACTATGTTCATTATACTTTTATATTTATATGTAATGGATATATTTTCATCATATAGATGATGATGAAGGTGAAGAACTCATACTCAATAATAATAGACAAATAATATTTACCATGGAAACATTACTGGTTTCACTAAAAAATTTGATAATCAGAACAAGCTTGGAGAGGGAGGATTCGGCCGTGTGTACAAGGTAACCCAGGATAAGTAAGCTTCCACTAATGATATTTACTATCTTGAATTATAGTGATATTCAGGCTCTTCTCATTGCACAATTGACTATAGATTAGCAACTTGAAAACAAATATATTGGGGAAAGACAATGAAGCTTAATAATTTACAAAACTTTTATACCCATCTTTTGTGTGAATGTTAGGGCATGTCAGGGAACTACTCCAGATGGAAAAGAAATAGTAGTGAAAAACTGTCCAAAAAATCTATGCAAGGAAAGGAAGAGTTTCTAAATGAAGTTAAACTTGGGGTCGAAATTCAACATTGAAATCTTGTATGCCTACTCGGTTGCTGCGTAGAGAGATCAAAAAGATCGCTGGTCTATGAATACTTACCCAATAAGAGCCTTGATCAAATTTTATTCGGTGAGTGGCTTCCATTTTATCATGAAAGTAGATAGAAAATTAAAATGATCATTGTTTCAACAAGGATATTCAAATCATGTCAAATTAATTAATGTCATGCACCCATACAGACCCAAACAAACTGAACCAACTTGATTGGGGAAGCGTTACAATATAATAATGGGAGTAGCTCGTGGGCTTCTCTATCTTCATCAGGACTCGAGACCGCGCATTATTCATCGAGATGTTAAAGCAGGCAATGTGTTTGTCGGATGAGGCACTGAACCCTAAGATAGTGGATTTCGGCTTAGCAAGACTTTTTCCTGATGGCCAAACTCAAATCAGTGTTGCAAAAGTTGTTGGAATTTAGTGAGATTTCAATACAATCAGTGCTCTCTTAATGCAGATGTTTTACTCTGCTGATTTTACTTCAATAGGATTGACAATATTGTAATTATATTTATACCGTTTTTCATTCTTGGTTAAGCGTTTTTATGATTTGGGGATTTACAATCTTGGTTGCTTTTATCAGTAAAACTAGTGTCCATTCAAAGTTGCTAGTCTCACTAAGACGGGTAGCTATCTTAGAAACAAACAAACTAAAGTTATTTGTGCCTTCTTTTATGAGAGATAGATGAGAGAGAAGTAGAGAGTACCAACTTCAGTGTTTCGCTTGGCTCCTTGCCTCTTTCATCCCTCATTTGATAGAGCTTCGCCACTCTTTCCTCACTTGTCTCACTTCAAAGAACACCGGTAGAGTCAAAGCACCATAATACCATCAAAGCATAGAGATTTATAACCATAAACAATATAGAGCAACATAATACCATCAAAGCATAGAGATTTATAACCATAAACAATATAGGATCAGATGTATATTGACCATACAAATGCATACACTAAATATACAAGAATATAGAGGAAAACTCAAATAGATTTATTGATAAAAGTAGTAGAAGAGAGGATTACAACCCATTGCTCTGACCCAATGCCATCCTCCTAGCATGAAAGCCCTCTTCACCTCATGAAAAGATAGATCACCCAACACTATGATGTTTCACAGAGAAACCAATAGCATGCACTTACAAAATACAAAATTCCAGCAGATCTCTAGGATGAGGGATCCATATATAGATATTTGCAGTTGAAGGTGGGTGAGTGAGCTTATGGGATTTTGATTAGAGTCATTTCTCTGATAGTTCTTGGTTCCACTTGGAGATTTCATGATCTCTTACTCATCCCTTGACAAATTCAGAGAGGCAAGTGTCAAATGAGCAGTTTCTAGAAGATTCTCTAGGTTTCAACCTAGCAAACTCACTTTGCCATTTGTCTGCTCTCGCTCATCACACCCTACAGAAGGGCTTTTAAGTATGCATCGCACCCTCTATGTGTAACAAATGAGATGCATCGCACCCTCGACATGGAGCAGTCTTATGGTCTAATTTTGACAAATTTTGAGCAATTTTTCAGGGAGAACTTCTAGGAAATGATGTACCCAGCTGACCTTGTTCCTTTAGGGTATGAAACAAAACTTTTAGGGGTTTAGAAGCCCTTGGTTTATGGACATGTGATAGGGGTTGCAGTGTCCAAATATGTCTATAAGAGTTGCAAATATACTTCCTTTTCAAATAACTTATCATCTCCCATTTCTAAATTCTTTCCTTAATTTATGATATTCAACAAAAGATGGGTTTTGCATTCTTGATTCAATAAAAAGTGGGGTTTTACATTCTTGATTAAGCTTTTTTATGATTTGGGGATGGATTGACAATCTTGGTTGCAACTATGCTTCCTTTTCAAATAACTAGTCATTTACTATTTCTAAATTTTTGCCTTAATTTATGATATTTGACATTGTACTCTGTATATGCAACGGTTATATGCCACCAGAGTATGCTATGTTGGGCAAGCATCTGTAAAAATTGATGTTTATATTTTTGGCGTTCTTGTACTCGAAATTATCACAGGAAGAAAGAACACGGATTACAATTTGCCACCTGAAATGCAGATTCTTCTGGGATGGGTAAGAGTCCCCTTTATTCCCAACTGAGCATATCTACCTTAATTAAGTTAAGACCATGCTATTTAGTTAATGTACAAACCTATCAGGGATTCCCATGACGATATTGAGGATGTGTCTAGTGTGTATATATCTTATCAGAATGGCGAACCCTCTGTGATAGGAAGTCATACGAAGCCGGAAACATTGTGGGGATAATTGATAGAGCAATTATTGAAACGTGCGATGAAAAAGCAAGTGGTGAGATGCACTAAGGTTGGTCTTTTGTGTACACAAGCCGAATCTTCACTTCGTCCACCAATGTCGACAGTCACTTCGATGCTATCAACTATTTCCGTTACGGACATACCGGATCCCACAAAACCTGCATTTGTGAGTTCTCATGTTTCCCCAAATACCGAGTCTACCAGTTATGGGTTCTCACATGCGTCTGCGTCTGCGTCTGCGTCTGCATCTGCATTTAACGCCACTGATTCCGTCACTGAATTGGTGCCCACGTAATGGTAAATGTGCAGGGATTTAACATACATATTTCAGTTACGTTGTGACAGTATCTTCAACCATTACAATGGCACAGATAGCATTACTTTATTATATTATGTTCAACTATGGAATATAATGATGAATTTATCTTTAAATGGACGATGGGGTATGTGAGTAATTTGAGGATTTAATTTTCGTAAAATTATTAATAAAAGTTATAAACTATCTTTAATTATATAATTGTTTTATTATTTTGTCCTAGATTTTTGATATCTTTTTTTAGTTAGTTACATTTGGAAAAGGGAAAAGGAAAAAGAAGTATAGGAAAATAAAATATATTTTTTTGATGTTTATGTTATAGATATTTTATTAATTTTGTAAATGTTTATTTATTTTTTTTATATAGTTTGAGTGGTTTTAATGGTTAAGAGCAAGTGTTTTTTTCTTCTTCTTAAAAAGTAGAGTGGTAGAGTATCAAATCACTAGACGGAGTCCCTTGTCCCACGAATAAGGGGGTCTCATAAACCAATTTGGTGTTTGGCTTGGCCATGACCTAAAAATTGGATAATAATATTTTTTATATGAAAAGTTTTGTTAATTTGGATTTGAAAGTCATTTTAAAAAATTTAAATGTTTACATATTTTTGTGTTTAATTGTTAATTTATAAAAATATATATTATTAATTTTTGTTTCCAATTGTTATTTTTGTTGGTTTTTTTATCAAGCACTTTATTGTCTTTTCTTCTCATTTCACATAGTGTTTTGGTTGTGTTTTATTTGGTGTTTAGTCTTTTGTTTTTCCTCAATAATCTCATATTTTTTGTAGGTGCAATAATGGATGCTCACAAATATTTAATGACACTCAACACATGGAAGTGTGAAATTCCAAATTCATTTAATGCCCCCTTACTTTTTCATTGAACATGGGCAAGCTTGCCAATTTTCACGGACAAGTTATCTAAAAATGTTAAATAGCAACCAAGACCTCTCATTATTTCTCAATTTGGTTATCCTTTTTCCAAGTGACACTTGTGGCTATGTTTCCTCCACCTTAAATATTCACCTTTGTCTTCTTTGGATATCCTTTTACCAAGTGATCCTTGTGGTTTTGCTTCCTTCACCTTGATGTTCACCTTTTTCTTCCTCTAGTGTAAGGATGCAGATTCACAAACATTCCATGTCACACATCTCATGGAAGTAGGAAACACCAAATTCATTCAAGGTCTCTTCACTTCTCATGATAATGTGATAATAGCACATGAGACAAATGAGCACAGATAATGTGATGATAGGTTTTGTGTTGTGCATGAAAAAAATAGCATGCACTTCAATGCCCATTGAAGTCAAGCCTTTCGATCTAATGTGAGACCGGGATTGGATAATGTGATAATAACATGAGCCAAATGAACGTAAGATTTGATAATGTGATTCTAAGGTTTGTGATATTCATGTAAAGCCTAATATCAAAGTTTATAATGTCCTTTAATGTCTATTAAAGTGAAGTATTTAGACATAATGGGAAATCATTTTCAAATGAAGTGATCCACATGTATCCTTTTGATTGTAGATTTGAGTTAATTGAAGTTCAATGGCCAAGTTTGTTAGTTGAATCACACACTGGGTCTTTCGAGGGTTCAATGGCCATGCTAAATAATTTAATATACTTTTAATATTTACATTTTATATTTTCATCATTGATCTATAAACTGTCATGGATATCTCATTCGACAATTTGTCACAACAAATCTTCTAAAATATATTAGAAAATTCAAAATCTAGAATATGAGGATTTATTTCTCAGATTTTTGGATATGTTAATTATTGTTTATTGCGTATGTATGCAAATGATAATTATGCAAAAATTAGATAACAATGAAATAAAACTCATGAACCGCAAGTTAACACAAGATATAAACTCGAAAACCCTTTTATGAGAAAACCCAACTAGAAGGTGAGGTTGCTCTGCTCTTTTTCTCTACATGGAAAATAGATGGAAGTACAAAGAAGAGAGACCAGTGGTGCATGGAATGTTGCAATTCACAAAACATATCTATTTTCTCTCTCCTCTCTCTACTCCACTCTCGTTTACTCTACTCATCTATGGAAGAAAATGCACTCCCATAAAATGGAACCCCTTTTCCTCCTAGTGGCCCGATTATAACACAACTTGATAGCCTACTAGTGGTTAAGTTTGAATCCTTCAACACATAACTAGAGTTACAATATGGAGTCTTCTAAAGTATTTTCATCGTGATCAGGTGGCTAGCCCATTTTCCATGAATAATGGGGGATGAAATGTCATCCTCTCAAATTATGGTGGTTAAAACACGGAGGTCAACTTTCAATTAACATAATTTTTTCATACATACTCCAATTGAGATGATTCTTATGTCACTAGAAAGGTATATGTGTGTAAAGTTCCATGCTAAAGTAATAAAGTTTTACTAGCCCCATCAAACTACTTCTACAAGGTTTCTAGACATTAATTTTCCAAATTAGGTACCTTTAAGAAAAGTGGTCCTCTGAATAGGAGGGAAGAACATAACATTGATAGAGTAAGACTAGGGGAGAGTAATATTATCGCAGTAATAACAAGGGAGAGAATTATAATTACAAGGAGGCTGAAGTGAGGAATCCTACTACAGAAATTGAAATAAAGGGAACATAGAAGCGAGAACCAAAATTCCATATTAGAGAGATAAGAGATACCATGAAAAGAAGCCAATCCTAGAATGAATTGTAGGGGCTGTGAATTAAAATCCAAACTTGAGTCGCAGAGCACCTTCGGGTGGGTGGGTAGGGGGGAAGCGTCTGGTGTAGGAAGATTCTCTTCGTGGACAAATACAATCCCTTTAGCCCAGGGGAGAGGGTCTAGCCACAAACAAGACAATCTAACATAAGTTCCCTTAGATTGAGAATGGTTAAGATCCTACCTCTTGTATCACATATCCTTATTCAATGATGTCCTTATGTTTTTGCTCCAGCAATTAGCTCCTCACTTATTAATCAAACACTTGAAAAAACAAATAGACAAAAAACCAGTGCACACATGATAGCATACAATATAGTTGAATCTACTTAAGAGGCTAAGGAGTCTTAAGCTACCAAATACAATATTGCAATTGATATAGGAAACAAAATATCAGTTGTATTAATATGACAAAAAGGAAAGTATAACCTTCACCTTAGTTTTGTAGGTTTCCTTCGATGGATCCGGATCCCAAGCATCACTCTAACATCTCCTCAAACACCTCAATCATGGGAGTTCAAGGTTTCTTTCTTCTTGTTGATACCAAAACATCCTACAAGCTATTCTCCCTTTAACAAGTTGTTAACAAACATAAAATAAGAGCTAAATTCAAACTAAAACCAAGCTGCATCCAAAGCTAGCCGAGGTTGGAATAGCAGGGGATTATATAGGCATGCGAGAGGGTATATGGTTCCTCTTAAGATGGGAAGAAGCCTTATCTCTTAGGTTAGTTCCTTTTTAATAGGGGAAAGGAGCCCAAATAGTCTCTCTTAGCTCTATCTCGACTAACCATTTACCAGACCTCTGCCCATGAAGCTTCTAGATCTGGAAGCTTCGATTCTATTTTTAAAAACTTTTCAGAAGAGGATCAGTGTGGGTAATCAAGGGATAACAATGCTGATCGATACGAGGCTCAGTGTTATTCTCAACAAATCGGTGTGAGGAATAAACTGAGGGATAGCGCCAACCTTTAAAACTAGGTTTAAAATAAGTATCTCTGGAAATGATGTAAAGGGAAAATGTTTTGCATATGGAAAGTGACTCAGAGAGATGTTCTTCATGATAGGGAAGTACACAGGGTTTACTATAGAGGTTCTCCAATATCAAGGAACATGGAGTACAAGGATAGTGGTAAAATGTTGTGTAACAGATGCCCCCTGAAGCATGAAGGCCGAACAAGAGTAAGGGGTGAAATGCTTGATGAGTAGATGCAAGGAACTTGATACTATCATCGGAAAACCTGCAAGTCAAACATACATATACATATCTGAACTCATAGTCATGCCTAATAAATCAAAGAGGCATATAACAATACATGAATCCATGGTATAGGTGCAACTATCCATCAAGAAAAGAATCATGTGCATGAATCCTCGACATGGAGGCAGCCATTCGACGAAGGGGATAAAAAATGAGACCCACGGCATGGTCACGGCCATTCGTCTAAAGAATCATGAATTAATTACTCCTCACAACCTTGACTTTTGTAATCTGAGCCCAGGGTGTTGCACTCCAACACAACCAGACCAAAGTAAAAATTCTAACACGTGAATAGACGTGCTGAAGTCAAACATGCTAGAATGTCACTTGATTACCGGTCAATGATGTGAACAGTTAACAAGCGTGAGAGAAACCACCAATAATGACAATGGCTCTCAAGATACTAACAACACAATTCACAGAGTCTGAGTAAGGAATTGAAGTTGAACACTCGTGAAATCATTTAATCGAAGGCCAATTATGAGGACCTATCGTCGAGTGCGAAGAACTTGCCATTGAGGCATGAGAGCTCTAAGGTACTGGAAGGGAGTTTCTAGATCAACTTCCTGGATAATGAGATGAAGTCGACAGGAAGTGATCTATCGAAGGAAGGTCGTAATGAATGCTTCATCATCAACACAAAATTAGAAACACAATGAATGAGAGTAATCCAAGATGGTGACATATGATGAGACAATGTACAGGTAGGAAGACTTCTCTTGAACATGTGAATGACATGACTCCAGATTGTGGCAGCATTTGACATCATAGGATCAGAGGTCATGGTGACATGGCAGAGATCATATGAGAGGTTTAAAATGGATAACCCAAAACATAGGGAGGCAAGTGACAGAGTGAGGATGTCCCAAAACCTGGCACGAACAAGAGATGAGTGTTAATGTTCAAGAGAGACATGCTACCTCAAGTGAAGAATATAAATGATGAAATATTTCCAATTTTTCCCCACCATTTCTAGTGAGCACCCCAGTTATTTTTATGAAAGCTTAACGGGGATAGCATATGCTTGTAATATAACTCCATCATTCATATGGATCCATCCTAGTAAGTTTTAAAAGCCCTAGGAAGGAGTAGCTCAGTCTCGTCATAATGACAAGTCCTATGTCGTTTAAACTTTTAACGAGTCTGACAAAGGCGAAACTTGACATATTTTTCATTTTTAGAGAGATTGAAAAAGACATGAAAAAGGAAACTCCAAAAGGTCCCTTTTCGTAAAGTTGTCCCTCGAGCTTGTAAATGTAGAAAACAAGACTTGAGAGAACCTCCTAGCCATGTTCGACTAAGGTGTACCTTTTTTGTAAATAGTTTATCCCAACCCAAAAAAGGGGTAAACTTATACTGGGTAAACGATGTTTCGGAACCATTTATGAGGTAAAATCAATAAGAGATCGTCAATATTTTCGTGTTTTGAGAGTTAGAAAAGAACCTAAAGTAGACTCCCCATTTTTATTCATTTTAACGAATCTAAAGGGAAAAAATACTCAGCAATCTTTTCA
This sequence comes from Pinus tabuliformis, assembly GCA_031772625.1. Classification (NCBI taxonomy): domain Eukaryota; kingdom Viridiplantae; phylum Streptophyta; class Pinopsida; order Pinales; family Pinaceae; genus Pinus; species Pinus tabuliformis. Next base: position 169,085,445 of record CM062812.1, read on the forward strand.
AATTTTTACGAGTCAGAAAAGAGCTTAAAGGTGACTCGTCCTCAAGGAATGAGTCATATAAGGGGTAGCAACAGGTTCTGGTTAAGGGGGAACTACTCGAAACACTGAAAGGTTAAGAGGCTAGCTAGCAAAATCACTCATTGTTGCGATTCCTCTAAAAAGGAAAAAAAAACAAGTGAAAGCATATGATCGACCAAAGAGATGGTGGCAATGGAATGAAACAATCAAGGCTCATATAGCATAAATTAAATGATAAAAATGGCAATCACGAGATGCAAATTGGGCACGGGTTCATTTTTGCACAAGCTTGAACCATGGGGACTTTGCTTGAATTTGGTTTCATTTTTACACAAGCTTGAAACGAAAAATTATGCTTGAGTTTGGTTTCATTTTTACACAAGCTTGAAACAAAGACAAACTATGCTTGAGTTAAGTTTGCATGCCCCCCAACATCATGACTCAATTCTAGGTACATGGCCCCCAAGCTTCATTTCATTTAGCTAGCTGGCTCAAATAAAGGTTCACTTTCAAGATCCAGGAAAGACTCGACTGAGGTTTTATGAGATCTTAATCAAACATTGGATTTGGAAAAGGGAATTGTTTCATTTTTTAACGAGGTTGACACAGTAAAATAACTATCCTCATATCCTTTGTTTGATTTTTTAAGGAGCTTGACATAAGACAAGGAACTCTTCTCCAAGGTCCTTGTTTCATTTTTTAAGGAGCTTGACACAAGACAAGGAACTTTTCTCCGTCACTTTGTTTCATTTTGTAAAGAGGTTGACACAAGACCAGGAACTATCCTCAAACCCCTTGTTTCATTTTTTAACGAGCTTGACACAAGACAAGGAACTATGCTATGGCACATGTTCATGGGCCATAGGAGAACATGGCTCCCAAGAGGTCCTCACTAGATGGGAGAACCACGCTTTGGGAGGAATACATGTCAATTGGTACCAATGATAGATCAGGTTCGAATACCCCCAGTACATAATGTATTATACCATCTGTGTGATCATCAGCAAATGTGGAGACGAAATAAGTAGCCACATAATTGACCTGTGGTGGGGAGGGTACTACTTTCAAGCAAGAACTAATAGGGGACAATGGTTGCATAGGAGGCACTTGGTGACCAATGAATGGCAATTGATCAATGTTCATTATTGTCCCTTTGTGTAGAAAACAAACCACACAGAAAAGTGAATAAATGTTGGGTCCCTATAATACTAGTGATTACCCCATTACTATTGTAGTTATACCCCTTATTTATATTGTTGTGCCCCTATTACCCCCATATTGTTATTTATGTGCCCCATAGAATCCCTCTATTGTTATTTTTGTGGCTTTATATTATTATTGTTAGGTCGGCTGGATTATATTGTGACTCCTTAGACTCCTATATATAGAAAGGAGGTTTTTTCATTTGTATCATCCAAGAATTGTTCATTTATGTAATGTAAAGGAGGTTGCCCCCTCGAAGAGGCTGAATTCTAAGGCGTTGATCTATCTTTTCTATCTTTTCTTGAGCTGGTTTCATAACATTTGGTATCAGAGCTTTGGATTCTAGGGTTTCGCTGCTCCAAACAGGTCATCGTGGCATTTGCATTATAACGTTTTTTCTGTGACGTTTCAGAAGTCGCAAAAAAAACCCATTTGAGAAGAAATCGCGCTGAACCTTGGGTCCAAATTTCAGAGCTTTTCGCACGATATTTGCGGAGATATGATCTGAGGAAGTTGGTCTTTTTGCAGACTCCTGAATTACATTCAAAACAGGTGACCTGGGGAAAATCGTCATAACTTTCTCTCTGGGGATCGGATTGAAATTTCGTAAGAAGGTACAGAAAGAGGACGGACTGTAGTTTCTTTTATATCTTTTTCAGATCCAAAGGTCGAAACAGTGACACGTGGCACTTCATACAAGTTCGCTCTACTGAAAGTCTATAATCAGGTCACTTGGGAGATTGTGCATAACTCTTTCTTGGAGAATCCAATTTGGATCAGACTTGTGGCATTGGAAAGAGGACACAGAGAGCTACTACAGGTCACAATTTCAGAACTAGATGATGGAAAGTACAGAGATACATCAGAGGCAATATCAAGCTCCTACAAAGTGAAAAAAGGTGTGTAGATTTTTTAAATTTTTGCTTAAGCTTGGTTTGAAAATTTATTTTGAAGGAATTCAAAGGGCATAGTAGAGCATTATTATCGGTAACTGATGCCCCGAGGAAAGAAAATGCAAACACCTAGTAAGGAACCTGAAAGCTCTAGCATGACTCATGAAGAAGAGGAAGAAATGCAACATGATATATCAAAATTACAAGAACAAGTGCAACAAATGTCCCTTGCACAAAAAGGAACAGAATCTAAGATGGATGGTTTAAAGAAAGATGTAGAAGCTAATATGGATGGTTTAAAGAAAGGTGTACAAGCTAAGATGGATGTTTAAAGAAAGGCGTAGAAGCTAAGATGGATGGCATGGAAGCTAAGGTGAATGGCATGGATGCTAAAATTGATGGCATGGATGATAAGATGGAAGAATTGAAGATAAATATGAATAAGTTGCTACAAGAAATGGTCACTAATGGTGAAAGGTAGTAAAGGAAACTCATGATGAGAACAAAAGAAATGTTAATCATGATTCCATAGACTCTAATGTTGGATCGAAGACTCACCATATTCCAAAAATCGATATGAGGAAGTTTGATGGCAAGGATCCCGCCACATGGATATTACAGATGGAGCAATTCTTCGATCTCAATAATGTGCAAAACACACAAAAGGTACGTATGGCAACTTTATATTTGGAACCAAATCAGTTTGTATGGTATCAATGGCTTTGTTCTCGTAAACAATTTATCACTTGGGCAATTTTTACGGAAGAATTGATAGCACATTATGAGGATACAAAAAGCAACACTTTTTTTAGCCAATTGATAAGTCTCAAACAAAAGGGTTCAATAATGGAGCACATTGAGGAGTTCCAAAAATTGAACATAAGGGTAAAAGATATTCCAGAGGAGCATAGGATTGATGTGTTCATAGGGTCTTTAAAGGATAATATCCAACATGATGTGCGCCTTTGGGAACCTGATTCATTAGAGAAGGCATTCAGGTTAGCAAGAAAAATGGAAAGCAAAATTATGGCAACTAGGAAGCATACCACTCACAACTATAAAGACGGAAGTGTTGTTGCCCATAGTCTTCCACAACCTACAAGGTTGACACCACAACAATTGGAAGAAAAAAGAGCAAAAGGGCTTTGTTACAATTGTGATAGCAAATACACAAAAGGTCATAAGTGTGCTGAGAAGAAATTATTCTACATAGATTGTGAAGAGGAAGAAGAAAAGGAGCAAGAAAGGTCAAAAGAAGAGGATATATTCCAGGAACAAAGCCTAGATGAAGAACAAATAAATCCGACCATATCTTGTAATGCATTGGCGGGAATTACCACTCCTCAAACCATCAAGATAGAAGGACAAATCAAGAAGAAAAAGGTAATAGTGTTGATTGATTCAGGAAGCACCCACAATTTTATTCATTGTAGGGTAGCAAAAGAATTGAATTGCTTCCTATATCCAGCACCAGAGTGTCAAGTGATGATTGCAAATGGAGGAACAATAAATTGTTCTGGAAAGTGCCATAATATCAAGCTATCCATGGGAGAATATGTATTGACTAGCCCAATGCTTTCCATTCCAATGGGAGGTGCTGATGTTGTACTAGGAGTCCAATGGCTACAATCCTTGGGTACAATAGCTTTTAATTTTCAAGAACTTTTCATGAAATTTTCTGTGGAAGGAAAGGAAGTTGAATTAAGGGGTATTGCAGGGAAACCAGGAAAGATAATCAGCTCTAATGGCATGACAAAGCTTCTAAAAAAGGAGCAAAGAGGTGTAATTGCACAATTATGTTCGCTAGATGTTTCCACATTGGAATCATCTATTTCTCCAGATCTCCAAAAAGTCCTGGACAATCATTCCAAGGTATTTGAGACTCCCAAAGGTCTCCCACCTATGCGTGATCATGATCATGCTATTCATCTGATTCCAGGAAGTGTTCCTCCAAACATCAGGCCGTACAGATATCCCTATGTCCAAAAAAGTGAAATTGAACGTATGGTTGCAGAAATGCTAGAGGCTGGTATAATTCAACCGAGTCAAAGTTCTTTCTCAGCTCCAGTAGTATTGGTGCACAAGAAGGATGGATCATGGCGCATGTGTCCAGATTATAGGGAGCTCAACAAGCTCACTATTAAAGATAAGTTCCCCATTCCTGTCATTGATGAATTACTGGATGAATTGCATGGATCAATTTACTTCACCAAGTTGGATCTTCGTTCGGGATATCATCAAATCAGAATGAAGATTGAAGACATTCCGAAAACGACATTTAGAACTCATGAGGGTCATTATGAATTTTTGGTCATGCCTTTTGGCCTTACCAATGCACCTTCAACATTTCAAGGTTTGATGAATTCAATTTTCAAACCATTCCTTAGAAAATTTGTGTTAGTATTTTTTGATGATATACTAATCTACAGCAAGTCTTGGAAGGATCATGTTGAACATGTTGACAAGGTGCTACAACTATTGGAGGAGAAACAATTATATGCAAAAAGATCCAAATGTTTCTTTGGAGTCCAGGAGGTGGAATATTTGGGTCATATTGTATCTCATGAAGGAGTTAAGGTAGACCCTAGCAAAATTAAAGCCATTAAGGAATGGAAAATCCCCACATCCATAAAGCATCTGCGAGGATTTCTTGGGTTGACAGGGTATTATCGCAAGTTTGTTAAGAATTATGGGAGAATAGCAGCACCTCTAACAACATTATTGAAGAAAGATTCATTTTCATGGACTCCGGAAGCAACAAAGGCCTTTGAACATCTTAAAGAGGCAATGTGCCAAGCACCGGTCTTAGCTACACCGGACTTCACAAAAACCTTTATTGTGGAATGTGATGCTTCAGGAAATGGAATTGGTGCTGTTCTAATGCAAGATGAAAGACCCATTGCTTTTGAAAGTCGTCCAATCAAGGGAAAGTTTTTAAGCAAAGCTATTTATGAGAAGGAAATGTTGGCAATACTCCATGCACTTAAGAAATGGCGACCCTACCTAATGGGAAGACACTTCAAGGTAAAAACGGATCATGATAGCCTTAAATACTTTTTAGAACAAAGATTATCCTCTGAAGAGCAACAAAAGTGGGTCACAAAGATGTTGGGTTATGACTTTGAAATCATCTACAAAAAAGGGAAGCAAAATGTGGTGGCAGATGCACTCTCAAGAAAGGATGAGGATGTGGAAGCATTGTTGTGTGCCATTTCTATTATCCAACCAGATTGGATAAACGAAGCAAGGGAGGAATGGAAGAATGACGAAGAAGTGTGGGCACTTATTCGAAAGCTACAACAAGATTCCAGTACTTCTGATACATTTAGCTGGCAAAATGATTCGTTATGGTACAAAGATCGCTTATACCTCTGTAAGAATTCCCAGCTAAAACAAAAGATTCTTATGGAATTGCACACTTCTCCCTTAGGAGGGCACTCAGGATTTTTAAAAACTTACCACAGGGTTAAGAAGGAATTTTTTTGGGATGGCCTTAAATCAGATATTCAAAAGTTTGTGGCGGAATGTTTGGTTTGCCAACAAAATAAAGTTGAAACAATTAAGACACCGGGTCTATTACAACCTTTATCCATTCCAAGCCAACGTTGGGAGGAGGTTTCAATGGATTTTATCACAGGTTTACCCAAGTCTGAGGGAAAGAGTGTCATCATGGTGGTAGTTGACAGACTTACCAAGTATGCACACTTTTGTGCATTATCACATCCATTTAAAGCCAGTACAGTTTCTACTGCATTTATGGAAACAATTCAAAAGCTACATGGAAACCCAAAGATTATTGTAAGTGACAGAGATCCCATTTTCACTGGAAATTTTTGGACAGAATTATTTTCTTGTCTTGGTACTCAGTTAGCTCATAGCTCATCTTATCATCCTCAATCTGATGGGCAAACTGAGATAGTAAACAAATGTTTGGAAGGATATCTTCGTTGCTTTGTATCTGATAAACAGACACAATGGGTCAAATGGTTGCCTCTGGCTGAATGGTGGTATAACACTTCCTTCCATACAGCAACAAAAATGACCCCATTTATGGCACTTTATGGGTATCAACCACCATCCATCACATCATATTTAAGAGAAAATTCTAAGGTTCAGGCAGTGGAACATCACATCGAACATCAACAACAAGTCCTCCAACTCTTAAAGGATAACCTCGTGTTGGCACAAAATAGAATGAAACAACAGGCAGATCAACATCGCAGTGAAAGAAGTTTTGATGTAGGTGATTGGGTATTCCTACGGCTACAACCATATAAGCAAATGTCCCTAAAGCAAGCTAAGAAGGATAATAAATTATCACCAAAGTATTATGGTCCGTACAAGGTGTTGCAAAAGATTGGTACTATGGCATACAAATTGGAGCTTCCTGCAGCTTCTCGATTGCACCCAGTTTTCCATGTTTCATGTTTAAAGAAGGTTATAGGCGACAAGCTCCCAGTTCAAACAATATTGCCAGAACTTGACGAGGAAGGAAAAATTATATTGGAACCGGAAGCAGTCACAGAAACAAGAACTCGACAGCTACGAAATCGATCAATTTCAGAGTATCTTATCAAGTGGAAGAACTTATCCGCTGAAGATTCCACATGGGAGGATGAGAATTTTATGCAGAAGTATCCAGAACTACTCAAGCGTTGAGGACAACACTTTTTTGAAGGAGAGGGGCATGTTGGGTCCCTATAATACTAGTGATTACCCCATTACTATTGTAGTTATACCCCTTATTTATATTGTTGTGCCCCTATTACCCCCATATTGTTATTTCTGTGCCCCATAGAATCCCTCTATTGTTATTTTTGTGGCTTTATATTATTATTGTTAGGTCGGCTGGATTATATTGTGACTCCTTAGACTCCTATATATAGAAAGGAGGTTTTGTCATTTGTATCATCCAAGAATTGTTCATTTATGTAATGTAAAGGAGGTTTCCCCCGGAGAGACTCTAAAACAATAGATTCATGTGACCGTGCCAATCTCCACAACATCCGGCCCAACCGAATCCAGAACAAAATAAACCCACGATCCGCCAAGATCTGTCAGAAATGAAGAAGATCGATGCAAATCTCCGGGACGAAACAAGGGTTTCGAATGACCATACAGGATATCGCCAGGACTTAGCAGACAAGCTCGGCGGAGAAGCGGATTTCTGTAACAAGGGAATTCGCAGGACAGCAAACTGTAGTTTATGTACAAGGTATGGAAGAAATATCCCTCTCATCAAATATCAGAATGATGCCCTGTATAGTATTGGCGTAGATCTGAATTTTCTACTACCTTGGAGCTCCGAATGGTTTACTTCCCCACCGATCTGCGGCATCCTGCACTACATAACGGATCTGGGGGCGTTTTATCACTGTTCACGGCTTCTAGCACAAAATAGAGGCGCAGAGTATGGCTCCTCCATTCAGGCTTGGTCCGGATCTACCACCAGAAAGCAGCCACAAGATCTGGAACAATACAGACAGGGTATAGATTTTTTTATCCGAATCTTGGTACAGGATGCATCACCCAGGACGGATCTGGGTTTCATTTATCAGTACTCTCGGCGATCTGTATCAATGGAGAGGGCCGTGTGTGTGGGAGCCAAACAGAGTAAGGGTGACCAGATCTGGGGCGTTCCCATGGCAACTCGCCTCAGATCAGATCGGCAAACCCATTTTACTTCGGTCATGCTACAAGAAAAAGACCACAGGAGCGATCCACTGTGCAGGGGTATAGATCTGGATCAACAAAAGCTCCACAGCATCGAACTAACCCATACATATACAGATCAAATTCAGATCTTCATCAAATCGCTGGAAGGAAAGCACTATTGCATGCGGCTCAGGAAAGCAACAAGCATACAGGAGTTAAAAAAGGAAATACAGGGCTGCCATGGAATCCCAGAACGATTACAAAACCTCATTTATTCAGGATTCAATCTGCAAGATAACAAAACACTGCAGCATTATGGCATAGCCAACGATTCAGCCCTTAATCTAACCCTCCGACTGCGTGGCGGAAGCTCTGGAACCAGCTCAAAAAATACAGGTTCCTTTCGGGATGCAGTCAAAGGAAAGGAAGAAAAAAGGGGAAGCAAAGCAGCACCAACTTCAGAATTGCCAGGACCCTATATCGTCGAGCAAAAGCCAGAATCACCAACTCTTCAGGTAACAATACCAGAGGTAATTAACCTATATACTGATTTATCAAATACAGCAGTCATATGTAGATTCAATGGTTCTGGCCAAAATCAGATGCCCTGCATCAATGGATCTACACAACCTGGACGTCAAACTGCGAAATTTACCTCTGCCCTAAAGGGTTTTTCATAGTGAGTTTTGATACAGAACAGGAAAGAGACAATATTATTAAACAGGAGCCATGGTTCTGGGGCAATGCTGGCCTCTTTATAACCCCCTGGTTCTCGGGATTTGATGCTAATACAATGAAAGTCTCAACCATGCCTGTATGGGTGAGGCTCCACGGGCTCCCGCTACATTTCTGGCACCATAAAGTGCTAACCGCCATTGGGAATACTCTAGGGAAATTCCTAAAAATGGATGAAGACAGAGCAGTCAGGGGTATCTTTACATTCGCCAGAATATGCGTTGAAGTGGATCTGAGTCAGGGGCTACCAGACCACATCACGCTAAACTTCAACAATACCCAATGGATACAACAGCTTGACTACGAAAACACAGCATTCTGGTGCAGGAACTGTTTGCAGACTGGGCATCTCCAAAATGAGTGTCCATCAGCTCGAAAGGACTCTAGGAAAACTAAGAAACAACAAAAAAAACCCAAAGGCTGGCAACACACAGAGCCATTGGAAGAAGAGGATAACAAGGAGGACCCCCCAGAGAACCACATGGAACCAGAACCTCCATTGGGACAGAAACAAACTCAGGAAACAAAAAACCTTTCTACTCATACGAGGCTGATCATTACAGATCTACATCAAGAGCTGCAAATGGAAGTTAGTGGCATAAAAAGAACCCACAGCTCGGAGGGCTCAGAATCAGACAAAGAACAACAAATGATCACCATGGGAAACCAGCCAGCTACAACTACACCCACAGCTGATTCGGGAGGATGGCGCCGGGTAGAGAAGAAGAAGGGAAGAAAAGAATAAGCTTGCTGGAACATTTATTTTTTCTGTTATTCTGTTGGATCCTATCCTTACAGGATATATACATCTGTTATTCAGTGTTATTCTCTTTGTTATTCTGCCTGTTATTACAGGATCAGCCATCTGCATATGCCTATGGCATCTACAAAATGTAATTTTATCATTTTATGAATAAAATTACGACTTTTTCCTAGGGGAAAAAAAAAAGGAGGTTTCCCCCTCGAAGAGGCTGAATTCTAAGGCGTTGATCTATATTTTCTATCTTTTCTTGAGCTGGTTTCATAACAATAAACAAGAGATCCCATGACATAAACATAGTCACGTCCAAGGAGAATGTTGAAATCTGAGGGACCTTGGACTACCATCATGTCTATATAGACGGTCTTTCCTCCCAAAGTAATAGGGAACTTCAGAAGGATCCTTAAGCATTGATTAGTTCCTCCACTGAAAGCCAATAGATTTTTGGTGACAGGCACAAGCTGTGGAGAACCCAAAGCTTGCTAAGTAGTAGAAGAAATGATGTTAATAGAGGCGCCTTCATCTAATATAGTACCATGTACTACCATATTATAGGCTTGTACTATGATATCGAAAGGCAGATAAGATGGATGGCGGAAAACAATCAATTAACTCCAATCAAAAGGAACGACAAAACTACTTGGTGGGGGTATCATATGATTGACCCCATGCTTTATAGGAATAAGAGAAGGACTCTCCTAAATAACCAAGATGGGAGGGTCACTCTTCAATTCATGAGAATATGAGGAGATGAGAAGAACATGAGTAGTATGATCATCACTCTCTTAGGAAACAAAGTGAACGATTGAAGGTGGCGTCAAGTCACCACTCTTTTCGACTAATGGTTGGTGAGGAACAGAAAAAGTAGGGTCATGCTTAGGAAGAGTAGGACAGGCAAGAGATGAATCTAATCCAATCACTTTACCAACTAGGAGAGGGTCAAAAGAAAGTCTATGATAACCAGCAAGGAGTTGGGCTTGAGGAGTTGTAAGGTTTTCCAAAATTTTGGAAGCTTTATCCATAAGAGGATAAAGGTGAAGAAGATGCTTCCTGTTGTGGGGAAAAGTATCTGACTCGGAATGACCCTATCCCTACTCTAAGGGTGATAGTTCCTTAGCAACAACTGAAAGTAAAGCTTTGATATTTTTCCTTTATGAAAGTACAGAGAAGGAAGAAAAGATTGACCAACCGATGTCTTTCGCTTTTGTCGATCCTGTCTTCTCTCTTTGCCTCTTGTTCCCAGCTCCTTGCTCCCTTTGCCGGCCCAGCTACACAAAGATCCTACAAAAACAAGAGAGGGAAACTACAAGAAACATGTACTCATAACTGATGCATGGATTAGAATGAATCAAATATACAGATAAAAACAATACATCATTGCAATACAAGTATATAGGAGAACATCAAAGCTTTATTGATAGAAGAAAAAGGTTCTGAGAAGGTTACAACCATAAATGGCTCCAATCCAGCAGCACCTCCCCAGCAGCAAGAAATCTCCTCTTCCCCTCTATAAAAGCAATCACCCAATAGCTCTAACTGTAAACCAACAGCACTTCCTTGCTTTGCACAAAATTCCAGCCTCTCTAGACCTCATAGAAGAGCTCTATATATAGGAGATTTGGAGAAAGGATGAGTCAGCTTGAGACTGACCTAAAGCTGCCTTGTGTCCTCTCCCTCTTCAGTTAAACTTCAGTTCTTGAGTCCACTTGGAGATCCTTGCTTCCACATGGAGATCAAGTACCTCTTACTCATCATAGGGCGAATTCCTTGAACCAAGTGTCAGTTTGGAAGCTTCCTGGGCAGTTGACACCTTGCAGAATGACTGTGCCACTTGGCCAATCTCGCCCAGCGCAGGTAGCCTTCATTGGTTTTGACTTTCAGCGCAGGTACAAGGAGGAGCAGTTGACATTCAGCGCAGATGCTCAGTGGAGCAGCTGACATGATCCAAAAATAGCCTGTTTTTGAGTGTTTTCAGGTGGAGAACTGATAGGAAGTGCTGTGGTTTGCTGACCTTGTTCCTCTAGGGGTAAGAACAACATGTTTAGGGACTGAGGATCCCTGTAATTATTGACATTTCATGCTCCATGCTGCGAGGCACAAAAATGTCTATAACAGTTGCCCCCTAAAGTATGAGGTCGTTTATCGGGTGAAATGCTTTATCCAGAGGGTCCGAAGTTCATTCAAGTGCTGAGAGGTGCCCTGTAATACAATACAATACAATACATTATTTTTCATTCTGTTTTCATGATCTAGCTGAGGCGGGCATTCCCATGCTCAGCTTTATAAATACATTTTGGTACATAGAACAGACGATCGTCTGATGGTAGACTGATAATTGTCTGCTGAAATTATCATCCTTTGAATAGGATGATCATCTGCTGCAATGATGTACATGACAAATGCTTTTATATTTCCTGAATATGTATCGCAGCCCGGATGGATGAAACTAGATCCGGGGTCTTCAAACTCGTTCGATCTTCACTCTAAGTACAAGTCGATCCATGTGAGAATTTCGCTGAAGTCGAACATGGAAAGACATCGCTTGATTACCGGTCAATGATGAAAAACCGTTAACAAGCGCGAGAGGAATCACCGATAATGATAATGACCCTCAAGGTACTGCAGTACAATTCACGTGGCGTGAATAAAGGACTTGGCGTCGAACGCCACGCAAAATCTTCTGGTCGAAGGTCATTGATGTATACCTGTCGCCGGAAGTGAGAAACTTGCCATTGAGGCATGCAAGCTTCAAAGTACTGATGGGGTTGTTCCTAGATCAACTTCTTGGATAATGAGCTGAAGTCGACAAGAAGCGATCCGTCAAAGGAGGGCCTTAATGAATCCCACATCAATGACACGGAACGGAGCTAATGATTTTAGTGGAGGTGAAAACAAACTGTGACATATGATTCAGGGTGGCGATCATGAATGGATGAAGGATAATGTATGGCAGTGGATGGGACACGGTTGACACTTTCAGAATGACCTCTCTTGAACATATAACGACACTGATGCGATGGATCGGTAGCATTACCCCAAAATGTGGATGGTTTGGCGAAGACCATGGTGATGAGACCGGTGAATGAAACAACCCAACCCGATGTGGTACGGAAGAAAAGTGTCATGTTCAAGAGCGACTTGCTACCATTAAGCTTTGATGTTCTCCCAATTTTTCCCCAGTCATTTCTGACCAGTACCTCTTTATTTTTGTCAAGCTTGAGGAGGATAACATATGCTTGTTCTATAACCTGCCCTTCGGGCAAGCCCATCGCTATGATTTAACGAGCTTAGCGATAGGGAAACTCGTTCTCGTCTAAAGACAAGTTTGTCGCTATTTAATCATTTTAACGAGTCTAACGACAAGGAAAACTCGGTCCTTTTCATTTTTAGAGAGTCTGAAAAGGTACAGAAAGTTAACTCCATAATTCCTTTTTCGTCATCTAATCCCTTAAGTCCGAAAAAGTATAAAACAATACAGAAGGGATGGGTGTTCGGTACTTTTAACGAGCCGAACAAGACAAGCGCTCGATCTTTTTGTGTAATAATCCCTCAGGTCCAAAAAGATTAAAGTCTAAAAGAGGGATAGCTCTTCCGGTCCCTTTAACGAGCTGGAAGGCCAAAACTCGGCAAACTTTTCATATTTTACGAGTCAGAAAAGAGCTCAAAGATGACTCGTCTTTTGAGGAACGAGTGATAAACAGGGATAGCAACTGATTCCAGGTACAAATTGGAATTTTCCAATCACGGTAGTGTCACAAGGATGGCTAGGTGAAATCACTCTTCGCAGCTGTTCCTCAAAATGGGTAAACAATCATATGGGGGTGAACGACTGGCCAAATGACGGTGGAGGTGATGGATGAAAACACGACCAAGGCTTTTAAGGCTGATAAATTTACGATCGCAATGGTTATTTACCGGGATAGGTTCATTTTTTAATGAGCTTGAACTCTGGTGGAAACTTTTGCTCACGCTTTTCTATTTTTTAACGAGCATAAATTCCGCGGTAAAACTGCTCGATTCATGGTCAAATTTGATTTTTTACTTTTACTAGCTTTTCTCTTTTCAAATGTAGTACTTCACCTTCAATTGCTGCAACAAACTTTGTTAGAAATGGACAATATTTGCATGAAAATGAGATTATAACCCTAATATTTAACTTTAAACTGTGTAAAAAGTCATAAAAAGGTGTTTTTACCTCTCATTTACCATTTCATTTGCATTTTGCTTGTTGGAGCTCTGGAGGTGCCTCTTCTTCCTTGATTTTCACCAGCTGATTCCGGGAGATTCTGTGGACGATTTTCGGCGCCGTTTGGACCAGGTAGGAGCTAAACCTTAGCCCTTCACTTTCATGGTTTCCTTTTTCAGTTTCATGCACATTTTTCAGGGTTTCTGAGCCTCAGGGGTTTCATCAAGGCGCCCTGGCATCAGCGCAGGTTCTCCTTTCGAAACCTGCGCTGCATGTCAGGTTGTCTTAAGGCAGACTGCGCCTCAGCGCAAGGGAGAGACTCTCTGCCTGCGCTGGGCCTAGAAAAACTGATCCTGCATGTGATTTTTGATGATTTTTCGCCAGTTTTTCATCAAAATTAGGAACTTACTCCTTCTCTTGTTTGCTTGCAGGGAACTTTGAACAAAATGTCCCTTACATGGCGAGAACGAGAACATGAAGCAGAGGACATGGTTGCACTCCATGACCCGGTCACGGTGAACGCGCTTCGGAACTGTGGCCTACTGAAGTTCTTCCGTATCTCTAGCATGAGAGCACAGATTTCTTTACTGCAGTATATGCTTGATGCTTGGGATCCTGTTAACCAAGTATTCCAGATTAGGGGGAAAACCATCCCCTTGACCATAGAGGACATGTACTTCTTGACTGGGTTGTCAAGGCGGGGTGCCCCCATTTCTTTGTCAGGTACGGCTCGAGGGACTAATTCCACCAGAGACTATATCCGTCAGTATTGCCGGGAAGGTTCACAGCCGAGCAAAGACGGCAAGATCAATATCCGTGACATCACTGACAGGTCTCTTAGGTCCATTCTGTTTACCATTGGTAGGATGGCCGGTAGCGCAGCTTTACATGTTGCCAACAGATCTTACATGCAGCACGCCTTGGAGTGTCTCCAACCGAAAGTGTTTAACTGGTGTGATGCAGTACTTGTTCAGATGAAAAGTCAATTGACCAAGGTAAAGGACGGGAGGCTGAAGAACTTTGGATTTGGTTCTATTCTGACTGCCTTCGCCTTGGAGAAAATCCCATTGATGCAGCCTCAGTACATCATACTTGACTTGCCTTCTCCGACCGAGCCACGCATGCAGAGGTGGGTTGACCACATGTCCCGACATGCTGGTCAACCTCAGATTACTTTCACTGAGGCCTTCTTTAGGTGGTTCGAGCGTCAGGAGATGGTGTTTTCTGAGTATCCATATGTGGGTATGGACTACCGAGGTGATCCGGACTTGGTGCTACCGGATGGCGAGCAATGGGGCGCTATTGGTAAAATCTCTGACCATATCACTGTTTATTGTTTTTACTCATGATGTTACTGTGCAAAACTAATCAAACTCTTGGGTGCATGCAGATGTTGGTCCTGTTCGTCCAGCAGCCCGTCCACGATCGCCAGCTGCTGCCCCAGCAGCAGAGCCTGCTAGGAGAGTTGTTATTCGCGACCTTGGTGATACTGAGACACTTAGCAGCTGTGCAGGAGCAGGTTGAGAGCCTTACTCGTGGTCTTCCGGATGTACAGATTGACGAGTTACCTTTACAGTTGCAGCGGCACACTATTGGCGTGCCTAGACGATGGACTCGTCTCTTGCGCATGATTGCACAGACCGTGACGTACTATCATGAGCACCACTAGGCTAGGGTGCCCCCTAGCATCTTTTTGAGTTCTAGGTCATACGACCAATTTTGTTTTGATTACAGCACATCATGTACAAACTATAAACAGCTTTATATATTTTGATTTTCGGGGTTTATTCTGGTTTATTTGTGATCCACTTGCATAGCACCGATGCATCTCTTTTTATATATGTCGTAAATGTCTATCTAATACATAGTTTGCTAATGAATCTGTTAATGTGTTCAAGTTTCTGGAAATATGTTGGTATTGAATTGAATCAAACTCTCTTTCCAAAATCTTAACCCTTAGAAACATTCGATAAATAGCTGGATTGCGGACTGAATATATACCAGTGAGTTGTAGTATCACAAGCTGTGAGTCTAGCCTAACAATTAGTCGGCGTATACCATGAGCGATGGTATCAGAGAGGAGTTCAATCAACGCGCTATACTCAGCGATGTTGTTCGTTGACTGCCCAATACACACACCTCTGAAACTCACTAACTCGCCGCTTGGATCAAAAATGGCCCAGGCTGCGGAGGACAAATTCCGCGTACTACGACTCGCTCCGTCGGCATATCCTACATATGTCTCAGAAAAATTCGACATCTGCAACAAACGAGAAGGGTGGATTACTAAACCGAAACAAACACTTTAGCGAAAACAAAATACAACAAAAGCACTCAGGTTACTATTCAGGCATAGTAACGCTTGAGGTACAACCCGTTGCGGGGTTGCGCCAGTGGTATCCCGTCATAATCCATTAACTCGTAGGCTCCTTTTGCTAACACCCTTTTAACAATATAGGGACCCATCCATAAGGACTTAAATTTTCCTGCTCCTAATTTGTCGGATTCTTGGTCGTAAAGCAAAACCAAGTCACCCTCAGAGAAGATACGAGGTTTGACATTCTTGTCGAACTGTGCCTTGACTCGTTTCTTATGGGCTTCGTTCGCCAAAGCGGCGTCACGACGGTTTTCATCCAACTGGATCAATTCCAAGAAACGAGCCTCTTCTTCTGAGGTTCCGGGGAGGAGGTCAATTGCGAGTTTAAGAGACGAAATTTCGCACTGGATCGGTAAGACTGCCTCCAGGCCATACACCAATTGGAATGGTGTGAACCCAGTGGCGTTCTTTACCGAGGTTCGGTAAGCCCACAATGCTGAGTACAGGAGTAGGTGCCATCTTCTTTTGTGAACCCCGATCATCCTTTGCAACATACGCTTCAGGACCTTGTTGATTGCCTCAACTTGTCCGTTGGCTTGTGGATAATATGGGGTAGAGCTGTCGTGAGATAGCCCTAGTTTGGCAGCTAATTCAACCATCATGTGATTGCGAAAATGCGATCCATGATCTGTCACTATAGCCTGCGGAACGCCGAACCTGGCGACTACATGATTAAAAAAGAAAAGGGCAGCTGTTTCACCAGTGTTATCCAATGTAGGCATCGCCTCGGCCCATTTGGTAAAATAGTCAACAGCGACTATAATATACCCATGCCCCCGGTCGAGGTGGGGTTACATTGCATGAAATCGATGCCCCACTTGGCGAAAGGCCCAACAGCAACTATAGGCTGCAAAGGTGCGGGCGGTCTCCTGGTTTTGCTATCAAAGATCTGACACGCATGGCAACTTCTGACAGCTATTATGCAATCTTTAAACATAGTTGGCCAGAAATATCCTGCTCGTAAGATTCTTTGTGCTGTTGCATATCCAGATTGATGGCCCCCGCACGCGCCTGAATGACAATCATTCAGGGCTTTCTCGGCCTCCTCATGGGTAAGGCACCTCCTCAGAACCGTATCGACACCACGACGGTAAAGTGTATCACCGACGATCATGTAGTCTTTAGATTGGTATCGTATACGCTTCTGTTCCGAGTGTGAGGTATTAGGCCTAAATTTTTGGGTTTGGAGATAAACAATGATGTCTCCATACCACTCATCGCTTACTGATATCAGAAACAAATTTTCATCCACGATTGACTCTTCTGATGTTTCATCGTTGGACGACGATGGGAGATCGCATAATAATTCCGCGAAAACTAGAGCTTTCTTCGATTTGGATTTTACAAAATCCAAATCAAACTCTTGAAGGATCGCTATCCATTTTGAATATTTGCCCCCAAGCAACTGTCGCGACAGTATATACGTCATGGGGTTGCAATCTGACAGAATGGTAGTTTTCCTAAAGAGGACATAATGTCGAAACCTTTGAATCGCTTGAACAGCAGCAAGCGCTAGTTTTTCAACATAGGAATATTTACTTTCTGTGTCATTTAAGTTTTTACTTAAATAATAAATAGGATGTTCAATTCCATCGACTTCTTGCACTAAGACCATCGCAATGGTCGTATCTGCTGCAGCTAGATACAGGTTAAAATCTCTTTGATAGTCCGGGGCGTACATTAATGATGCTCTTACTAGGGAATCTTTCAGAGCGTCAAAGGAAGCTTGCGCAACCTGGTCCCAGACAAAAGGTACATCTTTTTTCAAAAGACGAGTATAACCTTTGGCAAGTTCTGCGTAATTTGGAATGAACCTCCTCAGAAAGTTTGCTTTCCCTTGGAGTTTCTGAATCTGAAGCAAATTTGAAGGTGGAGGCAAATTAATGATTGCCTGAACCTTACAGGGGTCGAGACGAATCCCATCCTTAGAGACTACAAAGCCAAGTAAACGACCAGAACCGACGCAAAACACACACTTGTGCGGATTGAGTCTTATCTTGTAGTGTCGGCAACGTAGAAATATTGCTCTCAAATGCCGCGGATGATCAGTCCGCTTCCGCGAATGAGCCGGAAGATCGTCGAGGTAAGGTTGAACGATGTTCTTGATGTCATGGAAGGCATAATTCATTGCCCTCTGAAACGTCGCCCCTGCGTTCTTTAAACCAAAGGGTAATTTTCGATAAGCGAATGTGCCCCACGGACAAATAAATGCAGTCTTAGACTGGTCCTGTGGGCGGATATTTATTTGATTATACCCGGAAAATCCATCCATAAAGGAAAAGATTTCACATCCGGCGCATTCATCAATTATCTGGTCGATGAAGGGTGTAGGGTAGTTGTCCTTTGGACAAGCTTGGTTTACATCCCTATAGTCGACGCACACTCTTATCGTCCCTTGTTTTTTCATAACAGGGACAATATTCGATACCCAATCGGTTAGAGGAACCGGGTAGATGAATCCAGCATGGAGAAGTTTTTCAACTTCTGCCTTAATGGCAGCGGCTTTCTTGGGGTGCACCTGCCGAAGCCGTTGTCTTACTGGTTTGACATCAGGATACATTTTAATCTCATGTTCAACTATGCTCGAGTCAATGCCTGGCATTTCATCATATGACCATGCAAAGACATCTCTAAATTCGCGAAAGAGAGCACCATATATTTCCAGTTCTGAAGGGGAACAACTTTTGCCGACATGAATATTCTCTACAACATCAGGTTTTGTCGAGATGTTTATGGCTACGGTCTCTTCAATATTGGATAGGTTTCGCTCTGAATCCACCGTATTTACAGTATTTGTTAGGAATTCAAACACTGAAGGGTGATATAGGTCGTGTTGAGTTTCTTCTTCACACTCTGGAAGAAGGGAACGATGGTGGTGATCATTCCATGGTGCCCCCTCAATCATCATTGATTGTAAGATTCCTTCGTCAGTCCCATGAACTTTTGACCATGGATCTAATGGGGTACCATATTCTCCAGACCTATCTACCCAAACGCTTGACGAGCGTTGATTTGGGCTCGCCTCCCATGCCTGAAACATTGATTGCTACAATATTTCTATAGGGCTAGGTGGCAAAACCACTTGATAATCCATGACGACTTTGTCTCCTGCGACCTTCGAAGAAGATACCATGTTGCATGTTGCTACAAACGGGATATCCCCTACATGGAAAGGAGGTGGCAACGCGAAAGTTCCCATCATTGTGGGATCTTTTAGCAAGCCTACTCCGATATCTTGCACTGAATGGTCGCTCCCATGGATCATGGGAATGCTTCCAGTAACTTGTGAACCATTAGGGAGGAAATTCTGTTGGTCGACGATCGTAATCCCTCCTTCAAACGGGAATGCGATCTTCCTAAAATATGTCGACACTACAGCTGCCATGGCATATATCCATGGTCTTCCCAGTAGGATGTTATAGTCAAGATTGCCATCAATGACTTCAACATCAATTTCCACTGTTTTTCCTCCTAGTTCAACCTTAAAGTTATTTAGGATACCGTACGGAGTGTACGTCCTACCGTCAAATGCTTTCAATGTCGTCGAAGATCGCGACAAGGTTGGAGATCCAAGAGTTTTCCAGCAACTCATCGACATGATACATGTCGATGCTCCCTCATCAATAATCGTTCTATGAACAGTTTTGTTGAGTGCTTTCACTTGAATAAGGAAAGCTAGTTGCGCTGGTAACTGAGGATCATATCCTCTGTGATCAAAGGATACAAGATTGGAATCTTTAGGATCCACTCCACCAATTGCTGATAACAATGCCTGCCTTTGGGATGGACAATTTTGCAGTACCTCAAGAGTCGACATAGCAGATGGCGATTGGGCCAAATCTTCCACTATGTTATAATGCTGCGCCGCTCTGGCGCGAGGATTAAATGTCGACTTGTGTACTACTCCCTTAGGTGGCTTTATTGTTAATTCATGCGTGAGGGGGGGTACAGCTTCTGCCGAAGTTGTTGTCGAACTACTGGGTTGATCTTTCCCTTTGTCGTTCGACACCGGCGGATTCCCATAATCTTTATTCCTGGTCGAGATCAAAGCATCATTTTGCTTAGAAACCGACAACATAAGCACTTGTGACGGGGAAGCATTTCCACTATCAACCATATTTTGACCTGGGGTGGGAAATGGATCAGTCAACACAGCTGAAGTTTGGGAACTTTTAAAGAACCTCTTTAACTCAGCTTTGAACGGACAGTTCTTTGTCGAATGATCCTTTTCATCGCATATCTGACATGGATAAATTTGTTTCCCTTGCCCAGGAGGGTTTGAAGGAGTTTTTTGAGGGGATGACTCACCCTGTTTCTTCTTCTTCCCTTTGTTTTGTTTCTTCTTGCTTCCTGGTTGATTGGAGTTTTTGCCTTTATCCGTAGATACAGCATTTACCTCCGAAGCAAGAATCTCTTGATTTGCTTTTTGATTCGAAGTCTTACGGGCTTTCTTATTTGAATCCTTTGTCGACTTAGCGTTTGCAGTTCCAATCACGCCATCACCGGCATGAGAGTCACTATTCGATCCGGGAGGAGGAGGGATTGAAAATTCCGGTCTGGGGGCGTCAGGTATCTTATCATAGAGCGTGCCCGACTGAGTATATACTAAGTCCAAATATTGAGCACGAGCAATAACCTGCTCCTCTGTTACGACGCCTCCCTTGGCCACATCTTCTGTTATAGCAGGAAGAAGCGACTTTATAAACCACTCAGCTAATAGCTGATCTGGAACATAGGTCTTTACCATTCTGCGACGACGACGCCACTCATGTATATGATCTGATATATGTGTGGCCGTTGTCTGCTTGAAATTGGTCAAGATCTCTGTTCCAGTTTCGTACCTTATAGGTAACTGAAAGTGTGTTAAGAAAGTCGTGGCTAGGGAACTAAAATTGTCGAAAGAGGCTCTAGGTAATTCAATATACCATTTAGCCGCCGGACCAGTCAATGTCCTCTGGAAAAGGCGAAGCCTTATCGAATCATCATTCAAGGTATTCGACGAACACCACAGATGGAATGTCATCACATGATTCGACGGGTCTTCGCCAGGATTTCCATTGAATTTAGGAATGTCCGAAGGAAGTTTGTGAGGAATCGCTGGCCACCAATGGGCATAGGCGATTGGATCGTTCGTCAATCGATGTAAATCTGGTAATTCTAGAGTTGCCACGAATGGCAACTGCTGATTCAGGTTTGGCGAGGCGTACCCAGGATACGATGGAATCGCCTGAGCAGTAGGCCTTTGCATACCAGCATAATGCAACTGATGTTGATATGACTGATATGGCTGGTGGGCTTGGCCACTGTAAAGTGGTTGATTTAACCCGTTCTGAATATAGGGTTGCCCACTATTCGCAAAGATCTGTTGTTCAGATCCCTGGTACACCTGTTGAAACTGAGGTTGTTGGTATTGCACCATCCATGGTTGCGAAGCCATGTTTTGCTGTGCGATACTAACCGACGGACCAAGATGCGGGGTTATGGTTCCCGTTTGTGTCTGTGTCGTCCCGGCAGTTGGCGATTGTGGTTGTGTTGCAGGTTCAATGGGCTGTTGCATTACAACTTGGGGTTGACATACAACAGGCATCGATTGAACTTGCGACACGGTTACAATTGCTGGCGTCGTCGGGATACTAGACATAGGTACACACTGTTGCATGGAATATACAACTCTTGGTTGTTGGGGTAACATAGGTACCCAACCACTCGTCGTTACTTCAGTCAAACCTGAATGTTGTTGAAAACTGCCGTATGGGTATCCCCCCGGAAGGGGAAGTGAAAGGGCATATTGCCCCCCATATGGTAACAATCCGGAACTCAAGGGTATAGATTGCCTTTGAGGACTGGATGGCCCAAACTGATTTCCAAAGGGATCAATTTGTCTAGTTTCAACATAAGAATTACCGGGTATTATACCGGAAGAACAAACTGGAACAGACCAAGTTGTCGTAATAGTCCCTGGGTGGACTCCTTCTAGCTGATGAGAGCTAGTCGGGACAGCTGGTATGCCGGCAAACATCGTTGGAGTGACAGCAGGAGTTTCTGCTGTCGCTGTGTCATTTGGCACAGTCCTAGATGTCGACGGTTGCTCAGACATTTTAAGTCTATCCAATAAACTGCCTAACGATTCTACAGGAACTTCCAGTGGCGATGGACAAACTTCTGATGCAGAAGGAAAAAGAGTGGTGCCTACTCCAAAATGAGTTGGAGTATTTGCTTGCTGGTCCTCTACGATTTCCTCTATTGCAATCAGACCAGGAGGAAGAGGAAGACCGTCAGGTCCGTAAAAGATTTCTGGTGCCGAAGAAGGGGTTGCTTCGACAGCGACAGTTGTTTGAGCAACAAGACTCTGTGGACCGGTTTCAGATGGAACTGGTTCAGTTATGCAAGTACTTGTCCTCAGACTAGGATCAGTACAACTGTCCCTCTGTTGCTGTTGAACTTCTTCAATAGAGGCAGGGATTCCAGAAATATTAGGAGTGACCAGAATCTCAGATGTTGTCGGAACTGTTGTTCTAACTTTAATGGGAGATTTTGACCCGGTCAAGCGAGTTCGCTTTCGTCCGTACTACTCTCGATTCCGGAGACAAAGACGGTTGACTCGCGAGTCTCCTCGAACGACGGAGTTTTAATTGACTTTCCTCCACGGTTGCGGATTACTTGATCAACTAAAATACAAAAAGGGGAATTATGTTTCCGTATTGAATGAATTTTATTAGACGCTTTTAGACACAACTTTGCTTTTTCATGTTTTAAGAGTCGAGAAAAAGCTAAAGATGACTCTAGTCGCCTTCGATGTATTAACGAGCCCGAAGTGACAAATGCTCGGTTGGACTTTTTCAGTTATAGAGTTTGAAAAAGGCCAAAAGAAACTGCTCTGGAGATCTAGGCAGAGGGTGTGCCAAACCTTTCGCGAAACCACAGAATACGTTTTACGGTACGGGTGGTCGATCTTCGTGAATGCTGTGTTCACTGCATCGCGATCAGTAGGGCGGCCGACACGGCTTCCTAAGGATAAAGGATAAATGCCTATAGGGGTCTCCCAATATACGCGACGGTACGCGGGAGCACAAGTCCGTATTAGTGCTATCGTCCCTCAGGAGGAATCACCCACCTTCGTAGAGATCGACAGTCACTACGTTTAACGACGCCGGAACACGTCTCTACCTAGACCTCTATTGTGAGCGTTATGTTACAAAGCGTTTTTAGATTCATTCAATATATTTTAAGTTGATCTTGTTTAGCAGTTTGTCTTTCAGGATCACCACGAGATGTATTGGTACAAATTCCTAAATGCAGCTAAAATGATAAGCAAGCTTTACAATCTTTTTAGCTTTGAAAATCCTAACTACTGAGGGGAGAGAAAAACATTATCTTTCCACACAGAGCACAAAGCACAAACTAATGCACTTTCCCCTAGATCAATCACGCAAACTTATCAAAAAATGCAAATGCAAGATGCATGTATTTCTTTTCTTTTCCCTTAATGTTGATGTAGACAAAAGGAAACTGTCGTATAATTTTCGAATTCAATTTGAAGCGTAAACAAACAAGTTTTGTCTAAAATCAAAAGACGCCTTACAGGTACTTGTTTCGACACTAAAAATGTATGAATTCAAACCATAAAATGAAAAACAAACAAACTCAAACAGCCATGAACAGTAATAAAACTAGCTCTTAAGATCACAAAGACACTTTTACAGTTCAGGATCTAAGAGGCCACAGCTATACTGGTTTGCTTTTCACAATGGGAAACTGTAACTGAAACAAGAAATACTGAAAGAACAATCACAGTTTCATCACACAACTGAGGCGGAATAATGTCAAGGAAAGTTGGTTTACAGCAAGTACAAATGACAAGCAATCAGCAGCAAAATAACAGTGAAAACAAGGCCAAGACTCAGTGGGAAACCTCAGGAAGACATAGCCTAACTGGTTCAGCGCAGGCTCTGGTCTGTCAAACTGACTCTCAGCGCAGTTCCCGAAGGGAGTACCTGCGCTGAAATGCAGACTGCCTTTGGACAGCCTGCACTGAGACACGAGAGTTGCGTTTACAAGCGTTTTCGGGTCATAAAAAGCTCAAAAATTCACTGTTTTTGCTGAAATAAAAAGCTATAGGTCAAGTACAAGCTAAGGGATGATCAAGAGGATGAAAAGCTATCACAAAGAGCACAAGAGTCCTTGTGGATCAGCTCTTCAAATCATAAACTTGCTCAGAAACTGAGCCAGAGCAGCTGCCCTCTACTTTGCAATTGAAGGACTCAATTGCAGTTCGATTTGGTGCTCTCCTTGTTTATGAGATGAATAGCAAGAAACACAATAAACCAACAAGATACTAGGTTCCCCAGCGGAGTCGCCAGTTTGTTGTGGGGAAAAGTATCCGACTCGGAATGACCCTATCCCTACTCTAAGGGTGATAGTTCCTTAGCAACAACTGAAAGTAAAGCTTTGATATTTTTCCTTTATGAAAGTACAGAGAAGGAAGAAAAGATTGACCAACCGATGTCTTTCGCTTTTGTCGATCCTGTCTTCTCTCTTTGCCTCTTGTTCCCAGCTCCTTGCTCCCTTTGCCGGCCCAGCTACACAAAGATCCTGCAAAAACAAGAGAGGGAAACTACAAGAAACATGTACTCATAACTGATGCATGGATTAGAATGAATCAAAT
This sequence comes from Pinus tabuliformis, assembly GCA_031772625.1. Lineage (NCBI taxonomy): Eukaryota > Viridiplantae > Streptophyta > Pinopsida > Pinales > Pinaceae > Pinus > Pinus tabuliformis. The sequence goes on from CM062812.1 coordinate 169,109,937, forward strand.
ATACAGATAAAAACAATACATCATTGCAATACAAGTATATAGGAGAACATCAAAGCTTTATTGATAGAAGAAAAAGGTTCTGAGAAGGTTACAACCATAAATGGCTCCAATCCAGCAGCACCTCCCCAGCAGCAAGAAATCTCCTCTTCCCCTCTATAAAAGCAATCACCCAATAGCTCTAACTGTAAACCAACAACACTTCCTTTCTTTGCACAAAATTCCAGCGTCTCTAGACCTCATAGAAGAGCTCTATATATAGGAGATTTGGAGAAAGGATGAGTCAGCTTGAGACTGACCTAAATCTGCCTTGTGTCCTCTCCCTCTTCAGTTAAACTTCAGTTCTTGAGTCCACTTGGAGATCCTTGCTTCCACATGGAGATCAAGTACCTCTTACTCATCATAGGGCGAATTCCTTGAACCAAGTGTCAGTTTGGAAGCTTCCTGGGCAGTTGACACCTTGCAGAATGACTGTGCCACTTGGCCAATCTCGCCCAGCGCAGGTAGCCTTCATTGGTTTTGACTTTCAGCGCAGGTACAAGGAGGAGCAGTTGAAATTCAGCGCAGATGCTCAGTGGAGCAGCTGACATGATCCAAAAATAGCCTGTTTTTGAGTGTTTTCAGGTGGAGAACTGATAGGAAGTGCTGTGGTTTGCTGACCTTGTTCCTCTAGGGGTAAGAACAACATGTTTAGGGACTGAGGATCCCTGTAATTATTGACATTTCATGCTCCATGCTGCGAGGCACAAAAATGTCTATAACACTTCCCTTCAAATAACCTATAGGGGAATCTAATCTTGTTGTTCTTCTTACAATCATTAGCTGAAGGTGTAGCATCGACATGATCTCCATAGGTCGATAGGGATGGTCGATTCAAGTCTTGAGACCACACCTCTAAGACTCTGGGAATGCGAGGGAAGTCTTGAAGGAGATGGTCACCCTTACATAGCTTGCAAGGGAATATGAATTTTCATGGAGGATCAGAAGGTTTGTCGATGGGAAGTTCATTTGGAGTAACAGCCACATGGTTGGCCTCTCACTTATCTGAATTTTTCTTCTTCATCTTCTTCTTATTCTTCTTAGCCTCCTGGTTACTGGATTTCAAACTTTCACCGGGCGAAGTAGAAGAGGAAGGTGAAGAAATAGGGGAAGAAGGTGAGAGGTCAACCTTAGAATCAATGTGATGTGGCTCAAATGAAGGAGATGGTTGGGAAATGGTTGTGACACTCAGGACTACTGAGGTCAAAAGCAACTAGATAGGTAAACCAATGGTTAACCCAGGGAGGGACAACGCCGCCATATAAGGAGCACCAAAGTTTCCAAAAGAAGGAAAAGGACTAGGATTCCCATCCGAGGGGAAACCTTGACTGGTAGACTCTAGAAATGTTGCCATTGGAATTGACCCTAAAGAATCACTAAGGAAGATAACTTTAACCAAGAATATTTCATGGACAATTAATTTTAAGATATTGAAACAAAACTTTGCCTTTTCATATTTTAAGACTCAAGAAAAGAGCGAAAGGTGACTCTATTCTCTTTCGGAGTTAATGAGATTGAAAGGACAAGTGCAAAGTTAAAGGGTCAGTAAAGATAAAAAATGACTACTTAGAGTACTCTAGGCATAAAGGATTACTAGGTAACCGTGAACTGCAGAATACCTCCCGGCGGACTGAAAAGTATGAGCAGGCAATCTCCCCAAATGTTGTGTTCGGTGTATCACGTTTACAAGGTAGTAGACTCGGCTTCCTATGGATAAAGGATTATAACCTATAGGGATCTCCCTTTATATACACGATGGTACAGGGAGCACAAGTCTATACTAGCGCTATCTAAGGTTAATAACAATTTCTAGGTTATAAGATGTCGGAACACATCTCTAACCTAGACCACTAAATGCAAGTGTTAAGTTTCAATGATTCCTTAGGTTAATTCAATAAATTTTAATAGTTTATCTTGAATTAGGTTTCGATTTCAAGGCCCTATCGCTGTCATATGAGAAACTCCTATATGCAGCCGTATGAGAAAAGAAATATTTCTTCAACGAAATATAACAATAATTGAGGGATAGAGAGCACACAATCAATGCAACAATCAAATAATGAAATCTTTCAGTAATACATGTCCTAAATGCACTTAATCTTCCCTTAATGACAAAATAAGTTTCATTTCATTTCTCATGCCTATGTTGATGCAATTCTAGCTTCTCAATAATGTTACTAATGCAATATTTTCGCTTAAGTAAACTAGAATGATGTTCTTATTTTCATAAAATGCAAAATGAATCTTTCACATAGAGCATTTTCAGTGAAAATTTTCACAATTCTGAACAAACATGCTTTGATCAAATCCAAAGCATGATAAATGAAACTAAAAGCAACGTCTTCCTTGAATTGAACAAACCAAACACATAAATGATTCAATTGACAAACCAAGCAATTTAATCTCTGCTCAGAAAGAGAAAAGAGACACTCGAAATAAGAGAGTAAATGAGACTCTTTCACTCATTCAATTGAAAATGAAGCAATGAAGATGTTGTGACTGAAGGATGGATTAAATGAAGTAGCAAATCAGAAACTTAACACAATGAGTAAACAAACAAGTGAACAGTAATTGACCTAGATGCCCTAGGGTCATAGGAACCATCCAAAATCTCAAAAAATCAAGCAATGAAGCTTCAAACCAATCGATCAATTAAACCTAGCAAACAAAGCATCCTAGTCATGTTATTTCACAGGGAGAATAGATGTAGACAGGCCAGGAAACAGAATCTAGGAGAAATGGTGGTATGACAAAAGTTGTCACAAACCATGAGATGAAGAACAATCCAAAGAGAGGGATATGCTCCCCAATGGAGTTGACAATTTTTGGTGTAGGAATATTCTCTCTGCAGACAAAGACAATCCCTCTAGCACAAGGGCATGGGGGATTCACTACGAGAGCAATACTATAGCAAGTAGGTTCATATTGGGGGATATATAATGAGGAGAAAATGACATAATATATTGGGAGATATATAGGGGATAAAGGGTTTTTATATTGACAAGTATAAAAAATGGAACTCAAAGTTAGTGAAAAAATATAAAGGGGTATAAAAAATGTTAATGAAAAAATGGATACCTAAAATATCTAGTGAAAGTAGGGGTTTTTTAAATTGGGAAGGTGTATTGGGTTTATATTGGTAGGGGGTTAAATAATATGATTTTTAGAGGTATTTTCCAATATGTACTCAAATTAAGGGTATTGTTTAATATTCCATAATCGCATGTGATATGTCAGAGGTTCATTGAGTGAACCTCCCATGCCCAAGGGAGAGGGTCTAGCCACAAATAAGACAATCTAACATAAGTTCCCTTAGATTGAGAATGGATAAGATCCTACCTCTTGTATCGCTTATCCTTGTTTGATGATATCCTTGTGTTTCTGCTCCAGCAATCAACTTCTCAGTTATTAATCAAACACCTGAAACAAATAGAAAGGAAACCAACACATACATGACAGCATACAATAGAGTTCAATTTACTTAAGAGGTTAAGGAGTCTTAAGTTACCAAATACAATATTACAATTGATATAGGAAACAAAATATCAGTTGTATTAATATGACAAAAAGGAAAGTACAACCTTCGCCTTAGTGTTGCAGGTTTCCTTCGATGGGTCTGGATCCCAAGCATCACTCTAACATCTCCTCAAACACCTCAATCATGGGAGTTCAAGGTCTTTTTCTCCTTGTTGACACCAAAACATATTACAAGCTATTCTCCCTTTAACAAGCTCTTAACAAGCATAAACTAAGAGCTAATTCAAACTAAAACCAAGCTGCATCCAAAGCTAGTGGAGGTTATAATAGCAGGGGATTATATAGGAATGAGAGAGGGGATATGGTTCCTTTTATGATGGGAATAATAGTTATCTCTTAGGTTAGTTCCTTTTTAATAGGGGAAAGGAGCCCAAATAGTCTCTCTCGACCCTATCTAGACTAACCATTTACCAGACCTTTGCCCACAAAGCTTCTAGATCTGGAATCTTCCATTCCATTTTTAAAAGCTTTCAAGAAGAGGATCAACGTAGGTAATCGAGGGATAACAGTGCTAATCGGCACAGGGCTCAGTGTTATTCTCAACAAATCAACGTAGGGCTCAGTGTTATTCTCAGTGAATTGGCACAGGGAAGAAACTGAGGGGTAGCACTGACCATTAAAAATGGGTTTAAAGGAAGTATCTCTAGAAATGATGTAAAGGGAAAATGTTTTTCAGATGGAAAGTGACTCAGGGAAAATGTTTTTCAGATGGAAACTTTCAAAAGTTCAAACTTGTTGGAATATGGCTCAGAGACAACTCGAGGTGGGCAAGCTGCTCGCAGTTTTGTACGTGCTTCTAATCTCCCTGCCGCCAAATTTTGTGGCACCTACCGATGCTGGAAAATGTGCGAATGTAGATACGTGTGATGAGTGCCCAGAAAATGCCTCCTGCCAGGCACCTTCTACTACTCCATTCAACGGTACTATTCCATTCAACGGATTCCTCTGCTGCGAGAATTCTACGTCGTCTTCTCCTTAATCTGATTATTAGGAACGTCAAATTGGTCATTTCAGTCGAATTGATCATTTTATAAGGGTTTGCCCACCGCTACACAAGTACCAGAGTCTGCAGAGGTCGGTGATGCTGATAACAGTGAAAATCAGTTGATGACAGTTAACACGGTTACAGAAAGAGGGGATTCTTCTTCTTTGAGAAATGATAATTTGGATGAGAATGCCAAGAACTCTCTGAAACCTGGATCTGAATTGCCAGTTGTTGATAGTGAGGATACTTCTGATATTGTAGAAGATAACAATTTGGGTACCCAAATATCGACTGGTCACGTAGACAAAACTGAAAAGTCTCAAGACCCTGAAGTCAGGCCGAATGTTGAAGATGAAGTTTTAAATACAACTGTTGAAAATACTTCCCAGGTTGAGACTGAGGCTTCCCCTGCTGTTGGTGATCATATCTCCAACGCTGTTAAAGACAAAACTTTCGTTGCAATTGATAGAAATTATGTTGCAGAGGATGAATCAGGAAATTCACTCAAGTCAGAAACTCTGATTTCGAATGATGTGAACAATACTTCTGGAGAAGTGGAAGATAAAGAGGCCCGTGAGACGAAACTGACCATTGAAAATCATGATGCAGAAAACTTTCAGAAGTCTGGGAGTAAGTCGCCTGTAGTGGATAATATTTCTTCTTTACATGAAGTTGCTGATAACAAGGTGGGTGCCGCACAACAGGGTACTATAAATAATGATCGTGGTAATGATGTTGAAAACTCTCTCAAACTTGAAAAAGAGATACGCTCACTTTTAAAGCGGCTCCATTCCTTTCTCATTGGCATGTGGTGAAAAGCATCCATGCAAACAAGTGAATGTAATTCCTTCCTCTTTTTCTTTTTTTTAAGGTGTGTTTTTGAATTTTCGGTTGACCTTTTAGAAAAAGAAATTAGTTCACTTTTAAAGTAAATCCATTCACTTTTTAATTCACTTCTTTAAAAGGGAATTCATGAAATTCTTTTAAGGGATGTTTTCGTAATGGAGTGATAAGGTGTGACTTTAAATTTGTAAAACCGTTTTGGAGTGATAAGTGGTGGATAATTTTGGGAGATATAAGGAGTGAATAGGAAAGAGGATTATTGCATAAGGCTACTTTAATTTTTGAAATCTTTGAAGTGATAGATTTTTTCAAAGGAGAGCTCATTGATATAGGAGGCTGATTCAGGTTTTTGAACGCATTTTCTTCCAAATTTGTGAGTGTCAAATTCTCATTATTTGAGAAAACTTTCATGGCAATGTTGTAAAAGATGAAAGGTTGATGGATCTTGAAAATTAATAAAGACATATTTTTTTGTGGTGATTGTGTCCTAGATCCGCCCGAAATTGAATAAGGGGATCTTAGGTACACGAAGAGTGTATTGATGATGGTGTATACTTCATGTTGTTGCTTTTTTATTTTGTGTCTAGTTTTGACACATAAATGATCTCATTTAACACACATAAAGTTCAATGCAAGCAAGCACAACACCTGTAACAAAATAGCTGCAAGGAAGGATAATTAAGCTCAACACATGCATTTGCGTCACTACAACAAATAATCAAAGTTTTCAACATCGACATTCTACCTCAACAAACAAATTCACTCAATACAATCAAGTTCATGAATCTGCAGACTCTAGCATTTCAAAGCAATGTCTACATCACTACAATCAAGTTAATGAATCTATAAATTTCACCGTTTCAGAGCACATTCTACATCAACATTATTGAACTTGTAATCAAACTCAAATTACATTGAATTGTAAGGGTGCATTCTCGGTTGAAACCGACACCCAAGTCTTGAATTGAGTCAAATTGAATTCATTGTAGTGAATCATTGAAATCATTGTAAGCTTTTTTGGGTGCATTTTCGACAGTGTTCGACACCCTTCCTTTAAAGCACAATCAAGTGATTCCATGAGCTTTAACTCCAAATGAAACAAACAAAAATTTCACATCTCCTGCAAGCGAGCGTGAGTATTCATTCAAGCAATTTGCCTCAAAATAGTACAAAGTTCAAACTTTCAAGCGAGCCAGAGTGAAGATCATTGCAGCAACCATCAAAGCAACCAAACAAGTTCAACTCTAACACCAATCAAGCAAGTTGAGATCATCATCAAGCAAGCATGAATTCCCGAGTCTAAGTAAGAAAGTTCTACAACTCTAGCAAGTGTTCTCAGCAAGTGCAATAAGCAACAAATCAAGCGAGCGCGCCATTCAAGTCCCATATCAAGCGAGCCTGTCATTCAAGTAACAAAATCAAGTGAAACAATTCAAAGCACGACATCTATGACAAGAGAGCCTGATTTCAAGTGAGCAAGTTCAGATGGCGCAACATAATCATTTGTTACACATTCTTCACAGTTTGATCATCTCCAGTGACGAAGACATGGTGCACATCAGCAAAGAAACTCTTGCTGATCTTTCACAACATCTACAACAAACACATGAAACCATTGAGTTTCTTCAATTAGAGTCGCAACTACAAAGAGATGAGCTGCAACAAAAGAGTGCTTCTTCCAAGTCATTCAACCATACAGATGAAGATAAAGATGTTGATTCCAAATCATTCATCCAAAAAACTTCAAGTGTCGAAGTTGTTCATGATCAAATTCAAATTTCTTCCAAACCCATCATCAAGCCCTGGGAAGAAATTCAAAATAACAAGAATCGACGAGGCTTAGGATATGTCACTGATGACACCAACTTACATATCCCAGATTATTCCAAGCCAATTAAGTTTGTGAGTGCAAGATTTCTTGAACAACACACCTCAGTAGGTTCTGAGAAAATTGCAGACAAACATAATTGCATGCAACCTGAAGTTCATGTCCAACCGAAATGCTCTCATTGTCAAAGAGCCGGTCATATGGAAGATCAATGTTTTGATCTCCATCCGTGTTTCCATTGTGGCAAGCCCAATCATTCCTCATAAAAATGTCGCAACCAACAAAAATCAGCTAGATTGAAGATACATTATGAATTGATTGATCCTTGGGAATGGTCATCCACAGTCAAACGATTGTCTCAGTTCTACAACCGACTACAATCACACATAGTGCAGCCAGCAGTGAACCGATGATGGTACTCTCATGCAGTTGAATGAGGGAGTACGACAGTGAAACTCTCCTACACCTGAAGGGGGGGAGTTCAAATATATTTTTGAGAAGATTGTCTCTCCTTTCAGCTGACAAAGGGGGGAAAATGTCAATGAAATTGACAAGCGGTTGTCAGACTGAAAGTCTCGACAACATCAGCGAAGTAGCGAGTGGGCATTTTCATCAGCCAGTGGGAATTTTTTATCAGCAGTGAGCATCAGCAAATTCGCCAGTGGGCGATCCACAACCAAAGCAACAGTGAGCAACTTTGATCATAGCAAAAACAACATTGAGTTGTTTTTCGACATCTTCAACCAGTGGGCAATCATCATCAGCAAACACGCTAGTTGGCGTTCATCAAATTGTGTCAGTGGACACCGGATGCTATTTTCAAACAAAGGATAGTTGGATCCTTTTGCGGCTTGGCACGTGATGGAGTTGTCAAGCAACATTCATAGATGAATCAGGCATGCAGCCGATTCATGTTCTCTTCAGATTTGAGTTTTTTCCAGCATCCAGATTTGGCAGGTTTTTCAGGCAATGTTTTTGAGGATCAACATGAGAACTTGGAAGTTGGTTCCTCATTCTTATTTTGGATTTATCATTGAAGGGGGGGAATGTTAGCCTCTCTCATAAAACAATAACAAATCCAAAAATAAATAAATTAATTAAATATTCCAAGTTAGGAATTTGTGCCTAACTCTTGGGTTGTTCCTCTAAGATAGGAGTTAGTTTAGGTAACTCCTATATTGGTGTGTGTCTGGTGAGAAATTATCTCAACCAAAGGAGAAATTATCTCAACCAAAAGTGTCTAAGATAGCACGCACTATCTTGAGAACACTATCTCTCATCTATTTATTTGTAACAATATATTCAATTATTTTAATGGAGTAATGTATGAAAGTGAGAGAGAAGCATAAGGCTTCAGCCTTTTTCCACCAATATTTTGTCTCTAGTTTTTATATGTGTGGTTTATCTATTTGTCTGAGTTAATTTCTATTTTTCAATATGTTCTTCATGATAGGGAAGTACACAGGGTTTACTATAGAGGTGCTCCAAGATCAAGGAACAGGGAGTACAAGGAAAGTGGTAAAATGTTGTGTAATAGGGGGGGGGGGGGGGGGGGGGTAGTGACGTAAATGATGATTGAGAGCCAAAATCCTAGAGAGTTGATGGCAAGCGTGAATGTCAAGGATTGCATTGTGCTTGTTGCCTAGAGGTTGCAGATTTGTATTTCTATTCCACTGACATTGTCTCCATGTTTTAAAGGCATCGATAATTGATCGTAAATTTCCTTGAGTGAGATCATAAGCTATCCCCCTCTACATGAAATAATGGTGATGCCCTCAACCTCGCAGAGCCGTTAATTCATGTGTTATTCTTATAGAGTGAAATCTATAGATCCATAGGTAATCCATCATATTTCACATGATTGAGTTTGATGGCATTAAATATTGTTGATTATGATACCCATGTTCACTATAGTTGACCATGTCAACAATAGTCAACTATAGTTAACATGTGTTAATGTATAGATTAATTTATAGTTACAACATTCTAAATGCGTAGATTAATATATTATTAATGTGTCACTAATTTACATTAAACTCTTACTAATGTTATTTAAATGTTATAACACTTTTATTAATGTTATATTAATATGTTAATGTTATTATATATATGCCTTAATATTATATTAATGTCAAAATTAAACAATAACAAAATATTAAATATTAAATATTACTAAATTGATTATGTATTAAGTAAGTATTATATTAATGAATTAATTGTTAATATATTAATTTTTTAATTAATATTTAATGTATTAATTAATATTTGAATTTATTAAACAAAATACTCAAAATGTGAACAAAATAAATCGAGATGAATAATGAAAAAACACCCAAACTGTTTATGAGATAAATAATGACAAAATAGCAAGATGCAGACAAATAGGAGAGGGACACTAGTAGTTGGACGCCCCCCATGGACCCCTCTAAACGCCACATAGATGAACATGGTGGCAGTATGACACATCTCACCTACATGCGGCCATGCGTTAGGCAATTATGTGATAAATGTCGCTTAGATTTGGGTGGGTTAGGGTTTTCATTTGCCGTGGGTTTTGGAGGGTTACCGAACCACCGTGTTATTTTATTTGGGTCTAATAGTTGAGCATTTGGTGCCCCTGATACTTGCACGACCATGCTATAATATTGGTCACAACCATCACCATTCTTGGAATTTTGGAGAGTGGTTTATGGGGCGTGATGGTTCCTAGTTCGTCACGTTGTTCAGTTGTTATCTTGTGTTTTATTTGGTTTACTTGAGAATTTTTTCTTCCTCATCACACACCGAAAACTGGGGATTTTCCTCTACTTGGTGTTGGACATGGATGTTTTGTGCTCTAAAGGGTTTTTTGTAGGTATTTCGACATTTTTCAACAAAATTTGGAGGATTTATTCTATTTTTTTGTTGGTTTTTCACAAGTTTAACCCCACCAAATCTTTTTGGCCTCCTTGTATGTCTTGTAGGTCACTATGGCTGAGTTGTAGCTAAGGGTATTCTTGCTATTGGCGTTCTTATGGCGTTTTGGCATTTACGAAGCACAACAAATTCTTCTACAGTAGGATTTTAATCCTACCAAATTCTTCTGGTTGTATTTTTAAACACATTCAACTGTATGGATTTTGGTTTCCTTTGAATTTTTGCTACATTTGCTTCTATGTTTATGCATTGATTCAGGAATTATAGATGGATTCTTGCACATGTGGGTTTTTTTGCATTACAATTTTGCTTCATGTGGAATTCAAATTTCTATTGGTAGTTTCAGGTTTTGCTACATGTGGGTTTCAATTTTTTAATAGCGGTTTAGGGTTTTGTAGATGGTGGCTATTTTTCTATGACAAATGGTGGCTATACTTTCTATATTTTTTAGTAGTTTTCTATGATAGATGGTGGCTATTTTTTCGTAACCCAGTTTGCTAAATAAAATATTTTTTGTGTGTGTTATGATTTTAGTCAAATTGCTACAATATATTTGATGTAGTTGTTGGTTTCTTGTGTTTAGATAGGAAATTAATTGTGTTTAGATTGGAAAATTAATCATGGCACTGTAAGGTTGAGTGTAATTTCATAACATTTTCAGGGCTTAATTGCACTTATATATATGAAGCGGTTTCACACATTTCTATGAAAAAATTATGAAGCACCTTAATTCATTTGTGTGAAAATTTCATTGAAACAAAAAACTATTGGGAAGTCATGGTAATAGTATTATACAAGAATATTGTATACAATTTGTTTCCTATTAGCCAATACTATTAATAAGAATATGTTTTTCTTAATATGTCAATACATTATATTAATATTCTGTGTACTATGAATGGGATTCGCAACCTTGTGATAATATTGTGTTATGTGAGGTTTTGAAGTTGGATGTTGTGATTAGAAGTGTTGAAGCACTTGTCATTTTAATTATTTTGTTTGGGAGCACAATTGTCAAACTATTTAGGGACTTGATCTAGAGGCCTTGTACATTCCTTATTATGGAAGTAATATATCATTTCTTCCAAAAGGTAAGAAATTAATAGGAATACTTCATTTTATTTGTATCCTTAATTGAAACTGACACATGCTAAGAAGGTAAGAAATTCTTTCATTATCAAGGTCCTTATAGTAATATGCTAATGTAAGAAATCCTTAATGAGATGATAGGGTACTGCTTTCATGGAATTGCAAGGCCAATATCATAACATAGTGAGGACCTTTAAAAACAAGCACATGTTAAGAAGGTAGTCCCTTAATGAAAACTGCATTCCTGTGTTTAGATAGGATATTAATTATGTTTAGATTGGAAAATTAATTATGGCACTGTAAGGTTGAGTGCAGTTTCATAAAATTTTAAGGTCTTAGTTGCAGAGAGGAGTCTTTCGGATTAATCACATTATTAGGATTGCACTTATATATATGAAGTGCTTTCACAGATTTCTTTGAAAATTTTATGAAGTGCCTTAATTCGTTTTGTGAAAATTTCATTGAAACAAAAAACTATTAGGCAGTCATAGCAAATATTGTCATAGTAATAGTATTACATGAGAATATTGTATACAGTTTGTGTCCTATTATCCAATACTATTAGTGAAATATATTTTTCTTAGTATGCCAATACATTAGATTAATAGGATATGTACTATTAATGGGATTTGAAACCTTGTAATAGTATTGTGTTATGTGAGGTTTTGAAGATAGATGTAGTGATTAGAACCATTACTGAACTGGTTGTCATTTTAATTGTTTTGATTGGGAGCATAATCATGAAACTCTTTAGGGACTTGATATGGAGGCCTTATGAATTCCTTATTATGGAAATAATATATCATCTTTGCAAGAAGGTAAGAAATTAATAGGAATTCTTCATTTTATTTCTATCCTTAATGAAAATTGGCACATGCTAAGAAGGTAAGAAATCCTTTCATTATCAAGGCCCTTATAGTAATATGATAAGGTAAGACATCCTTAATGAGATGATAGCGTACTACTTTCATGGAATTGCAAGGCCAATATAATAACATAGAAAAGACCTTTAATTATTGGCACATGTTAAGAAGGTATTCCCTTAATGGGAACTACCTTCTTCTGTTTAGATAGGAAATTAATTGTGTTTAAATTTGAAAATTAATTGTGGCACTGTAAGGTTGAGAGTATTTTCATGACATTTTCAGGGTTTAATTGCACCTATAAATATGAAGCATTTTTGCACATTTCTATGAAATTTTTATGAAGTGCCTTAATTCATTTTTGTGAAAATTTCATTGAAACATAAAACTATTGGGTAGTCATAGTGAAGCAACCTTGTAATAATATTGTGTTCTGTGAGGTTTTGAAGATGGATGCTATGATTAGAAGAAATGTTGAAGCACTGGTTATCATTAGTTTTTATGAGAGCATAATCATCAAACTCTTTAGGGACTTGATTTGGAGGCCTTATGAATTGCATAATGTTGTCAAGGTTGAAATCAATGCCTGATTACATTCGGTAACTGTTTATGCTCAAGAGAGACATTTTCTATTGGTATGGAATCTACCTAAGGTTGTATATTTCAGAATCTGAGCTAATCAAGGAATCTTTATCAAATAAATTCGGTAACTATGGAAGGGAGACACCCATGCCCTTTGTGTTGGATTTATTAGGGCGGGGATTTATTTTTATAGATCATTTGGGATGGGTGAAGCACACGAGGATCATGAGCCTTGTAATAAGACTTGATAATAGACTTGATAAGACTTTAGAATAGATGAAGAACTTGTTGTCAGTCATTATTTTTGAGGTTGAGGGAGTAAACACATAAGACAACATCAAAACCACTTTGGAAGCTGGGATCTAGCCCTGCCAGCATCAGAGAAGGATCTCTCTATAAAATTTAGCTATGTTTGATGTGAATGTTAGGTTAGTTATTACTACACTAATTATTTTTTATTGGATTTCTTGGTTGATTAAATTATTATAATTCCATTGGGTTATGGAGTCTAAATATTAACTAGATCTACATAAAATTTTGAAGGAGTTTCACAGTACAAGCTAGGTTGCACTAGTTGGATCTTTCAGAAATTTAAATGAATAATGAAACAGAAGAAATGAAAGATTCAGTAGAAACTAAGGAGCAATTAAGAATTCCTTAATTTGACTTCAGCCGAAAACATATAAATTACTAATAGCCAGAATAGGGTATTCTGTATAACATATCCTATTCATCACGGTTTCTATTATGTAATTAATATTTTTAGAAATAACAAAGAAAAGAGACAATGATTAAACACATGAACAGAAGAAAAACATCACCAATTCGTACACCACATGAATATTGTGAAGAATGTCCTTGTATTATTGATGCTTCTAGCAACTTGGAAATTACGATTCGCAGAGGAAAATTATATTCAACAATCAACATTTCTTACTTCGAATGATGAAGTATTTATAAAAATCCTAAACTAAAATATCTTGAAAAAATATCAAGATTTGTTACAAATATCTCCAACTGTATTACACAAATAGAATTGAAATATAGGACATTCAAAACTAATGAATCTACTTGGCACTATCTTTAAGGATTTTCGGTGACAAATAAGAGCAATTCGAATTTTGTAGCAACTCTTATTTGATGAGGTGGCCTCCAAGTCACTAACTGTCTTTGAGATTTTTCCTCCTGAAATTATGAAACATAGGGTCCTGTAATACCTTTGTATATCCAAAACCATAATATATTTTAGAAAATTGAGAGAGGTTTTTGTGAATTATGATGTTGGAAACAAAAACCTCTTTCAGTTTTTTAAAATTAATTTCCATCTACTTGGAAACCAAATTTTAAAACACTGAATGAAAACATGAAAATTCGGGAAAATATACCTTTAAAGGTTCATTCGAATCTCCCAAACCATAATAACTGTTATAAAATGGAGAGAGGGTTCTGTGCATAAGTATGGTAGAAACAAAACACTCTTTCTTATTTTTAAAATTCATTATCAGTTTCTTGTAACCATGTTTGAAATTATTGTGTTGTATAAGGAAGAACATAGTTTTACTTGACCATGAAATGAACATATGACGTGGAGGCGAGAGGTGACATGGAGGTGGGGAATAATGTGGAGGAACATGGTTGGTAGAAATATAGGTGGAAGAATAGGATTAGAATATGAGGAGGGACATGGTGGGTGGACGTTGGCGTGGGAATAGTTAGGCAAAGGATACGTGACGGTTGAGTGGAAGTGGGGGGTGACATAACTGGGAAGGAGGTTTGCGACAAGGAGATGATTTCGCTTTTGAAGGAGGGTAGAGGATGATTGTGCTATTAGTGAAGGGGGGTTCGAAATATTCTAAGGGAGACATGTAGTAGCAGGGCCCGGGGGTAAAACCACTACTTTCAGACCCCCACCCCACCAATAAAGGGAGATAAGGCGAGGGGGTCCGAATTAGATCGGGTGCCGTCGGATCGGATGTGCGTTGAATATCGAGCACGGAATATGTGCGTAGTTTAATCACATATGACAAATCTCCTTTTGTCGTTATCAATTTTACAATAAAATCAAAGCTATAGTACGAAGGCCTTATTACAATTTATTTAATCACATTACTATAACAATTTCTTGACTAAGTATTTGAAGGTTTCGGTACTTCAAAAACTAGTGTCACCTTAAAATGTATCTAAGACTATTGAATATAGGTATGCCAAAAACTAACAAAATAACTATATCATAAAGTAAACCACAATTGAACAAAGTGTGTTGTGAACTAGTAAATTAAATTGTATGTTCAACCATATGTGAACTTTATATTAACCATGCAATGTATTGCATCCTTACAAAATCCACATTGTGATGTGGTTCCAAAAATTGTCATGCCACCCCTATGCTTGATGGCTCCATTTCTTGCATTGGCCAAACTTTTTGAGTTTCCTACCCAAGCCAAGTATGGTGGCATACCCAAGATTGGCTTATTAGGATGTGCCTAAATGTTGGCATATGCTTGAGTCCAATTTTCTCCTTGTAGCATGTAGGGACTAAGTACCCCAAGTATCAACTTGTGCTATTAACCCCAACATTGGGTGGAGGTGTCCTACATTCACACATAGGATTTAAACTTGCACTAGTAGGGGTATAAGAGGTGGGCATAACCCCTAGCTGATAGAAGGGGAATTGGATGTTAATCAAGTCTTAGTATGATGGTCTAATATTTGCAATGTGGTCTAGAGTGTTAGACATCATCTTGTTTTCCACAAACTAGCTTGGACCATAGTATTCCATTTTTGTCACCCCTCCTCATTTTTCCATCACTTGTTGATGTTAGGAAAAATACTTGCGGGTGGGGGGGTTGAATCAATATTTTAATTCAATTAAAACTTTCAATTTCTTATTCAGAGTTATGTACACTAATTTTCTTCATGCAACTAGTGTATGTAAGTGACTTAAGCAAATCAAAATAGCATATATCTTGTTTACTTAATTTGTCATAACATTCATCAGTAAGTTAACTTAACAATTGCATTATTAATTCATTAACCATCTAGTATGTAGTAAAGAACAAATAATACACAACACATGAACAACACACATAGAACACCAGGATTTTAGGTGGAAACCCAATGTGGGAGAAAAACACCATTTTTGTTGTCTCTGTCTTCTTTCTTATTATAAAATATTCATTACATTTAGTATTGGTGTAAACTCTTACTAGTATGCAAGCACCCACCTACAGGAGGCTACAACCTCCACTCGTTCTCCAGCACCCACTAGAAGAGAGCTACAACCCCCTGATCTTGTTTACTGCCTCCTACTGAAAGATAGCTACCCCCACTCTTAAGGTTGCAACCCTCAACACCTTTTGGACTACTTTTCAGAATGTTTCAGACTAGATCCACTTATAAAAAAAATCATCAGACAACATGTAGGCCACTTTTCATCAAATTTTCATACTAGACCCAAAAAAACAATAAGTATAAACCAATATCCAAACTAAAATATTAAAAAACAAATATGAACCACTGAATCTTTGAAGCATCAAGTCACTAAATCTAGAACCCAAGCAGAACAAATGAACTTCATAGTATATATGCCACTGTTCTTAATAGAACCTATGTATATACACACTCCCTCTATATAAAAATTGTGTATATATCTTAGATTACTAAACACTGAATCATTTAGCTCATTGTAACACTGGACTACTCGCTGAACCAGTCATAGATCATTGAACCAATCACAGAACACTGAGCCAATCATAGATCACCAAACTGTGGCATCATTACCAACCAATATTCCAATCAAAAATCAACCCAACCAACACTATCAGGCATAGATAATAGAGACATCATTGACATACATCAACAAATAGAACATACATCATCAATAGTTATCATTAAGTAGCACTACAAACCCTTACTAGATATGGCTCATAATATATACACGATCATTATTAAGAAAAGTGACGTATATACAAGCTTGTACTATGAGACACCTGCATACAGATCTCAACATAATGAAGAACACTTCAGGGAATATATATATGACTATTCAGAAAAAAACCCGCATACATATACGAAATTACTCAAACAATCCTTCACTACAAACATAACACATACGACACGTACCTTACTTTCAAATCACAGATCACATCATCACTATAACCATCGATATTGCATTGTTAGGTACTTAAACATTTGCAACAAGCAAATCAAACAATCATATATTTCAACATGTTTTCATATCTTTCAAGTCTGAGTCCTCTCCTTGCTTCCTAGTGCACCATTTTTTCAAATCAAATGACATATGAATAACTTTTTTACTTGCTCACATAATACCTTGATCTCCATCATCTTATATAGCCTTTGCCTTCGCTAATAACCCAGGCAAATCCTTTGGTAATGTCGTTAGTATTTGTTGATGGGATCAAATAAATGTTTCCACCCCAATTACTATGGGCCAATACCATGGTAATGAACCTTGGTATCCAAATTTCCATGGTTTAGATTTTGTATGCGACTTTTACTTACAACACCTACCTATGTACATGACCCTTCTTCATAGGAACCATGTATACTTTCTCAAAATTCACTAAATTTTAATTTCTCTGTCTATATCCTCTGTAGCATCTATACTAATTTGCATGAGTTCCAAAATCATCATACTGTCACACTGTTGACATCAAGTACCTCTTTATCAAGCAGGTTTCCATTAATGACAACACATTGGCCATAATTCTAACAGTTGAACCTTTCTTTTCTCCCTCTCTTGTCTTGCCAATTATTTTTTATGTTCCTTATCTTCCCTTGCTTTTTGCCTTTCCAGCCTTTCTTTTTCCTGAGCTTTTGTTGCTGCAATCCTTGCAACTCCCTTTTCCTTGGCTAACTCCTTCTTTCTCTAATTAGATTCCTGAAATTCAATTTTTTTTTTTTATGTTCATACTAAACAATAACATCATATAGTATTCATAGGTGAGAAACTATGAACACCTCCCTCAATGAAGGCAATCTATTATTGAGTGCCTTGATGAGGCATTCACTCTCTGTACTGGTAGCTTTAGTAATGTACCAAGTCTTTGTTGCTTCATTGACACATGCTCCTTAGGACCTAACATTTGCCTTTCAACCTCCAAGACAACTAATTTCCCCACATTGTTGTCTTCCTCTGGTAATTCATATTGAAAATCATCTTCTTCCAGTGATCCATTGTCCACAAAATAATGAACAAGTTCAATGTCCAACTCTACTGGTTGTGAAGGCATGTCCATGCTTTCCTCATTAGTGAATGGCACATTATGTGCATTGATATTCATCATGTCCTCTGCTAACTGTAATGTTGGGCTTACCTTGGTTGGCATGCTCAATTGCTCCTTGTTTAATCCTGCTGCATTATCATTTGAAAAAAAGTTTGCATTGTCATTTGCATGATCAACTGCCTCGTATGGAATATCACATGCGGAATTGGCAGGTGGTTCAGTGGGTGTGACATTCTCCATGCTATTAACAATTGGCTCATTACTGAACTGTGTCTCACTCATATGTTCATCATCATCACCATATAAGTTCCTTTTATAAAGGGACATCATACCTTCAAGAAGAATAACATCATCTTACCCATCCACATATTCTTAGGCATCAACATGGTCCTTGAAGACCTATGCTTCTTAACCTTCCACATCAAATTCATATAAACAACTAGTATTGTGCATAAGAGCATCAACATTTAGTGGCCATATACTAGTCCTCCTAAATCCAACGTTGACATTAGAAGGCATGAGAGCCCTTTCAAACGATTTAATTGCAAGTTCAGCTAGATCAAACCTTTTTACCTCCACCCCTGGATTATTTTCCATCCATGGAGCTCACTCGACCCTGAAATAGTTCTTGAAAGGTCCAAAGATGCTGACATCAAGGAGTTGCAATCTATGAGTGATATGAGCTGACAATGTTAATAGTTCAATGCCCAAATTGCTGGCCTCCTCAATTATCTGCACAACCATGTGGCTTCCATGAACATCTAAAATAGGTTTTTTTTTTTAGGTGAGTCACCACCTAGTACAAATGCAACAAAGTGACAAATCCAATACAAGAATAGTTCCTTTGTAATCCATGCATGGTGATGTGCAACCATGCATGCACTTGGTTCACAATTATGTATATAGTTTTTTAGTTGAATTTTCCTTTGAATACGTAAAAAGCTAGGATTGAAGAACTAATTTCACTGACACAACAAAGAATACTGATCCACTCCCTGCTCTTAGGAAAAATATTAGGTATATTTCTACTCCTTATCTTAGAAATTACCTGCATACCACAATTCCTTCCTGCTTGTAAGCTTGTTTCGTCATAGTTCCATATATGGTATGGGGCATATGAGTGTTGCTCATATGCAGTAGAAAGAGTTTCATATAACTTGGAAACAATTACATGGCATAGATTTAAATCCCCATCTCTTTCAAGGCCCTTAGTTGTATGTAACACAAGGTCTCGATGCCTTTTTCTAAACCCACTCCACCATGATTTTCTGGGAAACCCATCTTTGAAGGGTTTTGGACTCCCTTGATAGATTTGAGCTACTATGTATTTAAGTTGTATCAGCTCTAATCCATGTCCCAATTGGGCCTTCTCCTTACACCACTCAACCACCTTATCCTCCTCCTATTTAGTCATAATTGTAACGGGCCCTCTACGCTTTGTATGAGTCATCCCATTTATCCAATAATATATGTTTGAGGTAGAAATCACATGTTTTTTGCAGAGAAATGGATTGAATATCCCCTAAACTCTATTTCATTAATTGCAGCTAGCATGTCTTCCTTTTTCCAAACTCTTATGGCACTCGTCTTCTTTGTTGAACTTGCACCTTGCACTATGGTTGGCAATGACTTTGTGGTTGATTGTAGGACAACATGATCTGCCACCACACTGTCATTTTCAACGACATTTTTGGGAGCATTCACATCATCCCCCCTATCCTCATATGATGAACTAGATCATGGTTACCCCCCTTGGTCCCTCACCTCCTCCTATTCCTTGTACAATATGCAATAGAAATTCTTGACATGCTTGTAACAACCTATAAATTTCCCATGAAATTTTGATTAAAAAAATGTTAATTTTTCTCTGTATCTTACAAGCTTTTCATGCATTATCAAAGGCATGGAATTTGATATATATTTTCAAGGTATACACGTTTGATATGCCTGATCCAAAAAATGGAACATAAAAATTGTTGATCTCAACATTAACCCAATTGGACCTGCTAATCTAACCAAACAACAATCCCAGTTCACTACTCATTATACCCTAATTACTACAGGCCGGAAGAACCAAAACCCACTAAGCCTCTAGCCAATTACAGGTACAAAACTCTTGCAAATAATTATAGAAAGAATAATACATTGTCAATCTAGTATTAGCAGACAAGGTAATTTATTGGGCTTTGTAATCAATAGGAAACAATAATCAATGCTTTAGCTATGTATAATAAATTCAATTTAACATTTACTTTTGTTGAATTCGAGGACTGTTTGTGGTAATCCATACATCCCTAAATAATTTTGGTTACAAATGATTGAAATTTATTTATCTCTGTGGTTAGATGATCAAATGATCAAATAAAAAGAAAATGTAGTTTGAATCTTCATCACAATTACTTCTTTGATAGGTAAAATTATATGTGTGGAATATAAATGAGGTGTATAAACAATAACATAGCTTGTACCAAAGAGCATACATCACTAGATTTTTTTTTCTTGATTTTTCTCAGTCTCCTTTTCGCACCAATGCATATTGTATGTAATGGTAATTGGTGAATAGTTTGTGTGGAATTGGGAATGTAATTACATAGTTCTTGTTTTTTCTTCCTATAGGTGATATATTATCGTGTAAACATTATGGGAATGCTCTTTTATCAGATGTTTATTTTTCTCCTCAGAAACGATTTCCTTTCAATAAATGGGATGCCATGATTTGCCGATGTCAATGATACAGGTGGATGTTGGTGTCCACCCTCCTATTACACTTGGACCCCCACCACTGTCTCTTTCAGTTTTTCAGTTTCCTTGATTGTAGCACAATTTACTATTTTTGGAAGTTTTTTGGGTCCTGAAATTTCAGAGCCGTTTTGAGGCCCTAAACGATGTTTTTTGGGAAAGTTTGGGCCAATATGGATTTTAGACTGATGTTAGCCACTCAAAATTTGTAGTCCTCGGATAGATATTTCTAACGAGGTATTGTGTGTGTGAAACATAGATCACCAAAATTACAACCCTAGGAAGTTGATGTACCAATTTACTGAAACAAGGCCCATAGTTTTGGCGCTTCATCTCCTAGGGTTAGGTTTTTGGATGTTTAGGGTTTTGCATTGTTTCTCAATAATAAATAGGCCTCTGATCTTCTTTTTAACACAATTTAGAGGCATGTAGCCACCACATATCTTCTTAGAGATAAGCTATCATCGCCGAGCTAGTTTATTTCCATTCTGTATGTAAACATATTTCAGTTCTTTGATATTAATGAAATGAAGTTTTATTTCTACTACATCTCTGTGTTCATGTTTATTTCTGTATTTTTTTGCGTTCTTTCATAAGTCCAGATCAGTCAATCCATAAAATAAAAGAGGAGAGGGGAGAATAGAAGACTAGTTATAATGCCTATTTGTGCTGCCTATTCCTATAGGTGGGTTATCTAGGTCTTCAACTATAACTTTTGGACCTAGAACTGCTTGTGTATCTGTTGGGTCCCTATAATACTAGTGATTACCCCATTACTATTGTATTTATACCCCTTATTTATATTTTTGTGCCCCTATTACCCCCATATTGTTATTTATGTGCCCCATAGAATCCCTCTATTGTTATTTTTGTGGCTTTATATTATTATTGTTAGGTCGGCTGGATTATATTGTGACTCCTTAGACTCCTATATATAGAAAGGAGGTTTTGTAATTTGAATCATCCAAGAATTGTTCATTTATGTAATGTAAAGGAGGTTTTCCCCTCGAAGAGGTTGAATTCTAAGGTGTTGATCTATCTTTTCTATCTTTTCTTGAGCTGGTTTCATAACATTTGGTATCAGAGCTTTGGATTCTAGGGTTTCGCTGCTCCAAACAGGTAATCGTGGAATTTTCGCTATAACCTTTTTTCTGTGATGTTTAGAAGTCGCAAAGAAAACCCATTTGAGAAGAAATCGCGCTGAACCTTGGGTCCGAATTTCAGAGCTTTTCGCGCTATATTTTCAGAGATATAATCTGAGGAAGTTGGTATTTTTGCAAACTCCTCAATTACATTCAAAACAGGTGACCCGGGGAAAATCGTCATAACTTTCTCTCTGAGGATCAGATTGAAATTTCGTAAGAAGGTACAGAAAGAGGACGGACTGTAGTTTCTTGTATGCATTTTTTAGATCCATAGGTTGAAAAAATGACTCGTGGCACGTCGTACAAGTTTGCTCTACTGAACTAGTCTATAAGCAGGTCACTGTGGGAGATTTTGCATAACTCTTCCTTGGAGAAACCAATTTGGGTCAGACTTGTGGCATTGGAAAGAGGACTCAGAAGGCTACTACAGGTCAAAATTTCAGAACTGATGATCCAAAATTACAGAGATACATCAGATTCAATATCAGGCTTCTACAAAGTGAAAAAAGGTGTGTAGTTTTTTATTTTTATTTTTGCATAAGCTTGGTTTGAAGGAATTCAAAGGGCATAGTAAAGCATTATTATCGGTAACTGATGCCCCGAGGAAAGAAAATGCAAACACCTAGTAAGGAACCTGAAAGCTCTAGCATGACTCATGAAGAAGAGGAAGAAATGCTACATGATATATCAAAATTACAAGAACAAGTGCAACAAATGTCACGCTCACAAAAGCTAACAGAAGCTAAGATAAATGGCGTGGAATCTAAGATAAAGGGTATGGAAGCTAAGATGGATGATTCAAACACAGATTTGAAGAGAGACATGACAGATTTGAAGACAGATTTGAAGACAGACATGGACGAATTGAAGATAAATATGAATAAGTTGCTACAAGAAATGGGCACTAAGGATGAAAGGGTACTAAAGGAAACTCATGATGAGAATAAAAGAAATGTTAATCATGATTCCATAGATCTAATGTTGGATCGAAGACTCACCATATTCCAAAAATCGATATGAGGAAGTTTGATGGCAAGGATCCCGCCACATGGATATTACAGATGGAGCAATTCTTCGATCTCAATAATGTGCAAAACACACAAAAGGTACGTATGGCAACTGTATATTTGGAACCAAATCAGTTTGTATGGTATCAATGGCTTTGCTCTCGTAAACAATTTATCACTTGGGCAATTTTTACGGAAGAATTGATAGCACATTATGAGGATACAAAAAGCAACACTTTTTTTAGCCAATTGATAAGTCTCAAACAAAAGGGTTCAATAATGGAGCACATTGAGGAGTTCCAAAAATTGAACATAAGGGTAAAAGATATTCCAGAGGAGCATAGGATTGATGTGTTCATAGGGTCTTTAAAGGATAATATCCAACATGATGTTCGCCTTTGGGAACCTGATTCATTAGAGAAGGCATTCAGGTTAGCAAGAAAAATGGAAAGCAAAATTATGGCAACCAGGAAGCATACCACTCACAACTATAAAGACGGAAGTGTTGTTGCCCCTAGTCTTCCACAACCTATAAGGTTGACACCACAACAATTGGAAGAAAAAAGAGCAAAAGGGCTTTGTTACAGTTGTGATAGCAAATACACTAAAGGTCATAAGTGTGCTGAGAAGAAATTATTCTACATAGATTGTGAAGAGGAAGAAGAAAAGGAGCAAGAAAGGTCAAAAGAAGAGGATATACTCCAGGAACAAAGCCTAGATGAAGAAAAATAAATCCGACCATATCTTGTAATGCATTGGCGGGAATTACCACTCCTCAAACCATCAAGATAGAAGGACAAATCAAGAAGAAAAAGGTAATAGTGTTGATTGATTCAGGAAGCACCCACAATTTTATTCATTGTAGGGTAGCAAAAGAATTGAATTGCTTCCTATATCCAGCACCAGAGTGTCAAGTGATGATTGCAAATGGAGGAACAATAAATTGCTCTGGAAAGTGCCATAATATCAAGCTATCCATGGGAGAATATGTATTGACTAGCCCAATGCTTTCCATTCCAATGGGAGGTGCTGATGTTGTACTAGGAGTCCAATGGCTACAATCCTTGGGTACAATAGCTTTTAATTTTCAAGAACTTTTCATCAAATTTTCTACGGAAGGAAAGGAAGTTGAATTAAGGGGTATTGCAGGGAAACCAGGAAAGATAATCAGCTCTAATGGTATGACAAAGCTTCTAAAAAAGGAGCAAAGAGGTGTAATTGCACAATTATGTTCGCTAGATGTTTCCACATTGGAATCATCTATTTCTCCAGATCTCCAAAAAGTCCTGGACAATCATTCCAAGGTATTTGAGACTCCCAAAGGTCTCCCACCTATGCGTGATCATGATCATGCTATTCATCTGATTCCAGGAAGTGTTCCTCCAAACATCAGGCCGTACAGATATCCCTATGTCCAAAAAAGTGAAATTGAACGTATGGTTGCAGAAATGCTAGAGGCTGGTATAATTCAACCGAGTCAAAGTTCTTTCTCTGCTCCAGTAGTATTGGTGCACAAGAAGGATGGATCATGGCGCATGTGTCCGGATTATAGGGAGCTCAACAAGCTCACTATTAAAGATAAGTTCCCCATTCCTGTCATTGATGAATTACTGGATGAATTGCATGGATCAATTTACTTCACCAAGTTGGATCTTCGTTCGGGATATCATCAAATCAGAATGAAGATTGAAGACATTCCGAAAACAACATTTAGAACTCATGAGGGTCATTATGAATTTTTGGTCATGCCTTTTGGCCTTACCAATGCACCTTCAACATTTCAAGGTTTGATGAATTCAATTTTCAAACCATTCCTTAGAAAATTTGTGTTAGTATTTTTTGATGATATACTAATCTACAGCAAGTCTTGGAAGGATCATGTTGAACATGTTGACAGGGTGCTACAACTATTGGAGGAGAAACAATTATATGCAAAAAGATCCAAATGTTTCTTTGGAGTCCAGGAGGTGGAATATTTGGGTCATATTGTATCTCATGAAGGAGTTAAGGTAGACCCTAGCAAAATTAAAGCCATTAAGGAATGGAAAATCCCCACATCCATAAAGCATCTGCGAGGATTTCTTGGGTTGACAGGGTATTATCGCAAGTTTGTTAAGAATTATGGGAGAATAGCAGCACCTCTAACAACATTATTGAAGAAAGATGCATTTTCATGGACTCCGGAAGCAACAAAGGCCTTTGAACATCTTAAAGAGGCAATGTGCCAAGCACCGGTCTTAGCTACACCGGACTTCACAAAAACCTTTATTGTGGAATGTGATGCTTCAGGAAATGGAATTGGTGCTGTTCTAATGCAAGATGAAAGACCCATTGCTTTTGAAAGTCGTCCAATCAAGGGAAAGTTTTTAAGCAAAGCTATTTATGAGAAGGAAATGTTGGCAATACTCCATGCACTTAAGAAATGGCGACCCTACCTAATGGGAAGACACTTCAAGGTAAAAACGGATCATGATAGCCTTAAATACTTTTTAGAACAAAGATTATCCTCTGAAGAGCAACAAAAGTGGGTCACAAAGATGTTGGGTTATGACTTTGAAATCATCTACAAAAAAGGGAAGCAAAATGTGGTGGCAGATGCACTCTCAAGAAAGGATGAGGATGTGGAAGCATTGTTGTGTGCCATTTCTATTATCCAACCAGATTGGATAAACGAAGCAAGGGAGGAATGGAAGAATGACGAAGAAGTGTGGGCACTTATTCGAAAGCTACAACAAGATTCCAGTACGTCTGATACATTTAGCTGGCAAAATGATTCGTTATGGTACAAAGATCGCTTATACCTCTGTAAGAATTCCCAGCTAAAACAAAAGATTCTTATGGAATTGCACACTTCTCCCTTAGGAGGGCACTCAGGATTTTTAAAAACTTACCACAGGGTTAAGAAGGAAT
Source organism: Pinus tabuliformis (assembly GCA_031772625.1). Lineage (NCBI taxonomy): Eukaryota > Viridiplantae > Streptophyta > Pinopsida > Pinales > Pinaceae > Pinus > Pinus tabuliformis. The sequence continues at coordinate 169,135,666 of CM062812.1, forward strand.
TTTTTTGGGATGGCCTTAAATCAGATATTCAAAAGTTTGTGGCGGAATGTTTGGTTTGCCAACAAAATAAATTTGAAACAATTAAGACACGGGTCTATTACAACCTTTATCCATTCCAAGCCAACGTTGGGAGGAGGTTTCAATGGATTTTATCACAGGTTTACCCAAGTCTGAGGGAAAGAGTGTCATCATGGTGGTAGTTGACAGACTTACCAAGTATGCACACTTTTGTGCATTATCACATCCATTTAAAGCCAGTACAGTTTCTACTGCATTTATGGAAACAATTCAAAAGCTACATGGAAACCCAAAGATTATTGTAAGTGACAGAGATCCCATTTTCACTGGAAATTTTTGGACAGAATTATTTTCTTGTCTTGGTACTCAGTTAGCTCATAGCTCATCTTATCATCCTCAATCTGATGGGCAAACTGAGATAGTAAACAAATGTTTGGAAGGATATCTTCGTTGCTTTGTATCTGATAAACAGACACAATGGGTCAAATGGTTGCCTCTGGCTGAATGGTGGTATAACACTTCCTTCCATACAGCAACAAAAATGACCCCATTTATGGCACTTTATGGGTATCAACCACCATCCATCACATCATATTTAAGAGAAAATTCTAAGGTTCAAGCAGTGGAACATCACATCGAACATCAACAACAAGTCCTCCAACTCTTAAAGGATAACCTCATGTTGGCACAAAATAGAATGAAACAACAGGCAGATCAACATCGCAGTGAAAGAAGTTTTGATGTAGGTGATTGGGTATTCCTACGGCTACAACCATATAAGAAAATGTCCCTAAAGCAAGCTAAGAAGGATAATAAATTATCACCAAAGTATTATGGTCCGTACAAGGTGTTGCAAAAGATTGGTACTATGGCATACAAATTGGAGCTTCCTGCAGCTTCTCGATTGCACCCAGTTTTCCATGTTTCATGTTTAAAGAAGGTTATAGGCGACAAGCTCACAGTTCAAACAATATTGCCAGAACTTGACGAGGAAGGAAAAATTATATTGGAACCGGAAGCAGTCACAGAAACAAGAACTCGACAGCTACGAAATCGATCAATTTCAGAGTATCTTATCAAGTGGAAGAACTTATCCGCTGAAGATTCCACATGGGAGGATGAGAATTTTATGCAGAAGTATCCAGAACTACTCAAGCGTTGAGGACAACACTTTTTTGAAGGAGAGGGGCATGTTGGGTCCCTATAATACTAGTGATTACCCCATTACTATTGTAGTTATACCCCTTATTTATATTGTTGTGCCCCTATTACCCCCATGTTGTTATTTTTGTGCCCCATAGAATCCCTCTATTGTTATTTTTGTGGCTTTATATTATTATTGTTAGGTCGGCTGGATTATATTGTGACTCCTTAGACTCCTATATATAGAAAGGAGGTTTTGTCATTTGAATCATCCAAGAATTGTTCATTTATGTAATGTAAAGGAGGTTGCCCCCTCGAAGAGGCCGAATTCTAAGGCGTTGATCTATCTTTTCTATATTTTCTTGAGCTGGTTTCATAACAGTACCTCTAGTCTATGCTCTAGGTGTTATAGGTGTTGCCTCAATGGATGAATCATATAAATAATAACAACAAAAGTAAACAAAATTAACAACAACAAAATCAACCTGATAACACTGTGCACACACTCTGATTATATTTCTCCAGCAGTGGATGAGTAGAATGAATATAACACTGTGCACACATTCTGATTGTATGTCTCTAACAACTATTGAGTACAATGAATGTTTCGAATGCAAGTCAGTAAGAGTTGAGGTTGTTTTATAGTTTTTTGATGTATAATTTGATTGGTAGGGAATATTGGCATGTATTACCATCTCCCAAATTCAAATGTGTGTTATGGATTGATTTGTACTGATAAATTTCATGGTTCATCATTGTGTTTTCCTATATTTAATTCCTAAATTGAAAGGGTTGGTGTCATTTATTGCATCCTGCGAATTAATTCCTTAATTGAATGGTGCCATTTATTACCTTCATTAGGTTGAATGGTTTAACACACAAGTAGATATGGTTGCCACACATTTCACCTATTCTTGTGCAGGTATTACAAAGCTAGGGGAAGTGTTGCTCTAGTGGAAAATTGTGGGTGCTTGTTTGATGGGATAGGTGTACTATTGGATAGAAGTTAATGGAATGTTTTGTAGTGCATTTTGACTTAAGTGGTAATTCAAACTTGGAGGTAGATGGGATGATGTCTTATCAACTTGGTATGTTAAAGGCTTAGTGTTTGAGAGGCATTGGTTCAGTGATATGAGCCCATTTGGGACATAATTTAATAACTTATATAACTTAATATTAACTATTTATGTGTAATTTATTGATGTTTTATGATGATTTTTTGATGTATGCTTGCAACCAATACTATAACAACCACCAGTCCCTGCACAACAATAAAAGTCTCTCTCCTAGATCCATATAAATAATGACAAAACATCCAAGATATAAAGGAAATAAATGCATAGAAATTTTGGTATAATAATATCCTATATTTATTAGGTCGAATTCTCTTCACGTATTTTCAAATTCTATTAAACCTATCTTTTATACTAATTCCTAAATAATTTTCCCATATAAATTATTTTTTCAAATTCTATTAAACTTACTTCTTTATATTAATTCCTAAGTATTTCTCTCACATACTATACCTCATCTTTATAGATAAACTTGGCTAATGATAAAATTCTTTTGAATAATGTTTTCCTGAAATGATATAAGACTATCTGTTTTATACATAATCCTGACGTGATTATATTCTTTTGAACTATGCTTTCTTGAAATGAACAATAATGTTGTTGTTGCGCAGATTGTAAGTGCACATGAAAGAAAACAGACTAAAATGACCCCTTAATGTAAATCTTGAACAAATTTATCCACATTATGGGACCTCTTCAGACACAGTCCAGAGTCATTCCTTTATATAATGTCCTTAGAAATTTTATCTCCATGCAACACTTATACCATGCAACAACCTTCCTGGCCTATTTCTAAGAGTCACTTAGAAATTAAAATGGAAAAATTAAAATTAATGGTACTTTGAAGATCACTCTGATTAAAAAGTGATAGTATCTGCTATAATATTTTGATGATTTGCATAATATTCTTGGCCTATTTCTCAAATTCCGCTTAAAAAGTAAAGAGGAAAAATTAAAAATAATGATAATTTGAAGATCACTCTAATTAAAAAGTTGTATCTGCTATAAAAATTTTCCGATTTTAGTAATAGTACAATGATCAGTTCTTGTTTTAGGGCCTATATTTTTGGATATAATTTGCTCTATGAAATTAAGTGAACTAAATGATTTAGTTAATAATTTTGGATGAGAGTTTGCTATCACACATTATAATACATTACGAAAATATTTTTTGAAGTCTAATATGATTTATTTAACCATTACTCCATGGAACATGGATACAACAGAGAATGATAGAAAGCAAAAAATAGAAGATCTTCTTTAAAAGATTGGCAATGTCACCAATTTTTTTTCAAAGGAAAATACAAAACTGAGTTTGATTTTTTTAACCATTACTCCATGGAACATGGATACAACAGAGAATGATAAAAAGCAAAAAATAGAAGATCTTCTTTAAAATATTGGCAATGTCACCAATTTTTTTTTAAAGGAAAATACAAAACTGAGTTTTATTAATGGAGTAAAAAGTTTAGTTTATATTAGCCTGTATATTTCAGAAATGTGTTCAGTATAGAGAGAAGAAACATCAATAGTCTAAAGAGTCTAAAAAAAGAAAAATGCCATATACAATAGAGACAAATATCTACCATGGACAATAATCCGCAAAATATAACTGAAAAACAGAATCATATCCATAATCAGAACTAGGCATCAGAAACAAAAAGTTATAAAAAAAGAGAACTTGCACCCATTATAGGAGGGAGTAATATGCCGCCATTTTCCAAAACATTCCCATGCAAGAGCTTAGTGTAAAATATTTATACATCTAACTGGACGTCCCTTAAGCCCAGTTTTAATAATAAGTTAGCAACCATGTCACCAATTTATTATTAAATAAAAATCTCACTTTAAAGAATAAAATTTTAATTAAATAAAATACATTGATTTTTTATACAAAAAATATTCCAATATCATCTATTTAATAAAAATATAAATTCAAAAAGTAACAATAAAAAAATTCATTTTAAAAAATCGCCCACAACTTAATAAAACAATTCTATAATAAAATAATTTTAATTTTTAAAATATTCTATATCATTAAATTTACAATTTTTTTTCTAAATGTGTCATACTTTTTTTAAATATTTTTTTTTCCACTCAACTATAATGATGATATTGATATGGCTGACGCGTTTCAAACCAAAAAGTGTGGTTCATCATAAAGAGGATCAGATGAAGACGCAGACCATGGCAAAGGCTTAAATAGAGAGCAATGTAGAGACATAATTTCAATCCTTTGAAATTATATCTCTACATTGCCCTCTATTTAAGCATTTTCCACGGTCTGCCTCTTCATCTGGGCCTGATGATGTGGTCTGGTCCTGATGATGAACCACACTTGTTGGTTCGAAACGTGTTGCCAAAAATTTCTCTCATGTAATTTCTACCGAAACACTTTGCTTAATTCTTTATGGATCACAGAAAACTGAATACATAAATTACTTCAAATTACTTTACATTCTTGATCAATGATCCATTTACAAATGCATTAATCGTTATACTCCATTTCTACCTATCATCCATTTAGAAACACATTCATCATTATATTCCATGATTGAACATTTTATAATAAAGTAATGTTATATGTGCCACTATTGAACATATTGTTACAACATTAGTGAAATATCTCTCTTAAATCACTCCAGATTTATGATAAAAATGGCAATGTTGTATTAAAAGAAATATATCCCACTGGTCAGCTCTACGAAAGAGAGTTTGAACTTGGAGATTTTGACTCTGTAGAACACTCTACATTGCTCATGTACATTACACAATATATAGTAATCACAGATTTAGGGAAGTTAGAACCATAACCTAAAGAATAGAAACTAATTCCTATCCTGAGGTCTTGTGAACAAACTCATTATTCTAGGATATTCTCCATTATCTCTAACACTACCCCTTGATGGAGAAGGGGTTCACAAATATGCCTAACATCTCCCTAAACATTTCAAACTTGATTTTTCCAAGAGGCTTAATAAAAATGTCTGCAACATTATTACATGTACTACAATATACCAAATGGATTTCTTTTGATTGCACTTTCTCCCTGGCAAAGTGGAATTGTGTATCAATATGTTTAGTGTTTTTGTGGAACACTGGATTATTAGAAAATTTGATTGAACTCTGATTGTCGCATCTAATTGTTGTTGTGTCTATCTGTTCTTCCCCAACATCCTGGAGAAGTCTCCACAACCAAACTGCCTCACACGTTGCTGCACACATGGCTTGATACTCTGCTTCCGCTGAGGACAAGGAAATTGTGTTCTACTTCTTGCTGCTCCATGTGATCACCCTGGATCCAATGCTAAATTGATAACCTATTATGGATCTGCGATCATCTACATTTCCAACCCAATTTGAATCTATAAATCCTGCCAATCTAACATCAGAAGAGTTAGTGTAAATAATATTGTAATCTACAGTACCTTGTAGATACCTCAAAGCACTTTTCATTGCATTCCAAGGGCTTTCAAGTGGCTTGGACATATTTTCCTAGCACACTAACTGCATAAGCCAAATATGGTCTAGTGGTGGTTAGGTAGATTAGACTCCTAACCAGCTGTCTGTAAAGTGTCGTATCTGCCTCCTTTGAGCCATCTTCACGCTGCAGTTTGATGTTCTGTTGTAATGGTACTACTGCAAGCTTACACTGATCCATCCTAAATCTCTCTAATAGGCCTTTCACATAGTTTCCTTGGGACAAAAATGTTTTTCCTGAATCTCTCTAGATTTCAAGACCCAAACAATACCTTAATTCACCAAGGTGTTTCATTTCGAATACCTGTGACATATGTTCCTTGATTTCTTTGATCAGATATGTAGCATCACCTGTAACGATCAAATCGTCTACATACAAAGAAATCATCACTATGTTCCCTTGTTCATCTTGCATGGTGTAAAGATTAGAGTCATTTTTGCTTCTATTGTAGCCAAATTGTAGAAAAAATGAATCAATCTTTTCATACCAAGACCTGGGTGCTTGCTTTAGTCCATAAAGTTCTTTATTCAATCTACAGACTAAATGTTCTTTCCCTTTCTGGACAAACCCTTCAGGTTTCTCTAAATAAACCTCCTCTTTTAGTTCTCCATTTAAAAATGCAGACTTTACATCTAGTTGGTGTGTCATCCAATGTTTCTTAGTAGCTAAAACAATTAACATTCTGATAGTGTTTAGTTTAGCTACAGGGGAGAAAGTTTCTTCATATTCTATACCTTATTTTTGTGAATACCCCTTTGCTACCAATCTAGCTTTTAATTTTTCTATGGTTCCATCTGCATTAATCTTTAGTTTATATAAACATTTACAGCCTATGGTTTGTTTTCATTTAGGAAGTTCAACTAGTTCCCAAGTTTTGTTCCTAATTATTGATTCATATTCCTATTCCATGGTTGTTTTCCATTCGCTACATTCATTTGCTACTTTATAACTAGAAGGTTCAACCACATTCATCATACTAGTTATAAAATCATTTTCCCTATATCTTGCAGGCATTGAGCTTTCCTACCTGAGCCCCTGAGTGGTGGGGTAGCCTCAAACCTTGTCTAATCATCATTCTCTTTTTCTTCCCATTGCTGTTGCTGCCACTATTGCTGGTGTATCTGATGCTATTTTTGTTGCTGCTCATCTTCTGCCTTTGTCTGATCTTGATTGTTTTCTGTTTCTTCACTTTCTTCTTCCACCAAGTACGAAATATCCCATTCCTCATTGTGCTTATTAGATTCTTCATGATCCTGTTCATGGAATATGACATCTCTACTAACAAAAATTTTGTGAGTAGAGGGATTAAATAATCTATAAGCTTTATATTGTGAACAATACCCTATAAAGGTACATCTGATGGCTTTTGAATCTAGTTTTCTTCTGTCTTCCTTTGGAATATGGGCAAATGCTTTAGACCCAAATACTCTTAAATGTTTTACTGTAGGCTTAAATCCATATAATGCTTCATAAGGAGTTTTAAACTCAAGACTCTTTGTAGGACTCCTATTTTTCAAATAAACTGCAGTATTCAATGCTTCAACCCAAAAACCATTCGAAAGATTCCTACCCTTCAACATGCTCCTATCACATTCCACCAATGTTCTGTTCTTTCTTTTAGTTACTCCATTTTGCTATGGAGTATGGGGTATTGTGAACTGCTGCAATATTCCATGGTCTTTACAATACCTAATAAGCTCATATTTCCTGTATTCTCCCCCTTGATCGGAGTAGAGAATTTTTATCTGTTTCCCTATTTGCCTTTCAATCATGTTTTTGAACTGCTTAAAGTATTCAAATGTGTGACTCTTCTTACTCAAGAAATATACCTAAGAAAACTTTGTGCAATCATCAATAAACAATAAAAAATATGGTGCACCTCCTAATGATTTTGTTTGCATGGGTCCACATAAGTCTATATGCACTAATTCAAGTATATCCTTCTATTTCCTTTCTACTCTAACCGGGAATTCTTCTCTGTGCATTTTTCCTAATGTACACGCATCACAATCATTATGTACTTGCTTTAGCATAGGAAGATCTCTTACCATTTCCTTCTTCTGTAGTAACAACAAATCATGGTAGTTGATATGACCAAATATCTGATGCCATAGCTATTCTATAGTTAAACTCGCAGCTGTCAAGGCTCGAACTGGTGTAGGTCTTACATCCAACTTGTAAAAAATTCAACTTTAAGATCTTGATCTGTGATCATGGATACAAAAATCAAGTTCTTTGTTACACCGAGCACATACATGAAATTATGAATTTGTTTTACATTACCATTAGGTAGGATGACAAAAATTTTCCCACATTCTTTTCGTTTGATGACTTCTATCATCACCTAGGTAGATTTGTGCTTTGTCGTTGATTTCTTTAAAATCATCAAACCATTGCTTGTTCCTTGTCGTATGTGTTGATGCTCCCAAATCTACATTCTAGATGTCTGTATCAACATTCTCATCACGATTTTCCATGAACAATTTGAAATTCTACACATGATTTTCATTTGCGAGATGACCTGCATGTCAATTCTGCTTCTGTTGTTCTTCATGATATTTCTTCTTCCTCCACTCTCTAGCTATATGACCTAGTTTTCTGCAATAAAAACACTTAATTATAGAGTTGTTTCTATTCGAATGCATACCTTTGGTCAACTTTGGTCTTTTCTGTGAACTTCCTCTGTTTTGTTGTTGCAGATTTCCTTTTCCTTTGTAGAAGTTCTTTTTCATCATCAATTCAAGATCGGCACTATGGGGCTTCAGAGCCGATCTTCTTTCTTCTTCTTGTATTAGTATTCCTGTCAGTTCTTCAAACTTTGGGATTTTATCTCTCGAATTTATCCCAATGATGAACATTTGGCAGTCATCGGTCACACCATTCATGGTAATTGTTACAAGATCTGTATCGTCAATTGTATGACCAATGTCTGCCAATTTTTTCTTCAGAACTTTGATCTTTCCATGAAGGCAACAACTGTTTCATTCTCCTCCATCTTTAGCGAACAAAAGGCAATTTGTATTCCTGATCTCATACAGATCCTTCAAAATTCCCCAAATTTCACTTGTTGATTTACATTCTCTGATATGTGGTATGATGTAGTCTTTCACTGACATCTTCAACAATGTCCTTGCTTTACCCTCACGCTTCTCCCAATCTGGGACTGTTGCAAATCCAGCTGTTGGCTTTTGTTCATCCCCATTTGCAATCGTCCAAGCACTCTACACTTCTAGCAGAGTCTGCATCTTGAATTTCCAATTCACATAATTAGAGCCATCAAGCTTGTTATGCTCATTCAAGCATGTTTCAAACAAATTATTATTCATCTTGGCGATTTAGACAAAAAAAAATTGACAGGTAAAAGAAGATGTTAGATTTACCCTAGATTTGTGACAAAGATAGATCACTAATCATCAACGTTGTTTCATCTTGCAGCACACCCACACATCACCATAGCTTCCTTCACAACCTCCAAACAAACTTTTGTTGTCAGCCTCTGTAGCCTTCTCCAGGATGCAGCCTTCTCTTGGCCTCCACGGAGCCTTTTTGTTGTTTACATGATCGTTGTAGATGTACACCACTTATCTGAGACGTCGTCACAGCTATACACCTAATATCTAAGACGGTGAAGTTAAGTATGATTGGGAAATCGTCGCATTTATTCTCCTGAAACCAGTGACGATTTTGGTTTAGTCACACCCTCCTCTCAGCGTACAGGTTCCTCAGCCCTGACGCTCTAATACCATGATAAAAATGGCAATGTTGTATTAAAAGAAATAAAACCCACTGGTTAGCTCTATGGAAGAGAGTCTGAAATAGGAGAGTCTGGCTCTGCAACATGCTCTACATTCCTCATGTACATTACACAATATATAGTAATCACAGATTTAGGGAAGTTAGAACCATAACCTAAGAAATAGAAACTAATTCTTATCCTGAGGTCTTGCGAACCAACTCACTATTCTAGGATATTCTCCATTATCTATAACAATTTACCACTACCTTAGAACCAATTCAGTAATGGAAGCATTCATGTTAGATGCAGAAGTAGACACATGTGAGAACCAATAACTGGTAGATTCAGTGTTTGGGGAAACATGAGAACTCCCAAATGTTGCCTCTGGTATGTCCCTAATGGAATGCATGTTGCAATAATTACTCAATGATTTTTATTTACTCGGAGAAATTGAGCTTGCAGCAATTAATTTTGTTGGGAATACGAGTACGATAATTGTGGAGACTAGACTTCCTCGCCTAGACTATATTCTTGAGACCAGTAAATTGTTCGATAAATTATCCCCACGAGGTTTCCTACTTCATATGACCACCATACTTGCATAATCATAGTGGGTTCGTCATTCTAATAAGATGTATATACATAGTGGACACATCCACAATATCGTCAGTGGAATCCAAGATACCGTACTTATCTAAATGGTTTGTACATGAACTAAATAGCATGGCCTTAACTTAAAGGTAGATATGCTATGTTGGGAATAAAAGGGAAATTGTATCTCACCCATTCTAATAGAATTTTCATTTCAGGTGGCAAATTGTAGTCTGTGTTATTTCTTCCTATGATAATTTTATGGATACTATAAGTGCCAAAACTATAAACATCAGTTTTTATGGATACTTGCCCTAGCACCCAACATAGCATACTCTGGTGGCTTATAACCCTTGCATATACAGGATACAATGTCAAATATCATAAATTAAGAAAAAAAAATTAGAAATAGAGGATGATAAGTTATTTGAAAATGAAGCTTACTTGCAACCAAGATTATAAATCGCCAATCATAAAAACGTTTAACCAAGAATGCAAAAACCCATCTTTGAACTGAAAAAATGAAATACAATTACAATATTGTTAATCCTATTGAAAAAATAAACATTAGGTAGAACATGTGCATTAACACTCAATAAGAGTAATGATTGAGCCGAGAGGCTCATTGAGTCGAGAGGCTCATTCTATAGCTTAGTATGATGTGTAAGGGTGTCCATCTGTCATTGAACCCAGTATGGTGTGTAAGGGTGTCCGTCTGTCATCAAAGTTGAAATTTTTCTCATGTCGGACAAAATAAAAAAAAAAAAAAAAATTAAAAAAAAAAATAAATAAATAACTATACAAAACATTTAAATAATGTGACTCATAAAAAAAATTGCACATGAAGAAATTGGATCCCTCTTGGCTCATGTTAGATCCCTATTTAAAATGAATTTATTCTAGTTGTATTGAAAATTTGCACGTGAATAAATTGGATCCCTCTCAGCTCATGTTAGATCCCTATTAATAATGAATTTATGTTGGTTGTATTGAAATTTCACTACGTTCCAACAACTCTTGTGTTAATGTGACTTTGGCCTTGCCTTGCTAAGCGAAAATTTGCTATCTTAGGGTTTAGTGTTGGAAGATAATCCCAATTACATCATTAATTGAACATGAAAATGCACCATCCCTAGAGTACATGACCAATCAAATTTCAAATTTTCCCTCAAACATGTGAGCATAAATGAAGTTTCTCATCAGTATACCTTCATTTCTCATTAGCAACAAGAAGTTTGCATCCATAAAATAAATCACTATAAATATCTTGTGCAATTGGTATGCTCATTAGCTTTGAGAGACAACCTTGGATTGCTTACAAGACCAGTGCCTGGGCACATCTAGATTTGAGGGTCTCAAATGATTCTCAGTAAAATGGAGACCTCACATATACTCTATATGTATATAATAAGATAGAATGGGTTGGTTCATTCATCTAAAGGAGTAAGACATGGATTTATGGTACTTCTTCACATGTACAAATCTCATAAATATATGCATAAAACAGTGGAGGCCGAGTAGTTCAAGGACTTACAGTTTAATAAGATTTAATAGAGAAATGGGAGAGGACAAAAAGAAAAAACAACTCATCACATAGAGCTTAAAGCTTCAAGAAGTCCACCTTTAACACATAGAGCTTGAAGCATTAAGGATTTCTACACTTGTTTGAGTTACAGGTAGAAATAATGGATAAAAGAGGGACTAAATGTTATGATTCATAGAGAGTAGCTCTTAAAGATAAAATTTCAATGATCCATACATGCACATGCATTAGAAATGTCGATACGAATGAATTTTTGAGTAAGTTACAGGCACATGCATTAACATATTGATACAGATGAATCTGTGAGGAAACTTGAAATATTTATAACAAGTATGATTACATGAATTCAGACAAGAAACATGAACATAATGGGCTTTAACAGAGGGATAACATACTATAATACTCGGAGGGCGAATCACCAAAATTACCTTGATATTATGAAAGATCTGTATTATAAAATTATACAGTTTGAAAATACAATGTAGCTTTTCCTTTAGAATTTTTGAACCTTTGTTAAGTGTTGCTTCCCCCTATTTATCTGGAGAGGGGGAGCATTTAAAATTCATTACATCAAAAAATATTTGGCTTAGTATCAGCTATCAGGTTGACTAGCTGTCTCGTCTAGGGATGGCTCAGTGGCCAAAAAGAATTACAAACCATTAATCGCCTCATTAAAGTGAGGAACCTTACAGGATAACAAATACGTCAAACACATAAGAATGTCAGCAAAATATCTCCGTGCCCATCCTGTACTCACTTCTGCTTCAGGTTGTAATTTTCTCTCGGTGTGGCCTCTTGTGCTTCTTAGCTGAATTCCATCACTTCTATCTTTACTGCTTGAACCATTCATCTTTTAAAGATGGGAGTGGGCACTATCAGTTTCACATTGTAGTACTAGAGTAGAGGACCCCTAGGCAGTACACCATTTCCCCTCTGTATGGGAGACCATGCCAGATAATTAAATCCTCCCGAGCTACTAAGTCCCTTTTTACTCCTATCAGCACCGACCCGGGTTCCATGTCACAATGGGCCTTTTGGATCAGTCCACAAGGGGCTTGAATGCACCACTTGTTTTCTTAAAATCCTTAGATGTTGACTCATCATGCCTTTAAATTCCTGCACTACACTATTGGCACCTTGATATGCTTGGTGATGCTATTATGGTGTAATATGGAGGACTTTCTGGTGCTTGCCCCTATCACTAAAATGATGTGAAACATGTGAGTCCCGATCCCCTTTAGGCCCCATTTCTTTGGCCCCTTTTTGTAATATTCTTTGTATGACTGGTACCTTGAACCAGGTGCTTAGCTCGAAGAGGCTAGAGCCTTTAAAACCCTGTCTTGGGGCCTTCTTCCTTTAATACATGAAATCCCGCACTTCGGTGATTTTTGATGTTGTCCATTGATATTTCCTCTAGACCCTTGCAATCGCCAATTTGCAGGGTTGTGTCCACCAAAGGTATTGCAATCGCCATATGGGCGACAGAGACCCCTTTACCTCCTTTCATAGCACTGGCCAAAAGTCTGAATGTGAAATCCTCATGAGATATAATTTATAAAATATCATGTCTGGGATGATCTTCGCATATGACAATCGCGAATCAGAGGGGACTTTGGCGGAGGAGGGACCTTGCCTTGCACAATCACCGATTTTCGATTTGCGATGGGTGATGTCATCACTACCATGTTTCACCCTATGAGTGGTGACATGTGTCATCTGAAATCCTCCCTTAGGACCCCTGAAAATACCAAATCTGCATGCCATGTGTCCTCCGTACTAACACATCATCTTTGTATTAACACATCATGATGACATCAACCGCCACATTATTTATAAGGACCAACAGTATTCCGCCACGTGGCACCTTGGAGGAGAGAGAAAAGGGCTCGCCCATCCCTACTTTTGCATCAATTTTCTTTATTAAATGTTTTCGGCTTTTTCCAACAATTTAACAATATTATTGCAACATAGAGATATCAAAAGGTTTTTAGAGTTGTATCCCTGCTGTCACACCGATTCGCCGGTTGTGATGCCCTGGACCCTGAAACCCCAAATATGCCTAATACGCCGATAGATCGAACCCGCCAATATGCAGTTAGCAATATTAATGATGAATTGATCACACCTTTAGGTGTCTTCCCCTTTGTAGCTTCTTCGGTAAGCCCCGATCTATGATTTGTGATGAGCCCGACCCTTAGTCATTTTCCCTTTGTTTAGTGGCCTTGAATGGGTATCTTCAATCTTCTCTAACTTCTCATCCAGGAGTTCGTTTTTTGATTTTCACCCATTATTGGAAAGATTGTTCTGAGCACTACGCAATGGAGAGGGTCTGATTTAGCTTTGAATGCTTCTATGGCATGGAAGATGGCTCCAAACTTCACTACTCTTTAGCAAGATTTAATCAACTGAAAACTTATAATGTAGTGAGTGACAACAAAATGCAATGTTTTACTGTGTGATAGGAGTTTGTATTATGCATTGTCTTAAAGTAATGGAAATTAATTTTGTGTATCCACACCATGTTTATTTTAATTTTGTCTAGTCTAAATAACATAGATCAATGTATGTTTGAATCATGTGGCACTAAGTTTTAGTTGTTGCTCGAGTGTCTCCAGAAAATATATAGGTAGGTGGGTGAAAACAAAGTATTCGTTGTGTAAAAACAAAGTGTTGTGTGAGACAAAGTCTTGGTATAGATCTATAAATACTTGGTTTTTACTGTGGATGAAAGAAATTTATTATGTTTTTTTATTACACATTATTATGAGTTTTAAACAATTTTTACTATGTAGTATAAGTTTTATTTTATCTTGTGTCTGTTTATCCTTTTCTTTCACTGTCACGTGGTATTAGAGCAAGTTATTTATCATCACAACAAAATTATTAGTGCAAGTTGTTTGTCATCGCAACACAATTACCAGAGCAGGTTTATCAACCCAAGGAGCGAAGGTTTATTACAGCTGAACAAGGAGAATATTTTTATCAGTGCCTAATGGAAAATTCAAGCAAGTTGAAAAATCCATTAATTCCTAGTTTAATGGCAAGAACTATGATTATTGAGCAATCATAATGAAGACATTATTTGTTTCCAAGATATATAGGATTTAGTAGAGAATGGGTTCCAAGAACCAGCAGATGTAGTAGCATATAATGCATTGACACAAGCAAAACCTATATTTATTGAGAGATAATAGGAAGAAAGACTCCAAATCCCTCTTCTACATACATATTCCAGCCTGTGCATGAGAGTGTTTTTCCAAGGATTGCAGCAACAAAAAAGTCCAAGCAAGCATGTTATATTCTCCAGACAACATATCCCAACCTGTGCATGAGAGTATTTTTCCAAGGATTACAGCAACAACAAAGTCCAAGCAAGCATGGGACATTCTCCAGAAAACATATCAAGGCATGGCAAAGGTGAAGACAACAAAATTGCAAACGCTCGGAATAATTTTTGAAAAAATGTGTATGAAGGAGTTTGATATTGAAAATCATGAGAAGATATTTTGAAACAATGTGCATGAAGGAGTTTGACACAATAGAATCATTTTTTACACAAGTTATTGGAGTGATAACTCAAATCAGATCTCATGGTAATATACTTGAAGATAGGAGAGTGGTTGAAAAGATTCTAAGAAGCTTACCAACATGGTTTGATTCTATTATTATTGCCATAGAGGATACGAAGGTTCTCTCACAGTTTTAGTGGCTGAGTTTCATGCCTCACTCATTTCTCATGATCATAGGTTGAATATGTTAGCAAATTCTTCTTTAGAACATGCTTTCAAGACACAAGTCTCAGTTGGTCAGGGTAGAGGTAGAGGAAGGTCAAATACTAGAGGTATAGGAAGAAGTCCATAGTGAGGTGGAAGAAGCATCTCTTCAAGCTCAAGTGGAAGATGTAACATTCAAAATCCAAGCCAAAATCAAGCACGAGGTCAGAGGTATGATAAATCTCAAGTTCAATGTCATTATTGTAAGAAGTATGAGGGTTATGCAAGTGAATGCAGAAAGAAACAATATCATATTAGTAAACCAAGTGAAATTTTTACAAATGAAAATAAGAAGCAAGATAATATATTTTTAGCATGCAATGTAGCACAAAAAAACAAAAAGATGCATGGTTTTTAGACTCAAGTTGCAACAATCACATGAAAAAGAACATATAAATGTTTTCTAATTTGGATGAAAGTGTAAAATCAAAAGTCTCATTAGGGACTAATAACAAAGTGTCAGTCATGGGTAAAGAAAAAGTCAATATTCTAACCAAGAAAGCGGAGAAGAAATATATGTCAGATGTGTGTTTTATTCTAGGTTTAAAGCAGAATCTGATAAGTATTGTTAAACTTAGAAAAAAGGGTACAAAGTCTTTTTCAAAAATGGAGAATGCACAATCTTGGATAAATTTCCAAGTAAATAGTTCATTAAAAAAGTTCAAATGATAAGTAATGGATTTTTTCCCCTAAAGATAAAGCTATATTTGAAGCGAGTGCTCAAGCACAACTATCAATGAATTCACAAGAAGATGAAAGAAAAATTGCAACAGTCACACAAACAAACGTTCAAGTAGAGATAAAAGATGAAAATGGGTTATGGTACCTAAGATTTGGGATCTTAATTTTGGAGGCCTAAACTTGCTACACAAGAAATGCATGGTAAAGGGTCTACCACTCATGGAAAAACTAGAGAGATTATATGAAGGATGCATTTTGGGAAAACAACATAGATAATCATTTTCGACTAGAAAGTCAACAATGGCAAAGGAACCCTTGGAAATCATTCATTAATATTTGTGTGAAAAAATGCATACACCTACAATTGGAGGAAGTTATTATTTCTTGTCATTCACAGATGAATACGCAAGAAAAAAATGGGTCTACTTTCTAAGACGTAAAAATGAAGTGTTTGAGCGCTTTTGGAAATTCACGGCTATTGTTGAAAAACAAAGTGGGCACTACATCAAAGCTTCGAGAACTGGTAGAGTTTTTGAATACATCTCAAATGAATTCCTACATTTTTATAGGGGGGCATGGAATTCATAAACAATTCACAACAACATACACACCTGAATAAAATGGTGTCACTAAAAGGACAAATAGAACAATTATGGAGATGGCAAGGAGTATGTTAAAGGAAAATCATTTTTCAAATGATTATTTGGCTAAAGTTGTAGCTTGTGAAACTTATATTATAAATAGATGTTCAATTAAAAGTGTAAAGGACATGATTCTGGAAGAAGTATGGAGTGGAAGAAAACATAGTGCACTCACATGAGTGTGTTTGGATGTGTGGCATATGCATTTGTCCTAGATGAACTAAGAAAGAAGTTGGATAGAAAGGGGGGAAATGCATATTTGTTGGTTACAGTGATGAATCCAAGGCTTACAATCTATATAATCCAACATCCAAAAGGTCATAATCAACAGAGATGTATAGTTCATAGAATATGAAACATGGGATAACAGTTTGGAGAGGACAATCAATGTAAAAACAAGTCTACCACAAGAAGATAAAGATGAATTAGCAACAATAGGTAATTCTTTGATAATGACTCTTACACTTATTCAATCTCAACAAAGTAGACCTCAAGTGACACCTTTAACAAGCAATAGGAAAATCTATTACATTCCATTAAATACTCCTCCATGTGTGAAAAAAAATCAACAACTCCACATTCTCCAAGTTCAACTTCAAGTGACACATCAAATCCATCTTTGGCAAGCTTGAGAAGACAAAACTTTAAAAGTTTGAAAGATATTTATGAGAAAAATGAAGAAAAAAATATCGCAAGTCAAAATTCTTTTTTTTCTTTGTTTTCTCATGTAGATGATCCAATTAATTTTGAAGGCGAAATCAAGGAGAAAAAATGGTTAGCAACAATGGATGAGAAAATAGAAGCAATAGAAAATACGATACATGTGAATTAGTGAATCTTCCACAAGGAAAAGAAGTCATAGGTGTGAAGTGGGCCTATAAGACCAAATGCAATGTGAAGGAAGGATTGAAATCTGTAAAGAAATGTTGGTCATTAAGGAATATAGGAAATATCTTGGAAGAGATTATGTTGAGACATTTGTGCCAGTTGCAAGAATGGAGACAGTGAGGACAATTTTAGCAATTGTCGTGCAACATAAATGGAAGGAATGCCGTGAAATCAATTTTTTTGAATGAAGTATTGAAAGAGGAAGTGTATGATGAGCAACCACCTAGTTATGAGGTTCAAGAGAAAGAAGAAAAGGCGTACAAGCTAAAGAAAGATCTTTATGGGTTGAATCAAACACCATGTGCATGGTATAGAAAAATAAACAATTATTTGTTGATCAATGAATTTAGAAAATGTGATAGTGAGCTTACACTCTACATCAAATCAATTGATGGTAATATTTTAATTGTAATCTTATATGTAGATGATCTAATTTTCACAGGGAGTGACAATCTTCTAATTATTGACTTCAAATAGGTCATGAAAAATGAGTTTGGAATGACAAATTTGGGATTGTTAAAGTATTTTCTAGGCATATAAGTGAAGTGATGGAAGATGGAATTTTTATTTCTCAATCAAAATATGAATCAAAAATCTTGAAAAGGTCTAGAATGAAAAATAGCAAGCTTGCGCCAACTCTAACATCCATGGGTTTGAGCAAAGAATATTGTAGCAGCAATGCAGATCTAACACTATGCAAAAGTATGGTTGGCAGTTTAATGTATTTGACTACAACTAGGCCTGATTTAATGCATGCTGTAAGTTTAATTCCAAGGTTCACAGAGACTCCAAAATAGACACACTGACAAGTAGCTAAAATATTTCTAAGGTATGTTAATGGAACGAAGGAAAATGGCATTCTATATACTACAACAAATGATTTTAGGTTGGTTGGATTTGCTGACAATGATTGAGCAGGAAGTGTAGATGATAGAAAAAGTACATCAGGCTATGTTTTCATATGGGTTTGAGATACATTTTGAAACAAAAAAAAATTATTGTGACAACAATTCTGCAATTTCTTTATCCAAAATTCATTTTTTCACAAAATAAACAAACACATTGATACAACATATCATTTTATTAGAGAGTTGATCAACAATGGAGAAATTATTTTGGAACATTGTAGATCTCAAGATCAATATGCTGAGATCTTCACTAAACCATTGGCAAAAGAAAGTTTTTCTCATCTAAGTGATTGTTTGGGAATTGCCAATATTAATAGTTCCGATTAAGGGGGGGTGTTAGAAGATAATCCCAACTACTTCCCTAATTGAACATGACAGTGCAACATCCTTAAAGTACATGACTAATCAAGTTTGATAATTTCCCTCAAATTGAAGCAACCTAAGCATAAATGAAGTTTTTTATTAGCGTACCTCTATTTCTCATATCTGGAACACTCTATAACAAGAAGTTTTCATCCATTAATTAAATCACTGGAAATATCTTGTGTAGTTGGTATGTTCATTGAATGCAAGGTTTTACTGTGTGATAGGAGTTTGTATTGTGCACTGTCTTAAAGTACTTGAAATTAATTTTGTGTATGCACACCATGTTTAGTTTAATGTTTGTCTTGTCTAATTAACATATATCAATGTATGTTTGAATCATGTGTCATGAATTTTTAGTTGTTTCTGAATTGTATGGTGAAAATATAGGTGGGTGCTTAAAAACAAAGTATTCACTATGTAAAACAGAGTGTTTGTACCTTTGTAAGTCTAGTATTTATTGTGAGACAAAGCCTTAGTAGAAATCTATAAAAATCTTATTTTTCTACCATGGGTGAAAGGAGTTGAAGCCTCAATTTTAGTTTTCAATTGTATTTGCTTTATGATTTTATAATCCAAGTATTTTCCTTGTGCACTACATTTTGGAGATTTAAATTTTGTTTTCACTACACAATATTCTATTTTTTATTGTTCATTACTCTAAGTATTGAACTCTGTGTTTATATTTCAAAGTATACGTTTTATTTTATCCTCCATCTTTATTGGCATTCAGTTCCTCATCCAACAACACATTGCCTGCTTTAATATCCTGATGAATAATGTGTGGTCTTAGTCCCGATGAAGATAGAGAAGCCCACGAGCTACTCCCATTATTATATTGTAATGCTTCTCCCAATCAATCTAGTTGTGCTTGTTTGGGTCTGTATTGGTGCATGACATTAATTAATTGACATAATCTGAATATCCTTGTTGAAACATTAATTATTTAGTTTTATGTCTCCTTTCATAATAAAATAGAAGCCACTCACTGAAAACAATTTTATTGAGGTTCTTATTGTTTAAATACTCATAGAAAAGCAATATTTTTGATCCCTCTATGCAAAAACCCAATAGGATTATAAGATTTTGATGTTGAATTTCGGCCCCATGTTTAATTTCATTTAAAACCTCTCTTTAATCCTTGCTTAGATTTGACAGAAGGTTTTTTCACAACTATTTCTTTTGCATCTAGAGTAGTTCCTTAACATTCTAAAAAAAAACATAAAAGTTTTGTAAAATATTAAGTTTAATTTCCTTTCTTCAATATATTTGTTTTCAAAATACTAATCTACATTCAGTAGTGTGATGAGAAGAGTTTGCATATTACTATAAATTGAGATAGTAAAAATAATTACTAGAAGCTTGCTTAAATAGGTTACCTTGTACACAGGGCTAAATCCTCACTCTTCAAGCTTGTTCCCATCATCAAAGCTTTTTGTAGAAGTGATTAATGTTTCCATAGTAAATATTATTTGTGGATTGTTATTGATGAGTATGAGTTCTTCACCTTCATCATCATCTATATTATGAAAATATAAATTCTAAAGTATATTAAAAATTGGACACTTGAGTTATCTAAAGACCTGGTCTACGATTCAACTATTAAAACTTCAAATAACTAAAATCTACAACCACATACACATCTAACGCTAGGTGTAATCATATATAAATTGCTAGAGGTGACCATACCCCAGGTTTAGATGAGCATGTGCACTGCTAGCTTTTAATAACATACAATACATACGAGCTAAGAGAATCATGTGGCAACAATACCTTCGTATCCCTTTCCAAATAAGGCAGACTTTAGTGTTCTCCAAGTTGCAGAGAGGCATAGGGTTAACATGAAAACTAAGCCACCCACAACCCCTAAAATTATGGTTGTTTTCTTTGAAGTCTTCATTTTCCAACAATTTTGTTGTGTTGTAAGCACACTCAAATTAAAGACAGGATATATTTCATAGTGAACTATGCAACTTTGACTCCAATACTGAACTTTTGCATATAAAAAGAATGTCAATCTATTAGTATGACAAACATGTTGTGCAATATTTATTAGATATATCTCTAGTGCACTAGACCATGCTATAATTTTTTTGAGACGACAAGTATGTAGTACTCAAATCAAATCGTTTCATTTCAGGTGTTTCTTCAGTTGATAATTTCTTTAGGAAATATTCAACAATTGGCTAAAAGTTACTTACTGAAATATAGACACCCATGTCCCCCCAAAATCCTTCAGAGTAAAAGGACCCTATACATGTGTCCATTTTTTCCAATGAAATTTTAGTTTTCATAGGGTAATTCAAAGGGCTAGATACTATCTCCAACCACATTCAAACAATTTTTTTGAAGGGTAGACATTTCATATTGTGAACAATTGTAGTATTGGTCAATTTTCATGTCTTCTATGCATTGGAGGAGGTCGTATACTTTGTTAGGACTTTGGCCATGTAGGAATTTATAGGGTAAGTTCCTCAGACAGAACACCAAAGGACACCGCTCACAACCAGATCGCAGATCAATACACCAGTATTTTTGACGTGGTTAAAACCCTTAAAGAGGGAAACAGTCCACGGCCTGAGCCAACGCGGCCACTTCAGGAAATTTATTAATAAAAGAATGAAAATTTACATATGTTTCTCTCATGCACGGATTACCCTACAAATGACCCTCCATGCGCTTTAAATAGAAATCATGGACCAATCGGGTGTCAAGCCACGGATCAAGTGTTGGTAATACCGAGGAGAGAATGAACCGTCGGATCACTACATATCGTGACCGTCGGATTGTAAGTTACAAAATGTACAGCGGTAAAGAAACACACTTTACCTAACTCTATACCTAACTCTATACTAGACCAAGTTGTACTTAACTATTTCCTATGTGTCGGAATATCCTAACATCCCCCCTTAAGAACAACTTGGGATAGGATTGAAGGATTTACAAATATGACACAATAGGAGAAGGAAGGAGGCACTAGAGCCTATCCCCCCTTAGTGAAAACTTCCTGAACTCCAACCATAAATCGAAGTTTAGTGAACTTCACCTCTGTGAGAGCCTTTGTGAAGATGTCTGCAACTTGATCATCTGTTGAACAATATTGCACTTCAAGAACATGGTCGTGAATGAGCTTTCTGATGATGTGCATGTGTAGTTCAATGTGCTTGCTGTGCTGATGTTGGACTAGATCTTTTCATAGCTGAATGGCACTTTGGTTATTACATCAAAGTGTAGTCGGATGCTGCTGCTCAAAGCCAAACTCTGACAGGATCTGACGAAGCCACAAGGCTTCCTTACTAGCTTCTATGGCACCACGATACTTTGCTTTTGCTGATGAAAGAGAAATGGCACCTTGTTTCTTGCAAGCCCATGTAATAGGTCCTGAACCAAGAGTGAACACATAACTGGCAGTAGACTTCCGATCATCAGGGTCACCAGCCCAATCGGAATCAGTGAAACCAACCAATAGAGGAGATGCTTCAGCACTGTAATGAATCCCAAACTAAACTGTACCTCGAACATAACGAAGTATTCTTTTAGCTTCTTTCCAATGACTTTCACGGGGGTTTTGCATGAACCGAGCAACAAGGCCAACAACAAAGGAAAGGCCAGGACGAGTATGGGTTAGATACAAAACTTTTCCTACAAGTTGACGGTATAAGGTAGCATCAACTTCAGGAGAAGTACAAGTGACTGAAAGTTTGACTCCAGACTGAAAGGGAGAAGGGGCTGGCTTACAGTCTCCCATGTGAAAATGGCGTAGAATATCACAGGCATACTTGGACTGGGAAAGAGAAATGCCCTCCTTGGATTGCAAGACTTGAAGACCGAGAAAATAGTGTAAGTGTCCTAAGTCTGTCATTTCAAATTTCCTTTTAAGGCTAGACTTCACATGGTTTATAAGGTTGGGATCACTACCAATAAGGATACGATCATCAACATAAAGAACAAGGATGATAAGAGAGTTGCCCGCTTTCTTGGTGTAGACAGTATTGTCAGAATGACACCTAGAAAAGCCAGATTCTAAAAGAAAGCTATCCATTTTGGCATACCAAGCCCGAGGAGCTTTCTTGAGACCATAAAGGGATTTCTTAAGTCGACATACAAGGCTGGAGTCTGTTTGTAAGAAGCCAATGGGTTGTTCCATATAGATTTCTTCATGCAAGTCCCCATGCAAGAAGGCAGATTTAACATCCATCTGATGGACTTCCCATTTGAAAGAGGCAGCAAGGGAAAGAACAAGGCGGATAGAGTTCATTTTCGCAATAGGGGAGAAGGTTTCAGTGTATTCAATGCCTTCAACCTGTGAAAAACCTTTAGCAACAAGACGAGCTTTATGTTTATCAACTTTCCCATCTGGTCCATACTTGGTTCTGTAAACCCATTTGCATCTAACAAGTTTTCGTCCCTTTGGTAGAGGAACAAGATCCCATGTATCATTTGCCAATAATGAATGATATTCTTCATTCATAGCTGCTTCCCAATCTGGATGGCCTGAAGCTTCTGCAAAGGTGTCAGGATCATAATTTACTGGAGCTTGAACCAGTAAAGAAGAGGCTCTCTCGGACTGAGAACGTGTGCGTCGTTGATCTGTAGGATCACCGGCAAGATCACCTGCTGCATCTCGAGTAGCACGAACCCATTTTGGAAGCTCAGGAGCTGAAGGAGGATCCTGAGATGGTGGGGGAGGATTGTCATCCTCACTTTCATCATCTGAAGAAGAAATGTTTTCAAAGGTAGAAGAGATAGGGAGAGGTGGCACATCCGCCGGACTAGGCTCGCAGGCCGATATATTTTCATCAAATTTTACATCTCTTCTAATGATAACATTTTTGGACTTAAATGGAATAAGTCTATAGCCTTTTACATCTTCAGAATATCCAACAAAAGTACATTTTTCACTCTTAGGTTCTAAAGCTTTATGCTTTTCATCTGGAATATGGCCCCACGCTTCACTTCCAAAAACACGAAAGTGACTTACATCTGGTTTGATTGAGCTCCATGCTTCTTCTGGAGTGATATTGTTTAAAGCCTTAGTAGGAGTGCGATTTATTGTAATTTGCACAGCTAATTGCTTCTGCCCAAAAACTAAGACCAAGTCCTTTAGATTGTAGCATACAATTAGCCATTTCCTTTAAGGTGCGATTCTTCCTTTCAGCTACATCATTTTGTTGTGGAGTATATGGAACAGTATGTTGCATTTGAATTCCATTCTCAGTGCAATAGTTGATGAATGTATTTTTAACATATTCTCCGCCATTATCAGATCTTAACTTAAGAATTTGATGTCCAGATTGTTTTTCAACAAAGGCCTTGAAGGCCAAAAAAGTGTTAAATACTTCACTCTTGAGTTTTAAGAAGTATACCCAAGTGCGTCTGGAGAAATCATCAATGAAAGTGAAGAAATACTTGCAGCCAGAGAATGACACAACTGGAAGTGGACCACATAAATCACTATGCACAAGCTGTAAAGGGGCTGAGGCGTGCCAAGAGGCACGTTTTTCAAAACTGTCCTGATGATGTTTTCCGAGTACACATCCGGAACAAACACCATCTCTACAAGATACCATAGGAAGACCTGTCACGATATTTTCTTTACATAGATGCTGAAGGGAGCGATAGTTTAAGTGACCAAATCGCTCATGCCAAAGTTTTCTTACTTCATCATTATGAGCAACAAATATTGAGGGAAGATTTGATGACCCAAAGTTGTGAAACTTATACAACCTTGTAGAATCATCAGCAATGCCAGTAGCCAAAATCTGTTTAGGATCTCTTAAGTCCTTGATTACAACATCATGAGGTGAAAATTCAATGATTTTACCTTCACCTGAATGAGTTATCTGATATATAGATAGAAGGTTGCAAGATAAGGTTGGAACACATAATACATCATTAAACCGACCATTGTCTAGATGAACAGTTCCAGTCCCTACAACATTAAGAGATCTATCATCACCAACATATATATTTTTGGTGTTACAATCATTTAAAGAAGAAAACATGGCTTTGTTTTTCGCCATGTGATAAGAAGCTCCAGAATCAATGAGCCACTCATGAGAATGAGAAGAAGAAGATACATTTAATGCATAGCCAGACCAAGATGCTTGACAACCCCATGCAGAAAGTGCCATTCCTGAAGATGAAGTTGAAGTTGAAGATTGCCCCAAATGGATGTTATGCTTCTTCATTGCTGCTTCCAAGGCTTCCATCTTCTTAAAGCATTTTGATTCTAAGTGGCCATCTCGATTACAAAAATTGCAATGTCTATCAGTCTTCTTCCCTTTGCTTTTATGTCTTATCATTTTGTTGAAATGATTTTTCATTTTGGGGCTGAAATTGCTTAGGACCCTTGTTTGGTTTAGGACCATTCTTTTTAGGATATGACTTCTTAGGATTCTTTGAATTTGGTTGCTGCTGGGCGGCTAACGCTTTCTTGGAAGAGTTTCCAAGATTAAGAAGACCAAGGTGTAAGAGTTTTTCTTGTTCTCTTATTAAAGAATCACAAAAAGAGTCAAAGGATGGGGACTTGTAGTCTGTTCCTTGAGAAATGAAGGCTTCTCTTGTAGAATGGAAGGTGGAAACAAACACAGAGTAGGTTGGTCCCAACTTTATAAGAATGGAATAGATAAGGTTACTATCTTCTTTCTTAACTTTAACACCTTCCAAGAGATATCTAAGGGTCTTGAACTTGGACAAGAAATCTTCAATGCAAGAAAAATTATTAGGATCCAATGTAAGCAACTCATTTTCAAGTTGATGGGCTCTAAGTTCATTTTTAATCCCAAAAACTTTATTGATTTGTTTCATTGCTTCATCAGGAGTATCAAGTTCTGCAATATGGAATCTAAGATCTGGAGAAATAGACATCCCTATCAATCCATGTGCTTGATCTTGCCTATTTTCCCATTTAGCAGCCTTATCTTCATCCTTCGATTTCTTTTCTTGGCCTGAGGCTATTCTGTAGAGACCTTTACTTCTAAGTAAATCCTCAATGTAGGCCAACCATTGGAAGTAGTTGGTGCTGTCAAGGGTAACTTGGTATTGACTTTCCATTTCAACGGAAACTGAAGCTAAAGATGCTGAAACTAAGTGTTCCAATGGATAGATCTCGAAAAATTAGGCTGGTTTAAAAAAAATGGCTCTGAAAACGGCTTCCGGATGAAGAAGTTATGACTTTTTGAAAAAAAGTTGTTGAAGTTGTCGACGAGGTGCGGGAATGTGCGGAAATGAAAATGTCTGCCCCCACAAAATGGAGACTTGAACCCAAGACCTCTACTCTCTTAGAATAGCTTTGAACCAATTGAGCTATACAAAAAATTTGAGAGAGAGAGGGGGGGGGTGGGGGGGTTGATGCTTTGGGTTGCGTGCTTGCTTTGAGAAGGCTCTTTTTCCCTACAAAACAAAAAACACAAAACCCAACACGGACATGCAAAGAAAACGAACCTTACGGCTTGAAGTTAGCTTTAGCCGAAAAACTGAATATTTTCAAAAATGAACCTTGCAGCTCAAAGTTAGCTTTGGCCGCAAACTAAATATTTTCTTCAATGTTTCTGATTTTCCGAGATCACCCTAAGGCGCAGGGAAAAGAGCATATGCATGAGAAAAATCCTTCCTTTCTGTTTTTGATTTGCCTAGATCGCACAGAGTCGTAGGGAAAAGAGCATACGCATAAATGAAAGGTATAGATCTGGTAATAAAAAAGCTAAATAAACCGAAACCGAAATAAACAGAGAGAAAATAACAGTAAACTGCAAATAAACACTGTATACCTCCAGATCTTAAAAATGACGCAGCTAGGGCTACCGGAAACCTTTTCACTTGAAACGAAAGGGGTTCCTCACTGGAACAGATGCTCCCAACACAAAAGAGCAGTCCTCTCGGCCCGAAAGCAGTCAGAAACAGCATATCTAGGAAACAACAGTCGGATGCAGTTCTACCGGCTTCAGATTTGGATCACCAACAGACGCGGCCCTCAAATAGCTCTGATACCATGTAGGAATTTACAGGGTAAGTTCCTCAGACAGAACACCAAAGGACACCGCTCACAACCAGATCGCAGATCAATACACCAGTATTTTTGACGTGGTTAAAACCCTCAAAGAGGGAAACAGTCCACGGCCTGAGCCAACGCGGCCACTTCCGGCAATTTATTAGTAAAAGAATGAAAATTTACATATGTTTCTCTCATGCATGGATTACCCTAAAAATGACCCTCCATGCGCTTTAAATAGAAATCATGGACCAATCGGGTGTCAAGCCACGGATCAAGTGTCTGTAATACCGAGGAGAGAATGAACCGTCGGATCACTACATATCGTGACCGTCGGATTGTAAGTTACAAAATGTACATCGGTAAAGAAACACACTTTACCTAACTCTATACTAGACCAAGTTGTACTTAACTATTTCCTATGTGTCGAAATATCCTAACAGGCCATACAAAGAGATGTGGAACCTTGTTTTCTTTGTGCGTTGAACAAGCCTAACAAACACTATATTAAAATTTCTCTCAAACATACTCCCTTTCTTATACTCAGAGCTTCCATTGCAAGTATATATGGGTGCTTTTGTCACTGTGTTGTAAATCTATCCATGAAGAGTATTAATGACCAAGTTTAGATCAACAATAATGAATTAGAATATTGTAATAATTTGGCTGACCAAGAGAGAGCATGTAGAATCTCTTCCATGGAAGTGCATATTCATTAGCATGTTGAATGCCATCACATAGTGGAGAACATGCACTACACAGACATACCAATAATGCTTCAAAAATTTAGTTTCATTTGCCTATGTGGTTAATCTATATGAACGATACCATGTGTTTAATTAACACTTCCACTTATAATATGGGATGGGTTGGTCAATGTTTGGTTTGATTTCAATATTATGTGATTGGTTGGTCATATTATTGAATTAGTATTTGCTTCAATTTATTATTTTATTGGTCAACAATCATGTTTGAATTAATATTTGTTTTAATTTGTTATTTGATTGTTCTCCCATGGTTGGTTTGGTGTGACTTATTTGAATTGGTATTTTCACTACTATAAATGGGTGTGTTTTAAGATGTTTATTTAAGATGAAATTTTAATTTCATATAAATAAATATGCTAATTTCTTAATTGTCTTAATGTAACACCCCCTCCTAGGTCTACCCAAAGTAACGATGCCAACCAAGGTGAACATGAGGAGAGATGATACTATGATCAGATTCGAACTCCTATGTCATCTTAAGGAAGTGGAATCGATAGAACACCACATACAATCATCCAACATCATCAACATAACACTCAAGACACAAGTCAGAAACTCAAACAGCCTGTCCTTGGGTCCCACTACTATTTTGTAGCTCTTAGGCCATAGTCGCTCTCATGCTATGGGCAAGGGAGCGACCAATAACCCAAATTTTCTCTCACAGGCTGCTTTCCAGTGACTGTGGACCAAAATTGCTAGTTCTGTACCAGCGATCCCGAAATTTAAGTCACTTTTCTAGCCTAGAGTCCCGGCCTTTGCCGAGAACTTGTTGTAACTTCCATAATTCATTAAAAACATGATAACAATGTTGATCAATCAAAATCACCCTTAGGACTAGGCTTGAGCATCCCCAACCGTGACTAACATTCTATCAAACACTTGGCATCAATGCGACCTATAGGTCTAGGATACAAGACAAAGCATAAACAATTGAAACAACTTATGAAACATAAGGTTAAGGATCACCTCCTTCTACATTAAACTACTACATCATCAATTAGGTCTTACATCCATCCATTTAATAGTTACAAGTAAATATATGAAATAACCATGGCATAAACCGATCATTCAACCATGCTTATAACAAACATAAAACCATATAAATATCATATATATGATTGTTGAAAATGCAACAAGATGATGGAGCTTAGTGAAAAGAAGTCGCCTTCACTAAGTGGGCCCGTAGGCTAATTTTGGCGCAAAGTCTATTTTTAGACATATGGACCATGGTCTATGAGTTGCAGGATGCTATTTATGGATGGTTGGTCATGTTGGTAAAAATAGATGGACCTCTATTTTTAGACATATGGGCGGAGTCTATTTTTAGACTGCGAGTAAAAAAAAATAGAACAGTCGAATATTATTAACTCTTAATAATATTTGGACTATAAACATTATCTTATCCTCTTGCAGCACTTCAGTTTGAGCTACGAATGTGGCACATGCAACTGCCAAAATGAAACACACTTTCCCTATGGGTTAGTTGAGTTATTGCATGATGGACTTCAGTTAGAACTCAAGTGATTGAGTTTGGTGGAGTTGTGTTCAGTTTGACTTAGTTGAACTAGTTGTATTTAGTCTAACTGCGAAATACACTAGTGATGAGTGATGTGAATTAATTATTAATTAACTCACTAATTATTAACTCATAAATCAACTAAATAATACATCAGTTAACTCAGTGCATGGACATTTCGGTGGAGACAAGTGTTAGAGGTGGGTGAAAGGGTGAGACTACTAGCATGAGATTTGCACAATCATTGATTGAGATTGCCAATGAGGATTGCGCAGTACAAGCCAAGGGAATTTGAACTTGGATCTAATCTATTCTCGACTTGGATTGCGCAATAGAGGCAGGCAAACAGTGGAGGAGATTTGAACCTGTGACTTGTTCAGATCTGAGCTAGTTTGTGTGTAGCATGTGGAGATAGTACTGAGTACTTGTGAGGAGTATTGTACTATGTATTGTTTCATGTTCTTTATCATTATAATATACAGATAGTTGGGGGTTTTCAGCTGTATGCTTTCCCCATTACATACTGTGTTGATATGTGTGATTGATGTTTCAATATGCGCATGCGATTGTTTTTTTTAATTCCGCAAATTGATGATCAATGGTAGAGGAGGTTATGTATTATTCATGAATTATGAAAATAGTGTATAATTAGGATAATATCTGTGAATAATTGTTATATTATTCAAATTTCTACATGGTATCAGAGCGAAGTTGATCATCAGATCTATTATTCAGAAAGTGATTACATTTTATTTCTTCAGGCAGAGTCTGTAATCGGGCCAGGTAGCCTCTGGATTCATCCTTCTTTTGGAAGGTGAGATATCTGGTAAATGCCCATACATTCAATCTCTATACGAGAAATACTTTGTTCTCATTAATTTTAGATCAGAAGCAGTTGAGTTTTGCGTTGGTGGAATTCGAATTTGCAACAGTGTTTTCTTGGTGTCAAAGTTGAAATGTCTTTCAACAGATTGCGATTGGAGTATGCCCTTGAAGGCAGCTTGAATTATATTTCATGGAAAGACAGGATGGAGGTGGTGTTAGATGACAATGGGTTGATGGAGTTCATAGATGCTGAGGTCCCAAAGCCTACTGATGCTGCTCAAGTTGAGGCTTGGCAAAAGAAGACAGCAAAGTGTCGAAGGATTCTATTAGAGGGCGTGAAGGATCACATTGTATCGAGCCTGCATGGAAAGGCTTCTCCATACTTGATGTGGAAAGTGTTGACAAATTTATTACAAAGCAAAAGCGACAAGAGGAAGTTGGCGCTCAAGGATAAACTGAGAAACATTAAGTGTGAGAAAGGAGACAGTATGCCCAAGTATCTCACGAAGTTCACCCAATGCCGGGATCAGCTGGGAAGTGTGGGGGTGGCTGTCGATGATGAGGACTTGGTGAGCTTAGCTCTCCTTGGTCTTTCAAAGATTTGGAATTCCTATTAGGACTCTGTCAATGGTCGGGAGAAATTTCCAAGATGGGAGAGACTTTGGTCTGATCTTGTGCAAGAGGAGATCAGGCAGAATAACAGGGATGGATCTTCATCAAAGGCATCTGATGAAGAAAATTGTGCTTTGGCTACCAAAGCAAAGAAGGGGAAGAACAAGAAAGCTTCTCATTCTGGTTTGAAAGGCAAGAAGTAGGAATGTCCAAGGTGAAGTGCTTTCACTGTCACCAGCATGGACATTATGCCACAAATTGTCTGCAGAAGAAGAAAAATAAGCAAGCTGCTGGATCTGCAGTGGGAGAGGCCTTAACCTCACAGTTTGAGCTAGATTTTTCATTGATCACATGTTTGGTATCAAGTGTGATGTGATCCATATGGTTCTTGGATAGTGGTGTGCCTTTTCACACGACAGGAGATCGATGTTTTTTTTCTGATCTGGATGAGAAAGATCTTGGAGTGCACATCGAGATGGGCGATGATGGTAGATACAGTGCGACCGGTATCGGTACCATTTCCTTTGAGAGGGAGTCTGGTAAACCCTTCGTGTTGAAGGAAGTGATGCATGTTCTAGGATTGAAGAAGAATCTTATCTCTGTGGCAATGTTAGAAGACAAGGGATATGATGTTGTCTTCAACGAGGGAAAGGCTTTCCTACACAATAAGACAACTGGAGAAACCCGAAAGATAGGGGTTCGAGTCAAGAACCTTTATCAATTGCATGTAGATGGTTGCGCAACAATGGTATGCAAGGTAGAAGGATTGGTGAGCCAGGATGATGGTGAACTATGGCACCAGAGATTGGGCCACCTTCACCATGGAGCCTTGAAGATACTGCAGCAGATTTCTACTGGGCTTCCTAAAGGCACTCTTGCATAGTCAGATTAGTGCAATGGGTGTACTTTGGAAAATTTGTCAAAGACACCTTTCACGAGAAGGATAGTCGTGCCACGATGATCCTTGAGAGAATTCACACAAATGTGTGTGGATCTTTCTCAATAGCTTCGACAACAAAGCACAAGTACTATGTGATCTTTTTTGATGATTTCTTTCGAAAGTGCTGGATCTTCTTCATGTTGAAGAAGAGCGAGACATACTCAAAGTTGTATGAGTTCAAAGCACTGGTCGAGAAGGAATCGGGGAAGAAGGTGAAGGCTCTTAGGAGCGACAATGGTGGTGAATTCATGTCTGGTGAGTTCAAGGACTTCTGCAGCCTAGAAGGGGTTCGAAGAAAGCTCATAGCTCCCCATAACCCATAGCAGAACGGGGTTACTGAGCGGAAGAACAGACCGATCGTGGGTGCTGCATGGGTGATGTTGCATGATTAGGGCCTACCCCTTCACTTGTGGGCGGAGGCATGAAATATTGTAGTATATATGCAGAACCATTGTCCTCACAAGATACTTGGCATGAGTACACCCGAGGAGGCTTATTCTGGTAAGAGGCCTGATATTTCCCATTTGAGGATTTTTGGTTCTCCTGTTTACATGCATGTGACAAAGGATGCCAGGAAGAAGCTGGAGCTGACCGCAGAGGTTGGGATATTTGTGGGGTACACTGATACGCCCCACAACTATCATGTGTATTTTCCAGACAGTCGCAAGACTGTTGTGCTATGGGATATCAAATTTCAGGAGGAGAAAGCCATGAAGTGTTCACTTGAGAGAGAGCCACACTTGCATGCAGATGAGGAGCTATTAGTTCCTAAGGATGAGCTTCAGGATGTGGATCAGCCACAAGATGAAGTTCATGGAGTGGAAGAGACCACTCATGCAGCACCAACCATCAGAGGGCGAAAGCGCACTACAGAAGCTGAGCAACTGGCTCAAGATGCAGAGAAGGTTGTAGGACCACCTACAACACAGCACAGACAGAGACATTCACCTGATCGGTACACTGGATACATGGCTCTTGTGAGCAAATGTGTCATGACTGAACCATCCTCTTTCAAGGAATTTGTGGAGGATCCTGCATGGGTAGATGCCATGGTGGAAGAGTATGATTCGATTGTCAAAAACAATGCATGGGAGATTGTCCCAAGACTGGAGGGGAAATCAGTGTGGGTTCGAGATGGATCTACAAAGGGAATCAGGCAGCTGATAGGAGTGTGGAGAACTACAAGGCAAGATTTGTTGCCCGAGGCTTCTCACAGGTAGAGGGGATCGATTATGAGGAGACCTTTGCACCTGTCACAAGGTATTCTTCCATACGGACGATTCTTGCTCTCTCAGCGCAGATGGGGTGGCACATCCATCAGATGCATATGAATACTACATTCCTCAATGAAGTCATTGAGGAGGAGGTGTATATAGAGCAGCCCGAAGGTTTCAAGATCTTCAGCAGCGAGTCGCATGTGTGCAGGCTCAAGAGAGCACTATATGGGTTGAAACAAGCACCTCGTGCTTGGTACACATGGATAGACAGTTATTTCACCGAACTTGGATTCTCCAAGAGTGAGGCGGATCCTAACCTATATCAAATTGTGGTGGAGGGTAAGTTGCTGATCGTTGTACTTTACGTAGATGATTTGATTTTGATGGTAGATGAGCTATTTATACTTTCATGCAAGGGGGATCTTGCTAGAGAGTTTCAGATGAAGGACTTGGGCCTCCTTCATTATTTCTGGGATTGGAAATTTGGCAGCGTAGTGATGGACTATTTGTTTCTCAGGGTAAGTATGCCTGGTAGATACTAGAGAAGTTCAACATGCATGGCTGCAAGCCTGTCGATACTCCTCACCCTGGAGGTTGGAGGAAGGAGGATGTTACCTCAGTGGAGATAGTGGATGCCACTATATATCGACAGTTGGTGGGGTCGGTTATGTATTTGGTTAATACACGACCCAATATATGCTATGCTATTAACCAGCTTTCACAAGCTATGGTTAAGCCAACCAAGCTCTTCTGGAAGGCAGGCAAGCATGTATTGCGTTATCTTAGAGGCACATCAGGACATGGATTTTGGTACAGACAGGAGGATGAGGTGAAGCTATGTGGCTTCATGGATGTAGATTGGGTAGGGATCCCAACGGAAAAAAAGAGCACATCTGGAGGGATCTTCATTATCAGGTCGACAACAGTTTCTTGGTATAGTAGGAAGCAGATATCCATGGCACTCAGTTCAACAGAGGCCGAGTATATGGCAGCAAGTTTGGCTGCATGCGAGGCTATATGGATGAGGAAGATCCTGGTCAGTTTGTTCGGGTCACACTTGGAGCCTACTGTGATTTATTGTGATAATCAGAGTTGCATTAAACTCTCAGCTAATCAAGTATTTCATGATAGATCCAAGCACATCGACATCAAGTACCATCATATCAGAGATTGTGTGCAACGGAGAATCATGTTACTTTCATACATTACCATGGAGGATCAGGATGCTGATATCTTGATGAAGGCGCTCACCAAGAGCAAATTTGAATACCACAGAGGCACGATAGGCATTGCAGATAATCCATATTTTCTTGAGAGGGAGTGTTGAAAATGAAACAAGATGATGGAGCTTAGTGAAAAGAAGTCGCCTTCACTAAGTGGGCCCGCAAGCTATTTTTGGTGCAAAGTCTATTTTTAGACATATGGGCGGAGTCTATTTTTAGACTGTTAGTCAAAAAAAAATAGAACAATCGAATATTATTAGCTCTTAATAATATTTGGACTATAAACATTATCTTATCCTCTTGCAACACTTCAGTTTGAGCTACGGATGTGGCACATGCAACTACCAGAAGGAAATATGCTTTTCCTATGGGTTAGTTGAGCTATTGCATGATGGACTTCAGTTAGAACTCAAGTGATTGAGTTTGGTGGAGTTGATTGAGGAGTTGATGGAATTGTGTTCAGTTTGAATTAGTTGAAATAGTTATATTTAGTCTAACTGCCAACAATAGTGATGAGTGATGTGAATTAATTATTAATTAATTCACTAATTATTAACTCATAAATCAACTAAAGAATGCATCAGTTAACTCAGTGCATGGACAGTTCAGTGGAGACAAGTGTTAGAGCTGGGTGAAAGGGTGAGACTACTATCACTTGTGACTATAGTTGTGCATGAGATTTGCACAATCATTGATTGAGATTGCCAATGAGGATTGCGTAGTACAAGCCAAGGGAATTTGAACTTGGATCTGATCTATTCTCAACTTGGATTACGCAGTAGAGGCAGGGAAACAGTGGAGGAGATTTGAACCCATGACTTGTTCAGATCCGAGCTAGTTTGTGTGTAGCATTTGGAGATAGTACTGAGTACTTGTGAGGAGTATTGTACTGTGTATTGTTACATGTTCTCTATTATTATAATATACAGATAGTTGGGGGTTTTCAATTGTATGCTTTTCCCATTACATACTGTGTTGATATGTGTGATTGATGTTTCAATGTGTTCATGCGATTGTTTTTTTAATTCTGCAAATTGATAATCAATGGTAGAGGAGGTTATGTATTATGCATGCATTCTACAAATAGTGTATAATCAGGATAATCTCTGTGAATAAGTGTTATATTATTCAAATTTCTACAATGACATCCATTAAATACACATAAATTAGTGCAAAAGTAAGAGAACTTAGCTTTTATTAATCATAGGAAAATCTTACCAAGTTCGGGACTTCCACGTACCACCTGACCATAGACATGGCCAAACCAAATCTCTCTTTTAGCCAATCACCCATGTGACATATTCCAAGCATGAATGTGGGATCTCATACAACAACCAATTTGAGAACAACTAAGGGAATCTAGAGGTTAAACCACCTCCACCCTCCTCAAACCGTGATCACACCAAAACCGGTGCTCCGATCACAATAGAACTGAACTTGGAATGCCATCCGTAATCCATCACTATCCTTGAGGAATTTTCTGTCTCCTTGTCTCTCAGGCTTTACCGCAATCCAAACCCGGATCACTAGGCCCTAAACCAAGACTTCTCCCTCAGGGTTTACTATGTATCCCGCCAAAACCGGTCAAGGGATTTGTAGGCCTTTGGGAATGAACCTTGATACCACCTTTTCCCTGGATTCCAAAATCCATCCAGCAATTCCAAAGCTCAAAAACCAAAATAAACATCCCAACATACCATGGTATTTGGAAAAAGGCTACGCTAGGATGAAAACCACTGTCATAACCTGGAAAAGTCATGCCACCGATAACAAGAGAATCATACACCAACATGCAAAGCCATGCATGTCCAAACCAACTAGGAAATCATACATGTAAAAGGTTACCTATAAGTATTCTTGCTGAAGTTTCTTGAGCCTTGCTTTCCTTTCCTTGATCCTTTCCTTCCTTCCTTTCCTTTCCTTTATTTTCCTTCCTTGATCCAAAGCTAGAGTGCTCCAAGAAAACTCTAAGTGACCAAGAGTGTGAGAGAGAGAATAATGAGAGAGCTCAAAACTTGAACTAACCAAGCCTAACACTGACTACGCTTGCCCACCGATCCTCATAAGACTTTTTATTAATGAGGCCTCTAATTTCTTCATTTTCCATTATTTTCCTTCAATTTCCTCCTCACATGCAACATGTGACCTTTTACCTTTCTTTTCTCCTAATTTCCATTACTTTCATAAATAAATGTGCCAAAAATGCCTTTTTCCATTTTAATGCCTTTGCCTTAGCCTTTGTCAATTTTCCTTAGCCAAAACGCACATCGAGTGATGCCCACTAGGATATGTTTGCCCAACATTCAACTTGGAATATGTGTCCCTTACCTGTGGTCTTATTTTTCCTTTATTAACTTTGATTACATGAAATTTTCACCAGAGCTATTCCAGAACCTCCCCCCCCCCCCTTGGGGAACACCGTCCTTGGTGTTAAACCACACCATGACCTCAACCGAATCGGTAAAAAATAAACATACTACTTATGGAGCTTTATAACTTAGCTCGTTGCAGTATTTACAATGGATGGCCTGCTTAAAATCAAAACATCATGACAACATACACAGATAACAAACATACCACATACTGGAGCTTTATAAAACAACTCATTATGGTACTTACAATAACCATATATACACATATGCACATTTTCTCCACCAACAAATAAGAGGATACGATGCGTGTATCAATCAACTATGGAATCCAGAGGCTCATGCCTCCACCCTCAAAGCAATACCAAGATTCACCTCCTTTCCAGGATGTCTAGAATCCACTGCCACAGTCAAAGTTGCATCTAATGTCCAGCACTACAATCCTACACCACTTTTCTACTCAGTGAACAATTAACGACTCATTATTCCAGGGCACACTCCCAATGTGCATCTGATTCCATCTAGAAATTCTAAAGACAAATACCAATATATCTGCAACCTTCCCTTCTCTGCTACACAGTCCCTCAAGAAATCCGATCACCCCCTTCTGTGCAGTCAGTCACCTTCAAAGTTCCCTATCATCCCCTATCCCGGGTGATCCATCCCTTGTCAAGTATTCATCGCATTAGAAGATACAAAACCAAGGCATATAGCTGCCTCAAAACCATCATACCAGTCATAACATGCTCATGGAAATCAATGGACACTATTGGGTACCAATGTCCCACAATGGCCCTGATCCTAAAGTACTCTGCCAACATACTGTTGAATGTTCCAATTTATTTCGCTGCTACTGCTGATTCTTGCAGTCGATTTCAACCATCCAACCAGGCATGTTCATGCATTTCTATTCCAAGCACATAATTTCCATTAGATTCAAATAAATTGAAATAACCTCAAATCATACCTCATTGATAGTTTGTCAATAAGGTACACTTGCAATCTTGTTCGCTTCTTGTCACAAGTCAAATTAAATGTTTGATCAAAACATCATGTATAAACATATCACATCAGGTTAGTTCAAATACAACCGTCATAGATCAAAATCATAAATCAAATATGACCCAAAGAGAGCGCAACTCGCTTTGATACCAATATGTGGTATGATATATGACCCAAAGAGAGCACAACCCGCTCTGATACCAATATGTGATATCAAAGTGGGTTGAGCCCTAGTGAAAATTTCATGTAATAAAAGTTAATAAAGGCAAAATAAGACCACGGGTAAGGGACACGTATTCTAAGATGAATGTTGAGCAAAGATATCCTAGTGGGCATCACTGGATGTGTGTTTTCGCTAAGGAAAACTGGCAAAGGCTAAGGCAAAGGCATTAAAAGGAAAAAATGCATTTTTGGCACATTTATTTATGAAAATAAAGGAAATTAGGAGAAAAGGAAATTAAAAGGTCATAGGTTGCATGTGAGGAGGAAATTAAAGGAAAATAATGGAAAATGAAGAAATTAGAGGCCTCATTAATAAAAAGGCTTATGAGGATCAGTAGGAAATCTCAGTTAGTGTTAGGCTTGGCCAATTCAAGTTTGGAGCTCTCTCATTATTCTCTCTCTCACTCTTGGTCACTAAGAGTTTTCTTGGATCACTCTAGCTTTGGATCAAGGAAGGAAAAGCAAGGAGTGGAAAGGAAGACAAGAAAGGATCAAGGAAAGGAAAACAAGACTCAAGAAGTTTCAATAGGAATACTAGCAGGTAACCTTTTGCATGTGTGATTTCCTAGCTAGTTTGGACATGCATGGATTTGCATGTTGGTGTATGGCTCTCTTATTGTTGGTGGCAATTATTTTGTCAAGTTATGACAGTGTTTTTCAGCCTGGGCTAGCCTTTTTCCAGATGCCATGGTATGTTGGGATGTTTATTTCAGTTTTTGAGCTTTGGAATTTCTAGATGGATTTCAAAATCCATGGTGGAGGCGGTCTCAAGGTTCATTCCCAAAGGCCTAGGAATCCCTTGACCAATTTTTGCGGGACACACGTAAAGCTCGGGGGAGCAGTCTCAGTTTAGGGCCTAGTGATCCAGGTTTGGATTGTGGTAAAGCCTGCGAGACAAGGAGATGGAAAATTCCTCAAGGATAGTGATTGATTCCAGTTGGCATTCCAAGTTCGGTTCAGTTGTGATCGAAGCACCAGTTTTGGTGTGATCATGGTTTGAGGAGGGTAGAGGTGGTTTAACCTCTAGATCCCCTTGGTTTTTCTATGATATCCCACATTCATTATAGGAATATTGCATGGGGGTGGCTGGTTGAAAGAGAGATTTGGTTCAACCATGTCTATAGTCAGGTGGTACATGGAAGTCCCAAACCTGGTCGAATTTTCCTATGATTAATAAAAGCTAAGTTCTCTTACTTTTGCACTAATTTATGTGGATTTAATGGCTATCATATCTATGATATTTATATGGTTTTATGTTGGTTATAATCATGGTTGAATGACTGGTTTATGTCATGGTTATTTCATATACTTACTTGTAACTGTTATATGGATGGATGAAAGACCTAATTGATGATATAGTAGTTCAATGGAGAAGGAGGTAATCCTTCTAGTTATTTTTCATAAGTTGTTTCAGTCGTTTATGCTCTATCTTATATCCTAGACCTATAGGTTGCATTGATGCCAAGTGCTTAACGGAATGTCAATCTCGGTTGGAAATGCTCAGGCCTAGTCTCAAGGGTGAGTTTGATTGATCAACATCGTTGTCATATTTCTTATGAATTCTAGAAGTTACAATAAGTTTTGGGAAGAGGCCAATACTCTGGGCTATAAAAGTGGCTTAAATCCTGGTGTCACTGGCACAAAACTAGCAATATTGGTCCACAATTGCTGGCAGACAGGCCATGAGAGTGACTTTGGGTTACTACTCACTCCCTTGCCCATAACATGAGAATGACTATGGCCTAAGAGCCGCAGAATAGTAGTGGGACCCAGGGATGGGTTGTATGAGTGGCTACTTGTCTCCTGAGGGTTCTGTTGATGATGTTGGATGACTATATGTGATGTTTCGTCAATTCCACTTCCTTAAGGTGACATAGGAGGTCGAATATGATCATAGTAGCATTCTCCTCATGTTTTCCCCAGTTAGCATGGTTACTTTCGGTAGACTTGGGAGGGGGTTTTACACTTAAATTAAGACAAAAGGAGAAACAAGCATTTTACCTACATCTAGCATACTCAAGTTGTATGTAATTGTCTTAAATTAAGAAAAAAGAAAAAAAACCAATAGTAGCAAGAGAATCGAAGACTCTTTAGTGTTTTCTAAAAGATTTGACATCCATGTCTCCCAATCTTGATCCTTCCCAAGTGGTTGAAGTGTACATGGGGGACACAAGGGGTGAAGTGGGAGTTGCTTTGTATTTTTTCGCTAAGATCAGTTCTTTGGGTTTGTCGCCCAAGAATATTGAAGAATATATTGCAAAGGAAACAACAAAGTATTGGAAGGGTTAGGGTCATAATAAAGCTCACCATTCAAACCTGGAAGGTGAAGGTCATTGTGGTGATGATTGCGGCTTCCCTAGTCATAAAATATGTCAAGGAGCCCGAGAGAGATAGGAAGAAGTTGAATAACATCAAGAATAATGGAAATATATCCATCGATGATATCATTGAGATCTCTAGGGTTATGAGGCCGAGCTGCACGATGAAGGAATTGTCCATGCCAGTGAAGGAGATTTTGGGCACAGC
Source organism: Pinus tabuliformis (assembly GCA_031772625.1). Taxonomy (NCBI): domain Eukaryota; kingdom Viridiplantae; phylum Streptophyta; class Pinopsida; order Pinales; family Pinaceae; genus Pinus; species Pinus tabuliformis. The sequence goes on from CM062812.1 coordinate 169,175,717, forward strand.
CTCTCCATTGATTGCACGGTGGATGGAAAGGATCTAAAGGATGTCCAAGATGAGATTGATGAAGGAGAGGTCAATATCCCCTAAGAACGAAGAAAGAATTCAAATTTGGTAACTGAAATGAAATCCTTTTATTATTTTTATTGTTGGTTATTTATTCTTTTGTTTAGGGTTTTTAAGGTTTAAGGAAGTTGAAAACTGGAAGAAAGTAGCCTATGAATTTGCTTTCAGGACCTTGGGGGTTTTGAGACATTTAGAGGCCTATGAATTTCATTTCAGACCCTATGGATTTTGAGGTATTTTCCACTTCCTTTGAGACTTTGGGTATTTATATAATATATCTATATGTTTATCCACTAAATGGGTGGAAGAATTTGTTGGAAGAAAAAAGTAAAAAGGAAACCTTTTACCTTCATCCCACGAGCTCAAGTCATTTGTCGCTTTATTCCACTTTAAGAAACTAATATTGGCATACTAGTAGAAACCACCACAAATGTCGGCTTCAACCCCATGGAGTTTTAAACAAAGGGTAACAAACGGGCATCGACAATCAACCCCTCACCAATGTTAGAGACTACCCATATGACCTATCTTTTTGTGTTTTACTTCGTCCATCATATTTGATGGTTACGAATTTTGGTTAGGGTTCAAACTAAGGTAAATGAGGTCATTTTTCTTCACAGATATTTGGATTTATTCAACACTCCTTGGCTACAAATAGGAGGTAAAATACAATTCTAGTAATCTATTTATTAACCTGATTTCTTTTTTTCTTTAAGATTTTATACAAGGGTTTCTAACTTGACTAGAGGCTTCCCAAGATGAGAGAAACCCTGATGCCTCGATCACAATGCTTGCCGAGAACACATGGCTTTCTCTAATAAGGTAATAAGACATATTTTTTTAATACCCTTTTGTTTTATTTAGTTCTAGGATCCTCAAGTTATCTGGTTATGGTTTGATATTATGTTATAGGGTTTTTATAATATAGAATCAAGGTATTCAAACCCTTGTACCTAACTATTGCTACACTAGTGTTTTGGAATAAAAAGGCAATATTTTTTTTTTAAAGAGGTTCTTCTTTTGTCTCAGAATGAATTTCGTAGAGGAAAGGGTTTTTCTTTTCTTAGAAAAATATTTTGTAGAGATGGGGTTTTTTCTTTTATTGCATCCTGTTAACACCCAGGTTGTTCCCTATGACTCCCAAGGGAATACGGCCGAGGTAACCACTAACCAATCTTTGGACTACAGCCTCTAGCCAAACTGTAATCAGAGAGGGCTCTCTCTTTATGATTTGTCTCTGTTCTGATAGTATTTTAGGCTAGCTATTATGCTCAGGTTTTTGGTTTGTGTTTTGGTTGAAGGACTTCTTTCTGTGCTTAAGATATAGTGTCCAGGTAGTAGTATATCATTGGGCAATGGAGTCTAGAGCTGTGAAATGTTTTGAAATGCTGGAGTGATGGTGTTCAGACTGCAGGGCCTATTGAGTATCTCAAACAAACAAAATTTAAACTTAGGTGGTGATGTATGGTCAGCCAACAGAAAGCAATTAAGAATTTTCCATTAAGCTGGTGATGTGAAAGTGAAACATGTTGCTCAAGAGCAAACTTGAATTCCTGAAACAAAGGTCACTGTGAAAGATATATTCTGAAAGTGCAGCAATTAAGAACTACACTTATCAAGATTATAGCTGAAGAAAACATTCATTAACAACATAGATTGAACTCAGGGTATTGCATGAATAAGTCCTGAAGGTTATTCTTTTTCTTTGTTGCTAAATACTTAGAAATTAGAAACATATATGGATTGTAAAAGATTGAAACACATAACAAAGAGAGTTACGGAAAAAACTTATTGTATTCTGAGGTACACAGGAATCCTGCAGTTTTTCAACAGACACCAGAACGCATTCAACACTTCAGAACTCCGAGAAATTCCATCACTTTCTTTATTAAACTCTGAAAGGATTACAGCATAAGAACTTCTTCAAGAGAAATCAACAACAACCCCTGCAAGCTTGTGCGAGGGGCAAATATATACAATCGGTTGTACAAAATATCTGAGTGCTAAGTTATCTCAGAAATGAATACGTTCACCAACTTTTCAAGATATTAGATAAGAAATTTATTACATCATTGAATACAAAGTAAATGCATCTTTATGCCTGTCAGAAGATATTTTGGCCTTTGGAGGCCACTGAGTCGGTTGGAGTGATTTGTGTTAATGCTGAGAAATGCGCTTTTGGAGCTGCTCTGCTGTAGCTTCTCGGCCTGGACACCTGTAGCTGTCCGCCTTGACTTGTTGGCCGAGACTTCTGCTGAGTTGGCTCAGCTTTCATTTTTAACGCATGCTGATTCTTTTAAACTATCCTGTGTATGACAATTTGCATTTTCCATGAACAAAATTTATTGAATGGCTTCCTGTTTATAAAATCATCTGTATTGCCTTAGTCCACCATTCTTGTGTAGGTAGTTGATGCCTGAGAATTGCATCCATAGTCTCCTCTGCTTCTGTATATTTATAAAAATTGGGAGGTACTTCAAAGAGGTGTGTAATTTCATTCATTATAAAAAATAAACTTTCTACTCTATTGTAGAGAGTCTGTCCTGTGGCTAGCCCTGTTTCCTCTGAGGTGCTGGGCTTCTCATTGATCTGACTTGTGGCAAATGTATTGACCCTCTTGGCATACTGCTCATGTGTGAACAGTCTCCCTGCGCTGTTCAGTAAGCTAGGGAGCCCTCTGTTTTGTAATACCTGAAATTTGTCCATAAACCTGTTTACCTCAGTCTGCATGTCTTGGGTTCTTCTTTCTAATGTCTGCACCAAGTTTCTCAGTGTAAGAACCCTCTTGATTAACTGAATGGTCTCAGTTCTGTTTGGAATTCCCATGGCAGCCAACTGAGTACTTGTTCTATTGTTAAGCACATTAATCATCCTGGTGGCCACTTCAGGCATGTTGCTTAGAGCAGCCCTTGATCTCTGAATTTCAGTCTGTGCTTTTGGAATGAGCTCTAACTGCTCATGGATTGTTTCAATATACTACCATTGGTCATTAATAGATTGGCCAATATTAGCCCACATCACTATTTTAAGCTCAGCCACAACCTTATCTAATTTGAGCTCATTCTCTAGCTCTTTGATCCTGTCTTTGAGGACTTTTATCTCCCTGCCCTTTTCTGCCACAGTCTGCTTGGACTTGTCATATCTTTCCTTGAATTTGGCTAGTTTCTCCCTGGCCTCATTCAATTCTGTCATTTGTGCTTCCAAGGCCTGGATCTCATTCCTCAGCTTTTGCATGTCCAGGCTTGGGGCCTGCTCTGTTGTTGGTGGTGCTGCTGAGGTGGATGTTGCTGCCTGTTCTGTTTGTTGAGGAGGAGGAACAGTAGTTGGAGCAGTTTCCTCAAGGTTTATTACTTCAGGAGGAGGCTGGGAGGTCTGACCTTCTTCTCTTTGCTTCAAAGCTGCCTGTAATGCTGCCTGTGCAGCCTCTGATTCTCCCAGCTTTTCTTGTGTCTGGATTAACTGCTTATATAGAGACACCAGCAAGGCTGAGGCATCTTGATCATGCCTCTGCTGGGCAACCTCATCTGTTTGAGGGTGAATTGTGGCTGGCATTTTGATCTTTTTCTTCAAAGCGGCCATGTCTGCATCCCTCAACTTCAATATCTCCTGTATGCCCTTGATATCTTTGGGATCATGCCCAATCTCTATAATTATGTCTTCTAAGGACCTAATTCTGTTGTCCTTAGCTTGTGAGGATGCCCTTTCCAACTCAAGTTGGGCAGCTGTATCATTAAGGCTATTTTCCAGCCTATAATTGTCCAATGTTTCGTCTGCCAAGGAGGCATACACCATCTCACTCGTTTGCTTATGTAGCTCAATTTTGTCCATCGGGTGGATGTCCTTGGCAAGGACCTCAAGATTGGTCCTTATATAATCTGCAGGGGACTGGGGCTGTGCTACAGCTGGCAAGAAATGACTCATGATCATTTTGCCTTCACTAACATCAAAAGCAGACATCAGTCTTTGCTGGTTAGTAGGAGCCATCTTCAGCAAATGATTGTACAGTTGTATTTTTATGGGCTCATTCATTTTCTTTATGTCTATGAACTGTTGTTTAATGCTCAGTTCACCCTCTCTCTGCTGGCTAGAGGAGCTGACTTCTCCTCCCACAGTTCTGTTCTATTCCTCTTGGAAGGAACTTGCAGATGCTTCCCTGCTAGGTGGGCCCATGCCCAGAGACTGCCCTGTTGGCATTTCCTCTTCAGAGAAAGGATTCAATCTTTGTCTTTTCTCACCATGACTTATTGATGTGGTCAAGGGAGTCTCTCTGTCCCTTTTTCTGCTAGTATCCTCCTTTCGTGGAGTTTGGAGGATTGATGCATCAGCTGATGTTTCTTGCCTAGGAGGCACCATGTTTTGTGCCTGCTGTTCTGTGAAAATTGGGGCCTCAACTCCCCCTTCTTGCTGTGGGGGCTACTCTTTATCATGCTGCCCTTCTTCTTGCTGTAATCCCTGTTGTTGTTGTTGTTCTACCTGCTGCTGCTGTTGCTGCACCTTCTCATGAGGTGGTTGTTCAGTCTCCATTTCCTTTTCCTTGCCTTTGCTAGATATATCTTCAGTGGCTTTGGGTGCTTGCTGATTTACAGTCGAGGAGGATGCAACTGCTCCCACTTGTGTGCTTGGAAGGGAAAACACCTGTGAACAAAGTTCAAGGTCAGCCATCTTTTTTAGATTCCTCACCGCTCTTTGATTCGGCTCTTCTTGTGTAACCGGCTCTTCTAGGGTTCCTCTCCTCCATTTTGCTTGGTTTGCATGTTTTTCAATGTGAGGAATCTTTACATGATCATAGCCAGATAGCTTATATTTGAGCCTTCTCAAAGTGATGAAGTGGTTGGGGTCATAAGGTTTCCAGAGGAAACTAGTTTGAAGGCCAAGGGACTCAAGCATCCTGTCTGCTTCTCTCCAACCTTCCTCCCTCTGGTTATAGACAAAGTGGCCAAGTTGGTTCCTGACTTTCAACTGTGCTTTCTTGCCTTTGCCTGAAAAGTGAAGCACATCAACATTGCCAAACTGCCTGAAGTATTCTAGGGCAAACAGCCTCATAGGCACATATTTGGGTAGTCTGTAGGGAGGCAATTCACACCCATATATCCTGATGACGGTGTGGTTCTGGTAAAAGTACCAGTCCCCAATGATGTATGATTTGGATAACTGCAAGATCCTTTGCATTTCATCAGTGAGCCTTGGAGGAGGTGAGCCCATCATCATTGACATAGCTGGGTGGATGAAGAGATCTATGAACTCACAATAAGTATAAGGAGACTCGAATCTACAGTGGAAAACAGAGGACCAATAGACCACTGATCTTGGATTGCCTTGGGCATCCACTCTTTTGATTGGAAAACAGAACTTCTGATGTTGATGATATAAGATTAAGTGGTAAATATAAGAGGTGTATCTGAACACTCTTTCTCTTGCCAGGTTCATTAGTTGCTCATGTATTTTGTCTGCTATATAGGTGGCATAGTCATAGCAGATAGGAGACTTGCCAGGAGCAAACATGAGCATCATTATCAGCACAGTTTGATCAACAAACTCAACTGAGTTATAGCCCAAAATGGGACTAATCATGTCTGCAAGATCTCTGCCCAGTTGGTTGAGGTATACTTGATTGATAGGAGGATACTTCACAGAGTTAGAGTCAATGTATAGCTGGTTTAATTTGGTGACCTGAGCATCTGTCATTCTGGCTCCTTGATTTATCAGGTCTACAAGTGATAGAGCGACCAGTTTCTTCTAAGTCTTGAAGCAGAGCATATCCTTGATAGCTTCTGGGGTGACATAAAACACAGCTGAGCCTGAAGGGTCAAGAACTGCCCTCTGAGTGGGGTCATAGTTTTCAGCACACAGATGGATCAAATCCGAGAATTGTCTGACCTGAGGGAGCTTGAAAATAGGGAGGAAAGACTCCCATATGCCTAGCACAACTGTTCCAGTCTCATGCTTGGCCTTCAATTCATTGAGCAGGTGAATGTGGAACTTGGTCCTCATCAGCATTTCCTCTGAAATCTGATAGTCCATGTCTGCCAGAGGTTGCCATTCCAATTGTCTCTGAGGGGCATTCAATGGAGCAACGTTCAACGCTATAGGAGCTACTGGTGGATCCATGATTTCTCCTAGGATTATGGGTGGAGTTGCTATGCAGAGCAACACAAAAGAGTTTTCTTTACCAGAGAAATGTGAATTATTCAGGGATGAAGGATAAATGATCAGCTGCAGTAATTGAAATACTGTTTTAAGGTAGAGATAAGACTAATGTCTGGTATCAATCTGTCTCTTTTAGCAGGTATGTACAATTTGAGTGACTGGTTCGCAATTGTGCGAACAGAGTACAGTTTCTCATGAAAATGTGGGCAAAAAAGGCTCAGCTGGTGCTTTTCGACCTCACAGTTGCAAATGGGGACTAGGCACTGGGATTTTGCCAGTGAATTTGCAAGTTTTTTCGTCTTTTAAGCTTTTTGAGGGAATTCACAGACAAAGTAGGCGTATGAAGGATTTATAAGGGTAAATACCTGGTAAACAGCGAGCAATGGTCACGAATGTCTGTAGAAATGGCGCGCCGGAGGTCTCCAAATTGATTTCAGCAAAGGTGGTGCAAGTTTGGACGTAAAAATCATGCAGAGAAAGCAACAGCGCTTTTGGCAAAAAGTATGAAAAAAGGCGAAAATTGGCCTAAATATGGATTTTTGGCATATTGGCGCGTTTTTTTGGATGACGTCAGCATGACGTCATCAGGTGGGGTCAAGGTCAGATGACGTCAGCATGATGTCATCGGGTGAGGTGGCAGGCTGTGATTGGTCCACGGATATGATGAAGTGGCAGACATATCAGCGCGGGGGCAGATGAAGGAGCTGATGCGACGGCGAGGTGGCACTGACGTGGGTATGACGTGGTGGTGACGTTGGCCGGGCGGGTCGACCGAAAACCGGGAGCGGTTAGCGGATTCTCATCGCACCGCTTTTGATACGGAAGGGGAATTGTCAGGCGTACCTGCGATAAGCTGTGGGGATGACGCGTGGCAGAGGCCTGACGTCACCCTTTGATAGATATCAGAAGGTATCTGTCGGACGTCGGGGCTGGTCCGATATGGATGAGGACCGACGGATCAAAGGGGTCCGATCCGACGGTTGACAGATTAGTGAGATGATCGGACAATACGGAAGGGGGCGGGATTATTTTAATATTTATTTCGGCATCTGTGCTTGGCGGAAACCTCTTGGGATATGGCGGATTTATAAAGGTTTTTCAATGTATTTTGAAAATAAAATAATATGCGCCGATACTTTGGATAAGTGCAAAAAGTGGGTTTTTGGTGTGTTATTTGCAAATGAAGCGGGTATAGGTAGAAAGGGTTTTTTATAAGGTTTTCTTTAGCAAATGAAGGTTTTAATGGGCCAAATGGATTCAGAAGAGAGGAGGGGGTTAGACTTAGGTTTATCAAAGTGACCAGATGTCATTTTGATCCCTGACAGAGAAAATATGGCTATAATGCCAAGGGGAGGGATATTTATACAATGTTTGGGGTTTATACACCATGGTGTTATAATACTAGGGAAAGGGTAACATAGGGGAATTATATAATAGAGTTAGGGTTAATATGGATGAAAAAGGGTGAATGAGGGGAGATAATACTAAGTTTATTTGAAAATAACTTAGCTTAGGGAGTAGATCAAAATGAAAAGAGTTTTAGACAAGAAATGTGGCTTTTAAAGGACTAAGAACCACCATAAAACCACCAATTCTTCCATGAATCTCAACTGATGAGGGGATGTTAGTTATGAATGAAAAAGGGGAAAATTTGGGAAGTTAGACATGCTTCTTTGCTTGCTGCAACCTGATGGAGAAGAAGGACTTATCAATCCATTGATTTTGCTTTGTGAGGTAGGTTAGCACACCTTCAATTGTAAGGAATGACACTTCTGCAACCCCATCTGCCTACCCATCTACTTGCCTAGCATTTTTTTTGTTTCTTCTTGGAGGGTGCACTTAGACTTGCAGACCCTTATTTGCCTTTTCTTTTCTCTGGCTTTTTCCTTTTGATTTTCTATCTACTTCTACCCTTATTGCTTCCAAGGTCCCAAATTAAGCAGTTGGGAGCCTTACTTCTCTACCTAAGCTACTTGTCTGCCAAGATTAAACAGTTTGGACAGACTTCCTTCTCTATTCTACAACTGGAAATTTAAAACATGGCATGATCCAGATTCGGCTGTTGGACCATCCATCAAAATTGAGCCCACATCAAACTATATACAAACCTTGTCTCCTCATGGAAATATGGGATCTTTGCATCATCAAAGCAGAGCATATTTGGACCTTTCTTTGCCAATCATGAAATATGAAACCTATTGGTATAGGTAGCTAACAGTGGCTCCACATGGGGATGGTTTTTCATTAGAAAGACCAAGAACAGCAGGTCAGATTGCCTTGGCTCTTGACTGCTTTTACCAAAACTTGAAGTATGCTGCTTTGAAATGCCAAAATTGTGCTTTTCTTTCTTGGTAGATCTCTGAACCTATTTACCTTTTGCTGATAGTCAATAAAACTTTGGGAAACTGCATTTTTACATCTTAACAGAAAGTGATATTTACATCTGAATATGTACAAGGGAAACTCAGGCTGCACTTATGGGTAGTAGTCAAAATAGTGCTTCAGCATCCTGCCATTCACAGGGCCTTCATCCAAATCCGTTTCATTAAGACTTTTGAGGAAGTAAGTATTGTTTCCTTGTACTGCTTGGACAGCAAATGGTCCTCTCCAAAGGGAATCAAATTTTCCATGTTTTCCTTTATCTTCCCTTCTTGAGTCCCACTTGAGGACTTTGTCACCAATGTTGAAATCTTCTGCCTTGGTCCTTCTGTCAAAGGCCTTCTTTAATTTTTCTTGTAAAACTTGAACTCTGCTGAAAACTTGGTCTCTAGTTTGCTGTAAACATATTATTTGATTGATCCTTCTTTGCATATCATTTGGTTCAGCATGGCTTTCTTGAAGAAGTTTCATAACAGGCACCCCTAGTGATGATGGAAATTTGGCTTCTAATCCATAAACCAACTCATATGGGCTGGTCCCAATTGATCTCTTGGTTGTTAGTCTATCTGCCCATAAGGCATTGACCAGCTTCTTATGCCAATTCTTTTTGTTCTCTTCTAGCACTTTCTTTATAATGTTTACCAGGCTTTTATTTGAAGACTCAACAAGGCCATTTCCTTGGCGATAGTATGCAGTAGAATGGCCTAAGGTAATGTGAAATTTGTGGCAGAAATTCACCATTTTCTTGGATCTGAAAGTAGCCGCATTGTCTGTTATTATTTTGTCAGGACAACCAAATCTAGCCAATATGTTATTCTCCAAAAACTGAATGATTGTTGAATCATTTGCTTGTTTGCATGGAGCAGCTTCAATCCACTTGGTGAAGTAGTCTGTGGCTGTTAAGATCCATCTATGTTGGCCTGAAGATGAGGGATGAATTTCCCCAATGAAATCCAAGCCCCATTGTTGGAAAGGTCTCTCTGTTGCAATAGGCCTTAAGGGAAGTGGCAGCAACTGTCTCTTTCCCTCAAATATTTGACCTTTATGACATGAGGTTGTGAATTTCTTGACATCAGAGAACATGGTGGGCCAGTAGTAACCAGCCCTTAGTATTTTATCCACAGTGGACTTCCAGTACAAGTGTCCACCACAGTCACCTGCATGAAATTCTTTTATGATATTGTCATCTTCATTCTCAATTAGGCAGTTTAGCAATATCCCTTCATGGTTTTTCCAAAATAAACTTCGATTCATAACACAGAATTTAGAAGCTTTCATTTTTAAGAACCTACATTTAGTTCTGGACAATCCTGGGGGAGCACACAGGTTTTGCAATACATAACATATATCAGAGTACCAAGGGGATTGTTCAAAGGCTACATTGATCTTTGGAGTCGCCAGCTCCGGTTCACTGTCCAGCTGGTTGATGTCTAAGGCTTGGAAGTTTGCTTCTGTCATTAGTTTGGCCAAACCTTGCCCTTTTATTAGTTTTGTAGGTTTTATCTCAATATCAAATTCCAAGATGTTGGCAATCCATTTTCCTCTTCTGCCTTCTAGGTTTTCTTGAGTGAGTATGTCTTTTACAATAGGACTTGGCACATATGCTACAACATGGGAATAGAGGATGTAAATCCTAAAGTCTTTAATGGCTTTGACCAAAGCATAAGCTTGCTTTTCCATGATTTGATATTTTAAAGGTGCATCTCTAAGAGCTCTGCTAAAGAAAGCAATTGGCTTCTCATTTCCTTGGTCATCTTTCTGTAACAAAACAGCAGCAATAGTATGCTGGGAGGCAAAAGAAAAAATGATAAATTCTCTGTCAAATTGAGGATTGGTCAAGACTGGGGTTTGGGTAAGGGCCAGCTTTATACCTTCAAAGGCTTGATTTGCTTCAACTGTCCATTTCACTTTTGAATCTTTCTTTAGCATGTTATTTAGTAGTCTGATTAGTTCTGCTAAGTTTGGGATAAACCTTCTCAAGAAATTGATTTTTCCCAAAAATCCCTGCAATTCTTTGATATTGCTTGGGTGGGGCATTTGTAGGATAGCTTGTATCCTATCTGGATCAATTCTTATGCCATCCTTTGAAATGATATGTACTAACAGCTTACCTTCTTCCAAACCAAATAGAGACTTCTTGGGATTCAAGGAAATTCCATATTTCCTACATGTTAGGAAAATCTGTCTTAACTGTTTCAAATGTTCTTGATCAGATTTTGAAAACAGTGTGAGGTCATCTAAGTAAATGACTAAAAAGTCATGAATCTCCTTGGCAAAAGCAATATCCATTGCTCTTTGAAATGTTGCCCCTGCATTTTTCAATCCAAAAGGCATTTTTACATATTTGAAAGTTCCCCATGGGTTTGTAAATGCCGTTTTGTCTTGATCATCAGGGTGCACCAGGATTTGATTGAAGCCTGAAAATCCATCAAGTAGTGATATCCTTGAGCCACCTACCACTCTTTGGAGGATGTGATCCATCTTGGGTAAGGGATAATTATCTTTGAGGGATACTTGATTCAAGTTCCTAAGATCCACACAAAGCCTTATTTCTCCAGTTTTCTTTCTAGTAGGGACTAAGTTTGAAATCCACTCAGAGAATCTGATAGGTGTTATGATGCCTGCTTTGAACATTTTCTGTACCTCTTGTTCCATTGCCGGGAGAAGCATAGGATTGATTCTCCTCAATTTTTGTTTAAAGGGTTTTTGATCAGGTTTGAGAGGGATAGTATGCTGGATTACAGAGGTGTCATAGGATTTTAAATCCTCATAACTCCACGCAAAGACATCCTGGAACTCTTTAAAGAGGTCAATGTATTTAGGCTTTTGGTCAGGAGGTAAGGAAGCAGACAATTTTATTATTTTGGGTTGTGCAGCAGTCCCAATGTTGCATTCTTCAATGGCAGAGTTAAGGGGCTGCATTTTTGGTTTTCTAGGAATATCATTTGAATCAAAGATGTCCTCTAGTGGAGTTAGGCCTGTTGGCAGAAAATTGTCTTTCAGCTCTATGATTTCAGTTTCAGCATTGGCCACTTCTTCACAACTGATTGGTTGAATTTGCTGAATGTTTTCCTTGTTGAAAATAGTTGGATTTAGCATTTGTTTTGCTATTCTAGGTGATATTGTGTGGTTGATCTGTTCAAACTGTATTTGTGATGGACTTTCTCTGTCAAGTATTTGTGATTGACTTGCTCCTTCAAGTATTTGTGATTGACTTGCTCTATCAGTGTCAATATTTAATCCTGCAAATTCTTGTTGCAACGTTAAAAAATTGTTTATTTGCATATCATCCTCAAATACTTGCCAATCTTTAACATTGTTTGGAATGGAGGGTCTATGTTTTATCTCAGCTGTGAAACAATTGTTAGGCTCCATCGGTAATTTGCAAGTACTAGCAAATGTGGCCAAACTATGAGCATGCAGATTGTGGGTTCTAGGAATTTTAGTGATTTGGAATTCAGAGAAAGAGTTTAGTACCTCAGTAACAACAGACCTATAAGACCTTAGTCTTTTGTCATTGGTGACAAAATTTCCCTTCACTTGCTGGATAACTAAATCTGAATCTCCCATGATTGAAACCCTGGCAGCTTGCAAGAACTTTACTAACTTGAGGCCTAGTAAAAGAGCTTCATATTCTGCCATGTTATTCGTACATCTGAAGTTTAATCTATAGGCTCTGCCTTCTGCATGACTGTTTTCTTTATTGTGTACCCAAACTCCGGCTCCTGCCCCTAATTTGTTGACTGAGCCATCAAATTCAAGGAACCATAGAATATCTTGTTGTGAAGGAGATTTAATGATCTGTTCATGGGCTGGCAATGTAAGTTGAAGTTCTGGTTTTTCATCTGGCTTGTCTTCTAGGACAGACTCATCATTTGATTGAATATGCTTGACAACTAGAGCAACAGCAGTGTCTGGTGATTTATTGACCGTTGTTTCATGGGTGGTAGTTCTTTCATTAGTGTCTTCCTCTTGTATGAGTATCTTAGTTTCAACATCATTTTTTGAGAGAGTTGTGCTGTCATTGAAGAGAATGTATGAGTCTATGTCTGAATGGACAGCATATATGGGAAAGTTTTGAGGCTTTTCTTCACTCCTGACCATGTATTTCATGAGTGTTTCTCTGTATAGTCTTTTTGGTTGCCCAAAAACGGAGATGGTGGCATATGACATGTCTAATTGTAGGGAACCTTGGAGTTTAGCTCCCCATGATCTTGATAACAGCATCCCATACTTAGGTGGGATATCAGCAACTACAACATCCATTAGAATTGTTTTGTTTGGGTATTGAACCAGAGACACACATAAATCTTTTATGAGACCTAAACACTTGACTTGGCTGGAGTCAAAGGAAAACAGATCCTTGTATGGTCTTGTTATATCTAGATTCAATCTCTCCATGACTGCTTTTGGCATGAGATTGTGAGAGGCACCTGAGTCAAACATTGCATTATGTAATATTTTATCATGAATATGTAAGCTGACATAAAAAGGTAATACCCCTGTGACTATTGTTTTTCCATCCACTTCTGGGCCAAACAGTAATTCCGGGGTGTCATCCAACACATTGACATCATCTTTGCCGCTGGTGAGTTGAAGGGACTTCTTGATCTGTTGTTTATAAATGTCATGTTTGGCCAGTTCTGAGAGACGGATTGCTATCTTCAGTTTGCCAATTTCAGTTTCTAGGTTAAAGGGTTTTTCAGATTGGGTCTTAGGGTTATGGATAACAGTCCTTTCCTTGTTCACTAAATCTTCTTCTTGATTCTTATCTTGATTTTGGCACTTGTCGTTTTTACTCATCTCTTGCGGAGTAACATTTAAGTTAGGATGAGAGGATGGAGTAGCCATAGGTTGTTGTTTTAAGGACAATGGTTCAGTGATCTCTTCAATAATTACTTCTTCTGTAGGTGAATTTGTTTTGTCATTAGGCTCTGTGACTATGGCTCTCTTAGGTTGCTGATTATCCTTTGTCTTTTCAGGCTGGTTTACATTCACAGTTCTGCTCCTTAGCTTGTATTGTTTATGGACTTCATAAACGGCAGTGTCATAGCCTTGTTTAAAGTCAAAGGATTCACCTGATTTGGTTTGGAACAATTTTATTTCATCATCCTCATGATCTTCTTGTGTTAAGAAAACTTGACTTTCACCATCTAGACCCATTAAATTAATCTGAGTATCTTCATTGGGTTCAGTTGATGTGGAAGTCTCTGCATAATTTTCTTGGAAAGGGGGTCTTATGTCTTGGTCAGCACTGGTCTTGCCAACGTTTGGGTTTTGAGTTCTCCTAAAATTTGGATTCCTAGGAGGGTTGTTTTGTGGTGCTTCCCATGATGATTTTCTCTCAACCGATTCCACTCTATCACCCAATCTTTTCATTCCATTGAGTATTGCATCCAGCTTTTGATCAAAAGCAGAGGGTTCCTCTTTGAAGGCTGTTCTATTTTCCAACCTTGCTCTGTTTCTTTTGGCAATCAGGTTGGCTTCCACTGTGACAGCAACCTTTTGGGCTTCTGCAAGGGTTTGAGGGTCTCTTTCCTTTAACTGATAGGCCATGTCAGGGTCAAAACCATCCGGGAATTTGTACAAAGCTAAATCAGGAGGGGGTCTTAAATTTTGTGGGATTGCGTTATATACATTGTTGAATCTTGCACAATACTCCAAAACAGTCTCTTGGGGACCTCTTTTGATAGTGTCATATTCCCCAAGTATGTGCGGAGGATCCTTCTTCTTCTCCCATCTGCTAGTAAAGGCTTGATAAAGCTCATTAGGAGTTGTGATGGAATTTGCATTCAGGGATCTAAACCAAGTTCTTACATCCCCTGTCAGACTTTGAACAAACATCCTCATTCTCACACTGTCATCATCTATTTCATAGGTCTCAAAATGGTCTTGCATCCTTTTGGCATGTTGAACAACTGTCAAAGGGCCAGTGGAGTCAAAATATGAGATCTTGGTTTGGTAGTCTTGGGGTAGAGCTGCAGCATTAGCTGGTATTTGCAAGGGTACATATCTGTTAGCCATATTCACAAGGTTTGGGGGATTTACAGGAGCAACTGGGGTAAAAGGAAAGGTGTGTACCATAGGTGTAACAGGTGTGGCATCACCTAGAGTGTTGTTCAAGGGGATATGTGCAGTGGGTGAAGATGTGAAAGGAGGGCTTTGAGATGTAGATGGTGCACTGGGGGAGACAGGGGTAGAGCGAAATAGAACCTTAATAGGGGTTGGAACAGGTTCAGGGTGGGTTGTCTCAAGACTCAAATCACTAGGATTTTCCTGCCTTTGCTGCTTCCTAATTATTCTAGGGATTATATTAGGATTTTCAAAAACAGCCTGTGGGTTTGGGTCAGGGTTTGACCTAGTGTGTCTGGTTTCCCTTTTAGGAGCCAGTTTCTAAAGTTCTTTTTGGTATTTTGCAGGATATTTTTGTGTCTACAGAGGCCAGACCAGATTTTGAACTTACTGTGTATTTTCCAAAGCTAGCAGCAAAGGGAATTAGCAGCTTTCAAGAGATAAACAGAAATTAGAAAATCTTGAGGAAGTCCCCAGTGGAGTCGCCAATTATGTTAACACCCAGGTTGTTCCCTATGACTCCCAAGGGAATACGGCCGGGGTAACCACTAACCAATCTTTGGACTACAGTCTCTAGCCAAACTGTAATCAGAGAGGGCTCTCTCTTTATGATTTGTCTCTGTTCTGATAGTATTTTAGGCTAGCTATTATGCTCAGGTTTTTGGTTTGTGTTTTGGTTGAAGGACTTCTTTCAGTGCTTAAGATGTAGTGTTCAGATAGTAGTATATCATTGGGCAATGGAGTCTAGAGCTGTGAAATGTTTTGAAATGCTGGAGTGATGATGTTCAGACTGCAAGGCCTATTGAGTATCTCAAACAAACAAAATTTAAACTTAGGTGGTGATGTATGGTCAGCCAACAGAAAGCAATTAAGAATTTTCCATTAAGCTGGTGATGTGAAAGTGAAACATGTTGCTCAGGAGAAAACTTGAATTCCTGAAACAAAGGTCACTGTGAAAGATATATTCTAAAAGTGCGGCAATTAAGAATTACACTTATCAAGATTATAGCTGAAGAAAACATTCATTAACAACATAGATTGAACTCAGGGTATTGCATGAATAAGTCCTGAAGGTTATTCTTTTTCTTTGTTGCTAAATACTTAGAAATTAGAAACATATATGGATTGTAACAGATTGAAACACATAACAAAGAGAGTTACAGAAAAAACTTATTGTATTGTGAGGTACACAGGAATCCTGCAGTTTTCAACAGACACCAGAACGCATTCAACACTTCAGAACTCCGAGAAATTCCATCACTTTCTTTATTAAACTCTGAAAGGATTACAGCATAAGAAATTCTTCAAGAGAAATCAACAACAACCCCTGCAAGCTTGTGCGAGGGGCAAATATATACAATCGGTTGTACAAAATATCTGAGTGCTAAGTTATCTCATAAATGAATACGTTCACCAACTTTTCAAGATATTAGATAAGAAAGTTATTACATCATTGAATACAAAGTAAATGCATCTTTATGCCTGTCAGAAGATATTTTGGCCTTTGGAGGCCACTGAGTCGGTTGGAGTGATCTGCGTTAATGCTGAGAAATGCGCTTTTGGAGCTGCTCTGCTGTAGCTTCTCGGCCTGGACACCTGTAGCTGTCCGTCTTGACTTGTTGGCCGAGACTTCTGCTGAGTTGGCTCAGCTTTCATTTTTAACGCATGCTGATTCTTTTAAACTGTCCTGTGTATGACAATTTGCATTTTCCATGAACAAAATTTATTGAATGGCTTCCTGTTTATAAAATCATCTGTATTGCCTTAGTCCACCATTCTTGTGTAGGTAGTTGATGCCTGAGAATTGCATCCATAGTCTCCTCTGCTTCTATATTCATTATAAAAAATAAACTTTCTACTCTATTGTAGAGAGTCTGTCCTGTGGCTGGCCCTGTTTCCTCTAAGGTGATGGGCTTCTCATTGATCTGACTTGTGGCAAATGTATTGACCCTCTTGGCATACTGCTCATGTGTGAACAGTCTCCCTGTGCTGTTCAGTAAGCTAGGGAGCCCTCTGTTTTGTAATACCTGAAATTTGTCCATAAACCTGTTTACCTCAGTCTGCATGTCTTGAGTTCTTCTTTCTAATGTCTGCACCAAGTTTCTCAGTGTAAGAACCCTCTTGATTAACTGAATGGTCTCAGTTCTATTTGGAATTCCCATGGCAGCCAACTGAGTACTTGTTCTATTGTTAAGCACATTAATCATCCTGGTGGCCACTTCAGGCATGTTGCTTAGAGCAGCCCTTGATCTCTGAATTTCAGTCTATGCTTTTGGAATGAGCTCTAACTGCTCATGGATTGTTTCAATATACTGCCATTGGTCATTAATAGATTGGCCAATATTAGCCCACAGCACTATTTTAAGCTCAGCCACAACCTTATCTAATTTGAGCTCATTCTCTAGCTCTTTGATCCTGTCTTTGAGGGCTTTTATCTCCCTGCCCTTTTCTGCCACAGTCTGCTTGGACTTGTCATATCTTTCATTGACTTTGGCTAGTTTCTCCTTGGCCTCATTCAATTCTGTCATTTGTGCTTCCAAGGCCTGGATCTCATTCCTCAGCTTTTGCATGTCCAGGCTTGGGGCCTGCTCTGTTGTTGGTGGTGCTGCTGAGGTGGATGTTACTGCCTGTTCTGTTTGTTGAGGAGGAGGAACAGTAGTTGGAGCAGTTTCCTCAAGGTTTATTACTTTAGGAGGAGGCTAGGAGGTCTGACCTTCTTCTCTTTGCTTCAAAGCTGCCTGTTGTTATAGACATTTTTGTGCCTCGCAACATGGAGCATGAAATGTCAATAATTACAGGGATCTTCATTCCCTAAACATGTTGTTCTTACCCCTAGAAGAACAAGGTCAGCAAACCACAACACTTCCCATCAGTTCTCCACCGAAAACACTCAAAAACAGGCTATTTTTGGATCATGTCAGCTGCTCCACTGAGCATCTGCGCTGGAATGCAACTGCTCCTCCTTGTACCTGCGCTGAAAGTCAAATCTAATGAAGGCTACCTGCGCTGGGCGAGATTGGCCAAGTGGCACAGTCATTCTGCAAGGTGTCAATTGCCCAAGAAGCTTCCAAACTGACACTTGGTTCAAGGGATTCGCCCTGTGATGAGTAAGAGGTACTTGATCTCCATGTGTAAGCAAGGATCTCCAAGTGGACTCAAGAACTGAAGTTTAACTGAAGAGTGAGAGGACACAAGGCAGCTTTATGTCAGTCTCAAGCTGACTCATCCTTTCTTCTTCTCTCCTATATATAGAGCTCTTCTATGAGGTCTAAGGAGGCTGGAATTTTGTGCAAAGCAAGGAAGTGTTGTTGGTTTACAGTTAGAGCTATTGGGTGATTGCTTTTATAGAGGTGAAGAGGAGATTTCTTGCTGCTGGGGAGGTGCTGCTGGATTGGAGCCATTGATGGTTGTAACCTTCTCAGAACCCTGTTACTTTTATCAATAAAGCTTTGAATGTTCTCCTATATACTTGTATTGCATTGATGTATTGTATTTACTTGTATATTTGATTCACTCTAATCCATGCATCAGTTATGAGTACATGTATCTTGTAGTTTTCTTCTCTCTGTTGTGCAGGATCTGTGTGTAGCTGGACCGGCAAAGGGAGAAAGGAGCTGGGAACAAGAGACAAAGAGAGAGGATAAGGATCGACAAAAGCGAAAGACACCGGTTGGTTAATCTTTTCTTCCTTCTCTCTGTACTTTCATAAAGGAAAACATTAAAGCTTTACTTTCAGTTGTTGCTAAAGACTGTCACCTTTAGAGTAGGGATAGGGTCATCCGAGTCGGATACTTTTCCCCACAACACCTGTAATGCTGTCTGTGCAGCCTCTGATTCTCCCAGCTTTTCTTGTGTCTGGATTAACTGCTTATATAGAGACACCAGCAAGGTTGAGGCATCTTGATCATGCCTCTGCTGGGCAACCTCATCTGTTTGAGGGTGAATTGTGGCTGGCATTTTGATCTTTTTCTTCAAAGCGGCCATGTCTGCATCCCTCAACTTCAATATCTCCTGTATGCCCTTGATATCTTTGGGATCATGCCCAATCTCTATAATTATGTCTTCTAAGAACCTAATTCTGTTGTCCTTCGCTTGTGAGGATGCCCTTTCCAACTCAAGTTGCGCAGCTGTATTATTAAGGCTATTTTCCAGCCTATAATTGTCCAATGTTTTGTCTGCCAAGGAGGCATACACCATCTCACCCGTTTGCTTATGTAGCTCAATTTTGTCCATTGGGTGGATGTCCTTGGCAAGGACCTCAAGATTGGTCCTTATATAATCTGCAGGGGACTGGGGTTGTGCTACAGCTGGCAAGAAATGACTCATGATCATTTTGCCTTCACTAACATCAAAAGCAGACATCAGTCTTTGCTGGTTAGTGGGAGCCATCTTCAGCAAATGATTGTACAGCTGTATTTTTATGGGCTCATTCCTTTTCTTTATGTCTATGAACTGTTGTTTAATGCTCAGTTCACCCTCTCTCTGCTGGCTAGAGGAGCTGACTTCTCCTCCCACAGTTCTGTTCTGTTCCTCTTGGAAGGAACTTGCAGATGCTTCCCTGCTAGGTGGGCCCATGCCCAGAGACTGCCCTGTTGGCATTTCCTCTTCAGAGAAAGGATTCAATCTCTGTCTTTTCTCACCATGACTTATTGATGTGGTCAAGGGAGTCTCTCTGTCCCTTTTTCTGCTAGTATCCTCCTTTTGTGGAGTTTGGAGGATTGATGCATCAGCTGATGTTTCTTGCCTAGGAGGCACCATGTTTTGTGCCTGCTGTTCTATGAAAATTGGGGCCTCAACTGCCCCTTCTTGCTGTGGGGGCTGCTCTTTATCATGCTGCCCTTCTTCTTGCTGTAATTCCTATTGTTGTTGTTGTTCTACCTGCTGCTGCTGTTGCTGCACCTTCTCATGAGGTGGCTGTTCAGTCTCCATTTCCTTTTCCTTGCCTTTGCTAGATATATCTTCAGTGGCTTTGGGTGCTTGCTGATTTACAGTCGAGGAGGATGCAACTGCTCCCACTTGTGTGCTTGGAAGGGAAAGCACCTGTGAACAAAGTTCAAGGTCAGCCATCTTTTTTAGATTCCTCACCGCTCTTTAATTCAGCTCTTCTAGGGTTCCTCTCCTCCATTTTGCTTGGTTTGCATGTTTTTCAATGTGAGGAATCTTTACATGATCATAGCCAGATAGCTTATATTTGAGCCTTCTCAAAGTGATGAAGTGGTTGGGGTCATAAGGTTTCCAGAGGAAACTAGTTTGAAGGCCAAGGGACTCAAGCATCCTGTCTGCTTCTCTCCAACCTTCCTCCCTCTGGTTATAGACAAAGTGGCCAAGTTGGTTCCTGACTTTCAACTGTGCTTTCTTGCCTTTGCCTGAAAAGTGAAGCACATCAACATTGCCAAACTGCCTGAAGTATTCTAGGGAAAACAACCTCATAGGCACATATTTGGGTAGTCTGTAGGGAGGCAATTCACACCCATATATCCTGATGACGGTGTGGCTCTGGTAAAAGTACCAGTCCCCAATGCTGTATGATTTGGATAACTGCAGGATCCTTTGCATTTCATCAGTGAGCCTTGGAGGAGGTGAGCCCATCATCATTGACATAGCTGGGTGGATGAAGAGATCTATGAACTCACAATAAGTATAAGGAGACTCGAATCTACAGTGGAAAACAGAGGACCAATAGACCACTGATCTTGGATTGCCTTGGGCATCCACTCTTTTGATTGGAAAACAGAACTTCTGATGTTGATGATATAAGATTAAGTTGTAAATATAAGAGGTGTATCTGAACACTCTTTCTCTTGCCAGGTTCATTAGTTGCTCATGTATTTTGTCTGCTATATAGGTGGCATAGTCATAGCAGATAGGAGACTTGCTAGGAGCAAACATGAGCATCATTATCAGCACAGTTTGATCAACAAACTCAATTGAGTTATAGCCCAAAATGGGACTAATAATGTCTGCAAGATCTCTGCCCAGTTGGTTGAGGTATACTTGATTGATAGGAGGATACTTCACATAGTCAGAGTCAATGTATAGCTGGTTTAATTTGGTGACCTGAGCATCTGTCATTCTGGCTCCTTGATTTATCAGGTCTACAAGTGATAGAGGGACCAGTTTCTTCTCAGTCTTGAAGCAGAGCATATCCTTGATAGCTTCTGGGGTGACATAAAACACAGCTGAGCCTGAAGGGTCAAGAACTGCCCTATGAGTGGGGTCATAGTTTTCAGCACACAGATGGATCAAATCCGGGAATTGTCTGACCCGAGGGAGCTTGAAAATAGGGAGGAAAGACTCCCATATGTCTAGCACATATGTTCCAGTCTCATGCTTGGCCTTCAATTCAATGAGCAGGTGAATGTGGAACTTGGTCCTCATCAGCATTTCCTCTGAAATCTGATAGTCCATGTCTGCCAGAGGTTTCCATTCCAATTGTCTCTGAGGGGCATTCAATGGAGCAACGTTCAACGCTATAGGAGCTACTAGTGGATCCATGATTTCTCCTAGGATTATGGGTGGAGTTGCTATGCAGAGCAACACAAAAGAGTTTTCTTTACCAGAGAAATGTGAATTATTCAGGGATGAAGGATAAATGATCAGCTGCAGTAATTGAAATACTGTTTTAAGGTAGAGATAAGACTAATGTCTGGTATCAATCTGTCTCTTTTAGCAGGTATGTACAGTTTGAGTGACTGGTTCGCGATTGCGCGAACAGAGTACAGTTTCTCATGAAAATGTGGGCAAACAAGGCTCAGCTGGTGCTTTTCGACCTCACAGTTGCAAATGGGGACTAGGCACAGGGATTTTGCCGGTGAATTTGCAAGTTTTTTCGTCTTTTAAGCTTTTTGAGGGAATTCACAGACAAAGTAGGCGTATGAAGGATTTATAAGGGTAAATACCTGGCAAACAACGAGCAATGGTCACGAATGTCTGTAGAAATGGCACGCCGGAGGTCTCCAAATTGATTTCAGCAAAGGTGGTGCAAGTTTGGATGTAAAAATCATGCAGAGAAAGCAACAGCGCTTTTGGCAAAAAGTATGAAAAAAGGCGAAAATTGGCCTAAATATGGATTTTTGGCATATTGGTGCGTTTTTTTTGGATGACGTCATCAGGTGGGGTCAAGGTTGGATGACGTCAGCATGACGTCATCGGGTGAGGTGGCAGGCTGTGATTTGTCCACGGATATGATGAAGTGGCAGACATATCAGCGCAGGGGCGGACAAAGGAGCTGACGCGACGGCGGGGTGGCACTGACGTGGGTATGACGTGGTGGTGACGTTGGCCGGGCGGGTCGACCGAAAACCGGGAGCGGTTAGCGGTTTCTCATCGCACCGCTTTTGATACGGAAGGGGAATTGTCAAGCGTACCTCCGATAAGCTGTGGGGATGACGCGTGGCGGAGGCCTGACGTCACCCTCTGACAGATATCGGAAGGTATCTGTCGGACGTCGGGGCTGGTCCGATATGGATGAGGACCGTCGGATCAAAGGGGTCCGATCCGACGGTTGACGGATTAGTGAGATGATCGGACAATACGGAAGGGGGCGGGATTATTTTAATATTTATTTTGGGATCTGTGCTTGGCGGAAACCTCTTGGGATATGGCGGATTTATAAAGGTTTTTCAATGTATTTTGAAAATAAAATAATATGCGCCGATACTTTGGATAAGTGCAAAAAGTGGGTTTTTGGTGTGTTATTTGCAAATGAAGCGGGTATAGGTAGAAAGGGTTTTTTATAAGGTTTTCTTTAGCAAATGAAGGTTTTAATGGGCCAAATGGATTCAGAAGAGAGGAGGGGGTTAGACTTAGGTTTATCAAAGTGACCAGATGTCATTTTGATCCCTGACAGAGAAAATATGGCTAAAATGCCAAGGGGAGGGATATTTATACAATGTTTGGGGTTTATACACCATGGTGTTATAATACTAGGGAAAGGGTAACATAGGGGAATTATATAATAGAGTTAGGGTTAATATGGATGAAAAAGGGTGAATGAGGGGAGATAATACTAAGTTTATTTGAAAATAACTTAGCTTAGGGAGTAGATCAAAATGAAAATAGTTTTAGACAAGAAATGTGGCTTTTAAAGGACTAAGAACCACCATAAAACCACCAATTCTTCCATGAATCTCAACTGATGAGGGGATGTTAGTTATGAATGAAAAAGGGGAAAATTTGGGAAGTTAGACATGCTTCTTTGCTTGCTGCAACCTGATGGAGAAGAAGGACTTCTCAATCCATTGATTTTGCTTTGTGAGGTAGGTTAGCACACCTTCAATTGTAAGGAATGACACTTCTGCAACCCCATCTGCCTACCCATCTACTTGCCTAGCATTTTTTTTGTTTCTTCTTGGAGGGTGCACTTAGACTTGCAGACCCTTATTTGCCTTTTCTTTTCTCTGGATTTTTCCTTTTGATTTTCTATCTACTTCTACCCTTATTGCTTCCAAGGTCCCAGATTAAGCAGTTGGGAGCCTTACTTCTCTACCTAAGCTACTTGTCTGCCAAGATTAAACAGTTTGGACAAACTTCCTTCTCTATTCTACAACTGGAAATTTAAAACATGGCATGATCCAGATTAGGCTGTTGGACCATCCATCAAAATTGAGCCCACATCAAACTATATACAAACCTTGTCTCCTCATGGAAATATGGGATCTTTGCATCATCAAAGCAGAGCATATTTGGACCTTTCTTTGCCAATCATGAAATATGAAACCTATTGGTATAGGTAGCTAACACATCCTCTCTTGTACTATTATCTCCTTCCTTCCTCCACTTCTCATGATGTTTCTGCTTCTTCAGTGGAAAGTTTCTCTTCTTCTACTGCAACATAGGACATAGAGTGAACCCCAACCCCATGAGTCTCCAGGAAGTGGCAATCCCTCTCTCAGCACCTCAACAATTCCTGAACTTACTAAAAAGGTTAAAGAAGCTATTACAATTGGTGAAAAAAACGACAACATCAATCTCGACACCCTCATCCAGGATTTATCTTAGCTTTTCAAAATCGTCAAGGTAAGATGGATCTCTATTTTTCATGTCCAATTGAGTATGTGAATTGAATTGGAGATTTTTGTTAATATGTCTCCACATGACATATTGAATAAATTTCATTTTATTTTTAGACAAACTCGTTAGATAAAAAACCATCTATTGGCCACTATTGGTCACATAGTTCATTCTTTTCAACACTAAAGGAAATCATGTTCAAGGCAACCAATGGCGCTTTGGATTTGGTGCGTATTAAATATCAATTAATTTCTTATAATCAACTAAACTTGAAATCTAAGTATGAATAACAAGAAATTTAGATTCCTCCAAAATATGTGTATAATCAGTATTAAGTGTTAATTTATGTTCTAAGATTTTGAGAGTAAATATATTTAAATGGAAAGCAATTAATATTTTATCTAATGTTTTTTCCCTTTCATGGTTTTTAGAAAGATACTATTTCATCTCAACATTCTAGTGAAGCAATGAAAGTGGTTAAGAATCTCCTAATAAGATTAGGGTAGGCACACTGGGTTGTTGCAGGTCTTCTTGATGTGGTGAATATATTGGAGAGATTTGAAATAGTCTCTGCAAACCAAGATGAGTGTTTGTCACTTTTAGAGGAAATTATTAATTTGTCCCATCATGTTAAAGATCTTAAATAATGACCTAGTTTGTAAAAAGGGATGGAGGACTCAATAAAAAAATAAGATCTTAAATAATGACCTAGTTCGTAAAAGGGAATGGAGGACTCAATAAAAAAATCAACAGAAATGATCGTGGAAGGAGCCTTCATCTGTTGTAGTCAAATCAACTCTTCAAAGTTTTGTATGCTAAATGTTCAAAATGATTCCTATATGCCTATATCCATGGAAGACCCTTTTTCATTTTTTATGTTATGACCTCGATCAATACACTTGTAATGAAATGAATTTATGAATGGAATTTTACCGACAGGTTTTTCTCAGCATCTGTAAACATGGAAGAGTTGGCTCAATTTCAGCAAAAGTTTCAGAAAAATGTAAAAATGTACAAGTATATGGACATAAAATGTTTACATGTATCTTGGATTCTCTCATAATTTTCTTTATTCTATCGTTACTTTTGATTCTTCTCTTGACCTTTTAACTAGGGTGGTGTAGTACAAGCTTAGTATTTGAGATATATATACAACATTTAATAACATATCTAAGATATGTATAATATTTTAGGTTGTTCTGCACCTATTGTTATTTTGTATAAGTGTGATATTAGTGTACTTTTGGCTCTAGCAATGTCATTTATGTTGTTAAGCTACATTTTTTTGATGACCATTACATTTCAATGGAGCATTGATGGCTTTTACACTTACGCAATATACCCTGCAAGAAGAAATTTTGGGAAATGGAAGTTGTGTACCCACATTAATTTCGACTATGGTGTTGGAAGCATGCTTGTCTACCATAAAAACTGATGAGTAAAGGCTACCATGCATTATTTTATAGGTTGATTTCTACTAATGCCCACTTTGTACATAGATATATCTAAATTTTGTGATCTATAGATTTTAAAACCTTAGGAACTCCTTTATTAGGAAAAGGAATTTATGATTATTTCTTAAAAACCTTTACTAGATTATGCCATACCATTCATTCATCATACCTAAATGAGTAGCAAAATCTATGTAATAAATTTTTTACTTTAATAATTATCATAAACCCTTTTAAACCTCAAATTTATTAAATGCTTAGGATTATATATATATATATATATATATATATATATATATATATATATATATATATATATATATATATGTATGTATGTTGGGTCCCTATAATACTAGTGACTACCCCATTACTATTGTAGTTATACCCCTTATTTATATTGTTGTGCCCCTATTACCCCCATATTGTTATTTTTGTGGCTTTATATTATTATTGTTAGGTCGGCTGGATTATATTGTGACTCCTTAGACTCCTATATATAGAAAGGAGGTTTTGTCATTTGTATCATCCAAGAATTTTTCATTTATGTAATGTAAAGGAGGTTGCCCCCTCGAAGAGGCTGAATTCTAAGGCATTGATCTATCTTTTCTATCTTTTCTTGAACTGGTTTCATAACATTTGGTATCAGAGCTTTGGATTCTAGGGTTTCACTGCTCAAAACAGGTCATCGTGGCATTTTCGCTATAACTTTTTTTCTGTGACGTTTCAGAAGTCACAAAAAAACCCATTTGAGAAGAATTGGTGCTGAACAGTGGGTCCGAATTTCAGAGCTTTTTGCCCAATATTTTCGGAGAGATGATCTGAGGAAGTTGGCCTTTTTGCAGACTCCGGAATTACATTCAAAACAGGTGACCTGGGGAAAATCGTCATAACTCTCTCTCTGAGGATCGGATTGAAATTTCGTAAAAAGGTACAGAAAGAGGACGGACTGTAGCTTCTTCCCTGTGTGTTTCAGATTCAAAAGATGAAACAATGACTCGTGGGACGTCGTACAAGTTCGTCCTACTGAACTAGTCTAAAAGCAAGTCACTGTGGGAGATTTCACATAACTCTTCCTTGGAGAATCCAATTTGGCTCAGACTTGTGGCATTGGAAAGAGGACATAGAAGGCTACTACAAATAGCAATTTCAGAACTGGATGATCCGAAATTACAGAGATACATCAAATTCAATATCAGGCTTCTATAAAGTGAAAAAAGGTGTGTAGTTTTTTTTTAAATTTTTGTGTAAGCTTGGTTTAACGGAATTCAAAGGGCATAGTAAAGCATTATTATCGGTAACTGATGCCCCGAGGAAAGAAAATGCAAACACCTAGTAAGGAACCTGAAACCTCTAGCATGACTCATGAAGAAGAAGAAGAAATGCTACATGATATATCAAAATTACAAGAACAAGTGCAACAAATGTCACGCTCACAAAAGCTAACAGAAGCTAAGATAAGTGGCGTGGAATCTAAGATAAAGGGAATGGAAGCTAAGATGGATGATTCAAAGACAGATTTGAAGAGAGACATGGCAGATTTGAAGATAGATTTGAAGACAGATATGGAAGAATTGAAGAAGTTGCTACAAGAAAGGGTCACTAATGGTGAAAAGGTAGTAAAGGAAACTCATGATGAGAAGAAAAGAAATGTTAATCATGATACCATAGACGCTAATGTTGGATTGAAGAATCACCATATTCCAAAAATTGATATGAGGACATTTGATGGCAAGGATCCCGCTACATGGATATTACAGATGGAGCAATTCTTCGATCTCAATAATGTGCAAAATTCACAAAAGGTACGTATGGCAACTGTATATTTGGAACCAAATCAGTTTGTATGGTATCAATGGCTTTGCTCTCGTAAACAATTTATCACTTGGGCAATTTTTACGGAAGAATTGATAGCACATTATGAAGATACAAAAAGCAACACATTTTTTAGCCAATTGATAAGTCTCAAACAAAAGGGTTCAGTAATGGAGCACATTGAGGAGTTCCAAAAATTGAACATAAGGGTAAAAGATATTCTAGAGGAGCATAGGGTTGATGTGTTCATAGGCTCTTTAAAGGATAATATCGAACATGATGTTCGCCTTTGGGAACCAGATTCATTAGAGAAGGCATTCAGGTTAGCCAGAAAAATGGAAAGCAAAATTATGGCAACCAGGAAGCATACCACTCACAACTATAAAGACGGAAGTGTTGTTGCCCCTAGTCTTCCACAACCTATAAGGTTGACACCACAACAATTGGAAGAAAAAAGAGCAAAAGGGCTTTGTTACAGTTGTGATAGCAAATACACTAAAGGTCATAAGTGTGCTGAAAAGAAATTATTCTACATAGATTGTGAAGAGGAAGAAGAAAAGGAGCAAGAAAAGTCAAAAGAAGAAGATATACTCCAAGAACAAAGCCTAGATGAAGAACAAATAAATCCGACCATATCTTGTAATGCATTGGCGGGAATTACCACTCCTCAAACCATCAAGATAGAAGGAAAAATCAAGAAGAAAAAGGTAATAGTGTTGATTGATTCAGGAAGCACCCACAATTTTATTCATTGTAGGGTAGCAAAAGAATTGAATTGCTTCCTATATCCAGCACCAGAGTGTCAAGTGATGATTGCAAATGGAGGAACAATAAATTGCTCTGGAAAGTGCCATAATATCAAGCTATCCATGGGAGAATATGTATTGACTAGCCCAATGCTTTCCATTCCAATGGGAGGTGCGGATGTTGTACTAGGAGTCCAATGGCTACAATCCTTGGGTACAATAGCTTTTAATTTTCAAGAAATTTTCATCAAATTTTCTTCGGAAGGAAAGGAAGTTGAATTAAGGGGTATTGCAGGGAAACCAGGAAAGATAATCAGCTCTCATGGTATGACAAAGCTTCTAAGAAAGGAGCAAAGAGGTGTAATTGCACAATTATGCTCGCTAGATGTTTCCACATTGGAATCATCTATTTCTCCAGATCTTCAAAAAGTCGTGGACAATCATTCCAGGGTATTTGAGACTCCCAAGGGTCTCCCACCTATGCGTGATCATGATCATGCTATTCATCTGATTCCAGGAAGTGTTCCTCCAAACATCAGGCCGTACAGATATCCCTATGTCCAAAAAATTGAAATTGAACGTATGGTTGCAGAAATGCTAGAGGCTGGTATAATTCAACAGAGTCAAAGTTCTTTCTCAGCTCCAGTAGTATTGGTGCACAAGAAGGATGGATCATGGTGCATGTGTCCAGATTATAGGGAGCTCAACAAGCTCACTATTAAAGATAAGTTCCCCATTCCTGTTATCGATGAATTACTGGATGAATTGCATGGATCAATTTACTTCACCAAGTTGGATCTTCGTTCGGGATATCATCAAATCAGAATGAAGATTGAAGACATTCCAAAAATGGCATTTAGAACTCATGAGGGTCATTATGAATTTTTGGTCATGCCTTTTGGCCTTACCAATGCACCTTCAACATTTCAAGGTTTGATGAATTCAATTTTCAAACCATTCCTTAGAAAATTTGTGTTAGTATTTTTTGATGATATACTAATCTACAACAAGTCTTGGAAGGATCATGTTGAACATGTTGACGGGGTGCTACAACTATTGGAGGAGAAACAATTATATGCAAAAAGATCCAAATGTTTCTTTGGAGTCCAGGAGATGGAATATTTGGGTCATATTGTATCTCATGAAGGAGTTAAGGTAGACCCTAGCAAAATTAAATCCATTAAGGAATGGAAAATCCCCACATCCATAAAGCATCTGCGAGGATTTCTTGGGTTGACAGGGTATTATCGCAAGTTTGTTAAGAATTATGGGAGAATAGCAGCACCTCTAACAACATTATTGAAGAAAGATTCATTTTCATGGACTCCGGAAGCAACAAAGGCCTTTGAACATCTTAAAGAGGCAATGTGCCAAGCACCGGTCTTAGCTACACCGAACTTCACAAAAAACTTTATTGTAGAATGTGATGCTTCAGGAAATGGAATTGGTGCTGTTCTAATGCAAGATGAAAGACCCATTGCTTTTGAAAGTCGTCCAATCAAGGGAAAGTTTTTAAGCAAAGCTATTTATGAGAAGGAAATGTTGGCAATACTCCATGCACTTAAGAAATGGCGACCCTACCTAATGGGAAGACACTTCAAGGTAAAAACGGATCATGATAGCCTTAAATACTTTTTAGAACAAAGATTATCCTCTGAAGAGCAACAAAAGTGGGTCACAAAGATGTTGGGTTATGACTTTGAAATCATCTACAAAAAGGGGAAGCAAAATGTGGTGGCAGATGCACTCTCAAGAAAGGATGAGGATGTGGAAGCATTGTTGTGTGCCATTTCTATTATCCAACTAGATTGGATAAACGAAGCAAGGGAGGAATGGAAGAATGACGAAGAGGTGTGGGCACTTATTCAAAAGATACATGGAAACCCAAATATTATTGTAAGTGACAGAGATCCAATTTTCACTGGAAATTTTTGGACAAAATTATTTTCTTGTCTTGGTACTCATTTAGCTCATAGCTCATCTTATCATCCTCAATCTGATGGGCAAACTGAGATAGTAAAAAAATGTTTGGAAGGATATCTTCGTTGCTTTGTATCTGATAAACATACACAATGGGTCAAATGGTTGCCTCTGGCTGAATGGTGGTATAACACTTCCTTCCATACAGCAACAAAAATGACCCCATTTATGGCACTTTATGGGTATCAACCACCATCCATCATATCATATTTAAGAGAAAATTCTAAGGTTCAGGCAGTGGAACATCACATCGAACATCAACAACAAGTCCTCCAACTCTTAAAGGATAACCTCGTGTTGGCACAAAATAGAATGAAACAATAGGCAGATCAACATCGCAGTGAAAGAAGTTTTGATGTAGGTGATTGGATATTCCTACGGCTACAACCATATAAGCAAATGTCCCTAAAGCAAGCTAAGAAGGATAATAAATTATCACTAAAGTATTATGGTCCATACAAGGTGTTGCAAAAGATTGGTACTATGGCAAATAAATTGGAGCTTCCTGCAGCTTCTCAATTGCACCCAGTCTTCCATGTTTCATGTTTAAAGAAGGTTATAGGTGACAAGCTCCCAATTCAAACAATATTGCCAGAACTTGATGAGGAAGGAAAAATTATATTGGAACCGGAAGCAGTCACAGAAGCAAGAACTCGACAACTACGAAGTCGATCAATTTCAGAGTATCTTATCAAGTCGAAGAACTTATCCGCTGAAGATTCCACATGGGAGGATGAGAATTTTATGCAGAAGTATCCAAAACTACTCAAGCGTTGAGGACAACACTTTTTTGAAGGAGAGGGGCATGTTGGGTCCCTATAATACTAGTGATTACCCCATTACTATTGTAGTTATACCCCTTATTTATATTGTTGTGCCCCTATTACCCCCATATTGTTATTTCTGTGACCCATAGAATCCCTCTATTGTTATTTTTGTGGCTTTATATTATTATTGTTAGGTCGGCTGGATTATAT
This sequence comes from Pinus tabuliformis, assembly GCA_031772625.1. Classification (NCBI taxonomy): domain Eukaryota; kingdom Viridiplantae; phylum Streptophyta; class Pinopsida; order Pinales; family Pinaceae; genus Pinus; species Pinus tabuliformis. The sequence continues at coordinate 169,206,353 of CM062812.1, forward strand.
TGTGACTCCTTAGACTCCTATATATAGAAAGGAGGTTTTGTCATCTGTATCATCCAAGAATTGTTCATTTATGTAATGTAAATGAGGTTGTCCCCTCGAAGAGGCTGAATTCTAAGGCGTTGATCTATCTTTTCTATCTTTTCTTGAACTGGTTTCATAACAGTATATATGTATATACATATATACATATATACATATACATATACATATATATACATACATACATATAAATATAGATATATATATATATATATATATATATATATATATATATATATATATATATATATATATATATATATATATTAGAAATAAATGTATATCATTATATGTTTATTTTATGAAGTTATATATTTTCTTTGGTATATTTCACTAGGATCTTCATTGGTTAACATTCACTTAAAATATTAGTTGAGAGAAATGTAAACATTGCATATTTCATACTTGTTATTGTCCAACCTCTATATTCTAACAACTTGAATGAGTGTTTACAAAATACTAAAGCATTACTTTCAATATATTGTTCAATACGTTTTTTTCTTGGTTCTTTATAATCTTTTCATACTTGTGATGCAACCAACAATCTTAATTCTCAGTTGTCCTTGAGTTTTCTTGAGTTGTAGTGCTTGCATGAGTTATGTGATCAAGGTTGATTCCTGAATTAATACACAACTAGGACTTGGCCCCGGAGTTTCATAGCCTTTGCACCAACCACCTATAACATGACTGTGGTGATGACAAGGCATTTCCACTGTGAATGATGTGATCAAAGGGTGGAGATCAATGGTTTTTATGAATTGTGTGGGTCCTCCCCCTATGGCATAGGAAAAGGGTTGGGGGTGACAACAAAGCTCTTTGTTGCCAATCAAATCAGATGGTTGCGGCAGACGGGAGGTAGATCCACGGAGAAAGTGGAGTGACGGTGGGTCTCCCGATGACATAGGCGAAAGGGGGGCCAAAAAATTTCACTGGTTACTCTGCCTCGAGACCCAAGTCACAAATGCTAAACTTATGTAGATTACAGACTATGAGAATATACTAGAATTTGATTGTTAGCAGAGAGGTCAAACAATAGACCTCTCTCCTGAGGGTCAGATTTTTGGGATATTCCTTGAATCTGCATTTGACATTAGGATACCCAACCATGAAGGCAACTCATCAAGGAACACACTCATAGTGATGACTAGGTTAACTAAATGCAGAGCTAGATGCACCTCATCTCAATAGCACAACCCTAACTCCCTTCGGCCTTTAGCACAAAGTGGTTAAAACATAGCAAATGTAGACTACTTGATGTTGCAATGGGTAGGATCTAATGCTTCTTTGGTCAAGGGGACATGTGCTCTTGGTGGAATTGGCCTATGGGCTCACCAGTTAGGAGGATCACTCAAAAATGAATTCGACCACAAGCCTGCAATGCTTCTAACCATTTTATTTCCAACCACTTGATCTTATGACACGGGTACTATTTGAATACAATGTTGTATGTTTGCAAAGCATGGACATAAATTTTTATAGGGAACCACAAAAATATATCACAAATATGCGGAATATAAACAAATGTCTACAAAGATCAAAATGCACAATGCATGTACACCACAACTCAATCAGCGAGTCACCTAGAATAGTATATTTACAGAGATTCCCCTTTATGAGCTGTAGGGCTCTCATGCTCCATTTGACTCTCTTTCTAGACTAATTGAACTTTGGTCTTGAGTAGTTTGAGCTTTAATCCCAACGTTTATTTCTAAATTGATTTCCTCTCTCTCTCTCTCTCTCTCTCTCTCTCTCTCTCTCTCTCTCTCTCTCTCTCTCTCTCTCTCTCTCTCTCTCTCTCTCTATATATATATATATATATATATATATATATATATATATATATATATATATATATATATATATATATATATATATATATCTATATATATATATATATATATACTGGACACAAATATCTTTTAACAAAATAAAGATTCTTTGGACAATATTCTAGAGTCTAGAAAACTATTTAACACCTCAATCTAGCATTCATTTCTTTTACAAGATGCCACATGGGTAAGAGCGCTCACTCATCAAAACTTTGTAACAATCTAGGAACTCTCTAGAAATTAGACACTTGTATTTACATAATACAAGTGAGTATGTGTCGAATGAATTCAAAATAAATTGTGTGAAAGAAGGCCTTTGACGAGAGTTTACAACACCCCATAAACCACAACAGAATGGAGTGGATGAGAGAAAGAACTGCAACATTGTGGGAAAAGAAAGGGAAATGATGCATGACCAAGGCCTAACTATGAATTTGTGGGCTGAAGCATGCAACACAACATCTATTTGCAGAAATGGAGTCCTCATCAGATTATGGGCATGATTACACTGAAGGAGGCTTTCTCAGGGAGAAAATCAGATGAGTCACACTTCATGATTTTTGGAGCCTCTGTATACTACCATGTCTCCAAATATTCGAGGAAGACGCTTGAGACAACAACAAAATTGTGGGTTGCACAAAAGCTCCCCACAACTACCGCATGTACTTGCCATCCTAAAAAATGACAATTGTGTGAAGGGATGTAAAATTTGATGAGGAGAAAGCGATGTGGTGATATATTGAGAGGGAGCTTCAGATCCCACGAGAAGAGGATCTTTTAGCTCCAAAGGAGGAGCCCTAGGAATTTGTGGAGCATCCACAAGTAGAGGAGCAGAAGTGGAGACATCCACTCAAGCAGAACTGTCAAGAGAATGTAGGAAAAGGACCAGGGAAGCCGATGGACTTCTGTAAGGTGAGAGGGAGAATGCAGGAGCTCCTTCAAATCTGCATAGGCAAAGAAGGTCACCTAATTGGTACACTAGCTACATAATGACTAGGCTTGTAGAGATCGAGCAATCCTCTTTCGAGGAAGCAATATAGAAACCTGTATGGGTTGATGCAATAGTGGAGGAATACAAATCCATTGTAAATAATAGTGTTTAGGAAGTGGTCCCAAGACCGAAAAAAAAAACAGTTGTGGGTTCAAGATGGATCTTCAAGGTGAAGTAGGCAGCAGACGATAACATAGAGAAGTATAAGACTAGATTTGTGGCCAATGGATACTCTAAATTTCAGGGAATTGACTATGAGGAGAACTTTTCTCTTATAGCAGGGTACTCATCCATTAGGGAAATTCTTGCACTAGTTGTGTAGATGGAGTGTAAGATCCACTAAATGGATGTAAAAACAACATTCCTCAATAGATTTGTTGAGGAGGAGGTGTACATCAAGAAAGAAAAAGGTTTTAAGACATTTTATCAGGAGTCTCATGTGTGAAGACTTAAGCGAGGAGTGTACGGTCTCAAACAAGCACCCCATGCTTGGTACACCAAGACTGATAGCTATTTCACCACTTTGGGCTTCACCAAATGTGAAGCAGATGAAAATCTCTATCATATCTTGGTAGAAGGTAAATTTCTTATTATTTTCTTATATGTTGAAGATTTGATTTTAACTGGTGATGAGCATCTTAATAGATCTTACAAGGAGGACCTTGCAAGGGAATTTGAAATGAAGTACATGGGTCTCATGCACTACTTCTTTGGGTTGGAAGTATGGCAAGCTGATGGGGAGCTGTTTGTCTCTCAAGGCAAGTATGCAAATGAGACACTACTAAGATTTTGCATGGATATTTGCAAACCCATGGAGACACCTCTAGTGACCAACTAGAGGAAGGAGGATGCCACTTCAAGTGAGGAAGTGGATGCTACCATTTATTGGTAGCTAGTGGGTTCACTGATGTATCTTGTGAACACATGACCAGATATGTGCTATGTAGTCAACCAACCGAGCCAAGCTATGTTTAGGCCAACCAAATTAGTTTGGAAGTCATCTAAGCATGTTTTATGGTACCTCAGAGGCTCTATCCAGTTTCGACTATGGTACAAATGAACAAAGGGAGTGAAGTTGTGTGGATTCATAAATGCCAATTGGATGGGGAGTCCATCAGACCCAAAGAGTACATCAAGTGGATTTTTCAATTTTGGGTCCATAGTTGGTTATTGGCACAAAAGGAAGCAAAGATATGTGGCGCTCAGTTCAGCAGAATAAGAAGACATGGTTGCAAGTCTAATATCATGTGAGATGATCTGGATAAGAAAGATACTTATTGGATTGTTTGGTAAGATTATGGATCCAACTGTGATCTACTTTGATAATCATAGTTTCATTAAGATCTTTGAGAATCCTATATTTCACAATCAATCTAAGAATATAGATATCTGGTATCACTATTTACAGTACTGTGTGTGGAGGCGGATAATGTTGCTACAATACATTTTGACAGAGGAACAATATGTTGACCTTTTGACAAAGGCCTTGTCAAGAGGGAATTTTGAGTTCCATAGGTTCAGAATAGGGGTGGTTGATAATCCATTTCTTACTGAGAGGGAGTTTTGAAAAATGTAGCAAGAAATTATCAATTTGATTTAAATGCCTTGATTAAATTGAGAAAATTCGAATGTCCACATCAACAAACAAATTGGATGCAGTTAACTTGTGTGACATGACTTGTGTCATTCATTTTAAATAGTAAATTCAAGTTGGATAAGTTAGAGTTTAGTTAAGCATGTGTGTTTGCTAATCTGTAGCAATTAAGGTCAGTTATCTCAAGTTGTTTTCAGTTAAAATAGTTTCAACTATTGGAGGAACTAGTGGAACGTCAGTTGTGCAGTGGGACTTCAGTCAAACTCAATGATCATCCAATTAACTGATCAATCAACTCAAAATAGCTAGTGCCTGTAGAGAATTCGAGTTCCCCAGCAGTTGTGGATATTCCAAGGTAGTGTAACATCAATTGTAGAGTAGTCTTGAGTGTACAAGTGTTGCATGTAGTCAGGCGATCAACCTTGGTAATTATGCAATCCGTTTTAGAGAAATCCATAAATAATATGGGCCTAATTTCTCAAGGAATTGCGTAAGGAAATAGGGGCTCAAGTAGAGGCATACATTGACTAAGTTTGGGTCAGAGCTTCTGAGTGAGCAGAGAGATAGGTTATTCACTTGCAGGTTGTGCTCAATTGAGAAACGAAATTGTAATACATCTCTATTCATCAGACTAATGCAAGCAGACATTGGGGTTTTTAGTAGATTGCTTTCCTGAGAAAAAGTATTATGTGCATGTGTGTTATTTCTCATTGCATGGTTGTGATTGATGTTCTAAATTATGAATTGAATTCTGCAGAGCAGTAGAGTGGGTTTATGTCTTATGATTTTGATTAAAATTTCATGAGAAGTTACAAATCTACACCATAATTTCTACACTTTATGGGGATACCCTCACAATGCAATCCTTCATCTTTATTCTTTTTGTAACATCTTTTTTCTCTTGTTTGTTTTCATGGCCATCCTTATAGATTGTAAGTAGGGATTCTTTCGATTGATCTTAGGAAACAAACCCATTTCTCATTGTTTAAGATTTTGAGAAGCAACTCCCTTGCCTTCTTCTTCCTTTGAGACAATCTCTAAGGATTGTCTATCCTCTTCTGAATTCGTTTACCCTTGAACTCCTTGGATAAAATTTTACTTCTCCTTTTTCTCTTAAGTAGTGTGTCCATCCACATTACCTACATTAACATAGAATCTGTCATCTTTTGAAATATGACACCTCCTATACTCTTTTTTTGTCTTCATCATTAATTCTTCTCATTGTGTATGGATCTTCTTCTGGTTTCCTTTATGAGATAATATTGCCTAATCTCCCATTATGGAAATTATTATATCATGTCCTTCTCCAATACTCTGGAAAGGAACTCCTTCCCCTTCTATTCTCATGAAATTTGTAGTTTATTGTACACTTTCATCATTCCTGTGACCAATATTCATACACAATGGTTTAGATTTAAAAGCACAAGGCCCTATAGCCTCATTTGAGACATTTGCTTTCAGATATCCAAGATGGTCACCCGATGCAATGAGTGCTAAGTGAACAATTCAAAAATCATGAGAAATTAGTCAGTTACGACTACCTCTCATGAAAATGGTCATACGTTAATGACTTACTTAACGCAGTTGAATCCCAAAAAACGATATCTAATTTTTACATAGTTCATGAGACTCTCATTTAGTATCCATACAAACATCTTCCTCATCATTCTCTCCAAGGAATGTTCATTACTCTGGTTCAGAATAGTGAACTTTATCTTCCTCATCATACTCAGCAGATCTGAGCTCTTCATCTCTCAACTCAACACTCAATATTTGCCTCAAATTCCTCCTGAATTTCCTGACATGTAGCTATGTAAAAGGTGATTGAATATTTTTATTTAGATCCCATCCGCATCTTTGATCTTCATTCTCCATCTCTTATAGCATCATGTCCATCAAAATATGTCTCTCATTTAACTGAACCATCTCTCTGTCAAAATAACCATCTCTCATCTTTTCTTCTCCCTATGAAGTCCACTTTGGCATCTTCCATTATCTTGTCACTTTCACTCAAACCATTGTCATGACCATTAATGGTCATCTCTTTCTCCTTCTCCATGAACTTCTCCATGGTAACTATGAGCTGCAAACAACCTCCATAAGACACCTCACCAATTTCTCTCCTTAGGGCTTGACATTTTAGTATCACAAGTTATCCTCCTTTAGAACTGATTACTACACCTTGAGACGCAAACCATGAAGGCATCCTATCAAGACACACACTTGCAGTCATGACCTAGGCTAACTCAATGAAGAGATAGATGTGCCTCATCTTAGTAGTGAAACCCCAACTTCCTTTAGTCTTTTATGCAACATAGTTGATGCATAGTAGACACATACTACCCGATGCTGCAATATGAAGACTCTAGTGCTTCTTTGGTTAGGGGGAAGGGTCTTGCTAAAATCATTTTCCTCTCTCCTTATTTGCAGATTATCCTCCTTTTTGTCATTTGTAACTTGACCTGGAATTGAGACAGTAATTTTATTGCGAATCAAAAACATATTCTCCAAGTTCAATCCTTCATGCCATGTCATGGTCCCAACCATGAGTTTCCAAAATAGTTTTCACAAACCACTGATTGGAGGTATCAAGATATCGATATCTATGAGTGGGATAATCAACATCACAAGATGGTGGTAAATCCATATCTGGCATTGTAAAAGTAGGGGTGTTAGACCAACATAATCCTCTTCCATGTTTCTATCATGCTCCTCATCTCCCTCCTTGTAAGTTCCAACCATTTTTTTCATAACGGTGCCTTTTTTATTTCAACTATTTTTTCAAAAACAACTTTTCCCTGTACTCAAATTCATCATAGTATGATTTCCTCCACTCTTTACTCAACTTATATAGATGATAATTTATTGAACAACTAAATGGAGGAACCTTATCATACTCTAATTCATATTTTGTATCGAAAGCCTCATCCAAGTCCTCATCTGAAACATCCAAATTGCCTAACTTCTCTTCTAGATATTTTAGTTGAGGTCTTAATTGCAGAAGTGAAGACAAGAGGAAAGGAAAAGGTGGGACCTTAGGATGAGAACTAAATAATTTAGTGGGTGTGTTGTCTTTGAAACTTTAGGAGTGCATTTTATTCAACCGAAATTTTAGTAGCAAAGAAACACAGCATTAAATGAGTCTTCCAAATCTGTCAATTTTCCAGAACCCTATTCCCCCCCCCTTTCCTGCCCTATTGGTCATATGAGTAGAATGATTCTCCAATAGAGATGCAAGATTCAAAAGTCACATGTCTCTAGCCACTTCATGAATAACTTGTTGAATCATATTGTTGCACTGGGCTACAAACATATCATAACTCAGAGGAGCCCTATATTGCCCATATGGTGGTGTAGATGTGGCATGGGTTAAGACTACAATGTCATTAAACCATATGTATAAGCCAAAAATTTCTATAATAGTGCATAATAATGACATATCTCCATAATCGCTACTCTCAATATCCATCCTACAAAAGTAAAAAACAATATCTAGGGGTATCTTCTTGATAAAACACTTGATTGATTTAAGAACCTTCTCATTTTGGAATTGATCAACAAACGAAGCTAGAAGCCCAGGTGCATCAATTACCCTAATTTTAATGTCTTGAACTATTCCTAAAATCTCTTTTTCCTTCTTTGTTCCTAATTCACAAATGCACTTATTATAGACTTCACCTCATCAAAAAATGAATTGATGGTTACACGCTGACCAACTCCAGTATTCACAAGTACCAAGATGGTACAGGTGAAATCAAGGTCCTCCTGGTGAACACCTCTTGTTGCTCTACAATTACACTTTCTCCATTAAATTTGAAGGCTCCAGCTCTGCTGGAATTTTTGTTTTCCCTCAACTGCTCTACCATACCAAGCCAATAAAAGACCTGTGCAACCATAACATAATCTATGAGCAAGTCACAAAAATATCACTTTGAACATCTAAAGCTTCTCACAAGTTTCATTATTCTCATCATCTTTATTAGGTTGATCCTCCATGAATTAGGGTGAGTGAGATGTTGAAGTACCATTTTCTCTGGACTAATGCACTGCATGAGGAGTGGGCCCTGGTAATGGTGTTGCATCTCCTAGGCCTATTGGGCAAGCTCGAAGATGTAATCTTGAACTGCTTGTAGATATGTTTTCAGAACATGTATTGGAAACTACTATTATAGTAAAGGAAAATCTCATGTCTTTCTCTTTTTCATCTTCCTCTATCTCATCACTTATTAAGTCAACCTCTATCTCATTTGTCATAGGCCTCTTTTCTATTCTATTTTATTAGAGATAGAATCACTAAGTTGAATTTGATCTTCTAACTTCTCCTCCTCCCCTAAGACTACATTTTCGTCAATATCCAAAGGAATGGCTTCATCGGCTAACAACTCCTCGTAATTATTTAGTGGAAGTTCCAAGTTCTTGTTAACCTAGACACCCATTTCTTCAAATGATACTTGAGATTTATTAATCTTATCATGGAATATCGTATTTTATTCAACATTTTTGTATTTTATTTCTTCAATAGTTTCTTCCTTGTTGGCATATTTAATTTATTGATTTGGTAAGTATCCATCAACTAGTGAAGCTAGTGCCTCCATACCCCGAATAGTTTCTCTAATATCATTATCAACATTGGTTGACATGGCAATCTTTGTCTCTTATCGCTCACCTTCATCTTGTACATTCTCTACTGATTTCACCTTCTCCCACTCTCTTTCTTTAGACTCCCCTTTGTCTAAATTTCCATCTGCACCATGTTCTTCACCTTCTAAATTCTCTTTACCTGATTTTGTGCTTAATGCAGTTGCTTCTTCAAAAACAAGCTCCTCCTTGACCACACTCTCTTATGTTTCCATTGGCCTAATTGTTGGAATTTTCACTCTATTTGTATATGTTTGTATTAATAAATAATTCTCTCCTACAATATCTATAGACCCCTCAGTGAGTGCATCTGTGTCAGAGGTTCCACATTCACAAGCTTACTGAGTAATTGTAGTTAAATATTTGTTTCAGTAAACGTACAAAATGAATTCATGAGCATTGGTAACCTTTATTATCTCCACCTCAGTTGCATTCTATTTAACATACATAGTGTTCTCCTGGATGCTCCCAACAAAAAGAGTTGGCTCCTACCCTAAAAGAGCTATGTGTTGTCTCAGAGGCTAGAAAATGAAGCTCCTTAAGTATTTTCCATATCTGAGTATATTCCTATTGCCGTTGCTACAACACCCTCTAAATTTTGATATATTCAAATTTTGGAGCCTACCCTTTATCATGTGAAGTGTTTCTTTTGGTCATCAAGTGTTGTTTCATGTTTCTTCACACATGTTAAGTGTCCATGTTCCTTTCTAAGTGTCGTCACATCATCAAGAGTAACAATAGTTCACTTTATGGTCACAAAACGACACTTTTGGTCGTAACTGCACATACTGTGTTCGTTCTACTTCGAGAATGTTCGTAAACTGGCATTTTAATGTATATTTATTAGTATTGGATCCTCTCTAAGTTCTGTTTATGAGTTGATATGTGTTATACTTTATTTTTCTCCTAACTTATTGTATATTTCAAGGTTGTACCCTCCTAGACTTAAACAATTTTCTGATTTTGCAAGCCTACACTCTGGGTTATGAGAGTGCACTGCACATTATCAAGGCTTAGTGGAACCCCCCTTATCAGTTGTGACTACACCCTATGCCTATAAATCCTTCGTCTAGCACACAACACACTTTCATTCATTAAGACCCACTCCCTATTGCTTGTTTCTATGTCCTATGCCTAGTCAAGCTTCTAGTCTCCAATTAAACACACTTCACACTCTTAGTGGGTAGTGAGGCCTTCTATTGTTCCTTGTTGTTGTGCCCTGCACCCTCATTCTAATCTTGTCTCTTCCTTCCCAGTGCACCATCAATGAACAATCATGCTACTTTTCCCTTGTTCCTGTACCCTATGCCTAGAACCTTCTCTCTCCCCCCTCTTTGGTGCACCTATGGATCCACAAGAATAAATATCACATGAAGCATGATAAAAATAAGATATTTTTGGGGTAATGTTTTCTTTCCATGAGTAATCTACATGTGCAAGTGTTTAATGAACCATGGAGAAAATTTGTGAGGAGATATGATGAGAATCATTACCCAAGGAAACATCTTGAAGATAAAGGCACCATGTTGCGACAGTTGAAAGAAAATGGATCCTGATGATCAAAGTGACTCATGAAGACTCCAAGATTTTTCAAGACCATTTATAGGGTAGATGGCTACAATAATGTAATATTTGTTGCAAATATTGAATACATAGTAGCAGTGTTGTCACCAATTAGAGAACTTATGTACAAGTCACCATGAATCCAAGTCATTAATGTTGTTGACTTGTCATATTGTCGTCACGTGATAGTGTGGAAATTATGATTTAATTTTGAAAATTATTGTAAATGTCAATATGTGGAAGTCTAAGAGTCATATATGGACAAAAGAGCCACATGGAGAAGTCCAACAGTCTCATAGAAGTTGAAAGGTCACTTAGAAGTTCAAAAGTCATAGAAGTCCAAAGGTCATATTAGAAGTCTAAGAGTCACAAGGAAGTTCAAAAGTCACGAGGATATGAAATATCATTCTGTTGGTTATAAAATATGCCTCATTACTCTAGGAGATGGATTTAGACCTTGGCTTCTCCATCCAAGCATTATAGAGTAAGATAGTTCTTTTGGAGAGAAAGAAGTGGCTTAACGCTCCACTATTGTAGCTAGTGGTGTTCATTATATTAATGTATCTTGGAACTTTCACCTCATATTCAAAGCTCTATTAAGCCAACACATTTTCAGCATATATCGTGAATGTTTTGAGACTATTCTTTGGATGTTGTGGTACATGCTAGTATTCACATGTGCTAAAGAAATTGAACTATTTTAGTGGCTTTGATGCTCATCTTATTGAATATGTGTTGTATTTGTTTTCATGATCATTGCATCTATGTGAACTATTTGGCTTGATGACTAAAAATTCTTTCTTATGATGTGTGTGTATGTGTGTGTCTTTATTAGATTAGTACTAATACTTCTCTTCTAAAGGCTCACTTTTGTTCCCTTCTAGTGAAAGAACCTTGATACAGATTACAATTGAACATTTCACAAGGCATACTTGCTTTCTCATTCAAAAGTACATGTGCATTTCTCTCTTGTGCTAATAGTCATAACCAAGGGAAGTCTTCAAGTAAATGGCGTTCAGGCCATACTTTTGGATGGCAGTCCTATACCAAATGGTGTGACGTATAACTGGCACTTCAAATTTGGGATATTCCTTGTATGTTTGCGGGTCCAACACCATAAATATTCTAGCACTAGAAGGAGGGCCACCTTTATATGGCTGACAATTCACCTCATCCAAACAATCAACCTTCCCTGCAAGGTAGTAACATTTTCAGTTCTACTCCAACTCATGATCCTGAGACAGGAGAGTCCTCTCATCATAATTTCAAACAAGATTTTGAATCTACTTATGATCAACTCCAGACAATCTGACCTATTACTCGTCAGTTCGCAAGATCTCTTTGTTTACTTCCTATTGCTTCTATTCTACCTCATAAGATGATAAAGAAAGAAACAACCCACAGTGGTGTACTAGTTTCTTCAGTGGAAGATTTGGTTAGTGCAACCCTTGAAGAGTTAGTTGATTCTTCTAAAATAATAAATAAACAAGGGGAATTTCGACATATTGAGGAAGATTTAGATGGTGAAGGGGAATATTTTCAATTTTTTTATGAAGAACAATTAAGACAAGGAGAAAAATTAGATTATAATGAAGATTTAAATAGTGAAGGAGAAAACTCTTCATATTCAAAAGGAGAAGAAGAGGAAGAAGAAAACATGGTTGATGAAGAGTTGGATTAGATGGCCCAAGAGCCGCTTGCTCTTTCGGGCAATCTTCGTAAAATGCCTAAATACACGAACAAGTTGCTTTTAAAGTTCAATCCTCATGAGAAGACAAAAGTTGAGGACCATATTGATAACTTCTAAATGCATTTGCAAATGTTTGAGGTATGCTTTGATGAAATTTCTTGTAGAATTTTCCTGTACACTCTATAAGGTAGAGCATCGACTTGGTATCATAGTCTTCTATCCACAGTTGGAGGGAGTTCAAGAAGTTGTTCTTGGATAAATTTTTTTATGACAAGACTCCCACTATGTTGCTCAAAGAACTTGGGAATCTCAAAATGGGGGATAAGAAAAAAGTAAAGGATTTCAATAAAGGTTTACCTGTTTATTGAATAAGCTCCCCATAGAAATTCAGTCACATGATTCAATAACCAAAGATTATTATACAACTACCTTTCCTACAATTTTTTTTGTGTTCGTTAAAAGTGATGCAAAGGAAACATTGGCTTTGAACTTTGCAGAAGAAATAGCTATTGAGAAAGACTTTTGTTCTATTGGAGCCATTAAAGATCATGAATATTTTGAAGACTCCAAAGGCACTAGTAAGAAAACTCAAGACTCTTCTACTAAAGCTAAAGAAAAGGATTCATTAACATGGAAAGCTTGTCCAAGTCTTTAAAATAAATCACTAGTGAGGTATCCGAATTAAGAGAAGGTCAAGTGAGGCATCTATCAGCAATAAGTCTTTTCAGTCACTTTTCTTGAAAAAAGAACAACAATGACTGACCAGTGAAGTCTGCTCAGAGCCCTAATTTGGTGTTTAATGTTGAAATTTTGGGTATGGATAACTATTGCACTTTCCATAAAGAGAAGGATTCGGAGAAAACATGTCCCCAGTGGAACCATAACATGAATGCTATGATGGCTAACTTTGTAGATAATTTATTAGCATATGAGCAATGTGAGAAAAGTGAAGAATCAAATGAAACTACCGTGACTTAGGAAATTTCAGGTGTTGGATATTTAGTTAATGCTTTTCATATCATATATAATGTTGAAAAACAAAGTGTTGAAGAACCACTAGTGAGTGAAGCCCCTCCTTAACAAACAAAAGAATGATACAATATCAGAAGGAAAAGACTTGTTTCTGACCAAGAGCTTAAAAAACAATTGTTGAGAAGGATTTTTCCACCTTCTAATCGAGATAAGAATTTGTAGAAGAAGTCTACAAGTGCTCCTCCTTCTAAGAACACTTCCATGAATAACAAGAACAAGTCTGTCATTCCGGAGGCTTCTAATAAAGCTACGCCGCTTGATACTTCAACACAACCTATGAAGCTCGAAAGTATCGATTATAACATTATTGAAGACATGAAAAGTGATCGTGCCAATTTTTCAAATTTTTAGCTCGCTAATATATCGAAACATTGTCAACTGTTAATCCAAGCAATTTTATCACAAGCTCCAACAGGTAATCAAGTTTCTTCTTCTCAAGTTTTTTCCAGGAAGTCTTGTGACATTCTGAAATATGTAGTCAATGTTGTTAATTTAAATTATAACTCTCTTTGCCCTTCGTTCCTATTAGCATTTGAAATGTTTAATTATAAGGTTCGTAATTGTCTTGTGGATTTAGGTGCATCTGAAAATGTAATTCCTTTATCACATCTAAGAAAATTAATGCTAAATGGGAAAAGACCGATGCATAAATCATATAGTTGGACAAATAGTTAGTCAAGGAAATTGGTGAGCTAAATAATGTTATTATTTTTTTTCATCCAACCAAAGAGTTCACTAATGCATTAACAATGTTATTATGGACATTCTTGAAGCTTATGGTTTTCTTCTAAGTAAAGATTGGTCCAGCAAATTACAAGGGTATTTCTCAATGGACTGGACATATTTAGGGCTTCCTTACAAGGGAAGAAACAACCATATTTGAGTGGAAATTGATCCTTATATGAAGTAAATCATGACACCACTTGAGGGACATAATGAGCCAGTTAGCTTTGCAGACATTCTTTTCAGAAACTATCTTTTGGAAGTTGGTTATGGGTGTTATCAAGCACAACAATCACCCATCCCATCTGATACATAGTTGGAGCTCCTTCCATGTCCAATTGGTGCAAATGAACTTTGTAATATAGATGTGCATACAAATAGTGAAGGAATAAGCCTAGAAGCAACTGATATGTGGACCTTATACTTTGATGGTTCTAAGACCCAAGATGGTTCCATAGTTGGTTGTGTTCTTAAAGACCCTTAGAATAGTAGGTACATTCTGACATGCCGCTTGGAGTTCGAGTGCAAAAGAAATAGGATTGAATATGAAGCACTTGTTATGGGGTTAAAGAAAGCCATAGACCTCAAGGTAGGTAATTGGTGATTCTAAGATCGTTACATGATAAGTGTGGTAAAACATTCACTTTGTTTCACCTACTTTGAAAAACTACCAACAAGAGGTATGATGACTCATTTCATATTTTAAAGCATTTAATAATTTTGATGTTCCTAGGATTCATAATGTGACCTCCAATTTATTAGCCAATGCATCTACTCACATCTCACCATTAAAAGATGGTTTTTCTATTGAAATTATCTATAAGGCACCAGTGCACGACAACATAACTAATTTTTGTGTATTTAATGATGATCACCAACAGATACTGCACTTCATGGCCAACTTGAACATGTTCAAGGATGCATATATTGAAGAAGATGAGCACGATAAGGCTTTGTAGGAAGCAGTTAAAGCATTGAAAGGGAGCCATATGCCCAATGGTGTGGTATCTCTTGAGAATCTTTATGAATTGTAAAATTGATTCAAATGACCAATGAACACAAAGGACCAGAACTCAATGTTGTCACATGAATAGGTCAATTTGGGAACCAAAGAGGATTTGAAGTATGTCAATCTTGGTACATGTTTTTATCCTCAAGAACGACAAGATTTTATTCATCTCTTCAAATAGCACCGAGACATATTTGCATGGACATACGATGATATGAAGACTTATGATAGACACGTCATTCAACATGTCATTCTTATCAAGGAAGGGGAAAACTCGTTCCAACAGAGAGTGTCCCTGCCACTATGACAGTTTTCTTCGATACTCAACTATTCATCAAGAAAAACTCAAACATTACATGGCACAAAGTAAAAGTTTTTTACACTGCAAGAAATTTCAAATAAGATATTGAAAACAAACAGGTTTACATCAATGTCCATAAGTCGCGAATACACAAGGCTGAATGTAGGTATCCAGCCCTTTAATGCACAGACATCGTCAACTAGATTTTGTCAAATATGTGTGGAAATACCATGACTCTCAATAGTACCAGTGGATGAAGGCTTTCCACTTTTATGGCGCATAATTTTCACTCTATGTATCATTTTCCGCAATGAGAATCTTACATGGATTCCCACTTCTATGCGGTCACCATCTACTTGAACATGAAGGATGTCATCAAAGGCTAGGTGAAAGAGCCATCCAAATTCTGCCAAACACTCAGCAACACTTACAAGGCCAAATCTCTTTGGAAGGTATTTCAATTATTGATAGTTCTATGTTGTCAGATCTATGACCAGAAGAGTACGAAGAACTTTCCCAAAGGCTGGGCATTCTTGCTACAACATGTTGTGAAAGAAGTAGAACCATTCAATTAGTTGGACTTGTTCGCTCAACAGTTGAGGACACATGTAAATAATGCGAAGAACTCTCCCAAGGGTAAGCAAGTTAGGTTCTAAATGTTTTCTTACTTGTTGGATGTAGTATGCGCTCAGAACTCTTTTCCTGTCACGAATTATGCCTGGACACCCAAGGAGCCTATAATGCACATTTATTGCAAGTTGATTTTAGATTGCAACCATAAAGGAGTCATGGAGAAGTTGAAAAATCACTTACTCATTCCATTGTACAAGATGATATTTGAGGAAGAGCCATCTTACATGTCATGTGGGGAGATGGAAGTAGTGTCAGAACTAGCAAATTCGTTTGCATCACTGGATGGTACCTACCTCAAAGTGTTTGGTTGTAAGAAATCTCCACATCTTCTATTGAGGTATGTCACAGACAAGATGGTCATGCAAGAAGTTGCTTATCATATTTCCACATGGTTATTAGGAGCGTTGCAGAGGAAGAAGAAAAAACACTAGCCTATTGTTCCTTTACAAATTAGATTTTACGAGATCAAGAATCTGGAGGTTGATGACACCGAAGGAAAAGAGATAGATAAATTTTTATTCAGTCGAATGGATTACAATCCATATGATCCCAAGAATGTTTGCAAATAACATTGTGCAAAGGTTCATTTCTAATGGTCGAGTGTGAATTTTTATAGGCCCAAGGAGGAAAGGATAATGAAATTTTACAATGCCTCTAATGCCTGCTAACGAGTTAGCTTTGCAAGTACATCATAGGCTGCTCTGGAGTAAGAGGTGACTCTAAAAGCATAACAATAAGTGAGGTGCAACCCAGTGTAGGAAAAGGGGAATAAAAAGGTTATGCACAGTACAATAGAAGGATAAAGCCGTAAATGGAAAGCATATCCAATCATCTTGAAAGAGGCAATAACTATAGGGAGAAAGGGAGAACATAGGAAGCAAGAGGAAGAATTGAAGTGGAAGGAAGAACAAGAATAGAAGGAACGAGAAGAAAGAAAAAGGAAAGAAGAAGAAGAAATATGGAAGAAAGAAGAAGAAGAAGAAGCACTGAAGCAAGTCAAGGAAGAGGAAAAGAGGTGGATGCGCAAAGAAGAGAACAAGCAAGTGTAGGATAAGGAAGTTTCTCAAGAAATTAAATATCTAATAGTAATCCATGGTATGGAGGTGGAACCAAAGCAACATAACCAAGATGTTCATCTCATGCTGAGCACACAATAAATCACTATTCAGTCTCCCCCTCCTTCCACAATTGAGAAATATCCCAACGAAGAAGAGGAATTTGTTCCTCTTGATGATGGTCTAGTCATGGATATGTACAATCTAACTTATGATGAGCTTCAGAAGAATATTGTAAAAGAGAGAACAAAACACTTTCCGTACGATCTCACATCTCCTACATACATCAGAGAAAGGGTAATTGTGACGGATACCAGGAAGAAGGCAAAGGTCATTGTTGCAGCCAACTTGGCCTTTGCGGGTGCTAACAAGTCAAACATGGACTATCTCATGGCCGAGAACAGGCAGATGGAAAAGAACTTACAAGCAACAAGGCAAGAAGTAGAACAACTTCGAGTAGAGGTCCAGAAAGAAGCTCCCACATAGGTATATCTAGAATGACATAAGGAATACATACTCGGTGAAGTATCGACATTGGGAGAGACAATGAAAAGCCTCTACGAGGGGCTTGTCGCCATGTACAAAGCAGTTGCCTGCTTGCACAACATGCAACATAAGTGTAAAGATAATCCAAAATATCTCAAGGTTGTTCATACAACCATTGCTACCGTGCATGAGTGGGAAATGCATCATAAAGGGGCACCTCCTGAGTTCGTGAGAAGACAAGGCAATAGGATGATTTAGAGAAAGCAGAGGTTCAAATTCTTATCCAGAGTAAAAAAATGCTCAACTCATTCATTGCCAAAATTTATGCCTCATACACATGATTGTACAAGAGTGTGGATCTCATGGTGAAGTCACAAAAGATCCCTTCAATTGTCTCACTCACCTAAGCCAAAGGCAGAAACAAAGTCAAGAAGGAGTTGAAGGAAACTTGGACCAGCTCAAGTAGATCAGCACCAAGGAAGATCTAGAAGTGAACAAGGAGAATATGCAAAAGATCATTGGTGGCCTTGCTTAGATCAATACCATGTTGCTCCTACTAAAGAAGGAAACTCAGACAGGTTCCAAGTCAGTGTACCTGAATGCAATAGAGGATAGAGTTCACTTCTAGCTTGCTCTGATCAGATAGTTTGGGAAAGTCATCGAACAATACAAATCTTGGTACCAATATGTGACTGAGGAACTACAAGTTGAAGTGGAAAAGTAGGAGTTTCCCCAAACTAAAACTTGGCTTGTTTTGTCTTATTAGGCTGTCTAGTTGACTCTACCTAATTTTGTCCTATATGGGTATGAGTATATTGTAATATTTTGTTTTCTAATAAATTGTAAGTGAAATTCCAAGTGCCAATTGTGGAATGTGGAGCCATTTTGTAATGAAGTCAAAAGTTCATGGTTGAAGGAAGTCAAAAAGTCATGAGGGAATTCCAACAGTCAAAAAGGGGAGATGATTAATCATCTCATTTGTTATAAATATACCCTCATAACTCACGTAAAAGGATTTTTGCCGGGATTTTGGCTTAGTATTAGAAGCTTGGGAGTTTTGTTGAGATCCTTGGCATCTCCCTAGCATAGAAGGAGTATATTTCTTTGGAGGAGCAGGTGTTGGATTCATATTCCACTATTGGGACTAGTGGCTTGGCAATTGTATATGTATGTTTGGGACTTCCACATATAATAAAATCCTAGAGCCAACATGTTATGAAACCAACTCAAGAAAAGATAGAAAAGATAGATCAACGCCTTAGAATTCAGCCTCTTCGAGGGGGAAACCTTCTCTACATTACATAAATGAACAATTCTTAGATGATTCAAATGACAAAACCTCCTTTATATATATAGGAGTCTAAGGAGTCACAATATACTCCAGCCGACCTAACAATAATAATATAAAGCCACAAAAATAACAATAGAGGGATTCTATGGGGCACATTAATAACAATATGGGGGCAATAGGGGCACAACAATATTAATAAGGGGTATAACTACAATATTAATGGGGTAATCGCTAGTATTATAGGGACCCAACATGCCCCTCGCCTTCAAAAAAGTGTTGTCCTCAACGCTTGAGTAGTTCTGGATACTTCTGCATAAAATTCTCATCCTCCCATGTGGAATCTTCAGCGGATAAGTTCTTCCACTTGATAAGATACTCTGAAATTGATCGATTTCATAGCTGTCGAGTTCTTGTTTCTATGACTGCTTCTGGTTCCAATACAATTTTTCCTTCCTCGTCAAGTTCTGGCAATATTGTTTGAACTGGGAGCTTGTCGCCTATAACCTTCTTTCAACATGAAACATGGAAAACTGGGTGCAATCGAGAAGCTGCAGGAAGCTCCAATTTGTATGCCATAGTACCAATCTTTTGCAACACCTTGTACAGACCATAATACTTTGGTGATAATTTATTATCCTTCTTAGCTTGCTTGAGGGACATTTGCTTATATGGTTGTAGCTGTAGGAATACCCAATCACCTACATCAAAACTTCTTTCACTGCGATGTTGATCTGCCTGTTGTTTCATTCTATTATGTGCCAACACGAGGTTATCCTTTAAGAGTTGGAGGACTTGTTGTTGATGTTCGATGTGATGTTCCACTGCCTGAACCTTAGAATTTTCTCTTAAATATGATGTGATGGATGGTGGTTGATAACCATAAAGTGCCATAAATGGGGTCATTTTTGTTGTTGTATGGAAGGAAGTGTTATACCACCATTCAGCCAAAGGCAACCATTTGACCCATTGTGTTCGTTTATCAGATACAAAACAACAAAGATATCCTTCCAAACATTTGTTTACTATCTCAGTTTGCCCATCAGATTGAGGATGATAAGATGAGCTATGAGCTAACTGAGTACCAAGACAAGAAAATAATTCTGTCCAAAAATTCCAGTGAAAATGGGATCTCTGTCACTTACAATAATCTTTGGGTTTCCATGTAGCTTTTGAATTGTTTCCATAAATGTAGTAGAAACTGTACTGGCTTTAAATGGATGTGATAATGCACAAAAGTGTGCATACTTGGTAAGTCTGTCAACTACCACCATGATGACACTCTTTCCCTCAGACTTGGGTAAACCTGTGATAAAATCCATTGAAACCTCCTCCCAACGTTGGCTTGGAATGGATAAAGGTTGTAATAGACCCGGTGTCTTAATTGTTTCCACTTTATTTTGTTGGCAAACCAAACATTCCGCCACAAACTTTTGAATATCTGATTTAAGGCCATCCCAAAAAAATTCCTTCTTAACCCTGTGGTAAGTTTTTAGAAATCCTGAGTGCCCTCCTAAGGGAGAAGTGTGCAATTCCATAAGAATCTTTTGTTTTAGCTGGGAATTCTTACAGAGGTATAAGCGATCTTTGTACCATAACGAATCATTTTGCCAGCTAAATGTATCAGACGTACTGGAATCTTGTTGTAGCTTTCGAATAAGTGCCCACATTTCTTCGTAATTCTTCCATTCCTCCCTTGCTTCGTTTATCCAATCTGGTTGGATAATAGAAATGGCGCACAACAATGCTTCCACATCCTCATCCTTTCTTGAGAGTGCATCTGCCACCACATTTTTCTTCCCTTTTTTGTAGATGATTTCAAAGTCATAACCCAACATCTTTGTGACCCACTTTTTTTGCTCTTCAGAGGATAATCTTTGTTCTAAAAAGTATTTAAGGCTATCATGATCCGTTTTTACCTTGAAGTGTCTTCCCATTAGGTAGGGTCGCCATTTCTTAAGTGCATGGAGTATTGCCAACATTTCCTTCTCATAAATAGCTTTGCTTAAAAACTTTCCCTTGATTGGACGACTTTCAAAAGCAATGGGTCTTTCATCTTGCATTAGAACAGCACCAATTCCATTTCTTGAAGCATCACATTCCACAATAAAGGTTTTTGTGAAGTCCGGAGTAGCTAAGACCGGTGCTTGGCACATTGCCTCTTTAAGATGTTCAAAGGCCTTTGTTGCTTCCAGAGTCCATGAAAATGCATCTTTCTTCAATAATGTTGTTAGAGGTGCTGCTATTCTCCCATAATTCTTAACAAACTTGCGATAATACCCTGTCAACCCAAGAAATCCTCGCAGATGCTTTATGGATGTGGGGATTTTCCATTCCTTAATGGCTTTAATTTTGCTAGGGTCTACCTTAACTCCTTCATGAGATACAATATGACCCAAATATTCCACCTCCTGGACTCCAAAGAAACATTTGGATCTTTTTGCATATAATTGTTTCTCCTCCAATAGTTGTAGCACCCTATCAACATGTTCAACATGATCCTTCCAAGACTTGCTGTAGATTAGTATATCATCAAAAAATACTAACACAAATTTTCTAAGGAATGGTTTGAAAATTGAATTCATCAAACCTTGAAATGTTGAAGGTGCATTGGTAAGGCCAAAAGGCATGACCAAAAATTCATAATGACCCTCATGAGTTCTAAATGCTGTTTTCGGAATGTCTTCAATCTTCATTCTGATTTGATGATATCCTGAACGAAGATCCAACTTGGTGAAGTAAATTGATCCATGCAATTCATCCAGTAATTCATCAATGACAGGAATGGGGAACTTATCTTTAATAGTGAGCTTGTTGAGCTCCCTATAATCCGGACACATGCGCCATGATCCATCCTTCTTGTGCACCAATACTACTGGAGCAGAGAAAGAACTTTGACTCGGTTGAATTATACCAGCCTCTAGCATTTCTGCAACCATACGTTCAATTTCACTCTTTTGGACATAGGGATATTTGTACGGCCTGATGTTTGGAGGAACACTTCCTGGAATCAGATGAATAGCATGATCATGATCACGCATAGGTGGGAGACCTTTGGGAGTCTCAAATACCTTGGAATGATTGTCCAGGACTTTTTGGAGATCTGGAGAAATAGATGATTCCGATGTGGAAACATCTAGCAAACATAATTGTGCAATTACACCTCTTTGCTCCTTTTTTAGAAGCTTTGTCATACCATTAGAGCTGATTATCTTTCCTAGTTTCCTTGCAATACCCCTTAATTCAACTTCCTTCCTTCTGCAGAAAATTTGATGAAAAGTTCTTGAAAATTAAAAGCTATTGTACCCAAGGATTGTAGCCATTGGACTCCTAGTACAACATCAACACCTCCCATTGGAATGGAAAGCATTGGGCTAGTCAATACATATTCTCCCATGGATAGCTTGATATTATGGCACTTTCCAAAGCAATTTATTGTTCCTCCATTTGCAATCATCACTTGACACTCTGGTGCTGGGTATAGGAAGCAATTCAATTCTTTTGCTACCCTACAATGAATAAAATTGTGGGTGCTTCCTGAATCAATCAACACTATTACCTTTTTCTTCTTGATTTGTCCTTCTATCTTGATGGTTTGAGGAGTGGTAATTCCCACCAATGCATTACAAGATATGGTCGGATTTATTTGTTCTTCATCTAGGCTTTGTTCCTTGAGTATATCCTCTTCCTTTGACCTTTCTTGCTCCTTTTCTTCTTCCTCTTCACAATCTATGTAGAATAATTTCTTCTCAGCACACTTATGACCTTTAGTGTATTTTCTATCACAACTGTAACAAAGCCCTTTTGCTCTTTTTTCTTCCAATTGTTGTGGTGTCAACCTTATAGGTTGTGGAAGACTAGGGGCAAAAAACTTCCGTCTTTATAGTTGTGAGTGGTATGCTTCCTGGTTGCCATAATTTTGCTTTCCATTTTTCTTGCTAACCTGAATGCCTTCTCTAATGAATCAGGTTCCCAAAGGCGAACATCATGTTGGATATTATCCTTTAAAGACCCTATGAACACATCAATCATATGCTCCTCTGGAATATCTTTTACCCTTATGTTCAATTTTTGGAACTCCTCAATGTGCTCCATTATTGAACCCTTTTGTTTGAGACTTATTTGGCTAAAAAAAGTGTTGCTTTTTGTATCCTCATAATGTGCTATCAATTCTTCCGTAAAAATTGTCCTCAACGCTTGAGTAGTTCTAGTTGCTTCATTCATTTCTGTTACGAATTTTTTGAAGGTGATATTGATTGGAGTTTCATGAAAGATAAGTTCAAATTTATTATTCATATTTTGATGAATCCAGCAGAATATGAATCCTTTGAAAGTCTCCCAACATACACTAGTTATGGAGCCCCTAAATTTGCGACGAATGCACTTGATTTTCCAAGTGACTTCTCATCTTCTCCTCCTCAGAAAACTCTATTTACGTAGTTTGGGGTTGGAGAACTTGAGAATTCATTTGTTGATCTACCACCATCTTCTCCCACCCCACATATTCAGAATTTAAGAGCATGTTCTGACTATGAATTTAATTTTAACATTGATGTTCTTTCTCTTCAACCTCTGTCCGTTGGTTCCTTTGGTCCCCTTGATTGGGATTTTTTATGTCCACCCATTTCAATCATTTCTTCTAATGTTCATGGGCATCAAGTTTAGGACGGAGTTAGTATTGACTATCAAACTTGTGTTATCAATTATGAAGACTATGTGTGGTTCTCAGTTTCTAAACAAGAATCTAGAATGAAATTTGATGTTTCTCTTTTCTCACCTCTACCTCATTATCCTAACATCTTACACAATCATGTCATACCTATTGTATCTTTTGAAGAAATAGTTTATGACGATGTTAATTCTGATCACACTCGCGACTCATGGAATTTCAGTTTTACATTTGAACATGGAGAGGAAAAATCTTCTCTTCCTAATATCTCCAATCCATCATTTGATCATTTTGAAGAAACAAAGAGAGAAATTTCTTGTTTTCAATATCCTCCTCTCTGTGATTCATCAGATCATGAGGATGCCTTGCTTCTTGATGATGGAATTTTTTATCATAGATGTAGTGATTTATTCATTAAATCATCTAGTCATGACTCTATGTTTTATACTGTCAATTTTTCTAAGCCACTGATTTTTGATGATATAGCTTCCAATGTATTGGAACTACCACAAGCTATCGAGGCACTTTAGACTACGTTGATGGTTATGAAAGGTTATCGGAGTCTTGATGCTAGTTCTAGTCATGGTCAGGATAGTACTTTATCTCTCAAGAATCCTCATCAATTGATCGTACAATTTGAAAATGAATCTATTTCACAAGTTTCACATCCTCCGTTTGTTTTGCATGATCCAGTCGCTCAATCATTGGAGGAGTCATACCTTATAAGATCGTTTGCAAAATGCAAGTTTTCCAATTTCATTATGTTAGCCAAGATCAAAATTTTGGAGGAATGTTTTAGCACAACACCCTGTTGCAATATGCACGAACACCATAATGCATTAGCAAAATGTTTCACATGTGATTTCTTGTTGTATTTTTCTTCTTGTATTTTCAGACCTCAGATGTTGAAGAATTTAATGTTTTATCTTTTTGGTTGGATGTTATTCCTAAAAATCTATCCTGCTATTGATTCCCTCGCCTATATAGGTCAGTTGATGCTTCAATGATTACACTGGAAGTTTCATTTTACGTAGGCTTGGCCTATTCTTGGTTACTTTAGGAGTAGGGGTAGTTTTGTTTCTTTCTTTCTTTTGGTTTTGTTTTGATTGTTTTTCCAACCTATCCTTTTCTTTCCTTTTCATTGTAAATAAATTTTGCATGAAACTGTGTTTGGTTTCTGAAGCAAGCATGTTGAAGTTCAAGAGGAAATTGTGTTACTGTCAATACTTGGTTATCTTTTATTCCCTCTCTTTGCATGGGCCTTGCACCTTTTAGTCGATGATACCCTGATGGAAAATAATTTTTTTTCTTGGAGAAAACCTTAGTGGAATTAGATGCTTGAATCTATAACTAGTTCCACCTACTCTAATTGACTTTTTAATGATTGGTTGGTTTTCCTTGTCAACTAAGTCGAGTGGGGTAAGAAGGGGAGGAAAATTCAACAATTGAATTTTATTTCAGAGGTGTATGAAACTTCTCTGACAAAATAAAATAAAAATAAGATAAAGGGAAAAAGAAGAGAAAGCCTTCCTACGCAGGGAGGTGAAGCAAGAAACTTTGTTAGGGTATTGTCCAGGCTCAATGGAAATGGAACAATGTTTGTGTCCTTGAAGTGACTCTGCCAGGGTATTTCTAGGCCTGCTGGCAGTGAAGCAACATCAGGGATGAAAACCCAGACTTTGGAAATCCTTTTCCATTTGTGTATATATATACTCCCCTCCCCAATCGAAACAACTGAGTGTGACTTGTTTTTGTTAATGTGTCGCTGATGAATAGAAAGGTAGGGACTATATCTTTAACTTGAGTTAAGTAAATATGCTATGGTGATCAATGAAATGAAAAATACTTCCTTAAGTGGTAGACCTGGTTTACATGATTGAAGACCCATACAGATAGCTGGAGTTCTACAAGTGTGTCGCCAATTGTTGTAGCTGCTACAACCACCCTCAAAACGTTTACCCATTCTTAGATTATGGAGCCTCCTTTCTACCCACAAGAGCTCATCATTCACTGTCGTCAAGTAATAATGCTATGTTAAATACTTATCACTCCATGTGGTGCTTGTGATGTCTTATTTTGATCATGATATGAACCTTTTCAAACACAAGCCATCTCCTGGCTTGACCTTGCAACATTGCTGGTTTTCCCTTCAGAAACTGTGCAATCTTAGAAGGCAAGCCAACCTTGAGGATTTTAATTATGCAATCTTGAGAGGTAGGCCAATCTTGAGGTCAGAAATTGTGCAATCCTTCTTGGCGGTGTGAATGGTCAGTTTCTCGAAAAAGAAAAAAGGGTAAAAGGTAATCCTTAGAAAACAGGGAGTGGAAAATTAGTTTTTCGAAGAGTGGAACAAGTTGATATTTTTAACTTTCCACCAAGTGTCGTTTTTCCCTTGATTTTAGGCATGTGCATTATAAACCCTAGCCTAGCCTATATATATATATATATATAATAGATGCCCCTAGATCTCATTTGAACATTCGATCTTGGAGCTCTAGCCTTCCCAAGGAGATCAAGGAGCCTTCGATGAAGTTTGTGGTTTTTTCTGAGAATTTTTCTTTTTGTCGCTTTTTCTGTCACTTTTTGTCATTTCACTTATGTGAATTATTTTTCTTGTTTCTTCTCATAGTAGATGGATTTTTAACTCATATTATCTTGTACAAATGTTGGTTCAATCTATCATTCATTTTTACAAGTGTCACATCAACATCTTGTTTTTTCCCATTAATGGTTGTTATTATGATGCCTCGTTGTGCATGCTTGTTTTTCCTTTTGCATGTCAATTTTATGCACTCTATTCTCACTAATATACCTTTCCCTTAGTCATATCTACAATCTTGCTTTCACTATCACTCATATCTATCATTTTCCCATCTCTTTCCAGGGCAGATCTACCCTTACTTGGTCAACAATATCCTTCTTCCACTGTGCATTTCACAACTCTAAGTCTGAAGCATTGTGCTTGGCCTCTGGTATTGCACAATGCACAATCCTTAGCTTTCACAACTTCACATTCCCAGTTCCAAAGCTCAAGCCTCACCCTTGACCACTGATTGTGTAATCTCTCCCTCAGTATGCCTAGGCTGAGATTGCACATTGTGTAGTCTCAAGCCTCAAGCCTCTCCCTTTCTTACTGAGACTACACAATGTGCAGTTCCTAAGCTCAGCCTCTTCCCTTCAGTTTAGGGATTACATAGTTCTACCTTTAAAAATTATGGTTGTTGTCTTGATCTTGTTTTGAGGGTTGTTTTTCTTGAGCTGACTTATGTTTTCCATGAGTTCATTGGTATCCAATAGGTACTACAGTTTTCAAGCACTTCTATTTGTCAGTTACTGTTACTATGGTTCCCAAGAGATCTATCTCAAAGGACACCACTGAAAGTAGCACCGATGATATTGTTGAGAATCTCCCTGTCACTATGCCAATTTTCTCTGACACTTAGCTATTCATCGAGAAAGACTCGAATATTAGATGACACAAAGTGAAAGATGTTTACACAGCAAGCAATTTCAAAGAAGATCTTGAAGATAGGAAGGTTTACATCAATGTCCAAAAGTCAATATTACACAAGGTTGTGTGCAGGTATTCAACCTTTTTATGCGTAGACATCATCAACTAGATTCGTCACATATGGATGCGAGGACCATGATTCTCAATAGGACCAATGGACAAAGGCTTGCCTCTTTTATGGTGCATGATTTTCACTCTATGTATCATTTACCGCAACCATAATATTACATGGATTCCAACTTCTATGTGACCACCAACTACTTGAGCATGAAGGATGTTATCAAAGGCCGGGAGAAAGAACCATCCAAATTCCACCAACACCCAACAACACTTACAAGACTAAATATGTTAGGAAGGAATTTCAGTACTTTATAGTTCTATGTTGTCGGCTCTATGGCAAAAAGAGTACTATGACATTTCCTGAAGGATGGGAATTCTTGCTACATTAGGTTGTGAAAGAAGGAAAACCATTTAACTAGTCGGACTTGTTGGATCAAAAGTTGAGGACCCATGTAAATAATGCCAAGAACCCTCCCAAGGGTAAGCAATCCAGGTTCTACATGTCTTCTTACTTGTTGGATGGATTTTTTGCTCAAAACTCTTTTCCTTGCACGGGTTGGACTTGGAAACCCAAGGAACCTGCTGTGCACATTTATTGCAAGTTGATTTCAGATTGCAACCACAAAGAATTCATGGAGAAGCTGATGGATCACTTCCTCATTCCATTGTACAAGATGATCTTTGAGGAAGAGTCACCTTGCATGTCACGTGGTACCTACCTCAGAGTCTTTTGGGGTTAGAAGTCTCCACATCTTCTACCGAGGTATGCCACTGAAAAGCTATTCATGCAAGAAGTTTCTTATTATCTTTCCATAGGGTTATTAATAATTTTGCAGAGGAAGAAGAAAGCACCTTGGCCTGCTCTTCCTTTGCAAATCAGATTGTACGAGATCAAGAATCTAAAGGTTGCTGACACCAAAAACAAAGAGATAAAGAGATTTTCACTCGGTCGAATGGATTACAATCTGTATGACCCTAGGAATGTTTGCAAAGAACACTGTGCAAAGATTCATTTCCAATGGCCAAGTGGGACCTTTTATAGGCCCGAGGAGGAAAGGATAAAGAATTGCTACAATGCCTCTAAGCCCCGCCAACCAATCAGCTTCACAGGTACATCACAGGTTGCTGTGGAGCGAGAGGCAACTCTGGAAGAAGAACCATCAGTGAGGCGCAACCCAGTGTGTGAAAATGGGAAGTAGAAGGTTATGCACAATCCATCAGAAGAAAAAATCTGCAAATAGAAAGAAAATCCAACCATCATGAAAGCGACCATAGAAGCAAGGAGAAAGAGAGAACATAGGAAGCAAGAGGAAGAATTGAAGTGGAAGGAAGAATAAGAAAAAAAATAATGAGAAGAAAGACAAAGGAAACAAGAAGAAGAAAGAAAGAAGAAAGAATAATAAGAAGCATCACTGAAGCAAGCTGAGGAAGAGGAACAAAGTCGGCTGATGGAAAAAGAGAGCAAGAAATTGTAGGATAAGGAACTTTCTCAAGAAATTGAAGATCTAATAGTAATCTAGGATATGGAGGTGGAATTGGAGCAACAGAACCAAGATGTTGATCTCACGTTGAGCACACAACATATCACTATTCAGTCTCCCCCTCCTCCGACGACTGAGCAAGCTCTGAGCAAAGAAGAGGAAATTGTTCCTCTTTATGATGGTCTGGTCATGGATACGTATAATCTAACTTATAATGAGCTTCAGAAGAAGATTGTACAAGCATAAATAAACACTTTTTGAACAATCTCACATATCCTTCATACATTAGAGAAAGGGTGATTGTGACAGATACCAAGAGGAATCCAAAAGCCATTGCTGCAACCAACTTGGCCTTTGTAGGTGTTACCAAGTCAAACACACACTATCTCATGGCCAAGAATAGACAGATGGAAAAGAACTTATAGGAAACAAGACAACAAGTGGAACAACACCAAGCAGAGGTCCAAAAAGCATATCCCACACAGGTATATCTAGAAGAACCTAAGGCAACCATACTTTGTGAAGTATTGACATTGGGGGAGACAATGAGAAGCCTCTACGAGGAGCTTATCACCATGCACAAAGAAGTTGCCTGCTTGTGCGACATGAAATTGAAGTGTAAAGATAATGCTAAAGCTCTCAACGTTGTTCATACAATCATAATTTGTACCATGCATGAGTGGGTAAGGCAACATAAATGGGCACCTCCTGAGTTGGTGAAGAAGACAAGGCAACATGTTGAGTTAGAGAAAGAAGAGGTTCGAATGCTTATCGAGAGTAATAAGCAACTCGACTCATTCATCGCCAACATTCAGGCCTCATACACATGATTGTAAAATAGTGTGGATTTCATGGTGAAGTAACACAAGATCCCTTTAGTTGGCTCACTCATGAAGCCAAAGGCAGGAACAAAGTAAGGCATGAGGTTGAAGAATACTTGGACCAGCTAAGGCATATTGCCATGAAGGAAAATATAGAGGTGAATAAGCAAAATATGTAGAAGTACATTGGTGGCCATGTCTAGATCAATACCATGTTTCTCCTGTTGAAGAAGGAAACTTAGACTAGTTCCAAGTTAGTGTACCCAGATGCAATGGAGGCTAGAGTCCGCTTCTAGCCTGATCCCATTGCATAGTTTTGGGAAGTCATCGTAAAATACGAAGCTTGGTACTACTATGTGACTGAGGAACTACAAGTTGAAGTGGTTGAGTTGGAGTTTCCCAAAACTCAAGCTTGACTTATTTTGTCTAATTAGGTTTTCTAGTTGACTCTACCCAATTTTTTCCTATATGGGTATGAGTATATTGTAATATTCTTTTGTAATTAATTGTAAGTGAAATTCCAAGTGTCAATTGTGGAATGTGAAGAGTCATTTTATAATTAAGTCCAAAGGTCATGGTTGAAGGAAGTGAAAGATACATGAGGGAAGTCCAAGAGTCACAAAGGGGAGATGATTAGTCATCTCCTTTGTTATAAATATACCCTCATTAACTCATGTAAAAGGCTTTTAGCCAAGATTTTTTCTTAGGATCAAAAGCTTGAGAGTTTTCTTGAGAGCCTTGGCTTCTCCTTAGCATAGAGGGAGTATCTTTCTTTAGAGGAGCAGGTGTTGGCTTCATGTTCCATTATTGGGACTAGTGGTTTGGCGATTATATATGTATGCTTGGGACTTTCACTTATAATAAAAGCTAAGAGCTAGCACGTTTTCATGCATATGTTGTTAATATAGTAGGACTATTCTTTTTATGTTTGTAATTTATGTTATTCAATTTACATTAACGCTTATGAACTATTTCATTTGCATTAGTATGAATCTTGTTGAATGCATGTTGTTGCATATTTAAATCATGTTTATCTTGTGAACTGTTTTGCAGGCTAACTTATGATTCCTTTTATGCTCATGTGTTCCTTTCTAGTTGCGTACTATTACATGATTCTAAGGGGCTCACTCACTTTTCCTTCGTCATATTAAAACCTTTCATGCGTTGCACTTGAATCATCACAAAGTCACAAATACATCATTATATGTGTTATTGCAACCAAGGCATACCACTAAAACCCACTATTTTAGCAACTAGGGCGTATTCTGGATTGGGCCCCTACTCCAAATGGTGTGAGGTCTAATTGGGACTTCATATTGGGGAGACCCCCTGAATGTTGGCGGGTCCAACACCATCAACAAACCATTAACTTCGAGTTTCCCAACCTAGAGCTGGTAAGCCTGGTTAGCTCTCTTACTTGGTTCAATTTTCATATTTATTCAGATATGAAAGAAATATTTATGAGGGAGTCCATCCAACAATAATGTGATTCTCTTTAGTAGATTATCCAAGCGATTTTTTTGGCCAAGTTCCATTCTAAAGATGTGTAATAATAATAAGTGATTCCCCAAGGATAACAATCTATGTGACTTGAATAGATTTGGGTATAAGTAGACCTTGCAACAGATCATGCATTTCAACCTGGTCATCAGTCATATTTCCCAACCTTCATGCATGACTTGTAACCAATTTTCCTTCGAGGCTTTACAACACCCCTCCTCCTCTTACAACCCCTAAAAATTAACAAAATATTAGGTTTCAACAACACATTGTATTTATTTACCTTCAAATAATTAAATATAATTATTAAAAGTTATATGGTAAGCTAGAAGAAAAAATTATATATCCATAATAAATAATTTAAAAATCCTTAAAGAATAATATGAATCCCACAAAAGCCCACAAGGTGTAGCTCAATTGGCGATCACCTTGTTATGAAGTAATATGCAAAAGCATGAGATTCAAAGTTCAAATTCCCGTGGGTTAGAATAACAAAAAAGGAAATATGAATCCCACAAATGATATACAACAAACATTAAAAGTTTCTTTTACATAAATATTAATTATTCTTCCAAGAATAAAATTTCGTTCATGAATAATTTCCACCTAATGTCATGGTATCCTCATATGCATGAGCTACACCATCTACAACACATTTATTTATATTGATCATGAAATTTTCTTTCTTTTTTCTTTAATCCCAAATTATGGCATCAACTATAATATATACAAGTTCTATGTTCTAGGGATTTAGTACCCAATGTTGTTTTAAACAAATTTTCCATGTAATTCCACGATCTAGGCTTCACCAATCAACCTTAACACTAAGAATCGACTTATGTATACTACCAAAGAAGATACTCGAGGTGATGATTTCCATCCAAATAATCTCCATCTATCCTCATTTCATGATTTAGTGGGAATCGTATATGTATTTCCTCAACATTCTCAATAAGATTTCCATGTTGCACTTGGTCTAACATATATTAGTTTGCCTATTACATTTCAAAAGCCTTCATAATACTTGAGATAAATTACATTTGTTTTTTACCTTGTATTAAGTCAATATTCGTTGGAAGATGAATGAATTGTGTCCACTATCATCTGATCATTGAAAATTTTATTCAAAACTATTAAGAACACCTTTTTAATACTCTACCTTATTATTCCATTTCTCTATGACAATTAGGTAAGCCTCATTATTGATGGTGTCTTCCACATTCTTATGCATGATGCAATTCCTTCATTGAGTTCTTTTATAGTGTCCTCATTCTCTTTTCGATGTAATAAATATAGTTTACTTGTGGGAAAATTAGTTTGACCTTCATCATCTATATACCACAAGTTGGTTGGCTCTAACCATTCAATATCTCTAATGGATTCCTTGTACCTTAATACTAAGACATCATTGAGTATAATAATTAGATGTATTGGATAGTAATTAGATGTCCAATGAGTGCATTTTTTTTCCTTGTTTCATGTATACCTTAAATAAAATGTTCAATTCACACAACTTGCTACCTAAACTAACCATTTTTTTCAATTTTGTAGTATGTTCCATCATCTCAAATAAAGAATATATATATATATATATATATATATATATATATATATATATATATATATATATATATATATATATATATATATATATATATATATATAGAGAGAGAGAGATAACATGCACTTTTTAGTTGGAATACATCCTTCCACCACTAAGGGTGTGCATCAATGGAGTGTCTAGTCAATAAGGATGTTCCATCATCATAAGAAAGGGTGGTAGGATGCCCACACTTAGAAGCCCACATGGCAAGCTCACCATCCCAATTCCGAGAAAGCTATCAACTTAATGCCATCACACTCAATCATGCGAAAGATGATGGATTACCTATGGATCCGTAGATTTCACTCTATAAGAATCACACATGAATTAGTGGTTCTACGAGGCTGAGGACATCACCATTATTTCTTGCAGAGGGGGATAGCTTATGATATCGCTCAAGGAAATTTACGATCAGTTCTTGATGCTTTTAAAACATGGAGATAGTATTAGTGGACTAGCAATACAAAGTCACAACCTACAGGAAACAAGCACATTGTAATCCATGAGATTCATGTTTGCCATCAACCCTCTAGGATCTTGGCTCTCAATCATGATTTAAGTCACATCCCCCTATCCCAAGGTGCTCTACCACTTTGGTTTGGCTTTTAATTCACAAACCCTACAATTCATTCTAGGATTGGCTTCTTTTCATGGTATCTTTGATCTCTCAATCTGGAATTTTGGTTATTGCTTCTCTGTTCCCTTCTTTGGTTCAATTTCTGTAGCAGGATTCCTCACTTCAGCCTCCTTGTAATTCTAATTCTCTCCCCCTACTATTAGCCCAATGAACTTACTCCCCCCCTGGTCCTACTCTATCATCTCTATGTTCTTCCCTCCTGTGCAGAGGACCATTTTTCTCAGTGGGACCTAGTTTGGCAAATTGGGTTCTAGAAACCTTGTGGAAGCAGTTTGATGGGACTAGTAAAACTTTACTAATTTAGCATGGAACCTTAGACACATATACCTTTCCAATCACATAAGAATCATCTATATTGGAGTCTCTATGCAAAAATTATGTCAATTGGAAGTTGACCTTCTTGTTTTGACCACCATAATTTGAGAGGATGACATTTCATCCCCCATTATTCATGGAAAACAGGTTTTCCAACTGATCACGATGAAGAATACTTTAGAAGACTCCATATTGTATCTCTAATTAAGAGTTGAAGGATTCAAACTTAACCACTAGCAAGCTATCATGTTATGTTATAATCGGGTCACTTGTTATAGACATTTTTGGGCACTGCAACCCCAATCATATATGTCCATAAACCAAGGGCTCCTAAGTCCCTAAAAGTGTTTTTTCACCCCCTAAAAGAACAAGGTCAGCTGATTACATCATCTCCCAGAAGTTCTCCATGAAAAACTACTCAGAACTGGTCAAAATTGTACCATCTCAGCTGCCCCATGGTCCAAGTGCGATGCATCCCACCTAAACGCACACGGGAGGTGCGATGCATACTGAAAATCCCTTGTATGGGGTGCAATGGGAAAGAGTGGACAAATGGAAGAGGTAGTATGCGAGGTGGAAGATCATGGAATCTTCCAGAAACTTCTCCTGTGACACTTGCCTCTCTGAATTCGCCCAGGGATGAGTAAGAGATCATCATTCTCCAAGTGGAATCAAGAACTATCAAAGAGAGGACACTAATCAAATCCTAGAAGCTGACTCACCCCCCTTTCAAACATCTATATATGGATCCCTCATCCCAGAGATCCAGAGGCTGGAATTTTGTATCTTGTAAGGAAGTGTTGTTGGTTTCTTGTTGCAACATCATAGTGTTGGGTGATCTAATCTTTTCATGAGTTGAAGAAGGGCTTCTTGCTGAGAGGATGACGTTGGGTCAGAACAATTGGTTGTAATCCTCTTTGCTCTTTCTTGATATTAATAAAACTATTCAAGTTTTCCTCCACATTCTTGTATGTTTGATGATATATGCTTTTGTGTGGTCAATATACATCTGGTCCTATATTGTTTATGATTGTAGATCTCTGTTCTTGGATAGTGTTATGCTGCTTTGATTCCACAAGTGCTCTTTGAAGTTGGGTAGACGAGGAAGCAAGTGGAAAGATCTATCAAAAGGGAGAGGAATCAAGCAAGGAACCAAGCGCAAGACTGAGGTTGGTGTCCTTTGTTCCCCTCTTATTTACTTATCATAAAGGAAAATGAAAGTAGTTTTAGTTTGTTTGTTTCGAAGATAGTTACCAGTCTTAGTGGGACTAGCAGCTCTGCATAGACACTAGATTTCCTGATAACAAAATGGCAACTTCGCTGGGGAACGAATATTTTTTTTACTTCTCTATATTTGTTAGTTTTACAAACTTACAGACGGAGCCTGAAGTCAAGCCAGCTAGCCTTCGAACTGCATTTGCTATGCAAATGCAAAGTAGATCAATGCTGTTTTAGTCTATCTCCAGGTTTTGTTTATAAACTGAACAACTGATTTGTAAACATCTTAATTTCCCTTGTGGTGGCTCTAGTAACCTCCTTATATCTACCCTTGTGATTTGTTTACTGGTTATCACTTGCTCGGCCTAAATCCCTGAACTGTGCTGCAAACTGTGATCAAGAACTAGTTTAAAAGTCTTGCACTGTACCATCGCACCCTCCCTTCAAGGATCTCAGTATGCATCTCACTTCCCGTGTGTTCGAGGTGGGATGCATACTGGAATCCCTATGTAACAGGTGCGCTGATCAGAAAAGGCTAATTTTGCCTCCAGACTTTGGTTTTTCTTCACTTTTTTCAGCTCTATTGAGGAGTTTTCTTGTTGTAGTCAGTATACCTCTGTTGGAAACCCCCTTCCTTTCCATTATTCCGCCTCTATTGTGCAAAGAACTGTAAATGTTTTTATGTATTGTGAGCCATTTTCAGTTCTCTTTTACAAAGAAGTAGCGTAATTGAACTGTCGTTTCTTGATTTTGGAAGTGTCGCAAGTGTCGTTTTTAGTCATAGAAGAGAATCTGATTGTTCTTTATAGTCGATTACACTGTTACTCTTGTATTTGATTTGAATTAGTAGTTTTTCAAGTGTCGAAAGCAAGTTTTCAATTCTAAAATCGTAAAGTGTCGTCATTGTCTTCATTTTGTCTTGAAAAGAAGCTTGTTAGTAATGTTGCTTTGAAAAATAATTCAGAATTGCGCTTAGCTTTCTTTTTATCATTCACACATTAAGAAGGCTGAAAACAGATACATGCATGTGCATTTTCATTTAGACTGCTTGTTGGTTTGATTTAGGACAGTGCATATAGTGTGTGCTCTCTACTCTATGTTGAAAGAAAATCATCCCTCTTTCTTTAGTAGCTAGGATTTTCATCGCAAAAAGAAGATTAAATGATTGTTTATCATCTTAGATTGAATTTTAGGAATTATACATCTACATCACGCGGTGAACTTGAAAGGCAAATTTCTTAAGCAAGATCAACTGTAAAATAAATTTAATGAATCTAAAAACGCTTTGGAACCTAACACACAACATTTAGAAGTCTAGGCTAGAGACGTGTTCCGGCATCGTAAAACCTGGTAACTGTTGTTTTCATTGTTGGTTGGGTGATTCCTCCACTTTGAGACGACAAGTGCCAATACGGACTTGTGCTCCCATGTACCATCGAGTATATATTGGGAGACCACAATAGGCTATATCCTTTATCCATAGGAAGTTGTGTCTGCCGTCCTATCGATCGTAATGCACAGAACACAGCAATTGGGAAGATTGACTACCGTACCGTAAAAAGTATTCTGCAGTTTTGCGATTGGTTTGGTAATCCCTCTGTCTAGATTTCTAGAGCAGTCCCTTTCGTTCCTTTTCAGACTCCTTAAAGGAAAAGGTCCATCTGAGCACTTTCACTTCAGGCTCATTAAAAATCGAAGGCGACTAGAGTCATCTTTTGTTTTTTCTCGACTCTTAAAAATTGAAAAAACAAGTTGTGTCAAAGCGTCTAAAATTCATTTAATTCGGAAACATATTTCCCCTTTGATTTTTAGTTGATCGAGTAAACCACAATCGTGGAAGAAAGTCAATTGAAACCCCATCGTTCGCGGAGGCTTACGAGTCAACCGTCTTTGTCTCCAGAATCAAAACTATTACAGACAAAGAGAACTCGTTTAACCGGTTCAAAATCCCCTGGTAAAGTTGGAACAAGTGTTCTGACACCATCGGGGACTCCAGTTACTCCAAACCTTTCTGGTATCCCTACCTTTACAGAAGAAGTTCCGCAGCCACCAAAGGACAGTAGAACTGATCCTAGTGTGAAGGTAAGCACTTGTATTACTGAACCAGCTCCATCTACAGCTGATTCGGAAAGTGTTATTCCCCAAACATCTGTCGCTGCAGAATCTATACCTTCTTCGGCACCAGAAATATTTTACGGACCTAACGGTCTACCTCTTCCACCTGGTCTGATTGCTATAGAAGAGATTGTGGAGGATCCTCCATCTAGTACTCCATCGCAATTTGGAGTCGGGATCACCGTATATCCTTCTTCATCAGAAATTAGTCTACCGTTATCAGAAGCTCCTGTAGAATCGCTAGGAAATCTTTTGGATAGACTAGAAATGTCTGAACAACTGTCGACATCTAGGACTGTGTCATCTGACACAGCGACGACAAAACTTCCTGCTGTCACTCCAACAATGTTCGCCGGCATACCAACTGTCCCGACTAGCTCTCAATCGCTAGATGGGGCCCACTCAGGGGCTATTTCGACAGTATGGTCCGTTCCCGTTTGTTCATCCAGAATAATATCTGGGAGCTCTTATGTTGAGTCTCAGCAAATTGATCCTTCACGGTGTCAATTTGGGCAATCCGGTCCTCAAAGGCAAATCATTCCTTTGAGTAACGGATTACTGCCATATGGGGGGCAATACACCCTTTCATTGTCTCCTTCGGGAGAACAACCATACGAGAGTTCACAACAAAATCTAGGTTATGCTGGAATTACATCTAGCGGTTGGGTGCCAATACTGCCTCAACAACCAAGAGTTGTATACTCGATGCAACAATGTTTGCCTATGTCAAATATACCAACTACATCGGCTATTGTGACAGTGTCGCAAGTACAAGCGTTGCCTGT
Source organism: Pinus tabuliformis (assembly GCA_031772625.1). Lineage (NCBI taxonomy): Eukaryota > Viridiplantae > Streptophyta > Pinopsida > Pinales > Pinaceae > Pinus > Pinus tabuliformis. Next base: position 169,243,939 of record CM062812.1, read on the forward strand.
TGTATGCCAACCTCAGGTTTCTCAGGTCATAATGCAACAGCCTCTTATCCCTGCGACTCAACCACAATTGCCAACTAATGGAATGACACAGGCCCAAACGAGTACAATTACCCCTCATCTTGGTCAAACAGCTAGTATTGGGCAACAACACATGGCTTCACAACCATGGCTGGTGCAATATCAACAACCGCAATTCAAACAAGCTTACCAAGGATCTGAGCAACAAATCTTTGCAAATAATGGGCAGTCGTATATTCAAATGGTCAATATCAACCATTCCATAATGGTTATACCCATCAACCTTACCAAAGTTACCAGCATCAAATGCATTATGCCAGTATGCAAAGACCAACTGCTCAAGCAATTCCATCTTATCCGGGTATGCTTCGCCAAACCTGAATCAACAGTTACCCTTCGTGGTAACTTTAGAGTTACCAGATCTAAATCGGCTAACGAACGATCCAATTGCTTACGCCCCTTGGTGGCCAGCGATTCCGCATAAACTTCCATCAGATATTCCTAAATTTAATGGAAATCCGGGTGAAGACCCGTCGAATCATGTGATGACCTTTCATCTGTGGTGTTCATCAAACACCCTAAAGGATGATTCGATTAGGTTTCGCCTTTTTCAAAGAACGTTAATTGGTCTGGCAGCAAAATGGTATATCGAATTACCTAGAGCTTCGTTTGATAACTTCAGTACCCTAGCCACAACCTTTTTAACCGATTTTCAGTTACCGATAAGGTACGAAACGGGAACAGAACTCCTTACCAATTTCAAGCAAACGACGGCCACTCACATATCCAATCATATTCATGAGTGGCGACGTCGTCGTAGAATGGTAAAAACATACGTTCCTGATTAGTTTTTAGCTGATTGGTTTATTAAGTCATTGTTACCTTCCATTACAGAATATGTGGCAAAGGGAGGAGTCATCACTGAAGAGCAAGTTATTGCTCGTGCGCAATATTTAGACTTGATTTATACTCAGTCTCGCACGCTCTACGATAAAATCCCTAACGCTCCCAGACCAGAATTTTCCGTTCCCCCTCCTCCTAAATTGAACAATGACTCTCATGCTGGCGATGGCGTGATAGGAACGACAAGCATGAAATCAACAAAGGCTACATCTAAAAAGGCCCATAAGATTTCTAGTCAAAATGCAAATGAGGAACTTCTCGCCTCGGAAGTAAATGTTGTCTCAACTGACAAAGGCAAAGAAACCAAGCAACCAGGAGGCAAGAAGAAAAAAAAGGGAAGAAGAAGAAACAGGATGAATCATCACCTGAAAAATCTTCTGCAAACCTTTCAGGGATAAGAAACCAAGTCGTCCATGTCTTATATGTGACGAGGATCATTGGGTAAAAGATTGCCCATATAAAGCAGAGATTAAAAAATTCTTCAAGAATTCAAAAACCTCGGCAGTATTAACTGATCCGTTTCCGAACCCAGGAACAAATCTGGTTGGCAATGATAATGCTTCCCTGTCCCAAGTGCTAATGTTGTCAGTTTCGAAGCAGCAAAATGATGCTTTGATAACGACAAGGAATAAAGATTATGGGAATCCACAGCTGTCAAACAACAAGGATAACGATCAACCTAGTAGTTCGACAACAACTTCGACAGAAGTTGTGCCACCCATCATTCCAGAGCTAACAATAAAACTACCAAAGGGAGTAGTACACAAGTCGACATTTAATCCTCGTGCCAGAGCAGCACAACATTATAATATAGTGGAAGATCTGGCCCAATCGCCATCCGCTATGTCGACACTTGAGGTACTGCAAAATTGCCCCTCCCAAAAGCAGGCTTTATTATCAACAATAGGTGGGATTGACCCAAAGGATTCTAATCTTGTATCCTTTAATCACAAAGGATATGATCCTCAGTTACCAGCCCAACTCGCTTTCCTCATTCAAGTGAAAGCCCTCAACAAAACTGTTCATCGAACAATTATTGATGAGGGGGAATCTACATGTATTATGTTGATGAGTTGCTGGAAAACTTTAGGATCTCCAACCTTGTCATGATCCTCGTCGACATTAAAAGCATTTGATGGATGAACATATACCACATATGGGATTTTAAGTAACTTGCAAGTTGAACTAGGGGGGAAAACAGTAGAAATAGATGTTGAAGTGATCGATGGAAACCTCGATTACAACATCCTACTGGGAAGACCATGGATATATGCTATGGCTGTAGTTGTGTCGACCTACTTCAGGAAGATTGCATTTCCATTTCAAGGGGGAATTATGATCGTTGACCAACAAACATTTCTCCCCAATAGTTCCCAGGTTACGGGAAGCATTCTGATGATCCATGGAAGCCCCCATTTGCTTCAAAATATCGGAGTAGGCCTACTAAAAGACCCTATATTAATGGGGACTTTTGCCCTACCACCTCCAATAAATCTGGCGGAAGTGGCAATGGTAGGAACCTGCAATATGGTATCTTCTACTCAAAAGAAATCAGAAAACGATATTAGCATGGATCATCTGCAGGTATTGCCTCCAAGCCCAATAGAAATATTGTAGCAATCAATGTTTTTGGCATGGGAGGCAAACCCAAATTAACGCTCATCAAGCGTTTGGATAGATAGGTCAAAGGAATATGGCACCCCTTCAGATCCTTGGTCGCAAGTATATTACACAGACGAAGGAATTGTTCAGTCAATGATAATTGATGGGGCGCCATGGAAAGATCACCACCATCGTTCCAATCTTCCAGATTGTCAAGAAGATACTCCTGATGACCTTCATCATCCTTCAGTTTTTGATTTCCTATCAAATACTGTAAACACGGTGGATTCGGAGCGAAACTTGTCCAATATTTAAGATACTATAGCCATAAATATATCAACCAAAACAGATGTTGTAGAGAATATTTATGTTGGAAAATGTTGTTCTCCTTCAGAATTGGAAATATACGAAGCTCTTTTCCTCAAATTTAGAGATATCTTTGCTTGGTCATATGATGAAATGCCAGGCATCGACTCAAGTATAGTTGAACACAAAATCAAGATGTATCCAGATGTCAAACCAGTATGACAACGGCTACGGCAGGTGCACCCCAAGAAAGTTGTTGCCATCAAGGGAGAAGTTGAAAAACTTCTCCATGCTGGTTTTATTTACCCGGTTCCTCTAACTGATTGGGTAGCAAATATTGTTCCTATAATGAAGAAACAAGGAACGATTAGAGTGTGCGTCGATTATAGGGATGTAAATCAAGCGTGTCCAAAAGACAACTACCCTACACCCTTTATTGACCAGATAATTGATCAATGGCCGGATGTGAAATATTTTCATTTATGGATGGATTCTCCCGAGTATAATCAAATAAATATCCACCCACAGGACCAGTCGAAGACTGCATTTATTTTCCGTGGGGCACATTGCGTATCGCAAGCTATCCTTTGGTTTAAAGAACGTAGGGGCTACATTTCAGAGGGCAATGAATCATCCTTCCACGACATCAAGAACATTGTTCAACCATATCTGATGACTTCCAGCTCATTCGCGAAGACAGACCGATCATCCGCAGCATTTAAGA